>OZ004662.1:10012789-11381613 GCA_963924505.1 Agonopterix alstromeriana | reverse complement strand
AAACTTTTTTGTTTGAAGCTATCAAACAAAAAATCTGTGATCTGACTAAATTTGATATATAATTTGTGCGGACGAAGTCGCGGGTTAACTCTAGTTTACCTATAAAATTGTTTTTATTTTGGGATAACGCTTAACAAAAATAATAAGACGAGTTTTAACATTGCAGATAGTAGGTATATCTTCATCGTTCCACATAGCGAGACTACAGTGTGGACTTGCGGAACCGTACCGCTTCGCACAAGCTTCCAGAGTTAAGGTAATAATTAATTTTTAGGGTTCCGTACCCAAAGGGAGCCATGGGGATCCTATTACTAAGCCTACGCTGTCCGTCCGTACCTCTGTCTGTCTATTCGTCCTACCTAACAATTTATATTAAGAAACTAGTGTTTTTCAACTTATTTAGTTTTTGCTTTTTCGTAAAAACTGTAATAGATACAGCTGATTGTTTTTCGCGTTTCCTGAGGTAGGCTCCATAGTGAGAGTTGTTCAGTTTGATGGTCTGAGTGTATCGTTTCAGAATTTGTTGGCTGTCACTTACACCCTGCATTGTAATATTTTGCAGATTGAAATGAAAGGATCCTGCGCGATGCAAGTAGACGGCGAGCCATGGATGCAAGGACCTGCGACGATTCTCATAGAGCCCGCCGGACAAAGTGTCATGCTAAAGGCCCCCACTCACACTCGGAGGAACGATTGACTTATTTTATAAGTTCATTCACAACTTTGTGCTGAAGGAATAGAATCTCACTTTCTCAAGATTTACAGAGGATTTACTGCATGAAGTTGTCATTTCTAGTAACTTTAGAACATGTGATTTGAAGTTGTGTAGTCCCCAACTGTTCTATGGAACGTGACATCATCTAACAATCATCATCATCATCACAGCCTATACAAGGTGTTACAAAAGTAAAAATAAATCTACTCGAGCTAAATGTATGGGACAGGTGATTTTCTTTTTGCTATTTCGATATTGGTTCCATAGTGAAAGTTGTTCAAATTGATGGTCTAAACCACCCCCTTAAATGTTAATTTGTATTTTTGTAACACGTTGTATACGTCCCACTGCAGGGCACAGGCCTGCCCCATACGCATTGGAATTTCTTCTTCAACATAATTATGCAGGTTTCTTCACGATGTTTTCCTTCACCGTTGGAGAGAAGTCTGTATACGTACATAAGTTAGTAAAACTCATTGGTACACGACACGTGGTCCGTCCGGATTCGAACAATACGAGTTTTTTTTTTCTCTTTTTGTTGCATTACTTCAATGGGTGATTGTACTCATGTTAATAAACACGTTTCCCAAAGGAAAAGAAAGGAAATTCGCAAAAAAATTTCGGTTTTTCATTCAAACGTTCGATTAGCTGATTGCATTTAGTATGGAAAGTCAAACATTTTTGTTGCGTATTTCCTATAGGTTTCTTATGGAGAGTTGTACGGTATCATGTGTACAATCATCCCTTAAAGTACTGCAACTATTTACCCTAACATACTCTGTACACTAGCATTTCAACCGAGCTCGATCCTCAGTAACGTAATTTTTCCCAATGTGGCGTTGTAGACAAAGTAGCGGCGTAAACTCTTTATATCTTTGTCACAGAATAGGTAATAGTATATAGTTCTACATACAGAACTCCCCGCCCCCTTCTGACTTCAGATACCCCACCTCACCTGACACTTTCTGGGAAACTTGAGGGAAGCGGAGCAAGGGAATGCAGTCAGGCAAAATTGAGTCTTTTCAGTGCAGGATAAACGTTGAAAAATAACGCTAAATTCACATTTTCAGTAATTCTTTAGATCAAATACTATTTTTAATAACAGAACGAACAATAAAAAGTAACGAAATGTAGATGATGTTCATACGATGCGTGGTAAGTCAACCCTACACCCTACGTCAAAGACAATTTGCACCAAGTGCGCATGTGCGAACACCATGTCAAATCCAAAACGTTGTTTGAAGTGCAGGACCTGTGTCTTTGTTCTATAGAACAATTTAAGAAAATGTAATATTATGTTATGGAAAAATAAGAAAACAAATTCAAATTTTCCATTGAACAGATGGGAACTACACTTGAATTTACCTACCTCTTTAAAATTGTCACAAAGAATTGAATTAGTAGAATTTCATAATTAAGGTATGGCAGTGTTATAAATGTTAACAATATTGCCATTGCATAGAGGATCGTATCTTTGGATCCATTACTATGCTGTACAGGAATCCACCAGAGTACGTAAGCCTTGTCCCACCAAACCACGAAGTATTTTACCAAATAACTGTGTGTCCCACTTTTGTGGATCTCCATTTAAATGTAATTATTAATGTGGAATGTTCATTGATTTACGCAGACTGTTAATCCAACGTGACGTACCTAGTTTATGACGTTAAATATAGGGTCATTATTAATATGCTGACGGTTTTTAAGGGGATGATCAGACTATCATTTGACGACCCGGTATGGGTCGGTCTTTCCCGTGGTCCACCAATTTAGTCCACCATTGACAGATATTTTTACCCGTTGTCTACCCGCGGCCGTGGCATAGTGTTTAAACTAGTGGCTCAGCTCGACGGTCACGACAGGTGAATAGTGCGTGGTGAATGGGGGCCGACGGAGCATGTCGCGGTACCGACTTACCTGCACGTGGTACCGACTTTGCGGTGCCCCGTCCCCCGCACACCGCGCGAGCATAGACCCGCCGCGACCGCGGAGAAGTTACACTATATTATAATTACGCTATGGCCGTAGTATGGTAGCGTGATCTAGCGCTATCGCGCCTTCGCTCTTTTTATATTTGCGCGCGAACAAACGAGATAAAAGTCGTGATAAAGCGGTCACCGAGTTGTCCAAGTCGACCTAACTATTCATGTTGTCGGAAGTAGTTGTATCATAGCGGTCTGAGTACCTACGAGGCCCAGTGTGTCAAAACGGTGCGTGGCCCGATTTTTTAAATTAACTTTATTCAGAGAGGCATATCCATATTCTGTTTTCGTGGGGAAAACGTGAGGTTTAGGTAAATATGCATCCGATTATCCGATCACACGCAAAATTATTATATTATCTGTAACCACGCCTGCCAAACTATGGTCCGGGAATGTCCGGGGTTCGAATCTCGATTCGGTTATGGATGTAATATGTTTGTGACGTTGTTTCTTTTTCGCGATTTCGACGTTGGTCCCATAAAAAGAGCCTGGAGTACGATTTTTGAATGTTCACACGATCTAATCAGCAGTAAAAAGATGCATAATCTCCATAGTAATTATGAAATTTTGTACTGCTGATTTAAACGTGTGACTTTTAAAAATACCACTTATTGTCTGATTATCCCCTAGGGTAAGGACTGGGTTTGACGGGTACGCAACACTTATCGTCTGTGTTATAATCGTCTGTGTTGTAGGTAGGTGTTGTGCTCGTGCATTCAATATTTTATGTGCTAACCTGTTTTCAGTTAAATAAATAATTTATTTTATAATATTTTGTTTAATTTTGAAGCGTTCGTTGGCGTAGTGGAGCTTCGGTATTGGAAACAATCACCGAAGTTAAGCAACGCCAGGTCCGGTCAGTCTTTGGATGGGTGACCGTTTAGTGGTATTTCATTTCGAGCGTTTCCGTGCTTCGGAACGCACGTTAAGCAGTTGGTCTCGTATGGTTCTGTCGGATGGCGTTGTAAATATTCATTAAGCCAGATCAGAAGCCTGTTAAGGCGACTTGAAAATTCTCTGACAGCAAGTTGCCAACCAGGTCAGTTTGGCAAACTGGCCCATCGCGACTCGACCCAAATGTATGGGACAGCCGACAGCAGATTTTTGGCGCGATTTCGATGTCCCGAGGTTTTGTGGTTCATTAGAGAAAGTTGTTCAGTTTGATGGCCCGATCGTCCCTTTTAAAAAACTAAGATAAAGATAAACCATGTACCTATTCCTATCATTAAACTTCACTCATTTCAATTTAAAACAGAGAGCGTCCGTGAGCACTTCAAGAGCACTTTGAATAGGATTCGGCTGTCGGATAAAATCGGTTACATTAGTATAAAAGACAGGATCGCGGCCAATGACAATCTTTTAGAAATCTCAGTAAATGGGCGTTTTTCAAAAAAATATTCATAGGAAAGTACCTTGTCCTATGAAGTAAGCATGCCTTACAAAAAAATAGGTAGGTACAGATAATTTTCCACAAACCTTTAAATAATTACAAGTTTGTTATATGAAAAAAGATTTATACTCTGTTCGAAAGACATAGACGGCGGGTAAAATCGGACGTGTATCGAGAGTGAAGCGTGTGAATGTACAATGTCGTGGCATTTGCTTTGCGCGCGTCGCCTGCTACCTCGCCCCCGCCAACGTCTGGACCTTTAGGGCGCGCCGCGCACGAAGTTGACGGCCTATAGTATATTATGATACAAGTGAGCGTAGTTGGTAATTTCATATGACGTTTTTCAACACACAAAATCGACTACTAGCTAGTTCAGAAATGAAACGAAAAAATTAAATACGGATATTTTTATTTACACGTAACACACAGATGCAACATAAAAACAGAAACAAAAAAGATAACGGTAGGTACAAATAAGGCGGTCATATCTCTAAAAACCTTTTTTTTTCAGACAACCTTGGAACAATATTAGAGAGACGTAAATTACAAGCTCTGTTAGGTGTGTTACGAAGTTTGATAAGTATTTTTTAGATAAGTACCTAGTTTATTAGGTACCCAGTTACGTTATTTTTACGGACGAGGCCGAAGGCCGGGCTAAGCGTAGGAGCGAAGGTCCGAAGCGGCCCTCCTGGAACCTGGTCGACCTGGTCTCCGGGGTCAATCTGCCTGCCAAACGAGGCCGCAGGCCGAACGGAGTGTGTGACTTATACGTCTTAAGGGGATATAATTCGGAGCGCGCTCCATACAAACGTACTATGGTGATATTTTCAATACTAACCAATTAAACTCTATGAAATTTTGGTGAAACAATCTTGAAACATATCTAAGCTTGTATGGAGTCAGATTTTCGTTAAAATATACAGTTTCGATGCTAGGATTAATTTAAGATTTGTATGGAAATCTTTGAGGCAGTGTAACTTTAAAACTATACTGTTTAACAAATATCTGACTCTATACAAGCATAGAAATTAGTTTTTAGATTGATTCTGAAAAATTTCATTGAGTTTAATTGGTTAGTATTGAAAATATCACCATAGTACGTTTGTATGGAGCGCGCTCCGAATTATATCCTCTTAATATAATTTTCAATTCTAATGTGTCTATTGTTGCATCCAGTGCTAAATTAAATAAACGAAACGGGCGACAATAGACACTGCATTTTTAATAACGCAACAAAACAGGGTTTTAATCATGTATTACTTACTAACTTCTCTATATAGTTATTATAAGTCACACTTCAAGTATTTATCCATAAGTAACTACCTAACATTACATCTTCCCTCATACGTTTTTATGTATCTTACCTAATGCTAATAGTTAGGTATTAAAAGATTAAATTGATTGAATGTTAGGTGGGAGTTAAATGTCTAGTTTACCTTATACAGGGTGTAAACTTAAATGTTCCATACATTTGGGTCGACTCTCCGTTGACTTTTTCTATGCAACAGCAGTTTTTTTTCTCGATTTCAGTATTGGTCCCATAGTGACGGTTGTTCAATTTGCTGGTCCTAAGCACTGCTTAATTATGTAATGAATTTCAGTTTACAGCCTGCATAATAACCATATAAACTTAGGTTAAATTAACTAGTGCACATTATTTGTCCGTCTTAACGTATCCAAAATCCATTCTTAGTTGTTCTAGGAACACGAAAGTAAGAATAGTAGGAGCGATTCTCACGAAAGCGGGAATGTAACCTTTGAAAAATACAAGTGGACTTTCCTTGGCGGTGTTCAACGTATCTAAAATTCATTCTTACTTGTTCTAAGAACACAAAAGTAAGTATAGTGTGAGGAGCGATTCTCACGAAAGTGGGAATGAAGCATTTGTAGAATACTAGTTGGCCTTACTTGGCGGAGTTCATGATAAGAACTAGTGAACATTATTTGTCCGTCTTAATGAATCCAAAATTCATTCTTAGTTGTTCTAGAAACACGAAAGTAAGAATAGTGTGAGGAGCGATTCTCACGAAAGCGGGAATGAAGCCTTTGAAGAAAACCAGTGGGCCTTCTTTGGCGGTATTCATGATAAGGTGTGTTACACCTTTGAACTCAGTTGTACTGGCACTCATAGCCCTAGTCTTCAGGACATCTACTGGTTGGGTTAATGCAGTCGCGATACCACCCTGAAACAACAACTCTTATTATATGTATATATATGCTCACGACTATATTCTCCACAACAACAAAACAACGCCAACGTCAACTCTTATTATTAAGGTAATTCAAATAAAAATAGTACCCTACCCAAATGTAAAACTATTATCGTGTAGTACAGTACATTAAACGAGCAATTCATTTGTTAAATTTATTATTTGTCTATCAAAAACAGTTCTATAGACAATGATTTCCAATAGATTGCCTAGGTGTATTTAGGATCAAGAAACGTTCCACCCTACGTTCATAATGTTTGCCATTTTTCTGAAGAAATTTTCAAGTTCGGTAGGTAGGGAAGGTTAAACGATTTTAGAATTTCCGGTATTACCACATTCATCTCATTTTGGTTAAAAACGCATATCTTAGCCTTGATTACTTACAGCTACAGCACTAGCCGAGACGTGTGTGTAGACATTATCCTCGAAATAGGAACTGGAAATTAATACTGCTTTCATGAGGTCGTAGAAGGCGATTTGGCCAACGGTCATCAGTGCCGCCCGGACACATGTCATAGAAGCGCCAGCCCACAATCGTCCGACGCCTTCGTCTCGTGACACTCTATACAATCCATGTAAAGCGTTCTTGTAGCTAATGATAAAACAAAACTAATAAGTATCTGATGTAGGCGCTATGTCATCCGTTCCACCAGCAGTTCTGCTGTAAGGACGATAGCTAATAGCTATATAAGGAGAGGCAGCGCGACAGCTACTCGCTAGAGGTTCTCGCGAGCTCAAAATATTGCAAGGATTCCCACTGATTTTCCATTGCATAATCGTCTACATTACATGACAAGAATTATGTTATGAACTGCTCCTCCGAGCTGATGCTGCACGACCTTGATATAGACATTGGTCTTCTGCCCGAGGCACCAGCGAGCCACGTAGATAGGATAGGATAGGTCAGGACAGGACAGGATTCGCAGTCAGGATGAGGAGAGAAAGGAGGTTGCAACCAGCCCGAAACAGTTCATCGTAAATCCAGTATGCGGGAGATAGATACTTACTACATATACTTGGTGTGTAATAAACTAAAGGGCGAAGGAGTAGTGACTGCTAAATGTTCGTTTAATCTGCTTTCGGATAGTAGAGTGCAGTGCCTGTCCTAAGTGGTACTTTTATTACTCTTTGGTACTGCCGAATTCATCTTAAGTTTTCAGGGTCTCGTCTATTTTTACCCGACTGCGCCAGAAGGAGGGTTATGTTTTTCGAGCGTATGTATGTATGTATGTATGTATGTATGTTTGTATGTCTATTTCTTTGGCACGGCCTACAGCCTAAACGGCTTGATGGATTTTAACGTATGTGGTGTATTAGATTCGTAAAAATTGTGAGAGTGACATAGGCTATATTATTTTAATATGGCGTCTGCAAAATAAAAAAGAGAGGGCGAATAAAACATTTTTTTTTGTTAATATTATATATGTATAAGTATCAAATGAAAGCTAATGAACAGACGATTCTAAATATATAAATGTTGTAGTACTTTTATGTTACCGTTTCGACACAAGACTAAAAAGTATGAAATAAACTAAATTATTAAGAAAAACAAAAAACCCGACTGCATAAAAAACCTATTAACTGAAAAGAGAAAAACAAGCTCTGTAATCGCTAATCAGCTATAACAGCTTTATTTGAGCTAATATAATTTGAATTTTGACTAATTATTATAAGGACTAGCCTTGCGGTAGCATTTCCCCTCTGCCACGGTATAAGCACAATTGATCTTGTGCATTTACATTCAATTTTACACCTTATCACTAAACGAGACAGCCCATAATTGCGAAATAATAACTACGAACTTAGAACGTTTGGGGTTCACACGAGACTACTTTTCATGATTTTTAACACTCAAAATTAGAATCTAAAGTTATGGGGAATAAAATCCAAAGTTGCGGATTTCGTGTTACCTCGCCCCCCGCAAAAAGTGGCAGAAATATTTGTTAGTAGAACTACACGCGTAACCAGTCCACATTTAAATAGTCAAAGAATTTGAATGTTATTTGGTAGGTATTGCAGGCGGGGACAAACCAATAACCAAAAATCTTCTTTGTCCCCGTTTGCGATACCTAACTAATTGAAGCCTTCTTAAACATATATATTAGTAATCCTCTGTTTTGGACCATCGTACTCCAGGCATTCCCTTGTACGGGTCCTCAAGTAAATATGTGTAAACAAATTTTAGTAAATAAATGATTTTGTATTTTGTATTTTCTTCTTGATAAGTCACTATCTTGATATAGGTGTCATCTCCGAGAAAATCCCATGCCCGAAATAAACAAAGAATGACAAAAAGTAATATGTAAAGTTCCTTACTTCCTCCTCTGTGCAGGTGGAAGTTTAATATCATTTTGCATCCGTACATTAACTAAATCTGCGGGGCTCCCTACAAAGCCACCGGCAAAACCTCCTACTGCTGCTAGTAAAGTGGACATAAGAAATGATAGTCCACCCTGAAAAAACAAAACTTTTATTCATAAACAAATCTTATACAGAGTGTGGATTAAAAGGGGAAATTTTCCACATGTGTGCTAATTTGGATTCGGCGTCTAAAAACATAGCCGCGATTTTCTTTCCAAACCTGTCGATAGCGTTATTTTAGCCTAAGTAGGATCGAACACGTATGGATTTGACATACTGGAAGTTCGATCTAAGACATAAAAACGTCTCTGAATCTCGACCAAGAACTAAGTAGGTTAGGTACATTTGCTACATTTGTTTAAATTTACCTGTAAACAAATTTGTATCTAATTTTCTACGCGTTTAGTATCACTGTAGCTCGTCAATACCAGACGCATTACATAAAATAACATATATATACTCTACACATACAGAAACAACTCTATACTACATAAACAATTGTTATCAGACACAGATGTTCCACTGGGCTCTGACTACATATTTATTGTTTACTCACATCTTTTGGTGCCAACTCCTGTTTTCCAGCTTCATAAATAGCAAACCTAACTGTGGAATAAGTCAGCTGTCGCAATACAGAAGCCGAAATGCCACTGTAGAGTCCAAGTATACCTATAAAAAAAAGATTTATAATATGATTAATCGTTGCAGTGCACAAGCGCACTAAAAGGTTTTGAACGGTGAAGGTGTAATTTTAGTGGATCCCTTCCCTATATTTTTCTGCAATGTCAGGTTTATGGTAAGACTCCGTTGCGGTGTTAACCTAACACACTGGATGAAGCAAAGTGCCATCGCGCCGCAAGCTGCAGAAGTGTTACACAGGCCACGCGATTCTTTAGCGACTTCAGGATATATAGGATATAACAAGAGCGGTCCTAGTATGGATCCCTCCCCGGCTTTAATGTTTACAGAAATATTATTATACTTAATCAAGATATCTACAGAAAGCTCACCCTGACTTTGAACAACCTGCTTTGTAAGTTGCATCAGAGTGATGGTTTTGCCTTTCTGAGTCTGCATTTGAACCTTGAGCAAGTCCAACGGGTGGGTGAAGCAAGCAGCGCCGGCAGCTGCCAGCCCTCCGAAGTACCACCGTGACTGCTTCTCCGGAGGCGCAGCCAGGCTGAGGCTGGAACTATGTCATGTAGAGAAGAGTACCAATCGGCTGATTCATTTCAGTCGTACTCAAATCGTTAAAAAGTGACTTTTTTAGATGAGGCAAAGCTCAGTTGGTAGTGAAGAACCTGCTAATCCGAGGGTCGTAGGTTCAAATCCCGTAAGTACCAAATATTTGTATAATAAATATGAACATTTGTACCCGAGTATGGATGTTTGTATCTAAAAAGGTGTAACTTTCAAGGTGTGCAATATTTACGGAGGTATTTATGTCCTTTAAACTTGTTACGAATCTATTAAAATAGGCACAATATTAGTTTTGAATTAAAATTTTGAAGGAGTTTCATAATACTTAGGTTAAGTTAAAGAAATATACATTTTTCATTTTCAATAGGCCACTTTGTCACATGGTTCGGTCAGTCGCGCCGCCAAGCGCGAGTGGAGCGCGCTGGTGGAGCGCGAGAGGAGCGTGGTGGATCGTGGTGGAGCGGTACATGCGCGTGTCACAGAGCAGACACGTGTAGTTAATTTGGTACAGAAAAATTCGGTCAATTAATTATATTTAATTCTAGGCTGTTACTAGCTAAGCGGTCCAGTAATCGGATTATTAAAAACGTCCGGTTAGCGATCGGCTAGACACATCGTTAATTTTAATCATGTTTGGATTCATTATTCGCAATAAATAAATGATCATACGTCATCTCAACAAATTTTGCACACCTTGAAAGTTACACCCTGTATTTATGTATACTATACCGTTGCCTAGTCCTTGTCATCATGATACGAGTCCGGGCTAGATTCTGGTACTTTTCATGGGACTATACTATTTATTATCATCAGATTATCATACTCACGGTAAATGACAAGTACCTACATTCCGGTGAGCACTTAGAATAGGATTCAGCTGTCGTGTAAAATCGCTTATATTCGTGTAATAAATAAAATCGCGGCAAATGACAATAGTTGAATAATAGTTTTACAGTAGTTGTGAAAAGTTTATGCAGAATAGTAAATATTATATTCGCGTGCCTCCGGCAATAACCCAAGCCTACTTCACGCCTGCCACATACTGATTTCCGAATCAGAATTACGATCCAACGTAAGGTCCAAATCAAAAAGAATCTGCTGTCATAAACAAAACTGCAATACCCCGACTAAGTATTTGCCCGGCGGCTGTCCCTTACACCCTGTATTTTTCATTTGATAAATGTATTTTCCAAAAAAAAATTACGTGTATAAGATAAAAGCCTGATATTAATATGGTTTTGTACTTGCCGGGTACTAAGTCTCCACACAATAATGTTTAGTATAAACAAAGAGTTTCGAAAAAATGCTTTTTTCATACGAAAATCGTAGTTTATAGTAAATATTATTGTGACCTGAATAGTTGTGCTAAAAATTTCGTGCTCGCTATGTTATTTTTTGTGTAGGACTTCTTATACCTAAAGATGATGGAGGCGGGAAATCGATCTGTGCCCCGGGCGGCAGAAACCCGGGAATTATTCCGGAAGGAATGATGATTTCGGATGGAAATCCGTACGAAATCCTATTCTTATTCAGAATTCCGATCCGGAATGTGTGCTTACATGGGAATGTATGTGGCAGGCGTAAGATCCGAATCTTATTCTAACTGCTCTCAGACTGTACCTATTCGAGTTGCAAAAATGTATCGTTGTTTGTAGTATGCATTAAATGGATGTTGTTAGTTACCTAGTTCTTTGTCTTTTGTAAACATTATTTAACCACATCAGTTCCTCAATATTCTTTCGCTATACTCCTTCAAAGTTTAGACTCAAGTCAATATAGGTACCTTAATATAGTACGCTAAGCTTTAACTTGAGCGAAGTTTTATTTTTATTCTATTTTATATTCTTACCCAATTCGTATTGATTTTATTTATTTTTCGGAGTATTTTCTTTACACAATGACATTGACATTACACTGACACTTCTTCATTCATTTTGATCGTTTTGATTCTTAGGTTTTGATCATATAGATCAGATAAGTTTGAGATAAGTCATAACCAAGGACAGTCGAGACCAAAGAAATCTAGACCTTAGATCTAGACTCTATGTACATAATCTTTTGCCATGGATTTAGAGACAATACCTATTTCCAGCTTTCTGTCTTTTGCTCTACCTTCTTCTTTCATTTTGGTACTTTAATCTTTGAAAGACGCATGATGGCACAGATAATTTTTTTAGAAGATGGTTTGAGAGATGACTATTGGGATAAAAGACTACATTATTATACATTGGGATCTATGGGCTATCTGGTATCAAGAGCATGTATATCATTGATTTATTCGATACCTATTCCAACTTCCCGAGGTACATCCTTGATATTATCTAATAATGTCTTCCTTGGATAGCCCCGAACTGCTGAATAATTAACTAATTATTAAAACACAGAATATCTAAGAACGGTCAAAAAACACCATGCAGATTTGATATCGCTATAAGGCTGCCTCTCCACTGAAGCGGAGCGAAGCTGCGCAGCGGAGAAACGAAGAAATATAAACCAATATATGATTGCATAAAATATCGGAGCGGAGATTTATGTAATACAGGGTCCTTCTTAATATTGTCACGGATGCTGCCAAACGTCGGACGTAAAAAGGAATTCAAAAATTCGGACGGTTTATTAACAGTCTCCGTGGCGCAACCGGTAAGGTGCGATCCCTTAAATCGAGAAGTCCTGGGTTCGAACCCTCACCCCGGTGAAAATAGTTTTTTTAGATTTTAATGTTGTTTAGGAATGTTCTAGAAGAAAGAGGGAGAAGGAATATTTAGAAAGAAACAGAAAATAACGAAAAAACAGTCGTGTTCAGGAATGTTCGGGAAGGGAGTAGAAGCGATTGGAAGGGAACAAAGGAATAACGAAAAGACGATCGAAATTCAAATTGTCTAGAACATTCTAAGGGGTATATAAACCGGCGAGTTTGCGGTCACAGGGCAGTATTGAGTTTAACAGTGAAAAGTGCTAAACAAGAGGAAGAAAAGTGAAAGTGAAAAAGTGAATAGTGACAAGTGCAAAGTGAACAGTTAAGTGACAGTGTAGTGCGTTTTTAGTAGTGACATAGTGAACAGTGGTGTAAGGGGAATCCCTGCACGGATAACCGTAAGTAAGAGAAACCCAAATAAACTCTGTAAATTTGGACTTGGCGTTTCACTCCAATCCCGGAACCCGTCGCTCGTAACATTTGGTGTCAGAAGTGGGATTGGAATAGGATGCCGCTGGTGCCAAAGGAGTTAAAGGGAGTCACCACCCGAGCCATGTCGGAAGCGCGGCAGGAAGGTGCGGCTCTTGCAACTGAGGTGCGGCGCACCCCAGTGAGAAGACCTGAGGGAGGTGAGGTGCAGCGCACTCCGGAGCAGAACCCAGGAAACTTCCTCTATCAGATCCAGTGCATGATGGAAGAACAAACTCGTCGTCAGGAGGAACAACTGCGCGCACTGAAGAAGGAACAGGTTCACGAACTGCGCGCAATGAAGGAGGAACAGGCTCGCCGCCAGGAGGAACAACTGCGCGACCTTAAAGAGGAGCAGGCTCGCCGTCAGGAGGAGCAAATACGCACGATGCAGGAGGCGCTTCACAAAGATATAACGAAAGGCTTGCAGCAGGCAGTAGAGAGAGTCGAAGCCCTAGAACAGAGGTTGGATCTTGTGAAGGGTGAGTTCGAAGGGAGGTTGGATCGTGTGAAGGGTGAGTTTGAAGGGAGGTTTGTTCGTGTGGAGGGTGAGTTTGCCAAAATCCGGAGAGAGGTTGAGCAGAGCAAATCTCATAGTCGTGTCGCTGCTGTTTTTGACTCACCCATACAACCAAAAGGTGTCAAGACTCCGGTTTACGATGGACTGACGTCATGGCCCGCCTTTAAGCTACAGTTCGAGGCAGCAATGAAGGTGAATGGTTGGGGCAAGGAGGAGGCGCAGCCTGCGTTGATATTAGCACTCCAGGGGCAGGCTCTCGCCGTGCTGGAGGCCGTAGGTGCTGGCGGAAATCTGACGTTCGACAATCTTTACGGAGCTCTGGAGGCTAGATTCGGCGACGGACATCTCGAACATGTTTATCGAGCGCGGTTGAAGGAGCGTAACCAACATGCTAACGAGAGTCTGCAACAATGGTCCGTGGAAGTAGAGAAGCTCGTGCGAAAGGCTTTCCAGTCATCACCAGCAGTCATCGACGACATGCTCCTGCAGGTCTTCACGGATGGGATACGGGACCCGGAGGTGCGAGCTGCAGTGCGACTTGGGCACCATGTTACACTTAGGGACGCTGTCGCTCATGCGTTGGAGGTGGAAGCTGTACGTCGGGATCCTCGTTCCGGTCGCCACAGGGAGATTGTGGTAACTAGAGCACCAGTGCCAAGAATTCGAAGCGTCGATTTTGTGTGCTACGAGTGTGGTGAACGAGGGCATACTCGCCGCTCCTGCTCGAAGAGCACAGGCCGTCGTTATGTGTGCTACGAGTGTGGTGAACGGGGGCATATTCGCCGCTCCTGCCCGAAGCGCACAGGCCGTGGTTATGTGTGCTATGAGTGTGGTAAACGAGGGCATATTCGAAGTTCCTGCCCGAAGCGTACAGGCCGTCGGGATATAGGAGTCTCGACTGATGAGCAGCAGGAAAACTGGAGAGCGTTGGCCGGTTATGTTGCAGCCCCAACCATTAGAGTCAAGCAAATGTCGGACGGAAATAGTCTGTTAGTTGGAGGAGTGGTCAACGGTAGAATCTGTCAACTAACTTTGGATACCGGAGCTTCGAGAACGGTGATCAATACTCGACTGCTCTGCGGAATGAAAAGTTATCAGGAAAGACGACTTCTGCAAGAAACCAACCTACAGTTAACAACAGCTACCGGTCAATGCATACCTGTTAAGGGAGAGTTGGGAGTTTCGATTAAGATCGGGGAAACTTCTTTCAAACATGATGTGATTGTAGCCGAGATAGTGGACGATTGCATCATTGGCTTAGATTTCTTACAAAATCACCAGTGCGATATAGACATGAAAAACGGAGTACTACGGTGTAACACGGAGGTAGTTCCGATGAAAGGTGGATCATCGGGAAAGGTCTGCTATGTGAGAAGAACAGTTCTCAAGCCTAGATCACAGACCTTGGTACCTGTTGTTTTGCCCATGAATAACGAGAGGAAGTTACAACGGAGTTGTGCTGTGATGGAAAAAGTTGAAACTGAAACTTGTTGGATTTCGGTGAGGGAAGCTGTTGGATCAGTTTCGTCTACTTCGATTCCGATACTTGACGTTGGAGATGTGGACCTGACGGTTGAGAAGGGGAAGGTTGTCGGTCACTGTGAGGAAAATCCTCCTAGGAAACATAAGGCTGAGGAGGACGTGGTATCGAAAGTTATGGAAGACTCCAGCAAGGATCTGACTAAGTCACAGGCTGGGAAAGGGAAGAACTTGCTGTTGCGTTTTTCGGACTTATTCCCTAAGAACGGCGTGGATATTGGCAGTACAGACCTGGTGAAATACACGATTAATACGGGAGATGTGGCGTCGGTCGAGAGGCGACCTAGGCGTATTCCGTTTACTCGTGGGAGCGAGCTGCGGGATGGAATGGTCGGCGTCTGTGAACGGCTTGGAGAAGCGGGTCAAAACTCCAGTGACCGTTCAAAGACACGTTATGACCGAAAAGCGAACTATACAGGGTTCGAGGAAGGAACATTGGTTTGGCTGTATAATCCAGTCGAAAGAAAGGGAAGTGTCCGAAGTTACAAGCAAGTTGGAAAGGGCCGTATGAGGTAGTGACCAAAATAAACGACGTCACATATCGAATCCGACGATAGCCAAGGAGCCCGTTGAAGATAGTGCACGTTGATCGGTTAGCTCGATATTTCGGGAGTAATGATGCTCGGGACGAGCAGAACTAAGGGAGGGGCAGTGTCACGGATGCTGCCAAACGTCGGACGTAAAAAGGAATTCAAAAATTCGGACGGTTTATTAACAGTCTCCGTGGCGCAACCGGTAAGGTGCGATCCCTTAAATCGAGAAGTCCTGGGTTCGAACCCTCACCCCGGTGAAAATAGTTTTTTTAGATTTTAATGTTGTTTAGGAATGTTCTAGAAGAAAGAGGGAGAAGGAATATTTAGAAAGAAACAGAAAATAACGAAAAAACAGTCGTGTTCAGGAATGTTCGGGAAGGGAGTAGAAGCGATTGGAAGGGAACAAAGGAATAACGAAAAGACGATCGAAATTCAAATTGTCTAGAACATTCTAAGGGGTATATAAACCGGCGAGTTTGCGGTCACAGGGCAGTATTGAGTTTAACAGTGAAAAGTGCTAAACAAGAGGAAGAAAAGTGAAAGTGAAAAAGTGAATAGTGACAAGTGCAAAGTGAACAGTTAAGTGACAGTGTAGTGCGTTTTTAGTAGTGACATAGTGAACAGTGGTGTAAGGGGAATCCCTGCACGGATAACCGTAAGTAAGAGAAACCCAAATAAACTCTGTAAATTTGGACTTGGCGTTTCACTCCAATCCCGGAACCCGTCGCTCGTAACAATATGCTGACACTTTTTTAAGGGGATGATCAGACCGTCATTCAAACTGAACAACTTTCTCTATGACACCAACATCGAAATCGCGAAAAAAAAACTGCTCTTCCATACAAAACTGCAAACATACTTGAGCCAAATGTATGGGACAGCTGTTTTTTTTTCGCGATTTCGATGTTAGGCCCATAGAGAAAGTTGTTCAGTTTGACGGTCTGATCATCCCCTTAAAACGTGTCAGCATAATTATTATGTGTGCATTAAATTATATGTAATATGCAGGCATGTATTTATGTATTCTGTTGCATTCACTTCTTTTACGTAAATTTTTTTATAGCACCGATCCGATCTTTGTTATATTTCCTCTACCATAAGGTTGCCTGGAAGAAGTCACATTTTAGCGACAAGACCGTCTTATATTATGTACCATAAACAGTTTTTATTCCTATTGTGCATTGTGTTTGGTTTTGGTGTAAATAAAGTATATTTCATTCAGTCATTCGTTCCTTTCCTCTCCACTTTTTAGGGTTCCGTAGTCAACAAGGAACCCATATAGTTTCGCCATGTCCGTCCGTCTGTCCGTCTGTGCGCGGCTTAACTCAGAGACGCTTGGTACTAGAAGGCTGTAACTTGACATGGGTTTACATATTTATCACGCCGACAAAGTGGTAATAAAATCTTGAAAAATATTTTTTTAGGGTACCTACACGAACAAGAAAAGAGGGGATGACATTTTTTTTTCCCGTCTATCCCATGTTGTGGGGTATAAAATTAAGCTTTAAAGTGCAAATTTTTGTTAGAGTCAAGTGCCCCCCCCCCGTATATAGTGACGGGCAACTACGGAACCCTACCCTGCGCGTGTCCCAACACGCACTTGGCCGTTTTTTTAAATATTTTACGAATTGCCCGTGTTTACTCGTAACTTGGAACCCGGAAGTTGGAATAGGTATTCGTACGTACGTGTGTCTACGTTTATTGGTGAAAATTAACCCTCGCTCGTTACATTTTGACTCTATTTGTAAACAGAAATGACGAACGTTTAACTATAGAAGCATAACATAGGTGTACTCTTAGAGAAACAAATAGCCATGGAAATTAATAACAGGTTCTCTTAACGGGGCGCATGAAAGTTTTATATTTGTGGTGATTAGCTGTTGCCCCAGCGACCGCCCGAAGCGAAGGCTATTATTTTGACCAACGGCTCAGTCCACGTGAGCGAGCGAGGGTGAACACCGCCCCCTGCCATACCGTTGTACACATTTAACGCACATCCTTCTCCATTTCATAAAAAAATTACCCTCGTTTTTAATTCAGGATGATTGATTGTTCATGTTTACTTAATTCGTTAAACATTTTGGTGTGGTCGAGTAAATAGGATATTTATCTACGTAAGAGCGGAAGTGCCAGTGGTGTGCTGGTGGTGTACAGACGTCTGAGTGTGAGGAGTGATGCCATGACCCAGAGCAACTTAACTACCCCTGATAAGCACCATGGGAGTGTGCGCACAGTCACTGAGGAAAAGCTGATGGTAATGAAAACGAAATTGCACCTCGTGTTAATAAATAAGCGCAAAACCTCATACATCCCAACTGATTTAAAACAAAATAATTCGGTTGAAACATTCATTTCATTATGTTCGTAGTTAAAATTTAAAGTTTGCGAATCATGAGCATGGTTGGGGCAACATTTTAAGATTTGAGGCAAAAATGAGTTGTTATCATTTCAGCAATTAATGAAAGCGCTAACGTGCTCAAAAATACATTTTAAGAATCCTGATTTGGTAGGAAGTAGGATGAGAGTGCCCGAGCGGTGGGTTGAGATGAAGTTCAATAAATTAAAAATTTTACAAACAAATTATTTAATATTTTGAAAAAAAAAATCCTTTGTTGAAACCATGATAATTCCATTCTGCTCTCGATTCTAAACAAACTGCTTTCTAGTTTTGCGTTAATTCATTAACACGTTGTATAGGGTATTTCTTAATATGCTGACACTTTTTTTAGGCGATGATCAGACCGTCTAACTGAAAAACTTTCTCTATGGGACCAACATCGAAATCGCAAAAAAAATCAGTTGTCCCATACAAAACTGTCAACCTAACTCGACCCGAATGTATGAGACAGCTGATTATTTTTCGCGATTTGAATGTCGGTCCCATAGAGAAAGTTGTTCAGTTTGATGGTCTGTATATCCCCTTAAAAAGTGTCAGCATATTAAATTGGGCCCTGTATAGTACAGTAAGCCGGTTTTAGTGTCTAATGTACGTTGTAAATAAAGTCACGAAAAATGGCTCAAGGTCTCGGTCAATCGCTAAAGATTTGACGTCAGGACCGTGAAAAAAAAACTGACCTAAAATACCTACATTGTTATTAGAATAGGCGGCACTTCCATTGGGAGCTATAAACATAAGGAAAGTTCTTGAACACGCCACTCAGCACACTTTATCGCTGTGATTTTTTATATGTAAGTCAATATTAAGTGACTGTTGATAATTTCCATATGCCCAGCCTTAGTACCCAGCACTTTTTGGTCACGCATGATTCAGTATTAGGACTTCATACTGTATCCAGTACCCTCCAGTACCCATCCTTCCTGGGCTCTTGAGTTAAAAAAACAAAAAGATTTAGTGTTTGTAGATTCTTCCCTAGGTTGTAGGTCAGCCTCGAAAAGATGACATTTTTGGGAGCTGTAATACAAAAAAGTTTGAAGATTCTAGTTGTTTAAAAATATATGTAAATAGGGTCCTTCTTAATATGCTGACACTTTTTTAAGGAGATAGATGATCAGACCGTCAAACTGGACAACTTTCTCTATTGGACCAACATCGAAATCGCAAAAAAAAATCAGCTGCCTCAGACAAGACTGCAATCCTACTCGAGCTAAATGTATGGGAAGGCAGATTTTTTTTTCGCGATTTCGATGTTGGTCCCATACAAAAAGCTGTTCAGTTTGACGGTCTGATCATCTATCTCCTTAAAAAAGTGTCAGCATATTAAGAAGGACCCTGTATATACCGAATATTTCCAAAATAATTGATTTCTGATATTTTCTGTAGATTCGACGATAGTAGATACTTTTATAACTTGCTGATAATTACATGTAATGTAGGTAGATGTAATTATAATAATACAATAGGTAAAGTTACTTATTATTGTAGAACATATCGGATTATTAATTTATAATTTGACTGTTGGTATCCCGAATAAAAATTTATAAAAATATTTATTTATAAGTATTTTGTAATTTTTATGTATGTAGAGTTTAATTTGTGAACTATACTCACGTCACGACGATATTTTACTAGCGATACCCAAACCAAACAGTGTGCGTCCTGTCGATTAAAGTGTGTTTACGATAAACTGTTAAAATAAAATACCTATTTAGACAAGAATTTAGAAAATAAACAAAATTTATAATTAGGAGTTCAGTTTTTGTTTACGATACACGACTCACTATGGATACTAATAAAGTTAAATACTCCGAGAGCACAAGATAACGTTTGCACTAGAGGCCTTATACCTGCTAGGTTATAGCCCTAGATCATCTAGATACCCTAGATAACAGATTGCGGTTTAACAGGTGGCTGTGCGCGTGCGACCGCTGTGTGCAGATGAAGGCCCCCGCATCGTCCACGTGGTCAGTGATAAGGTACAGTACAGCCAAGGAAATAATTCCGTTCAATCTTCGTTTGCGCAGAGCAGACCCGCTCGTCGAAACCCGAAGTCTTTTAGTAATCAAAGGGTGCAACGTCGTATAGCATTGAAAAGGGCGCGAAAACAATTACCCAATCGCGGCAAGGGATTTCAGGCCCGCGAAGGTGGCACATCTTGATTGGTGATTGGATAGGTAGGTACCGGTAGGACTCAAGATACCATAGGTAAGGTACTCGATAGATTGCAGTAGGTACTTAGGTTTCTGCTTAACTGTAAATACTTGTAAATCATAATATAAATTCCGACTCTCCTTTCAAATATTCATATCACTCCACTGAGTACCTACCTACCTTATAAATAAAACTTTAAATTCACTTTCTTTTGCGTATAAAGTGATACCTATTAAAAATTGTTTTCAAAAATCAGATGCTGGTTCTGGAAGAGGAGGCAGACAGCAAACGCGACGTGTTGCGTACGCGCAGGGTCAACGACAAGCATTACATCTACGATCGAGTCTTCGGAGAGGATAGCACGCAAGTTAGTTCATAATAGTGAATAGTTAGGAGAGCACGCTGATAGTTTGCTATATTTGGCTTGTATTTCCTGGTGTTTGACCTAGTATCTTCTTTAAAGGATTGAAAGAATGGTCGGCAGACCAAATAAATCATTGTTGATTTCATATACATACTTAGACTGAATGCAGTTAAGGTAATATGTTTGCTATTTATTCTACTTTAGCTAGATTGTTTGTTCAGTTTGATGGTCTGACCCAGGCGCGGTTGCAGCCTAAAATTTTGGGGGGAGGGTTACTAATAATAAAATATGACGAGTAAATTAGACTTTATTGCATTACAACAATTTTTATTTTACACATTATGTTGATTTGGCGGGGAGGGGGGGGGGGGAGGGGAGGTCTGATCATCCTCTTAAAAACCGTCTTCAAATTTGACCCTGTATATAGGGTATATGTAATCACGATGACTATTACAGGAAGAAGTGTACGAGACGGTGTGTGCTCCGCTCGTCGCCGACACACTTCGCGGCTTCGCAGGAGCCGTGTTCGCGTACGGGGCCACGGGAGCCGGCAAGACTCACACCATGACGGGCTTGATGTCACGGGCCCTTAATCATCTGTTCTCCAGCATAGCCGAGAGCGACAACCCTAGCTCTTATGAGGTATGTAGTTCTCGCGTAGTTAAATAATTGTAAAATTTTCAGGCGAAGATAATTTTCTACAAACAATATAATTAAAAATTTCTTCAGTTTAGGAGTAACATCAAGATAGCAACAAAAATACACCAAAAGTACACCAGGCCCAATGGCACAGAATATACAGAGTAGGTATTTCTTAATATGCTGACACTTTTTTAAGGGGATGATCAGACCATGAAATATCGAAATCGCGAAATTTCAGCTGTCCCATACATTTGGCTTAAGTAGGTTTGCAGTTTTGTATGGAACAACTGATTTATTTTTGTGCTATTTCGATGTTGGTCCCATAGAGAAAGTGGTTCAGTTGACGGTCTGATCATCTCCTTAAAAAGTGTTAGCATATTAAGAAGGACTCTGTATAACAGTACACGGTGGGCCTAGCGTACCACCCGACTCCCGAGAAAACGAGAAAAGTCGGGATTATATCCCTTTGTCATTATCACTTTATACATGCCAAAGTTTTTCTCGCTTTGTCGCTTTATCGTGCGTAGCATGCTATGCTAGCCTTACTGGGCGACAGAGCTGCGCTTACTCAGCCCGCTGTAGGTTACATTACATTTATTCGATTTTATCTTTGGAAAAATTCGGTTTTCGCGAATGTACCTACAGCACAGACGACAGACAGTTGACAGTTGTAGCAATGTTTCAGACTACCCTGTATAGGATTATGGTCGTGAGTTTATACGATTTATAAAAAGGAATCTATATCAGATTCCTTTCTTGGCTTCTCGGAAACGTTATTTCCATACAAACAATATTTGTTCGTACAGCATCTGTTTGATATCGGATACCTATGTACCCGACTTGATATTAGGCAGGTAAGTGTTGGATACACCGTTGACAACCGTATAATGTATAATGTTTATGTGTTTGCGACGTTTTAATGATACGGTGGCATGCTAGCTTCGTTCTGAAGGTAGATAGGTAATTTGATTATCCACCAGTCAGTACCTAACAAACATGTCACAACTAATTACCAAAGCTAATCACGCGGGTAACCAACCAACGCTTATGTTACCTATGTTACCTACCTTGTAGCTGTAAGTACTACTCCAGTAAAGTTACGGTGCCTTTGTATGGCAAAAGTAAATAATTTATAACAGCCTTTTTTTTCATTTATACTTTAGATTTTAATTCTATTTATCATTCAGAATGAAAACCCAACTATAAATTTCTTAAAAAATTGAACAAACAAAAGAAATAAAACATGTTAAATTGGCAAAAAATTGTATACACCTGTATACAAACAAGATGCTTAAAATGTATCCACGAGCACGTTAGCGCCTTCATTAATTGCTGAAATGATAACAAATAATTTTTGCCTGAAAACTTAAAATGTGAATAACGTTAAATGTTAACTATCAAAATAATGAAATTATTGTTTCAATCTAATTATTTTGTTATAAATCAGTTGAGGTGTATGAGGTTTTGCGCTTATTCATTAACAAGTTGTATTGGAAGTAAATCCAAAGAAAAATCACAACGGGACCTTTGTTTTTAAATAAGTAGAAACTACGAAAACTCAATTTTGGTAAAAACTTTACACAGTGTATGTAAACTCATAACCTAAAACGATGAAAATAAAAAAGAAAGAAATCTGACACGATAAATAAAAAATTTGCATTTTAGTACTAAAAATACGAAATTCATTTGAATCAAAGATCTAGCAAACAAAATATCTTATTATAAATTATTTACGTTCAACCCGTAACTTTACTGGACTATAATACCTTTATGCAGTGCCGTCCGTGCAGTACGAAAGTCCATCGAATTTCCAAAACAAAAACAGGGGTCTTATTGTGTAACTACCAATTTATATTAATTTATTAGCATTAAATAGAGTATCTATAATACATCAAACTGAGCAACTTTCACTATGGACCTCAGGAAAAGCAAAAAAAAAAATCAGCTGTTGTATACAAAACTGCTGTACCTACCCGACTCAAATGTATGAGACAGCTGATTTTTTTTCGCGTTTCCTGATGTAGGCTACATAGTGAAAGTTGTTTAGTATGATGGTCTAAGTTCACAGTTTCAGTATTTGCTAGGCTGTCACTTACACCATGTAGAGGCCTACTGAACCTTGCTTCGTTTGCCGTCGATCTGCTGCGGGTTGTAGTCTTAATATTATTAGCATATAAAGTCTATTATCAAGCTAGTAATACGACAACAAAACAATAAAAAAATAAAATTACTAACAACAGAACTTTACATAGTAGGTAGGTACATTAGGAGTAACTGTACATACAGTACTGAGGCCGAGATTCAGAGACGATTTTTAAGTCTTAGCTCGAACTCCCGTATGTCAAAATCCATACATATTTGCCACGCTTAGCTCGAGCTAAGACTAAAAAAATCGTCTCTGAATCTCGGCCTAACAGTGTAGTAGTAGTTTGAAGTTTGATTTAATCTACATTTTCAGTATTGATTATTTTAGGTCGACACCAAATACAAGCCTTTTAAGGTAATTTATGATGATAAGTAAATAATTCTATTTGAATTCAGTTTTCCGGCCAAAATGGCTTACTTACGTGGTGTTTTTGGAACAAATTATTTCGGAGCTATTAACTTCATAACATATAGGTAGATGCAGGGAGCGCATGACCTATTACATTGGTAATGGGTTTTGTTCTATGCATACATAATGTATTTTGTACATGGAATTGACGTGCTGTACCTACCTAGTAGATTGCAGCAATAGATAGGATAGGTAGGTAGGTACCACTAATTGTCGCAGAGTCATCATAATAAATAGTACTATTAATATACCGGTGAAAGAACTATATTTTCCAGGTCATTTAGAATTTTACAAAATGTTTTATTTTCAAATAAATTGTTTTAAAAAGGTACTAGGTTAAGTTTTTTTTTAAATAACCCTTTCTAGTTCTCCAAAGTAATTCCTTACATTAAATAAATATCTCGTTAAACTACAGGGTGAAATTAATATCATTAGCATCCTTTTAAACACAGAGTCTACCCATTAAACTGAACATCTTTTGCTATAGGAGCAGACCGAACGAACCAAAAAAAGCAGCTGTTTCATACTAAACTACAATGCCTACTCGACTCAAATGTATGCAAAACCAGATTTTATTTTTGCTCCGTTGGTTTTTGATGGGTAGTTCTTAGTGTAAACGGATGCTAATGATATCAATTTCACCCTGTATAATGATCGTCGTCACATCACATTTCGAAGACGACAATTTTTTTTCGATCGCAATGTGATCGAAACAAAATGTTTCTTTCGAAATGTGATGTGACGACGTTATTTTCTACAAAAATATTACGTTAATATATAAATAATAAATATACCTAATACCATTACTTAAGGTAGATACCATCATAGATTTTTCTTTTTAATATTTTGTAGTAATTTTTCCTCAATGTCATACAATAGATAAAGGGGAAGCATTGTGTTGGTTTCAGGTGAATAGTGTTTGTTTTGCTATCATTAGTTATCTACTGACACTTCCCTCGAGGTCGCTTCTTCACCGTCGTCGGAGGTAGTTCCATAGATAGGTACATACCATGGGTAACTTACATACCTCGATGAAAAGCATATAAAGTTAAATCTAAGAACCAAGGACGGACCTAATGGCATAATATAGAAGGTATCCATAAATTAAGGCAAGAGGTGTTTCAGGATAGTAGTTGGCGATCAATTGTTTAATACCTAATTATGCTCCATTTGAAATAACAACGACATTTTAAGGCTATTTTTAATTAAAGAAACAGAGATTTGAAATACTTCCTCTCACTTATTCTTAGAACAGCATTAGTAACGTCCAAAAATATGTCGAATAATAGATCTTTCCGATAAACAAAATAATATTTGCTTATCACAATTTGCCAGAACTATTATCTGGGAAGGGAAATCTTTTCGTCTTTATATGGAATGAAGTATAGTTACATCATCGTAATATTAATAAAGCTGGAAAAATATTTTAGTTGAATAGGATTCGGTTGTAAGAAAGAAATCTAAAATATTGGGCTAAGAAGCCAACTTGGCATAATTTCGTTTTTAAAATTCAGTGATATTATCACATTCTAAAAATATGTTTATTCCTCCTCTCTTTTCTAATTCGTAGACGCCATCTTGAAATAATATACCCTATGTCACTCTCACGATTTTTACGAATCAAATGACACCTCGAACGTTAAAATCCATAAAGCCGTTTAGGCTGTAGCCCGTGCCAAAGAAATAGACATACAAACATACATACATACATACATATATACATACATACGCTCGAAAAACATAACCCTCCTTCTGGCGCAGTCGGGTAAAAATAGTTTTATTCATCCCAGGTTTGGTCTGATGAACCTCTAATAAAACCGACAGTATATTAAGTTGGACCCTGTTTAAATTGGTAAAGTATAGGTACTGTTACCACCTAGTATTTATATACTTATTCTTCATTCCAAATAAGGACGACGTGATTTTCCGACTCCTATTTAGCTTTCTGGCTAATTCTGATTACCAAATGTAATTAATTTATTGGATACATATACTATCCGACATATCTTGGATGCTACTATAGCTGTTCTAAGAATAAGTGAGAGGAAGTGTTTCAAGTCTCTGTTTCTGTAATGAAAAATAGCCTTAAAATTTCGTTGCTATTTTGAATGGAGTATAGGTACTGCAATTTTATTGCTTCGTCTTAGCGTTTTCTAGGTCATTAAGTCAAGGTTCTCGGTTACTATTGTTATAATGGGCAGGTACGTAAATAGTTTCACACTCGATATGGGGTCTAGCTTTTGTTGCGAATTGCGATTGTTATAAATATCCGCTGATTTGTAAATTAAAGAATATCTTACATATTGTTAAGTAGGTATACAACGTGTTAATAAATAAGCGCAAAGCCGCATACACCCCAACTGATTTATAACGAAATAATTAGATTGAATCTATAATTGTAAAGCCTACTTAGCGGTGATAGTTTTCCTTTTAACGTCGTTATACAGGGTCCTTCTTAATATGCTGACACTTTTTAAGGGGATGACCAGACCAACAAACTGAACAACTTTCTCTATGGGACCAATATCGAAATCGCGAAAAAAAAATCATCTGTCCCATACAAAACTGCAAACCTACTCGTGCCAAATGTATGGGACAGCTGATTTTTTTTTTGCGATTTCGATGGTGGTCCCATAGATAAAGTTGTTCTGTTTGACGGTCTGATCATCCCCTTAAAAAAGTGTCAGCATATTAAGAAGGACCCTGTATACACTACTGCCGTGAATTTTTTCACGTATTCAGAAACAATCGTTTAGCTGGGGGGACGACACTTGACTCTAACAAAAATTTTAACTTTAAAGCTTAATGTTTCGCTAAATACAAAAATGGTTTCCTACACCCAAAATATTTTTACAAGACCTATCCAACGATAATCCACACAATGGGACAGAAGAGAAAAAAATATGTTTCTACATTTTATTTTACCACTTCGTCCGTCGGCGTGATTAGTATCTACAACGTGTTAATGAATTAACGCACAACAAGAAAGTAGTTTGTTTAGAATCGAGAGCAGAATCGAATTATTATGTTTTCAACATAATAGGTAATTTATTTCAAAATATAAAATAATTTGTTTGTACAATTTAAAAGTTACTGAACTCGATCTCATCCCACCGCTCGGGCACTCTCACCCTACTTACTACCAAAACAAGATTCTTAAAATGTATCCATGAGCACGTTAGCGCTTTCATTCATTGCTGAAATGATAACAAATCATTTATGCCTCACAACTTAAAATGCGAATAACTTTAAATTTTAACTATCAAAATAACGAAATTATTGTTTCAATCGAATTATTTCGTTATAAATCAGTTGGGGTGTATGAGGTTTTGCGCTTATTCATTAACACGTTGTATACCTATGTCAAATTACAGCTTTTCAGTACTAAGCGTCTCTGTGCTAAGCCGCGGACAGACGGACAGACGGACGGACATGGCGAAACTATAAGGGTTCCTTGTTGATTACGGAACCCTAAAAACTACAACGATTTTTATGAAATCAGTTTTCAAATGTTAAAAAAAACTTTTATTCTTTTGTTTAACATTAGTAAAATATCATCAAAAATATTAAAGTAAACAGAAATTGAATGATCAGTGTACTCTTAAAAATGTTTCACTGATCGGGGATGAAGATAATAATAATAGATAGGAATAAGATATTATGCTACATATTATGTAAATAATCCTTCACCTCGGGCCTCGTAACCATTCACCGTTTACCATAAATATCTTGCTCATGCAGACTATTAAGCTTTAATTTACTTGTGGTTTAAATTAAGAAGGTAGTTAATTTAAATGAAAATAAGGGTTAGGTGGGTTTATGTAAATGTAACGGTGAACCTTGACCAACCGGAAACGCCTAACTATTTCTTTAACCTATACCTATAAGTATCTGCGTAGACGTTTCTACGAGTTCGTTTTAGCATATTTTAATTGATTCTGATTTAATTATACTTTTTCTGTTTTAACACAGAGTAAACATGCCATTATGTCGGATATTAATTCAAACATTTCGGTGATTCTATTCTCCAGTTAAACATGGGTGTAAACTAATTGTTTCAAAGGATTTGTATTTCTAGTCATTTGTCTACAACACAAGAAGATATTTACAACAAAAGTTTACGATATGGTGTTTACTGCTTAGGTATGGTTAGGTGTCCCTGAATTCAAATCGCAGATTTTTTGAGTAATTTTCTGTCTGTATCTATGACTGTTTATTTGTTCGAGCATCTCATGAAAATAACTGAGCCGATTTTGATGAAACTTTTTGTGTTCCAGAGCTTATGATTAGACTTTAAAATTTAGAAATAAAGTTGTTAAGCATCATGAGTACAATAACCCTTTAAACTTACACTTACACCCTGTATATACCTACTTTTATGGTCATTAGTCTTCCGGTTTATCTATCGAATCATATACAACGTGTTAATGAATAAGCGCAAAACCTCATACATCCCAACTGATTTAATAACAAAATAATTAGATTGAAACAATAATTTCATTATTTTGATACTTAAAATTTAAAGTTATTCTCATTTTAAGTTTTGAGGTAAAAATGATTTGATATCATTTCAGCAATGAATGAAAGCGCTAACGTGGTCATGGATACATTTTAAGAATCTTGTTTTGGTACTAAGTTGGGTGAGAGTACCCGAGCGGTGCGTTGAGATCGAGTTCAGTAAATTTTAGATTTTACAAACAAATTATTTAATATTTTGAAAAAAATTACCTATGTTGAAACCATGATGATTCGATTCTGCTCTCGATTCTAAACAAACTACTTTCTAGTTTTGCGTTAATACATTAACACTTTGTTAAGGGCCTTCTTAATATGCTGACACTTTTTTACGGGGTTGATCAGACCGTCGAACTGAACAACTTTCTCTATGGCACCAACATCGAAATCGCGAAACAAAATCAGCTGTTCCATACAAAGCTGCAAACCTACTCGAGCCAAATGTATGGGACAGCAGATTTTTTTTCGCGAAGTAATCTACAACGTGTTAATGAATAAACGCAATAGGATTTAGTTTGTTTAGAATCGAGAGCAGAATCGAATTACATTTTTCAAAACATTAAATAATTTGTTCGTATAATTTAAAATTTACTGAACTTGATGCCAACCCACCGTACAGGCACACTCAGTAAGTAGGGTACTTACTAACAAAACAAGATTCTTAAAATGTATCCATGAGCGCGTTATCGCTTTAATTCGCTAAAATGACAACAAATCATTTATGCATGAAAACTTAAAATGCGAATAACTTTAAATTTTAATTAATAAAATAATGTCATTATTGTTTCAATGCAATTATTTCGTTATAAATCATTTGGGGTGTATGAGGTTTTGCGCTTATTTATTAACACATTGTACAATATATTTCATCTTACTACGATGATGGGTGCAGACAAAGTCGGGCAAAAGCTAAGTGAAATATACTACCTAGATAGATGATTTTTAAACATTTTCCAAATTTTCAGGGGTGGTTCAAATCATCAAACTGAACAACTTTTACTATGAAGGCAAACTTAAAAGCGCAAAAAAAAACAGCTGATAAACAAATATCAGAGCGATTTGAGTCGATTAGTTACCTAGGCATTCAGTAAAGTATGGAACAGCTGTTTTATGCTTTGACTATTTATATTTGGACTGGTTAGTCGTGTAATTCTACTATCAAACATTTCTGCCACTTTTTGCGGAGGGCGAGGTAACATGAAATCCGCAACTTTGGATTTTATTCCCCATAACTTTAGATTCTAATTTTGAATGTTAAAAATCATGAAAAGTAGTCTCGTGTGAACCCCAAACGTTCTAAGTTCGAAATTATTATTTCGCAATTATAGGCTGTCTCGTTTAGTGATAAGGTGTAAAATTGAATGTAAATGCACAAGATCAATTGTGCTTATACCGTGGCAGAGGGGAAATGCTACCGCAAGGCTAGTCCTTATAATAATTAGTCAAAGGTTTTTTGTGATTTCAAACTTCAAGCAAACTTTTGCTCCCATAGTAAAAGTGGTCCACTTTTCTCTGAGCCACCCCTGAAAATTTGGAAAGTTAACAAAATCATCCAGTGTACACTTTCACCTACTGTAAAAAGGTCGCTGTCTAGCCCATAGGACACTACAAATAATTAGAAAATACTCAAGACTATCGTACGCCATGTCAATGGTTTCGGCAGTGGGTGGCGGTGTGGTAGTACCACCACCATGCCATACCACCACTAGTGACTGCAAGGTCATTACCGACCGCTGCTTTATACCTCGCGTGATTGACAGGGGCACAACCATTATGCTATCACGATTCACGTTCTATATTGCTTCTTTCATTAACACTTGTATGTTTCATTTGACAATTTTTAGCAGGTAAGACAAACTTCGTTTCTTAGCATAGCATATGCTCACGACTATATTCCCCGAGGGCGTAGTCAGAGATATTCTGAAACCTCAGAACGTCCACATTTCACTAGTACCGAAACTCTGTACAGTGTGACGGGGAGTGAGCCCGCCGCCACTTGTAATGGACAGTGGGCACAATAACACGTTTAGTATGGGAAGCTGTCCGCCGTCGTCGCCGCATCGATAGAGTCTACCCATCAAACTGAACAATTTTTGCTATGGGAGCAAAACGATCGTAGCCAAAATGTCTACTCGACTCAACTGTATGAAACAGCTGTTTTTTTTTGCTACGATCGCTTTGCTCCCATAGTAAAAGGTGTTCAGTTTGATAGGTAGACTCTTAGTTTTAACGAATGCCAATGATTCCAATTTCACCCTATAGTATAGTCTTCTTCTTCTTATCGTATGGGCCCTGGCGTCAGAGTTTTTTCAGACCGCCTTACGGCCTCTGACGTGGTTTTTATGTAACGAATACTACCACGAGAGACAGTAGCCGGGACCAACGGCTTAACTTGCCATCCGAAGGAACGGAATCATCTTTCTTTTCAGACAATTAGGTGATTTGGCCTGCAATATTAGGATATTGCAGGCATTGCATCATTGGTTAGGACCAACTGAGGAAAAACGCACAAAGTAACATATCACTAGGTGTCCCTCGTGGGAATCGAACCCACGACCTCCGTGTCAAGAGCCCAATGCTCTTAACCCTTAGACCACGGAGGCAGTTATAGTATAGTTCAATAGTTTTAAAGCCATGCATTTTATGCCTGTCCTTCCTCAGGGTTCAAGCTATCTCTAAGTATACCAAATTCATCAAAATCAGTTTTGCGATTTAGCCGTGAAAACGTAGGTAACATAACAATAAGAATTATAATTTTCGGTTCCCAAAACGAATCAGGAAGGCCTATGCGAAGCTGATACAACTACCATCTGTGTGTATTGATTATAACTAACTATGTACCTATGCAACTATACAACATAATTGTTATAGAAATGAATAAAATAGCATTAGGATTGTCATGTTGGCAAACAAATTACCTACCGAGTATCGAACAAATGACTGGTAATAGTTAAAAACACTACCTAATGGCAAATTACTATAATTCCTAGAAACTGACGTCACCCAGCACTTTCAACTGTCACCTAGCTTCTGTAAGGCGCAATAGTAGGACGAAATACCTTGGAGGTATCTTTTATTTTTAATTTTTCGACTAGATTTATACAATTTACCGAAACCAAAGTCATACCTCAGTCATATTCTTGGATAGTTTCGTACCCTTATTGCAAAAACCAATTATCTGCACCAAAATTTAACCAAAATGATTTTTGAGATTCAAGCACTTGAAAGTTTGACGACACAAAAATATATTATAATAACGTTTATTTTATATATTAATGGTTATTTATAAATAAGCAATTAATTCTAGTTTTATTAAGTCGGATAATAATTGAAGAAAACTGACTAGATTTTATAGAAAAATCAGGATAGTTGGTTGCAGATAGTTGGTTTTTGCAATAAGGGTACATTCTAGTGAAATCACAAATTGAACACGATTCGAATTACTTCACTCGATTGAAAATCGTCACAAAGATGACGTATTTTTATGTATTTTAAAACATTTTTCTCGTTTTAGAAGAACTTAAAATAGTTTCAGATTTTTGGTATTTATACACACATATCCACCATAAAAGTACGTTTGTTAATTCTTTTTAATCGAAAATACGGCACACGCACGCACTTTTCGGAGGGCTGGGATCGCGTGTCTCATAGAAAATATTCGTCTGAACCTATGGATCCTTTATTAAATTTTAAACTATTGACAATCCACTCGTACGTTTAATGACGAATGACTTAAAGAATAATGCATTAGAAAGAGCCTTAGTAATAAAGATAATTACAGGTGTATTGTTGGCAGGTGAAAATACCTTGAAAGCAATCTGCTGACGTCACAGAGCCCCAATAGAAGAAAGCACCGTTTAAATATTCAGGGCTATTGGCGTGAGACGAGGCATTCTATTAACCTTTACCGTCGAGCACGCTAACTTAACACCCTCTGACTAAGGGAGGGCGAAATGATTATTAAGAATCGTTGGCAATTTTCTTACTGGCTGGTACTGTCGCATTAATATCCCGTAGAAAACAAGTTTACCGGCTTTTGTGAAAGCAATGAGGAGTTTTACATGTGTAGGGCCACGCGCAGGGTAGGGTTCCGCAGTTTCCCGTCACAATATACGGACTTAGAAGGGGGCTTTTGGTTTTATACTACGGTTTAACGGCTAATAAAGTCTAAAAAGTACATTTTACAAGTTGGTCGACTATTACTCGTTAACTTGTAAAGGTTACTTAGCGGTGATAGTTTTCCTTTTAAATTCGTTATACAGGGTCCTTCTTAATATGCTGACACTTTTTAAGGGGATGATCAGACCGTCAAACTGAACAACTTTCTCTATGGCACCAACATCGAAATCACGAAAAAAAATCATCTGTTCCATACAAAACTGCAAACCTACTCGAGCCAAATGTATGGGACAGCTGTTTTTTTTTCGCGATTTCGATGTTGGTCTTATAGAGAAAGTTGTTCAGTTTCACGGTCTGATCATCCCCTTAAAAAACTGTCGGCATATTAAGAAGGACCCTGTATACACAACGGCCGTGAATTTTTTCACGTATCTAGAAACTACAGTTTAGCTGGCAGGGGGGGGGGGGACCACTTGACTCTAAAAAATAGTTTTCCCACACCCACAATCTTTTTTAAAGACCTATCCAACGATACCCCACATCATGGGATAGTCGAGAAAAAAAATTTCATCCCCATTTTTCGTGTAGGGGAGGTACCCTAAAAAAATATTTTTCAAGATTATAGCTTTCTAGTGCTAATCGTCTCTGAGCTAACCCGCGGACAGACAGACAGACGGACAGACGGACAGACAGACAGACGGACAGACGGACAGACGGACAGACGGACAGACGGACAGACGGACAGACGGACAGACGGACAGACGGACAGACGGACAGACGGACAGACGGACAGACGGACAGACGGACAGACGGACAGACGGACAGACGGACAGACGGACAGACGGACAGACGGACAGACGGACAGACGGACAGACGGACAGACGGACAGACGGACAGACGGACAGACGGACAGACGGACAGACGGACAGACGGACAGACGGACAGACGGACAGACGGACAGACGGACAGACGGACAGACGGACAGACGGACAGACGGACAGACGGACAGACGGACAGACGGACAGACGGACAGACGGACAGACGGACAGACGGACAGACGGACAGACGGACAGACGGACAGACGGACAGACGGACAGACGGACAGACGGACAGACGGACAGACGGACAGACGGACAGACGGACAGACGGACAGACGGACAGACGGACAGACGGACAGACGGACAGACGGACAGACGGACGGACATGGCGAAACTATAAGGGTTCCTTGTTGACTTCGGAATCCTAAAAATCTGCAGATGGCGTCAGCAAATTTGACAAAAAACCTGTCTATTTGACGGATACTTTGTTTATTGACTTACATTGTCATTTAAATGTGTTGCCAATACATAAACTGATCCTTACCAATAAATACGCAATAATATCGAAAATGTAGGTACATTGTACAATCGACCAATTTGAATCATGACCCATCGTAGAACCTTGTCACGATCACGTGTATTAAGGCGTATCCCCCACTGAACGACCATGACCCTTTCAGAACCGCCTCAATACGTCATTTTAGTAGATACACCTATTTTTAACTGGCTTGTCCATCGTTATGTGACTGTGTTGCCTTCTAATCCAAGGAAACCAAATACGAAAATCATAAGAATTCGCACTCATTAAAAATTGGTCTTAAAAAAATTTATGATAGCAATAATATTTTCGCCAATGGTGTGTGTTGCAAGTAAAAGTGACTTCAAATTACTCGTACAAAGTAGATGCACGTAATAACAGACTTTTTCAAATATTTAGGCTTTCCTTTGAATTTGGTTCTCTGGTTTCAACTTCATATGTAATTTATAGAAAAATAAGACATACTCGTATTATCAATAGAAAATACAGCCGAGATGTTGAAGATCATTGCTATATTTTTCATTAATTTGTATGTCATTCAAATAACGAGAAGATAGCTTCTAATAAAAAACCGGCCAGGTGCGTGTCGGGCCACGCGCAGGGTAGGGTTCCGTAGGTTCCCATCACACAATATATGGACTTAGAAGGGGGTTTTTTGTTTTATACGACGGACGGACATGGTGAAACTATAAGGGTACCTTGTTGACTACGGAACCCTAAAAACCAGCAAAATATGGCCCGGTCCTGCGTTTACTAGAAAGGTAGCCGCAAATAGTGGGTAAATGACTCAAATTGTTCGATGTTACATAACGATCAATACATTGTAATCATAAAATAGTATTAATGAATTAACAAACTCCGTAAAATAAGGAAATGAAGAAAAAGCCTAAACACTTGTATAGACCTGACACCTACATTTTTGAAATTGTACCTCCATCAAGTAAGGTGAAAACGGCTTTTTAAAAATTAAATCAAATAATTGATCAAAACCATTAAACATATTTTCGTAAACGAGTAAAAAATTTACATTCAAAATATTCAATGTTAATGTCGAGGCTGACAACGAAGTCGGACCTTGTGTATACATAATATGTAGAGGCGTTTATTGATTGATGTGTAGATAAGATAACGGCTAGATACGTGGGCGGCCGTGAAGTACCAACGATAGGGCGGGCGGCGGTGTGAGCCATCTGATAACAAGTCTGTAATATTGCGCCATTATCACTAAATCTTTGCCGCATTGTGTTGCCAAATAGCGTTTATGCTTCCATTTCAATGTTAATATTTAGTTTGTAGTGACAATAATAGTAGATTATGCACCAAGGAGATAAAGCAGTGTCTTTCGTCATGGGTATATAGGGTTAACTGCATGCGGAGCAAGGGAGTTAAGACTACAGTCCTGAGTGAAGCGAGGGGTTCAAGACGGAAACACGTTTATCCCTGAGGAACATACTCTACCTTTCACACCTTCTGCGAGACAATAAATAGCCCAGGAATCTTAGATTTTTTGCATTACCTGAAATAAACATTAGTCATACATGTTTATTTCAGGTAATGTTACAAAACAATAATAAAAGTATTGGTAGCCGCAACAAAAATAATTAACGTCAGTGGTCCACATAACGTTACACAAACCCCTTTGGAAAAACTCATTAGTCTGCCTGAACGGGGATCGAACCAAGCCATATGTGAAATGTAATAAACGAAAAAATTTCTTTCAACATAACATTATGGCGAACGAGGAAGTGACACAATTTCGTTTTCAAACGGGGCTGTCCGAAAATGTTCACACATGAATTCATTATAACTTTACATGACATGAACTTCGCCTTTGGCTGTTGAACTTTGGTGACTTCCTAGTGGAAGTCACCTAGTTCAACACCCGAAGGCAGGTACGAAATAGCAACGACATTTTTTTTCACAAAAAGTTGAAAATTCTATGTAGTTTTTAAACCGTTCAAAATAATGATTTTTACCCCATGCACATAGGTGCAAAATTGTTGGAAATCATCCCCACCACCTCCTCATTCATTTTGGACCACCACTTGTGGGACACAGTATAAAGATATTTAGATACATTCTTATACGTAGCTGGCCTAGCCAAAATCTTCACCATCAGCCGGGTAAACCCCACTGCTGGGTTTCCCCACACCTCTTCATTTTCACGCCATGTAGGACGGTCCTAAGTTACTCTCATCCAATGTTTTGCTAAAATTCTAATCCAATTCAATTTTAGCCTAAATGCTATGTAGCACTACTTCACTTGACCTTTAGTTCGTGGGCTTTAAGCATGCGGTAGCAAAACTGATATGGAACCAATCAAAATGTAACCCTGGCGTGTCGCGCCGACGGACATCGACACAGACACTTCCTTTGTTAACGAACAATAACTTATGCGGCCCTGACGAGGAAGGCGCGGAAGGGGCTATTGCTCCAATTAATTACTATTAAAATTATGGTTCAGTTTCAGTAGTAGACATTTCAGGTCAATTGCTTCTTACTGTTAACTTAAATCTAGTAGCAATGGTTAGCAAGCACGTATCCAGAATGGGGGGGGGGGGGTGAATCTTACCTATCATCCCCCCTGAATACGTGCTTTAAACAAAGAATAGTATATAGTTCTACATATAGAATGGCTACTCTTCCACATCACTCACATTTTCAGATACAGATACACCAGCACACCTCACACTTTCTGGGGACACTTTAGGGGAGCCGAGCAAGGGAATGCAGTCAGGCGCGCACACCCGTAGTATATGACTACATAAAATTGTATGACGCTAAATTCACATTTTCAGTAATTCTTTAGCACATATACTAACTTTTTTAATCAAAAAGGTTCTATGGAGTGCCAGACCTGTGACGTAGCGTTCAGACTGGCTATAGGGGACGGATAGGATGAACTGGGGATACTGGTGACGGTGGTATAAGGAGACGCCAATTATGTTCTGTTTAGTATTAGCGACGTTAAGCCGGTGGTCCAGTTCTGTCCAATTTCAGATAGGTACGTGCATTATGATTAGCTATGAACTTGTAATAATGTAAGGACGGTGACACAACTAAAATCAGCTTTAGCGTGTTTTCGATGGATGTAAATGGGGTAATTTCTGTGATTCGACAACATTTAGGTTATATTATTCATAGAATGATTGTCCGACCGAACATTATATTAACATTTGTTACCCAAGACTAACGTAAAGAGCCTTTGGTCCTCCAATGGGTGTTTGCTAAGTCTAGAATCAATACGTAACCGTAGGTGGACAGTGTTTGCAAATAGAATTTACAATACGCGTTACTAATGACTTGTTTGATTACGTTTTTCTATTTGAACAGTGTAGCAAATGGTGCATTTGATCGATTTTTTATGTAACTACAGATTTAAATGTATCTACATCTTATATTTATAACGGCTAGTTCTTATGTATACACCACTAGTTTTTAGGGTTCCATAGTCAACAAGTAACCCTTATAGTTTCGCCATGTCCGTCTGTCCGCGGCTTAGCTCAGAGACGCTTACTACTAGAAAGTTGTAATTTGACATGGGTATACATATTAATTACGCCGACAAAGCGGTAAAATAAAATCTTGAAACATAAATTTTTAAGGTACCAGGTACCTCCCCTACACGAAAAGTGGGGATGTAATTTTTTTCCTCGTCTATCCTATGGTGTGGGGTATCGTTGGATAGGTCTTTTAAAAATATTGTGGGTGCCATTTTTCGATTTAGGGATCCGATAGTGAAATATTAAGCTTAAAAATGAAAATTTTTGTTAGAGTCATGTGTCCAAGTATATGTATATTTAAGATGACAGGCCACTCGCGACCGCCACAAATAAGCTGCAGATTCATGCTCGCTTTTATTTTAGTAATATATTTTGTATGGATTCGCTTCATATTTTTATGGTTTAGTGGGTATGAAGAACGATGTGCCTGGGCCACTTGTGGCTAAGGCATATTTAGGGTTCTGTATCCAAAGGATGAAAAAGGGACCCTATTATTAAGCCTACGTTGTCCGTCCGTCCTGCCTATTTAGGGCTGTGAACTTTTGAATAGGAAAAGCTAGAGAGTTGACATTTTCACAGAATATGCGTTATTACGGCGGATAGGTTAACAAATAAAAATAACAAAAAGTTCAAATTTAAGGGGGGACCTCATACAAGAATATTTTTTTTAGTTATTATGTGTTGTATGGTGGTGTGGTACGGAACCCTCGGTACGCGAGTAGCCCGACTTGCACTTGACCGGTTTTATTATTATAAAACTACGCATTAAAATGTCATAAATGTCATGTGATAATTGATATTTAAAATATTCAAAAGCATTCATTGTAAATTGAACGAAATCTACCTGCCCTATCATCTAGCCTTATGGTCACTCACAGCTCTATTTCAAAAGGGTAAGGTCAAACAAAGGGTTATACTTATCGATTGCTTCAAATTATAGCCATTATTCATTAAGATATTATATTGTTGTACTGAATTTGAGCGTGTTATGTTGGAGAATTACTGCGACTTTTTGTCTTTTCATCAGAGAACAACGATCAAACAATATGATGGCCTAGTATGGCAGCGACAGAACTATGACTTCGTCGCACCTTATTAACCTTTCTCTTTGTGCGCATAATCTGAGTCAGATAAAATATGTCACACACAGAGCCTTATCACGCGCCTTATTCTAAGGCATCTGATTATATTGTTACCAGGTTAAGATGTCATATATCGAGATATACAACGAGAACATCCGTGACTTGCTGAATCCCGGCGCGGGGCCCCTCGAGCTACGCGATGAGGGTGGCAGCGGGGCCCCCGTGGTGGCGGGCCTCAGCGAGGTCCGTGCGAACAGTGCAGCCCACGTGACCGAGCTGCTGACCAGGGGGGACCGCGCGCGGACCGCTGAGTCCACACACGCCAACCAACACTCGTCGCGGGGACATGCTCTTCTTAGGTAAGTGGCACAGTGACTTTGCTTCGACATCGACAGTATCGGGCGCAATTAGTCGTTATTGGAAGAGTAGGCATAGGATAATAGATATTATACTTGATAGATTCAGAGAATAATCATCTCAAATCATATCATCTTGATAATCTCAAATCTTGTCTTTTCAAATCTTCCTTATATCTAGTTTTAAATTCTTCAATCTTCCTGAATACACAGAGACCATTTATATGTGGAGAGTCCAGTTGTTAGACGAGTACAAAGACTAATTAGGACCAACAATAAATTGCAAAGATACAGCAGGGACGTATTTTTTAAATTTCACGGGAAATGTCCAGCCTGCATAGCATGTTACACGTGATACGGCTGCATCACGTCTTTTATCTCGTTCGTTCGTACGCAAATAGAAAGAGAGCGAAGGTGTGATAGCGCTATATCACGGTGCCATGCTACCGATAAGATGCTATAGATAAGAATATGGAGTTTATCCCAAACATCATTGGAGTCTTTGCATTACTCTAGCTAGCCTAGATCTGGTTGTTTATATTACTAAGTAGTAAGATAAATATTCTCTGTGCCAGTGTGATAGTGACGTGCGCAGTGGAGGGCGGCGTGCAGCGCGGCAGGTTGTTCCTCATCGACCTGGCGGGGTCAGAACGTGCCGGACTGCGCGCGCGCCGCCTCGAGGGTGCCCACATCAACCGCTCCCTACTCGCGCTCGCTAACTGCATCATGGCACTATCTGGTGGGGCCAGGTAATTATTTAGTGAGCTGCGCAGTGAAGGGTGGCATGCAACATGGCAGGCTGTTCCTCATCAACCTGGCGGGGTCAAGCGCGCCACCTCGCTAACTGCATCATGGCACTATCCAGTGGGGCCAGGTAATTATTTACTGACGTGTGCAGTGGAGGGCGGCGTGCAGCGCGGCAGGCTGTTCCTCATCGACCTGGCGGGGTCAAGCGCGCCGCCTCGAGGGCGCCCACATCAACCGCTCACTACTCGCACTCGCTAACTTTCTTGAACTCGTTTTGGTAAATGCTAATGTAATCGAATGCGTACATAATTCTATAGTTCCACGGAAGCACATCCTTTTTTTTAATTGGTCTTTAACGTGGTTACTCTTTTGAAACAAATGTAATTAAAAACAAATGTTGTTACTTATCTAGGTCACACACACACACACACACACACACACACACACACACACACACACACACACATGGTCTTCACATTAACATTTGTGAAAATAACATTGATTCAAGAGTGTTGTGTGATAAATTAAAATATCTATCGTTCTCGTTGAAGTCTTTTATACTGACGTAGCTCACTCGTAGTCTAAACTCGTAGCACTTATCGTAGACTTATTTAGTCGTCGCGATTTCATGTTTAAATACGTACACACGGCGACACATCAAGCTATACAAAACCAAAATAACCTGGCCGCGCGTAGGTCGAGTAACGTATAACGTCGCACGGCCAGCTTTTGTTGGTTTTGTATAGCTTGATGTGTCGCCGTGTGTACAACTTACGTACGTACGTACTTATTTCGAGTTCATGTTGTTAACAAAAACAAAAAACATTTTTTTTTTATTTTTTTATTCTATATAATATATATATATATATATATTTTTATAGGGGCTTTTAACCCAGAGGTTATGCCAGCCCCATCGTGCCTTAACCTTGAGACTACACAATAATTAAATGAAAACCTAACACATCCAAATGAATACACAACTAAACAATAGTACTATAAATAAAAAGGTACACCATTTTAGCCTCTTCCGACGTAGGGGCGGCTAAAATGGTGACAAAAGAGCCTATATTCAAAATATTTAATTTTAAACTATTATACAGTAATAGCCTCTGCGATTGATACCTGACACATTCCACTAATAAATGCTGGACATCCTCCACAATACCGCACACCTCACAGTTAGGTGAGGGTGCCTTTTTCATTAAAAACGCAAATTTATTTAGTGGAATGTGTCCGGATCTCAGCCTAAAAGCTATTTTAACTAACTTCCTACTAAGACAGGCATCACTGAACCAGGGTATACGAGGAGGTTCACTTTGCATGGTTTTATACCAGATCCCTTTCTCTTTCGATCTTTCGTTAAAATACTCCTGCCAATTAAGATAGCACCTAGCTTTATATTTAGGGAGCATTTCTGTGAAGTCTGGTATCACAAAAACCTCGCTACCGTTCAAACAAGCTTCTTTTGCTAAGAAGTCAACCTCTTCGTTACCCCTCAGCCCTATGTGGGAGGGAATCCATTGCAATCTCAGAGTCAGATGACGGGACAAGGATCTTATTTTGCTAAGTACGGAATACGCCAAGGCCACACCCCTACACCCAGAGGCGCAGCGAGCCAAATGTTGCAATGCGCTTTTACTGTCAGTAAGAATCACAACCTTTTCCTTTCCCAAGCCCTCAACGTAAGATACAGCCTCTGAGATTGCAAATAGTTCCGCCGTCATTATACAAACATTGGACGTAATTTTAAAACTGCTGCTAACTTTAGAGGTCGCGTCAATATATGCAGCTCCCAACCCACTGTCACCTTTCGACCCATCTGTGTAGATTTTAAGCCAACTAGCATATTTTCTTTCTAATTCAAACATAATATTACACCTGAGTGAATTAGGTTCAAATGACGATTTTGGTCCCTTTATGCAATCTAAGTTTGTTACTATTACATCATTAATATTTATATTTGAAACCCATGTATCCAATGTAAACATCAACAGGGGATATGAGGAGAACACCTTGTCCTCCTTAGCTTCATTATGTATCAAAGGTACCAACGGTTTCTTTTTCTTCTGCCAGTATCTACCTTGGTAAGAAGAATAGAGATTGTCTAGAAGATCAATAAGTGAGCTATTTGACCACGAGAGGCACTTCAGACAATACTTGGTAGCGAGATAACGTCTCCTTAAAAATAACGGAGGTATACAAAGCTAGCTCTCCATCACGTGTATGGGAGTGCTCTTTATAAACCCACCGATTATTCTCATAGACTGATTCTGTATGATGTCCAATTTAGATACATGGGTTTTTGCACTATTATCATAAAAAAAACAACCATCAACATTAAGACTTCATATATTTTTATTGTGTCTATTTTTTATATCGCGGACGGGTCGGAGACTTTTGCTCTGTAGTGTAAACTGATATGTGTTTAGTTTATTAATCAGAAACAGATTTTCGTGAATTTATCTTCAAATGACTAATTTACTTAATAATGTTGTCCAATAAGGTACGTGAACTACCGGGACTCGAAGCTGACTCGGCTGCTGCGTGAGGTCCTGGGAGGGCGCTGCCGGACCGCCATGGTGGCCCACGTGGCCCCCGGGGCCCCGCACCGCGAGACCACGAGGTCTACGCTGCATTACGCGCAGAGGGCCTCCGCTATCACCAACAAGGTACGCTATAATACTAATCATTTCGATCAAGCGATGAAGGGCCGGAGCGGTCCGCATTGCAGCGGTAAATGTACTTCGCACACTAAAGCGGGCCGGGTCGCAATGCATTCACGGATTTTTAGTTTGACACAATGCTGGCAGACGTAAAAGGTTCCGCTTGGTAGCACACTACGATGGGCCCGGCCACATAGGGGCGGAGCGGGCCGCATCGCACAGACAGAAATTCACCGCCCAAAAGTGCAACCCGCTCCGTGATCGATAAACACGCGACAGAGTTACTAATAAAGTGTTTTGTCAACCTTGTCATTTTTAATTTTAGACCTTTGTCGCCTAAATCATAATGTTCGGGTATTAGCCGTAATAGTTTCATATGATAAATGATTAAACACAACTTTGATAGTGATAACTGATTTTTTACCAAACTACTTCTAAAATTGATGATTATGAGTTATGAATGAACACACGCACGCGCGGCTTGGACGAATTAACCACACGCGCGGCTGTCTTGCTAGCTGAACGCGATATACGCGTGCTAGTAAAGTTATGATGATGCAGAAATGATACTTACCTACTGTACGTGTATTGCATACACATAAGAACTTATATGAATGTGTGGATGGATGTTTCAGGTTGAAAGAGAATTGGTACAGACGCCGATGCACCTCTCGCAATATCGTTCAGTCATCAACGAACTGCGAGAAGAGATTTCTCGACTCAAATTCAAAATGAAAGACGACCGTTCCAGGTAAGAGAACCTAGTGGTTTCCTATCTTTGCCATCCTAATACAATATATTGTGAGTTAGACCGTTCCATCTGGATTTTGGTAGGAAGAACGCGTTTCGTACTCGAAATCGCTCAACATTTGTGTAGAAAAATAAAATATCCGTCTCTGTGCACAAATATTTAACTGCTTTCTAGTTGTTTGAAATCTACCTAAAAACTTAAAAGTCATTCAACTGCTCTACTATTCGATTACTTAATAATTCTAACGATCAGTCAGTGATTTGAGGGACATCTTTATAGCGCATGTGGAAGTGACTATAACCCTTGACCTAGCTACTCGTATATAACCAAGCTAAAGGAGCTTCAAAAGTGTTCCTAATCTATAACATTCAGGACAAAGGATGATCCACAAATAGAAGAAGAAGCGAACAAAGAAGACACGGCGGAAAGTGCGGCACACATGAAGACCCTCCGTGACGCGATCGTGTCCACTTTCAAGCAGCAGATGCGGCTGCGACGGCGCCTGATGGAGCTGGACAGCCACCTGCTGGGCCTGGCGTTGGACGCCGAGAGGCAGCACGCCGCCATCTCGCACTGGGAGGCGAGATTCAATCGACTGTACAAGCCAATCAGTTTGACCGGCTCGAGACTTAGCACGCAGCAGAGTTACAGGTAAACTGCCAGCGTAAATAGTACCTACATGTCATTCGTAGGCTATAGAGTTAGTGTGTTAAGCTAACACGCTAACCAAATGTATGAAACAGCAGATTTTTTTCGAAAATTGTTCCGTGTCATGGTCTAAAGCACCCCTTAAAATATGTAATGCATTTAAGTTTACACCCATTGCATTTAAGTTTACGGTGGAGTGAGAACAACCACAGGCGGACCACACCACGTACAACCACACTCACCGTACCTACTTGTCACTGTCACTACGCTTTTGTGTCAGTTCATTTAGTAATGGACAAATAGGGGTGAAGATACCGCAAGATTATAGATCGTGCGGGCGTATGCCCGAACGCATAGAGCGATCGACATACATTCAACGCGCACCAGGCGCCCTGATCGCTTCGTCATCAGCCTAAGTACGTCTTACGCTTAACCTCAAGGAGGGTATGAGCGTTAGTCCATCACGCGTGCCCAATGCAAATTGATAGACTTTACATACGCATCAGAATTTCTTCTTCGTCGTATGCAGCGTGCGTGCTTACTGTTCTGCCTGTACGCTTGGTATATCCCGGTTCCACAGAGGTGGTACAGGCGCGTCGAGCAGCGGCAGCGAGCGTGCCGAGGCGGAGGTGGCGGTCGAGCAGGCGTGGGCTGAGCTCGCGGCTGTGGAGCGCGAGCAGGAGGCCGCGCGTACCGAGCGCGACCGCGTCGATCGCCAGCTGGAGCAGGTGCGCCTGCGCGGGGCACAACTCGAACAGGTATAGACACATCGGTAGCACAGTATCAGGTACCGAGGCAGCTCGCGGCCGGACAAATTAATTGTAACAGTCCATTCAGACAAGCAAACTGAACAACTTTCACCATAGAGCCATCCGATTCAGAAGGTTGGCTCCACAGTGAATGTTGTTCAGTCGGTTTGAATACACCGTTTCAGTATTTGGTCGGCTGTCCCTTTATCTATTAGGCATCTATTAAACATTGTCCCCGTTCTAAACTTTACCGACAACACGAGCCTAAAACTAGCAATGATATATGCAGGAGCTGCCAGCGCGCATCAGCAGTGGTCCGGAGCGGGAGGTGCTGGCGCTGGTGTGCCGGGTGCACGAGCTGGAGGCGGACAAGCTGGCGCTGCAGGGCGAGAGGGCGGCGCGCGCGCACGAGCTGCGGCGCCGCGACCTCGCGCTGCAGCGCCGTGACGCGCAGCGCCGCCTCTCCGACGAGATCATCACGCGCCAGCGGAGGGCGCTCGAAGGTAACTAGTAATTTAGTACATGAAGAACCTACTTTTACGAATTTCTTCAACTGTAATCTAGCAATAAAAACTTTTTATAATTAACGAGCTTTTACCCGCGACTGCGTCCGCTCAAATCATATAGATGCTCGAACCAACAAACAAACAGACAAACAAAAAATAGAAAAATTTGTGATTTGGAGTCACTTAAAAACCATTTTTTTTTGTAAATATCTTCAGTGTATAGACACACTGCTGTTACAGTTTTATAATAGTTAAGACTACTTAGATTTTGCCCGCGACTTCGTCCGCACCGGTGCCCGCCATCATAGAGAGATAAATGATATAGGCTACCAAATTTTGAGTCCAATCATAAGCTTTCAAACGCAAAAAGTTTAATCGAAATCGGTGTAAAAGTTTGTGATGCGCGAACAAATAAACAAAAAAGATAGAAAAAAATTGTGACACCTAAAACCATATCGTAACTTTTTTTTTTATATCCACGTAAAACTTGAAAGTAGCGCCTCTGAATTTAACAAACTATTACGACAGAGCATTCATTCACAGCATTATAGATAATACATACATACTATATGCACAGCATACCTATTGTAGATTCCACGCTATAAAGCATTAGGTTATATACAAACGAGTTCGAACCTATAGTTTAACGTTGGTCATGTTTCAGAGATGGGGCTCGGCATCGCCCCGGAGCTGGGCCAACTGTATGAACTCTACCAGCAGGAGATCCACGCCTCCACCTACACTGAGAGCAACGACATCTACACGCCTTCCCACCGCCTTCCACCCATCTCTACAAGGTATTATATTAGTACCTAAAACTTGAAAGTTTGCTACCCTACAACACAAGCCAGAATAAAGAAAACTATTATCATTTTGTAGGGATATTTAATAATGTGCTAGAGCTTAACAGTGTTTGTGTGTATTTAAGCCTGTCGGAGCTGGCGTGGTCGGAGAGCTCGAGCGGGTCGGGGCGGGGCTCCAGCTCAGGGTCGGGGGGCACGCTGGACCACCGCCTGCCGCGCCTCGCACCAACCCCGCGCCCCCGCACTCGCTACAAGTAATCTTTATACTGCTGCATGCTGTCTTCAATGTTTCAGTCTGTTGCTAAGCTTTATGTTGCTGTCTTTAACGTTTTAGGCGCCTTGAGAATATGGTATGTGCTATCATTAGCGCAATGATATTTTATGTTGCTTTAATTCGTGTTTCAGGTGCTTTTATAAATGTGTTGCTATTTCGCGAAAGAACTAGGAGAACATAGTTTATAAGTACTCCAATTAATCAACGAAACTTGACCTTTTTGCTACGTTGGTAGGACTTTTATTGATATTGATTGAGTTGAGCGGGCTCGTTATCAGTAACCCGACAGCCTAGGCGCCTATTTTGCGTGAGGTGGGAATATCTTTACTCCTGCTATCCCAGCTCCTGCAGGAAGCCCACCAGCTTGTTAATGCTGCTGACTTCTAAAAGAGACCCGGTGATCCGAGGTGTTGTGCCCGATAGTGTGCTTGCCCGTTGCATTCCAATAGCACGTGCACAGCCGTTTCCTCAAGCTATGCACACCCTGCACAGTGGACTGTTAGTGACACCAATATTAAAGAGATACTTGTTAAAAGGACAAAGTATTTATATCAACGTCTTTTTTTTTTACAGCCAGGCCAGTGCCTCCGCTCTAAAGCGGTATGCAAGCGACGACAGTTTAGTAATGGCGGCGCCTCGCGGCGACCCGGCACCCTGAGTGATAACACCACTGCTGTTGATTGCTATTCTTTTACCAGTAAGGTTCATTTTACTGGTAATTTATTCGTGCTCCGATACAGGAGCCTGTCGAGTATGTTGAGGCATTGTTTGTCCTGTGGTATGTGTTAGCTGTTGAATGTTTGAGTAGGGGTCGAGTTCAGACGGATTTGTGAAATATCGTTAGATGAAGGAGCGTATATAGAACCATTTCTCTTTAAGTGACTTATGGCGATTGTATTGCATAGGTCAAGTAGGGAATAACTACGATTTTATATTAATATTTGATCAACTATAGTATTGTAGTTGTGTTTCTTTTTTTGCAAAATTTTTATTTCATAAGTATAATATTTATCATATAACATATTTTGTAGAATATAAGCGACTGGGGTCCGAGAAAATATAAATGTAGGTAGTATATGTATACTCATAGTAGTTTTATGTTATTGTTTGACTTAATATTTAAATGAATTCGGACCTCATTATGTTTTGTTAAACTGTAGACTTTTATTCCGTCCATGTGTTATTGTGATTAATATAGTTTAATAGTAAAAATAGTTAATTAAAGACTTCCATAATAAATCAGGAACGTAAATTATTACCAAAAGTTTTGTTGGTTTTTTCAAATGTTATGTATGTCTTAACTAAACTGGCTATTATTATAATTATAAACCAAACAAAGCTGACTACCCTTCTAGTATTTTTTTAGGGATAGCATAGCAATTCAAGGTTACTTTAATAAAACTGAATATTTGAGTAATTTTCATCATGTTGCACCCATACGTTCAAATGAATAGGAAATTAGTTATACCTACTATAATAGCGTAGGTAATAGACAAACAACGATCGCTATGTAATGCAACTATTATACAACGTGTTAATAAACGTCTGAATAAGCGCAAAACCTCAGTTACACCCCAATTGATTTATAACATAAAACTAGTAAGATCGACTATATAGTTAATAATTTGATTAAAACAATAATTTCATTATTTTGATAGTTAAAATTTAAAGTTATTCGCATTTTAAGTTTTTAGGCAAAAATGATTCGTTATCATTTCAGCAATGAATGAAAGCGCTATCATGCTCATGGATACATTTTAAGAATCTTGTTTTGGTAGTAACTAAGGTGAGAGTGCCGGAGCGGTGAGTTGAGATCGAGTTCAGTATTACAAACAAATTAAATAAATATTTTAATAAAAATACCTATGTTGAAACCATGATAATTCGATTCTGCTCTCGATTCTAAACAAACAAGTTTCTAGTTTTGCGTTAATTTATTAACACGTTGTATATGTAATATTAATATTCGTACCATGGATGATATGCGGTATTTTAGTATGCAGGTATCACAGAACACCTATTGGTTTGAGGCGGGTATGTAAAAACCATGTAAAAACAATTCTAATATTTTGTTTCGATGTCTCTTTCCCACTTGCGATTCCTACCCTTCAAAGAACGTCTTCTCGCTTCCTCGCTGTGTTCTTCTATTTACCTACGCTAGTATAAGTATAGTAATGAAGACGTGTTATTGTTTCTATGACGATATATTCCATTTTATCCGTCCATTGAAGGTTTATTGTCGTCCTAAATTAAATTAAGTCTTTAATAAATGTGATACGAATAGAATAATAGTTTTGTTTCATCTACATAGGATACAAAATAAACATTCTAAAATGAGAGAGTAATTTAGGTACAGTTGAATTAAAACAACTTTGATAACAATGATATTTTATCATAATTGAGATTATAAACAGTGTTTTAATAAATAAGTATATACTACAAAGTTTTCCTTAGAAAGTAGTGTAAAATAAATAGCGATAGCGTCTTTTTATAATTTTTAATTTCTATATATTTTATTACGTAGATATAAAAGCTGTTGAAAATAATTTAATCCTATCTAATTATACAGTAAGTAAAATGGTCCGAGGTTTAAAATCTAGTAGACTAATCAACTATTAGTCCATTAACAAATAGGCGAAAGAGGTCGATAATCTCTAAATTGAATTCATCGACTCCCACCGACCTTTGTATTTTTGTAAGACCATCTTAACACCATTAGGATTCTCCTAACTGGTAATTATTACACTAACTTGTTATAACCTAAAAGCATACATACACCGCTTACTACAAATCACATAACTTTGACTGTCTACTTAAATTCTACAAATAATCTCACTGGATGCATTTATTTGACTCACAACAAAGAAACGAGGCAAACAAAGACGGTTCTACTATATTTCACCGTCTTACGTTAACCACAAAATTATAAGGAATCTACCTACTGTATTTTAATGTTTGCACTTGTTGAATGTAAAACAATTAATTAGCATATACTGGATTCACCTATAGCTACAAAGCAAGGGCAAGTTTATTTACTGCGACTGAGGAACAATCTAATTTTCTAAGAAAATTATTCACAAAACAGATATAAGTAACGATCAAGCCATTGCAAAAATTTCACAAAGTAAATTGCTTTTTTCGACGTTAATTGCATCATCTATTACGTAAAAAAATATGGCCACAATAACTTACTAATCATAGGTACCTACTAACATATTTTTTCCTCAAATAGTCCTAACCACAGAATCACAACCGTAAGATCGCAATTCATGCATCTAAATACTTATGACTAAATATTCAAGCTGACTCAACTCAATAGGTATTATTACAAAAACATCGACTAAGCCCAAGCAAAGCCGGTGTTAGTCATTTCCCCCTGAAAATTCTTTGCACTAAAACCTGACTTTGTTTTATTCCAGCAGGCACTCCAGTATGCCACCCACGACAAAACGAGAAAGACGTCATGCGCTCTCTTTTTGGCATACGTAAAATAACAAAGATGGAGGTATCTTGTAATCTTGATTTTTATCGTTTTATTGGCGGGTGGCTTGCGAGGTCTACAGTAGAATTATAATGAAAGAAAAAACAGACTCGAAAATTGTTACATCTTTCACAAAAAATCCTAAAATACTCTGCAAAGTCGAAACTTCACGAAATAATATCGAAAATAAATGATTCTCGTCAATAATTTTGTTTTGAGATTATCATTTTAAGGCAAACTCGTTGGTATGGAATACACAATCTTAATCGACTATAACTCTCAAAGGAACCAACAACAAATCACAGACAATAGACAAAAGTCCAGTAGATAATGTTGAATAATACGAAGAGCAAAGGGAACATGATTCGGGAGCGCTTGTCGATCCACGTCGCTATCTCTTGGGGGGTCATGGTGGTCCAGGTGTGGTGCTTGGGGGGCTCGTCCGAGTTGTCGCTGCCTGGACTCCGTGGCTGCCGGCCCTGCCCCGGCATAAGGTCGTCGTAACTCTGCGTGGTGATCGTTGGCAAGTTCAGGGCGGACGGGAAGCTCTGTGTTGGGGAATAAATTAGAAATTAACACAAACCCTTTGTTAACGATTTGGTAGAATTAAAACCCGTCAGTTCCGAGGAGCACAATTGGATCGCATGTGACCCTCTTTGAGAATTGACATATCAGGGTTATAATCAAAATACTCTTTGGCTAGGCTGTGAAACTTGACGTGTGATTCAGAGTGATTTTGAACAACATTTGACTTTAAACTTTTTGACTCAGAAACTTTTTTTTTCAATTTTAATACAAACTCTGAAATCGACGAAGCCAATTGTATGAAAATTCACAACAGTTTTGCGAATTTCAAATTATTATCTAACCAACAACATTTACATTAGAATGGGAGTAGTTTAATCAACTTAAGCAGTTTAATAAAAAAATGTTTAAACCGTAATTTCAGTGCTCACACTTTCCAACACAATGCCATTTTTCACATATAATTCATGAATTGAATGTATTGTATATGTCTCTTTCTCTTGTCATCGCATACTTACCTACGTACCTATAGGCGACCACAGAAAGACTGTTCATGAAACATTTTGACTATTTTATTAGTCGCAAGATCTTAGCCTGAGTCACCGAGTGTTCTTCAGATAAATTGTTATTGTAAAGTTTTAGCACTCATTGACTAAGGTTAAACCCCACGGTCATTATACTTAGATGTCATATTGCACGGTAGTATAATTAATTTTTTTATTATTTTATAATGTCTTTAACGGCTCTGGATACTAGTCCTTTTGAGCCATTCGTTATTTTTTTTTCTTTATATTCTTTATTTTGATGAAGGGATGATAGATGACGATGAATCTGTGGTCGATTTCGTAAGCTCACGCGATGCCGCCAAAATGACCATGGACGAGTTAACTTGAACCAAAACTTATGTTCTGTTATCGTATTTATTTGAGATTCCTGTTACATCGGTCGCTTTACGCAACTGTTTGGTACACAATCCGCACGAAATTATGTCACAAATATCACTAAAACCATTTTTTTACGAATTTCAAATACGACGAAACACAACAAGAGCAATGGCGCCAAGCAAACTCGCTAGTAGTATAATTAATATCATTGTATATTGCCTGTTGCAAAAAAATATAATAAAGAATCAAGATAGTAAAAGAGTAAAGAGCAAAGTAGGTTCCTAGTCAGATTTTTTAATTCGTAGTTCGAACTCCCGTATGTCAAAATCCGTACATTTACGTCTCTGAATCTCGGCCCTACTTGTAACTAGTTGCGGCAATGTTTCGGGGTGTAGGTACAATTCGGTATGTCAAGTATTTTTTTGATCTTTATTTTATATTTTTACGGATAGAAGACATCATTTTAAGAAACTAATTAATTTGTTTTTGCTATTCATCGAGTTTATCAATATAAATTAATTTTTTAACTGTTTACTCTAAATGGTAAAAGTGAGGTCGCGAGAAGGTAATTAAAACTCTGTGGAGAAAAACCTTTGCTTAATTTAAAAAAATTAAATCACCTGCCTTCTCTTTCTAACTCTAACGTCTCTTGGTAACATCAAATGTCAAATTCTGACGATGTGATTATTAGTTTTCTTAATGGCCAGTTAATTTAAGTTGATTTTAAGTTTATTAAGGAGTTTATAGGTCCGACGAGTGACGCTACCAGTCTGACCGAAAAACGAAGTTATTTCATTAAAAATATCTGTAATCCATTCATTTTAAAATCTCTGACATAGAAAATATCGTTATTGAAACAATTATTTCGAAATGGTTTTCGATTCAGACCTAAAAAAAACTTGACATACCGAATTATGTAGGCATGAAATACCGTTTTACTAAAACCCAGTGAAAAAAACCATTACTTACATGCACAGTGAGATAGTTGTTATACCCAGGTCCAGCTGGGTCGGTGCTCGTCTCTTGGTTCAGGGAAGAGCAGGAGCGTGACTTGGTGAGCTGGGGCGAGGACTCCTGCAGTTCCTTCTGTAGCTCCTTGCGCGCCAGGCGTGGGGTCAGCGTACTCTTCAGAATATACTTGCTATTCACCTTCTTAAGATTCACAATTTTTCTGAAATTACATAAGAAGCCTTGAGTTTGAATTTTTAGCAGATTTCTATAGAGCAGTGGTTCCCAACCGGTGGTCCGCGGACCAAAGGTGGTTGTGGCGTGTGAGCCTCGGGAGTGGTCCCGCCTACCAGCACATAATGAAAGAATTTGCCAATAATTTGCGATAGAAACTAATGTTACGCCACTGTTTTGAAAGCAATGTGCGGCGTGAATATATCCTTGCCGATGACTATCATCCGTTGAAGTTAAACCTTTTGTTTATAACCTAACACTCAGTTGCAGAAACGCTCATTAAAGTTAATCCTCCATAAAATCTCTTGCTAGCTTTTACTAAGTCAACAGGACAAAAAGTCACAGCAAGAGATTTAATGGAGGATTATCTTTAATGAGCGTTTCTGCAACTGAGTGTAAATGTGGCAAATGAAATGTATTTAAAATTATAGGTTCTTGAACGTTGTGGTCCCTGCTAACAAAATACCAATCAAAGTGGTCCTTGGTTGAAAAAAGGTTAGTAACCACTGCTATAAAGACATGAAGATTGGAAAGTAGTGTGGATAGGGTTCGAAAATTAAAGGAAGCTGGTTAAAAAAAAACAGTTGACTCAATCGCATGACAAAGCAATAAATATTATCGCTCCTACAATCTTTGCTTGGTGTTATTTTTAGTTTTACACATCCTTATTCGTATAAGATAGTAGGCACAAACTGTATGGTATTATTTGATAACGAATCAGGATGTGTGTAATTAAAAAATCTGGTCTCTTTACGTTACCTAAGTAGTTAGATAAGTAAGAAAAATTCTTGGATACATAAAATTTCATCTTATACTTACTTAAAAGATACATAGTGGCAAAGAATATTTGCGGTTGCGTGATACACTGTTTTAGGTTTTATCATGGGTATAGAACGTCACTGATTAACATAATGTCTCTATAAACAAGCGTAAGTATTTAATAGTTAGGTAGGTACATATCTTATACAACGTGTTAATGAATAAGAGTCAAACCTCATACACCCCAACTGATTTATAACAAAATAATTAGATTGAAACAGTAATTTCATTATTTTGATAGTTAACATTTAAAGGTATTCGCATTTTAAGTTTTGAAGCAAAAATGATTTGTTATCATTTCAGTAATGAATGAAAGCGCTAACGTGCTCATGGATACATTTTAAGAATCTTGTTTTGGTAGTAAGTAGGGTGAATGTACCCATGCGGTGGGTTGAGATCCAGTTCAGTAAATTTTAAATTTTACGAATATTTTATTAAATATTTTGAAAAATATTACCTATGTTGAAAACATGATAATTCGATTCTGCTCTCGATTCTAAACAAACTACTTTCTAGTTTTGCGTTAATTCATTAACACGTTGTATATAGGGTCCTTCCCAGTAAGCTGACAGTTTTTTAAGAGAATGACCAGACCATCAAACTGAACAACTTTCTCTATGGGACTAATGTCGAAATCGCGAACTAAAAATCTGCTGTTCCATACCAAACTGCAATCTTACTATTATGTGTGGGACTCAACAAAACAGGGTTAATGTATGTTTTCTTTGATAACATCATCCATGTAGAGACACCATAAAATTATTAAATAAACAACCAACTTTACTTACTTTCTACGCCAGATAGTGTTGACGAAGGCGAATTCCACGAGTGCAGAGAAGATGAAGCCAGTGCAGGCGAGGAACCAGATTTCACTGGCCTTTATATAGGACACCTTAGGGAGAGTCTTCGCTTGGGAGGACGCCAGCGTTATGAACGACAACATTGTGGCCGTGCCTTAAAAATAAAACAACACCTTAATTTTGATCGCAAACACAATATTTTGTGTTTCAGTGACAAAAAAGAAAATACACTTACATAATACAACTTTAGGTACCTACTCGTATACAGGGTCCTTCTTAATATGCTGACACTTTTTTAAGGGGATGATCAGACCATCAAACTGAACAACTTTCTCTATGGGACCAACATCGGAATCACTCGATTGCGATTCTACTCGACTCGGACAACCGTTTTTTTTAAATATCGATGTTGGTGCCATAGGAAAAGTTGTTCAGTTTCGTGGTCTGATCATCCAATTAACAAACCTTCAGCATACCTATTAAGTTGGACCCTGAACATAAAGGATGTTTTTTTTGCAAATATAATATTCAATGGGAAAACCGTATATGTTTTTAACGTATAGGTACTATTTAAATGTTCGAATACCTAAAGTGACCCTAGGTGCTGAAGCGTCTGCCTGCAACCAAAAAGTGACCCATGACATTGCGACTATCATCATGGAGGGGATGAAGTAGTCCATGAGGTAGTAGCCCACCTCTCGGCCCAGCTTAAACGTAAACTTGAGCGCACTGTAGTTCCCAGCTGCAACGATACAAGATAATTAAAGATCAAGTGCAGTCGCCGACACAGTTATTATCAATTCAGATCCATTTGTAAGTGCAAACTATTTAATTGGCTTTAAATAGAACGATTTATTAGTTTGCTTGGACTTTGAAATATTTAGCTTGCACATTTCTGTAAAGTTGAATCCTTTTGAAGTCAAAATTGTATTAAAATGCAACTAATATGAGCAACCAAGCTTTTAACTCTGAGGTTATGTCAGCCCCATCGTGCCTTAACCTTGAGACTGCACAACAATGAAATGAAAACCTGACACGTAAATGATTATGTAAACGAAATATTAAGAGAACACAATTTTGACGCAGCATTAACAGTGTTGGTGACTCATGATAATGATAACAACACAAACACACATAAATGACATTACATCTACCTCCTCCTTGGCGCATATTAATGATATCTCCTCGAACAACTGACTCATTCGTCCAGTAATCTATCAATGAGTATTCCGTCAGATGGAGCTCCGATGACAAACGTACAGGGTTGTCTTTTTCCCACATCAGACGCAAAATTGAAGCATTGTATTTCCCTGTAAAGAATTAGGAAGGAAAATCATTATCAAAACACGCATAAGCATAAGCATATGCTGACGAATATATTCCCCAACAGGGGGTAGTCAGAGATTTTCTGAAAACTCAGAACATCCACGTTTCACTAGTAGTTCCAATGTGACAGGGAGTTAACCCGTCGCCACTTGTAATGGACAGTGGGTACAATACATTAATCGAAATTGAAGCATGCAGGTTTCCTCACGATGTTTTCCTTCACCGAAAAGCCAGTGGTATTACAAATTCTACTTAAATTCCGAAAAACTTATTGGTGCGAGTCGGCCTGGACGGGGTTTGAACCATCGCCTCCTACATGGCAGGCAAGGTTACTGGCCACTGGACCACCACGGCCTTTTAAAACACGAAACATTACAAATAGCTTTTTGAAATTGAGTCATAAGGGTAGTTACTCACAGCTTTCAAGATTCATTGAGCACGTCTGGTCATCAAACGGGAATTTCTGTAGATTCATCCAGCAATAAAGAACCGCCTGCATTCGTCTGCTAAATAGCACCTCTCCATCGGGTGCTATTGAAATAAGAACATCCTTACTATCCGTGCCCATTAAACTCGATGACTGCTCATTTGACATGTACAAATGAGGAACCCATATCCGCTGCCGTAGGTCATTCTCGCCAATTATCTTCGTTCGTTCCGGTGAGAACAACGTGTACGCTAAACGCGGGTCCGTCCATCTTAGTTGTAGGAGGAAGTGCAGTTTGAAGTTCTGAAAAGTTGTTACAAATCAAGTTATTTATTCTGATCAAATCGATTGCATCCTACAAACAGGGGAGGTGTGGAGTACTGGAAACCAACGGGCATGTACGAGTATGATATGTTTGGATGTGAATTAGGCAAAATAGGTAGTAGATGACGCGCCCTGGTCTATGCCTACCCCACTGGGAAAGAGACGTGACGTTATAGATAGATTTTATTCTTAATTAATGGCCGGTTGCTAGCGACAGCGCGGAAATTCTGCCAATGTCAAGTAGTTTAGTGTTTTAATCTCAAGAATTATTAACAAAAAGGCGGAGCAAGGCCGAGAGAAGAAGATACGTGCACCGTTAGACTTGCAACGTGACTCATCAAGTTATTTACTGTCCCCATTATTCCCAATTTCTCAAGTTCACATCTATGGTAGGGATAGGTAGATAAAAGATGACCCTTACCAGATCGTGTGCTTCTGCCGGTTGTATGAAATAGACATACGCGCTAGCATGAACATAAACTACACCTCCAGTTTCGTACGTGGGGAGTAGAAGTCTATCGTAGCGACATTCGTGAGCTAGCCGAGAGAGGAATTCTGACTGCGTGTAGCTGTCACCTTTCTCCAGAGAGGGACAGTCAATTAATAAGTTTGGCCTGTGGATACAAAACAATAAATCAGTAAGTTAAAATAAAAATTAATGTGGTAATCAGAGGGGTTGCTTGGGCGCAATTTTTTACTTCTGAGTTTTGACAGACACCTGAGGATCGCAACCGAAAAAAAAGGCTTTAGAAATGGGTCACATATGACCCATTACGAACCCCTTAGGGTTTTAGTTATGAATTCGTAACTGAACAAACTGGACGGATTCGGTACTATACTAGAGAAACGTGAATGTTCTGAGTGACTTATACTCTACGTCTGAACAATTTAAAAGTAGTACCTAGGTACTTAAGTAATTAGGTACCCCTGGCGTTTACTACAGGGTGTTAGGATAAACAGTTGCATTACTTTAATGGGTTATTGTATCCACGATACTGAACAAGTTTCACAAATAGACCGATCGGAAATTCACAATAAAAATCGGACATTCCATACTAAATGCAATCAGCTGATCAAAGGTTCGTTTGTATGGTGTATTCAGACCATAAACTTAATATTACTTTTTTATTCAGACAATGAAACTAAACAACCGTCTCTAAGAAACATGGATCAAAAAACCAAAAAAAAATGTTGATTCCTCCCATAGGAAACCGATCGGCTGATCTGCACTTTTATATGGAAGGTATCCACCCAAAATGCACCCGATACCCCAACTTGATTGATTTTACAAACACCCTTAAAATGTTAGTATACAACTAGAAGTGTATATTTCGATGATTTTCTTGATTTATCAATATCGTAGGTAACTACCGGTGGACCGTCGTCTCATTACAGTTACCTAGGTGGGTAAACACTGGAAGAAAAAACCTTGTCTTTCCTTATTGTTATTGTTATGTTACGGATCAGTCTCAGGGTTCAAATAGCAGTCGTTATTTACTGAAAACATTATCTAAAAATCTTCACGTGACAACCTATTTACTAAAGTTTCATGATTCATTAAGTTTTTATCACGTTTGCTTGCAGTGAGAGATTTGAGTTAAGCACCGTAGGTACCTACCTATTATCAATTAAATAGTTTATTTTTTCGAAAAATATATTTTTCATTTATTCTGATAAAGGACCGGGAAACATTAACAGAACTTAGTCGGAGATAAAAGTTGTCTTTTCTACTGTGGGCCTACTATGAACTATTTATTTATTAATTTGCACCCTCGACAAAACGATGAAATAGTGATGTGGTTTTCTCGTTTTGACGCTTTGTCGTGCGTGGCATGCTACTTTCATGCACGACACTTTCATGATAATTATTTTTTAATAAAAACAATTAAATTTTTGATCGCGTTATCCATAGTATGTACATGTGCATACTACTGAAGAGGAATAGTCTCCCGGCTTTTGTAAAACCATTAAGAGTCCTTTAACAGTTCAGTGGCGCCCTCATCACAATATTAACGATTTCTCAATAAAGCCTAAATTTAAAAAAAAACTACTAAAGCCAGAAAGCTATTTTTGTACAATACTTTTATAGTTTTTTATAGGTCTAAACACAATGAAAAAAGAAAAACGGTTACTCTAACATTTATTTCGATATTCTTGAAAGTGGAATGTTCAGAAGTAAAGTATTCTGCAAAAATAGTTTTGAGGGTTTTTTGTTTATTGGAGTAGCACTTTTTATTCAGGCTTTATTGAGATGGGGCAAGGACTTTTAAAACACGGTGTAGATTACCTCTGATAGGTTCTCTTTTCAATAACAATGCTTTCATGTTTGCTGAGCGGCGTTGTATCTTCTTAATATATGGATTCGTGATACGGCAAGGTCGGAGTAGGAGCTGCTAACGACAACCGTGCTAATATTTGGTGTGCCTGATAACATTGTGAACCAATACACTGAGATACCAACAAGATTTGCTCATAGATTAACCGCTAAGCTGGTATCTATGTACGTACACTAAATATCGTATTTTACAACCTTACACAAACTGAAAGTACATTCTTATCGTTAGGACTAACTAATAAAGGATGATATTGTGCTTAAGATGACAAACTTTTTCTTTCAAGATAAATATTTAAAATAAATGAAGTCATGTGAGTTCAGAATCATACGTATATTCATAAACGTTTCATAAGCAATTAAATTGTTTCAGTTTTAGAAGAATAAACATAAAATGTAAAACAAACATAAATCGCACTTACTTGTGTAAGATGACGTACCTAGTTATACATACAGGGTGTAAGGGGCAGACTGAATTCAGTTCAGTTTGATGGTCTGAGTGGGATGCCCCTTACACCCTGTATATGGTCTAAGATGGTGTCCATATATAACTAGCGTAAGCGTACACATGAAATGGATCAGGATATAATTAGTGCCAATAAATACCATCAAACAGAACAACTTTCACTACAGGCCCAACAATGAAATTGCGAAAAAAATCTGCTGTTTCATACATTTGGGTCGAGTGACTATCAAGGAACATAAATATACTCCTTGAGCGGGGTAACTATTGATAACTAAATACTATGGAACACAGCAGATTTTTTAGACTTTTAAAAAATTTTGTGTTATCAATAAATACATAAAAACGTCGAAAACTGCATAAAAGATCGATCGAAACGGTGAATTCATCAAACTAAACAACTTTCACTATGGAGCCATACCCAGGAAACGCGAAAAAAAATCGCACAGATGAGTCGAGTAGGTACATATCCCAGTTTAGTATGGGAAAAGCAGATTTCTTTTTGCTGCGATCGTTTTGCTCCCATAGTATAAGTTGTTCAGTTTGATGGGTAGACTCTTATAAAAGGATGCTAATGATATCAATTTCACCCTGTATAATAAACATAATGTTTTCAAGTGTTTTCTTGTGAGATGTACTCGTAGGTACCTACCTAGATAGAGATATTAGTCTTATTATTTTGCCACTGACTTCACTATCATAATTTACATAATAAACAGCCGTATAATAAATACTAAGTATTTGTCGTAATGCTTAGTAATCTTGTCAAATACGGAACAGAAAACAATAGTTAGACTTTGTTGAAGCATGCGCTAATGTACTGCTCTTGCTGGTGGAGGCAGGTTTTAAGGGGAATTAACGTTGGCGCGCTCCATAAAAACGAATTATGTCTCAGTTATATTTAAATGCTACGATTAATTTAAGATTTATATGGAAATCTTTACGGCACTGTAACTTTGAAACTATACCTACATTTAAACGAAAATATGACAAACCACAGGCACAGGGATTCGTTTCTAGATTTCAGTCTAAAATGACATTGACTTTACTACTTTACTACACTTACTACAGACTAGTAATGCATTTAAGGGGATATAATTCGGAGCGCGCTCCATACAAACGTACTATGGTAATATTTTCAATACTAACTAATTTAACTCAATGAAATTTTGCTGAAACAATCTTGAAACAAATGTCTATGCTTGTATGGAGTCAGATTTTCGTTAAAATATACAGTTTCAATGCTAGGATTAATTTAAGATTTGTATGGAAATCTTTGAGGCACTGTAACTTTATAACTATACATTTTAACGAAAATCTGACTCTATACAAGCATAGAAATTCGTTTGTAAATTGATTCTGAAAAATTTCAATGAGTTTAATTGGTTAGTATTGAAAATATCACCATAGTACGTTATGGGGCGCGCTTCGAATTATATCCTCTTAACAATGAGGCGTTATCATAAAAAAAAACGTTCAAAGACATTCATAGGATGGCGTTATAATCGTGCCAATTTAGCTGTCAGATCGAAAGTGTTACGTGTTTTTTCTCGATTCCCTAAATTTAGGGAGCAATTTTTTTATTTATAAATACGATTATTATGGTTATAACATGAGAGAAGTTTTGATACTTCAAATTGATTAACTTTTTGTGCATTTAATGTTCGTATATGTACAGCAATCGAAATGTTTCGGTGGTATTGCGTATTTATTGGTAATGAAAACTTATCCATTGGCAACAAACACCATCACTATCAAACGTCATTTGAATGATTCAATTCAATTCAATTCAATTTTTGTTTAGTGGTATCCGATGTATTATCACAATTCAGCCAATGTCTCGTTATGTGGAGAGTATACGAAGGAAAATGATCAGTAGTATTAATTAAGTCTAGCGTGGCAGTTTTGCCAATATAAGTAGTTTATAATCTCAAGTGATTGTTTTAAGGTTAAAACACAAAAGCGTTCACAAAATGGTGGAGCCACGTGCAAGCCCAACGCGCCGATACGCACGCGTCCGTACTCCGCCAGACTTGCAGCGCGACTACCATTTGAATGATGCAAACCATAGAACAACAGCACTTTTTACTGTCAATGTGACAGGTTTTTCTGAACTTTTAATATTGCCATCTGCCGACTTTTCGATTTACTAGTCTTGGAAAACGCCTCATTGTTCTTTCTAACAATCGTATTATATGTCTGTTATACATTTTGACTCTTGTAATATTTAGCACATATGCAATCGAACCCTTTTGACGTTTGGAAATGTGAATAGCCATGTCCCGGAAATCGGTCGGTTTTCTAACCTAGAATATTGTATGCCGTTCTAGAAGTAGATAAACAAAAATTCTTTAAATCGTCGTCTTTAAGGGACAAAACTGTCATGATAAATGCCTACGGAACCCTATCCACCCCTCTTTTCGTGGCGAACACGCATTTAACGTGTTTCTTATAAATGAGTAAGTACAAACTTACAAGTAGGTAGGTAAGTAATGGACTTAACTAAGTGTTAGTCATTTCATAAATGAGTGGCATTAGTTTAAATAACTGTCATTTGTCAAAATATCCTTAACTTTGTCTGAGATGTTATAAATTAGGTTCTAGCTCATGCCCGAGACTTCGTCCGCACTGACTGCCGTCATCATAGCGAGATGTTCCTGTTTTTAAGTTTAACAATAAGCTTGTAAACATAAAAAGTTTCATCAAAATCGGTCCAGTTATAGTTTTTGTGTGATGCTTAAAATTAAAAATAACCAGACAGACAAATAAAAAATTGCGTTATTATGGCGGATTTGCTAACAAATAATAAAAGTTACAAATTAAGGGTTGTCCTCGTACAAGAAACAATATTTAATCAACGTTTTTTTTTTCGCTCTATTGTAAAAAGGGTAATACGTAAAGCGTCAAACTTGGTGTGATTATAGAGCAAACTCTGCAGTATAACAACAAATAAACCGGCCAAGCGTGAGTCGGTCTCCCGCAAAAGGACCCAGAGAAAAATTTTTTTTAAGTTAATAAGTTGTGTGGTGGAGTGGTATGGAACCCTCGGTGCGCAAGTAGCCCTTCTCGCACTTAACCGGTTTTTTTAATGTATTTCTTTTCCAGCATGTAGGTATGATACATTAAACAAACAGTCTAAAGTAACAATAAACTATGTTGACGTATCTTTTATAATATTACAAACTAACTGTCGCAACTTCATCAGGTTTGAATAAATAAAGTTAATCACAGTTCACAGTCTTTGACTAATTAAATGTAAGTACCTACCATAGGTAAACCTACCTTTTATTATTTGAAACCAAACATGCATGTCGCAGGCCTATCATGAATCAAGGCTTTTGAGCAAAAACTTATACTTCATTCAAAATAGCAACGAAATTTTAGGGCTATTTTGCATTACAGAAACAGATATTTGAAACACTTCCTCTCACTTATTCTTAAAACAGCTTTAGTAATGTCCAAGATATGTCGGATAGTATATGTATCCAATAATTTAATTGCATTTGCTAATCAGAATTGGCCAGAAAGCTAAATAGGAATCGGAAAATCTCATCGTCCTTATTTGGAATGAAGTATAGACATACGAAATATCAAAGTTCGTTTTTGCTTTGTATTAATGAATCTGAGGTTTTTGCAGGTCAAATAATTTTATGCACTTAAAACAAATTTTCCTCCATTTATTTAAAATGTTTTCAACTGCAACTAATCAAATAAATGAGCGGGATATAACTGCAAATTGGGTAGTTATTTAAAGAATAAACTCGTTAGTCCGTTCTTTACTATATGCGATGTCACATAACTTGCGGTGTGTGGTAAGTCAGACCTTTATCAGTTTTAGGACTGATATGGTAGGTGTCTGAGACTCTCCCAATATCCTAGACTTCCGGACTCACTAGCACACTATACCATTTGTAAACAGTTCTTTCTACTACAGGGTATAAGGAAAAGCCTTCAAAAAACCTTTAAATCACATACTATACCCATCAATCATAAAAGTTATTCAGTTTGATGGGTAGAGTATGTGGTTTAATGGTTTTTTTGGAGGCTTTTCCTTACACTCTGTATAGTTTTATGCTCTATACCTTAGTGCATTCAGAAATATGTTAAATCTAGTGCATCCCATTGCATTGAGTTGAAAATGTCAAAATGGGTCGAAGAAGCTTCTGTGCGTGTCCCCGAACTCAAGCCTTCAAAAAGTTAGGACTTAGGACTGACTTGAGATACATCTATATCTATACTAATATTATAAAGAGGTTTCTATATGTGAGGGCATCTATTAAAAGTAACGAAATGTATAATGATGTTCATACGATGCGTGGTAAGTCAACCCTACACATATGTCATGCACAATTTGCACAAAGTGCGCATGCGCGAACGTCATCATGTCAAATCTAAAACGTTGTCGTTTGAAGTATCAGACCTGAGAACTATATACTAATATTACCTATTCTGTGGTATGGGTTAGTCTCTGGATTCACGGAACTGATTGCAAAAATTCTTTCACTTCTAGAAAGCTACACTATTCCTTAGTAACATAGGCTACATTTTATTTTGATACGCGATCAAAGTCGCGAGCAAAAGTAGTAAAAATAAATAAAATGTAAAGGCTAAGTAAAGAACATTTATTTCGGGATATAACGTACCTACGTTGTGGAGAAAAGATAGAATCACGTCCGCAAGGCCTAACGATATTTTTCACGAATAGGTATCCCACTAAATAATAAATAAATGTTTATATAAATACTTAGTTGATAGGATCTCCGTAAAGGATGACGAAGGTCGACTCCAAATGTGCTAGTTTTATAAATTTCTGTCTTTTGATATCTCTACTAACTAATATTATAGTAAAAAAGAGATATTACAGTTCTTTTTTTACATCTTATTTCAATTCGGATAACAATAATCTGCTCAGCCAACTATGGGATTCAAATTAAATACCTACCTACCTACTTTTTAAGACACTAGTTAACTAAAACACTTAGACAGTGTTAATTAAAATTTTTAAAAAAATGGGTCCTACTTTCTGGAGACCTAAGTATAATTTGCCTATGGTATGCCTACTGTGCCCATGATATTTCATATCGAAATCATGATTAACAATAGGTAATAACAATTAACAAAAGCAACAACACAAATTAGGACATGTCGAGTACCTATAATAATAAAAACGATGAAATCCCGTATAGGTGCTAATAAAATATAAAATACTTCATATCATAACACATGCTTACCCTGATGAGCAGATTTTTGTAGATTTAATTTATGAACCGATCCATCTTCATTAATTTGTTAGCAGAGTAAAATAATACCTAATTATAAATCTACTCGCAACAAGATATACACCTTGTTATCATAGGTACCTACAGATTTTATTTTTTCGAATCGACAATTACAGCATTATCCAGGGAGCATCGACTGCTTATTACTGCGGACTATTGGGGGACCACACCAGTGACGTACCCTCGAGAAAACGGTAGGTAAGAATCGAGATGTCTTTATTCATCTCCTTAAAAAAGTGACTGCATATTAAAAAGGACCCTATACAACGTGTTAATGAATAAGCGCCAAACCTCATACACCCCAACTGATTAATAACAAAATAATTAGATTGAAATAATAATTTCATTATTTTGATAGTTAAAATTTAAAGTTATTCACATTTTATGTTTTGAGGCAAAAATGATTTGTTATCATTTCAATGAATGAAAGCGCTAACGTGCTCATGTATACATTTTAAGAATCATGTTTGGTAGTAAGTAGGGTGAGAGTGCCCGAGCGGTGGGCTGAGATCGAGTTCAGTAAATTGTAAATTTTAAAAACAAATTATTTAATATTTTGAACAAAATTACCTATGTTGTATATGGTATTTGTATTCTATATCTTCTTGTCTAGTCATCATAATACAAGTCCAGGCGTGACTAGATAATTTGTGTTTCTCAAATAAAAGAAAACAAAAATGTTACGAAAAAAGTTAGTGTGTGATTTTACTGATTTTCATGTAGGTATCATTTGTAGGTATCAGCATATTAAAAAGGACCCTATACAACGTGTTAATGAATAAGCGCAAAATCTCATACACCCCAACTGATTATTAACAAAATAATTAGATTGAAATAATAATTTCATTATTTTGATAGTTAACATTTAAAGTTATTCACATTTTAAGTTTTGAGGCAAAAATTATTTGTTATCATTTTAATGAATGAAAGCGCTAACGTGCTCATGTATACATTTTAAGAATCATGTTTGGTAGTAAGTAGGGTGAGAGTGCCCGAGCGGTGGGCTGAGATCGAGTTCAGTAAATTGTAAATTTTAAAAACAAATTATTTAATATTTTGAACAAAATTACCTATGTTGAAACCATGATAATTCGATTCTGCTCTCGATTCCAAACAAACTACTTTCTAGTTTTGCGTTAATTCATTTACACGTTGATGGTATTTGTATTCTATATCTTTTTGTCTAGTCATCATAATACAAGTCCAGGCGTGACTAGATAATTTTTGTTTGTCAAATAAAAGAAAACAAAAATGTTACGAAAAAAGTTAGTGTGTGATTTTACTGATTTTCATGTAGGTATCATGCTGACACAAAAGAAGAAGTTGAATTTAAGCAACAACTTCCTGAATATGCAAAACCAAAATGCATGACTCTGAAAATCGCACACCTAGTTACTTACTTATTCCTAACGTGGTAATGACGATAATTACATACGCTCAATGACAAATACTACCTACCGCTTTATTAAACTTGATTCAAAATTCTATTAACTTTGTAAATAATATTTGTATGCCCTTTATATTTTATATTGTAATTTTCCGGATGATAAATCAATTTTCTTATCATAACAAATACTGATTAGCATTTCACACATTTCTATACATAAAAGGTACCTAGGTACTTATTGCAAAATCAATGTATAACTTTTAAAATTATAATAAATAAAGTAAAATAGGCTTAAATAGAGTTTGTACCTAATTTATCATTTATGTACTAAAAAGATATCTAATGGTAACAGGCCAAACAGTGATGAGTAGTGAGAACAATGTACACAGAGTGTTAGGGTAAACAGTTGCATTACATACTTCAAGGGGTGATTGTACCTGTGATACTGGACAACTTTCCCTAAGAAACCTGTAGGAAATTCACACAAAAAAAACAACGATTATTCATACAAATGTTCGATCAGCGATTGGGTTTAGTGTGGATTGTCCAACATTATTTTTGCGATTTCCTGAGATGTTCTCAGGGAAAGTTGTTCAGTATCATGGGTACAATCACCCATTAAAGTAATGCAACTGTCTACCCTAACACCCTGTATAGGTCCACTTTTATTTTACGTACCTACGTACGAAATACGTATGTAATAAACGAGATAGAAAGTCAAAACTGATGTTATAAAGCATGTAAGGAAAAGTATCATTAACCTTTAAACCAACCAAAATAATAATTTCATTTTTAAAGGAAATGGCTAAATTCTGACTTGCGCCACGCGCTCGTTTGCATTGATTAGGATGGCGAATCGTGTTCCCGGACGGATAAGCCTTAAAACACATACTCTACCCATAAAGCATAAAGCATGTGAGGAAAAGTATTATTAACCTTTAAACCACATACCTAATCTACCCATCAGACTGAACAAGTTTTACTATGGCAGCAAACCTATCGGAGCAAAAAAAATCAGCTGTTCTATAAACTGCAATGCCTATCGATTCAATGGATGAAACAGTAGATTTTTTTCTGACAGGTTCTCTCCCATAGTAAAAGTTGTACAGTTTATATTGGTGTTTTAAAGCTTATCCGTCCGGGAACACGACTCGCCATCCTAATCAATGTAAACGAGCGCGTGGCGCAAGTCAGAATTTAGGCATTTCCTTTAAAAATAAAATGATTTTTTTTAATTTAAAAAAAATAAACAAACCAAATCAATTTATATTTTGTTGTGAAGGATATTGTTTCATTTTCTTCCGGTCTACAATGTAAGAGTAAAATGGTTACAACTGGAAAAAAAGGGTTGACTTTAGAATCCACTTTCTTCAGTTTTTTTAAATAAAATAGATTTATAGAAAGACCAAATCACTTCTCATGTCCTGCACATTGTTAAGTTTTGTTTTCTGCTTTAAAAGTGCCATAGTTAATATCTAATTTGACCGGACTACAAAGTTACACAATTTTATGGTAAAATTTAAGTAGAGCTTTAAAGGTTAATTATACTTTTTCTTACACCCTGCCCATACAACCATTTGTTACCAGTTTGGTAGAAGTGTAGTAATGTTACTGCACAAGTTTAGTAACATTACTACACATGTAGTAACATTACTACACGTCGACCGAAAGTGTAAATAAATGGCCTCACAGACCCTTAACCTCAGTTGTTCATGGGATTACTTCCATAGAGCCTTGGTACAATAATTAAAGCGAGGAAACGCCACTAACTCTCACATTATCAGACAATGAGTTTGTAACCGGTAACTGAACTAACAGCCATTTAATCTTTATGTATGAACACACTAGACTAGAATAAGTTTAAATAATAGGTACTTACTTTGGATAAGGACTACTTTATGGACAACATTTTAATTTTTAGGGTTCCGTACCCAAAGAGTGAAAACGGGACCCTATTACTACAACGTTGTCCGTCCGTGCGTCTGTCTGTCTGTCCTAACTATTTAGGGCTGTTAATTAGTAAGCCATGATATTAAACTCGTAAGTTAAGTCCAATCTACGCTAATTGACGATAATATGGATTACACATAATGAGTAGGTAAGTTACAAATTTTTCAGCAAATATAGTCATGCACGATTAGTGATCGCACGAATTCATTAACAAATATTGATTTCCTAGTAAAATTATAAGAAGGAAAAATTATACATCTGTCTGTCTCCAGCCTATCCTGAAAGTACCTGATACCTACATCTAAAACGTTGATTTTAAACGATACTCTTGTAAATTACATAATTACAATAAGGATACCTATTTACAGTTTTACAATGTCGGTATGAGTTACTCCATTTATGGGCAAAAGATTAACCTTATAGGTCCACAAAGTGTCATTACCTTGGATAGATTATTTCAACAAATAAAGGCCCAATCCCCGTTTAATCAGCATTAATTGTCGTGTTGCAAAATTACCTCCTATAAAACGTAAAGAAACAGTCTTTAACTTAGATATACGCGTATTAACCTCAATAGCAAGGCCGTGGATAGAGGAAATTCGATTTGGAAATAAGACAAGTGTTTTATGCAGATGCGTTACAATCCGACTGATACTTGGTAAGGTCACGATCGCTCGCTGTCAGGCGCCTGCGCCAGCTCACGCTTCACTCGAAGTCATCTGCATCAGAATGGACGCCTATCTCGCCGTTACTTATCGTGATCAGTGAGGCTAATTATGCAATCCATTATTACCTATACTCCATTTCAAATAGCAAAGAAATTTTAAGGCTATTTGAATTACAGAAACAGAGATTTGAAACACTTCCTCTCTTTCTTAGAGCAGCTTTAGTAACGTCCAAGATATGTTCGATACTATTATCTTTCTGATAAATAAATTATATTTGCAAATCAGAATTAGCCAGAAAGCTATATAAGAATCGGAAAATCGGTTCGTCCTTATTTGAAATTAAGTATAGTAGGTACCTATACTCGTAGCAGTCAAATCGGTAATATTTTATGGCTTATAGATACTCTTTGGATTAATTTTATTGATTTCTGAAATAGGTGTCTGAGACAGAATTGCACGGCTACTTTTATATTTATACACGTTTATTTAGTAATCTTCTACAGAATAGTTATGCCCCTCGTATAGAAAATGTATCGTTTTCATGATCCAATGTCTTTTCTGAACTAAGAATATTTAATTGATTGATTGAAGTAATTACAGGCTGGAAATCGGGTTGATGGTTTAGTTAGACGACAAACGTAACTATAAAACAACACAGAGTTAATAGAAAAAGAGTTGGGCCTACCAACACAATTAGGCAAGTATTTCCATTAAAAAATAACTGTGCCAAGTTTCAGCTTCCTGTGCCTTACGGTCTCCGAGAAAAATGCCTGTGACAGACGGACGGACGGACGGACAGACACCGAGGTGATTCCATAAGTGTTCCGTTTTGCCAATTATGGTACGGAACACTAAAAAAAGAGTAACTTTTGTATCGTATTTTTTTTGTAAAAATCACGAATCTTAACTTCATCTAACAACTTTATTTCATTAACGAAGTCGTGATTGATAGTGATTTTAGCCGGTGCGGTGTGGTGTTGATAGAGATACTCGTAAATCTACGTTGAACCTTCGCGCAGGCGTTCTTGACGCCGCAGTCATGTGACTATCTTAACCCCGCTTATCTGACACGAAAATAGTTTTAGCCATTCATTGCCAAATTTTTAAGTGTTTTTACACATTCTTACTACGTACATTTCTTACTATCAAAATGCAACTTATTTAGGTATAAAGTTTGGTGTAGAGCCCCACGGTGAGGACCGGTCGACCTATGGGACGCCCGCTTGAAACGGTGCAAAATTGCGAAGAAATTTGGTTAAATTAAAATTACATAAATACATATGCTCACGACTATATTCCCCGAGGGGGTAGTCAGAGATATTCTGAAACCTCAGAACATCCACGTTTCACCAGTAGTAACACCAACTCTGTCCAGTGTGACGGGGGGTGAGCCGGTCGCCACTTATAATGGACAGTGGGTACAATACATGCCTCGAAATTGAAGCATGCAGGTTTTCTCACGATGTAAATTAAAATTAAGTTAAACAAAGTTCTTGGGTCGAGCCAGCTCACTACATCTCACAAAAGGAGAAAGGGGTCAAAAAATCACCAAAACCGCCACACGTAAATAATGGACGCCCCCTAAAATGTTACTGGATACAAAAATACTGTAAATGTTTATGGTGAGAAATAAACATTATTAAATTTTTCATTTTTTTCAATAGGCCAGCGTCTTGAGAACTCTCTGTACATCCAACACTCCTTTCGTCGCCGCTGCGGTGCCGTCCCGTGACGGCGCTGCACAATTTTGCCGCATCCGCCTGTGCGGCGAAATCTTTGCGGTGACGATGGCGCACGGTGGGCTGAAAATCGACTTTCATAGACATAGGGATAAAAAAAAATATGTGTCGTTTTTTTCATGGATATGGGTTTGGTTTATCATTTCTATGCTCAAATATTCACAAAAGGTTGATTTAGCATATAAATGGATGACTTATAATTTTTTTACGAAAAATTTGTATGGAGTTCGTGTGAAAAATCCGATTATCTTTGGAACAGCAAGTTAAACCGTAATATCCTTACAGGGGGTTTTAGAACTTATTATTTATGATTTATTGACATACCGCGTATGACGGTTACTGCTGCAGAAACTAAGTAAAAAAATAAAGAAATATAATAATTTTTTTAAATTCTTTCACGAATCTTTTTAAAGCGTCTAGTCAAAATACCAAGTATTAATTAGCTAATAAACCTAAATAAGTGATATTTAATTATTATTATTTAGTACCATGACCATCATGCGACAACACAAAACAATAACTATTGATTGTGATTAGGAGTTCTAGATGAAGATTTTCAAGAACTTCAGCCAATGCATCTTTAATGAGCGTAGTTAGCAAAGGGAAATCTCTAATGAGGGTAGATTAACAAAAAGTAAATTTGCTAATCACTATAGTTTTAATGATCAGTGGAAAGCAATAAATAAGCTAAATTTGACTTTAATAATTTAGTGTATTCCAAACTTTTGAACTACATACGTATTCTGTGACCGTAAAATATTATTATAATGGAAAGTCTAACCACCAACTTAGACTTGTTTGTTTTTCTAAGAAGTGGGAGTACTTCATTTGATCATGAAGTATTGTTCAGTGCAGTGGTAGCTCGTCTAGGTGATTGCTTCTCTGACGAAGACCGTGTAACACTCAAGGAATTTTGTCGAAGATTTACAAGAGCTGCTTCACAGAGGTGGCAGAAATCTCACCGTATCCTTGATACATTCAGAAAGCAGTACGAAAATTGGCTTCAGGCTAATGTCGATTGGCCAAGTTGTGTGCCAACCGGTTTTGTCATCCAAGAATCAAATGATGAGAGACCTAGCGCACATTTAATCTCTCCAGAACCGTCAACATCGTCGTCTATTGGTACTATGACAAAAAGACCTCGAAAGTCATTCGAAGATCTGGGAAGCAAACAGAAGAAGAGAAGGTCTGAAGATCATAAATGCGAAGATCCAAACGAATTGGCCAGTTCAGCTGCATTACATTTAGAAGAAGATGGTCGTGAGGATACCGCATTTGTTATCAAATATATGCTGAAAAATCCAGAAGCAGCTGCAAAAATTAGAGAAATGCTTAAGAAACCAGTTCAAACTTGTTTATTTACACCAGAAAAATCACTAGGGTTGCTCCTTTCATTGAAACTCTCTAAGTGGCAATACATCACGTTGCGAGAGACGGCCATTCGGGAAGGTGCTAAGGATATTTACCCGTCTTACTACAAAGTGCAACAAGCTAAACTACAATGCTATCCTCCGAAACAATCAGTCACTGTAATGGATTCTTCAGCTAGGATTACACTTCAAGCATTACTTGATATCACGGTGAAGAGGATCATTGAAAGTCTTTCTGAAAATGTGCAAAATAAGGATTTGAAGCTAGTATCTAAGTGGGGATTTGATGGTGCTTCCAACCAAAGCCGATACAAACAGAAAATGGAGGGGCAACAAGATGATTCCAGTATATTTATGACCTCGTTAGTGCCACTCAAGCTGACTGCTGGAGATGATACTTTATGGACGAATCCAAAGCCATGCTCAGCCTTATATTGTCGTCCAGTGCAGTTCACTTTTATAAAGGAGAGCGAAGAAGTGGTCATCAGTCACAAAAGGCAAATGGATAATGAAATTAAGGATCTTATCCCTACTGAGTGCGGTAGTAATAAGGTGAGTCATCAACTTATGATGACAATGATCGATGCTAAAATTTGTACATATCTTTCTGAAGCTAGATCAAACGCATCGTGCTACCTGTGCTTAGCCAAACCTACAGAAATGAACCGTTTAGATGTTGTAACATCAAAGACTGTGTCAACTGGCGTATATGAATTTGGCTTGTCATCACTGCACGCTCGTATAAATTCTATGGAATGTCTTTTGCATATTTCATACCGACTCGACTTCAAAAAGTGGGCTGCAAGAGGCAATGAGTACAAGGCATTGTTAGAGGCAAGAAAAAAAAATATCCAGGATAAATTTAAAGACGAGCTCAATCTTTTGATTGACATCGTAAAACAAGGCTCAGGAACCACTAATGACGGGAATACGGCAAGAAGGTTTTTCGAGTTTCCTGATAAAACTGCAGCCATTACTGGATTGGATGAAGAGCTTGTTCGAAGATTTGCCGTGATTCTGCAAGCAATAACATCTGGGGAGCAAATCGATGTCATCAAATTTAAAGATTATGCCCGCAAAACAGCAGAAAAGTACGTGGAGCTATACGACTGGTACCACATGTCTTCAACCGTCCATAAGCTTTTGATACACGGTGCAGACATAATCGCCAATAACGATATTGTGCCAATCGGAAGCCTTTCAGAAGAAGCCTCGGAGGCACGCAATAAAGATTTTAGAAGGTTCCGGGAACATCATTCGCGGAAAAAAAGCAGGCAAGCTTCCAATGAGGATATCCTCAATATGCTTGTTCTTTCGTCTGATCCTTTGATTAGTGCACGAAGACCTAAGTTAGATACTAAGAAAAGCCAGGATCTCTTTGCTGAAACTAAAGAACTAATCAAGTGCCAGGAAACTCAGTTCGAGTTTTTGGATGTATCTAATTTGGATCCTGATTCCGAATTGGAATCCGACGATAGTGATGTTGAATATTAATAATTATGTTTTATATTTTTTTTGTAAATAAGTTATTAAGTTATTTTTAATATTATTTAAGCTTTTTTATTATTATTTAAGTTTTTTAAGAATTACGCAAATACTAATATTTAATATATTTTAATACAAATATCAAAAGAATTTTTTTTTATTTTGGTTTGGTGCATTAAAACGAGTCGTAAAAGAATTTAAAAATACAATATTTAATACTTTTATTAATCACTGTAAGTGATTAGCAAATTTACTTTTTGTTAATTACCCTCATTAGAGATTTCCCTTTGCTAACTACGCTCATTTAAGATGCATTGGCTGAAGTTCTTGAAAATCTTCATCTAGAACTCCTAATCACAATCAATAGTTATTGTTTTGTGTTGTGTTGTCGCATGATAGTCATGGACTCATGGTACTAAATAATAATAATTAAATATCACTTATTTAGGTTTATTAGCTAATTAATACTTGGTATTTTGACTAGACGCTTTAAAAAGATTCGTGAAAGAATTTAAAAAAATTATTATATTTCTTTATTTTTTTACTTAGTTTCTGCAGCAGTAACCGTCATACGCGGTATGTCAATAAATCATAAATAATAAGTTCTAAAACCCCCTGTAAGGATATTACGGTTTCACTTGCTGTTCCAAAGATAATCGGATTTTTCACACGAACTCCATACAAACTTTTCGTAAAAAAATTATAAGTCATCCATTTATATGCTAAATCAACCTTTTGTGAATATTTGAGCATAGAAATGATAAACAAAACCCATATCCATGAAAAAAACGACACATATTTTTTTTTATCCCTATGTCTATGAAAGTCGATTTTCAGCCCACCGTGTGGCGGTGCGATGGCGTGCCGCGCCTGTTGAACGGCTCTAACACGAGACGGCAGCCTCGAGCATAATTTATACTTAGTGTAAAGCGAGATGTACTCGGTTTTGACGACACGGTTGGTACATTGGTTGGTTACCACGCCGTACTTCCAAACCAGGGTCCTGGGTTCGAATCCCGGTTTAGTCATGGATGTTATGTTTGTGTCGTCGTTGTATGGTTTCCATAGCAAACAGCCTAGTAGCTTACGTTTGGGATCATCACAATGTAAGCTAAACCTATATGTATGTATGTATAGTAACCTAAACTTTATTTTTATGTAAATGGTGATGGTGAATTGGTGACTCATTGCTTTGAAATAAACATAGGACAAAACTAAACATTTTCTTTCAGATTGTGCAAGTATATTAGGTACCTGCTTAGGTACCGATCGTATATTATATGTTTAGTAAATTGCTTGAGGCAGATAGATAATAATCGTTAAAGGGCAGTTAGTGTAGTAAGGCGTAACTGTGTAACCTAAGGTACACAAGATCATTACCAACAGAGGTTATTCTACACTCAAAACTATATTTGACTTATTTATAAGTACGTTCATTTCCTTTTGTGTTATTCCAGACTAAAGCCCTCCCTGAGGGTAGGTTTGAGCTCTGCAGTGGGACGTATACAGGGTGTAAGGAAAAGTATCATTAACACACAAACCACAAACCATTAAAATAAAAAACGTTTACTATGGGGAGCAAATCCGTTAGAACAAAAAAAAATCTGCTATTTTATACATTTGAGTCGTTGCAGATTAGTATGGAACAGCTGATTTATTTTTGCGCTGACCGGTTTGCTCCCATTGTAAAAGTTGTTCAGTTTGATGGGTAGAGTATGTGGTTTAAAGGTTAATGATACTTTTCCTTGCACCCTGTATAGGCTGTGATGATGATGAATCGACTTCCAATAGGAATATAATTAACATTCGGGCGTAGCTACAAAATACTGAACCCGAAATATTCAAAAGTGACGCTGTTTCTGTTCTCCTCTATAAAGATACATACATACCTACATATTAACTACCGTAATCCCTGTCGGGGTGGTTAGAAACATTGCTACAACTAAAATAAGCGTACATAAACATATGCTCACGACTATGTTCCCCGAGGGGGTATGCCATGCCGTTGCGTTGCGTGGTACCTGCATGCTTCAATTTCGAGGCATGTATTGTACCCACTGTCCATTATGTGGCAACGGGCTCACCCCCCGTCACACTGGACAGATTTCGGTACTACTGGTGAAACGTGGATGTTCTGAGGTTTCAGAATATCTATCTGAACTAAAATAAACTTCATAAAATAAAATAAACTACCAACTTTCTGTACTTGTAGCAATGCCAACATTTAAGCAATTGAAGTTTCAGGATGGAATGATGTGTCCAAGAGGTAAGAGGTGGCCAGCCTCTCGTCCACCACGTACCCAATAGATTGTTACCTATTGCAAAAATGAAAAGTCGATGTGCCACACTTTATAATACTTAGCTCAGCTACTTTTGACCAAGTAACTACATTGTAATCTGTGTTTTGACTTACTCATACTTATACACTATAATAGATACTATTTATTACACTGTGCTTAAACTACCATTATCCTTCCGTATTTGGTACAATACAGGGTATTTCTTAATTTGATGACGGTTTTAAGGGCATATTACTGTTGGGGCGCTCCATACAAACGAAGACTGGTTATATTTTGAATACTAACCAATTAAAGTCAGTGAATTTTTTCAGAATCAATCTAGAAGGTAATCTCTATGTTTGTATGAAGTCAGATTTTCGTTTAAATGTACCTTTAGTTTTAGAGCTACAGTGCCTCAAAGATATCCATACAAATCTTCAATTAATCCTAGAATTGAATCTGCATATTTAAACGAAAATCGGACAAGATACAAGCATAGAGATTTATTTCTAGATTGTTTCTGCAAAATTGCATTGATTTTAATTATTTAGTATTGAAAATATCACCAGTTTTCGTTTGTATGCAGCGCTCATTTACGCATTCGGAATAAACTTCTCTTAAAAGGATGATCAGACTGAACAACTTTCTCTAAGCGACCAATATCGAGATCGTGAGAAAAAAAACTGCTGTCCCGTACATTTCGATCGAGTAGAATAGCAGTTTTGTATGGAATAGCAGATTTTGGCATATAGTGAAGAAAATATACTTCCTTATCATATCACTCTTTTGTCTATTGGCTTATAAGGGCATCGCTAATTCCGCGTTTGAGAATAACCCAACGTTATACATCATGTCCTTTTATTAAATTATGCAGAGTTTAAGGTTAGTTTATAATAGACGCGTTTATCACGTATGGCTAAGATACTGGTTACATTATGTACCTGTTCATTATCATTATATTGCCATTGTGAGTTGGTATTGAGGGTTATAGGTATCTGCAACCCTGGTTAAGCATGGTTAAAATAAGGATAGCTGCTATAACTAACTCAAATTTACGCCATCTATAGTGTGAGATAATTATACCTGCCATCTTTGTGAAGATGTATGCCAACCGGAGTTACAGACTTTGCTTTGTAATAATTATGAATTAAACATTTTCTAATTTCAAAAAAATATTGGTTGATAACATGTTAATTTTATTGTTTTATCAGTTTATGGCGTTGAATTATTATTTATAGTTCTATTGTTGTTCCATCAGACATAGGGGACGAGAGTGTGCATCTGTGTTTGGCGCGTGCGACTTATGCACTTCAAAATATCCTGCGTAGGTTACCTGACTGCTTTTCTGTAAAGATTAGCAGATGCCGTAGTGCCTACGACGCAGTCGAAATCTCCTGGTATGAGAATCCATCATGATCTTATTATGTATAATAATAGTACCTACTTAATGAAGTGCTGTTTTTAGTAATGCGCTGTTTTAATTAACCTATAGATTGGAAAATCTAGTGGCACGCTAGTGCCCTCGCCAAGACGAGCCAAGTGAAGCTTAAGGGCACTACCTACCTTTTCTCAAAGCGCTTCAACGTTTTTTTGAACCCATTTGGGTTTTTGCAAAACAAAATTCTCGGGATATGATGTCAATTGTGGAGTTATTAAATATATAAAGTTTCAATTGTATAACTCTTATACTTTAGATTTTATATTTATCTAAAAAAAAACTATTTCGTCACTGACTCACTGATGATCAACAACAAAAATCTAAAACTTGAAAAACTAAATAAAAAATATAGTCATAAGCAAATTACAAAAAGAATTGAAATCCCATCAAACACATTTTCATGTAAAAAGTTGCCAAGACGAGACCATGTCTCGCACTGTCAAAAAGTTATCAGATCTTATGTAGAATCTCTAACTTCACAAACTCTACACCTTAGTCAAAAAAATATTGTGGCTTGGCCGTTTCGTTATTACAAGAACTATTATATAACAGAAAATTAATGAAAAGTGAATAAATTTGTCACCTTACGCCATGTGAATGTAGCGAAATGGCCAAGCCACATATTTTGACTAAGGTGTAGAGTTTGAAGTTAGGGATTGTAGAGTCATACTACAGGTATGGACTCTCATTTCCCGCAAGTCTAATGAGAGGAGGCCTTTGTACCAAGTTCCATACACTTTTGCCCATTATCCTATAATGATCACATCCATCCCTCTTCTATTGTTAAATTTAATTTTATTGAGGAAAAAGGAAAAAAGGATTAAGTCATTATATCTACCTACTTAGGCAATCAATTAAAATTAATTAATCAATAGGTACTATTGTAGTGGGTAGGTCTACCTATTTCTGGCTGGCTTGTACTTCTGTGTCACTATGCTGTGGACCAAACTGTTGATTCTATCTTACTGTAACATCTTTTGAACACAGTTTGAACAATAAATATTATTTTTCTTATTCTTATGGTGCCTTCTAATCCAAGGAAATCAAATTCGAAAATCATATCAAATTACGAGTAACTCAGTAAATATTTGTCTTAAATTTTTTTTACTTCAAAGCATTTTTAGGATCTTAATATGGACTGCACAATGGTGTGTGTGACAAGTAAAACACATAACACAGATTTTTCTAATATTTAAGCTTCCTCTGAACACAGGTTTCATAATAAGAAATATACTTCATAGCAAATAAAGCCGAGATGTTGAAGATCATGGCTTTGTATTTCATTAATATGTATGTCTTTCAAATAACGAGAAGATAGCTTCTAAAAACCAGGAAAATATGGCCCGGCCATGCATTTACCTATTACTACCTACCTATTCCAACACTACGTGGGGAGCTTCAAAGGAATGCAATTGTTTACCCTAACACCCTGAATAGCTAGTGGGTACCTATTTAAGCATCTACTAACAATTGAAATGTTGTTATATAAACATCGAATAAGTCAGCCACTTTATTTAAATGTCGCTAACTAGGTATACCTACGCCTTGAACAGCAAAAAAAGAAAGGTCATTCTCATTCTCTCACCGCTTCCTCGCTCTATCGCACCAATTAGCTAAGAAGTAATTGCTTTGACATAAAAACTAAATCAATACTAACTTTAAATTCACACAACGCAAACATGTGAAAGTAGTTACATCTTTCTATTTTACGAGACCTTGTGTAAAGTAAGTAGGTATAAAGTAAAAAATAAGCGCTTTCTTGTAGGTTAGATCACACAAATGCTACTTTACCAACCTACTTACTTGTCCTGGTCTTAAACAATATAACTAGGGAGCAGCCTTGCAGTAGCGTTTCCTCACTGCCACGTTACATGATCAATTCATAATTTGCATACAATTTTATAGCACACGACTATATTCCCCGAGGGGGTAGTCAGAGATATTCTGAAACCTCAGAACATCCACGATTCACCGATACTACCGAAACTCTGTCCAGTGTGACGGGGGGTGAGCGCGTCGCCCCTTGTACAACTGTATACCTTATTACTAAACAAGACAGCCTATAATTACGGAACAATAACTTCAAACTAGTCGCGTTTGGGGTTCACACGAGACTATTTTTAACAATTAATGTCAGAATCTAAATTAATGGAATAAAATCCTAAGTTGCGGATTTCATGCTATCTCGACCCCCGCAAAAAGTGTCAGAAAAGTTTGTTAGTAGAATTACACGTGTCACTCGTACATAGTAATATTGTCTAAGGTCCTGGTAAAAATATACGAAGAGAAGAGCTAATTTTTTTCCCGATTTCAATGTTGGTGCCGTAGAGAAAGTTGTTCAGTTTGACGGTCTGATCATCCCCTTAAAAAAGTGTCAGCATATTAAGGGCCCTGTAGTTAGACATATTTATAAAACTATTAAATTACAATGTATGATTCAAATTTATTTTATTTCAACTCCACTATTCAATTCGGGAATCAAGAGACTTTGATCTGCTGCACTAGTTTTTGAATAAATTCACGTCACGTAGGTATAAGTAGATAAGTACCATATATACAATTTACTATCTAGCTATACTCCATTCAAAATAGCAATGAAATTTAAAGGCTATTTTGCATTACAGAAACAGAGATTTGAAACACTTCCTCTCACTTATTCTTAGAGAACAGTTTTAGTAGCATCCAAGATATGTCGAATAATATATGTATCCAATTAATTAATTACATTTGGTAATCAGAATCAGCCAGAAAGCTATATAGGAATCAGAAAATCTCGTCGTCCTTATTAGGAATGAAGTATAGGTATAATATACCTAACGAAAGTTAACACATTCACTATATTAATACTGCAATTTGAGCGTACATGTGCAATTGGTTAAATTTGTCCAGATTATATTAGTAACATTTCCAGAAACGCGGAAATTCTAAGTAGCGACTAATGCGCGGTCACGGCGGATTAGTAGACCGTGTCACACTGGCGTTTTTGCGAGTTTTTATCAAACAAATGACAATAATAAAATGTTCGTTATTGAAGTACCTACAGTTATTAACCTACGATAGTCCAGTTAACCTTGTTTGTCCATCTTTACTCCAACTAAAGTCACTTGTAGAGAGGCCATCTCGTTACAATGAAGATTCTTTAAATCGATTGTCTAATTACACTTCGTCGAAGAAATAAAATAGAACCTGATAATTTCTTGTCTAGATTAGACAAATGAAAATTATTTATTGGTAAGAATGGAAAGCAGATTTTTAAATTTTAGCTTACTATGGTATACAGAGTCCACCTTAAAATGCTGACACTTTTTTATCTGACCATTAAAATGAACAACTTTCTCTATGACACTATCGTCGAAATCGGGAAAAAATCTGATGTTCCATACAAAACTGGAAACCTACTCTAGCCAAATGTTTGGGACAGCAGATATTTTTTTTCGTTATTTCGATGTTGGTTCCATAGAGAAAGTTGTTCAGTTTGACGGTCTGATCATCCCCTTAAAAAGTGTCAGCATATTAAAAAGGACCCTATTCTCTATGGCATCAACAACGAAATCGCGAAAAAAAATCAGCTCTTCCATACAAAACTGTAAACCTACTCGAGCCAAATGTATGGGATATCTGTTTTTTTTTCGCAATTTCGATGTTGGTCCCATCGAGAAAATTGTTCAGTTTGATGATTTGAACATCTCCTTAAAAAAATTGTCAGCATATTAAGAAGGACCCTGTATAGTTAAGGAGGTAGCAGATAAGTAGTTAAATTAGAGATTAATAAATACTTAATTACCTCCTTTTGTCATTTAATTTACAAATAGAAAAATTCAAATTCTTAAAATTAATAATGCCCATCTACTTAAATAATTCGACAATGGCTCAATGCCGTTCTCATTTTTGAATGTAGAAGTTACTATATACGTAGGTAGGTACGAGGAAGGTTTTTAAATACCTATTTGCTATTCAATGCGGTGGTGATGCGGTGGCTGCAGTTCAAGACCCAAGACCTTGAAATCATCGGTGTACACCAATAGTTTTCATTTAATAACTAATATAACTTGAAGGGTGTATTCAGACCATGAATCTAAACAATATTCCCTAAGGAACATGGTACGAAAAATGAGATTTTTTTGGGCCTACCATAAAAATGTGCGGATTGGCCGATCGATTTTCGATCCATGCTCCTTACGAAAAGTTGTTTAGTTTCATTGTCTGAATGCACCCTTCAAGTTATGTTAGTACTTAAAAATTTGTGGTGCACCTTCATTAGATTTTCAGATCTGACATCAGTTTAATGACCAGATGACGTAGGTACTTAGATGGCAGCAATCAAGAGCTCAGTGCAACTGAAGATAATCTGGATTAAACTGAAAATTAATCCTAGAACTAAATGACTGAAATTGTACGTAATCGTCTTAAAACTTTCTGCTGTTGATATGATTAGTGTCTGCAGGATCATAATTGTAAACGGATCACTTCGAAGTGATACAGCTAGGGTTGCAACTCTACTATATTATATAGGGTCCTTCTTCATATGCTGACACTTTTTAAGAGGATGATCAGACCATCAAACTGAACAACTTTCTCTATGGGACCAACATCGAAATCGCGAAAATAAAATCAGCTGTTCCATACTGAACTGAAATCTTACTCGACCCAATTGTATGGGACAGCTGATTTCTTTTTCGTGATTTCGACATTGGTCCCATACATAAAGTTCTTTAGTTTGATAGTCTGATCATCATATTTAAAAATTTTCAGCATTTTAAGTTGGACCCTGTATAGTATCCTACGATATTAGGGGCCTCACTACTATAATATACTACAATTCCTTATATGTATTCAGGGTGAAATTGTATTGTAATTGTGTTAATGTATGTTCTGTTTTGGTGTGCAATAAAGTATAATTGAATTGAAATGAAATTGATATCTCAACTATTATTATAAATTATATTATATTAGATTATAAACATTTTACAGCCATGTTGTGCTATTTGGAATCAAAAATTGATATCATTAGCATCATTAGCATCCTTTTAAACGAAGAGTCTATCCATCAAACTGAACAACTTTTACTATGGGCACAGAATAGGTAATAGTATATAGTTCTACATACTATGGTAGCAAATAATGACGAAAAGATTTTCCGATTTCTATATAGCTTTCTGGCCAATTATGATTTGCAAATATAATTTATTTATCTGAAAGATATACTATCCAACATATCATGGACGTTACTAAAGCGTACCAATGAGTTATTCAGAATTTATGTACGATTTGTAACACCACTGGCTTTTCGGTGAAGGAAAATATCGTGAGGAAACCTGCATGCTTCAATTTCGAGGCATGTATTGTACCCACTGTCCATTATAAGTGGCGACGGGCTGACACCCCGTCACACTGGACAGAGTTTCGGTACAACTGGTGAAACGTGGATGTTCTGAGGTTTCGGAATATCTCCTGACTACCCCCTCAGGGAATATAGTCGTGAGCATATGCTTACTAAAGCAGTTCTAAGAATAAGTGAGAGGAAGTGTTTCAAATCCCTGTTTCTGTAATTCAAAATAGCATTAAAATTTCATTGCTATTTGAAGTGGCGTATAAACTATGCTGACTCGACTCAAATGTATGCATGTACGCTCCGATCTGTTTGCTCCCATCGTAAAAGTTGTTCAGTGTGATGGGTACTCTTAGTTTAAAAGGATGCTAATGTTATCAATTTCACCCTGTAAAGTTACTCCTTTACGAATTCTGGGGCAGACACGGCAACCACGTGCCAGTTTTTCTATGATAAGTGAAGTCAGCTCTAACAGACTAGTCCGTGGGGGTGGCGTCTTTCCTCTCTGTCACTTCGCGCGTAACAGAGCGAGTGGAAAGGCTAGACCACTGCCAAAAAGTGCCAGGAAACTTCAACTTGTATCTACTCAAACGTGTTAATTTATTTGAAATAAATAAATAAATTCTGAACGAAAATATTGTCAGATATGTTTAGATTTATAGTACCTAACAGTAACGATGGCATGCCTACGTGAGTAGAGTACTAATATGAGATATTGTTTAACTGTCTGTTATACATACCACGGACGGGTGGAACCAGAACTCTACCTACCTAAGTAACCACTCATAAAATAAATGGTTTTACTATAATTACTATCGTAGTTTTAGTATTAGCCAAAGCTTTTCGCGCTTACAAGGTTGGGCATGTCGGTAGCAGGAGCCGGCGCTCCATACATAACGAAGTTCCGTCCTAGTTTGAACATTAAGTAATTTAAAAAAAAAAAGATTTAACACAATCTATACTTCATTCCAAATAAGGACGAAAAGATTTACTGGTTCCTATTTTGCTTTCTAGCCAATTAAGTTAGTTATAAGTCCTCAATATTTTTTATTTATTTTGTTTTATTTTAATAAATTATATCCATCAAATTTATTTATCAGAAATATATACTATCCGATATATTTTGGACGTTGCTAAATTTGTTCTAAGATAAGAACAAGTGAGAGTCTGAAATTCAAAATAGGCTTAAAATTTCGTTGCTACCCATATATTCTGTGCTTGACATTTGTCAGATTTCCTTTTAAATGTTTAGTTCTAAAGTTACCGTGGCTCTAGATTTTTCATACAAATCTTAAATTAATCCTAGCATTGAAACTATATATTTAAACGGAAATCTGACAAATGTAAAGCACAGACATTGGTTTCTAGGTCGTGTTTAAAGAAATTCATTGAAGTTAATTGGTTAATATAGAAAATAGGACGGAACTTCGTTTGTATGCAGCGCGCTCGGGAACGTTCGGAATAAAATTTTCTTAACCTTGCATGATATTACTAGACGTGACGTACGTCTAGTATGATTCCTCTTTTTGCACGCGACTCAGCTTTATTCCATACTACATGTCGCGGCAAGCGTGACTTTCGCTCTCCAAAAAGCGCGGCATTATGACATTTTGTGTGGAGCAAATAAGGCGTCGCGCGCGTGTAGAGGTCATACTAGACGTACAGGTTAGGCTCTACATAGTTAAAGACTTGAACTACTGAACGAGATTGATTACAAGTTTTATTAACATAATTTTAATTGTTTCTGTCTGTGTCTAGGTAATCTGGGTAATTGTTCAATGTTGAACCAAATTGTTAACAAGTCATACAAGTTACCTACTTATGATAAGTGGATTATTTAGTCACGGTCATTAATTTTTTCATTTACAATTTTACATAGTAATAAATCGTAAGTTAGTAAAGTAAGAATGAGAATAATTGTAAACATTAATTTCATTTATTACAAAGGATGGAAACGTTCATAGTTGCTGCTCCTAAAGCGGGATTCACACTGGTCGATTTTCGCCGTGTGGCTAAATGCGACTTGAAGTATATTGCTGCGTGAGCGTGTTAAGAGAATTTTTTTCCAAATGCGTAAATGCGCGCTGCATACAAACAATGTCTGGTGATATTTTCAATACTAAATAATTAAAGTTAATGAAATTTTTCAGAAACAATCTTTAAACTAATCTCTATGCTTGTATGAAGCCTGATTTTCGTTAAAATATTTAATTTTAATGCTAGGATCAATTTAAGATTTGTATGTAAATCTTTGAGGCTCCGAATTATATTCCCTTAAGTTTATGTCATACGAATGATCGCAACCTACTTTGAATCGCAATTAGCCGCACGGCGAAAATCGAGCCGTGTAAAAGTAAATCCCGTTTAATAGGTAAAGCACTTATTGGCGGAAAAGTAGTTAAATACGCAAGTAGAAGCGACAGAGCATAATAGGTACATGTATATTTTACAGCGAGACAGTTATACTGGACAATTTTATTTTTAAAACGCTTGGCCTGTTCTTCTTCCTGTCCTTATCTCATTACTTGGGGTCGGCGCAATATGTCGTCTTCCTCCATTCATCTCCTTTAGTCGCCATTTCAGCGTTTACTCCCTTTTTAAACATGTCATCTTTCACACATTCTATCCACCTTTTCTTTAGTCGTCCTCGCTTCAGGCAGCCATCCACATTCATATTTAACACTCGTCTTGTAATATCTCTTCGCATCACATGCCCATACCCCGATAATCTATTACTGCGCGGTTTTTCAGTTACTGGCGCTATTTTCATGCTTTCTCTAATACTCGCTAATACTCATTCCTAATCCTGTCCATTCTAGTAACATCACACATCCATCTCAACATTCGCATCTCAGCTGCATTCATTCGTTTTTCATCGGTCACTTTTAACGGCCCAACATTCCGAAACATACAAAACGACAGGTCTTATTATGGTTTTGCATATTTTTCCCTTCGGTTTAACGGTTTCGGTTTCACAGAGTCACAGGTAATTTCCGTAACCTTTCGCCATTTCATACAACCTGAATTCGGCGTTTTACATCTTGATCTATCAGGCCATCGCTTTGTTACATTGAACTGAGGTACCAGAATTCGGAGCAGATTGGCAAAGGAAGAGCAATAGGCAAAATCGACAGCTCCTCCTACTAAAAATCTGCTGTTCCATACTAAACTGCAATGTCTATTCGACTCAAATGTATGCAACAGCAAGGTAAGTATGTATTTTGGACGATTGTGCGTTATTTGAACAAGTAATCGACTTTCAAATTAATGTTTTAAACAAGAACCAGTGTAGGAAGGAACAGAACGTACGATACCTACATAATAATTAGGTATACTATACATTAAGTATGAATATAGCGCCCGCACGAGGTCTGCCAGTCATCGAAGCTACGTATATGCCTCTACGGCCTATTGTTCCCCTATATCAATTTAGCGATTGATATTTTTGAGGATGTCCTCGGAAAAACGATGGACATGAAAATTGGGCTGCTAAACGTTACCTAATAAGAGAAGTCCAAGATTAATAGGAAAAATTGAGAGTCTGTATGTTTAAATATGATCACAACATTCCCCGAGGGGGTGTTCCAATGTTCAAAGTAAAGGTAACATGGCATTCAGAAATATCCACATTTCATTAGTAGTCCCCAAACGTTATCCATGCGACTGGTAGTGAACCCGCAAGCCTCGAAATTGACGCAAAAGCAAGTAGTGTTACAATAATAGGTAAGTACTTTATAAAATGCAACCTCCTGCTGAACGAATTTTAATGCGGTTAAACTCTTATACGACGGTTATATTATTGGCATTAAAGGCACATAATTAGGGTTGTCTGGAAGAAATCGCTTATTATCGATAAGACCGCCTTATTTGTACCATCATCAGTTTTGTTTCCTATTGTATATTGTATTTTGCTTTTGGTGTAAATAAAGTATATTTCATTCATTTCATTCATTCATTCAAAATTATTATATCGTAGATTATATCCTTTAAAATGATTCACAGACTTTCCTTGTAGCGAGACCGTTGACAAAGACTGATTATTTTTTCGTTTGCACACTTCATATATTATAATTATGGGGACATACAATACCCCTAGAACGCTCTAAAACTATTAGTTGGAATTTAAGTGCAAACCTACATCAGAACATCAACATATCTGAAAATTTAAGATTTTGTTTACAGTTTATAGGTCTTAAAATTATGACAATACTAGGTACATTGGTAAGTATATAGAGTGTAAGGAAAAGTATCATTAACCTTTAAACCACATACTCTACCCATCAAACTGAACAACTTTTATTATGGGGGCAAACATGTCAGAGCAGAAAAAATCTGCTATTCCATACTAAACTGCAATGCCTGCCTACACGACTCAAATGTATGAAACAGTTTTTTTTTTGTTTTGACAGTTTTGCTCCCAAAGTAAAAGTTGTTCAGTTTGATCGGTAGGGTATGTGGTTTAAAGGTTAATGATATATATGTCCTAACACCCTGTATACTTTCCAATGTACCTAGTAATGTTAACAGTATCATAATTTGAAAACCATTTATAGGTCTTCAAATTATGCAAATTTTAGATTTGCTTTATAGTTCATATTTATAATAAACTATAAACAAAATCTATAATTTTCAGGGTAGCTACTTTCAAATTATATAAAACAGTTACTTACGGTACAGTCTTCTGTCCTTGTACACATTGTATAATAATTAATATAAAAGGAAAAAACATTAAAGTTCTTGTTTTCATTTTGAAAATTAAATCATTAGAACGCGATATTAATTCGCACAATACGCGTGCTCGTGCGCTTCGCTCGATAGATCCACTACTACTGCATCTGGAAGCTGTTCTCCATGAGAAGCGGATAAAGGTTGCGCGGACGCCGCCGTCGGTGTATTTATTTGAGCTTTACATAGCAAAAGTAAAATATTTGATGAGATAAGGAATTATTCGGTGCAAGTGCGTCAAAGGCCACGTGCTCTGACGACACGCTACTGAAAGATTTACGCTAGTGTTCTTCTTTAGGCTGGTTTTAGAGTCACGCTTCTAGCCGTGCGGCTGGTGAGCCGATACTCTATGTAGCCCATATATTTGCTTGCGCCCATGCGCCAACTAGTGGCGTGGATCTCTAAAACGACAGCTTACACTCGTAAGAAGCAATAATTAATGTCCAAATCCGCTGTTCCATACAAAACTGCAACCTTACTCGACCCAAATGTATAGGACAGCAGAATTTTTTTCGCAATTTCGACCTTGGTCCCATAGAAAATATTGTTCAGTTCAATGGTCTGATCTAATCATCCCCTTAAAAAGGTTAAAAAGCCGTCAGCATATTAAGATGGACCCTGTACAGCCACCAATTTTACAATATATTAAATATCTCTCAGTCTATTTCATATTAAGCAATGGAAAGGGAGATGAACTAGAACAATTTACGCTCTAGTTCTACATTAACTAAAAATGTGTGATTAGTCTTTAACTTTTTATTAAATTTTATATTTCATTTAATTATACATCTTTAGCACAATGGGGCTGCATACAATTTACAGTATAGTTTATAAAGTTTAGATCTTGCAATAAATTGGTTAATCTTTCAAAATGCCTTTCTGTGTATGGTAATGCACCTTCAATGAAAGTTGCCAGAGAAGGTACTTTTAGGTTCCCAGAAATAATTTCTGGAGCTAGGATATTGAAAACAAGTTGAGCAGCATGACAGTTTTTATTGTTGGTATTCCAATCAGCGGCAAATCTCAGCAATGTTTCCTTTTGTGTGTGGTTAATTTCCTTGAGAGTTTCAAAAAGCTTTTCATTTCCATATTTTAAAACCTCATTGACTATTTTTAGGACATGTAATGGTCTTTCCATACGCAATGCTAGTCTGAGAGCCTTTACTAATTTCTTGTCATGTAATAAATTCATTAACTCTTGTTCTTGCAAAATAAGTTCTTCTCTTTCTTTAGCCATCTTTTCTCGTCGCTCAACAGTACAGTCTTTTAATTTAACTAGTTTAGAATCTGAGCCTCCAGTGACTATAAGGGATTCCAATTTATTGATAGCCAGTGACCAAACCTTGCCTTCATGGTTATCTAGAGACATTTTGCAATCAGATGTCTTGATGTTCCAAAGTTTCAAAAGGCCATCAGCACCAGATGATATAATCTGTTGACCTTTACTTAAAAATTCGATTTTAAGAACAGAACTTTCATGACCCTCAAATGTTTTAAGACAACTGAGATCTGCAATGGACCAGAGTTTTATTGAAGAATCTGCTGATGATGTCAGTACCACTTGGTCAACTGGAGAAAATCTCACACACCACACCCCTCTTCTGTGACCTTTTAGCATGCCCAGTAACTGCAAATCTTCTGTCCAAAGCTTGGCAGTTTTATCTTGAGAACCAGTGGCAATCATCTTATCATTAGGTGACACGGCGACACAATTAATGTCCATCTGATGAGCTAGCTCCGTGTAACTAGATTTAATCTTTTGATCACCAGCTTCATTCTCCTTGGGCACCACCCAAACTTTCAAGCAGTTGTCCTGGCTTACTGATGCAAAAAAATCATTTGATGACTGAGAAGTAAACACTGAACCAACAGAAGCTGTGTGCCGTGTTCCCACCCCCATACATTTGATTGTGTTGTTTGTATCTTGTAGCCAAATTCTAACAGTATTATCTTTACCAGAAGACACAAACATGTCAGGTCTTGTAGGAAAACTGGCCAATGCTAGAACTATATCAGTGTGACCTTTAATTATTTGACAATTCATGTTGTCTAGTTCGTAATATTTCATATCGTGACTGTTTGTAGCTACAACAATGTGTGTTTCATCTTTGCCTAAAAATATAATGTCTAATACTTCATCTGTGAATCCAATCATTTGTTTCATGCAGTTGAATGTTTCTAAATCATGGATGATAATGTTGTGATCAGCTGTTACAACTGAGAGCACATTTCGTGCGTCATTAAATAACAGATGTGTGATCGCTAAGCCACCCTCCTCCGCCGCCGGAGAGACCAGGCTGTCTGTCTGCTCGTACATAAGCCGGCTCATCTGTATGTTCCATACTTTGACAACACCTTTTTCACCAGCACAAGCGACATAAATACCTTCAGTTTCTACTTTCTTTTTAAAGTTTGGTATTTTAAAGGAAGGTGGCAGGAGTAATGTAGCTTCGATACTCTCATACACTGGAACGGTGCGAAGAGCTTTACTTTCATTTAGATTCCAAAGAATTAAAACTCTGTCTCTGCCAGAGCTTATCATATATTCACCGTCCGGGGTAAACTGAACTGAAGTTACTTTGCTGAAATGTCCGGAGTAAAGCAAGTGTTCTTTGCCTGTTTTAGAGTCCCATGACCTTATTTTAGTATCATCAGCTGCACCGAACACTAATTGCTTTGTTTTATCTGGGTGATACTTTAACACTGTGAATACTCCTACAGCACCGCGGAGACTGCTCGTACAAGTATTATGCGCTAAATCCCACAGTCTTATGTTGCCATCGGAGCCTCCTGATGCAATGTTTTCATCTGTGTGGTCAAACGCGAGTCGTGCAACCGGGCCCTTATGGCCCGCTCTCCATACTTTTTGCTGTTTCCCAGTTTCTCTGTCCCACAATTTCATTAGTCCACTTTTGTGTGCAGTGATGACAGATTCGTTATTGTGGGACATTTGAAAAGTGTAGATTTGGTCACTTTCCGCCCCATCTTCTTCTTCGCCGATCACAAGTGTACTAGAGAATGTGTTAACATCGATTACCTTGATAACATCTTCACATTGGCAGAGGAGATGTGCACCATCTGTAGTCCATTGGATTTCTCCGCCAGTGTAAAAAGCAGAGTATTCGGCTATTTTTTCGTAACTGAAATGAAATATGATTTTATTACCTCATGGGGCAATGTTTTTATAAGTTGTTTTCAAAGTTACAGGTTAGACAAAGTTTACTTACACTTCCTTCAACGAATGGGCCATTGTTTTAAATTCAAAAGCGAAGGTATTATATTCTTAAAACATTACGGAGATATTATCTGCATAGAATATGAATGAAATGAAAAATTCACAAAAATAAACGCCGCACATCAAGCAAAACAAAGCACGTGTTTCTGAACTTTATGACATTGACATTGACAACACAGGCTACTGACATGTCGCAAGCTACAAATGCGATGGTGAAATTTACAATTAATTCCAACAGCTTCGTTGTGGCGCTGCTGTCGTCAAGCTAATTTGTGTGGAACTTGCAGTTATACAGGGTCCTTATTATGCTGACACTTTTTTAAGGGGATGATCAGACCATCAAACTGAACAACTTTCTCTATGGGACCAACATCGAAATCGCGAAAAAAAAATCACGCCGCACGGTGGGCTGAAAATCGACTTTCATAGACATAGGGATAAAAAAAAATATGTGTCGTTTTTTTCATGGATATGGGTTTTGTTTATCATTTCTATGCTCAAATATTCACAAAAGGTTGATTTAGCATATAAATGGATGACTTATAATTTTTTTACGAAAAGTTTGTATGGAGTTCGTGTGAAAAATCCGATTATCTTTGGAACAGCAAGTGAAACCGTAATATCCTTACAGGGGGGTTTAGAACTTATTATTTATGATTTATTGACATACCGCGTATGACGGTTACTGCTGCAGAAACTAAGTAAAAAAATAAAGATATATAATATTTTTTTTAAATTCTTTCACGAATCTTTTTAAAGCGTCTAGTCAAAATACCAAGTATTAATTAGCTAATAAACCTAAATAAGTAATATTTGATTATTATTATTTAGTACCATGAGTCCATGACTATCATGCGACAACACAACACAAAACAATATCTATTGATTGTGATTAGGAGTTCTAGATGAAGATTTTCAAGAACTTCAGCCAATGCATCTTAAATGAGCGTAGTTAGCAAAGGGAAATCTCTAATGAGGGTAATTAACAAAAAGTAAATTTGCTAATCACTTACAGTGATTAATAAAAGTATTAAATATTGTATTTTTAAATTCTTTTACGACTCGTTTTAATGCACCAAACCAAAATAAAAAAAAATTCTTTTGATATTTGTATTAAAATATATTAAATATTAGTATTTGCGTAATTCTTAAAAAACTTAAATAATAATAAAAAAGCTTAAATAATATTAAAAATAACTTAATAACTTATTTACAAAAAAAATATAAAACATAATTATTAATATTCAACATCACTATCGTCGGATTCCAATTCGGAATCAGGATCCAAATTAGATACATCCAAAAACTCGAACTGAGTTTCCTGGCACTTGATTAGTTCTTTAGTTTCAGCAAAGAGATCCTGGCTTTTCTTAGTATCTAACTTAGGTCTTCGTGCACTAATCAAAGGATCAGACGAAAGAACAAGCATATTGAGGATATCCTCATTGGAAGCTTGCCTGCTTTTTTTCCGCGAATGATGTTCCCGGAACCTTCTAAAATCTTTATTGCGTGCCTCCGAGGCTTCTTCTGAAAGGCTTCCGATTGGCACAATATCGTTATTGGCGATTATGTCTGCACCGTGTATCAAAAGCTTATGGACGGTTGAAGACATGTGGTACCAGTCGTATAGCTCCACGTACTTTTCTGCTGTTTTGCGGGCATAATCTTTAAATTTGATGACATCGATTTGCTCCCCAGATGTTATTGCTTGCAGAATCACGGCAAATCTTCGAACAAGCTCTTCATCCAATCCAGTAATGGCTGCAGTTTTATCAGGAAACTCGAAAAACCTTCTTGCCGTATTCCCGTCATTAGTGGTTCCTGAGCCTTGTTTTACGATGTCAATCAAAAGATTGAGCTCGTCTTTAAATTTATCCTGGATACTTTTTTTTCTTGCCTCTAACAATGCCTTGTACTCATTGCCTCTTGCAGCCCACTTTTTGAAGTCGAGTCGGTATGAAATATGCAAAAGACATTCCATAGAATTTATACGAGCGTGCAGTGATGACAAGCCAAATTCATATACGCCAGTTGACACAGTCTTTGATGTTACAACATCTAAACGGTTCATTTCTGTAGGTTTGGCTAAGCACAGGTAGCACGATGCGTTTGATCTAGCTTCAGAAAGATATGTACAAATTTTAGCATCGATCATTGTCATCATAAGTTGATGACTCACCTTATTACTACCGCACTCAGTAGGGATAAGATCCTTAATTTCATTATCCATTTGCCTTTTGTGACTGATGACCACTTCTTCGCTCTCCTTTATAAAAGTGAACTGCACTGGACGACAATATAAGGCTGAGCATGGCTTTGGATTCGTCCATAAAGTATCATCTCCAGCAGTCAGCTTGAGTGGCACTAACGAGGTCATAAATATACTGGAATCATCTTGTTGCCCCTCCATTTTCTGTTTGTATCGGCTTTGGTTGGAAGCACCATCAAATCCCCACTTAGATACTAGCTTCAAATCCTTATTTTGCACATTTTCAGAAAGACTTTCAATGATCCTCTTCACCGTGATATCAAGTAATGCTTGAAGTGTAATCCTAGCTGAAGAATCCATTACAGTGACTGATTGTTTCGGAGGATAGCATTGTAGTTTAGCTTGTTGCACTTTGTAGTAAGACGGGTAAATATCCTTAGCACCTTCCCGAATGGCCGTCTCTCGCAACGTGATGTATTGCCACTTAGAGAGTTTCAATGAAAGGAGCAACCCTAGTGATTTTTCTGGTGTAAATAAACAAGTTTGAACTGGTTTCTTAAGCATTTCTCTAATTTTTGCAGCTGCTTCTGGATTTTTCAGCATATATTTGATAACAAATGCGGTATCCTCACGACCATCTTCTTCTAAATGTAATGCAGCTGAACTGGCCAATTCGTTTGGATCTTCGCATTTATGATCTTCAGACCTTCTCTTCTTCTGTTTGCTTCCCAGATCTTCGAATGACTTTCGAGGTCTTTTTGTCATAGTACCAATAGACGACGATGTTGACGGTTCTGGAGAGATTAAATGTGCGCTAGGTCTCTCATCATTTGATTCTTGGATGACAAAACCGGTTGGCACACAACTTGGCCAATCGACATTAGCCTGAAGCCAATTTTCGTACTGCTTTCTGAATGTATCAAGGATACGGTGAGATTTCTGCCACCTCTGTGAAGCAGCTCTTGTAAATCTTCGACAAAATTCCTTGAGTGTTACACGGTCTTCGTCAGAGAAGCAATCACCTAGACGAGCTACCACTGCACTGAACAATACTTCATGATCAAATGAAGTACTCCCACTTCTTAGAAAAACAAACAAGTCTAAGTTGGTGGTTAGACTTTCCATTATAATAATATTTTACGGTCACAGAATACGTATGTAGTTCAAAAGTTTGGAATACACTAAATTATTAAAGTCAAATTTAGCTTATTTATTGCTTTCCACTGATCATTAAAACTATAGTGATTAGCAAATTTACTTTTTGTTAATCTACCCTCATTAGAGATTTCCCTTTGCTAACTACGCTCATTAAAGATGCATTGGCTGAAGTTCTTGAAAATCTTCATCTAGAACTCCTAATCACAATCAATAGTTATTGTTTTGTGTTGTCGCATGATGGTCATGGTACTAAATAATAATAATTAAATATCACTTATTTAGGTTTATTAGCTAATTAATACTTGGTTTTTGAAAAGATGCTTTAAAATGAGTCGTTATAGAATTATAAAAAATTAAATATTTCTTTATTTTTTTACTTAATTTCTGCAGCAGTAACCGTCATACGCGGTATGTCAATAAATCATAAATAATAAGTTCTAAAACCCCCTGTAAGGATATTACGGTTTAACTTGCTGTTCCAAAGATAATCGGATTTTTCACACGAACTCCATACAAATTTTTCGTAAAAAAATTATAAGTCATCCATTTATATGCTAAATCAACCTTTTGTGAATATTTGAGCATAGAAATGATAAACCAAACCCATATCCATGAAAAAAACGACACATATTTTTTTTTATCCCTATGTCTATGAAAGTCGATTTTCAGCCCACCGTGCGCCGTCCCATACATTTGTGTCGAGTACGATTGCAGTTTTGTATAGAAAAGCTGATTTTTTTTCGCTATTTCGACAGTGGTCCCATAGTGAAAGTTGTTAAGTTTGACGGTCTGATCATCCCCTTAAAAAGTGTCAGCATAATAAAAAGGACCCAGTCTGTGTATACAGTTATTTCAGAATGCAAATACAGGGTGTTACAAAAATACCCCTAAAGAAAAAAAGGTGTTGAAGGGTCCCTTGTAAAGAGTCTATTGACAATGTATGACAACCGTAGTGCAAGATAATTATTTATCGAAAAATTAACTATCGATAATAAAAAAATTAAATCGGCATCGTAGAAGCGCAGCACTATTTTAAGTTCATTAACCTTACCAGGAGTAATTATCCGCTACCTCTTACTAAAAATGTTACCTCCTGGTACTACCAGGCTGGTACCAGGAGCTAACTAAAATGTTTCTTAACTAAATAGTTTGTATTTTTAACTTTGAACTTAACTGACCTATTGTTTACGTGAGAAATGGTGAGGTTTTAGGCAGAGTATGTAGGTACCTACCATAATTTAATTTTTAAAATATCACGACTCAATCAAATAGGTAACATTCTAGCATCAATCTACTCACCACTTATTCTTTTTCGTGGAGAACACGTGATATCCGGGACTCAAACTGTCTCTTCGGGCGATCTCAATTCAACACACACACACAACTTCACATTTTACACAACCAACTTTTCTTCTTATCGTGTGGGCAGCAAGCCCTGGTGTTAGAGTTTTATTCCAACTGCCTACGCCTTACTTGGTCTAACACCTCCTCGACCTGCCCGGGTTCGACAGTGCTCGGGCGACCACTGCCACTAGATCAATGAAATGATCCGGTAGAATGCAAGCGTCTTGCTGTATCCAGGAAGCATTGGTATGATGGTAACCGCCGCTGTTCAGCAGGTGGCCTGCCATCGATAAACCGTTGACGATACAGTTCGCGGGCACGATTTTAATTACTATCCTCATGGCCTACACATAGTATCATATCGTAATATTCCATGTTAGAATAGCTACAGAGTCATTTTCTCAAATTACGATAAAACATCAATCAAATCAAAACAAAACAAACAAGCGAAAGCGTAATGATCGACTGATTCATATGCAAGTGCAACCAGGGTTGCCAAATACTATTTCTTACATTTCCTCATTTTATTTTCCTCCAGGATGATACGTTTTGTTCCCTAAGGTTTATTTAACGGAAATACACAAATAAATAGGTAAAAGAAAAAATTCAAACCCAAAATTTAATATTACACAAAATGACAGCTACCTAAAGATTTATCTACACGTGATATACCCTATGACACTCCCCGGATCAGTACGACACTAACTTGGTAACTGGTATTACGTAAAGAATAGTTGTATTGTATTTGTCCAAATAATGTGTGATTAAATTTTTCCCAGTGATTCTATTCATAGAACGGAATTATTCCCCAAAATTGTGGAAAAATCCCCAATCCGGCAACACTGAGTGCAAATTTCAAAGAAACCCCTACAAGGCGGCGCGGCGATATCTAAAGGTAGGTATATCGGTAGCGGTAGCCATATTGGTCATCAATCAGCCAATAAGAGCGTAGGAAGTCGTCCGCGGTTTGCGCGCGAAAGGAACTACCATCGTAGTCCCGGGGTTGGCAACCATTTCACCCTGTGTCGTCGCAGGCGCCGTCTTATTTTTTTTTCATTACATTATTTGCACATTATTCACATATTCGGCAAATCAGTCGGTAAATACCTACATCATAGATTTCAAATTCAGTGCATTAGTTTTATTTTTCTGCAGTTCTTTTTTTATGTTACCCATTATTGATAATAGGTAGGTAGGTATTTGTTGAATGAAATATTAAAAAATAGGGAGTGCCTCCGCTGTTGGAGCGCTGGCAACCAAAAATAACGCCATTGGGAACAAGCGATAGGTAATACTGCCGGCAGCCAAGATTTTAAACAACGGCTGCCACGGCCGGCACCAAAAATGGCGGCCGCTGACGGGGGGCTTGTAGGATTCTGCTAGTGCTGGCATCCAAAACAGCCGCGCCGGCAGCTAGCTCGCACTGATATGGTTAATAATGGTTAAAAAATAATAACTGATTATTGTCTTTTTACGTAGGTACTTGCAAGACTTTTACGAATAATTCATAGATACTTAGTGATAATCTTGCAGTCATAATGTGCCGGTTTTTTGGAACGAGAATTAAAAACAACATTTTCAAAAAATGTTGTGCATCAATGTCACATAGAGAAATGATCACCTATCTTTGTCTTACAATTAGGGTCCCGTCACAAACAAATATGAAGCTTGAAATCCCTGTATCTCTCCTCTCCTCTAGTCTCCTAGTACTAGTAGTTTACACACTACTAACGTAGTTTCACTTTATCTACAACTGCCTCCGTGGTCTAATGGTTAAGAGCATTGGGCTCTTGACACGGAGGTCGTGGGTCCGATTTCCACGGGGGACACCTAGTGATATGTTACTTTGTGGTGTACTAGTGATATGCATTGCAGGTTGAATCACTTGATTGTCTGAAAATAAAGACGAATCCGTGCTTCGGATGGCACATTAAGCCGTTGGTACGGGCCATTTTCTCTGGTGGTAGTCATAAAATCCACGTCAGAGGCCGTAAGGCGGTCTGAAAAACTCTGACATCAGGGCTTGCTGCCCACACGATAAGAAGAAGACTTTATCTACAAACCAGATAAACTTTTTATCTTTTTCTCTTGAAATTGTGTAGCGTAAGAATCGAACCCGTTCTTATCGCCAGGGTGTAACTAACCGGCCATATGGTACAGAACATTTGGGAGCTATCGCGGCGGCGGCGTTTTTTTTATCGGTTTTATTAGAAAGCTAGTTTAACAGTGATGATTTTCATGAAGATCAGGTCAGCCGATTCGAAGATCATGGGGATCTCAGCTGTAAAATGGATGTTTATTTTAATTTTGCTCATCCATTGTTTGCCGGCCACTGTATTCTATGAAGACGCACGACAACGTACGCAAATTTTTTAATTTAAAAAATTACACGTGCGGAACCCGCATAATTATTTTTAGCAAATGGCGCCAAAATTCTGGCTGCCTGGTAGTTCAAAGACTAAACGGCAGCAGATATGTCGTAAAGTCACTGCGTTGTCTCTACTACTAACCACTATCTTGTAAGTGCTTAACTTAAAAGATAATTATTCTCGAAGTTATCTTTAATACTAAACTAACTTGAATATTAAGCCCATAAAACAATAAATAACAGATTTTCAAAAATGTTAAATTATTGTTACAAAAATAAACAATAAAGAATAATTTCAAAAAAATATTCACATTTGTCTTCATGTTAGATAATTTAAGCTTCTTACAATTTTTTTTTTCGGCAAAAAAGTATCTTCGGCTCTTACTGAAATTTAGGTACAAATGACGTACAAACATTACCCTTCTGAAAAAAAAAAGTCTATGTTTCAGAGGTCAACTTCAGATTGAATGACCTTATCAGCTGATCACTAGAGTTGGGATTTTTTAGTAAATGGCTTCGATGAAGGATTTTATTTTTTTTGGTTAATTATGTAACACCCTGTATAGACCAAGATATTTGACCAAGGAACAAACTACTCAACGATATTATTATGTCAAACAACGGAGAATAATTATGGCGTCTTAAAGATTCTCAACTCAAGCGAAATACCAGGAAAATCACAAGATACAAGCTTCGGACACAACAACACAGCACGACGCTGCTGTTGCTGTAAGTTCAAAATGGCGTCCTATTATCGTCCAATGATGACGTTTCATGAGGGAAAAATGCGACTTCAGCGCCACAACGGAGCTATCGGAACTGAAGTTGTCATAGGACTGATTGACAATGACAATCACAATGTTTTTATAGTTCTTCTTTTCGGAAAGGCAGTGGGAACTAGCCGTTACGGCCATTGTCTTCATTACTTTTTCCTTTTCTTAAATGCGAGTGCGTTCACACATTCCCATTCCAATGTTCAAGGGAGTTTTTGTTTATGGAAGCGCCTTTCTTTATATCTCACCCTTGATCTCGTGAATCCTGCGCAAAAACTCTTGACAATGAAAGATTTTCATTTTCCTAAAGGAAAGGCGAACGGTGCATAGTTTTCCAAACGGAAAGGCAAGTTACTCTTTGGATCAGAGTTAACCTTTACTTCTATGATTAAAATCAATGAGTTGGTTGATTCAACGTTCAATTTCTTTGCTGGATACAGTCGTGCGATAATTATCCTAGATCCACGATATTTTCGAGTTCCATGCGATAAAAATAAAAATCGGGTATCGCACGATAATTCATAAAAATTCCACGATAACTTTAAATGTAATGAAGTCTTTGTATCTAATCTTTATTTTCAGTCATATTTTCCGTTAAATTACAACGATACATCATACTGTCGTTTAGTAATTGGGTAAAAGAGTGCTCAAATATTACTAAAATTGAAGTTGTAATGACAAATATTGAGATAGAAGATTTCCTCACTGATAGATATGAATGATTGAATTTCGTGCATAATTTGGTTCTCTTTTTTAGATTCTCGATAATTATGGGAATTTATGATGCGATAAAACACGATAATTTTGCTATCAATCTGAGATAATTCTTAACTTATGGATCTGGCAACACTGGCTGGACAGAATCGAGTTGAATCGACTCGATTGGAGTTTTGTGTGGGAATTGAGAAGCAAGGGACGGGCTTTGTTTCTTAATTTTATAAATTCGTTATTCGTGGTTATTATTGTGTTAATGTGGTGGAATTTAATATTGTGCCATTAATGGAGAACAATATAGTTAAAGTGAGAAATTAAGATAGGCTCCCGTTTGATTTGGATTAATCCTCGTGTAAAACTCATCTAATTGGAATGTTTAAACCACCCTTGCATTTCAAGAGTTAGGTAGGTTAGGTAAGGTACAATAAAAAATTACAACTAATTATAATGGCTATAAGGGCTAGTTCCCATTGCTTTTCCGAACGGATAAATATTTTAACAAAAAAATTGAGGTTTTTGCGCGGGAAACAAGACGAAACGGACGGACAAAAATTTTCTAAATTAGTTTTTCGTGGCTATTATTATGATAATGTGGTGGAATTAGTATAATAACGTGCCTTTAATGGAGAACAATATAGTAAAAGTGAGAAATAAAGTAAGGCGCGACCGTTTGATTCGGATGGATATCCCTGTGTAAAACTCCCTTGAACATTGAAATGTGTGAACCACCTTCTCATTGCAATGAGTTAGGCTTAAGGGTTTAAGCTACGATAAACGAAAAACTGCTAAAGACTACGGATTCCTGTGAATGTTGAAAACTTATTGAAGACATCGGCAATAGAAACTTGATCTCGGAAATCAAACATGGAAATGACAAAAACCATAGAAATGACATTATTTCAGAAAAACAACAATTTACTTGGAATATGAAGACTTGGAAAAATTATAATTTAAACACAGATGCCTTTCATAATGAATTTGTAAGAAAATACCTACAAAATCAGACTTGGCTGCATGGGCTATGTTCACTTTGCCTTTCCGCAAGGAAAAATAGAACAACAACAACAAAAATTTACCGATTAAAGAAAAAAATTTTAGGTTATGCTTATGTTTTTGCATCAGTTTTGCATTTTGAAATGAAAACTGCAAGTATTTTATAGAATCAAGATGATGAGACTATTTCTACGAAACACGAGAGGCTTCAATACTACTTTTAGATCGTACGCTACAGTAAAACATGAAAACTCTAGTCCTTCGAATAAATTCGAGACAGTATTCAAACTTCCTTCAATAAAATATTTTGCACTAGTAAATAGACTTAAAGTTTATCATGTTATCGGTACATCATTAGCAATACCTGGTTGTGGCTTACTGGAAACAATGAATATCGTACCAGCTTACAGCTCTTTAACTGCGACCTATATGGGTAAGCTCTGTTGCACCTAATTTTGAATTTTTGAAAACGCTTTCTAGCATAGCATAATATGCTCTCAACTATATTCCCCGAGGGGTCAGAGAGTGTGAGAAAGAGAATCACTATCGGGTCACCAGATCTCCATGATCAAAGTCAATATAGTTTATTCTTAGGAGCTTGCAGCACACTTATCAAACGTCAAATCTTTTTTAAAGCTACCACCGCGTCGGAACGTGTTGTCGCTGTAGAGAAGATGTCACGGTTAAAAAGAAAATTATGTATGTCAATGTTACGCATATCCTACAGAGAGATATTCTGAAACCTCATATCCTCGTTGAACAAGTCTTTCTGTGTGGCTTTGTGACCTCTGTTATTACTATAGTTTCATGTACACATGGGTTTGTGTAATTTGTCTGGTTTCCAGAATAAAATATACAATATAATAAAACATTTCCTTTAACTGCTGATGGTTACACAGGGTGAAATTGATATCATTAGTATCCTTTTAAATTAAGAGTCTACCCATCAAACTGAACAACTTTTACTATGGGAGCAAACATATCGGAGCAAAAAAAAATTTACTGTTCCATACTAAACTGCAATGTCTACTCGACTCAAATGTATGCAACAGCAATTATTTTTGCTCCGAGCGGTTTACTCCCATAGTAAAAGTTGTTCAGTTTGATGGGTACACTCTTAATTTAAAAGGATACTAATTATATCAATTTCACCCTGTTAGGTCATAAGCAGTAAAAGTTGTTCAGTTTGATGGGCTCTTTGTTTAAAAGGATGCGAATGATATCACCCTGTACAGGTTGTAGCCCAGTGAGCCAGGGCTTTATCACATTCCATGGTATTAGCACATCACATTTTGAGCTTACCAGTGAATGTGTTAAGACAGGCATTACAACAAAACCTCATTATTTTGAAAGAGAATACTCTGTCCCTTGAGTTTCGTTATATCCTTCAAAAATAGTTTTAAATATTAGTAGCTGATAAGGCCATCAAACTGAACAACGTTCCCTACAGGACCAACATCGAAATCGTGACAAAAATACAAAACTGAAATTCTATTACATATATACTAACTCGCCCCAAATGTATGGACAGCAAATTTTTATTTGACATTTTCGATGTTGCTCACTATACAGGGTCCTTCTTAATATGCTGACACTTTTTTAAGGGGATGATCAAACCATCAAACTGAACAACTTTCTTTATTGGACCAACACCAAAGTCGCGAAAAAAAAACAGCTGTCCCATACATTTGGCTCGAGTAAGTTTGCAGTTTTGTATGAAAGAGCCAATTTTTTTTCGTGATTTCGATGTTGGTGCCATAGAGAAAGTTGTTCAGTTTGACGGTCTGATCATACCCTTAAAAAAGTGTCAGAATATTAAGAAGGACCCTATATACAACGTGTTAATGAATAAGCGCAAAACCTCATACACCCCAACTGATTTATAGAAAAATAGTTTGATTGAAACAATAATTTCATTATTTTGATACTTAAAAATTTAAAGCTATTCGCATTTTAAGTTTTCGGGCAAAAATGATTTGTTATCAATTCAGCAATAAATGAAAGCGCTAGCGTGCTCGTGGATACATTTTAAGAATCTTGTTTTGGTAGTAAGTAGGGTGAGTGTGCCCGAGCGGTAGGTTGAGATCGAGTTCAGTAAATTTTAAATTTTACAAACCAATGATTTAATATTTTGAAAAAAATTACCTGTGTTGAAAACATGATAATTTGATTCTGATCTCGATTCTAAACAAACTACTTTCTAGTTTTGCGTTAATTCATTAACACGTTGTATATAGAGAATGTATTTCAGTTTGATGGTCTGATCATCGTCTTAAAATATTTTACACTTTTTTTTAAGAACCCTGGATGGAGTTTACACTGTACGGGTTGGTTAACTAAAGCCGGTGCGTGCCACACATTTACGCAATGCCTGTAACTCTGCATGCATAATGAAAAGTTTCTCTATCTCTATCAAGCACGGACGCATTGACAGGAAAAATGCATTTGTGTCTGTGAACGCACCAGCTTTAGTAAACCAACCTGTATATTTTATTACTTGGTTTTTGAAAAATGTATATCTTCTCTTCCAGGTATTACAGGGCTTGCTGTGTTATCACTTGCTAGTATACCATTTCGTAATATAATAGGGTTCCTATATATAAGTGAGGATAATAAACAAATAAAAATATCAGCAATCGATTATTGGGGAAAAAGAAACGATAGGATAATACCTGCAGATGACTGGATACCACTGCTTGATATGAAACCTAAAACTACCGATGCCTTATTTCTTACACCACATCTTTCAGATGGCACAAAGTATAAGTTACTTGTTAGATTTGGAAATGTTTTGAATGCACAAAAAATGGGTCAAGTTTTAGAATAAAGTTGTTGTATTATGTTATACATACTGTCAGTTGCACGTACGTTCGTTAAAGTTAATCCTCCATTAAATCTCTAGCTGTCACTTTTTGTCTTGTTGACGTAGTAAAAGCTAGCAAGAGATTTAATCTAGGATTAACTTTAATGAATGTATGTGCAATGGACCATTAGTAGATAGTAGATGTAAATAAATAAAAGTCATACTCATAATGTAATTTGTAATTCTATTCCTTAAATATACATTAGTACTGGAGAACCAAATCTTATACATAAGATTGAAATTTTGATTAAATACATATTAAAAACAATTGCAAGTGTTTCATAGTAATTGATTACATTAATTTGCCAATTCAAGTGTTTAATTATGCTGTCTTGTGAGAATGGTTGCAATTTGTAATATTTATTTATAACCATAATTATTATCTGTCTGTATATACAAATTTATAAAATTACCTAGATTTATAATGATCTATGCATGTCCTAAACCAAATGTCTCAGTCGGCTAAAAGGAAAAACTACAAGCATTTCACATCCACAAGTTTTTACATTACCAAATGGAACAGGTTCCCAAAATAGACCATAGATTTAGGTTATCCTTTTCAACACATTTTATGAGGCTTTTTCGCATGTTATTATCAGATGTCAAATGATTACAACCTGGTCACATTATCTCTGCACCCCCCTGGAATGCGATGCCCCTCTCGCCTCCCCCCTCGCGTCAGTACGGACTTAATAATTGCATCAGTATGGTTAGGTCCATCGTTGCCAATACGAGTCTCGATAATTTGACACACGGTTTTACACTGAACCAGAGCCACATATTACTAGTTACTTTGTAACAGATGCATCACTTCCTTAGAAAACGATTTCACGCTTTATTTATCTACTGCCAGACGGTACGCGCGAAAATGTATCTAATAGCGCCTAACTCAGCGTTGTTAATACTTCGTACAGCGCGCGACGTTACCGTCTGGAGCGAGTGGCAGAATTCATCCAAGCGTATCGTTTACCATGCGTCAAAGTGTAGGTACTTATCTCGGTTACTACGGCCGAGTGACGGAGGCCTGCCAGAGCACCGATATAACATATCGACGCCAAGTGCACAGATAGTGTGACCGGTTCGTACATCTGGTATTTTTAATCATTTTGTCATCCTGGGAACCTGTCATAACTGATATAATATATAATACTCCTCATTACTGAAAACCTCAAGATTAATTACAGAAAAATTGTCCTACTTGTCCTAACATTACACTACATCATTCCATACAGAAAGACTTATTGTATTATTAAAATTACAACTCATATTTCTAGTAAAGTGATTGCAGCAGAAATAATGGTGAGGAAACAGTTGCTTCTATTCCGAAAATGTACAGAGAGTATAGACCTTTGTATTCATGTTATCAATTTGTTGTTTAGCTTTATTCTAGTATATTTACCATAAACTTTAAACCAAGTATTTTGTGAATTTCACATTTTTCAACTTGTGAATTTCAAAAAGAAATCTAAAATAAATACTAATGTTGCTAGTGCGCAATGGTGTTCAAAGTTCATAGATTTGCAGATATTTTACAAAATGCTTTTAAATGACTACTCGACCCAAGCCTGTGCGGGTTGGTCAGTGGTGAATGGACTCACCCCATTCCGTTCCATAGAGTCTAATATCTCACAAACGTATGAAGCCACATCTGATCGGCTCTGGTCGATACCTTTAATGAATGGATGTTCCAGTAACCTATTGTATTTTGGACGCTGAGTTTCTTCTTTGATGAGGCTGTAAAGATAACAAAAGAAGTCAGTTTAAAAACATGCCTAATACATATAGGGTCCTTCTTAATATGCTCACACTTTTTGAAGGGCGTGATCAGACTATCAAACTGAACAACTTTCTTTATGGCACCCACATCGAAATCGCGAAAAGAAATCTGCTATCTCATAAAAAGTGCAATCCTACTCGAGCCAAATGTATGGGACAGCTGATTTTTTTTACGCGTTTTCGATGTTGGTCCAATAGAGAAAGTTGTTCAGTTTTATGGTCTGATCATCCCCTTAAAAAGTGTCAGCATATTAAGAAGGAACCTGTATAATAAAATCGTAAACTTGGCGTGAATGTACATTGAAGATATTTGCAAAAATATTAATTTAGGGTGTTTAGGGTATGTAATGGAATGCATTGAGACCATTTTAAGAATTTTTGGTCTGTTTGTCCGTTTGTGCATTCATCACTTAAAAACTACTGAACCAATTAAAATTGGGTTTTTACTTAAGCATATATGGCTTAGTTTGGATTAACATTTAGGCTTTATTTCATAGCAATCGGTTCATTCAATCAAATATTATGAGTAATTAAAGTAGGTGGTCTGCGTTCTATTATAAAATTAAAAATCTTGATAAAAATAATGAACTAACCAAGTGTTAACAAAGTTGACGAAATTATTGGAGAATGCGTTATTCGTGTTAGTGAGACGGGGCGGGTCGCCCTGCACCACTTGCTGCAGCTGCTCGAACACGGAGCCCCAGCGCGGGTAGGGGAACGCGCCCGTCGCCACTTCCATCAGTGTGATGCCCAGAGACCACACGTCCGACCTAACATCGTACCCTCGAGCACGACCCGGGTCAATCCTTTCCGGCTGAAAGTTGTAATAACATGTATTATTTAACACTTTCGATGCTGACAAATGGGCCGCAGGGCTAATGAAACCACGTAACGAGTCAGTTCTATTGCATTTCGCCTGTGCATGTTACCGCGCTTAAGCTCAAAATCATAATCCTCTCGCAGTGCTAAAGTTGACCCCTCTCGTAGGTCGTGCGCACAGCCGTAACAGTAAACGATCAAAATGGTTCACCTTGTAGGTCACCCGTATAGGCGTAAAGTTAAGGTGACTCATGCTGTAGGTCATGAGCACAGGTGAATGCAATAGAACTTGACGCCCCTCGTAGGTCGTGCGCACAGTCGTAACGTTGAAACGATAAATGTGGCTCGCGTCGTGTCGTGGGTCACCCACGCAGGCGTATGGTTTTCGGTGACTCGCGCGGTAGGTCATGAACACTGGCGAAATGCAATTGAACTGACTCGTTACGTGGGTTCTTCAGCACTGCGGCCCATTTTCGCCGACCTACAACGTAGGTCGTCAGCAGCGAAATTGTTAATGGGGCGATAAAATATGAATTAAGACCAATTTATGTTTCGTCTCCAATTGAATGTGGCGCAATCTTCGATCAATTGATTGAACAATTACCAAATTGATGAAGTCTAAGGCCGAGATTCAGAGACGATTTTTAAGTCATAGTTCGGACTCCCGTATGTCAAAATTCATACATTTTCGCCACGCTTAGCTCGAGCTATGACTAACAGAATCGTCTCTGAATCTCGGTCTCAGTCTTGTCTTTTTTTTTTTAAATGGCTTCTTTTCCATTAAGTCTACTTCATTCCACATAAGGACAACGAGATTTTCCGATTCCTGTTTAGCTTTCTGGCCAATTCTGATTACCAAATGTAATTAATTTATTGGATACATATACTATCCGGAATATCTTGGACGTTACTAAAGCTGTTCTAAGAATAAGTGAGAGGAAGTGTTTCAAATCTCTGTTTCTGTACTGCAAAATAGCCTTAAAATTTCGTCGCTATTTTGAATGGAGTATGGGTCAATTCAAACAATAACTGTCTATTTGACACCATACAAGACTTCGCATAAAAGTCCACCAATGAGGCAATTATTGGCGGACTTATGTGAAGTCCAGGTTACATCACAATGTCACCATTCACCATTTGATAGCAAATTTTTCATGGCATTGGCATAACCATATTATTTTATTTCTAGTTCAATGAATTATAGTTACTCAATTGCTTTTTAAGGATGAAGTCTTTTGTGTACTTACTGCCATATAGGGCCGACACCCGGCGTCACGCGTGCGAGCTATAGAATCCACTAGCTTGCCAGATATACCAAAATCACATAGTTTTATATTCCCCCTTCTGTCAAGTAAGATGTTGGATGGTTTTACATCTCTGTAAAATAAAAATTGTATGTTAACTTACAGGTTAATATTGATAACATCATACTCTGTAATTTTCTATGAACTACAAATATGTATATGGCACTTACCTATGTATAATTTTTAGTTTTTCTTTTAAATAATTTAAAGCTTTGACTGTCGCAAGTGTTATTTTAGCTATAATGTTTTCAGGTATTCGAGTCTGCATCCTTTCACATATGAATTTATAAAATTTGTCTAGTGAAGTATCCATTAATTCCATACAGATCCAGCAGTCGCCCTAAAGAAGGAAAGGTATATTAAAATACTTTATTTAATTAACAATCGTAACTATGGCTAATTAATTTGATTGTCCGTTAAAAACATACCTCTTTAAAGAGAGCCCCATAAAATTGAACAATATATGGGCAATCATTACTTTTCATTACCACTTCGAGATCCATTAAGAGTTGCTTCTGTTCTTTTTCATCGACGGTGGAGCGAATACGTTTTACAGCCATTACATGGCTGGTCCTATAAAAGGTAATCAGACTCAAAATGAATACCTACAGATAAATTAAAAAAATCGTACTTGTAGTAGTCAATTAATTAGGGACATTAAAAATAATGTTTTTATATAGGTAATTATAAATTACAAAGAAAAGGAAAAGATATTCTAATCTAAATCAACCAGCGTTTGTATCATAACATATTTTTTAACCCTCACACACATGTGGGGAGATGGGAAAAGAACAAACTGCTCTGGCTCTGGGTTTGGGTCTGAGGTCACTAGCTTAAAGTCAAAGTCAAAGTCAATATAATTTATTCAATATAAGAGCTTGCAGCACACTTATCAAATGTCAAATCTTTTTTAAATCTACCACCGCGTCGGAACGTGTTGTCGCTGTAGAGTATTGTACATAACTTTAGCTTAAGAATTTATATTGTAATAGTTATTAAGTCGTGTTATGTTGTAGAGTTTCTGGCCGCATCTTCTCTAAAGCGACAACACGTTCCGACGCGGTGGTATTTTAAAAAAGATTTGACGTTTGATAAATGTGCTGCAAGCTCTTATATTGAATAAATTATAATTACTTTGACTTTGACTTTGCTCACTGGTCTTCTTGACCTCTAACCAGCAGTTGAGCTGCCCATTGCTACAATTACGAGTAGTAGGTCCAATAAACCTAGAGATTAGATTTTCATTCCGGACACACTCCAGCATACGTGTATAAGGTCTTCCACCGTAGTGTACACTATGCATAGAATTACGACAGTACGGAAATGACATTCGGTATGAATTGGTAAAAAATTTTCACTTCCGTTTTGAGATTTGCACTGCCCATTATATCTTAAATAATATTTACCTATTCTGTCTAAAAAGTCTAAAATATTTTCCGAATGAACAATTCGGTATGTCAAGTTTTTTTTTGGAGGGCTTATACGACAACCGTTTTGAGATAATTGTCTCAATAACGATATTTTCGATGTCAAAGGATTACAGATATTTTAAATATAATAATGTTGTTTTTCGACATCACTTGTCGGACTGAAAAACTCCTTGGTAAACTTAAAAATAACAGACCATGAAGAAAAAAAAAATATTCTCGTTGTCAAAATTTGACACTTGATGTTGCCATTTCTGTTTCCGGCATAGAGTTGGAAGAGAAGGCAATTGATTTTAATTTTTTTAATTAAGCGTCGGTTTTTCTCCATGGAGTTAAAGTGATTTTCTCATGACCATTTTTGTGTTTAAAGATTACAAATCGAATTAATTTTTTATTTTTATTTATATTGATAAACTCAATGAATCACAAAAAAAATGAATTTAGATTCTTCTTATCTTATCTTATCTTATCTTGTTGTGGGGGCTGGCAAGCCAGCAACACTTCGACCCAGTGGGATCTTTTGTGTTTGCCCCAACTTTTTTCACCCTCAAATACATGGTCAATGAAGGAGGCAACACCATTGAGGGGAAGAAACCTAAGGTCTCCCGGTTTTGGGTATCCATCTCCGAGGAGGCACATGCGTTTTGCCGCCAAGACATCACAGTCACAGAGGATATGTTCCATAGTCTCTTCATCCTCTCCGCATGCTCGGCAGCTTGGATCTAGGGTTAGTTTCATTTTGTGCATCATCGTGCCTGTAGCGTAGTGCCCAGTGAGGGCTCCGGTGATGGCACGAGCCTTGCTCCTGCTGTTGTTCAGTATGAACTTTGAGACACAAGTTGTCACATTGCTGATAAATTTCTTAGAGTGTTGTAGCCCTGCAAGGCCGGACCACTCCAGCCTGTGTGTTTTATCAGCCCAATCCCTAATGGCCATTCTTATGCTGCATGCCGGGATTCCCACAATTTAGATTCTTAAAATGATATCTACTATCCGTAAAAAATATAAAATTGATACCAAAAATAACTTGACACACCGAATTGAACAATAATACAGTTATACATGTAAAATAGATAAAGTTCACTCACTTCCTATGGACCATTTTATTAACAGCTCCAAACGCTCCTCGTCCGATTTCTCCGAGATCTTTCAAGTCATCTGCAGTGAAGTCATACACTTCTGTCGCTGACAGCTGCAGTTTACCTGATGACTGCATGGACGGGTAAATTCTACTTCTATCTCTGAAACATTTAAATACATTATAGCAAAATCTTGTTCTAATATAGTATCATGATAAAACTGGTTTTATAGAAATTAATTATTAGCATAGCATAAGCATATGCTCATGACTATATTCCCCGAGTGGTAGTCAGAGATATTCTGAAAACTCAGAACATTCACGTTTATCCACCGAAACTCTTTCGTGTGATGGGGAGTGAGCCCGTCGCCACTTGTAATGGACACTTGTGGGTACAATACATAGCTCAAAATTGAAGCATGCATGTTTCCTCACAATGTTTTCCTTCACCAAAAAACCAGTGATGGTACAAATCGTACATAAATTCATTGGTACAAGTCTACCTATACGAGGATCGAACCATCTTCTCCTGCACGGCAGGCAACATTACTAACCACTAGACCACCATGGCTTTTTTATTATCAATTATTATGTCTCAATAAAACATGATTTCGTGCACTAAAAACTATTGTTGTGTTTGATGGTGTGGCATTCTTATACCGAAAAACATAATCACAGTAGAGAGTAATTTGTGTTCACTTTATGATGTAAGGGTACAGTATCAACTAGGTACCTAAGGTGTTCAGATGGTTTGTACCTTGTATTATCCGGCAGAACATCTCTGATGGTTCGAGGGGGCATCCGTGGCCTCTGTCCCGAAGGAGCCGGGGACGTGAACGGCATAAAAGCGGCGCCATCGCCCGATGCACCCCCTATCTGAAGATCCAACACTTTACGTGTCCCAACTAAATTCAAATCGGGTTTTGGCATGGTTGGTCGGCTAGGGCCTGCAAATAATTAAGAAAGAGACATTAACACCGCAATGGTGAGGCTGTTTCGGCAACTGTTTAGATTTATTTTAGATTTTACCTTGATTTGACGACACTTCGCCATTCTTCGACATTTTTGCCTTACGGGAAAGTACTCTTTACAAACTGTATTTCCTACTCTTTGATGTTAGCAACAGGTTTCGATTTCTCCATTTGAAGACATATAGTAAGAAATTGGTCACGTTTTCATAATATGTAATGTAAATATATTTGATTCAATTTATGCATCGTATCGACAACACAGTACACGACGACGGCGTTTGACAACTTTTTTTTTTAATCTTTGTGATTTATGTTTACGGTTTGGCTTCTAACGTTTCAGCCAAAAAAAATTGGGTCGGGTTTAGTATCCCTAGGGGTGAGCCTCCATCCCATCCTCCAAAGAAAAATTCGGAGGACTGAAAAAAAAATTTACGTCGTAGGCTACGGCGGCGCGGGGGCTTTGCAGCGCTTGCCCCGGCATATACCATTCGATGTTTTATTTTCGGCGTCCACCGCAGTTTTTAGCTAGATCGTCTACAAAACCCCACTGTTTCGTTACTCTGCACTCCCCCTAGAGTCATGGGAGAGGGGATCCCATAACCCCCTTCCCCGTTTGGGTCGCAGCACACCTACAATATACTTTGCCAATTTACAAGTACAACGTGTTAATGAATAAGCGCAAAACCTCATACACCGCAACTGATTTATAACAAAATAATTAGATTGAAACAATTATTTCATTATTTTGATAGTTAAAATTTAACGTTATTCGCATTTTAAGTTTTCAGGCAAAAATGATTTGTTAAGCAATGAATGAATGCCCTAACATGCTCATGGATTCATTTTAAGAATCTTGTTTTGGTAGTAAGTAGGACGGGAGTGCCCGAGCGGTGGGTTGAGATCGAGTTCAGGAAATTTTAAATTTTACAAACAAATTATTTAATATTTAAAAAAAAAATCTTATGTTGAAACCATGATAATTCGATTCTGCTCTCGATTCTAAAAAACTACTTTCTAGTTTTGCGTTAATTCATTAACACGTTGTATAGATATTCCGATAGCTTTCTAGCCAATTCTGATTTTCAAATATAATTTATTTATCAGAAAGATATACTATCCGACATAATATCTTGGACGTTACCCTGTCCCTTTGCCCTGAGAACTTCAAGTCTGGCCAGAAAAATAAAAAACCTGCTGAGGAAGCGCTGCTACTTGTATTAATTAATCTGAGGCAGCTACGATCAATTAAAATTAGTTCCAATAATTTTCCGCAACATGGCGAGGTGTTTTATTTTTCTGTTCAGGCTAAAGGGGCCCATTCACTGCAGTCCACATTGCAGTCCGACGCTTATAAAGGGTAGTGAATGTTGTCGCAGTCCCGGAACACCGATCAAAATGTATGAAACTGCGTCTGCAGCCCTGCACGGCAGCGGCTGCGGCCCCTTAAGGTTATTCATTATTCGAACACGATTTTGAATCTCACGATTCAAATATGGCGCTTCTGTACGGTCAACGTTTTTGTCTAGTTTACCGGCAATAGCCGCCACAATAGTGCTGTGATTCAGTCTGAACGTCAATGCTGCCCGACGCGACAGGCGTTGCGACGCGATGCCGTCATTCCCAGGATCACCTGGATGGCTTAGAATAGTAAATTTTGTGAGTATTGTTGGGTCGTGGACAATTACTTAATCAATTTCATATTATAACAAGCTAAAACTTTGAAACATTTCTCAGCATCAGTCAATAGGCCCTGGAATCCTAATTTCTGGCTACAGCCTTGCCTGGAATGGTGAAACTTTAAAATCAAAGAATTTATACTTTACCTTGTGTATTTTCAAGTGTTTTAAAAATATACAATACAATACAAATAATTTTTTACTATTTATAAATCTTCAAAATTTCAAATAACACTTAAACTAGATCTTTTTTGTGTTTTTTAATCAGCCTCTGGTTAACATCTTGTTGTTTTGTGTTCATGTCAAGGTTTTTATTTAGTTTCATCGATTTGTTTTTAAAGATCATGCTATTGTCGCTGTCAGTATTTTTTACAGTGTTTGATTTTCCATTGGCTACTTGGTTGTGGTTGTTAGAAGTGCGTTTCAACATCTCTTTACCAACATTTCCTAATTTAGAAGTGGTTTGTGGTAAGGTTTTAGTAGAAGAATGTGGTAATCCGTCTCCAATTTGCTTTTGAATGTATGGTTTAGTTTTGTCAAAGTTCACATATGACACATTCACTGGTTGCTGGGGTTTTGTGTCAGTAATCTCATCATCACCATCTGGGCCTAATTTAATACACCTAAAAAAACAAAAAACAGTTGTTGAGAAAAAGCTTTATGCTAGGGAGAGTTTGCTTGGCGCCTTTACTCTGGATGTGTTTGGTTTTATTTTGAAATTCGTGAAAAATTTCGATTTAATTACGAATTTGAGTTAAATACGAAAACAGAACATAAGCTGTAATTCCAGTTAACTCGTACACGGTGATATTAGCGGCAAAGCGCGAGCTATCAAGATCAGTTCTGCCAATATTGGAAAAGCTTACTGAAGACATCGGCTGTATGGGCTAGATCCCTTTGCCTTGAAATTAACAAAAAAAAACGATGCTAGGCTAGACGTAAAGGGGCCCATTCACGGCAGAACACTGCTTGTAAAGGGTTGTGAATGTTATCGCAGGCCTGCATGTCGTCGTGCAGGAGGTGGCATAGGTATTGCCATGGCGTCCTGCAACACCGTACAAAATGTGTCAAACTGCGTCGGCAGTCCTGCCCGACGGACTGCCGTGAATGGGCCCCTTAACTAATTTTTTTTTCAAAATTAATGGCCTGTTGCTTGCGTCTAGCGCTGCAATTCTGCCAATGTCAAGTATTAGTTTAATCTCAAGAATATATTCTATGCTCAAGACTCAAGAACAAATAACTCTCCTTCTGGCGCAGTCGGGTAATTAGAGTGTTACAAAATGACGGAGCAACGTGCAAGCTCAAGAGAAGATACGTGACCACTCACTGTCAAACTTGACATATCAAATATGAATTGAATGAATGAATGATGATGTAATAAGCCATACCGTTCATCCAGTTCTCCCCTAATATAAGGAAGGGCTCCAAACAAGTCAAGGACAACAATTCTAAACACTATTTCCTGGCCTTCCTGAATGCTCGCTCCGATCCATTTATTGCCTGGCTCTTCTGTTGGCCTTATGATGACCACATTGAATACTCTGAAACATAAAACACATTTTATTATTTTGAGGGGTGCTTAAGGCACTGCAGTTGTGTATGGGACAGCAGATTTCTTTATTTTTTCTCAATGTTGGCTCCATAGTGAAAATTGTTCAGTTTGATGGTCTGAAGTATTAATGGGGTGTTACGTTACACCCTGTAGATATCTTGGAAACTAGAATCGACAATAAGGTCCTTTTTCACACAGAATGTCACATTTTCTCTTTTTGCATGTACCCTCTTAGTGCATAGGTAGAACAAAAGATTTGGTTAAAAGTTCAGCATTCTGCCGCACAATGCATGAAGGGGTATTTTTAGTAGGTATGCTGTGACCCAAATGTAGGAGGAATGGGTTAAGGGATCCCCTCTCCCTTGCTTCTAGGGGGGAGGACAGAGGAACAAAACCGCCTTTGCCCTTTTGCGATCAAAAGTGGTTTTGACCGGTTATGAGTTTTGACTTTAACATATCTTAAATATTATAAAACTGTAACAGAAGTGTGAATGGAATACGAAAAAAAGATGATGATATGGTTTTTAGGTGTCCCTGACTCCCTTTTATAGAATTTTTGTCTCTCTGTTTGTGCGAGCATCATGCGAAAACTACTGAACCGATTTTGATGAAACTTTTTTTGTTTGATAGTTTATTTATGATATGAAATTGATATCATTAGCATTCTTTTAAACTAAGAGCACAGAATAGTTCTTTATACAGAACTGCCGATCCCCGCCCCCCTCTGACTTCAGATACCTCACCTCACTCTTTCTGCGAAACTTGAGGGAAGCCGAGCAAGGGAATGCAGTCAGGCGCTCGTTCCCGTTGGATTTGACTACATAAAGCTGTGTCTTTTCAGTGCATAAAAAACGTTGAAAAATAACGATAAATTCACATTTTCAATCATTCTTTTGCTCAAATACTATTTTTAATAACAGAACGAACAATTAAAAGTATTGAAATGTTGATGATGTTAAATGCAAGGCGTGGCTTTCAACCCTACATGCAATGTCATGGACGGTTTGCACAAAGTGTGCATGTGCAGACGCCATTTCGAAATTCAAAAGCGTTCTTTAGCGTGCTGGACCTGCGCTAAGAGTCTACACATCAAACTGAATAACTTTTGCTCCCTTAGGAGCAAAAAAAATCTGCTAGTGCATACATTTAAGTCAAGTAGGCGTTGCAGTTTAGTATGGAACAGCAGATTTTTTTAGCTCCGATCAGTTTGCTCTCATAGTAAAAGTTGTTCAGTTTGATTGACTCTTAGTTTAAAAGGATACTAATGATATCTATTTCACCCTGTATAATTTGTGCAAAGTTGCAGGTTAACTGTAGTACATAATGTAATCTTACCGGTGTACTAGGACTCCTAAATGTGTGGTACTCTTTTTATTAACAATTCCCTTCAACATGGAACCAACACAAGGCCGGAATATGAAATAATCTGCTTGTACTTGAAAATGAATATCCGAATTATCATTTCTTATTGCACCAATATTTTGAAGTACGCGAAGATTTTTATAGCTTAGCAGAATGCCATTGAATCTGTAATGAAAATAATTAAAGACAAATATTATAATAAAGCGATTTAAATATAGCATAGCATAGTATATGCTCACAACTATATTCCCTGAGGTAGTCAGAGATATTCTGAAACCTGAGAACATCCACGCTTCACTAGTAGTACCGGAACTCTGTCCAGTGTGACAACAGTGGGTACAGTAAATGCATCGAAATTGAAGCATGCAGGTTTCCTCACGATGTTTTCCTTCACCGTTACAATTCATACATAAATTCCGAAAAACTCATTGGTACAAGTCAGCCTGGATGGGGATCGTACCATCGCCTCCTGCTCGGCAGGCAAGGCTACTCGCCACTGGATCACCATGGCTTTTTAATATAATTGTAAGTAAATAATATAAACATGACGAAGATATCAATGACTTTTACTAACTCTTTGTCAAATTTTCCAATTTTGTAATCCAACAAATTTTTGAGTGATTCCTTAAGATTCCCGAGACACCATGGTTGCAGTGCTAGGTTTTGAGTTACTTTTTTTTCCAAAACACAGGAATTTTTGTCATTTGCTAGTTTTCTTAAATCCTTTATGTCAAATTTTATAATCGTGGACATCTTACAAATCGCATTGAATTTATCTCGAACTTATAAAATAAAAGTGGTCTAAACAATGACAATATCCAAAACCAAATTGAATTTGATCAATTCAATTCAATTCAATTTTTGTTTAGTGGCATCCGATGCGTTATCACAATTCAGCCAATGTCTCGTTATGTGGATATTATATGAAGGAAAATGATCAGTGGTATTTATTAAGTCTAGAGTGGCAGTTTTGCCAATGTAAGTAGGTTATAATCTCAAGTGATTGTTTTAAGGTTAAAACACAAAAGAGTTCACAAAATGGTGGAGCCACGTGCAATCCCGACGCGTCGATACGCAAGCGTCCGTACTCCGCCAGAATTGCAACGCGACTGTGAATTTGATCAAAAAAATGTTTTTGGACATGTCAAAAAATTCACATTTGTTTTGTTGTTGTTGTTGTTTAAAACCCATCATATTTACGAAAAGGCAAGAGAATCCAGCCCACACAGCTGATGTCTTCAACTGTTATTCTGCTATTTTTTTTCAAATTTTCTGAATCACTAAACGAAAATGAAATGGATCTAGACAACAACTATTTCCAGCTTCCTGGTAAATGATGATTATTGACAACAGATTGACAACAAGGCACTGCAAGAGTTCTTTCCGTGATCTTTCTGGTCGTTTTTCCTGCTGAGTCAAATTCAGTTTAAATCATTCGAATCATCTGAACTCGGGCCACTCTACTCTCAGTTATATTACAGCTGTCACTGTCATTGTATTTTTTTTTATCAGATGATCGAAGATGAAGATTTCACGGATGTGAAAATTCTAATATAAAAATACGATTTTTAAGAATAATTATTAGTTTCTACAAAAAAAATATTCACTACGATGAATAACATAACCAGTAAACTGGTGGCAGTAAACAAATGCCTAAAGACCCATAACTGTTTTGTATCCAGGTTTGTTATTTTTGTGATTTAACCTTAAAATTATTTGTTCAATTCCACCGTTTAGTTAATTAACATGAAGTGAAAAATTTTACAGGGTTTTAATAACACAGAGTAAAGATTACAGTTCAAGACCGACGACATTTCCTGATTTTTTCAAAAATCCAGTGTTCAGGAAAGAGGATCAGTCTGTACTCATAGAGAGTAACGAATTAGCGAAGCTTGCTGCAGTGCCGGTCAAGCCACCGACAGTCTACGATACTTCTTCAGTTTACCATGATCCTCTTGTCAAGTAAGCTAACAGTTTCATTAGCTATCATCATCATCAGTCTAAGGGTGATAACCTCGTAATGCCCAGGCTTTTTGACAAAACATTAGCTTACTGGCCGTATGCCTTTATACAAGGTGTTACAAAAATACAAATAACCTGACCATCAAACTGAACAACTTTCACTATGGTACCAATAAAAATCAATATTTAGAAATGGCGAAAAAAAATCTCATGTTCCATACTAAACTACAAATCTACTCGAGCTAAATGTATGGGACAACAGATTTTTTGTCGCGATTTCGATGTTGGTCCCATATTGAAAGTTGTTCAGTTTGATGGTCTAAACAAGCCCCTTAAAAGTTTTAAATTCTTATTTTTGCTTTTGTTACACCTTGTATAGGTTCACATGGTACCGGCCCAGAAGGTAAAATTTTCGAAAATGTGTCTTACTACGCATATCATATAGCACACTATTTAATATCTTATGACACATTCAAATTGAGTGCCATTTAAAAGGTTGTTGGGCGTCTACTGCATGAAATTGTATTTCATCTTGGGCAAGTATCACAATGGAGCTGGATGTGGATTAAAAAACATCTGGACATTACGAGGTTAAGGTAAACAGTTGCATTACTTTAAGGGATGATTGTACTCATTTGATTGATTTGATGGTTGGGCTTATTGCAAGCCAGGGTGGTTATATAACACTGAGACCATCGCTGGTCCTATGTGTTCGCCCCAATCTCACCCATATTTTACACATATACCTCCTAACTTATGGTGTTTTCTTTTCATTCTTGGGAGTGGAGGTTTCCTCACGATGTTTTGCTTTACCGCTGAGCTAGTAAAGGATAAGTACAACCGTACATAAATTCCATAGAACTTAGTGGTATAGTACGCTAGCTCTCTTCTGTATCTATAAACAATAGGGAGACTGCAAAAAAAAATTTGACTTTTTTGTGAAAATCTTATACCTAGGTTTCTTAGGGAAAGTTGATCAGTATCATGGGAGATTGTAACCCCTTACAGTAATGCAAATGTTTACCCTAACACCCTATATACCTATACATCCCTTTGCTGGAATCAGGGAGGGTGTATGCATGTTAGTCCACCACACCACACGTGCCCAATGCAGATTGGTAGACTTCACATATGCATCAGAATTTCTTCTTCAGCATATGCTGTTTTGCTTCTCCGTTTGAGAGCAGTCGGTATCTACATGGTTTAACAAACTCATTGGCAGACTCCATGCAGATTCGAACCGACGTCGATCTCGCGCCACTGACGCTTTTGATAAGGTATCATCATCATCACAGCCTATACGTCCCACTGCGGGGCACATACCCTCGGGGAGGGTGTATGGTATACTTAATTTGGTAAAAATGTATATTAAATTGTTGATAAGCTATACTTACTCTTAAATACAATGAGCGTTTTCTTTTCTTTTTTAAACTTAGTGTCTAAAAATTCGACAGATGGCATGTTTATCGCTGTATAGAGATGTTCGCGTACCCATCAAACTGAACAACTTTTACTACGGGAGCAAACCAATTGGAGCAACAATAAAAAATCAGCTGTTCCATACTAAACTGCAATGCCTGATTTTTTATGCTCCTATAGTTTAAGTTGTTCAGTTTGATGGGTAGACTCTTAGTTTAAAAGGATGCTAATGATATCAATTTCACTCTGTATATTTGAAACCAAAAGAGTTAAGGCCAAGATTCAGAGAAAATTTTTAAGTCATAGTTCGAACTCCCTTATGTCAAAATCCATACATTTTCGCCCTGCTTAGCTCGAGCTAAGACTAAAAAAATGGTCTCTGAATCTCGGCCTAAGAGAAAGAGAAATTTTACTATGAGACTAATTAATAAACTAATTCATTTAAACATTTCAGCAAAGTCATTAACCATGTCATGGAAATGGGTAAAAAAGCACTTGCCAGAAAACTTGTAGAGAAAGCATTTGAGAACATTAAGAGGGTACAAATTGAGCGATACCATTTGGCATCAACGCCTGAGGAGAAAGCTAAAATAGAACTGAACCCTAAAGAAATCCTGCATAAAGCTATTAACAATGCTCGACCTTTGCTCCAACTCATGCCTATCAAGAGAGGTGGCATTACTTATCAGGTCTGTATATTTTGTTCTTTCTGGTACATTCAGCCCTATTAACTGCTTGAGATGAGCGTGTCTGACTTACGATGGTACACACTATTTTTGACTTTGAACGCAGATATCTCGAAACAGAAGCATTATATCGATTTAGTTTCTATGGGAGTTTTGTTCCATTGGACAAGACCTATCCAACGACACCTCACTAGATTAAAAAAAACTATTTTTTTCCAACCCGTCTTTCGTTGGAAGGACGAGGGGGGGTCGAAGTTTGTTCATAACTACTACATTTCTGTTTTTGGGGTACTGTTATCTGTATTCATGCCAAATTTCGATTCAATGGGTCAAAAAACTGTGAGTTAATGAGGCGGGACATACAGACAGACAGAATTACATACCAAAAAACATGAGTTGCAGTTTAAAACATCAAAAGCAAAAAAAACAGAAATCATTGTCGATTATATTTCATAGAGCACTGTGTCTTAAGTTGTCTTAAGGGGTTATTAAAGTTGGAGCGCTCCATACAAACGAAGTTTGATTATATTGTAGATAATAATCAATTTCCCTCCTCACCACTACATTTTTCAAGATGTTTGCCAGGAACTGTACTTCATTCCATATAAGGATGAAAAGATATTCCGATTCCTATTTAGCTTAATGGACAATACTGATTAGCAAATAAGTGAGAGAATTATTTTAATCAAAACAGCCTTAAAATTTCGTTGTTATTTGGAATGGCGTATAGAGCTTTTTAGGGTTCCGTACCCAAAGGGTGAAAACGGGACCCTATTCATAAGCCTAGGCTGTCCGACCGTCCGTCCGTCTGTCCTACCTATTCAGGGCTGTAACTTTTGAACCAGAATAGCTAGACAATTGAAATTTTCACAGAATATGCGCTATTATGGCAGATTTGCTAACAAATAAAGTTAAGAGGGGTCCTCATACAAGAAAATAGTTTTAATTAACGATTTTTCATCTCTCTCTACCGTAAAACCGGTAATACATACAAACGAAAAACTTGGTGTGATTATAGAGCAAACTCTACAGTATAATAAAAACCAGCCAAATGTGAGTCGGTCTCGCGATATAGGTCCCGGAGATTTTTTTATAGTAAGTTAATATGTTGTGTGGCGGTGTGGTACCGTAACCCTCTCGGTGCTCGAGTAGCCCGACCGACTCGCACTTGACCTGTTTTATTAAATATTTCAGGTGCCTTGTGCTATTACCGAAAAAAGATCCTTATTCATGGCAATTAAATGGATACTGGAAGCTACTAACGAAAAAGAAAGAACTGTGCATTTTCCTGAACAATTTGCATGGGAGCTGATGGATGCTGCGAATAACAACGGGAAAGTCATAAAAAGAAAACAAGACCTTCATAGACAATGTGAGGCGAATAGGGCGTATGCTCACTATAGGTGGCAGTAGATTTATCAGGACCTATGTGTGTATTTTGTAAAAATAAAACTGTAGTATGAATATAAAAATGTTTCATTGCTATATTTAAGATAAAAAGGTGGTCGCATTTCCATACGCGGCGAACGAGCCGAAGGAGGCGAACGAATTGTAATCCATTCTATTTTTAAAAATATGGCTGCCATCTTGGTTTTGATGATTTTCCAAAAGTGCTTGACGTTATACGGTTATACAGGGTGTAAGGAAAAGTATCATTAACCTTTAAAACACATACTCTACCCATCAAACTGAACAAGTTTTACTATGGGAGCAAACAAGTCAGGGCAAAAAGTCGTTTCTCACAGGTGTGCGAGGCGCAAAGAAAATTCGTTTCGTTGGTCTCGGAGTCCCGCTAATGGTCGCAGAATATCTATACAGGATCTAAGGAAAAGTATCAACCTTTAAACCACATACTCTCCCTATGTTTACTATGGGACAAACCTGTCAGAACGAACAAAAGAATCTGCGGTTTTATATACATGGTCCTTCTTAATATGCTGACACTTTTTTAAGGGGATGATCAGACCATCAAACTGAACAACATTCTCTATGGGACCAAACATCGAAATCGCGAAAAAAAATCAGTTGTTCCATACAAAACTGCAAACCTACTCGAGCCAAATAATATTTGCCATATATTAGAGCCATATATTATATGGGACAGCTGATTTGTTTTTCGCGATTTCGATGTTGGTGCCAAAGAGAACGTTGTTCAGTTTGAACTTCGGATCATCTCCAAGTGTCAGTTCATTAAGAAGGACCCTGTATATTCAACCACAGATTTTTTTTTGTTCAAAGTCAATATAATTTATTCAATATAGGAGCTTACAGCACACTTATCAAAAATCAAATCTTTTTTAAAGTTACCACCGCGTCGGAACGTGTTGTCGCTGTAGAGAAGATGCGGCCAGAAACTCTACAACATAACACGACTTAATAACTATTACAATATGAATTCTTAAGCTAAAGCTGTGTATACAATATTATATAGTCTATTCTCTCAGGTTTGCTCCCATAATAAAAATTGTTCAGGTTGATGGGTAGAGATGATACTTTTTCTTACACCCAGTATAAGTATTCTAGTGACTTCAAGGGTTGTTTTTCGAAATGAACAGTATTCTGAGCCACCATTGAGCCTTGTTGTAGGCCGGGGATGGGGCAATCGACGACCGACACGCGACGCGACTACCCAATATGAGACCCACAACGCGACTCTGAGACGAACGAATCGAATTTTCTTTGCTCCTCGCACACCTGTTAGAAACGACCACTGAGCAAGTAATTACTACGTTTTAGAAACGACTCCGACGAATCGGATGGTTTTGCCAGATTGTACAATCTATACTTCATTCCAAATAAGGACGACGAGATTTTCCGATTCCTATTTAGCTTTCTGGCCAATTCTGATTACCAAATGTAATTAATTTATTGGATACATATACTATCTGACATATCTTGGACGTTACTAAAGCTGTTCTAAGAATAAGTGAGAGGAAGTGTTTCAAATCTCTGTTTCTATAATGCAAAATAGCCTTAAAATTTCGTTGCTATTTTGAATGGAGTATAGTCTTGCCTAACTATCGATAGTTAGGCAAGACTAGAATAGTTGACTTCGAAAAATAGTAAGAATATCGATAGCGCTATGGACAATATTGATATCTCAGAATGACCAATACTTACTACTGATTGTGTGCAAATGATATCGATACTAGTGCATCCCAATACTTTGGATAGTATCGATTGTCTTAATTAGCAATACTATAGATAGCACTATCGATATTTTTCGAGGTCACGATAGTATCGATAGACTATCGATATAGTTTTACTATTCATAAGCAACACTAATGAATACATTTAGTGAACTTGTATGGTGGTTCCTCTTGTCCGTTAGGGTTAATATTTAAAAAGTCACCTGAATTCACTAAGTTTCAATAAATAATTAATTATATTTAAAAATAATTAAAGCGTGAAAAAATCCCCAGAATTCAAAGGAAAATACCGAAAGGTGACAACACAGTCCGAATTGTCCGCATTATCCGCGCCGAATCTGATGATTTCATCCGTATTCTTCTGGGATTTGGGTACCTTCCGAATTCTTCTGACGATTCGTCCGATTCGCCGCGGATATAGTCCAGTACCTAATGGACAGTGGCGTACAATACATGTCAGAGCTTGTGGTGTTAAAAATCGTACATGAATTCCGAAAAACTCATTGGTACGAGTCGGCTTGGACGGGGATCGAACCATCGCCTCCTGCACGGCAGGCAAGGTTACTCGCCACTGAACCACCACGGCTTTAGAGTTACACTCGCTAAATAGTTGTAGCGGGCGGGATGACTTGTAAGGCTATTGGGTAAGTTTCCAATCATATCGATAATGTATTTATTACTTCACTGGACTATTGGAATTAATATTGTGTTTTTTCTATCATCACATCCAATGTCTGAAATGAAGCAAAATCGCCAAGAACTGTCATAACACAAAACACTATTGTCATCATTTGATAACGATCGAATCAGGTAGTTAATAGCGCCTTGGTTGCTTCCAAGGACCAATGATCAGACCTTATCCAGAATTATAAGAACATGTAACAGTAAAAAAGGCACTTGCCTAGCAGTGGGATGATATATGCGACGAAAAAGGTGAGATTTGCACGTATAGGTAGGTGCTCGTAGAATCTCAATTCTGGTAAATACAGGTTTAGTCATCTTCGCCTATTAACTTATCGGGCAGTACTTATTCTCAATAGAAGGTGGGTACTCAGCCATCCAAGGGTTTTTCTTCTAGTGATAAATTAAATTAGTCACCTCGTTGCTCCTCTGATTAAGGCGTATAGTATCGCGCGCGCGCCTCGGCAATCAGACACACGGTTGGTAATTGTCTCAGATTTAATTTATCTGAGGTAATTGTATATCATACCAATCCGAGCGGCGCTCAGATTTATTCTTGGTATACAATTATCGGCCGTATGTCAAGTCGCCAAGACGCGCCCGCGCCTCGACGCCGCCTCGACTCCTATATGCGATACGCTTAACTCTCTTATCTCAGTTTTATGACGATTTGCGTTAGGACCACCACTGACTTCCTGAAGTCTCTTATGTTTTCCACTAACTCACGTGTTTTAAAGATATCGATATAAAATGTACTATTGTTTCGTATCTCAATGTATGGCTTCTAGCCAGTTGCACAATCAAAATAGGTACCTAAATACTGAAATACAATTAATTAAGCATGTATTTATTTATTTCCAGTCAGCGTTATTAATATATCAGGTCTAACAAAATTAGCTGAACCTATTTTAAAGGGATGATCAGACTATCAAACTGAACAACTTTCTCTATGAGTCCAAGAACGAAATCGAGAAAAAAAATCATCTGTCTCATACAAAACTGCAAACATAACTCGACTGAAATGCATGGGATAGCTGTTTTTTTTCGCGTTTCCTGAGGTAGGCTGCATAGCGAAAGTTGTTTCATTTGATGGTCTGAGATCACCGTTTCAGTATTTGCTAGGCTGTCTCTTACACCCTGTATAATATTGAGTCTAGCACGATGGCAATTTTACGGTTATTTGCTTGTTGCTTATTTAATTTTAATGTCGTTTTTCATACAATCAATTATATGAACTCGGTATCTACTGTTCGCTACGTAGACGCTTTCATGCGACAAATAAATTAATGGCGGTACAAAATGTACGAGAAAAATTAATTTAGATTTGTAGGATTCATACTGGCGGCACAGTAGGTACCTATAAGAAATAGTAAGTGTACTAATGGCGAACAGCTTGTATGTTGGTATACAGGGTGTAAGTGATAGCCTAGTAAATACTGAAACTGTGAATTCAGTCCATCAAACTGAACAATTCTCACTATGGAGCCACCCTCAGGAAACGCGAAAATAAAATGTCTTATATATTTGAGTCGAGTAGGCACAGCTGTTTAGTATGGAGCAGCTGATTTTTTTCGCGTTTCCTTAGTGGCTCCATTGCGAAAGTTGTTCAGTTTGATGGTCTGAATTCACCATTTCAGTATTTGCTAGGTATTTGGTTTCTCGAAAACGGCTCTATCTTAGTTTTATGAAGTTGGGTCATGACAGTGAGCTTACAAATAAGTACCTACTGTAACAAACAATATCATTGGGTCATGTCATCCATCTCAGAAGTAGCTGAATCTCATTTTCGGGAAAATTCGTTATTTCTTACAAGGTCAGTTGTTCAGTATTATGTATAATTAAAGTGTTAGGATTTCTTTTCGATGTGTCAGTTTTAGGATAATTATCTTGTCGAATGTATCTCTTTGTTTTAAAGTCTACGCCGATATTATAGTCTTTGTTTTTATTTAGTTACAATGGAAAAAAAAAAACTTTTAAGGACGAAAAAACTAATTTTTTATTCAGGTTTAATACAAGAAGAATCCATCCAGAGCCTTGGGCAGACTGGTATTTTACTAAGTAATTCACCCTTACTTTCTTATCAAAAAATCTATATCTCTCTATCTATAACAGGTTGCTTATCTCTAGGTACCATACGAATTATATTTGATCAGAATACTCGTATAGTTGGTGTTATTCATTCATAGATAGACGTACATAGCTATCTATCACGGCCTGCATTTAGTTATAAAGAATTACTTAGTATTATTTTGAATTGGGTGCATGAAACACATTGTTTTAAGAAATATTTAAAAAAGTAATCTTTGATGATTAAAATGTATATGCATAATAATCCTTTAGTGTAGTGTAGTGCTTTGGGTGAAACATTATTATCTTTAATTAACAGTAGGTAAGTACTTTACCACAAAATTCCACTCTAATCGGAGATACAAAAACTTTGATAATTGACTGACAAATATGCATGAAGTCAGTAATTTACACAAAGAAAGTTCATTAAATATAGGTAGGTCTAGGTCCGAGAACGACACTGGATCCTTCAATTGCTATAGGTTAGTAATTAGGAAAGTTATAGCCTGATGAGTATCCAATGACTCATCAGGTGCCAAAACACATCCATTCTTCGAGAATTATAGCTCTTGCGACTCCAACCTAAGGCGGGCCAATTAAGGCAAGCACAGAGGGTCAAATCCGACCGGTCAGTAAAAGACGGAGACGAGGCTTAGGGACTTCCCCCCGGGAGCCCTCGGGTTCGTGGTGACGCCAGACACCAACAGCTCGCCACAAGCTGCCTTGCGTGTTTATTATTTACTCTACGCTACGTTTTTCATGTCCTTGTTTTTAAAATGCACTTGTTTTTAAAAGTGACCAAGCTTGTTCATTCCGTGATTTTGGAATTTTGTTGTAAATGTGTGGAATTCCACAGTACCTAAACATTATTTGCCTATGTGCATTTGCATAACTTTACAAGTACTAACTTCATTGTATCTTTTTATATGTTTCTGAATCAGCTATGTTCGTTATTCAAGGTTGTTTAGACCATCAAATTGAACAAATTTCTACCCAATTTTAAGAATAGGTTCCGCAGACTTGACGTAGGTACCACCACTGCATTGAGTCATGATGACAAAAATTGAGAGCTCGATTTTTTTTAAATATGCTACTAGAGTTCACCCGCGACTTTGTCCGCACAAATTATAATATCCGATTTTAAGTCAAATCATAAGCTATCAAACAAAAAAGTTTCATCAAAATCGGTTCAGTATTTTTTGCGTGACGCTGTTACAAAAAAAAAAGGTTGATTTGAAGTCAGGGATACCTAAAAACCATATCGCAATCTTTTTCTTCTAAATATCTTCAATGTACACATATCTGTTACAGTTTTATAATAAAGTTCTAAAATGACGTGCATTGAAAAAGACCTAGTTCGCCGTAATGGTTTAGATGTAGCGTTTTTTACAAGGGTCCTTACAATTTTGCCATGCATTTGGCCCACCAGTGACTTGATTGACATGCCTGGTCTAGTAGGTAGGTACTGCAGTTTTGTAGAACCTACACTGAGAAAAATTCTACGTATACGTAATGAAGCTTCATTCTGAAGTACGAGACAACTTAAATACTCATGCAACACTCGTAATCAGTATCGCGTTTTAAGCTACGTGGTACGTAAGCTGCGACGGGCTACGTATAAGCTGCGACGGGCTACGTATACCTAGCATTTTTTTCTCAGTGTAGACCAGATTAACCATCAGAATTTTTTATTTTTTCTCAATGTTGGCCCCATAGTGTAAGTTGTTCAGTTTGATGGTCTATTCTATTCCATCCACCCCCTTAAATCTAACAAGGGTGTTTTTGTTACAAAGTTACTGTAAAAGAGTTTACACTATTTTTACGAAGCCTTTAATTTAAGGCTGTTTGAGCAGGATTTTAAATTGTGGATTAATTATAATAGTGACATGTTTTTAAATTGTACCAACATGGAATCAAAATTTTCCTGTTTAATAATTTGGTGTCTTATCATTATAAATATTATTACCTATTAGTGATAAAAATTTTATGATCATCGCTTCGTATGAACAAAGAAAATGAAAACAATGAACTCGCAGCTTAGCTCTCATGACAGCATAGCGTTACTATTAAGGTAGGTACCTACCTAATCTGTGGCAAACCCCAAATGTGTGACACTGCATAATTATTTTCTACAGCATAAAGGTAAGTGCATATTACGACGGACAGCAGCACAAAAATCTGCCCTAATCGTTCATACTACGCCGCCGCCGGGCCAGAGCAGGTCGCATTATTGCGCTGTGAATTTCAGGCCGTGCGATGCGGCCCCCTCCGGCCGTACTACAACAGGACATACCAAGCGGAAGTTTTTACACCGTTTGCAGTATTACGTCAAACTAAAAATCCTTCAGTGTATTGCGACCCGGCACGCTCTATTGTGCGAAGTACCTATAGACCGGTGGCCGACAACAACCAACCCTACCTTACAAGATTAATGAACAAATCCATGTTGTAACTAAAGTAAATCGGTCTGACTCTGTAACCTGCCAGGCTGAGCCTAGACAGACCAAGACCAATTAATAATTTTCATTCATTAATTCGATGAGGTAAAATCCTAATAGCACCTTCGAGTAGCACCCTAAATTCGGTCAGACCCATGAACTTGCCAGGATAGGTGGTGGCAGACCAGGTTTTTTAGGCTTTACTAATCGGCCTCTAGACTAACAGACAAGTTCCGTCCTGTTATTCAATGTGGTAAAATGCGGTGTTTTACGGATGTTTGCCGGTGTTTTTTCATCATACCGCAAAAAGGAACCAAGCTGCGACCAAGCCCTGGCAGACCAAGTTTTTTATAAGTTATTTTTAGTCTACTTTAGCTGCATAATTGATTTCTTAATTAATCTTGTAAGGTAAGGTTGGTTGGGTTGGTTTGTCGGCCACTGGTCTAGTATGCATTTTCCGCTGTAATGCGTCCCGCTCCGATGCGATCCGTCGTAATATGCACTTACCTTAAGTCGACTATATCACTAAATTGTATAATACCTGATTACTTAGTACAAAATATATAATTAACAAATTATCGAATCTTATCTGTAGACAGCGGATTATAAATTATAGTTATGCATTAACAAAATGGAAAAGTATGCATGCAAATTTGCTTTAAAAGGATCACAATATTAAAAAATATGCACTTTTAAAATGCTTTCAAAATTTATATTAGATTTTTTGTATAGGCATTTTTGTAAACATGCTACCTAATCAATAAATTATTATTCTTATGAAAATATACAATCACGTATTTTTATACGGGGTGTTAGAGTTAACACTTGCATTACTTTAAGGGGTAACTATGATACTAAACAACTTTCCCTAAGAAACCTATACAAAAAAAGATTGTTCTTTCCGTACTAAATGCAATCAGCTGGTCGAACGTTTGTATGAAAAGTAATTTTCCTTTATGAAAGTTGTTCAGTATTATGAGTACAATCATCCATTAAAGTAATTCAACTGTTTACTCAAACACCCTGTAGATTTTCAAGAGAAAAGTTGGGAAAATTTTACTTCATAATAATGTTGTACCGAAAACGACCTCAACTGTCGTTAAGGTACTACTGCACGTCTAGCATGATTTCTCTACTTGCGCGCGACTCGGTTTTTTCCCTTACTACAGGTCGCGGCAAGCGCGGCTTCCGCTCTCCTATTCGGCCGAATACCGAATATCTAACATGCAATTATGTATAACAGTTACAGCTAATGTGCAACATAGAAAAAAGGCCGAGTAACCTACGACCTAATATTTAAAAAAAACAGAGATGACGGCACAAAAAAAGGGCCGAGTGGAGAGGAAGGTGGGAGCGGGGACGAAGTTCCGACTCCTGATGTGGAAGAACTTCCTCCAGCAGCGTCGCCACCGGGGTCAGACGATCACTGAGTTTCTGCTGCCAGTCGTGACTATGACGCTTGTGCTTCTCTTGCGATGGCAGATCGAGCCTGATATGCTGGAAATGGCTGGATACCCCCCCATCAGTGGACATTCGCTTAATTTCTCTAAAGTCGTTTTGTAAGTATAAACTGATGATGACAACAACAATAATTTTCACCTCACAAACTCGGAAAGATTCTGTTTATCATTCGAAATCTGAGTGCAAAAGTGCATGTTACCATTTTATCCGCTAGCGTGGAAAAAGTTTTTAAAATTCGAATCTTTATTTTTTATTCAATATTGTTTTATACCGCCAGTCCACTGATTGCGTTAACCTCATTTTTAGAATAATCGCACTGGCCAGCGCGACGAAAGCATGAAAAAAAAACTTAAAAAATGTTCTTCTCTGTGAGGTGAAAAGTTGTGTGGTTCGCTCGGCAGCAAGGTTATTCTGCGTCTCGTACCGTTGAAACCCTCGCTTCTCTCAGGATTCTATATTTGAATCCTTCGTTTGCTTAGGTTTCAATACAAGTACTCGCTCCAAAAAAAAACTTTGCAGGACTTACATAACAAATAACTATTATTTATAAGAAATAACAAGATAAAAATCTGCAACACGCTTCGGCTAAATGGCAAAATGTCCGTATATCTGCAACATGCATTCATAAGCCTACGCTGTCCGTCCGTCCGTCCGTCTGTCCTACCTATGGCAGTAACTTGTGAACAATAGTAGCTAGACAGTTAACATTTTCACAGAATATGCGTTATTGTGGCGGTTTTGCTGAAATAAGAAATAATAAAAGCTAAAAATTAAGGTTGGGTCTTCATACAAGAAACAGTTTTTTATGAACGTTCTTCTCGCTCTATCGTAAAAATGGTAACACAAAAAAAGCGGGATTGTTCCCGTGACAATTGGAACTGACGCTATATCCATACAGGCCCATAGCGTGTTCCTGAATGGTCTCGTTTATTTAGCTCGCTATAACGTTAATGCTATGCCCTTTCTCTTTCGCATTTCCGATCTAACGTAGTATATGCTAAATCTATATGAAAAACATTTCATTTCAGAGGAGGCATGAACGTAACACAAATGTCGTTCGCATACTCACCGAAGAATGAACTGCTCGAGGAAGTGGTTGTAACTGCTGCGGCCAAACTCTTTATAAATAATTTTAGAGAATTTGCTTCGGCCATTTTGGAATTTCTTCCTTTAAATGGTACAGACATAGAGATACCGCCAGATATAAATTTGAACAATACTTTGATTTACGAGATTATAGAACGGTTCGTTAGAGAGAGAGTTCAAGGATACGGCAGCAGTTCGGAGCTCAGAGGCATTTACGTTGAAGAGAAAATGACTCGCATCGTTGTGGCTGCTATAGAGTTCGATGATCAACTTTACAGTTAGTAATAATATTGTATAATTGACTGACATATACTCTATCGATAGACAACCCCTTTCATTGAAACAACATGTTCCACTTGAATGTGGTACCCGCACCGCATTGATGTTCCTGAGTTCACTTCGTTACTATAGCAATGACAGACCGCAATGTGTCATTTTGTGTTGTTTTGTGTGACTTGTTGTTTGTTTGAACGTGCTTGTCTATCGCTAGAGTAATATGTCACTGGTAGAATTAAACTAATAGGGGCATTCTTACTAGTACTTCATTACTAGGTATGGTTACGTAAATAGACGCCCATTCAATTTCTATCCTATTGTAATATGCAATAAGCAAGGTTCAGTCATGTCCAGTATCTAAAAATAATAACATAATTTATCATTATCAAACACCATCAATTAATGTTGTTGTCTTCGTCGTTCAAGTACCTACCAATGTTTGCAATAGGTAGGTATATACATGTTTTATATCTTTATATATCTACCATATACTGTATATTCCATTTCTATTCAACACAAATATTTAGAACTAGCGCAGGTATATTTATAAACAGTTTTCGCTTTATAATTATCTTCTATAATTTATTATCCTTTCTAACATAATGAATCAAAACAATGTATATTTATTTATTTTATTTCTAATATTATTTATCCTTGAAGTTTATACCTAAGTTTCAAAACGGGCGCTTAGTGCTCCAAGTATAGAAACATTGTATTATTTCAGATACAACAGTACTTCCAAAAAACATGAAATATGCACTGCGATTTCCTGAGAGACCTCGTCTTAATTCATTTTTTGCTACCGGTGGTCGTACATGGCGAACAGATGCTGTGTTCCCGGCCTTTGAAATACCAGGACCTAGATTTCCATACTCATGGGAAGGCGGAAATGACCCTGGTAAAGGATTTCTTTGTGATCAAGTACTATGTATTAGCTTTTTCTCCCCTCTGGGTGGAAAGCGTCATATTTCGTCCCACTGCGCTAAACGAAGTTGCTGCTTTCCGCCTCCGTCGATGAGAAAAACAGTAGTCACACCTTGGGCAGTAAATATCAAAGCCTCAGATGTGAGACCTTTCTTATTTTCCTGCTCTCGGTGGTTAATCTACTATTTCGTTTCTCATGCTCTGAAAGTAGGCCATTGTGTTTCTAAGAAGCGATGTGAAATGTTCTAAGAAAGTGATGCATTTCCTCCCTAGGCCGGAAAAGTAATTTAAAAAAATCTTCGTCTGTACTGAGCAAAGGCAGAAACGCAAATTCGATGACATTATTTATATTAATTCTAAATTTTTAATAATAAAAATGAACAAAGTATTTAAATAGATAACAATATTTTTGTCATTTAGGGACTTTCAAAAAATAATAAGCTGAGCAGACAGAAAAAATGTCAAAAAAAGGGTGGTTTAAAAAAAAAAAAATTGCACGAAAAAGTAAAAGGGCGGGATAATTTTTCGTAAGGATCCGTTTCAAAATCACTCGGGAAATCCATCTGTCACACTCTAGCATACATAAAAGATATTATCTTCGTATACTTTCTCTCTTTCGCATTGGCAGCCCGAGTGATTTCACAATAATTTTTCAAACGTTTTCTATAATTAATTCATCAATTCAGAAATCTAGCTTCTTATGGGTGGCTTTCATCTATTCTTTGTCTTTTATGAAGTGAGGAATCTGTAAATGATAAGAGAGTTAGGCTGACAAATATAAGGTTGCATGATGTTCATGATGAGCGTGGGTAGGCTCCCCACAAGGTGGAACGATGACCTGGTGAAGGCGGCGGGAACCTGTTGGATGAGGGCAGCGCAGGACCGGTCGTTATGGCGATCCTTGCGGGATGTCTATGTCCAGCAGTGGACCGTCCACAGGCTGAGATGATGATGATGATGATGTTAATTTAATTTCTAAAATTGTGTGTATGTGAAATCATAGGATTTTAATTTCGTATTTCCTTTATACCTACCTATAGGATACGTGAACGAGATGTTCATAGCACTGCAACATTGTGTATCGACTGTTATAATTTCAAGAATGACGAGCGAAGACATGTTTGGATACAACGTGACCGTGCAGAGATATCCGCATCCGCGTTACATGCTTGATTATGCACTGGGAGCGCTGCAGTTTCTCTTCCCCATGTGTATAATGCTCAGCTTCAGTTACACGGCAGTCAATATCGTCAGAGCTATCACCGTGGAAAAGGAACTACAACTGAAGGTCAGTCGATGTCTCTGTGACTCTAAATATTGGATTCTTTTGAAGTGAAACTTCTTATTTGAAATTCAGATCCGCAACCTTTTTGTGTGACGGAAGTTCGAAATTTAAATCGGGAGCGGAAGTTAGAAATTTTAATCGGGAGAAGTTTCACATCTGCCGGGTGTTCCCTGACGGTCAACTTTTTATAGGGTTCCGTACCCAAAGGGTGAAGACAGGACCCTATTACTAAGCCTACGTTGCCTGCCGTCTGTCTGTCCTACCTATTTAGGGCTGTAACTTTTGAACGGTAATAAGCTAGACAGTTGAAATTTACACAGAATGTGCGTTATTATGGCGCATTTGCTAACAAATAATAAAAATGTCAAAAACTAAAAAAAATTTTAGGGTCCTCATACAAGAAACTAGTTTTTATCAACGTTTTTTCTTCTCGCTCTATCGTAAAAATGATAATACATACAAGCGTCAAACTTGGTGTGATTATAGAGCAAACTCTACAGTATAACAACAAATAATAAAAACCGACTAAGTGCGAGTCATTCTTGCGCTAAAGGTCCCGGAGAAAACAAAACATTTTTGCAAGTTATAATATTTTGTGTGGTGGTGTGATACGGAACCCTCGCCTAGGTGCGCGAGTATCCCGACTCGCTCTTGACCGGTTGTTTAAAATCTTTTTCAACTTCATAAGGTTATGATTTACTCGAACTTTGATCTTTTAGGAAACAATGAAGATAATGGGTCTTCCCACGTGGTTACATTGGACAGCATGGTTTTGCAAACAATTTATTTATTTGCTGTTCTCAACGCTTTTAATCGTCGTTATACTAAAGGTGAGTTTTACGTAATAAAACTAAGGGCTATAAAGCTGCTTGAGTTTAATAATTTTCCTAAGTTTATCTTTACAGGTGAACTGGTTTACAAGCGAATATGGATTCAGTGGATACGCTGTATTCACTAACACACCGTGGACAGTTTTATTCTTCTACATAACATTATACTTGACTTGTACGATATTTTTTTGTTTCATGATAAGTGGTTTCTTTTCGAAAGGTACGTTAACGTTATTTTAGAGACCTAAATCCATTAACATGCAAAATAATGGACGCCGGGTCTAGTACAAAATTCTCGAAAAAAGTGTCCGAAACTATTCTACAAAAAACGAAGTACGTGTAGTAAACCAAGTAAAAACCATTGAGGTACATTCCGACACCCAGACTGAATTTATTGTAACACTCGTATATGCTAATTGGTTCAACCTTACGAGTATTTAGCCTGTGCCAGGCGCTTGCCGCGCACCGCGTCACTCCCAGTACGCGCCCCGCACTGCGGAAGTGGTGCGCAGATTTTGTTCGCGTTGTCTGCACTATACATAATTATTCAATGGTAAAAACATTGAAAATGCACAAATTCTTTTTAATTTGGCTTGCGTAGTTTTTATCCCATCGCGGCACGGCGCATGTGCGTGTAGTCGGCCGATCAGACGAAGACTTCTCTTTATAAGTTTTAGTGCTCTTTTGGTTCGGACACTTGAGCGCGGACCCGACGTCCAGTAGTTGGTATGTCAATGCCTAAAACACTTTGATTTATAATGTACTAATTATGTTGTTTTAGGTAGTACAGCAGCGTTATTTGCTGGTGTAATCTGGTTCCTAAGTTATACTCCTGCATTTCTTTTGGGCATGGATATGAACATGTCTGCTGCACTGCAGGCTTTTACATGTCTCAGTATTAACTCTGCTATGTCGTATGGCTTTCAGCTGCTTCTGGCGAAGGAAAGTACTGGAGGTTGGTTGTTTTTTGTGAATTACTTCTTAGTTTTTTACGGATGCAAAATTCTAAAGCAGGCACTATACTCTCGCGAGAACTTATCGGCGAGAATTCTCAGCAAGAACGTCCAAGGAGAATTACTATGACCTACGCAAGAACAATGAAGGGCATCCACACTCTCGTTCTCGGCTCTTCTCGTCTGTTCTCGACGAGAATGAAGTGCTTACCAACATCTAAACAAAAAACTAAATAAAAACCGGTCAAGTGCGAGTCGGGCTACTCGCGCACCGAGGGTTCCGTACCACACCATCATACAACAAAATAGCTAAAAAATTGTTTTCCTGGACCTTTAACACGAGACCGACCCACACTTGGCTGTTTTTATTATTTGTTGGTATAATGTAGAGTTCGATCTATAATCACACTAAGTTTGATGCTTGTATGTATGACCGTTTTTACGATAGAGCGAGAAAAAAAAACATTGATAAAATTAGTTTTTTGTATGAGACCCCCATTAAATTTTAACTTTTTGACATTGACTTATTATTTGTTAACAAATCCGCTGTAATAACTTATTCTGTGAAAATTTCAAATGTGTAGCTATTACGGTTCAAAAGTTACAGCCCTAAAAAGGTAGGACGGACGGACGGATGGACAACGTAGGCTTAGCAATAGGGTCCCGTTTTCACCCTTTGGGTACGAAACCCCAAAAACAATAGAATAATTACGATACATTTTTGAAATTAGAAATAAAATAGGCTTTAATAAAGGTAAAAAAGTCGCCTTTATTGTTATTCAAGCGAATAAATACAAATAGATTTCATTTATTGCATTCTGGTAGTGATTGGACTTTAGTCTTATACTTTGACTAATTATTATAAGGACTAGCCTTGCGGTAGCATTTCCCCTCTGCCACGGTATAAGCACAATTGATCTTGTGCATTTACATTCAATTTTACACCATATCACTAAACGAGACAGCCTATAATTGCGAAATAATAACTTCGAACTTAGAACGTTTGAGGTTCACACGAGACTACTTTTCATGATTTTTAACATTCAAAATTAGAATCTTAAGTTATGGGGAATAAAATCCAAAGTTGCGGATTTCATGTTACCTCGCCCCGCGCAAAAAGTGGCAGAAATGTTTGTTAGTAGAATTACACGCGTAACCAGTCCACATATAGATAGTCAAAGATCTTATACTTTATCCATATGCTTATTATACGTAGGGACATTATTTTCTTCAGTTCAGTTTTTAATTACAGGTATGCAATGGGGCGAGTTTATGTTTTCGCCGGCAACACACTCCACTCGCTTTGTTTTCGGCCACGTTATCATGATGTTGGTGCTAAACTGTGTTATCTACATGCTGGTCGCACTTTACTTGGAGCAAGTGATGCCGGGCCCATACGGCACACCCAAACCTTGGTATTTCTTTTTACAAAAAAGTTTTTGGTGTGCCAGTTCAAAAGGATCTGGTAAGTTTTTTTTCTACTGCGTAAACTGTACGTTAGGTACAACTTATAGCCCAGTTAATTTACGGAGTTTTGTTAGGAGGGGTGGGAAGTAATTAGGTATGTATGGGACTTTTAAACTGTAACCGGTACATTTAGTGACAAAAAGACTATCTGAAAATATATTAAAAGAAATTCGCTACAAAACATAGACATCAAAATGTTATGTCCCTAAGCTTTTAACTTAAATAATAATACTACATTTTAATTAGATTCAACAATATTTAAATGAATTTTGAGCAATAAAATAGGCATTGAAATTTAAAAACGAGTTATTCATTACAGAAAATACTAATGTATTTTTCAAAGTGTCTATAACGGTAAAGCCTTAAAACTGTGAAAAAAAATCCGTCAGGTTTTTTAGAACGAGAAATTTTAAATTTGGGTCTGTTGTTGACGTGATTTTATTGTTAATTTTTGTATTTGTATTTCTAGGCTTAAATTGGCTCTTAAATGATATAGTACCCAAAAATATATCAATTCTTAATTATTCCTGGGTCGAACCGTACAATGACTGGGCTATTGATTTTCATTAGGTACTTCTTCAAACTCTACTACATACTAAGTAATGTATTTTCTTGTAGTTGCATTATTGTCTTAAAACATTGAAACTGGTGTAGTTGCCACTGTAAATACATAGGGTACTTCTTCGTATGCTGACACTTTTTTAAGGGGATGATCAGACCGTAAAACTGAACAACTTTCTCTGGCACCAACATCGATATTGCGAAAAAAAAAAAACAGCTGTTCTATACAAAACTACTTGAGCGAAATATATATGGGACGGCAGATTTTTTTTCGCGATTTCGATGTTGGTTCTAAAGTGAAAGTTGTTCAGTTTGATTGTTTAAACATCCCCTTAAAAAGTGTCAGCGTATTAAGAAGGACCCTGTATACAGTATTCCTTACACCCTGTATATCTTATATTTATACACTATATTTATATACTAGAGCCTAATTTCTTTTTCCAGTGTACGAAACTATAGACGATAGCGTCAATGACCAACTGACGAAAGAAAAAGATCCAATCGATCATGCGATAGGAGTCAAAATGTCTGTAAGTTCACCCTTTGAAGAGGTAATTTTATTTGGTCTAAAACAATATGTTACTTATAATTAATATTTTCTTTTTTCTTCAGAATCTTACAAAAATTTATGAATCACATGTCGCAGTTAACAATCTATCCTTAAATATCTATGACGATCAAATAACTGTATTACTCGGACACAACGGTGCTGGAAAGTCTACCACTATATCCATGTTGACGGGTTCGTACATTATAGCTTATTTTTAAAAGGCTATGCCTAGGTACTTATGGAAATTAAATGTAAACATTGTATCTGGTACTTGTTTATCTTCGTTCTTACCCTTATTGTAGGTGCCTACCCTATTTCCTATACTTACCTAAATATTAGGTTTTAGGGTGCCTGTCCACTGATGCAGAGCGAGGCTGCGGAGCGGAGAAACTGGAGAAATATTAACCAATAAGATTGTATAAAATAAAACTGCGGAGATTTTATGTAATCCTATTTGTTAGTATTTCTCCGTTTCTCAGGTCCGCAGCCTCGCTCCGCTTCATTGGACAGGCAGCCTTATAGGCTGAAGATGATAGACATGTTTTTATCGCGTTTGTATCAAATTGAATACCAGATTTTTCTAAAACATCACTACGCTTTCTTTCTTTATAGAACTGTATTATTTTAATATCATAGCAGTTTTTAAGAGGATGATCAGACCTTCAAAGTGAACAAATTTCTGTATGGGAGACAGAGAATTTGGACATTAGTCCCGTAGAGAAAGTTGTTCAGCTTGATGGTTTGATCATCCCCTTAAAAAACCGTCGGCATTATAAGAAGAAACCTATATATACAGTGTTGTTACGTTAATGTTGTGTTATGAACTTATCAAACCATCTTTCTGAAATTAGGCAACCTCGAGGTAACCAGCGGATCGATATGGGTTGCGGGGTATGATATGAGCAAGCAAGCTCGCTCCGCTCGCTCGCATATCGGCCTCTGCCCTCAGCATAACGTCTTGTTCAGTGAGCTCACTGTCAGGGAACACTTGGAGTTCTTCGCGAGGCTGAAAGGGTTCTCTGGTAAGGAGATGGACGAAGAAATCGATTCGTTGATCGAAAAGTTAGAGCTAAAAGATAAGGTTTGTTGTCTAATCTTGTAATTTTGATTTTAATTTAAAATTTTCGAGTTCAGGGCCGTCCTTAAGCTATTTAAGGCCCAAAGGTACACTTATAAGTTGGGGACAACATTTTTGAGTGCCAAAACATAAAAACAGTAAAAAAGTTGTTGATGTAAAAAGGTCGTTATTTATTTTCTATGGATGTAAAAAAACGTGGTGGTCCAGTGGCGAGTAATCTTGCCTGCCGAGCGGGAGGCAATTGTTCGATCCCCGTCCAGGCCGACTCGTACCAATGAATTTTTCGGAATTTATGTACGATTTATACACACCACTGGCTTTTCTGTGTAGGAAAACATCGTGAGGAAACCTGCATACTTCAATCTCGGGGCATGTATTGTACCCACTGTCTATTACATGTGGCGACGGGCTCACCCCCCGTCACACTGGACAGAAGTTTCGATAGTACTAGTGAAACGTGGATGTTCTGAGTTTTCACAATATCTCTGACTACCGGGGAATATAGGCATGAGCATATGCTATGCTATGTTTACGATGTGTTGGAACAATTTTATGTTTTTGTTTTAGCGCGATTATCAAGCACATGGTCTTTCCGGTGGTCAAAAACGTAGACTCTCGGTGGGTATAGCGCTCAGTGGAGATGCCAGAGTGGTTCTACTCGACGAGCCCACGTCGGGCATGGACCCGGCATCACGCAGAGCGCTGTGGGATCTTTTGCAGAAGGAAAAGAAAGGCGAGTGTTTCCTTTTTAAGGTTCCTCACAAGTTTCCTCAAAAGGAAAAAAACAAAACCCTTATAGGATCACTTTGTTTTCCATCCTTTCGTCTGTCAAGGCGTTTCTCAGGAACGGATAGAGATATCAAGTTGAAATTAATATATAGGTACTAAAACAGTTCCGTGACTGACTTACTGACAGACAACGCTGAGCCTAAACCGCTGAATATTTTTTTTTAGTTTCCTTCTTAATATGCTGACCCTTTTTTAAGGGGATGATCAGACCGTCAAACTGAACAACTTTTTCTATGGCACCAACATCGAAATCGCGAAATAAAAATCAGCTGTTCCATACAATAAACTCCAAATCTACGCAAACCAAATATATGGGACAGCTGAATTTCTTTTCGCGATTTCGGTGTTGGTCCCATAGAGAAAGTGGTTCAGTTTGACGGTCTGATTAAGAAGGACCCTGTATATTCTACGGAGGATGTAGGGGATGTACAAGAAAGGATTTTGCTATATTATATTTTCACGCGGACGAAGTCGTGCAAAAGCTAAGTAGTTTCAAATAAGGCAGGGAGAAGGGAAAATAAATGCATACCAAAATGCTCAATAAGAATTAGACCACATGATATTACGTACCTACCTACCTTACTCGTCCTAGTACGTTCGACGGCCCGATAGCACAGTCGGTAGTGAACCTGCCTGCTGTGCCAAGGGTCGCGGGTTCGAATCCCGTAAGGGACAAATATTTGTATGATGAATATGAATATTTGTACCCGAGTCATGGTTGTTTGTACCTATATATGCATTATATATCGTTGTCTAGTCATCATAACACAAGTCCAGACTAGATTTTGGTACTTTAAATGTGACTAGATAATTTGTGTGACAATGTCCAAGATATTTATTTATTTATTTATTACTCTGATTTTTATAAAAAAACAAAGACCGGAATTTGTTTATTTAGCTGGATAGCATTCATTTACAATTACGATGCGACTAAATGATATCTATGTTTTATCAGCTAAGGATATTAAGCGTTTCTTGATTAAGTCCGGTACAGACCGAAGGATTAAATAAAAAAAAAGAGACTGTTGATTAAATTATCTATACTGATAAAACAGTTTTGGATTTTCAAAGTTAATAAGGTACCTTACCAAATTACTTTACTACCTTTGAAATCCAAAACTTTAACACTGATTAGGTACCTATAATGTCAGTCAATGCGCTGTTTTCTTAAAACTTTATGTACCTACCGACCTACTTACATTCATACCTTTCATACAACGAGATGTTGAATATATGAATGTAAACAAAAGGAAATTAAAGAACGTGACATACTTACAAAGTATATGCCGATAGTTTTTTAAGGACCACACCATCAAACTAATAAGTTAAATAGTTTCAAAAATCTAAAAAACACGTTTTTGTCAGTAAAAGTACAAAAGACTCGTCAAAACAAACCAAATGAGCCCAATCTCGAGGGGTTTACTAGTAGCCATTGATGAGTTCCACTATCTACCTCCTCACTCCATCTTCAAATCAGCTAAGTTTCAAATCGATACTACCAATAGAAGTAATGTTAATGAAATTGACTTCCTAGATTTTCTTACAAACTCAAAATGTTTTATTCAAAATAATATCACGTGGATAGCTTTCTGACGTCATTTTTGACTCTACCAACGCGTCGGAAGATGTTCCGTTGTAGAGAAGATGCGGCCAGAAACTCTACAACACACATCTTTTGAAATAATACACAACTTACAATTACAAATAGAACATTGAAATACTGTCAAGTACACAGTGTAATATTGTCAAGACCAGACATTTTGGTCATTCATATAGTCATCGAGTTCATAGTAAAGACAAAGAAAACCAATATGCCTTTATTAAGCTCTGTATGTTTTAACTTGTACCTGAAATGTATTCGACTTCATTGCAAGTTTTTCGACGGCACAGGTCGTTCTATGATTCTAACAACACACTTCATGGATGAGGCGGATATCCTGGGTGACCGCGTGGCCATCATGTCGCAGGGTCGTCTTCAGTGCGTCGGGTCCCCCTATTTCCTCAAGAGTCACTATGGCATTGGGTACACGCTCGTCGTTGTCAAGGGCGATGACTTCGACTACTGTGCTTGTACAGATCTTATCAACAAGTACATACCTGGGACTCATGTCAAGGAAGATCGAGGTACGTGTTTTGGTCTAACATGAATCTATTTTAAATTCATACTTGAACTGAATAAACTTTATAATTGTATCTTAACATGTTGTAGGCACGGAAGTTACATACAGTTTAACAAACGATTATTCATATGTATTTCAAGAGATGTTGGACGATTTAGAAGCAAACATGTTCAATATAAGATTCAAGAACTATGGACTAGTGACAACTACGCTGGAAGATGTATTTATGTCGTACGTACCTACTGTTTAAAGTACCTAGTTTGTCACAAAAAATAATAAAATGTGTGTTTATCACAAAATAATAATAAAATGTTAACAAACTTATGGTGCCTACTTTTTAAAATTTCAGTGTTGGATCCGATGTAGCTACTATAAGTTCATTAGACTCAGATGACGGAGCCACTGTTGTGGAGTCCTCTTGTGATGAAGAATTGGAATCCTCTCTAGAACAACGTGAGTTACTCCACTATAACAGTACATAGATAGATATTGTATAGATAACTCATTACTAAATCATACAAATCGTATAGCTCAGAGCATCAAATTGAACAACTTTCACTATAAAGCCTACCCCAGGAAACGAGAAAAAAATTTAGCTGTTTCATACAAAACCACTCAAATGTATGGGACAGCTGATTTTTTTTCGCGTTTCCTGGGTTAGGCTCCATAGTGAAAGTTGTTCAGTTTGATGGCCTGCGTTCACCGTTTCAGTCTGCAGAGGGCTCACTTACACCCTGTTATTACATAATCATCATCGTCATAGGCCTTAGCATCTGTTGCTGATGATTTAAGCAGTTTTGTAAGGTCGTAGGAGAAGCACTTTTTCACATGACAACTAATATACCTTTGTACTAGCGCAATAACATAGCCCATCAATTTCTAACAATGAAGCGGTTTTCTAGTCAACAACGATACATCGAGTGAATCTGTTTGCATCTGGTGGAGACACGTCCTTGCAATCTGGCTGAAGTTGTGGCTAGTGTGGTCGCGGTCCTGGACGCTGCTAGTGCTGCAAGTGTCTGTGCCTATTCTTATCATCAACGCATCTCTCGGAATCATGGAATACGTAATGTCTTTGACGGAGACTATCCAGGCTAGAGAGCTCACATTGACTGAAGGGTGAGATTTGTTTGTTTAGTCTAGAATACGATGCGTGTAACAGATCTTCGGAGTGGCGTATACCTAGTGTCATTATCGTGATTAGAGGCACATGTCTCCGTAAGGGTTCAAGAATAAGGGTGCAATGAGAGGAAAAGGGGACCATACTCGACAACGCGGATTCTGTGCGGATTGGTGGAAGGACTGTATTTGTTAACTTGATGTCAGACTAACTTTCTGTCGCTTAAACTAACCATAGAGCTATACTTTACAGGACTAGGAACATTATACTTGTTCCTAGTTACAGGAGGAGAGGAACTGACATGGGTTGTCAAATGAAACCGTTTTTGACAACTTATCGGCAGGGTAAAAAATTCGTGCTCTGTGTACAATTGTAAAATACCTATTTCCAGCTTCGTGATTGTGAATTCTATCGTGAAATCGTGGATAATTTTATGAAATAGTGTTAGTATATTTTACAAAATTATCCACGATTTCACTTTAGATTCACAATTATTCACAGATCTCGAATTTTTACCCTGCCGATAACTTCCCAAAAAAGTCCTTATTAATATGCTGACACTTTTTTATGGGGATTATCAGTCCATCAAACTGAACAACTTTCTCTATGGCAACAACAACGAAATCCCGAAAAAAAATGTTGCTGTTTTTTTTTTGCGATTTTAATGTTGGTCCCATAGAGAAAGTTGCTCAGTTTGATGGTCTGATCATCATCTTAGAAAAGTGTCAGTATATTAAGAAGGACCCTGTATAGCATTCTATTATACAGTAGTGCCGCTAGGTACATCTCGCTCCCTCAGCCGTCACTTTCTCTATTCCTGTTATCATGGACCTAGTCCTGGTATAGTAACTTTATGCAACTAACTAAGGTTGGGAAAAAATGTCTTCCAGATCACGAATACTTGTTAATGTAGAAGATCGCTGACGGTTTTTGAAGTGCATACAACGCTTTATGTGATAACGTTTCATGCGATATAATTTATTTTTTTCAGATTCACAAGTACAGAGACTCTTCTCAACTATGCCGGTACCAATTCGACATCTCTGGGTGCAATAGCTGCGACAGCATACGAGCGAATGTTTACTCGTGAAGATATTCCCTCTATGGCTCTAACTACTGTCGAAGGACTGCCTTTAGATGATTACTATTTAGAGAGGGTATTTATTTATTTAACGACTAAACTATCTAATTATATCTGCATATCGTGTAATGATTGCTTTAGTGTCGTCAATGATAATAACCATCTATGCAAGATAACAATAGAATTAAATAAACAGCTCTATTATCGCATTCTAATTCGATGGCTCGATGACCTAGTTAGTACTAGTCTACCTAGCCGCCTGCGGAGCCAAGAGTCATGTGTTTGAATTCCAAAAGGATCACATTTTTGTATGACGAATGCAAATTTTTGTACCTAAATCGTTGAACAACAAAAAGGCTGTGGTTGTCATAATAAGTGAACTATTTACTTTAGTTAGTAAGTAGGTATGGTACTCGTTACAATAAAAATGAACTAATATTTCTTAATCTTTCTTGGTCTTCCTTTAATTTGAGATACTAATGGAGGATTAACTCTAATGAGCGTTTCTGCAACTGAGTGTATGTTGCTTAAAATAAGGTCCTTATGAATGATGCTATAAATATCGATCGATTGGTGCTATAAAAAAAAGGTGTTATTTTTACGTAATTTAGTTGATTTGATTCCCGGGTGAAAATAAAAGAATATTTCAGTAAAATTTGCCATCGAATATTTAGGGTACTTTCCCTCCAACCACGGCCTTTTTTCCCACCCGGTATAATACAAATCTGCAGGGTGTTAGGGTAAACAGTTGCATTACTTTAAGGGGTAATTGTACCCATGGTCCTAAACAACTTTCCCTAAGAAACTTATAGGAAATTCGCAAAAAATAATGTCGACTTTTCATACAAACATTCGATCAGCTGATTGCATTTAATATGGTAAGTACAAAAAAGTGTTTGCTAATTTCTAATATGTTTCTTAGGGAAAGTTGATTGGTTGGTTTCAGTATTATGGGCACAAATCACCCCTTAAAGTAAGTCAACTGTTTAGGTATCCTAACACCCTGTAGACTTGAATCAGGCCGATCTGGGTGAGATATTTAATGATTTGTGTCTCAATTTTCTTTATTTATTAAAAAAGTGATTTCTCATGTCGATAGGCAAACGACACGTCAACGATGGGCGTACTTCGTAACACTCTGCTCATTGGGGCTACGTTCATGGACGACTCAGCGACAGCATGGTTCAGTAACTACGGTTACCACGACGTGGCAAACTCTTTGGCGGCCGTACACTCGGCCATTCTCAAAGCCAGGATTCCTGACGCAAATATCACCGTCTTCAATCATCCACTGGACGCTAGTTATAAGGACAGGGTTAGTTTGGTTTGGTTCTTTTCGATGATCTAAACTATAGGTATTGTAAAACTGTAAAAGAAGTGTCTGTGTATTGAAGATTATTTACAAGATAACCATGTGGTTTTTAGGTGTCTCTGACTCTAAATCACAAATTTTTGGATTTTTTGTCTGAAGTGCGATTTTTGACAGTCAAATCAACAACTGTAGAAAGATGCATATCTCCACACCATAGTAATATTGTCATTTTCAACGTATGAGTTTCAAAAGTCGCACTCTTGTATGTTTGTTTGTTTCTTCGAGCATCACATAAAACTACTGATCCCATTTTGTTTGAAAGCTTATAATTTGACTTAAAATCTGGTATATAATTTGTGCGGACGAAGTCACAGGTAAAAGCTCGATAAATTATAAGCATTTTGTTTTGGGGACACTTGACTCTAACAATTTTCACTTTAAAGCTTAATATTTCGCTAAAGGATCCCTAATTCGAAAAATGATTTTCCCACACCGACAAAATTTTTAAAGAACTATCCAACGTTATCCCACACCATGGGATAGACGAGAAAAAAAATTGCATTCCCACTTTTCGTGTAGGGGAAGTTAAAAAATATTTTTCAAGATTTTATTTTACCACTTTGTCGGCGTGATTAATATGTATACCCATGTCAAATTACAGCTTTCTAGTACTAAGCGTCTCTGAGCTAAGCCGCGGACAGATGGACAGACGGACGGACATGGCGAAACTATAAGGGTTCCTTGTTGACTACGGAATCCTAAAAAGGGCGGGAAAGCGAGATGTTGCTAATTTTTCGGATCCGTTTCAAAACGTGTGTAAGAATCACTCGGGAAGCCTATCTACCTCACTCTAGCATACATAATCTTTTTATGTTTTTTCTCCTCAGTATTGGCATTCCGATTGATTTTCAAATGTTTTGAAACGTACGTTACTTATACTAAATTCCAAATAGCAATGAAATGTTCAAGCTATTTTGAATTACAGAAACAGAGATTTGAAACACTTACTATCACTTATACTTAGAACAGCTTTAGTACCATCCAAGATATGTCAGATAGTTTATCTTTCAGATAAATAAAGATAAATCAATTATAATAAAGTATAAATCACGTATATTTTGCTAATCTGAATTGGCCAGCAAAATTAAATAGCATAGCATATACTCACGACTATATTCCCCGAGGGGGTAGTCAGAGATATTCTGAATCCTCAGAACATCCACGTTTCACCAGTAGTACCGAAACTTTGTCCAGTGTGACGGGGGAAAACTAAATAGGAATCGGAAAATCTCTTCGTCTTTATTTGGAATGAAGTATAGCCTAAAATGAATTCATAGAGCGGTTCAGAAATTGATTTTGCATTATTAGGTACGTCTTGCTTTTGTTTCCTTTCCTCATATTCGAAATGCAATCGGGGCGCCAATATATCTCATGTGAAATGGGAAGGAAATGGGTGACTTGGTGAACAATCTACTATTTTAATTTCAGACGGACATGCAGATAATAGTTTCGTTGCTTTCGATGCAGTTCTCGTCTGGCATAGGCACCAGTATGGGTATTGTGAGCGCTGTCTACATCATGTTTTATATCAAGGTTCGATTCATTGTTTAATCAATTGTTTTGTTCTATTATCTTTACTTCATAAGTCAACGTCTATCAAAGATTATTACATACTTTATCGCTTTGTAAATAAATTAAAAGCAAATAACATTCCTCAGAGGCTTGTGTTATGCCTCAAAATTTAGAATGAGCGAGTAGGTCTATAAAAGGTTGCCTACTAATTGCTAGTTAGAATTTTGAAACATGTTTAATTGTAATACCTACATAAAATCTAATTTAGATTTCACACTTCATGGTGAAATTTATATCGGCAGTATATCGACAAATTCAGATGAAAAATAAAATTTTAGTTCCGGAGATATTGATGTACATATTATACAAAATGGAGTCTTTTGAAAATATTAAGCTGTAGATACCGACTAAAAAACCTTTGAGGGCGTTATATTTAAGTTTTTTACTTTTGTAACACTTGTATAATTGTGTAGCGCCACAGACGGACGTCTCGCTCGTAGCATTGCTTGACGCGGAATATTGAAAGACGTCCCAATTGAGTCGTTTTCGAGTCTTCACTTTGCGCGCGCTAGTAACATATCTGCTTATTTATGGAATAATATAATCACAGCCTATAAATCTAATACGTTTGCGTACTGCTGACTTTGCAGGAACGTATTTCCCGAGCTAAGCTTCTCCAGAAAGCTGCGGGCATAACTCCTATCACAATGTGGGTCAGTGCAGCGGTGTTCGACTGGGCTTGGTACCTCATCATTTGTATTCCGGTCGTAATATCATGCGCAGCTTTCCAGGTCATCGGGTTTACAACTGCTGCAGAATTAGGTATGTACTTGTACTTGGCGACAGATTACGGGAATTTCCTGTCTCTCCAGAATCCCTAGCTTAAGGGAATTAAACCGGTCAAGTGCGAGTCGGGCTACTCGCGCACCGAGGGTTCCGTACCACACCACCATACGACATCTATAGGTAGTAACTAAAATTTTTGTTTTATTCTGGACCTTTAACACAAGACCGACTCACACTTGGCCGGTTTTTATTATTTATTATTATACTTTAGGGTTTGCTCTATAATCACACCAAGTTTGACGATTATACGTATTACCCTTTGTACCATAGAGCGAGAAGAAAAAACGTTGATAAAAACTAGTTTCTTGTATGAGGACCCCCCTTAAATTGTAACTTTTTGACAATTTTATTATTTGTAAGAAAATGCGCTATAATAACGCACAATCTGTGAAAATTGCATCTATCTTGCTATCTGCTGATGATGATGATGATGAAGTTTAATTTAAATCAGGAATTGGTGTTTATATTCATGTTTGCAACCCAATAGTGGCAAGCCTGTTTTGTTACCATTAAGAAGAATACCTAATAGGTACACCCACCTAATATTTCTAGTTTTTCTGACCAGTGGTTCCCATATAAGGTGTCATCATCATATCAGTGAAGCAATCCCAAATCCTCACCTCCTTTTCGCAAGTTTCTTATCTAACATTAATAAACATCAATTATTCTCTATTACACACTAAAATAGAATACAGGATGTACAAGTGACAGCCTAGCAAATACTGAAACAGTGAACGCAGACCATCAAACTGAACAACTTTCACTATGGAGCCTACCTCAGGAAACGCGAAAAAAAATCAGCTGTCCCATACAAAACTGCTGTACCTACCCGACTCAAACATTTGGAACAGTTGATTTTTTTTCGCGTTTCCTGAGGTATGCTACATAATACTGAAACGGTGAACTCAGACCCTCAAACTGAACAACTTTCAGTTCAGTTTGATGGTCTGAGTTCACAGTTTCAGTATTTGCTAGGCTGCTACTAACACCCTGTATACACTCAACCACAGAATCTAGACCTTATTAAAAAACCATACCTGCTAATTAATTTATTGTTATAGGTCGGATGTACCTTTGTCTAATGGTGTACGGCCTAGCAATGCTGCCGATCAACTACGTGTTCTCTTACTTCTTCAAAGGACCTGCCATCGGCTTTGTTACCATGTTCTTTGTTAACGTTCTTTTGGGTTAGTTACCTATTTTAAATTATTTATTTAAGCTATCTATAGGTAGGAGGATCAAATATTATTATACCTTTGAAAAAGACAGCAATAAACTCGCGTTTCCTCATAGTGGTGTAGCGTGGGTTTTTGTCGCCCGAGGCACAGATAGATTTTGCCGCTCCCTTATCTTTATAAGAAGACCTACTCAAAAATTAACGAAATTTTTAGCACAACTATTCGGATTGTGGTCAGACATCTTTTGGTTTGCCCATGCAAAAATAGAAACTTAGGGCGAGAGCGGAGCGAGCTCGACTTTTCTCCTCAATACAAATCGGTTGGAGCCAGAGCTTTTACGTACAAAACATGTGCTAAATAACTTAAGTAAACGCTATGGATCGAGCGAAGCAAACTCAACATTTTTAGCACCACATCTTAGCTGTGGTCAGAAGTCTTTAGGATTATTTGTAAGTACAGTATTTAAAACAGAAAATAAGAGCGAGCTCGACTTTTCTTCGCTTAGAATTATTGATTATAGACAGAGCTCAATCAATCTATATTTTTCCCTAATTTTCTGCCCCTAATAAAGTGCCGCCCAGGTCATTTGCCCCCCAGCCAAATTTCAGTCAGTTTTACATAGTATTCTAAGCTAGATCATGTCAGACTTGAACATTAGCTGAAAGCAAGTTCACCATAAACACGCTTTGCCAGTTCGGACTGACCTGCGTGCTAGAGTAAACCCCACTCCCGCTCACCCTTTTTCGTGAGAGGAATTGAGCCAGTAATTAGTACTGACCCTCCTGAAACAAATCAAATAAATTTTGTTTAAATATCATGAAGTCTACCCTTGAGAGTTTGTTTGTCTGTGTTACCATTGTTCTGATTTCTTACTTGATCTGTCATCAGGTATGATGGGCTCGCAGATAGTGGAGGCATTGTGGGCCCCGCAACTCGATACGAAAGCAGCAGCAGACATCATGGATATGATATTGCAGTTCTTCCCATTGTACAGCCTTGTCACCGCTCTCAGGTACCGATAGACTAAGAATTTTCGCTACGTACCTATTTAGATAAGTCAAATACCTACCTCATAAAGGAAACCATCCATTGGAATGGAAGGCGAGCTTTTTCATTCCATCTGTGTTATTTATCTGTTCATTCATTCTATTAGTTATCATAGTACGGTGTTGAATCCTAATGATAAATTGAATCAGGCGTTACTTTGTGAGAAATATATGACTAATAATAGGCATACAAGATTGTTTCGAAACCTCCGCTTCTAAATACCTAGTAGACCAATTTGTATTACGTTTAATGCATTGCAACCACCAAATAATTTCTGGTTGGCAGGTTGTATTGGATAACGTAATACAACTTTGTCTATTATACTCCATTTCAAATAGCCACGAAATTTTAAGGCTATTTTGAATTACAGAAACAGAGATTTGAAACACTTCCTCTCACTTATTCTTAGAACAGCTTTAGTAACATCCAAGATATATCGGATAGTATACAGGTGTTAGGGTAAACAGTTGCATTACTTTAATGGGTGATTGTACCCATGATACTCAACAACTTTCCCTTAGAAACCTATAGCAAATTCGCTTAGGCCAAAACAAATTTTTGGCCTTTCCATACTAAAACAGCTAATCGAACGTTTGTATGAGAATTAAAAAAAAAATCGCTAATTTCCTACAGGTTTCTTAGGGAAAGTTGTTCAGTATCATGGGTAGAATCACACCTTAAGCTAATGCAAATGTTGACCCCAACACCCTGTATATTTCTGATAAATTTATTTATATTTCATTTGCAAATCAGAATTGGCCAGAAAGCTGTAGAAATCGGAAAATCGTTTCGTCCTTATTAGAAATGAAATATAGTATAAGGTATATTTAGAAGCGGAGGTCTCGATACGATCTAGTTATCTACCTACTCATATTATCCTAATGATATTGTGTATAAACTTCAGGTCCCTGAACTCAGTGGGCCTGGTTGAGTGGTCTTGCATGCAAGGCTGCGACTACTTGTCCGCAGTAATGCCGAACCTCAACGAGTGTACCATGGAGGCTATGTGCGAAAACTTCTCAGAGCAATGCTGTGGTGAGTTGCCACGGTTTGGTTTTACAACAATAGAGAAATCTCTCGTGCAGTTATGAATTCACGATATAATTAAAATTTTAAAAGCGATGCTAGTTCGTTAGACGCTATGTTTGTCGGTGGACAGGGTGCCAATAAGCTTTAGTTACCAGTTTTGACTCGATAAAACAATTAATGTGTCGGGGACCGCAAGTGATTGTAACAAAATCAAAGGTCATTTCAGCGGTCCCCTACGACTACTTAATTGACCTAAAGAGAGTTAAAAATTAAAACATACTACATTTGCTTACATCAAAAATAATAGGTGACCGATTTTTTTTATTTTAAATGTTCGTTAAATGTTCGGATGTTCTGTGGTTTCAGAATATCTCTGACTTCCTCCTCGGAGAATATAGTCGTGAGCATATGCTTATGCTTATGCTTTTAAATGTTAGTTTTTGGCTTTGGGGGTTTTTTAAGTTTGTAATTATAGATATAATCTTAGACCAATTATTAATCTAAGGGTATAATCAAATCATTGACATGCCAAATAACTGGTAAGTCAATGGGTATAATGAAGTAATTATCAAAACTAACAGATTACGCATGGTACCAATGTGTATAAGGCGATCGGCTTGCGCCCCCTAGGTCCCTGCGCCTGGGTGGCACGCACCTCTTGCACCCCCGGTAACGACGGCCCTGGTATAGAGATCTGTCTTACGGAATGTTATTTGGTACAGTTCGAGACAATCCCTACTGGGAATGGGAGCAGCCGGGAGTGTTGCGGTACATAGCGTGTATGCTGCTCACTTGTCTTATCATGTGGATAGTGCTTATGATCGCCGAGTACAGGCTCCTACAGAAGGTATGACCACGAAAATATGTGGGTGTCCACGCAAGAAGTGTCCCGTTGTCGGCATTTTAACCCACCTTTTTTATTATTCGATTAAAAAGAAGATTAAAGAGAAGAAGAAAGAGATCTTTTTATATATTTTTTATGATTTCACTAGATAAACTAATGGTGAATATGTGAGTAAAATTTCAGTGCCTAATTATAAAGGGTAGCAAGTTATTCTAGTTTGAGAAAATAATGTTAAAAATGCATTAGTAATTTTTTAACTTTTCGAATAAAAAAATCTAGGTATCGTGTGAGGTTATTTCAATCGTGTATTCAATTTATGATTTCACTAGATAAGCTATCCAAGAATATTGTGTATTTTTTTTTGTTTCGGTAACTTGTATAAATCTAGTAGAAAAACTAAAAATAAGATACCATTCCCAGGTAATTCCGGGAAGTATGGCCCCTTAATTCACTACTTAACTCTAGATAAACCATAGGTATTCAATCGCGAGAAGAGACCTCCCCCAGTCGAGGAGAGGTCACTGGACGCTGACGTGGCTGATGAAGCAAGGCACGTGGAGCACGTGGACACGCGAGCCCTCGGCGGGCACAGTCTCGTGGCCAAGCGTCTCTCCAAGTACTACGGAAAACAACTTGCCGTCGACCAGGTTTCCTTCAGTGAGTGTAAAAACCAGCCAAAATTGTGTTTTCTCCAGGACCTCGGTGGCGAAATTGGAAAACGCAATTCCCCGGTTTGGAAGAGTGTGGGTTCAAGTCTCGCCCAAGACTTATGGCATGTTTCACCACTTTTGGATAAGTTCTGGTTACCTTATAGAATATGTCAAATGGCCTGTCGGATAAGCTAACAAGAACTTATTCGCAAGTGGTGAAACAGGCAGTAGTTGCAGGTGGTTGCAATTAAAATAAAATTAAAAAGCTATTAGTACCTATTCTGAATGATAGTCGGTTTTTCAGCTGTTGGTGATACGGAATGCTTTGGACTCCTAGGAGTGAACGGTGCAGGCAAGACGACCACTTTCAAAATGTTGATGGGAGACGAGAGCATTTCTAGCGGAGACGCCTTCGTCAGTGGTCACTCTGTCAAGACTGATATCACGAAGGTTCATGAGAAAATTGGTGAGGGTTAATAAAGTTGTAAAAAGTATTTGGAATACCGTGATTTGATTGTTCCTCTATTGAAAAGGAAGGATAAGGATTAGAAAAAAGCTGTGGTGGTCCAGTGGTGAGTAACCTTGCCTGCCGTGCAGGAGGCGTTGGTTCGATCCCCGTCCAGGCCGACTCGTACCAATGAGTTTTTCGGAATTTATGTACGATTTGTAACACCACTGGCTTTTCGGTGAAGGAAAACATCGTGAGGAAACCTGCATGCATCAATTTCGAGGCATGTATCGTACCCACTGTCCATTATAAGTGGCGACGGGCTCCACCCCCGTCACACTGGACAGAGTTTCGGTACTACTGGTAAAACGTTCTGTGGTTTCAGAATATCTCTGACTACCCCCTCGGGGAATACAGTCGTAAGCTTACGCTTATGCTAAATTAGGCGACTGCCTTATCTTTCTTTTTCCGTTAAGATTGACTAGGCTAGATGGGATGCCTATGGACATTGGAGACCAGCCGCCAATTCAGCGCTTGAGAACTTGTTATGTCTGATCTTGTAAAAACTGCATTAAATTAGCATGAGTTAGGATTAAGCTTTGTAAATGTAACGTGTCTTGCTTCAGTGGCTGTGACAACGCATTTATTAAGTAAACCAGGCACAAAACAACACAAAACTTTGCCACGACCTACTTGGTCAGATACTAGATCGTCGATATTATGTTAGGTATTTCACTATAGTCTTCCATTTGGTTGTGTTTTCGTCAGGCTACTGCCCTCAGTTCGATGCAGTGTTCGAGGAGCTGACCGGTCGGGAGACGCTGCGCTTTTTCTCTATGCTACGTGGATTGAAACCAGAAAACGTACCGAAACAGATCGAAACTTTGGCACTAGCGCTTGGCTTCTACAAACATCTGGATAAGAGGGTAATTATAGTAGTTGTCATTAAGGGTGTATTACTGTTCGTTGGCGCGCTCCATACAAACGAAGTCTGGTTATATTCTCACTACTAACCAACTAAAGTCAATTAAATTTTGCAGCAACAATCTAGAAACAAATCTCTGTGCTTGTATGTTGCCAGATTTTTATCTGTGAATTTCTAAGTGTCAAAAGACATTTAAAAGTACCTTCTTGCGTTAATTATGCATCTGTGCATTAAGTAGATTCATTTTTGCATCGTGTAATAATGGACTAACTACTTAGGTAACGGAAAAATGTGACCTAAGTGCGGGATTAGTTTAGGTCACGGAGTGCTATAAAGAGATTTTAAAATTAGGATCTTTCTATCCAACATTTTTCCATACTGCCAGTCCACTGAAAATTCATTAATAACTATTTCATGTCATTGCGCCAACATCATTTTTAGAATAATCGCACTGGGAAGCATGACGACAATATTACCAATAATCGTCGTAATTTTACTTTTAATTTAAATAAATAAACTCTAATTTAATATGTTATTTAAGCAGTTTTTCTTGCACCTAGCATTTTCCTCGCTGTAGTGAGGTGAAAAATTGTGTTTCGCTTGGCAGCAAAGTTATTCTTCGTCTCGTACCGTTAAAACCCTCGTTACGCTCAGGATTCAATACAAGTACTCAGGCCGAAAAAACAACTTTGCAGCATAACAAACAACTATTCTCTGTTTTCTATCACTAGAGAACCTCCTGTCATTTTTGAAGTCACACGTTGAAATCAGCACATGAAAAACAAAATTGCTATGGAAATTATGCATCATTCGATCATGATTTAGAAAGTGAGATTAAAAAATAACACTTCTGAAACGAAAACAATTTGCGCGCGACGCAAGAAAGTTTTCACTTATCATTTTCTGTTGCCAATGATCATAATGTCTACGCTCACATTATACCTACACCTAATTAACATAATGTGATAACTATTTCACCCATTACAATGACATTTTCTTGTGGTTAAATAGGTGTACCAATACTCTGGTGGAAACAAACGTAAACTGAGTACGGCGGTGGCGCTGCTTGGACGCACACGACTCGTGTTTGTGGATGAACCGACGACCGGTGTGGATCCCGCTGCCAAGAGACAGGTTTATTAAATATATACCTCTGATCCTTCTTAGCTGACAAATAATAGTACATTATGATACAAGTGAGCAAAGTTGGTCATTACAGCCGAGGCGGGATTGCAGCACGAGCCGTTACGCGAGTGCTTCATACTAGGCAAGGCTGTAATGACCAATGCTCACGCGGTTCATACGACGTTTTTCAACTTGCGAGGAAAAGTAATAAAATTTCGTTAAATACTACAATTTTAGACAAATACTTGTGGAAAATGGCGCTGGGCTACTTTTTTTTCTCCCTGCCGTGCCTTTGGTTGAGATAGCTCTGCGCGCGCAGGTCGACGAAGAGGCAATGACTTTAGACAAACAACCAACCTTTTATTAAAAACGTTATAAATTTAATATTTATAACACAAATTAATGTTAATTTGCTAACTAAAAACTCTTTGCTGTGATTTAAAAACAAAATATAGAAAAAAAGCAACATTACCGCACTAGTGCGATAATATCTCATTTTCGCACGCGTGTTCTATAAGCTGCATTATGTACCTAAAAGCGGTGCAATAAGAGCCACTTTACGGGCAAGTATGTTGAAAATGGTTATTTTATGCTGAAACCCTTTGATAAAAGGTTTGGCGAGCGGTGCGCGGTGCGAGGCGTACAGGACGAGGCGTGGTGCTGACGTCACACAGCATGGAGGAGTGCGAGGCGCTCTGCTCGCGGCTCACTATCATGGTCAACGGCAGGTTCCAGTGTCTCGGCACGCCACAACATCTCAAGAACAGGTTCTCTGAAGGTGAGTTTACCTGGTACCACTTCACCTGGTTAATTATTAGAACACTGGCTCCGGTAGTGAATAAAAGTTGTTCTGTGTGCTCATCTGAAACACCCGGGTTTCAGATGCGCATACAGAATAACTTTTATTTACTACCGGAGCAACATGGGAATCGCGAAAAAAAATTCTAGAACTTATCGATATAGGTAGTCTGCACAACCTTTTATCTGATTTTTTTCCGCAATTTCAATGCTTATATTAGCCGCGACTTAAATAGGTCTTATACAGGGTGCAAGAGAAAGCCTAGCGAATACTGAAACGGTGAACTCAGACCATCAAACTGAACAACTTTCACTATGGAGCCTATCTCAGGAAACGCGAAAAAAAATCTGCTGTGCCATATAAAACTGCTGTATCTACCCGACGCAAATGTATGGGACAGTAGATTTTTTTTCGCTTTCCTGAGATAAGCTTCATAGTTAAAGTTGTTAAGTATAATGGTTTGAGTTCGCGGTTTCAGTATTTGCTAGGCTGTCACTTATACCCTGTATAATTTACTGGACTGAATTTTGTTGTTAGGAAGGTGCTGGTGTATTATTTTTGTTCTTCATTAAATGCATAATTATATCTATTTTTAGGTTTTACCTTAACAATTAAAATGAAAATTGACGACGATACAGGGATGTCCAAAGAAGCACGTGAGGTAGCTACTGACGCTATCAAAAACTATGTCAAATCTAACTTCGTCAACCCGAAGATCATGTAAGTGGGCCTACAAGAATATTTGTATCTATACTTCATTCTAAGTAGCAACGAAATTTTGAAATACAGACAAGAGATTTGAAACACTAAGGGCCTGTTTCACCACTTTTGGATAAGTTCTTGTTAGCTTATCCGACAGCTCATTTGACATATCTTTCATACGAAATATGCCAAATAAGCTAACAATGACTTATCCAGAAGTGGTGAAACAGGCCCATACTCTTACTTGTTCTTAAAATAACTTTGCGTTTATTCATTAACACGTTGTATACCAGATTTTAAGTTAGTTTATAAGCTATCAGTAGTTTTCGCGTGATGCTCGCACAAACAAACACACAAACAGACGTACAAAAATTCTAAAAAAGGTGGATTTGGAGTCAGGGACACCTAAAAACCATATAGTTATCTTTTTTTTATAAATATCTTTAATGTACAGACACACTTCTGTTACAGTTTAATAATAGTTAACACTTAGTGTTCGCCCCGCGGGACGTGGTACACTGTACAAAGTCGTGGTCATTCACTTTGTAAACGACTTCTTGACGTCCGTAGTTCGACTCGCACTTGGCCGACTTTTGGGTGGCCGTGGTCACCTTTTTTGAGGGCTGGATACTCGCCTGGACTTTTATATGGATGTCTGTATAGTATCTAATTGCTCTACAGGGAAGAATACCAAGGTTTGCTGACGTACTACCTGCCCGACCGCACTATGGCGTGGTCTAAGATGTTCGGAGTCATGGAAATAGCCAAGCGCGACCTAGAAGTAGAGGACTACAGCATCTCCCAGACGACCTTGGAACAGATATTCCTGCAGTTCACTAAATACCAGCGAGAGACTGCATCTTCATAACAATGTATTTTAGTACAAGTAGGTATAATGGATAGTTAAGAGAAGTTTATTCCGAATGCGTAAAACGAAGTCTGGTGATATTTTCAATACTAACCAATTAAAGTCAAAGAAATTTTGCAGAAACAATCTAGAAATCAATCTCTATGCTTCTATCTTGTCCGATTTTTGTTAAAATATACAGTTTCAATGCTAGGATTAATTTAAGATTTGTATGGAAATCTTAGAGGCACTGTAATTTTAAAACTATACATTTTAACGAAAATCTGACAAGATACAAGCATAGAGATTACTTCCTAGATTATTTCTGAAAAATGTCACTGACTTTAATTAGTTAGTATTGAAAATAAAACCAGACTTCATTTTTATGGAGCGCGCCAACAGTAATATACCCTTAAACGTAATGTAATGGAACGAAGTAGAGTAGACAAATGGAAATGTTATAATGATAGATACATATAACGACATAGATGACACGCTTTTGACATTATGAGGCGATAGGTACTTTTCTAAAAAAGGCTCAAATGTTTTTGCGTATGTCGACCCATGTTCCTTTGGGATAGTAAAGTTGCTCCGTTTCATAATCTAGACACAACCTTAATTTTTTTACTTTAACTTTAAATTAACGAACATCTCCGATTTTTAAAATATTTGATTTTTAGGAACAGACAAAACATCTAAAAATGTATATAACTGTCTAGTTATAAGTAGATAATCTTTAACTTTAAAAAGTGACAATACCTATTTATAATTCTATTGCGTGAAGCTTTCTACGAAATAATATAATTTATATACAGCGTATAAACTTAAATACATAACATACTTAAAGGATACTTCACACCATCAAACTGAACAACTTTTACGATGGGCCCAACTTTAAAATCTCGATCGCATTCAATGTTGGTCCGTCCCATATCATCCATAATCCATATAGTAAAAGTTGTTCAGTTTGATGGTCTGAAGCACCTTCTTAAGTAGGTATGTAACGCATTTAAGTTTAAACCCTGATGGAAACTTGATGACATTAGCAATTTAAGTAGAAAAGTCAGTAGAAAATTAGAATATAATGTGATGTGATGTTATCGATCCATCAACAAAATTTTTATACTTGCGAATTAATAAACTGTATGTGAAATCATTTTGCCTACTTTATTTATTCCTTAAAGTATATCCTACTAGCGACCCGCCCCGGCTTCGCACGGGTGCAATTGTAAAAGGCCATATTGATCTATATTAAATGCACAATATATCTAAGGTACTTAATTGGATAAGGATTAATGCTGTATTGCTTAAAATCGCTTCGTAAATAAACCATTATAAAGTAAAGAATAAAAAATTGTTATTGTGGGGTATCCCTAACCTAATAGATATACATAATACCATCGCGAGCTTTTTTGTAGACCCTTTTAAGGTGTACAATACTGTAGAACATTATTTTGATCCATCTCGTAGGGTTCAGCCAGCGTTTGCAATGTAAGCGCAAAAAAATTGGTTTATTTACGACTTCACTTAGAAACCTCTAAAATTATCAGTGTTTTACTACTATATTATGCATGTATTATACATATTAACCTTCCTCTTGAATCACTCTATCTATTAAAAAAAAACGCATCAAAATCCGTTGCGTAGTTTTAAAGATTTAAGCATACATACAGACAGCGGGAAGCGACTTTGTTTTATACTATGTAGTGATGATGTACAAAAACTAGGTATCTATACAGTTTTTCAAATACCGTATAATTACCTACCAGCAATACACCAGTTAGCGCCATTTTTTAAATAAGTAACCGCCGTAATTACTACGGCCCGTTTATCCCATGGTTAAAGCCATTCATGTCTCATTCTATCCCAATCTACGAATAAAGATGATATCCTACTTACATTAAAATATGAAAATTTGTGAAGATGGCTGGGTACTAGGGATGCAACGATTCGACCATTACGATTACGATAACGATCATCATCATCATACGTCCCACTGCAGGGCACAGACCTACCCTCTAGGAAAGTGTTTGGGCGTTAGACCACCACGCGTGCCCAATGAGGATTGGTAGACTTCACAAACGCATCAGAATTTCTTCTTCTACATATGCAGGTTTCCTCACGATGTTTTCTTTCACCGTTTGAGAGCAGTCGGTAATACGTACATAAGTTAGAAAAACTCATTGGTACGTGGCATGTTGTCCGTGCGGATTCGAACCCGTACCTCGTGATTGAGAGTCCATACCTCTCCGCAACGCGCCACCGAGGCACTTACAATATCTATATTAATCGTTATTTATTACGATAACCAGTGCATTACGATTTTTTTATTGTTGAGATTTACCTCAGAATGAGTTTTCTATTGTTTCTTTTCATTCAAATTTAAATTATAAAACGTTTAAAAATTACAAGATCTTTGTTACTTTTTCTACTGATTTGAGTCGAAGTCGAAGTTCAGGATTCTAATTTTTGAATGTATTCTCAATTTCGCACTAGGCAATGCAATCTCGCGAATTTTGGTTGTTCCAGATCTTGCGAGACTTTCTTTTATCAATCTCTCTAAATCTCGCTATTAACGATATCTCGTGATTTCAGAAATTACTTTGACTTATCCCTATAATACTAATTTCCCTAATTGACTTTTGATTTATTTTATTTTACCCTATGTTCAACGACATATCGCACTGTTCAAATGACTTATAAAGTCTAACTAACATGGGGATTAAAAAAAAAAAAATTTATTTGATTTCAATTTAGTGGTATACAAATGATTGAGTCCCTGACTCCCAAAGTCGGAAAACCGTGAATTGGGAGACAATATGCATGTGTGACTGATATGTTATTTTTATTGTTATAACTATCGCAGCATCCTCTCGTGTATACAAAAACGTTATTCAATCAATCAATTTAAATGAAATAGAGAGATGGCAACAAAATAGAATGCCAAAAAAATGTTACCTCAACATATTCCTATCCTCCTTATTTAATCACTAATTTGAGAACAAGCGCGTGCACATTAATTTGATTCCAAATTTTATGAAACTGTAACAGACTTATAATAAAAAAAGCCTGTAGAATTTTTAAACCTTTCAATCTACAAAAAAGAATTTTCTTACAATAGATTAATCGACGTTTTATCATTTACCTGGGATTATTCTATACAACGTGTTAATGAATTAACGCAAAACTAGAAAGTAGTTTGTTTAGAATCGAGAGCAGAATCCAATTATAATGTTTTCAACATAGGTAATTTTTTTCAAATTATTAAATAATTTGTTTGTAAAATTAAAAATTTTCTGAACTCGCTCTCAACCCACCGCACGGGCACACTCACCCTACTTACTACCAAAACAAGATTCTTAAAATGTATACTTGAGCACGCTAGCGCTTTCATTAATTGCTAAAATGATAACAAATCATTTTTGCCTCAAAACTTAAAATGCGAATAACTTTAAATTTTAACCATCCAAATAATGAAATTATTGTTTTAATATAATTAATTAGTTATAAATCATTTGGGGTGTATGAGGTTTTGCGCTTATTCATTAACACTTTGTATATTCCAGTTATTTATTAAGTTATTTGTTATGCTATAGCATCGATATCGTTTATATTGTAATGTAACTTAATATTTTTGTACTTTTAATTGTTTTACGTATTATTTTTTGTTTTTAATTAACAGAAAAAAAACAATCCTACTTATATGAAATGTTATTTTGTTAAATAGCGGACTTAAAAAGTATATTTTCTCAAACATGCGTGGATATTTGAGCATTATTTTGACACCCTACTTCGACATAAATCGAAATTGCTGTACTGGCCAAATACATGCGAGCAGCGGCCGTCAAAAGTTGTATGAAAATCCATATCTGCCGTGGTTTAGCGGCCAAATAAATTACATAGTAAACTCATATTTGTCGTGTAATTTAAAAATGGAACGATCTTTTACTCCGAATCATGGCAACCAAGGAGGTAACTTATCAAAGGTTTTATTTAAATTTCGAACTGGCTTGCAAATAAAAAGATATTTATTGAAAAAAAAAAATTACTCTTTAAGGCGGGAAAAATTATTGTTGTTCATTGTGCGTCCTTGATTTTGAAAAGTAATTGTGTTAGTTTTAATTTCCGCGCATTATTTGAGAGAAGCACTATACAAGCCTTGGCCACAACTAGGCATTGATGGACTTACGTATGTGTGCCTCGGCTTCTTTACACGTTCGTCCATCAATGCTTCTTTTGCTGGCCTCTGCAGTAATCATAAAAATCAAACAAGATAAAATATGCTTATTTTATTCAAAAAATTATATAAATACTACGTACAAACACCGTTCTTACATTTACATACATAGCTGAAGACAAAGAACATTGCAACAATAAATTATTCAGTATAAAGTTTAAAGCGCTGAAACTGAACTAAATTATAACGAATACGAATACGAACTTACAATTATAAGTAATTATAACATCCATGACTTGTGTATAGATATTAACATTCATTACATAAGTATTTGCCCTTTACGAGATTCTAACACGCAAATTCAGTTTTGCAGGCAGGCTCTAAATAAATAGTCGAATTGACCTTATTAAACCCATCGACAAAGTTAAAACCGAATCTATAATAAATTTCATAATGAATTGATCGAAATTTAAACGTAATACTAATTGAACCATTTGAACCATTGATTTCATTTGAAAAATATCTTTAAAAGTAAACTGCGAAGGAACCCACACCCCTCTTATTGAAATTATCTGCTGCAACATAGAGATGATAACTGGCAGGGATTTCTTTATATTGGTGGAGAAAGCTACAAATACTGGGAGCAAGATTTCATAACCAATAAAACCGGTCAAGTGCGAGTCGGGCTACTCGCGCACCCAGGTACATAATAAATAAAAAAATTGTTTGTCCTGGACCTTCACACTTGGCCAGTTTTTATTATTTGTTGTTTGTTACTGTAGAGTTTGTTCTATAATCACATCAAGTTTGACGCTTACATGTATTACCGTTTTTACGATAGAGCGAAAAGAAAGAACGTTGATAAAAACTCGTTTCTTATGTAAAGACCCTCTTAAATTTTAACATATTGTAATTTTTATTATTTGTTTACAAATCCGCCGTAATAATGCATATTCTGTGAAAATGTCAACTGTCTAACTATTACGGTTCAAAAGTTACAGCCCTAAATAGGTAGGACGGACGGACGGGCAATGTAGGCTTAGTAATAGGTCCCGTTTTCACCCTTTGGGTACGGAACCCTAAAAACATACGTTATAAACCCACTTGCTCCTAATTGGGAGCGCGCATTCTGCTCCTGTCTCGAGTTAACTTCTGCGGGTTGAAAGTATGCTAAGTGCGTCTTCTGCTTCCACTGAATTAAGATATTATAAAGCACATACTTTGAACACGAAGTTTTACATACATACGAGTAAGTAGTCTTAAAATGAATATGAATGGGATGTCCGTGAACAACTTTTAAGACACAGTTTGAACACGTTTCGTTTTCGTTATTATGCAAGAAACTACAAATAAACCTATGGTTGAAAATGGTCCTAATTATAGGAACATACCCTAGATACCTTACCGTACCAATAACCTTTTTGTAACATTAATAATAATTAAATTGGTTTTTGTTGCCCGTAAGTCCAGTAAAATATAAATTAATCAAAAAGAAAAATCACTATAAATACTTATAAATTCACAATTAAAAATACTAATTTTTGTCTTAAATATTATCACACTATTTAAATGGCATAAAAAGTAACAATAAAAATAAATAATTTAATGTAATACACACATTATTATAACGTCCTTGGACATACGTATTGGTATAGTTTCTTCATGTTTTCTTCAAAAACACAAATACCAAGGAAATACTGTTGTCACTAGCCAGTGCCAGACGTAATTTGTAATTGAATCTGGTGTAATAGTCGGTTAGACCAACGAACTTATTTCTAAATTTGATAAACTGTTAAAGCAATTACACTATCACAATATTATGATCACACAAATCAGAGAAATCTTATAAACGATAAGTACCTGACAACCCTAATAGATCCTTTTATGAAATCATATTTTTGTTTTGAGTTAGTTGGGGCTGACTGTCCCACGTACGGTACGGCTACGTATGTTGTGAGCAGGGCCGGATTATCCATTAGGCAGTGTAGGCAACTAAGGGCCCCGCATCAGTTAAGATCCCCGCGCCACGAGAAATTGGATTTGAAGATTTGTATGTAACAAACCGTCAATGACAATATTATTGCCTTGTTTTTATATTACATCGTCATCAGTACATTTCAAAACAAATTTCAAATGAGGCGTTTTCCGAGACTAGTAAAACGAAAAAAGTTAAGGGCCCAACATGGTTAATCCGGCTCTTGTTTTGAGTTTGAAAACCAGTTCGTTTCGGATACTATAATTTATACCTATAAGAATCTTTGATAAGTTATGTCTAGATAGGCAATTGGAGCTACGAACGCGTCGAAAAAAATATCACCGAACCCTCGGTATAATATAAGTTGTATGGCGCCTCACGCACACCAACCTAAGAAAGTTGGGCAATTTTGTTATATACTGTAGAGCCGTGAGGCTCAATCTAGACATATACTTTATGTAAGCTAAGAATAATTTCCAAAAATTTGATTATTTTTTATAAAACAGAGCACGTATTTATAATACAAGGTGTTAGGGTAAACAGTTGCATTAGTTAAAGGGGTGATTGTACCCATGATACTGAACAACTTTCCTTAAGAAACCTATAGGAAAACAGCAAATAAAATGTTTGGACTTTCCATACCAAAAGCAATCAGCTGATTGAACGTTTGTATGAAAAGTCGAAATAATTGTTTGCTAATTTCCTATAGGTTTCTTAGGGAAAGTTGTTCAGAATCATGGGTACAATCACCCCTTAAACTAATGCAATTGTTTACCCTAACACCCTGTATAGTTTTCAGGTAGTATTTCTTTCACACTGAATAATAAGTTCACTATCTACTTACCGTAACATCCATACTTTGACCAAGCACCGTATTAAATAGGCTAAAATAAGTACGAAAAGATATTAAACATTTATGTCGTTCGATTTAAAATATAATTGTAATTATTAAGAGGTAATAGTTTAAGTAAGTTTATGCGTGTTAGGGTAAACAGTTGCATTACTTTAAGGGGTGATTGTACCCATGATACTGATCAACTTTCCCTAAGAAACCTATTAGGAAATCGCAAACAAAATTTCGACTTTTCATATAAACGTTCGATCAGCTGATTGCAGATTAGTATGAAAATTCATTTTTTTTAATAATTTCCTATAGGTTTCTCAGGGAAAGTTGTTCAGTATCATGGGTACAATCACCCGTTAAAGTATTGCAACTGTTTGCCCTAACACCCTGTATGTAATGCAAAGTATGTACTTTTAGGACTCTACATTTTCAGTCTTAGTTTCGGTTAAAACAGAACAATCTTTAAGGCCAGTTATCTACTAAAGCGGAAAAGAGTAGAAGATGGAAGGCATTCAATTAACTTTTAATAAGCAACAAATATGCCATTATTTTCCAGAGATGTTGCTGTCTACAGATACTAGTCTCGCGATATTCACAGGTCTTATTTCGTCTCTCCCCTTTCATCATCATAATCATCCTATACAGGGTGTAAACTTAAATGTGTTACACAGGGTGTAACAAAACACCCCAGTCATACTTAAGGGGGTGCTTCAGACTATCAAACTGAACAACTTTCACTATTAAGCCAACGTCGAGAAAATATCAGATGTCCCATACATTTGGGTCGAACAGCGACAGCAGATTTTTTTGCGATTTCAGTGTTGGTCCCATAGTAAAAGTTGTTCAGTTTGATGTTCTAAAGCACCACCATTTATTTTGTAACGCATTTAATTTAACACCCTGTATAAGTTCCACTGCATGGCACAGGCCTACCATCAGGGAGGGCGTATTGGCATCAGTCCACCACATGTGCCCAATGCAGATGCGGATTCGTGGACTACACATTCGCATCAGAAATTCTTCAGGATATGCAGGTTTTCTCACGATGTTTTCCTTCAACGACCGTTGGAGAGCTGTCGGTATTACGTCCATAAGTTAAAAAAAGGCAATGGTACTTGGAATGTCGTTCGTGCTGATTCGAACGCGGAACCTCGTGATTGAGTGTCAGCCTCTTCGCAACGCGTCACCGCCGCTCTCACGTGGTACACAACGAACAAATCTCTGCTAGTTATCTCTCCTTTGGTGGAAAACACTACAAGTTACACTTCTCGAATTATCTCCTGTCCTCTTCTCTCCATCTGCACTTTAGTGGATAATAGGCATCGTTTGTATGCCTTTTATTTTCACAGACCCTACTTTCCGAATATCTATAGTTAGCTTGAGATTCCAGAACACTATAACTGTTTACAAATACAATACAAACTGAGATAACACGTTACGTTCAACAGTAGATATTAATTCTAAACATTAAATACAAAATAGTGAACATTTAATTTTTATACTAATCAACTAACACATTTCGTCACTATGCGGTGTACGTAATTGTTTAGTTTCACGTAAATTAATTGTAAAAGTCCCATTTAGAGGGGATTTAGTTTTAGTCCTTTGAGTGTACGCTTAGAACCATCTTATTGCATTAATGTAAGCGCATAATAGGGCCAGCCGAGGCTCAAAAAATCGTCAAAATCACTTCTAAAGCGTGTAACAAAACACCCGAGTAATATTTAAAGGGGTGGTTGACTACATCAAACTAAAAAAAAATTTAGTTTGACGCGCAGCGAGCGCGCGAACGACGTGCGAGCGGAGCAGGAGCGACGCTCGAGCATAAAATGCACGCGCGCAGCTCGCGGGCGGCACGCGAACTGTGCATTCACCGCGCATTCGTCAGATGTGGATGCACCCTTACATCAAACTAAAAATCTGTCAATGCGTTGCGACCCAGCCCGCTCTAGTGTGCGAAGTAACGCATTTTGCGATGCGGCCCGCCCTTATATAGGCTTACCTTTCAGCTACATCGACACGTGCTTTGCAACATATTACATAGTGCCAGAAACAATGTCATTTTGTTTTACGTGAATTAAAATAACATCCAAAATTTAAATATTCACTGACACATTTTATCTTATGACACCGTAAGTTTATAATTTAAAATAATCGTGAAAGTAAGTACGAAAACAAGTTAGTTTCACACTGAAAATGCACATTAACTAAACATAGACTAAATATCTAAACACCCTTTCTCCAGTAATAATGAGGGGTATAAAAGCAAAGGCGCCTCAGTCCAAGTTACCGAAATTATGGAAAAATTACAAAAAAATGTAGTACTCTAATCTGCTTATTGTATTAGCGGCCGTTTTTGCTACTAAACTTCATTGGAAACTACTTTCAATGAAAAATCTGAAAGTATTACCTTAATTATCTCAAAAACAAATATGAGTGGACTGAGGCGCCTTTGCGTCTGCAGTCAGTTAATCTTAAACCTCTATAATTCAATTTTTGTTTATTGCAGGCACTTTTATAAAAATCTCGATCTAAAAACGCCTTGATGTGACAATAAATAATACAATGTTGTAACATGATTCATTTCACATCAATTAATAGCCAACCATAATTTTGGCACTGTAGCTACCCTTGGCTTTTTCATAATTTAAGTTTTACAAGTCTACGCCAAAAGGAGGGTAATGTTGTTTACCAAGTATAATTACGAATATAACAACATTCCGGATTGATAATTTTCATTCGAAATGATAAAAAACATCATCCTCGTATGATACATTTTTGGCCCAATAGACGGGATACATCCTAACAGAATGTTGCATATCTCTTTGTCTATATTCACATTTTGGACTAAAACGCAGGATGTCTTTTGTTTCCTATAAAATGTACGTTCATTCTTGCTAATAAATTGTCATTATAATTTTAATACGGCATCCTAATTCATGCAGTAGATGTTATAAAACGTTTTACTACATGGTAGAGGTCTATAGTAGGAACAATATTTAACAGCTAGCTTTCCTGGTGCAGTTTCATCTACTCGGCTGTCGATTGGTTCCTAGTGAACCTAAGGAATACCTGCTCCAGCGTTGTCTGAGACACGGAGTAATCCTCGATGGGGTACATTTTGCGCGCCTCCTCCATGACGTGGAAAATACGCCACCATGGCAGCCCCACGTCGTTCAAATAGTACGTGCTGATCCCCAGGTATGTTTCACTGTAAATACAATATTTTATTAAGAGGAAGGACGGTCTGCAAGATGTCTGAACACTGTGGTCAGATTGAGCAGTTTTTCTACATTTTCGAAGGCTCCTAGTTCTTGTAGTAATTAATTTATGGGAAAAAACAAAATAAAGGGACATTGCAGAGGTAACACAGATTGTATGGTAAATAATATTTGCTCTATTGTCATCACCAGGGGAATACGTTTGCATCGACTAAACAGAACCCACCTTTCCTCTTAAGCATGTCACATCTCTTATTCGTAGATCACATTTGACATAATATTTAATATATAACTGAAACTACATATTTATTTGTTGGTATCCATTCACAGCGAATTTAATCAATTAGACTGAATTTCTGTTTTAAAATTTTCTTTGAAAAATAAGATTATTTGCCATTGATATTCGCCTACGTTGTGGACATAATAACAATAAAGTAATGTCCATACTATTCTATGAACCATAGTAGACTAAACAAAAACGTAATAATTATCTTGATAAATATACGTCGAACATTATAAAATTAATTGGAAAGCCAAAAAGCTTGCGCTAGCAATGTCCCGCCATGTGTGCGCCGATCAAGATTTGCGAAAAAAGAAGTTCACAAACACGAAATAGTTTTTCTCACTGTTTTCTGTAGTATTTCTTAATTATTTGTAAGTAGTTAAATGTGATACATAATGAAAATACGGAGACTAGACGGTGTTTGCTCTGGGTATGTGTGCAGTAATACAAAATCAAAAAATTTTGTTCGAAATTTACCTCAAAATAAGAATCAGCTTCTATTCAATACTTATCGCATAATTATCTGATAATACACATGTAATAAGAGACAAATAAATACTTTTTAATTTAATTACATTAATTTTTCAATAATTATCGAATAATTATCATGACAATTATCAAAGAAAATAATTATTTTGATGATTTCACACCTTTGGAGATACAATTTCAAAAAAACCCTTTTTAGTGAGCACCTAGATGCCAATAGAGACGTTCATGCCAAATTTTAAGTTTGTAGTCTTTACAGTTTTGGAGATTTCGTTTTGAGTTAGTGTGTGGATTTGCATAGATTCAAGCATATTTTACACAGCTTGTCCAAAAAAAGTACACATTTCTGCCACCCGGAGCCTGCGGTCGATTTGTCAGTTCCCATCACCACTTCGCACATAGCCAATAGTGTACTTTTATTGCTGAGCAGATGTTTATAATTTTTATAAGCACTATTTATAGGAATATACTTACATTAATCTAGCTTCCACGAATTTTTCTGTAATGTATTGTTTTGTATTTGCTACATCAGTATCTCTGTCCGGACCAAACTTGCATTTTACTATGAGGGTGTACCCTGTTGAAAATACATTAAGAACATTAATAATTTTGACGGTTTTTATAGATGGTATCTTATCATGACAGAGTTCCCATAGATTGAAAAGCGGTCTGCAATTGACAACATAACATTTTTTTAACCACCTGTTTTTAATAAAAATAGGTTAAAAAAATAAGAGATACGTATTTTTCCGATTTTATTTTTGACCGATATTTCTATTATTAATTTACTTTTGAATTTTCTAAAACGTAGGATTTATGGGTAAGAGATACCTTGGCCGCAATAACATTAAAAATAAAAACTGTCAAATACAATAGAAAAGCCAAGCAGGCAAAGGAATAAAATCTCATTCAACCTCTATTATATTTTTCAGTATTTTTCAAATAACTCGAGAAATAATGGATAGAAAAATCTGATAATTTTGATATAAGCTTTGAATCACATAATCTCCAAATGGTTTTCTTATTTTGGTATGTTTCTTGAAATAAAATGTTGTCAATTGGATCGAAATGGTCCTATAATCGCTTCAATAAATCTGCTTTTCCCTACTAAACTACGATGCCTGCCTACTCGACTCAAATGTATAAAGTAGCTTTTTATTGCGTATTCACGTTTGCTCCCATAGTAAAAACTTATCAGTTTGTTAGTGTGAACCATACCAGAAAATGTGGAAAGGTATTTAACTTTTGTTGCGCAGTGGTTAGCGCCACTGACCACAATTTTTTTATTTTTTTTTAATATCCTCGCCATTTATAGTGGTTTGGATTGAATTATAATCCACGTACGAACGTACACACTCTTTAACATACCTACTAGTGCCAATGCACGGATTTTTTTTATTTTATTTTATAACATTTTAAAAGTAAAAAAAAAAATATATTGTTTACAATATGATCTTAAATAATGCAAAAATAACAAAAAAGTATTTTATTATTATGTGAAAGTGTGCCAGAAAGAGTTAATTAATCGCCCAGTATTATTAAGAACACAAAAACTGTACCTTGAGAGAATTTACTCTTCAAATGTTGGAGGGGGCCGAGGCACTGAAGCGTGCCGTTGACCATGACAGTGAGCCGCGAGCAGAGCGCCTCGCACTCCTCCATGCTGTGTGACGTCAGCACTATGCTGCGTCCAGAGACCACCGCACTGCTTATTGATGACCAGACCAGTCGTTTTGATGCTGGGTCCATACCTGTTGGGTTCAAATTTACTTAATCTATAGCGGGGTTGGCCAAACTTTTAAAAGTTTTAATTTACATTGAATCTCTAGATATAACTGGCTGGCGGTCTACTTTCAAAAACCGTGTTTCAGATCTTATTTATTCAATAAAACATTTGATATTCGGCGATTGGCATTAATGCTAAACGCTCGTCTGTAAACCGAGATCGATGTATCATTTCAATCGCATTGATAGTGGTGACAATATTTTTTTTTTATTATTGTAGAAAATATAAAGCTACTTTTCGTAGGTATGGCAACTTGAGAGTTTCCGATAATCTCAATTCCAACGCTCTTAACTTTAAAAATATGTCGATGATGGTCGACGATTAATTGAAATCGGCGATTATCATTGCGATTATTTAACGATGATCTATTAGTTAAATTAAATTTTAAATATAAATTTATCCGAAATCTAAACAGAATCAAACGCACTTCATAAACGTGGAAAAAAATTCTAACGCCCCAATCCATCATTCGTTGTTTTCTACTTCCAGTTAAATAAAATGCAAGCGTCTCAACCCTTCTACGCTCCGCCCATATCCGCTTTGATTGATATCGGGTCTAACGGTCAGTTGCACGTACGTTCATTAAATTTAATCCTCCATTCTTGCTAGCTTTTACTACGTCAACTAGAGAAAAAGTGACGGCAAGATATTTAATGGAGGAATAACTTTAATGAACGTAGCGTGCAACTGGCAGTAAGTTGCTAAAATGTACGATTTAATTTAATTAATATTCATCGCTTTAGTCCATCATTTTGATTAAATAAATACATCGTTATTGCCACAGAATTTAATAATTACGAAGATCAAGTAAACATTTTACCGTATACCTACGTAAAGCCTCACCAGAAAAATAAAACATCTCGCCATTTTGCGGAAAATTATTGGAACCAATTTCGTTTACTTGTAATATTCGATTGTATCGCTTCGAGAAGCCGTAGCATGTTGTGCGTGATACGGCTATATCACGCCTTTTATTTCGTTCGTTCGAGCGCAAATAGTAAGAGAGCGTAGGCGCAATAGCGCTGTATCACGCTGCCAAACTACGGCCGCTGATCAGGTTCTTATTTTTCCGGTCAGCATTGCCATAAGTTTATTTCATAATAAGTGAAATTTAGTCACTCGTTTATTATGAAAATTATCCTTACCAGTAGTTGGCTCATCTAGGTACACTAACGGTGAATCGCCTAGAAGCGCAACCGCCGTGCTGATCTTCCTTTTCGTACCCCCGCTGCATTCATAAACCTGTTGATGATGCCAATAATATTATTACATCATATTTTAGATGATAAAAATACTCATAAGAACTTCATACTCAGGTAAAAACCTTCTCAAGTGGCAATCACGTACCAAAAGATGTTCTTGAGAGTTACGCGGTTATTAATTAGGCTAAAGTTAATCATTTTAACGGGTTCTTACCGCGTTTTTATTGATTTTATTTATTGAGTACTAGAGTTTACCCGAGACTTCATCCGCACAAATTTTATACCATATTTTAAGTCAGATCTAAGCTATCAAACAAAAAAAGTTTCATCAAAATCGGTTCAGTAGTTTTGCGTGATGCTGTTACAAACATAAAAAAACAAACAAACAGACAGATAAACATTCTGAAAAAGGTGGAGTCCGGGATACCTAAAAACCATATCGTAATCTTTTTCATGTAAATATCTTCAATGTACAGACACGCTTCTGGTATAGTTTTATAATAGTTAAGATTTAATTTTTGAAATCACCGGGGGAGCCTATTTTCAGTCACACACTTAGCTGTCACTTCATACAAAGACAAGTTTCTAACAAAGAAAAATACTATTTCGAATACCACTTTTGTCCTTTTACCACGATATTTGTAAAAGATCATTAGCGAAATGACGCGTAAGTTAAAACGATGCTCGTTTCAGATCGTAGATACAAATGGTACAGAGGGCAAAAGCTTTACACGCAGATTTATAATATATGGCACCTACTATAACACGTAGGTACCTTTTTATCGTAATGCCTGGTGAAACCAAGCATGGCAGCGAGTTGCATAGCCCTCTTAGCGCCGATCCTTCCGGGAATGCCGCGCAGTAGACAGAATATCCGCAACGTTTCCCGAGCTGTCAGGTTGTCGAGTAACGCGTCGAACTGGGGGCAGTAACCTGTCGACAGGTTAGTGGTCAACTTGCTGTCAGATAATTTTCAAGCCGCCTTAATAGGTCTCTGACCTGGCTTGACGAATAGTTACACCCGGTCACCCATCCAAAGACTGACCGGACCTGAAATTGCTTAACTCCGGTGATCGTTTCCAATACCGAAGCTTCACTACGCCAGCAAGCGCTTTTGTAATAACAAACTTTTAACTAACATTTAACTTAAAATAATTCGGTATGTCAAGTTTTTTTTGGAGGGCTGAATCGATAAACATTTCGAGATAATTGTTTCGGTAATAATATTTTCTATGTTAGAGATTTTAAAAAGAAAGGATTACACATATTTTTAATAAAATTACGTTTTTTTTCGGTCCGTCCAGTGACGTCACTGGAAAACCTGTGAACTCCTTGATAAACTAAAAATCTACTTAAAATAACTGGCCATTAAGAAAACAAATACATTCACAATGTCAGAATTTGACATTTTCTGTTGCCGTTTCTGTTTACAGCATAGAGCTAGAAAGAGAAGGAAGGATTTTTTTTAATTTTTATTAATACAGTAGTTTTTCTCCATGGAGTTCGAATTATTTTCTCTCCGCCATTTTTGCATTTAGAGATTACAGATCCAAGTAATTTAAAAATTAACTCGAATCAAAATTAAATATGTTTCTTTAAATTACGTCTTCTATCTGTAAAAAATATAAAATATAGACCAAAAAAGAACTTGACATACTGAATTGACGCAAGAAGCGCTAGTGTCGTGCACACAGCTAGTACTGACCTATGAGTCGATGTACATCGCGCACGTGGGTCTTGATGGAGAGCCCGTGTACGAGCGCGTCCCCGGCCGAGATGTGAGCGTCGCCGGTCAGCATGCGGAACGTGCTCGTCTTACCCGCGCCGTTGATGCCCAGCAACCCGAAGCATTCCCCTTTCGTTACCCCTTCACAAAATAACATTAGAAATGTTGTGTATAATATACTATGTTCCAATTTCTTTAACAAAAGATAATGCAGGTTTTTTTATGGCGCCTTATTTTTCGCCTATTTTTTTTGGCGCGGCTATCGACCAAACTTGAATATTTTAATTCAAAATAAAGTAACAAAACTTGTTATTGCATGTACACACGGCGACACATCAAGCTACGCAAAACAAACATACGCTGGCCACGCGACGTTATACATTATTCTACCTACGTGCGGCCAGTTTATTTTGGTTTTGCGGAGCTTGATATGTCGCCGTATGTATATCTCTAAACTGAGTCAGAACGAAGATATAAAGGCTTAAAGTTTTTCACGACTGTTTAGCTGTATTCAAAAATTTTATTTTATTCGTATTTTTATTATTATTATTAGTGAAAAAAGTACTTTTAAATAGTTATAATGTAATTTAGTAGGTATGCACCTATATTCGGAATTGGCGTGACGACCCTCAGTGGTCACGTTATTTAATTTAAAAAATACAAGAAATGTATGCAGCTTCCTTACATTTTTATACATGTTGAGTTAGCCTATAAGTATGTCATGTATACAGTGAAAATTATAATGTACCATTATGAATGTAAAACTATGTGGAATGTAGGCTTCCTAATAAACAAAATAGAAAATAAAAGATGTCCGTTTGGAGTTTAGAGATACTAATTAACAAAACAAGTTTTGTTTGTAACTTTATTCTGAACTAATATTCAAGTTTGATTTACGGGATTTAGTATAATACTATGTTAGATCGGAAATGCGAAAGAGAAAGGGCATAGCATTAACGTATGTTAGAGCGAGATAGATAGACGAGATACATTCACGAACACGCTATGAGCCTGTACAGACTTAGCGTCAGTCGTCAACGGAACGAATCCCGTATTTTTTTCCCAAAATGTCAGGTTTTTTTTGGTCTCGCCTTGGATAATCCGAAGCCGATCTAACGTAGTATATATATACTAAATATATGATTCAGAGTAGCCTACGTACTTACTAAAACTCAACCTGTTGACAGCTAAGAACTGCTTGTAATACTTCGTAAGGTCCCTGCACACGAGGCTGTTCTGTGACAGATCCGTCCGAGTCAGCGCTTGGACCGCTTGCCGCTCGTTCGCCACGTCACTGTCTTCATCCGACGCCACTTCCGGCGGTACACGGGAGTCCGATTTATAACACAGCTGAAATGTACACCATATTATACCGGCCTCAAAAATAATTTTTTTTTTTGGTACTTGTTTTTTATCAAAAATGACTCCATATGCACCCCAGACGTCGTTACAAGGATTTTTATGGCGAAAAAGGGCTTTCAACCACATAAAAACACCGTTTGAAAGCAAAAATATCGAGCAACATCCGAAAACGCCTTATTATCAAGTGTACACCTGGAGCATTGCATTGTACGGTAGTGAGACGTGCACATTGACTAAACGAAATCGAGACAGGTTGGAAACTTTTGAGATGTGGTGTTGGAGGAGAATGGAGAATAATTTGGAAAGAACGTACTTAGACAATACAACTAGGGACCAACCTTGCGGTAGCATTTCCCCTCTCCCACGTTACAAGATCAATTGACTATGTGCATATGCATACAATTTTATACCTATATCACTAACCGAGACAGCCTATAATTGCGGAACTATTACTACAAACTAGCCGCGTTTGGGGTTCTAATGGAATAAAATCCAAAGATGCGGATTTCATGCTACCTAGCCTAGACAAGAGCGTAGCCACAGAAATAAATCAAGATAGAACGGCCATAATCATTGTTTTACTTGTGTTCCGCGCGCGCCTGTTTCGGACCACCCGTGCATTTTTTAATTGTCATTAAATATAGTTTTTATTAAAATTTAGTACTCAAATCTTCAGAGCTGCAGTTAGAAACCGCGTAATAAGGCATTTTCTCTGATTTGTCATCGATATTTATCGTAGCGCGACTTAGTGCGTAACGAGTAAACGTATGGCAAATTAAGTAATTTATTGCTTAATGTTGGCACGCGTTCCCTGGTGCACTTCATCTTTCTACCTTGATTTATTTCTGTGAGCGTAGCTCTTAAATACGTGGGATTTAGAACGTACGAACCTTATTAAAGATCTCATATTCCTTGACAAGCAGGATGATGAGAGATATGACGCCGACGAGGCTCATCATGAACAGGTACCGTCCGATTCCAGGCTCACTCCACTTCAGGTATGGGTCATCTTCGACTGTACAACATATAAAAGTTTCTTAGGTGTTTTTCATACGGACATAAACACTTCTAGAGTAGTAAAGATATAAGAATTAAGTAGTACTTTCTCTAGAAGTTCTGTGCAAAGTTGAAAAAGCTTACTAGCCCATTTCATAATACAGGGTCCAACTTAATATGCAGACACTTTTTTAAGAGGATGATCAAACCATCAAACTGAGCAACTTTTTCTTGGGACTAACAGCGATATGGCGAAAATAAAAACAGCTGTCTTATAGGGTTGAATAGGATTGCAGTTTTGTATGGAACAACCGATTTTTTTTTACGATTTCGATATTGGTCCCCTTGAGAAAGTTGTTCAATTTGATAATCTGACGAAATTGTGTCGCTATCGGATTGTTCAAAAACTAATACGTAACAACAATGACATTCTATAAACAAGGATTTCGCATCAGTGCGTTATTAACGGGACCGCTAAAATGTGCTTAATTGTTTTACATTGCTTAGTGACGACGATATTTGAAATTTTCGTTCTCTGGGTAGTGGGCTCGGTGGCGAAATTGGAAAACGTAATTCCCCGGGTTGGAAGAGTGCATGTTCAAGTCCCGCCCGAGCCTGGAATGTCAACGGCAATGTATGACAACCGAACATAACTGAGGCATACTAAGGTAATGCTATTTTTTGGTATTGTTATTGTATGACGCGGTGACTCCATGTGTATAGAATGTCATTGCGTAACACACATAATAAAGGACTCACTTACTACAACAGACGGAGATGTTAAGTTTATCGCATATAGTGTGTCGCGAGCAGTTGTCTATGTTGACGAACTGTTCGCAGAGGCCATCGCACGCCAGGATTGAGAAAGATGATACACTCATGTCTCTGCAATTAAGAAATTTTTTAATAATGGCGGTTAGGTTATTAGCCTAGTAAAAATACGGGTTAAAAGGAAATAATTTATAATAAGCAATTTTTTTGCTAGATCGTTTAAACAAATGATATGGAGATACTATATTAACGATTCCATTTTGTATTTTTAGTTTTTAGTACTGAAATGTATATTTTTTATTTATAGTGTCAGATTTCAATCTTTTTTTTATTGTTTGTTTTACGTTATGAGTAAACTCATAACCTGTGCTAATACACTGTGTTAAAGTACCTACTAAAATTGAGTATTACTGAAAATAGTTCGTAATTTCTACTTATTTAAAAACAAAGGTCCCGTGGTGATTTTTCTTTGTATTTACTTCTAACATAAAAGAATCGAAATTTATTTAACAAATGGCATAAAAAAAATGAATTCAATTTTTTTTTTAATTTTAATTTTTTTTTGTGACTTTATTTAATTATTTCTACAACGTGTCAATGAATTACTGCAAAACTAGAAAGTAGTTTGTTTAGAATTATCATGGTTTCAACATGGGTAATTTTTTCAAAAATTTAAATAATATGTTTGTAAAATTTAAAATATCCATGTGTTCATTAGCGCATTCATTCATTGCTGAAATGATAACAAATCATTTTTGCCTCAAAACTTAAAATGCGAATAACTTTAAATTTTAAGTTTCGAAATATTGAAATTATTGATTTAATCTAATTATTTTTTTAGAAATCAGTTGGGGTGTATGCGGTTTTGCGCTTATTCATTAACACGTTGTATAATGAAAAAGAATTTTATTTTTGATAAAAATGATAACTAGAATTATAATCAGTATAACAGAAAAAAAAAGGCAGTTATAAATTATTTACTTTCGCCATACAAGGGCACCGTAACTTTACTGGGCTATATACATATCCGTTCTGGAAGAATGTACAATATTTTAAGGAGACGATTAGACCACTTTTAACGCAACTTTGATGTTAGTACCATATAGTAACTTGTTTAGTTTGATGGAATTATGTTAAGTAAGTAATATTGAAGGGACTTTAACAGCCTGGGCCCATTATTAGGACGATTGTATATATTAGATTGATAGTATCAAAGCCATTTAACTACACTTTAAAAAACAGTATATTATGTCGAAATATTAAAGCCCTTTGACACTACTCATTTCCCAGTCACGTAAGCGCGAAGCGCGCTCTCATTGCGATAAAATGGCAATAAATTAGTTAGTGTGAAAAAGCTGCTAGTCGAACGAACGCAAGACATTTGTAAAGATTTATTCCGCAAATATCGGGAATTTCGCATACGCATTCAGCCACAAAGGTTTAAATATACCAACACTGCTTAAGAGTTATATAGCCGTAGGCGCGGTTTATACAGAAGAGACGTGTGGCAGTGGCGGATAGTCAAAGTAACACAATTATAAACGTTATATTACGTAGCGTTGCGTCGTTTGGAGAATCGCAGGCGACCGACGTCACCTGGAGGCGCGGGCGCGATTCTCCTTTACGACAAAAACGACGCTATGCCACGTACTATAAGGTTTATATTGTGTTACTTTCATTATCCGCCACCGCCACACGTCTCTTCTGTATAAACCGTGGCTTAGATAGAGCGTAGGTGTAAATTGGTGCTCTTTGGCATGCGTAAAGTAACAAAGACAGAGGCACATCTCGATTTTTCTCGCTTTGTCGGGTGTGGCATGCTAGACCCACTGTTGTTGCAAGGTTCAGATTAAGCATATTGAGCGTAATGTAAAGAAAATACAAAAAGTTACCTGAAACTTCTACTAAGGCAGTAAATAGGTAACGGAGAGAAGACCCAATCAAATATGTGTGCATAGTAAGGGCTGCCCACTTCTGGCAATCTCAAAACTTCCGTTATTAAAAAGGGCATGCAACCTGAAAACATTGAAATTAAGAATAAACATACAAGTTCCAACCAATCTAAGCCAAGTCCGTCCTTTCCCTTCCAAGAAAAAAAAGTGACCTTTAAAAGTGTACCCGCCACTTGCATTTGTAAAAGAAGCCCAAAAGAAAGTTTGAGTTTAATTTCAGGAGATACTTACCTAGAAACATGTTGAGGAAACACATCTTCGAAAAACCCGACGCAGCTGCCTCAAAGCGGAAAGCTGCCAAGTAGTGTATAGGTATAACTGCTACAGAAAACACTATCAGCACTAGAAACACTCTGCCTGCAAACAAAAGTGTTACATAAAACAACGGTGATAAGAAAGAGTGATGACTTTTAATTTTAAATGGCGTTCGCACATGCGCACTTGGTGCAAATTGTCTTTAACATATGTGTAGGGTTGACTTACCACACATCGTATAAACATCATCTACATTTCGTTACTTTTTATAGTTCGTTCTGTTATTAAAAATAGTAATTGAGCTAAAGAATTTATGAAAATGTGAATTTAGGGTTATTTTTCAACATTTTTTATGCACCGAAAAAACTCAATTTTATGTAGTCAAATACTACGGGTGCGCGCGCCTGACTGCATTCCCGTGCTTGGATTCCCTCAAGTTTCCCAGAAAGTGTGAGGTGAGGTGGGAGAACTGAAGTCAGAGGGGGGCGGGGAGTGGCCGTTCTGTATGTAGAACTATATACCTATTCTGTATTATAGTTTCTGTTTTTTCCACAACATGGCGATTATTTTTATAGGTACTTAGATTCGATTACAGTATCAATGTTTAGTGCGTGGTGAAGATGAACAGCAGTTTTAGGTTTAAACAGCTGATTAAAAATTAAATATCTATTGGTGAACTCGGGTCTAACGACACCACAAGAGGTAGCACGCGACGAACTATACTAGATGCGGCGGAAAATCACATACAAACTGGTCACAGTGGCAACGCCGCTAAATATATTTAGGCCCTTATAGGACGTTTAAAGTTTACAAGCTATTTTAGATCACATGCTGTGACGTCAAAGTTTATTCTCGAGGTAATTTCTCTCTTCTTAATTTTAAAACAAAGAAAACTGTGAAACGAATATTTGCCATGTATCGGTGGTGTTGCAGGTGGACGACAGTTAGCAGTGCAGTGGTGTATTCCTCCATCACTCGCACTCACTCAGCACATAATATGCTAGCCTCTTGTCAATGCCAACCCGTCTTTTTAAAGTGTATAGGGTGTGACCTCTACCACACCTTGCACACTTAGCTGTTATTTCATACAAATGGAAAAAATTTAAAAGAATAGGTAAGCATGTTCTATACATACCCAACTCCGCCGGTGTAGAGAGCGTGTTCTCCTGAAAGCACGCCAGCGTGATAACAATGCAGAGGTAGACCATGACCAGCCAGAGCCAGTCCCAGATGAAGGCACATCCCCACATCACCGCTGGGCGGACGCCCGAGACTCTCTGGAGCAGCTTCGCACCGCTTATGCGCTCCTGGTATTTCAAAAATCATTTTAGATAGTACAGACCACTTTTAGATAGACTTGCCAAGCAATTTTAATTCCTACTGCTATCAATTAAGGTTTTATTTAAAACTAGATTTACCCTGGTGTTCGTTCGTACACCCATCATCGTAGCGAGATAAATGATATATCAGATTTTAAGTTAAATAATAAGCTTACAACCAAAAAAGTTTCATCAAAATCGGTTCAGTAGTTTTTGCGTGATGCTCGAACAAACAAACAGACAGACAAACAAACAAAAATTCTTATAAAGGTTGATTTGGAGTCGGGGAGTCTTTTTCTTGTAAATATCTTCAATGTACAGACACTTCTGTTACAGTTTCATAATAGTTTAGATAACACTTTAGACGATAGAGGTTTAGTTTGCTTGCTAACTTGAAACTAGCAAATATTATATGTAGACTAACCTTAACTACAAAAAGTACAATAAATGCAGTTACGAACGCCATACAAAATCCAATGTTGAAGGCAAACTGAAATCCCATGCTACTTCCAGAAGCCATCACTCTGACCTAAAATAGTTAAACATAAATTAAAACAAAAACCTCTAAAAATTCATGATTTTTCAGTTTGTTTTCTTATTGACTTACCAAATTTTCTATGGAATACGGTAGCGGATGATTGACGAATTTCAAAGAGCTGTTGGGTGACACAGATTGCATTATGGCATTATTGACGAGTGTGAGTGAGATGGCAGAATCGTGGTATCCATAGTTACTGAACCATGCCGTGATGCGATGAGGGGTGAATGTGGCACCGACAAGGTTTTCATATCGCGTTCTAGAGGGATCAGTTTGAGCCTGTAAGGAAGAGAAATTATATAAACCTCAGGTAGACCAAGCAAAAATGAGACTGTTGGATTTTCACATTACAACATGAGAATCAGTTTAAACGTTGAACACATTCCTTGAATATACGTAAAGCTGGGTGCCACTTTTTTTGCCTCTCTCCTTAAAATTATAGGGTGTGTTGTTACACCCAGTATACGACTATCATAGAATGGAATTAATTGATGTATAACATAAAATTCGAACAAAGCATACCAATTTTAAATAAAACTTTGCCAAATCCATAGAGCCGACATCAGTAATTTTCATATTAGGATTCATAGAGGATTTAAAATAATCCTTATAAGCCGTCATAGCCTTTGCTCCCTGCGAAACTGCGGTCAGATTCACACCTTCAGACATCATTGTTTGCGTCGTCTTAAACCCATTTTCTAACGTTAGTTCCAACGGAGGTAGCTGCGACATAAACTTCCACGATCTGGCAATGACAACTGATATCGTAATGTTGACTATAGGTGTAACGCATTGGATGAAGGCAGCCAATTTACTTCTCATGGAACTGTATGCGAGTTTTAGGAACATGGCTTTTATGTGATTCCTTAGGAGTCTAAATCCCCGGACTTTCTGTATAGGTTCCATGTCTGAAAGTAAGATAGAAATATTAATGGTCAGTATTAATATGTGATTTTTGTCATGTACTGCATTGAAACATATTACTATCGTCAGCAACATGAAGTCGACCTGGCCATAGTCAAGCGTGGCGATATCTGCAAAACTCTCTATGTCCAGCAGTGGACTTCACGTTGCCGAAGATAACGAATGATATGTTTCGATATTAGTACATGATAAAAGAGAGATATAAGTTGGGTATAAGCACCAATAAAGAAACGATATAATGGGGAACTTGCTCAGTTTTATATTTTTAGTGTATCATAAAGATTTAAGACTTACATAAAATACGAAAAACAAAAATGGTAAAATATGCACAAATCATTTATTTTTTGCAAATCAAAAGTTGACTTTTCAAATTCCCACACTCACTGCCATGACGTTACGTCACTCCTTTTCATGAAATTACATTCCGATCCACGTAACTTATAATTGAAATATTTCGTAAAATATAAAAACTTCAGAATAAATCTTTCAGTAATGTTCTATTCACAACTATTATTATTGAATTATTAAGATAATTTCTCAATATAATTTTGGTGCAAGTTCCCCATTATGCGAATGGCGGCGGGTACTTGTGGCACCTACGGTAAACGGGTCGTTAAAAGCAGTAATCTACTGCGTAATGCTCACGGTAATACACCAGTTTAATTATTTTTAAACACTCTACGCGTATAGTCGGGTATACGATATGAACGAGACAGCACCATTTCATATGTGAATGCTGCCTATACTTTAGACACTCACATAATATTGTACGACATTTAGGTAAGAGAATCGATATAAGCTGACGCCCACACGGATAAATATTATATATTTTTTTCAGTTATTTCAGCAGGCTTGGAAAAACATAATTTTTATGGTAAAACTTTGAATGGTTTCGTAATGCTATTTTCCAATTGAGCAACGTACCGTTATGTATGTTATTGGACATGTTTGTCATATGAATAGTCTCACAACTACCCAAGTTGTCGGCGTGTCCATTCAGAGGCACAACGGCGGTGTCGTTTGCAAAACCAATGCGATTGACTGTTTTAGCTGGGGTTTCTTCCATCATTTCTTCTGCGCCTGCCCTGAAAGGACAGACCACGATTATTTTATTTTAAGTGTTATATTCTATTCTAATGTTAAAATTGTGGCGTCCATCTTAGTGTTGATGATTTTCTCGTCTAGTATAAATAGCAATTAGGTGCTTGACGTTGTACGGTTATAAATATAGGGATTAAACAGTTTTTTTCTAATACACAATCTTGAACCACGTTACAATAATATGAGCTTCGTTGTAGGCCGTGGAGGGGCAAACGACACGCGCGTGACCACCCTATAATAAGACTTACAGCGCGACTACCAAATACCAATCTCCATGTTGGCTCCGTAGTGAAAGTTGTTCAGTTTGATGGTCTAAACCACCCTATTAAATATTACCCTTTATAAAGCATCCTTTTAAACTATGAGTCTACCCATCAAACTGAACATCTCTTATAATGGGAACAAAGGGGGGAAAAATCTGCTGTTGCATACATTTGAGTCGAGTAGGCATTGCAGTTTAGTATGGAACAGCTGTTTTTTTTTAGCTCCGATCGATTTGCTCCCATAGTAAAAGTTGTTCAGTTTGATGAGTAGACTCTTAGTTTAAAAGGATGCTAATGATATCAATTTCACCCTATAGATAGACAGAATATTGCATAATTATCTTACTTCATGAACACCTCTTCTAGACTAGTAACAGACAGCCCGTAGCTAGAGACGTGGAACGCATCCCTCTTCTCTTCGAATTCTTTCAGCATATCAGGGAATCTGCTGATGTTATCACTGGGTAGTATGTAAGTTAATTCAGTCCCTGAAATAAAGGTGAGTTTTTACAAAGAAATTGTACTTTATTTTCAGTTGTATTAGTTAACTAGAGTTTATCCGGTACTTCGTCTGCACAAATTATGTACTTTCCAGATTTTAAGTAAAATCATAAGCTATCAAACAAAAACAAAGTTTCATCAAAATCGGTTCATTTGCTTTTGCGTGACACTCAAACAAACAGAGACGAAAAATTTTTAAAAACCGGCCAAGAGCGTGTCGGACTCGCCCAAGATAGTGTTGCATAGTCATTACATGAAAAGCTTAACCTGATAGAATTTTTTCCAACCTCCTTTTCGTTGTATGGGAGGGGAGTAAAAATATTTGTTTTTCTTCTTTACTACCACATTTTTGTTTTTGGATTACAGTTATCGGTCTTCATGCTAAATTTCGATTCAATAGATGCAAAAATGAGCGAGTAATTGAGCGGGGCATACAGACAGACAGACAGAATCGACGAAAGTATAAGGGTTCCTTGTTTGACTACCAAACCCAAAGAGATTATACCTAAAGGCATAGATCGAGCCATACCAATTGTAAAGTGTCCACTTTTTTTTGACGTTTAGGTTTGAGTGTGTGGTGTCAAGTAATATGGACAAAAGAGGACCAAGTGACACATGGCCTTATGTTTACGGTCACTTTGCACACACACTAGCTCAAAAAAAAGTGGACAGCCGCATAAACAAATATCTATAGTTCCATCTCCTTCTACTAGTAAAGGTACGTCATAAGACTAAAGAGACTAACTACAATCGTAAATTTATGCGGACACTATGGAGATCCTTCCTCTGAGAACAAACCCTAAAAAGGTCGATTAGGAGTCAGGGATACCTAAAAACCATATCGTAATCTTTTTCTTGTAAATATTTTCAATGTGTAACATTTTTATAATAGTTAAGATATGTCAGCCCAGGAATAGCGCAAAAAAGAGCGAAGCAATGAAATAAAATCTTGGCCAAGATGTAAGGTTTCCCCATACAAGAAAAGAGATTTTTTTCAACGTAAGGAACGAGTTTGCTTTTGATCTATCTTAGAAACAGTAAAACTATACACTTGCAACTTGCAACACTAACAACTTGGCGTAAGCCTTAGAATGTGGACTACAATGACACCGTTTTTATTAGTAACAAATAATAAAACCAGGTCAAGTGTGTCGGGCTTGCGCTAAGGACCACAGGAGAAAACAAAATTTTTGATATTTTTTGGTGTTACGGAACCCTCCTTGCGCGAGAACCCTCTGACTCACACTTGGTCGGTTTTTAACTTATAATTATTTCACCTTCACAAATTTTATTATAATATATAACATATGCTCACGACTATATTCCCCGAGGGTGTTGTCGTAGGTCGAGGGGATATTTTAAAACCTCAAACATCCACGTTTCACTAGAGTCTAGTACCGAAACTCTGTCCGGTGTGACGGGGAGTGAGCCCGTCGCTACTTTGTAATGGACAGTGGGTACAAGCCTCGAAATTGAAGCATGCAGGTTTCATCACGATGTTTTCCTTCACCGAAAAGTCAGTGGTGTTACATATCGTACATAAATTCAGAAAAACTCATTGGTACGAGTCGGCTAGACGGGGATCGAACCATCGCCTCCTGTAAAGCAGGCAAGGTTACTCACCACTGGACCACCACAACTACTCCATAGCTCTATTTTATTTAAATGTGGTAAATAAGCCTAGTGTAGTGATCCAAGTAATAATATGCAATGTATCTTTGACTGGCAAATAAATATTACTATTTAATAATCATTATGATTCACAAATCAAAACATTTCAGCTTTTCCTGTTGGTGAATAATTAGAACCAAATTATTTAGCAATTATTATGATTTATGATTCAAAAATATCCAGCTATTCCTGTTAAATTATGTACTGACGATGATAAAAGTTCAACTCACCAATATTAGTATTTTCCTTCAAATCAGGAACGTAACTCTTAAAGAATTGTTGAATATCATCTACGTTGCAGTTTTCACCCTTCACAATAGACAGTTTGTAGCCAATACCGTAGTGTTTCTTAAGAAAATATGGTGTCCCGATGCACTGGAGACGCCCGCCGGCCATAATTGCTATTCTATCGCCTAGTACATCAGCCTCATCCATGAAATGTGTTGTAAGGATCATCGTTCTACCTGTTGAAATAATACACGAATTTAACTTACTAAAATGCTTTCATTTTATACAAAGGCATAGATATTCCTAGGGAGTATCGAAATATCGGAAGGATATTTGCAGAATGGTAATGTATTTATCGATGCTACACAAGAGCTTTTTTTGAGTTCATTTATTTTATTAAGAGGCCTGCTTATAACTACTCGCCACTGCCTTTAAAAATAATGACAAATTAAAAAAAAAACATACATAAATTTTTGTTGTTGTTGTAAAGCGGCTATTCGAGTCTTCTGCAGACTAGTATCACTTCGACCTTATGAAGATCTTTTGTGATAACCACAATAGTTACAGTTCACTGCTAATACCCTACATACATACATACATACGCTCGAAAAACATAACCCTCCTTCTGTCGCAGTCGGGTAAAAAATTTATAAAATAATTAAATAAATAACCGGCGACGGGTTCATTCCCCGTCACACTGGAATAGAATTTCGGTACTCTCCGGGGAATATAGTCGTGAGTATATGTATGTATGTATGTTAAATAAATAAAAAGATATCTATTCATCAGAAAACATACAAGGATTAACACTATCACAAAAGCACATAATATCATAATTGTATTTATTCTTAGCTCTTTATTGTCCCTTTTCACACGTCCCGGTCACCGGGCAGCTGGCGCCGGAACCCGGCAGCAAGGGAATGGGCCTGCCGGGTCCGGTACTGGCAGCCGAGACGTGAAAAGATGCTAATATACTCGAAGGCATAGGCTAAGAAAAGAACGAGCTTTTACCCGCTACTTCGTCCGCACAAATTATATACCAGATTTTAAGTCAAATCATAAGCTATCAAACAAAAAAGTTTCATCAAAATCGGTTCAGTCGTTTTTTCGTGATGCCCGAACAAACAGAGAAACAAAAAATCCAAAAATTTGTGATTTGGAGTCAGGGACACCTAAAAACAATTTCTTAATGTTTTTAACCGTTACAATCGGACTTTTGTAATTTAGCTTAATTTTGTAGTTATTGTACTAACTGTATTTTAGTAGACTTTTTTCTCAGTGCCATATACTTAATTTACTACGGCCCGATAGCACAGACGGTAGTGAACCTGCCTACTGTGCCGAGGGTCGCGGGTTCGAATCCCGTAAGAGACAAATATTTGTATGATGAATTTGAATATTTGTACCCGAGTCATGGTTGTTTGTATCTATATTTATGTATGCTATATCGTTGTCTAGTCATCATAATACAAGTCCAGGCTAGATTCTGGTACTTTAAATGTGACTAGATAATTTGTGTGACAATGTCCAAGATATTTATTTATTATTTATTATTTACTAGGCAACAACATTCAAATTCCTCCCAATCACCATGCGCGGTTGAGTGATTGAAAGGTATTTGAATGTTGCTGCCCAGTAATTGATAGAGACACTTGCCACAGACACACTGCGCGAAGTTTTTGTGTCAAATGAACGCGCCCTAACGGATAACAACTGCAACTGTTTACTCTAGCTATCCCTGAATCTTTTTATAACCAGGGGGCACACGCACACGCTACTTATTCTACAAACGTCAACGCCGCAGCTTTTTGGACGATAGAAAATTGACAGAATGCTAGACAATTTCACAAATTATTGACGACCGCTTATTAGAGAAAAAAAGCTAAATCTGCTCTATGATTAGCGTTCAGTTCACTCAATCATTCACTCTTTTTCCTTTTTATTTGCTCGATCGTGTTCGATTTTCAAAAGAATTTGGAAATTTGAAATTGCTGTCAAATTTTCCGCCCGCCATTTTCTAGCGTTATCTACAAGGTCTTGTTGATCAACAAGAAGCATTCAAAACGAAACGCTTACCGTCGAAAGCAACTGTCAAAAACTGCATGTTGTCTAGGCTTTTTCTATTCGTTTTCGTTTATTTCTAAAGTCCCATACATTTTTTATGTTTTTTGCTGTCGTTAACGCTAATCGAAAGGTACTTTTTCTAGGCCCCCAGGACATGTACAATATACTAAGAATCAATAAGACAAGAAACCTTTCTTCTCTTTCAGTAGAAGATCCCACAAGGCGCGCCTCGCCGCCGGGTCAAGCCCAGACGTAGGTTCGTCTAACAAGACGACCCTCGAAGACCCGCACATCGCCGCTCCAACGGACAACCGCCGCTTCTGACCACCTGACAAGTTCTCTGATATTACATCTCTCTGCAAATTTTAAACATAACTTCAAAATTTTTCTTCAATTTTCCATCAAATCATTTTATACAAAGTGTTAATAAATGTGGGCGTGCCCACAAATTTTATACAAGATTTTAAGTCAGATCATAAGCTATCAAATAAAAAAGTTTTATCAAAATCGGTTCAGTAGTTTTCGAGTGATGCTCGCTCGCACAAACAGACGAACGAAATTTAAAAAAAAAGTTGATTCGGAGTCAGGGACTGTAGTAACGTACAATGAAAACTCATGGCCTACTGATTAATGGTGTTTAAATATTACTATACTTCATTTGAAATAAGGACGAAACGATTTTCCGACTCCTATATAGCTGTCTGGCCAATTCAAATTTGCAAATATAATTTATTTGTCAGAAAGATTTACTATCCGACGTATCTTGGACGTTACTAAAGCTGTTCTAAGAATAAGTGAGAGGAAGTGTTTGAAATCTCTGTTTCTGTAATTAAAAATAGCCTTAAAATTTCGTTGCTTTTTAAAATTGATTTTTTAGAAGTTTGATAGTCTGTGTTCACCGTTCCAGTATTAGCTAGGCTGTCACTTGCACCCTGTATATAGTCTAGACTAGATTCCGGTTCTGCCTACCCAGTTTGCATAACAATGTCACACAAATAATTATAATGAAATGTCTAACCTTTTCTTCTAAATTCAGCAGCTTTACAAAATGATTGACTTCCTCTTTGACCTTCGCTGAGGGAACTCCTTTTAACCTCGAATAGAATATGATGTGTTCAGCTACAGTTAGATCCGGAAACAGCACGTTATGTTGTGGGCAGATCCCGAGGGACTTTCTAGCTAGTTCCGTTTCGGTTACTATATCATAACCGTTTATTGATGCTGAGCCTGATGAAGGTGGAACCATACCTAGAATATTTTCAATAATTATCAGTCTTTAAAATCCGCGAGTTTAGAACTAATCAAATTAACAACTCTTTATCAAACGTCAAAACACTTTGACACTTTTTTAAGGGTATGATCAGACCGTAAAACTGAACAACTTTCTCTATGGGACCAACATCGAAATCGCGAATAAAAAATCTGCTGACCCGTACATTTGACTCAAATAGGTTTGCAGTTTTGTATGGAAGAGCTGATTTTTTTTTTTCGATTTCTGTGTTGGTTCCATAGAGAAAGATGTTCAGTTTGACGGTCTGATCATCCCCTTAAAAAAGTTTCAGTATATTAAGAAAGACCCTGTATTTGAGTCGAGTAGGCACTGCAGTTTAGTATGGAACAACAGATTTTTTTGCTTCGATCTGTTTCCTCCTTAGTAAGAGTTGTTCAGTTTGATGGGTTGGGTGGGATTGGATGGGGTGGGATGGGCTCTTAGTTTATAAGGATGCTAATGATATCAATTTCACCCTGTAGATTATTCGGCGCTCAATGAAAGATATCGGGGGGCGAAAGGGAGACATAAAATAACGGAAAATAAGGGTTCAACCTTAAATCCGCTACATACTTAAGGGGTGCTTCAGACCATCAAACTGAACAACTTTCACTGATGGACCAACATTGCATGCGTGCATGCATACATATGCTCACGACTATAATAGATATCATGAAAATTCTGAACAACCACGAAAAAAACAAAAACAAGAAAATCTGCTGCTCCATAAAAAACGTCAATTGGACCCAAATGTATAGAAGAACTTTTTTTCGCGATTTCAATGTTGCTCCATTTGTGGAAGTTGTCCAGTTTGATAGTCTGACACACCTCCTTAACCAAGTAACATTTTAAGCTTGCACCCTTTTATGTTACTACAAAAAAGTAGTTTACTACAAAAAGTTAAAAGTACTATGTTTCTTGCAACGTCGTGAGCCTCGAGAGATGCCAGTGAGGCAAGTCTCGGTTAGAATGACTATGACGGTTCGAGAATGTGGTTTTAATTACTGTTGAATATAGTGGCACGCGCCGCAAGTTAAGTCAAACATTCTGACCTGTTTGCTACTAGAGGTTGATTGAATAAACATACAAACAGATTGGAATCATGATCAGTCTTATAAAACCTAAACAGTAAATATGTCAATAGTTTGCATGGATAAATCTGTCATTTTGATCTGCAATCTATTAATAATAAATTAAGCCGCAATACAGGACAGTGGACTGTAATTTATGTTACCTACTTGTTATTTAAAATGAAACGACTACTATTTAATATGTATATCTCTTATCTTATCAGGAAACTCCTATTAATTCTTATGATTAAGAATTTAATTCGTAGTATTAATTAGTAATAAAATAAACCACTCGGGTAAATTCGCGAATACAAATTTAAAAAAGTAAAAGAAATTTCAATAGAATGGTTAGCTGGATCGTAAATCGCATCTAGGCAGCAAATAAGGCTTAATCGCTCGTCTTATACAGGGTGTAAAATGAAATGTGTTATATTACTTTATGGGGTGCTATAGTCCATCAAACTGAACAACTTTTACAATGGGACCGACAATTGAAATCGCGAAAAAATCAACTGTTTCTCATTCATTTTGGTCGAGTAGCTATTGACTAGCTAGATCAAGGCTGCTCAACCCCAGGCCCGCGGGCCACAATATGGCCCGCCAACACAATTGAATTTGCCCACCAACAGCTGCTCACTGACTTTTTGACTTTCTGGTTTTGATTAAATGATGCAGGCAAGTACTAGGTGGTCCGCCGTGTAACATAGAATCGAAATTGTGGCTCTCCTCCAAAATTGGTTTGAAATTGTGGCCCATCTACAAAAATGGTTGAGAAGTCTTGAGCTAGATAGTAGTATAATAGAGTACATGTTTTCTATGTAACATCAGTTTTTAACGCGTTTTCGAATTTGTCGTCACAGTTCTGTAGGTGAGGATCTGTAGCACCCTGTTCGATACGTAACGCATTTAATTTTACACCCTGTATATTGGAGCATATCACGAGAAATACGACTAGTTCTAAAGTGTGACTTAAACGGGATTAAAACTACTAATTACCTGTCATCATGGAAATCGTTGTGGTTTTTCCAGCACCATTATGACCTAGTAATACTGTAATCTCATTTTCATACATCCTTAAGTTTAAATTATCTACAGCCTTCTTACGCCCTTTATAAATTTTAGTGAGATTCTGAAAAAAAAGGATAAAATTTTTAAATGATTTATTTCATCTGTCAAACGGCAATCAAATTTTTAGCGCGATACCGCACGTGGTCCAATCACGGTTCAATGAGGATTTATTTAGCGCAATCGGGGCCCTGCTGTTCCGATAATACATTTCTTATATTATTATTTCTCCACTTCATCATAATCATCACAGCTTATATACGTCCCACTGCAGGTCACAGGCTTACCCTCATGGAGGGTGTATGGGCGTTAGTCCACCACGTGTGCTCAATGCGGATTGGTAGACTTCACATACGCATCGGAATTTCTTCTTGTTTTCCTTTATCGTTTCGAGAGAAGTCTGTATTACGTACATACATTAGAAAAACTCATTGGTACAATGGCATGTCGTCCGTGCGGATACGAACTTGGACCTCAAAATTGAGTATCCATAGCTCTCCGAAAAGCGCAACCGACGCTCCCTTATATTTATTTATGACCAACAGTCAGTTGCAAAAACGCTCATTAGAGTTAATCCTCCATTAAATCTCTTGCTAGCTTTTACTACGTCAACGAGACAAAAAGTGACAGCAAGATATTTAATGGAGGATTAATTATCTTGCTGTCACTTTTTGTCTTTAAAATTTTAGGGAAAATCATACTTTTCATACAGAAGAGCCAGGACAGATGTACCCGAAATGATGAAGAGACTAATTAATGTGGAGGAAGTGAGAGATCATCAGGATCTTAGCAAGAGGCGTTCCATTGTCTCTGCCTACCCCATTGGGAGACAGGCACATCAATGGTACGTATGTAAAGCCTGACCAGAAAAATAAAAAAATTTGCCATTGGAACTAATTTTTTACTTGGAATATTGTCATTAAATGTTATTAGTCGATTGCAGCGCCCCGAAAACAGGTTTTTAGGGTTCCGTACCCAAAGGGTGAAAACGGGATCCTACTCATAAGCCTACGTTGTCCGTCCGTCCGTCTGTCTGTCCTACCTATTTAGGACTGTAACTTTGAACCGTAATAGCTAGACAGTTAAAATTTTTACAGAATATTCATTATTACGGCGGATATGCTAACATTTAAAAATGTCAAAAAGAAAAAATTTAAGGGGTGTCCTCATACAAGAAACAAGTTTTTGTCAACGTTTTTTATTTTCGCTCTAACGCAACAACGGTAATACATACAAGTAAACGGTAAATCTTGGTGTGATTATAGAGCAAACTCTACAGTATAACAATAAATAATAAAACCGGCCAGTGTGAATCGGTCTCGCGCTAAAGGTCCCGGAGTAAGCAAAACTTTTTTGTAAGTTAATATGTTGCGTGGAACGGTGCGCGAGTAGCTCAACTCGCACTTGACCGGTTTTATATATTTTTCTGGTCAGGCATTATGTCCAATGCAGAAAAGTCGCAAAGAGTGTTGCAGCCAGTTGATTTACTTGCGTTCACTGGTTGGATCAGTACGTCTCTTAGACTACTTATATGAGGACAAGTTACGCGTGTAATTCTACTAAAAAAATTTATGCCACTTTTTGCGGGGGGCGAAGTAGCACGAGATACGCAACTTTGAATTTTATTCCATTAGTTTAGATTCTAATTTTGAATGTTAAAAATCATTAAAAACAGTGTAGTGTGAACCCCAAACGTCATAAGTTCGAAATTATTGTTCCGCAATTATAGGCTGTCGCGTTTAGTGATAAGGTATAAAATTGAATGTAAATGCGTAAGATTTTTTGATCTTGCACGTTTGCAGAGGGGAAATGCTAAGGCGAGGGTCAGTATATAAATCGTCTAAGGTACGTCTAGTATTTAAATAGTTAAATGTATGCATGACTCACTTTTATGTTGACACCCATTGGTACTCCTTTCGGTTCTTCATCGTGAACGACTTTCATAAGTGAGTCTTTGTACTCCGCATCTGAACCGTCTTTCTTCGTTATCTCTGAAATTTAACTAAATTTATTTCCAATGTTGTGATATAAGGTCTCCCGGGGTAATTACAAATATGGGGCAATTGCATCTATACTTCATTTCAAATGAAGGCGAAAAGATTTTCCGATTCATATACAGGGTCCTTCTTAATATTCGGACACTTTTTTAAAGGAATGATCAGACCGTGAAACTGAACAACTTTCTCTATGGCACCAAACATCAACAACAAAACAAAATGTTGTTGCTATTTGAAATAGAGTATAGATGATACTAAGATAACAATTTCTTAATAAAAAAATCTTGTCATCTAGAAGGTAGGTGTTGGTAAATAAAGAGAAGAACTGAATTGTATGACTTATTGCAAATTGCTCCATAGTTGCAATCACCCCATAGTGGCAATTACCCCGGGAGACCTTATGTGTTTTAGGTATAAAGTATATTCTTTTCGAAATATCATTGTTCTATTAAAAATAACGCTGTTGTATACCTAGACTATCAATAGTTTCGTCAATTATCTATTTCATAAATAAATAATCATCAATACGAAGGACATTTGAAACCGGGTTTCAATTGCTGTGTTTTAGGTCCTTGTTTATTTATTAAAACATTCAAACGGAAACTTAACGTAAAAGATTTTTTGGTTTTATTCTATTTATGTTATTTTCCGGAATAGGGATACATGTTGATAGTAAATATATAAATATAGGACGAATAGGTGGTGCATATTATAAAACATAAATTTATTGTAGAATTTCTTTTTCGTCATATTATCTAAAAAAAAAGGTTATTTTTTAACTTTCGTAGTATGTATGCCTAAAAACGTGCTCCTATATGAAACGTATCAGATATTTTTTCGGTAATCTCTTATTCAGATGCGGTTTTCACTGACAAATAGAAATTTTTTTCTGGAAGGTTTATGTGTAAGATTTAGGTGTGTGTGTTTGGGTGTAATATTGTAGATCCTAACCGGGCGAAGCTGAGGCGAGCCGCTAGTCAATTACCCCCTAGCCCCTCAGCTATTCAATTTACGCCCTGAATACTAAGACAATAAAACTATGAACGAGTTACCCGTGTAATTCTACTATCAAACTTTTTTGCCACTTTTTGAGGGGGACAGGGTAACATGAAATCCGCAACTTTGGATTTTATTCCATGACTTTAGATTCGAATTTTGATTGTTATTCGTAAAACTAGTCTCGTGTGAACCTGTCTCGTTTAGTGATAAGTTATAAAATTGTATGTAAATGCACATGATTAATTGATCTTATAACGTGGCAGAGGGGAAATGCTACTTGGTTGACCTATATTCTAGCATAAATTAGTCATTCGATTTAAATAGGTAGTCAGTTCTACAACTCAAATACTCAGCCCTATCTAATAATATTACTATTAATATTACATTACATGATATTTCAATGACCGATTTAATTATAAGGTCAAGTCACTTCATGAGTACAACAATAACAATATAATTATGTTCATTTAGTTCTTGATAAATCTCTACATAGCATAAAGCTTTCTGCGTCCGTCTGTATTATTGTATGTACTATGTATTATTGTATACATAACTTTAGCTTAAGAATTTATATTGTAATAGTTATTAAGTCGTGTTAAGTTGTAGAGTTTCTGGCCGCATCTTCTCTACAGCGACAACACGTTCCGACGCGGTGGTAGGTTTAAAAAAGATTTGACGTTTGATAAGTGTGCTGCAAGCTCCTATATTGAATAAATTATATTGACTTTGACTTCTATAGGCATATCCATTAACTCCTCCTAAACCACGCAGCGGATTTTGATGCGGTTTTCACTGTCATTTAGAGAATTTCTTCCGGAAGGTTTATTGTATAGGTATATCCGGGCGAAGCTGGGGCGAGCCGCTAGTCAATTGTAAAATTACAAAGTTGGACCTATATGTACATTACTGTAAATAAACAAATAAAAAAACTTAAGACGTAGGTAGAAGACTTGTCTGAACCCAAACTATTTTGTACACTTGTTGGTCGATGCCAATCTGTGGGGAATTCCCCAAACTGCGGGGATTTTCAGTCTGATAGGGTAATTTGTGGGGAGAGCGTTATTAACACTAGAGCTGAACTTAGAAGTAATAAAAGTAGTATAAGAAGTAAGTATAATTTATAAATTATGTATATTTCATTCAACTTTAAAACTGCCTCCGTGGTCTAATGGTAAGAGCAAGAAATGATTAAGAGCATTGGGCTCTTGACACTGAGGTCGTGGGTTCGGTTCCCACGGGGGACACCTAGTGATATGTCTCTTTGCGCGTTTTTCCCCAGTTGGTTAGGACATGGTTGGCCGAATCACCTGATTGTCTGAAAACTCAGAACATACACGTTTCACTAGTAGTATCGAAACTCCAAATACAAATACAGAAAGTGCTTAGTAAACTTGTATAAAGCTGATTTGATAGGTATTCATACTTTTTCCAAAATATATTTAAAATAGTGAGATTTATTGACATTAAATTATATACTTTACGGATATTGTAACACAGAACTGCAAGAATTTGTCAATCACCTACTTGGAGAGATGACTGTTTCGAATAAGTTATTTGGAGTTTGGCGTACACTATTAATTAAAAATTAAAAAATATTTCGGTCACCTATTATTTTTGGTGTAAGCAAATGTATCTTAACTTCTGTCTTCTTAACTCTCTTTAAGATATTTTAGGTCAATTAATGCGTAGCCGCTATGAAATGACAATTGATTTTTTTTCAATCACTTGCGGTCCCCGACACATTAATTGACTTAAAATGTATTCATGCTATAGAAAGAAGGAACTCTGACACCAGGGCTTGCTGACCACACGGTAAGAAGATAGAAAGAATCTAGAAAGCAACAAAGATGTAACAAAAAATACCTGCGACTTTATCCTTGTTTGGCCACCAATAACTCTTAGTGAACGGAAAGTACCACGGCAGCGGCACACCGTACATGCCCGGCCTTATTTTCTCCACGTACATAGCAATAAGCATGTATAGTATGGCGTCCAGTATAAGCATTAGAACCACGTGGCCGGGCTGGAATTGATCGTGATAGGATATTGGTGTGAAGAATTCGTCCCATTGTAAACCTGAGAATATTAATATTAGTTTAAAACGTTATTGTTCATACGATGGTAGATCATACTTAAGCATCAGATTAAATTGATGACCCCTAATAAAATTCATAGTCGATGTGACTTTATAATGCTGGAAAGGGGACATTTACGAATATGTTTGTAGGGTGTTTTTAATAACGTCGTATTCACAGAATTTTAGTCATGAAAATGAGTCAACGATTAGTTTACTATAGGCCTATACGATACTAAACTTAGCGACAGGAGTGTCGGTGGTAGCGACATGCCACGTACTAATGAGTTTTTTAACTAATGTACGTATACCGACTGCTCTCAAACGGAAAAGGAAAACAAAACGGTGAGGAAACCTGCATACGCTGAGATTCGATAAGAAATTCTGATGCGTATGTGAAGTCTACCAATCCGTATTGGGCACGCGTGGTGGACTGACGCCTATACACCTTCCCTGAGGGTAGGCCTGTGCCTTCAGTAGGACTTATACAGGGTGAAATTGATATCATGAGCATCCTTTTAAACTAAGAGTCTACTCATCAAACTGAACAACTTTTACTATGGGAGCAAACCGATCGGAGCAAAAAAAATTAGCTGTTCCATACTAAACTGCAACGCCTCCTACTCGACTTAAATGTATGCAACAGCAGATTTATTTTTTGCTCCGATCGGTTTGCTCCCATAGTAAAAATGGTTCAGTTTGATAAGTAGAATATTGGTTTAAAAGGATGCTAATGATATCAATTTCAACCTGTATAAGCTGATGATGTTGAGACGTATATACGAGATTATCAGATTGTAAGCAAGATGAAAGAATTCGAAAAAAAAAATTTAAGCTTTGTAGCTCGACCTGCTCACAATATAGCTAGGTCAGGTAAACAAATATGTATCGCATCTCTCAGATGCTACAAATTCAGATTTTTATTTCGGGACGAAGCGATAGACTTGGATAGAAATTTGCTAGTAAAATTTCGTTTGATCGAGTACGTCAACTAAACGTCAGTCTAAAATCAGCTTTACGAAAATAGTTCTATTTGATAAAAAGGTCACACAGGTCAGGTTTGAGATTAAATTTTTGCCACTTCGTATTTTTTACTATTCGATATTCTCATTAGATTACATCAAAATGAAGATCCGGTATTCATATACATACAGGGTCCTTCTTAATACACTGACGTTTTTTAAAGGGATGATCAGACCATGAAACTAAACAACTTTCTCTACGGGACAAACAACGAAATCGCGAAAGAAAAATGCAATCCTCCTCGATCCAAATTCAGATTTTCGCTATTTAAATTGTTGTCCCATAGAGAAAGTTGTTCAGTTTAAAGGTCTGATCACCCTCTTACAAAACCGTCAGCTAATTAGGTTGGACCCTGTATAACGTATAAAAGTTCAAAGTCAAATGAAACCTTAAAAAATTACTATTAGTTTCAAGTTTCCTTACTCTGCGAGGAAATTATGATACTTTCTCTCACTCTATAGATTATTATTGATCCTGCCAATCAACATGCAAGTTGTGACCATGACGACACGGGCTGATGATGATGTCATCTACCGGCTTTTGATAAAATAACATCTGACGCTACAAATAAAATCTACTAATTTGACGCTCTTTATTTGCATTCTCTTTATTGGGCAGTTGCAAAGATATTAATGTAAGTTGTTATTTCACTTGTGTTATTTTTAAAATGATTACTTCAATAGTTAGAGGAAAAATACATTTCTTATGACGAAAATTGAATTAAATACATGAATGATAGAACAAAAACTTTACATATTTCATAAAAGATAATCCAATTGCGGATTGTCGACCTACACAACACATGCGTCATCCATCACTTGTCGCGTTTGCGTAATCGAGTAGGTACCATCATTTTGTCAATGCTATTTGTAGTGAGTGGAAACATTTTTTAGCTGTGCTTACCTCTAGATGTGCCTTCACATATGACGAGCATCTGAAAAGCATATCCCATAGCGGTATTCGATATCAAACTGAGTATTAATCTGGTCGTCATACTAATGTCCTCGTAAAGTACTTGAGTGAGCATGAACACAGAATACGTAGTGAGCCACGCCAGGCCCATGAACGATGCCGCGGTGTTAGCTGGAAACAAAACTATTATCAGGACCATCTCATCGTAAACAAATTTTTTTTCAGTACGTTTCCACTTAGAATAAGCTTCGGGTGTCGGGTAAAATCGGTTGTTCGTATAATAGATAATTACGGCCTATGACAATCTTTTGAACTCAACTATTTTCAACAAAAAAAAACTGTTCGAAAAGTACCTTGTCCTATGAAGTAAGCATGCCTTACAAAATACTGAAAATTTTCCGTAAACATTTAAATAATTACAAGAAGTTTGCTAAAAATGTAGACTATATTTATTCGAATAAATCATACAAAAATATGACAATAATTTCGACACGGACATTTTTTAGGAACGACCAAATACGAATATTAATCGATTTTACTCAACACCGAAGCCTATTTTAAGGGCTCACGGACTGTACAAGTTCATGTGACCGTTTTATTTCGTAGTCGTTTTAGACAAAACTAAAGAGACTCGATCCGAGTAGGTAGACAAAAAATGCCACACGACATGACGATGACTCGATTACAATTTTAGGTTTAACTTAAAAAAAGAACTTAGGAAAAGTTAATCCAGACTACAAACTTTTGTGAAAGCCCCATCCAAATCGGTTCAGTGGTTTTTAAGTGATGTACACACACAAACAGATAAACGGACATAATTTCTATAATTAGTCTCTACACGCGACCAAATAAAATCTTTGTCTGGAATGTAAACTAAAATATTGCAACACTTAGAAATACCTAGGTAGTAGTCAGGTACTCTAATGACACCGATGTAATCACAGCCGACCCTAGGTTAAGGATCTTATGTTGCAGACCATACTTTCATTGCATATACGTAAATTTTATAATATCTATGACATGAGTATGTGTGACGGGTACAGACGTAGACGGAAAGAACTGAAGATTGTTTACCTTCATCTAACACTAAACTTTGTACGCTTATAATTTTTTGTGTCCAATATTATGTTAAAAAATAAAATCCGGTTAAGTGCGAGTCGGGCTACTCACGCACCGAGGGTTCCATACACAACATAATAACTAAATAATTATTTTTTGTCCTTGGCCGGTTTTTGTTATTTGTTATACTGTAGAGTTTGCTCTATTATCACACCAAGTTTGACGCTTGTATGTATTACCGTTTTTACGATATAGCGAGATGAAAAAACGTGGATAAAAGTATTTGTTAACAAATTCGCCGTAATAACGCATATTCTGTGAAAATGTCAACTGTTAACTATTACGGTTCAAAAGTTAAAGCCCTAAATATAAATAAAACTATTTTTTGGTTATTATGTTGTGTGGCGGTGTGGTACGGAACCCTCCTCGGTGCGCGAGTAGCCCGACCCGCTCTTGACCGGTTTTATTTCACTAAACCTATACGCTCACTACCTCGTACAGTGTGCCGAGATTGCTAGGCAGGCTCCATAATTGGTTGGTACACACAGCGCAATGAATGTAGCGAAGATTCGACGATTGCCACATTATGGTATTATACAAGGCCGTTGTAATTGGTTGATTAATATAACGCGACGTTTTTGTACGCGATTGCATTTGTCCTATTTTTCTAATTCAACTATTGAATCATGTTTTTAAATTGAAACAATTACCTACTACCTAGTAGTTTTATATGTATGGTTTAAATAAGAACTGGTCGCTTATTTCCAATAGTTCCGTGGTCGAAGTACCGTTGCGAAACTAGTGAATCTTTTTTCCCCGCAGTTCCATGGAACTAAGTACCAATGAATGAAATATTTTTATTATCACTAGTTCCGTGAAATATGATTATTCAGATAAAAAATTTTTTTTGTTATATTAATAACCAAATAGTTTTACTTATTCAATTTAGTTTGTCAAAAGTCAAAATTGTTTATTCAAAATAATATCACATAGATAACTTTTTGACGTCATGTTTTTGAATCTACCACCGCGTCGGAAGGTGTTCCACTGTAGAGAAGATGCGGCCAGAAACTCTAAACTTTGTTTCAAAATATTAAATACCTATTAAAGTTGTAATAATGTTGTTGTTGTATTGTGTTGTTAATATTGTTTAACGCAATGAGTGTTCTTATGTTAACAAGTTGTACCCTAGCTGAGGTACCTAACTAATAATTTACCGCAAAGCCATGGAACATCCTCTATGAGTCAGTTTTTCTAGCTGAGTACAATCACAGAATAAATACTAGTACTACCGTACAGAAGGTTCACGTCACTAGCACACTGTATAACCAGATGTACGTAGATTAAGAAATTAGTACTGAAAATAATGTATTTAACGATACAATGAACAACGATAAATCTAAGTTGTGTCGCGTGACTTATTTCCTTTAATTAATCATAACTAAATTATAGCTATGTTTATGAGGATGTTGATAACGAAATACCGACAAATTGATCTCGAATGAGTGAGCTCATACGGCTTTAATAGGTTCAATTTCAATATAATGCTCGATTGAACCGCTTTCGGTGCATGATGTGCTGCTAACTCAAACGAATAACGAATATTGTGACTTGAGCATACGCAGACAAAGGAAAATTTACGAACATGAATTATGCGTACCGAATAGACAAAGAGTATAACCACAGAATACTATAATATTCAGTAAAAATTCCTACTTTATGGCTGTAAAAGTGTATAATTCAATAACTATCGAATTTAAAAAATTAACACTTACGTTAACGCTAATTAAAAAGTGTACAAATATGTTTTGGAAGTGTTATTATTAAATACAACAGGTTCTTAAGTGACTTTTTGTATGTGGTTATTGGCACTATGTTTGATTATTTTGAATCTATGACATTTTATCTGAATATAATGCCTATTACCTATCTGACATTTTAAATTGGACTAATTACCAATTATTGATATATATGGCGTGTGTGGAAGGAAACATTTGTAGAGGCAGATCTAGGAGAGGATACCTAGACCAGATCAGGGACGTCATTAAAAAATGCCAGGTTAAAAATAGCCGAAATCGAAGGGAATGTATGAAAAGATGTATGGACTTAGAGGAAGCAAGAGAGGTGTGTCAGAACCGCCCAAAGTGGAGATCTATAGTTTCTGCCTCTGGGAAATAGGCGTGAGTTTATGTATGTATGTATGTACCAATTATTGAATATTAATTTGCTACACTGTATAATTAGAATATAAATTCATCAATGAATCATACTTGTAATTAACATTTTTCATGCCTTCATGGTAGAATATGCAGGAAAATTTTATTTTTATTAAACCTTATGTACCATATTATTGAACATAAATTATCATTATCACTATCAATCAACAAAAATTACCTTTCAGCCACTTGTTTTCTAAAAATCCAAAAAGTATTTTCAAAAAATATAAAGTTTGGGCTACTCCTGTTACGAAACGGCTTAGTACATTGTTGTAATAGTTAGGGAGGCGAATAGGGGAATTTTCGGTAATACTCGAGCGTGGCAGTTTAAGATATGAGAGATACCTTAGACCTAATAGAACAACCTTGTAAAGTATTTAGCTCTATATGCAGTGACGCGCGCCTAGGATAGACGATCAGATTAGTAAAAAAAAATCGATAGTCTGAAATACTCGAGCGCGTCAGATTAAGATATTGGGGGTTGATTTTAGTGTTTTAAGACTAAATTTAACTAATCTGACGTTAAGTCCTTGACGCCGCCGAGTTATAGGGTCGCGGACTTGTAAAAAAAAAACGTTAATCCGGCATTCTCGAGCGCGATTTTTTTATTTTTTATTTTGAAGAATATAATCTAAAACTTACTAAAAATACAAAATCTGCCGGTTTCCGCATGACCGGAAGTGTGGAGGAGCCATTTCGACTTCCGAAAAACGCGTTGCGGCATATAAGTCGCGAACGATACATTTTACAAAAAAAAAGTTTAAATAAACAAAAAAGGCAATTTTATTTTACACAAAAAAGGTCTCTTTACATTTTTGTCCAAAGTTAAAACTTTTTGACTTGAAGCATCATAAAAACTCAAACTCTTGGTTTTTTGAGTATATCTCGAAAACTGAGGGTGTTAAAAAAAATTTTATATGAAATAACGATGCGGATTTATATGAATCAACAAAATTTCTGAATAGAAATAATTGTTACGGATGTTGCAGGCACTCAGCAGGAAAGAATTGTGGATGAGGAGCCACAATATGAAAGTTCCAGTGAAGAAGAAAAAAAAAGATGAATTGTATTGAGCAAAAATGTAAAGGTCGCCAGACATAACAATACAATTATAATACAATTTTTATATCATTTCATTTTTTATACAATAAATAATACAATTCGTACTACATTTCATCTACATTTACGTTGGTTGTATCTATCGCTTTATTGTCATTCTTAAATTCCCCGTTTTATCAAGGAGAAAGAAAGGAAAAAAAAGAAACCAAAAAACCTTTTTTGGTCAGATTAAGAGAACCCACCAACATTATTGTCAGATTAAGAAAATATGCTTTCAGGATACCGAGATAAACCTCCCCTATGAAAATCTGACGCGCTCGAGTATTTCAAAAAAACTTTTTTTTTTTGCATTTTCAACAATTCATCGTAACTTATCGTCACGCCGAAATCGTCAGTTTTTTTAAAAGGAGCTTCCTTGGGGCCTACTTAACACCCCTTCCGAAAATCTGACGCGCTCGAGTAAATTTTTTTTTTGCATTTTTGACTACTTTATATGCCTACCCCCACCACGCAAACCGGCAGATTAGTATACCGTTGTTATCAGAGGCACTTGGGGCATACGTAGTATGAATATCTGACGCGCTCGAGAATGCCCAAGTAACTGTTTTTTTTAACATTTTTGAAAAACCGTACACGCCAAACCCACCGCTAAAATGGTTTTTACCATACGAGCTTTTCTTTTCGAAATTATTTTATCTTTCGATTTTGATAGGTCCCGACGGCGCCGTTGAATTACGCCATTTAGCTACCTCGCCTCCCTAACTATAAAGTATACGCCAAATGTCTCGTAATATCCTCATTTCTAACGTCAATAAGGCAATTTCAAAAATATTTATGTTTACTATGTGTCAATCGGACATAATAATTCTTTACCATAAGTCATAAATATCTCATTAATTGATTGCGAACTGAGATTGCGAATGAGGTTTAAGGTTTATTTTTGTTAAAGAGTACGCTTATTTGCTAGTTTCCATAGAGGTTTGATGTCAAGGAGATCCGTTTTTCGTCTTTCATTCTTTGTCACATTATAATTTCTAAAAGATGGTAAATATTAAAATTTCAATGCGGCCCTGCAGGTCTAGCATGATTTGTCTACTTGCGCGCGACTCGGCTTTTTCCCATATTCCAAGTCGCGGCAAGCGCGGCTTTCGCTCTCAGAAAAATGCGGTAACAGATTATTTTGTATGCAGCGAAGGCGCGTCGCGCGCGTGTAGAGAGATCATGCTACACATGCTGGAATGCACTGGCGTAGCGTGGCTTTCTGCCGCCCGGGGCAAAGACCGATTTTGCCGCCCCCCTTATCTGATTCATGCAAAATTATGGTTTATCCATGCAAAATAGAAACTTACAGCGAGCGAACCGAGGTCGACTTTTCTCCTAAATACGAATCGTTTAGAGCCAGAGCTTTTTACGTACATAACATATGTAACCTAAGTAAAATCTATGGATTGAGCGAAGCAGGCTAGAAATTTTTAGCACCACGTCTTAGCTGTGGTCAGAACTCTTTGGGATTACGTGTAGGCACAGTAAAAACGAATGACCGGCAGAATTCGACCTCTGGTAAATAGCCCCTTTTTCCTGTGACGTCGTCGGTGTACGATCTGGACCCGAGACTCTACTCGCCCTATTAGGAATAATAAGCGTGAGTATATATATATGTATTTGCTTACCTCTTGTAAAAAAGACACTGACCATAAAGCTGAATGCCAAAGACACTATAATAAATAGTATCATGAAAAAGAATAGCACTGACCATGGAGTAAAAGTCAGTACGGAGTATTTTTCACCCTCAGCAGTAGAATTGAATGGTATCTACAAAATAAAACATATTTTACACTAGATATACAGGGTGTAAAGTATCATTAACCTTTAAACCACATACGCTACCCATCAAACTAAATAACTTTTACTATGGGAGCAAATCTGTCAGCGTCAAACGTATGAAACTGTAGACTTTTTTTGTTCTGACATATTCGCTCCCATAGTAAAAGTTGATCAGTTTGATGGGTAGCTTATGTGGTTTAAAGGTTAATGATATTTTTCCTTACACGCTGTATAACACGGAGAAATTACACGAAGGTGTACAATACTTATTATAGGATCCTTCTTAATATGCTAACTGTTTTTTAAAGGGCTGACCGGAACATCGAACTGGACAACTTTCTTTATGGAACCAATATTGAAATAGCGAAAAAATACATACTGTCGCCATACATTTGGGTCGAGAAGGATTGCAGTTTTGTATGAAAGAGCTGATTTTTCCCGCGATTTCTACGCTGATCCCACAAAGAAAGTTGTTCAGTTTGATGGTCTGATCATCCTCTTAAAAATCCGTCAGCCTACTAAGAAGGACCCTATATACATGTATAGGTATCCTACCTTTAAGAATAGAACTTCCATACTTGAATATTTAAAAAGTTATCTAAATACTATGTTATTCCACCCTGAAACCCTAAAAATTATAAAAGAACCTTGTCACAACTGCATACTTGAAAAAAAGTTGTTGTTACAAAGATTCTCTCCATCCCAAAAGAGAACATGGTCATGAGCTAATACTGACCTTAAATAATATGACCATTATAGAAGCGGAGATTAAAAGAAAGGAAAACTGTTTGATGAACCATGCCAACCAGTGAATCCACGATGGTAGCCCCATTATTGTCATGGTTTCCTGTAAAAAATCACAATGTTAGTGATGCTAATATGACGTAAAAGCCGCATGTGAGAACAACGTCAATAAGCAGACGATTACGATTCTAAGTACACATCAAGCTATACAAAACCAATATACGCTGGCTGCGCGACGTTATACGTTACTCGACCCACGCGGGGCCAACTTATTTTGGTTTTGTATAGCTTGATGTGTCACCGTGTTTCTTAGACCATATAACTAGGGACCAGCCTTGCGGTAGCATTTTCCCTCTGCCACGTTACAAGATTAAAATCATGTGCATATCACTAAACGAGACGGCCTATAATTGCGGAACAATAACTTCAAACGAGTCGCGTTCGGGGTTAACACGAGATTATTTTTAACAATGAAAATTCGTAATATTTCATTCAAAATATCTATTCATACGTTAGTACAGTACCTAAACTTTGGACTAAACTTTTTTAACGGACTTTGAAGACAATACAGGAATACCGTTGGTAACATAATGTTATTACTAATGCACTTTTTAATATGCAGTTCATAATCAAAGTTAACAAGATTGTTCATAATTAGTTGATGCATGTTTGTGTGTTCATTACAATGTTGCTAAATTATGCAAGAGATATTCATCAGAAGCCATCTTAGGTGTCAATTTGTATTCAACTTAATTATAGCAGGGAAAAAAAACATGAAGAATATTACGTTGTAGTTGTGTACATTATTTTATTGATATCTTAATGATAATTTTCGTATTTAAACTATTACGTCAAGAGAAAAAAGCCAATCAGATGATAATCATCTAGACACATCTCTTTAAAGATGATTTAAGGCGTATCCCCCACTACTACTACAACTAACTAAACACCAGGGTTTACCCACATAATAATAAGAAGAAAACCAGTAAAATATGGCCCGGCCCAACTTTTACCTAATGGGAGCGACTCGTCTTAAAGGGACATAGGCCCAGCCCTCCAAAAAATGCGTGCGTGTGCCGTATTTTCGATGAAAAAGAATTAATAAAAGTACTTTTTATAGATTTTTTGCTATCATTTAACTAGGTAAACTAATGGTATGGTAATGGTAATTGGTGAGTAAAATTCCAGATAAGCAGTTGCGAGTTATTCTAGTTTGAGAAAATAATGTTAAAATGCGTTGTTTCCTTAACTTTTCGATAAGAAAAAAATATATTGTGTGAAGTAATTTCAATCGTGTATTCAATTTATGATTTCATTACATAAACTATCCAAGAATACTGTATATTTTTATCGCTTCAGTAATTTTGTAGAAAAACGAAAAATAAGAGACCCCTTCCCAGGTACTTTCGGAACGTATGGCCCCTTAAGCAGTGTTGTAGGAGAAGCACTTTTTCCAATCACAAAAATCTAATCACAGATTTCATATAGGTATAATCTGTCAATGCAAGAAATTTTGCAATCAAGTTTTTTTGTAGGTATTTGCCAACACTTTTATAAGTAACTGCCTAATTACATACGAACAGATCGTACTACCTACCACATTTGATTACTCTTAGCTTTATGTAAAAGTGAAAGTATTGCTACAAACCAGTTTTTGTATACAATACTTAATTACAATTATCTACCAAATATTGTATAAGATATCGCTCATCCACACTAACAATAACTACAAGAAATTCAAAATTGAGTTGACAATGAATTCAAAATTGAAATTTGTTTTTAAATTCCTGGCACTAAGAAAATTTTAAATAAAATGTATATGATTTAAAGCCATATTCTTGGATTGAACGTTATCTAAAATTTTAAACGCGTTTCCTGTAAACTTAATTTAAAACTATAACCACGTTTCCTGTTAATTTGCGATTGTTAATCATTGTTAATTGTTAGTGATTGTTAATGCGGATTACCGATTAGGTCACCGATAGACACAAACAATTCAATTATATGCCTATAACATTCAAAATGTGTATATGCTTACCTTCAACTGCAATTCTTTCTCTGAAGTAACCATCCTCACAGTGTTCACAAACGTATAGGTGAAACATAGCATGATTATCATAGACACGAATCTCTCTAATGCTATCAATAAGTTATCTTCTGTGTAAGCGAGTTGAGGAAACCGTTGAAGATAAACTGGTATATCAAATGACTTTCCGGACTTTTGCTTTATTATTTCCTTGGAGACAGCATGTTGGACAGCAAGAAACATTTCAGGAGAGTATCCTGGTGTTTTACCACCATATTTATCATCAGGGTCTCTTGGTCCTGGCTTTGGGAACAAAGGGAACAGCATGTTCGTCCTCCAACTGGCCCTTAGAGGATGCTCTACCATTGGAGTTCTCATAACAGCTGGGAATCTCAATGTTACTACTATATCATCAGGCCACTCTGTTGCATCTGAAATATTTTGTATTTTGAATAGTGTTGTTTGGGAAGATTTTATCCTTAGCTACGGTTTATACAGAAGAGACGTGTGGTGGTGGCGGATAATCTAAGTAACACAATATAAACCTTATAGTACGTAGCTTATCGTCGTTTTTGTCGTAAAGCAGATTCGCGCCCGCGCCTCCAGGTGACGTCGCCTGGAGACGCGGGCGTAATTCTCCAAACGACGATAAGCTACGTACTATAAGGTTTATAATTGTGTTACTTTGACTATCCGCCACCGCAACATGTCTCTTCTGTATAAACCGGGCCTTAGTAACATTTGTCATAAAATAATATCTAATATCTTTTTGATAAGACGCTGATTTATATGATCATACCGATCATACACACAAAAAACACATGTAGTAATGCCTGGAAGAAAAATTGTCATGCTGTCTATGTACTGGGTGTAAAAACAACCTAGTAATACTTAAGGGGGTGTTTCAGACCATCAAACTGAACAACTTTCACTATAGAGCCAACATCGAGAAAAAATAAAAAAAATCTGCTGTCCCATACATTTTAGTCGAGTCGGTACTGCAGTTTTGTATGGGACATCTGATTCTCGATGTTGGCTCCATAGTGAAAGTTGTTCAGTTTGATGGTCTAAAGCACCCCCTTAAGTATTAATAGGGTGTTTTGTTACACCCTGTATAGTTCCTATAGACGATATTTATACGACTATTGGTATTAATTTATTTATTTATAATGCCAGGTTTAGAAGCCTGCTCAAGCTTAGGCAAATTTACTGTACATTGACGCTTCTATAAAGTTAAATAGTAACAATCACTTTACAGACGAATCAATGTACAGCGAACTTGCGCAAGAGCGTGTAAACCCGTCATACTAGGCATTTACAGTTTAGTGTTGGTCCAATAGCATCAGAGGTAAAAGATAAAGAAATTAAATTTAATTTTATAACCTGTTTAAAACATTTTTACAATTTGATTGCAGGTAGCAAATCTACTCCTACATGCCAGACACAGGTCGAAGAGGCATGATTTGGGTCCTAAAGTTTGAATTCCTAAATAATATGAAAGGTACTAATTCGTGTTTTTAACTAGGACCGACCTAATTAAAAAGATAATTGAAAGTTTAATTATATTTTCAAACTTTCTTTTTATAATGTACCTTTTTTTTGTATTTGTTTTATACGAGAGGTTCCTTCTTAATATCCTGACACTTTTAAGAGGATGATCAGACCATTAAACTGAACTGAACAACTTTCTCTATGGCAGCAACATCGAAATTGCGAAAAAAAATTAGCTGTTCCATACAAAACTGCAAACCCACTCAAGCCCAAATGTATGGGACAGCCTATTTTTTCCATGTTGTATGTTTTTCGATGTTGGTCCTATAGAGAAAATTGTTCAGTTTGACGGTCTGATCATCCATCTACAAATAAACTGTAGGTACCTACACAAAACACACTTTTACTTACTTGCCATCCTATCATCAAACTGAATTCCAACCAAAACATTTTTCATTGCATTGTGTTGATTTAGAGCTGTTTCCATCTCACTCGCATTAGCAAATCCTTTAGGTTGAGGCAGCATAGAAGAGTCAAATAGCATTGCCAAGAACCCAAGGTTGTCTGTAGCAACGGTACTCATTGCTTCTTCTGTTACTTTTCTAGTGAGAGCATTGTCTGGGGAAAATGCTAACGTACCTTCCCTTTTTGCAGATGTGAGATTACCACTAAAATAGATGATAGTATTAACATAAAAAGTAAGTTTATAGTCTGTAGAATCCCACTGCCTGCCTGCTCTCACGAATAAGGGTGAGAGGGAGTAGGCCATACTCCACCACGCGGGTCCTGTGCGTGTTGGTAGAGGCAACTTGTTATCAGACAATTTTCAAGCCGCCTTAATTGGCCTCTGATCTGGCTTAACTTAACGAATAGTTCGCCTATACAGGTTGTAACGAAAAGTATAATTAACCTTTAAACCACATACTCTACCAATCAAACTGAACATCTTTTACTGTGGGAGCAAACCTGTCGGAACACAAAAATTATTAGCTGTCCCATACTAAACTGCAATACCTACTCGATTCAAATGTATGGGACAGCTGAATTTTTTTTGTTCTGACAGTTTTGCTCCCATAGTAAAAGCTGTTCAGTTTGATGGGTAGAGTATGTGGTTTAAAGGTAATGGTGCTCCCACACTGCTGTTAGAAAATGTTTACAAACATTTTCTAACTCTATAACATTTACTAACAAATGTTATAAATTGTTACATTTTGTTAGAAAATGTTAGATGTTACAAGTGCTCCTACACTGACGGAAAATGTTTACTAACATTTTTAGCTCGCAGTTTGGTTTTGCGTTCTTAGGTGTCTACATGAAAATGGAAGAAGAAAGATAACAAATGTTTTATTTTGTTATAAAATATTAGCTAACAATTTTGTTCAAAAATGTTTACTAACATGAAAACATTTTATAACATTTGTGATCAAACGTTTGTAAACAAATGTTTACTAACATTAGTTAACATTTTCTAACAGCAGTGTGGGAGCACCATTAATGATACTTTTCCTTCCAACCTGTATACTTCCCACTGCAGGGCACAGGCCTACCCTCAGGGAGGATGTATGAACGGCAGTCCACCACGCGTGCCCAATACAGATTGCTAGACTTTACATATGCATCAGAATTTCTTCTTCAGCAAATGCAGGTATTTCATGTGAGTGAAGCATTGACTTACCAACTAACTGGACGTCGGGTTCGCGCTCAAAAGTGTCCGTACCGAAAGAGCACCAAAACTTATAGAGAACCAATTACGCGACAGTCTTCGACCGACCGACTACGCGCACATATTAATGCCGTGCCGCATTGGGGTATAAACTACTCTATTTCAAATAGCAACGAAATGATAAGGCTATTTTGAATAACAGAAACAGAGATTTGATACCTCTCACTTATTCTTAGAACATATTTAGTAACGTCCAAGATATATCGGATAGTACAATATCTTTCTGATAAATAAATTATATTTGCAAATCAGAATTAGCCAGAAACCTATGTAGAAATCGTAAAATCTTTTCGTCCTTATTTGAAATGAAGTATAAATACGGCGCGAGGTTGGACGGCTCAGACGGGAGTTATTCAATCATGGTATATTTGCAAATCATAATTGGCCAGAAAGCTGTATAGGAATTGAAAAATCTTTTTTTCCTTATTTAAAACGAAGAACTATAGACCCGGCGTCCATTATTTGGTATGTCAATGGAGTGAAGTGTAAATATTAGTAATAAATAAAGTCAGTAACACTTACAGGCCTTGGCTAGACATGTTGAGGTATGTAGGTTGGAAAGGAGCATATGCCATCTCCGGCTTGGATTGAGGATCCACCAAGCATCTTATCAGTATTAGAAACAAAGAAAATATCACAGGTGACGCTATCTCGAAGATTGTCTGCCATTTATGCCTTTTTTGCAGCACAAAGTTCTTCCATACAAGAAGTTTTAATTTCTCAAAGTTAGACATGACTCTTGAATTCTAAAAATAAAATGTTATAGTACAATTATATTTGAATTAAATGTTTCTTAGTTTATGTACAGTACGACCAGGAAAATAATTCTGCTCGTCAATCTTCCTTTGCGCAGAGCAGACCTTAGTGCCCGTCAATATCTGAAGTCATTTATTAATCAAAGGGTGCATAGTCGGGCCAATAGCAACAAGGGATTGAAGGTGACACATTCTGATTGATCAAAATAATTTCGAGTGCTGTTCAAATGTTAAAATTCCCCCCATCACACTGGACAGAGTTTCGGTACCACTGGTGAAACGTGGATGTTCTGAGGTTTTAGAATATCTGTGACTACCTCCTCGGGGAATATAGTCGTGAGCATATACTATGCATGCTATGCTGTTAAAATTTGTCAACTACACGGGTACATCGGGAAGACTTATAAACCTTGTACTACTGTACCTACTAGCAGTTTTGTCTGGATTGACCTTTTATGCTTACATCCTTCCTCAGGATTCAAGCTATCTATACCAAATATTATTAAATACTAGCGGTGCCTGTGACTTTGTACGCGCAGGCCATTGACTTTAAATACTGATAACTATTGATTGAATGAACCGATTGCGACGAAACAAAGCCTAAATGTTAATCCACACAAGCCCAATGCTTTTGAAACCCCCTCCAAATCAGTTTAGTAATTTTTAAGTTCAGGAAATCTAAAAACAGTCTTAATGCAATCTGTTAAGTATCTCCTTAATTTGACCTCTTAATTTTTTTGCAAATATCTTCAATGTACATCCAAGCCAAGTTTACAATTTTGTTATAATAAAAGAGTTAACCCACTACTTTGTCCATACAAATTATACAATGTGTTAATGAATTAACGCAAAAAGAAAGTTGTTTGTTTAGAATCGAATTATCATGGTTTCAACATAGGTAATTTTTTTCAAAATATTAAATAATTTGATTGTAAAATTTAAAATTTACTGAACTCGATCTCAACCCACTGCTCGGGCACTCTCACCCTACTTACTACCAAAACATGATTCTTAAAATGTGTCCATGAGCACATTTGCGCTTTTATTAATTGCTGAAATGACAACAAAACATTTTTGGCTGAAAACTTAAAATGCGAATAACTTTAAATTTAATTATCAAAATAATGAAATTATTGTTTCAATCTAATTATTCTGTTATAAATCAGTTGAGGTGTATGAGATTTTGCTCTTATTTATCAAAAAAAAAAATGTTTCATCAAAATTGGTTCAGTAGTTTTTGCATGATGCTGTTACAAACAAACAGACATAAAATCTATAAAAGGTCGATTTGGAGTCAGGTACACCTAAAAACCATATCATAATCATTTTCTTGTCAATATCTTCAATATACAGACACACTTCTATTTAGTTTTTTAATAGCTTAGATGTACCTATGTGTTAACTTAACTTAGGCAGTATGATTATACAGGGTGTTAGAGTAGACAGTTGCATTACTTTAATGGGTAATTGTACTCATGATACTGAACGACTTTCCCAAAGGAACATAAGGAAAATTCTGAAAAAATAAATTTACTTTTCATACAAACGTTTGGTCAGCTGATTGCAGTATGTAAAGTGAAAATTTAATTTTTGCGAATTTCCTATAGGTTTCTTTGGAAAAGTTGTTCAGTATCATGGGTACAATCACCCCTTAAAGTAATGCAACTGTCTACCCTAAAACCCTGTAGTCTTGATAATAAACGATATTATTGGGTAATGCAAGGTGTGAACTAGGTACCTATAAGCCAAGACTCATCTAAATCTGCTCAGTCGTTTTGGTGCAAACAAACATTTCGATTCAGTCTGATCAAAAACATTTCAGATTGAAAAAGACGACACCGTGAACACCAATTGTAATAAAATATCCAGCAGCAGCAGTTTAATTCATAATTTACTATTAATTACTATCGATCGAGGCTGCGACGACATTAACGCGAAGAAAATCCGAAAAATAAATATAATTAAATACCTTTTAAATAATTGGCTCACCTGATTACGACATAGTTATAAAATTGTGGTGATGTTTAATAGGACCAGTACGCCTTGCTTATAAATAGGCGGTGCTTATTTTACTGAAAAATCTAAATATTATTAGAAATTATTGGGAACACTAGTTACGCACAATTCACACAACTTTGACGCAGTCAGGCCCACAGATTACTGCAATGATGGGTAAGGAACCGGTGGCTTGACAGTGACCTTATGTGTCAAAGTTACGTAGAAAACGACGGCATCTATAGAATTTCCCCGAACCTAAATCTGACAACCAGGTACTTCTTCAACACAGTAGATGTCGTTAAAGTGCAAGTATGGGTATTCGACTTGTTTGGGGTAAAATTCCCCTAGTATGGGTACTTTAATAAGCCGTTATTTATTGTATATTATTAATCAGTTGTTATAGTAATAAACATGAGTAGACAGATTATCATTAAAATAAACAAAAACACAAATGATTTAAAAATTAAAAAGGACCGTCCCTTAAACGCTATGAGAGTATGTTTCTGAAATTACACAATAATTTTTTCAGCACAACTTTTATTATTGAAATAAAAGTATTTGCATACTTTTAATTCAATAATAAAAGTTGTTCTAAAAATTATTACAGAACAAAATCTTCAATACCTTCCGCTTTATTAGCCTACTCTTTCACGGCGCCGACCGCTACGAGCGAAAATTTACCTTAAACGTTTACACGTACTGTTAACATTGCTTCGCAGCTGCCCGCGGTCGTTGGCCTTACTGCAGCGACAGGGCTGCCTGTTTCGTTAAAAAAATCATTACCTACCCAATATTTAGGTAAATAAATAACGCTTTTTAATGACTGCCCCAGAAGGAGAGTAATTCATGTTTTTCGAGTGTATCTATGTATCTATGTCTAATTCTTTGGTATGCCCTGTAGCCTAAACGGCTTGATGTATTTAAAAGGTATCCTCCACTGAACGACCTTGACCCTTTCAGAGCCGCCTCACCTCTACCAAACTGTGTGTGTCGCAAGTAAAAGTGACTTCAAAATAAAAACAAACACGTAAAGTCCGGCCGCTGAAAGATTGCGTTTGACAGTTACCATAAAATTGTAAAAAACTGAATGAAAACTATAAATGCCGATCATTATTTAGTAGCTATTTGAACTTAAAAGGGCAGCTAGTGCCCTGTGTACTAGAGTGAGCACAGGTAAACAATATTTTCATTCAGTTTTTTACAATTTTATGGTAACTGTCAAACGCAATCTTTCAGCGGCCGGACTTTAGAAACTTTTTCGAATATTTAGGCTTTGGCACAGGTTTCATAAATATTAAAAAAAACACGGCTAAGTGCGAGTTAGGACTTTTGTCTGTTTAAAATGGATCGTTGAAGACATCTACTATAAATTGACACTTACTTAGTATGTGGTCACATATTAACTGAAGATCATTTTACACTGGTGGTGGTTTTTTGGGTATAGAAAAAAAAACTATCCAAGTTAGAGCCAGCATGATAATTTTCCCGCAGTTTACACCTTATTTCTAATTTTTTTCAGATTTTACATGACTCTGGTTTTTGAAATATCGGTGGGGACAGCAGTTTTTCTGTGTTTGTTGAAAAATGTTGTTCAACAAAGTTTCAAAGAGAAACTAACAAAACAATATTTTTAGACTCGTATTTTTATAAGCTTTCATTTGATACCCCACACCATACTGTAGAAACATTTTTTTGGTTGTAAAATTTTTGCCCACTCCCTATTAACCGATTAAGGTGAAATTTTATACACATGTGATTACAATAGGTACAATATAATGGAGCTGAGGTCTTGTTGTGTAACTATTAGATTCTGGGCAATTCTACGAAATGTGGACAAAGCCATGTCCCAGGCTGAAGAACGCATATTACCTTGTATTTATTTCCGATATTATATTTTTACAACATAGTTGACATCGGTATCTACTATGGCACATAAGAAAACAATGTAAAATGTATCGATAACATCTATTAACAAATATTCAAAGTTAAAATTCTCACCTCCATGACTGTCACACAGCTCAGGTCAGTGTACAAATAATGTTGTACATCTGAAACTACAAGGAACCTGTGCAATTAAATTACGTCACACGTATTTTGAATAATTAGCCTTTCAGATAAAATAATATGCTCCAGTTTATGGCTAATGACTAATTAATTTTATACAAATCAATGCTGTCACACGACTTTCCACTCATTCCCATGACGGCGCACAATCACAATCATAACTTTGTTTACTGACAAACCCCGGCTTGCATGCATACATTCGATATCGACCTGCAGGTTACATAGGAGAGCCATAAGCTATCTCGGTTTGTTTAAATAATACGGTCCTATACAGGGTTACTTCAAAGACAGTGCACTCAGTATAGTTAATAGAACACATTCCACTATTAAAAATGATTTTATTTTATTTATTTATCCATCCAAAAATTAATGTAGCGTTGCCACACTACACTCGTGAGTCGAAGGGGTGGGGGGGGGGGGGGGAGTGCGAAGGTAGCGCGGGGGTGACCGGCGTACGCGCCCCGTGGCCTCTTTCGGGGTGACTAGGAGAGCTTCCCAAGTCGAAACTTAGTTTCTCACCGGATATTTTTTATTTCAATTCAGCAAATGGTTTGTCATGAAAAAGAAATAAAAAATTTTGCGGAAAAAGACGTTAACCTTGGGTCATACAGGGCTATCACAATAAATTTAAAGTCAATAAAGACCGAGTTTACATCGAAAAATGAACGCTAATGCAAAAGTTTACAATTCATATTTAAATGAAAATAGAATCGATAATGACGTGAGGAAAACTAAACTAATTTAGAGGAATATTAAACCCATGCATTTTTTCCTGGAGCTGGTTTTTCCGATATTAAACAATATCTTTAATTAGCTTAATTGGTACATGTTGAGGATATTTTTATAAAGAAACGAATTGGGTCATATAGTCAAAAAATTAGCTGTAATATAAATACATTTTTATTGAAACATAATTAAAACTAAGACATGTCTAGCCTCTAATCTTATAAGTACCCATTAAAAATATTTTTGAAAATAGTGGAAAAAGATTTTTATGTATAACATCATTAATCAAAGTTACATGAAGAGTATTTAAATACAGTTGAACTTACTTATACTTATATCTACGTGAAAAATTATGTACTACTTTGAGCTTTAGCCAAGCATTTAAGCAACACGTGTTTAACTGCACTGTAGCAAAATGCATACTGATTTGGTGCTAGAACACACGAGCGTCGTTGCCTCCGAATTCGCTGCACTATATTCGGGATCGACACGGTCCGATCTTTACAAAATTGGCTAACTGCGTTGTCGATTGCACAAAATGTTCCCGTACGACCAACTCCTGCCGAACAATGAACAATCACAGGTCCCGGCTTTGGTTGGTTTCTATCGGAGGCTTCGTTGTTTAACTGCTCTCGTTTCTCGTTCACTCGAAATAAGAGACTTAGAAATTCATTCAGATCAGTAGGAACAGAGTGGTTCGGCCAATTTGTGAAATTATATCAATGCCAGTTACATAGATGGCTTTGAATATGACAAAAAGTTCATCTGCACACAAGCCCCACTGCCCCACACCAATTACGATTTCTGGCGTATGGTGTGGATGTGTCATTCACGAATAATTGTAATGCTCTGCGAAAAAACTATTTTTAATCGAAAGAAACATGATGCTTACTGGTGTCACTTGGAAGGATACTACAAGTGTAATAAATTTAAAATAACAACAAAAAAGATTGAAGTTCACTCTAATTACGTCATGACGTCGCTGCAAGTTACTGATGGAACTAAAGCTAGTTTAAACGTGATGCACTTCGCGTTTACCGTATGGCCTGAGTCGGATTTGCCTATCAGTGTAAATGATTTTTTGGACTTTATCTTAACTGTAAGACGTAATCACGAGGAAGTTCGTACAAAATTGACTGAGGAAGGTTACAAGTTTGGTAACCCACCCATCGTAGTGCACTGTAACGCAGGCATAAATAGATCAGGGGTATTTTGCGCTCTTGATATTACAATTTCGCAATATGAATGCAATGGCACAATTTCATTAGCATCTATAGTTTCCAACATTAGGAAACAGAGAGGTAATGCTATTTTTAATTTACGTCATTACCTTTTCTGTTATCAAGTGATGGCATATTATGTTAATATAGTTAAAATTAGAACGCTGCGATCATATGTTAATTTTTATTTTTCCTCACTTAAAATTTAACTTATCCAAAGATGTTTAGCTTTAATAATAATACAAAATAAAAAATAATATAATATACAATTTATAAGTAACACTAGGGGAAACTAAAACGCTTTTATGGTAGGAATAATTTACAAGTAGTTACATTAATTTAAAATTAAATAGCATTTTAACTGCACAAGTTTCATTATTTTATCCTATGAGGAAAAGTATTTTGGAATTCACGTTAAACACTAATTTCCTCATAACGATTGGAATATAGTTTAAAAACCCATTAAATACGCTTTAAATTAATTAACATAAATGTTTGCACCTATAACATGCAATAATCATTCTGAAATCATGGCATTTAATAGATGTTTGCTATAAAATAAAATACCTGCATGCACAACAATTAATAATAATTAGCAGCCCTTTATCAAAATTCACCCCCAAAATCATTGAAACATTCCTACACTATTTTTATTTCTTTCCTTCGAGAGTCAGGAACATACATTCCGTATCTTTTATTCTGTGGAATCAATGGGGCTGCTTGGTTCTTAGCTTCTTCCTGTAAAACATGCTCCAACACCTTGTAACAAAACCCGTATTGCTCTGGAAGAAGAACACTCGAATGCCTTTGATTCCTTACTTTAAGAACCGTCTGTGGTACTGAAACTCTTTTTTCTTTTTTAAGTTGGGCCAATGCATTGTCTATGGCACAGAAGGTTCCTGTCCAGCCAACTCCTGTAGCGCAGTGAACTACTATAGGTCCAGGCTGGAAGCTATCCACTGCATTTTTAATTAACGAATACTGTTCTCGGTTCACTTCTCTTAAAAGACTTAGAAAGTCTTTCAGACCTGTAGGAAAGCTATTGTCAGGCCAATCAGTGAACCAGAAGTGAGTGAGTTCTCGTGACGTATTATTGGTCACATTAGTGATCTGAAACTGGGTTCTGGTAAAGCTCATTTCTTCTTTCACTTTCAGGGTTTTTATCACAAACCTTCCAATGGTTACCGCAGAATTTTCAAGGTTATTCCAATATTTATAACTTTCTTCATCATCTTGGTCTAAATCCGTCAGCGACACTATAACTCGAGAATTCTGCTCCCAAATCATCTTCCAGAAGTCCGCCCAAGTATCTTCCACTGGAGTCTGAGTGCAGATAAACTTATTGATCACATCAAATCCGTCAACATAATTAGCATGTATGTAAGTCGATGTGTTTTCCTCTGATGTTAGGACCTGCAGTGAGCTCTGCTTGTCCTCGTCGAATGTTACACTTTCACGGGGATTTAGAATCACTCGGGAAAAATCACAACACGAAATGTCACTGCTTCTATACTTTTTAGAGCATTTAGATCTTGAAAAATCGTCAAATGTGCACTTAAGTGGGACTGCTATCACTTGGGCATGTTCCCGTTGTACGTGCTTACAAAATTTCGGACTGCTTGTTATTTCTAGCAACTCAGAAACGCTGAGCGTCTTATAGAACCAATTCCCCATTTCAAGGCAAATTAAAATCAAGATCTACGGAAGAACTTGCTACTCAGACTGGTTGGTTATAAATGAGACACACACCGGTCGGGCCCTATTTAAATGAGAGTTCTTTGAATGATTTGGAATTCACCGATCTCAAATATAACTGTTACTCATCCTGAATTATTCAGAATTTCCTAACTTCCAACAACATTGAAGAAACACTCTACATTCTCCACTTGATTTTTAGTTGCGAATTTTACCGATTTTACTAAAATCACTTTTGCAACACTGTTCCATAGACTATAGAGTAGGTATAGACTATAGAACTACCGAAAAAATACAAAATGGCTGGCTGGCACTCGCGTCTGTCAGTGACATATCAATGTTTTCTAAAATTTCTTTGTAAAAATTAAATATATTATGTGCATTATTTAGCCAATTTTTTTTGCCATGTCTAACAATAATTTATCGTCAGTTTTAAAATCATGTTCCGAGAGCGAACTAATCAATGAAGTGGCTGAGACGAACATGACACCAAAACAGGTAGAAGGCTCCCGATTAAAACGTACCTTTACATTGCCTCGCAACCCATTTGGCACTATAAAACCAAGTTCCAGCAAAATTAAGAATAACGATAGTGATAATAAGCCATGTAGTGCGAGCTCTGTGATTGGAGATTCACAAAAAGATGAGGGTGTTGAAAGGAAGTTATTTCGAAGGCCATCATGGAAACGATTTTTGAACAAGATAGCGCATCACATGAGTACTGTAAATGTATCAGTTGTAAGTATTTCATTTGCTTATTTATCTAAAATAATAGAATTTATACTAATAGCATCTCAAGACTGCCTTTTTTTCGGTCTCCGTCTTACGAGGGACCATTTATAAATGAAACTTAGTGAGACGGGTAGAGAGAAACAAAACTAACAAAAAAGTAAATTTGTTGTAACCTGTATAAGTTGGGGGAAAGGTATTTCTCCTTATGGTACCTTTTGTATCAAGTGTGTGAAACTCTTAATCTTTCTTATTAGATAGTCCACTCAATCTTCTACGCATTCATTATGTTTATTTCAATGAAAATTCACGATAGTCGTATTATAATAACAGTGTTATAATAATTGAAGAAAAAGAAATCACACACACTATCAGTTCAACCAAGCCAAATACGTTCCGTAACAACCAAAATATACATCAGTGATAATATTCAATGAAAACAACTGTCATTGTTGCGTTTTGCTTCTGCTTTTTATTAAACCGGCAGTAGAAAACGGCCTCACTGAGGCAAGGAGTGATGGTTTGAGGTGTTAGAATTTTTACACATTTATGAAGTGCGTTACATTCACTTACATTCTGATAAAATTAAATTGAATTAATTAATAGTAATTGTTAAATTAATCGTTGATTATGTAAATCACATACATAATCAATGATTTCAATTAATTGCTAAATGACAATAATCACAGATTACGGTTAATCGAAATCATAATTGTTTCATTACTTCTGAAAACCTTATGCCTGTGCGGGTGACCTACGTGGTGAGCCATGTTCATCATTTTATCACTAAGATTGGCATCAATTTTAGCCCTGCACAAGTGTCTTGTTTGTCATAATGTTTAAACGTTTCAGGTAAAATCTGCTCCAGTAGTGGTAAACGGCGAGCGTGTTCCTTGCAGTGGTGATCCACCATGGCCTCCAGGTACAACGCCAGCAGCTACCGGCATTAAGAACCATGGCAACACTTGTTATATGAATGCAGTCCTACAGTGCCTTTCTCATACCGATGTCATTGCTGAATATTTTGTATTAGAACATTATAAGGTGAGATGCTTCTATTAATCTATACTTATAAAAGAGTTCAATTACTGACTGATAGACAAAACACGCTTAAACCACTGTAGATAGAAAAATTAAATATTCTACAAAGCATTTTTTCGAAAATGCAACAAATTTTCAACCCCTAACATGGTACAACAGGGTGTTGAAGATTTCCAGCAGACGAAGTTGCAGGCAAAAACTAGTGTAATCAATCTGTTTTTTGAAAGTATAGGCAATTTGTTGTACTATTTTTTTTGTATATTTATTGTACAATGTTAACATTGCCATAAATTAGATATCATTCTGATTGATTACATAAGGTTGTTTATTTATGTATGATATTAAAATAAGTCTAAAAATAAAAAGTTAATATTTGTTACATCATATATGAAAAGGCAAGATTATGGTGACTATAAAGATATATTTAAAATTTTAGGTGGATCTACAAAAGAGGAACAAAATAAATTCTAAAAAGTATGGCACCCGCGGTGAAGTAACTGAACAATTAGCAGCTTTATTGAGAGCTCTCTGGGCTTGTCATTATACTCCGGATATGAGCACAGCTTTTAAGGTAATCGATCTATGTTGTTTGCCATTGTTAAGGTGTCTCTCTGTCTGTGTTGACACTCTGAACTCGCCGACAAGGCGTCGACACAGCCTGAAGATACATAATAATAATTTTATATGAATACAGCTGTGATGGTGGTTTCGGTGTGTAGACACCCATTGGCGTATCTAGGGTTTTTTCCAGGGTAACAATAAATGGGCCAGTTTTCGTCGCCGCCCGGAGCAGAGACCGAAATTTTGAATAGCTGTGTGTCAGAACAGAACTAATTAAAATGGTGCCCAGCCCTAGAATTTCGGGTTGGTCACCCAACATCCTGGGGTCGGGGCGGGGTACCAGAATTTGGTATTTGATTTTACCACACAATTTTACCACGTAAAATCAAAAGTGGGGAGTGTGGGATGTTTGGGAAGGCATAATTTATACTCCTGTTTATTATTAAAAATGTTAACAGTACATGTTCACCTTGGTCAAGATTGATTGGTGATATAAAAAGAAAATCAAAACAAAATCATTACATTCCTCTTTTTTCAAAACTATATGACTGGTCCACTTACAGAGTTAATTATGTACAGAAAACAATGACAAATCTATTATCAATTGAGTTGAACATTCAAGGCTATAATGATTTAAATGTTCTAGTCTGTTTATCCAGTACTAACATTGATATACCAAATAATGAACAAAGTTCTCGAAGTTAGTGAAGAAAAGTGAGTGTACAAAATTCTCGAAAAGTGTCCAAGAGTAAACTACACAAACCTAAGTACGAGTAGTAATACAAGGTATTACAAAAGTAAAAATAAATATTTATAACTTTTATGTTCGCGAAAATAAAAATCTGCTGTCCCATACATTTAGCTCAAGTAGATTTTTAGTTTAGTATGGAACATCTGATTTTTTTTTCGCGATTTCGATATTGGTCCCATAGTGAAAGTTGTTCAGTTTGATGGTCTAAACCACCACCTTAAATGTTTATTTGTATTTTTGTAACACCTTGTATAAACCAACTGAAAACAGTAAAAATACAGAAATTCTTTTTCATTTTGCTTGCGTAATTTTTACTCCATCACTGGACGGCATATACGTGCGCGTAGTAGATAGTCGATCAAACAAAGACTGGAGTAATCAAAGGAATAATAGGAAGGAATAATGAATCAACTAAATCAAAGGAGAGAGTAATACTTTTTCTTTATGCATTTTGTTGCTCTTTTGAGCGCAGACCCAGCGTCCAGTAGTTGCTAAGTCAATGCATACTAATGAATAATTGCTATGACATGATGACTCTAGGGAGCAGTGGAGAGGCATGGCACACAGTACAGAGGGAACAGCCAGCATGATGCTCAAGAGTTCCTCTTTTGGCTCCTTGATAAAGTACATGAAGATTTGAATACTGCTACGAAGAAGAAATACAAAACTATCAAGGTAATATTATAAAACACAACTGAAACAATAACACCTGTCGATTTGAAGTGTGTTCAAATTTTAGACCATCAGAATAAACCACAGACTTTAAAAAAAATTGTTGTTTCATAGAAAAGTTCAGTATGTATGCCAAATTGACTCAAACAATACCTGCTGGACTTTTCAGGGACCAGCGCTTTTCCTGTTGTGAAAGTATTTCGTAAAACGTAATAAGTTCAAATACATTTCCAGTGCAATTTGTAACACCACTCTGGCTTTTCGGTGAAGGAAAACATTGCGAGGAAACCTGCATGCTTTAATTTAGAGGGATGCATTGTACCCACTGTCCATTATAAGTGGCGACGGGTTCACTCTCCCTCACACTGGAAAGAGCTTCTGTACTACTAGTGAATCATGGATGTTCTGAGTTTTCAGAATATCAATGACTTCCCTTGAGGATATGAACGTTTCCAGCATATTCAAATACAGCTGATATTTACCTGTAATTTAGATCACTCTGATTTGATATTTAGGTTAATGTATTATTTCATAATTTGCAGAATACTTGTGGCAAACCAGACGAAGTGGTAGCTGCTGAAACATTGGCAAATCATGCCCGGAGGAACAGTTCTTTTGTACAGGCTGTATTTCAAGCTCAATACAGGTGAGTAGAATAATTTACATAAGGTACAACGCATCGGCATTATGATGATTATTTTTAGTCCAAAATAATAATCAATCTGGCTTTACGGCATCCAACTGTGGTCAACTGCAAGCAAATTCAACATCCAATGCCTCAAAGGCTTCAGAACAACATACTTAAGAAAATGGTCCAATGTCCAATGGCCAACGCTCCCTGGTTCTCTCGCAATTCCGAAATCCACAAATACCTACCGTTCTCCAAGAAATAGAGCGGAACAAATTAAAATACAAAGAGCGGTTAACTGCTTCGCTCCGCCTCTTAAGAAGTCACCCAAACAAGCTCGCAAAATCGCTGCTGACCACCGCCAACACTAAAAGACTGAAGCGGAGTAATGTGTTCCCGAACTAAAAGAAGATAGGGCGGTGGCCCTTTTACTCTTAAGAAAGAAAAAAGCCAGTACAGTATGACCAGATTCCGCTCGTCAATCTTCATTCGCGCAGACAGAGCCTAACATTTCCCGATGGTACTCGAAACCATTTGATAATATAATCAATCTTATAGCTACTCTTTTAAAGAGGGAAATTGATTGCCGTGTAGTCAAATGACCTAATGAAGACGGCGTCGGGCGTGCCGGAGCGCAAATTCAATCGACCAATAGATGCAGATCATTTTTACCGGGTAACCGTAGAGTTTCGTGATTGGTTCGCGAGGTTTTAATAATAGTCTCTGCGCAGGGTATATCCGTAAGCATTATAAACCTGGTACTACTGTAAATCATTTATCAACACATCTGATTATAGTCTTTCGACCGATGGCCGATACAAACACACAAAAAAATCAGACAAACAAAATGGTGAATAAACGGCGGTATGAAAACCCATCGTGTTCATTCTAGAGGTACAGTAGTATCAAGTTTATAATGCTTACGGATGTACCTGCGCGGTTGACTATTATTATTAAAACGGCGCAAAGCAATCACGATACTCCAGCTCCACGGTTGCGCGCTAAAAATGATCTGCTTCTATTGATTGATTTCGCGCCTGAAGCATGACCGACGCGTCTACATCCAGTCATAAGACTGACGAGAGGACTTATTTTCCTGGTTGTACTGCACACACAATTGTTTCTTTATCTGAATTCCTATAAAATTTATGTTATGTTTTTAAGGTGTTTCTTGTCTCTTATCCAGGTCAGCATTGACTTGTGCAAAATGTGAGCGTACATCATGCACATTCGACCCCTTTCACTGCGTGAGTGTGCAGCTGCCTTCGAGACTAGCTACGGCTCAACCTTCCCCGCTCCCTGTCAATGTGAGTTGTTCTAATCTGTAACATTTTTTGGTCCAGGTAACAAGAAACTTTAAATCTAATAACAGAACCATTTGAAGTAATTGAGTTGTTGATTAAATCGGATTTATGGATGTTAGATAATTTAGATGTAAAATAAATAATGCTCACAGGCAAATACATAGTGATTCCAAACGTAAGCAGGCATGTCTCACTCCACAGCTCAGGTACACTTGACGGCGATCCCCACGTTGGTGAATGGCAATGGGTTAGTTATACCGTGTAAACTTCTTGGTCAAATCTCATTAAACTTGCCGCCATTTTGTGAGTAGTCAATGCGAGACTTGAAAACCCTAGCGATGTCACGCTGTCAGCACGTGAAAGAATGAAAGAAGGAGACTATCAAAAGGAAGTTTTTAGTTTTCATGTTCATTTTTGTTTGCATGCGCGACGTTTGTGACGGTTGGTAGGTTATTCGCGAATTGTACGATAGGACGGGTGCGAAGAACTTTGCACCTTATTGCCGTGCAGAGTGACGTAAGTTATTATTAGGTTACTTTTAAAATACTCTTAATTATCGTTGTTGATCAATAGAAACAAATGATTTATTATGTTTGTTCTTGAATTAATATCTTTAGTTTGTTCAAGCTAACAATTATGGGATCAATAAAATTTTCATGGCGGCCATTTTTGATTCTTGGATTTTTTTCACTGCCAACCAAGTTTGACCAGGGTTCTGTACAACATTAGTTTCGGGCTCCTGACGTGGTTGCGAAGGGCCATTGAACCCTTCCACCAGGGTTCCACCTTCCGGAAGGAAAGAGGTTTTTCCTGGAGGCTTTGAACTCATCTCTTTGTCCCCCAAGTTTAGTCCCTCCACTCCAACCGGAAGTTAGAGTTTCCTGTCGCAAAAATATTTCGTATCTGGTCTGTTGTTGAGTGGGGTTTCAGCTGTATAATGTTCATCATCATTATCTTATTTAGGAGCTACGCTCTTGTCGGTGGAGTATTCACCAACCCTATCTCTGTTCCGCTAGTGTCTTGAGTTCTTGATACGACACGACATCAACCTTTTTATTCACTTGGGCTAGACAACTCTGTCTGGGTCTTCCTCTGCCTCTTTTCCCCGCTATCTTCCCTTCCAGTATGGTTTTAAAGAAATTGTCGTTTCGTATCTAGTGTCCGATCATTTCATGTATAATGTTAGTCTTTGTTAAATTTTCTAGGTGGTGTATGTGAACCAGCAGCCTCGTCAAGTCCGTATCGGGGTGGAGCTTACACCGAACGCCACAATGGAGGACTTACGGACTACACTGCACAATGACACCGGGATTGATCGCGATCATATTATACTGGCGGAAATCAACGAGACTGGTAGGAATTAATTTATTATTAACACATTGACTTATCAACTAAAATCTGGCAATTTATCACTTTTTAAATAACATTGCAGGTTGGTGCAACGCTCGGGCGGGCTGGGAAGTAGCGGGGATAGATTTTGGCGCCCTATACTGCATGGAAGCCCCACCGCTATTGCAAACACCGACCACGCCTTACCTGCTGATACTCTGGGTCAACCTACTCGATGGAGAGAGATTTGGTAAGGCACTATAAAACCCCTATGGCCTTGGCCTTATAGCATGTGTTTTAGAAATATCTCGCATACTCGATGCGTGTAACGAAAATGAGCTTTTATTCTTATATTGAATTGGGTACAGGAGTATTGTTTGTTGAATTTACATCGTACCCAACGGAATATTACCAACATCGAAATCGCGAAAAAAAATCAGCTGTCCCATACATTTGGCTCGAATAGGTTTGCAGTTTTGTGTGGAACAACAGTTTTTTTTTTCGCGAGTTTCATTTTGGTTTCCTAGAAAAAGTTGTTCAGTTTGATGGTCTGATCATCCTCTTAAAAAAGTGTCAGCATATTAAGACGGACCCTGTATATGTATAATAAATACTACCCTGTATATGTTTACACGGATGAATTGAACTCTTCTTTTGTTGTCAGGTTCACCGTACGCAATGCAAGTGCCACGCGAGATATCGTACGAGGACCTTCAGAAGCTGATGCTGAAGGAGATGTCTCAGGTAGTGGCGGAGCGCGTGCTGGAGGACGCTCAGGGGGCGGATATATTCAGGGCGAGGATCGCCGAGGCCCATCGCCCTAGGGACCCGGCCTATTTACAGCCAGAGGTTGGTGTTGCTTAGTTAACTGGTCCGTAAAATGTTTAGCTGACGACTATACTTCATTTCGATCGAGATAAGATTATGCTCATATAGTTTTTGTGACTTACGTGGTTATTACCAAAACGCGGTAAGAACTCGCTAAAAATGATTAAATTCAAGATTAAAATTCTGATTAAATTAAATTGAAATGAATAAATTTTACCTACCTATACTTCATTCTTAATAAGGACGAAAAGATTTTACGATTCCTATATAGCTTTCTGGCCAATTCTGATTTGCAAATAAATTTTTTTATTAGAAAGATATACTATCCGAAATATATCTTGGACGTTACAAAAGCTGTCCTAAGAATAAGTGAGAGGAAGTGTTTCAAAATCTGTTTCTGTAATTCAAAATAGCCTTAAAATTTCGTTGCCATTTGAAATGGAGTTTAGTTTTTTTACTTTGTACGTAATCAAACAAAAATTGGAATTGGCTTTTGTTGAAATTGTCAGCATGTTAATGAGTGACTGTTATTCGGCAGCTCCCCCACCCGCTGTTCGCGCTAGACGTGGAGCAGGCGCTCTGTTCGCACGACAAACACCCTCACCTGCGACTTGAGCTGCTCTGGGATCCCGCGCACAGGGACAGGTAAACTATAAACATTTGCATTTTGTACTGACATAAGTTAATACTAGGGTACTAATAGGGTATTACACCTTTTTTTGAAAACTGTTTTAACGTAATGCTGAGATCGTAATGAACCAGTAAAATATTTATTTTAATTTTATAAAGCCGAAAAATGCCTTAAAATGTATTTTTATTTATGAGTAGTCAAGTCAATGCAAACAAACAAAAAATCAAATATTTCCTATTTATAATATTAGTGCAGGTGTAGAATCCAATGTTATTTCTATATTGATCCTGTAGTAAAAGTTGTTCAGTTTGATGGTCTGAAGCACCTCCTTAATACGTAACGCATTTAATTTTCGCCCTGTATATTCAAGAGTAGTGTGATGGTAACTGAATGACCTATTATATCATTGTGTTTTGTCTATTAAAATATTAACTTTCTTTCAATAACTGAATGTACGTTGTTGCAGCATAATCCGTGAGCCGAGCGAGGCATGCGAGGTGCACGTGTCCGCGGCGGGCTCGGCCGCGCCGCTTACGCTACACGCGTGCCTCGCGCACTACACACGCGCCGAGCGACTCGCACAGGAGGACGCCTGGAGGTTGTTACTGTGACACTAGCTACTACTTACTGACCTGCACGTCTAGCATGATTTCTCTTCTTGCGCGCGACTGGGCTTTAGTCCATACTACTTGACGCAGCAAGCACGGCTTTCGCTCTCCGAGAAGCGCAGGAACAGGTCTATGAAGCAAAGGCGCGTCGCGCGCGTATAGAGAGTTAATGCTAGACGTGCTGGGCTCTACAAACGACTGTACCTTTTATCTCTATGCTATGCAACTTAGGCTTTCCTCAAAATGTATCCAGCCATTTGCCATGATAACTCTAAGGTCACAGCGTACGGGCTAGGTACCGGCGACAGGCGCGAGTGGCCTGTGTTCAAGCTGTGCTTGAATTGTTCTTGCTTTACAGATAATTTTGTTTATTGCAGGTGTCCACAATGTCAGCGGTATATGCCTGTAGTGAAAACGCTTGGTCTTTGGTCACTTCCTGATGTATTAGTCATACATTTGAAGAGGTTTCGACAGTAAGTAATATTGATTACAAGCTATAATTGTTAAATAAAGTGTTATATTTCTAGTTTTGTGTGGAAAAATTATATCTATTAAACATTTACAGGCAAGCCAAAGGCCGCACCAGCACTAAATTGACAACTATGGTCGAGTTTCCACTGAACGATTTCGACATGACACCACATCTCGTTCGAAAGAGCGCATCGATAGGCGAATCACCCAGTCATTCGAGGTCGCCACGACGGAGACTCTCCAAGACCCCTTCACACACCCCACACGAGAACATGTACGATTTGTACGCCATCTGCTACCATCACGGAGACGATTTAGAAACGGGACACTATACGGCAGCTTGCAAAAATCCTTACGACGGTCACTGGTACAAATTCGACGACTCGCGAGTCACTCCGGTCGACGACGAAAACGCGTACAGTGAGCTCGTTAACAACACTGCCTACATGCTTTTCTATAGACGCAAGAAGCCGATTGTTACTCACCCGTGCTCCGCCGATGACCAAAACGGTCACTGGGCGTTGCGTATGCCGAAATACGTGAAACAAACGACCGAAACGATGGTCGAACTAACCGAGGTGAAAGAAGAAATTATCGAAGACACTAAAATCGAGACGCCTTCAAACGCGGTCGATTCTGAATCAGATGTCACCGCCCCAACGCACAGTCCCTCTCCAACTAGAAGCGTAGCGAGCTTACCCGACGATAACATGATAGATGCGACGTCCCCCGTACACCAAACCACAACCATTATACATAACACGGCATCTATAGTACAATCACCCACACTACAGCGTCCGCTGATTGTAGAAGTTAATGGAAACCGAACGAACGATAACACGAGCGAATACGAGAACGAAACCGTGTCCATCGAACCTTATATTCACAAAGATGTCCACGTTAATCCTAAGATGACGCCGGTGGACTCCAGGCGGCCCCGCTCTGTGGACTATCCCACCAGGTCTTCTAGCACATCGTCTACCACGAGAGATGCGAACAGAAACTACGAGAGTTCTCCTTTAGTTGCTAGTATAAACGGCGTAGAATATCATCCCACCACTGAGGATTTGATGCTATCTATGTTTCAAGAATCAAAGTTTATAGTTCCGAGGCACGGAAATCATATCACGGGGGAATCTCGCAGGCCAGGTAAGTTTTAAACAAATTTTCAATTAAATTGATGATTGAATATAAACGTTCAAGTCTTAGATAAAATAAGAAAGGGGAAGATGCGGAATGATCAAGCATTGCGATAACGAAAATGTACTCAAGTGCCAAACCAAAGGGAAATATTTAAAATTATGTAACATAATATGAGACGTTCTGGGAGATTCTTTTGGTCTGTGCTCGACTGTGACACCTCCTGGACACTTCGCTGTCACTTCATACAAATGAGCTCGAATTGACGAGAGGTATGTAGTACCGTATTCTTTCTTATACTGTGACTTTTGTATAAAGTGAGTCCACACTATTAAATTGCCTTGCAAGTGACTAAAGCATTTTTCTGTTTTGGTTTCATCGAAGCGAAGGTCCACGTCGTACTTGCGACATTATAAACCAAAGTTAAAGAATAATTGTTTTGTTTTCAGGGGAAAAGTCTTCTGTTTGGAAAACTCGAATATCCACATGAAAGCCGCTGACGATGCCTAAAGAATACAGCACACAATTCTATTGTTTATTTATTTTATATCCAACATCAACAGTAGATCTGAGGAATGCTTGCAGTTGACAGCGATTTTACATATTTATTATTGTACATTTGTATTATTAATATTATGTGTTTTGTTGAACGAACAGAGGCTTGTAGACTAGCTTATGAATTTAATTTATTTACATTTGTTACGACTGTAAGGCTAGGCAGCAGAGCAGAGAAACGAGTGAATTTTGGCCAATGGGGTTACATGACATCTCGGAGCAGAAATTTGATGCAATCCCATTGGCCAAAATTCGGCGCTTCAGTGGACAGGCAGCTTTAGGCCCGGTATACACCAAAGCGGAGCGGACTGGAGCTGTGGTAAACCCACCAATACCTCGCTCGCTCGCTCGCTCGCTCGATCTCGTCATAAGGAAATTAAAGCTATTTTATTGGTTGATTTTACACATCTCCCCTCCGCTTTGTTCGACCAGGCCTAACGAATTCGTTCAATCCCTCTTCATTATCAATTTTATTAAATACCATCGATTGTTTTTATTCTATCGTAAAGTATTCTTAAGCTAAAATGATTATTATAAATTAGTTTGTTACATAATATCGTTTCATGCTAATTTTATTAGTCACATTAACGACTGTTACTTTGATTTCGTATGCTACCAAAGATTGGTTTATATCATGATACTCAACATGGAGGAGGTAACTAATAAAATAACTGATCGTGTCGATTAATATTGACACTTAATACTAAGTATTATTGTTAATATTAAAAATATGTATACGTCACACATAACCAACTAATACCATATTAAAAGGTACCTAATGGCGTTCATAGTAAAATTCAAAGTTGCATATTCGTGTGGAGTGACATAATCATGAAATCGCTCTCTGTTTGCCCCTACCTCCCCCATGATACTGTTAGACATTTTTGTAGTAACATTAATGCATCGTAGTGATGCATATTGATGAATTTGTGAAATTGAGTTAGATGTATTGTATATAACAGCATTATTTAGTACGAGTAGCTAGCGGGCGATTGTAATCAAATGTTCATAACATAACAAATACCACACTCGTGCCTTGCCCTAGGGATGTTGTGATTAAAAATAATACGGTTTGCTGACTTACATAAGATTTTAATATTTATATAGCAATGATAATCTAGATACATTCAAATCAGGTACCTATTGTAGTATTTATCCATTTGATACAATTTTGGGATTGTGTATTTGTGTTCGATTGATATCTATCTATATATTGGAGTAAATGCTACTTATGACACGAAATGTCTTGCAAGATAAATGTGATTTATACTTATATTACAATAATTTGTGGAATACTGTATATATTGGCCTTTTTAGTACTTTTTTTACAGAAAAAAAAAATGGTAATACATTTATGTTACGATTTAACAATTTTGTAAATATAGTAACATTGTTTTCATTAGATTATGAACAGCACTTGAATGTGATTTTATAATTTATATAGATTTTTTTAAAAGACAATTTTAGTGATGTAAGATCACAGTGAATATTGATGACTCAAAAGGCCTATGTGATTTATTTATACCATAAATATAATTACTTATGTTGCAGGGATGTTCTAAGTAAAATCATAAATAAAATACACTTCGTGTATTTACAAGCGCGCGTGATTAACACAAAGAAAATTAACAACTGCTTTTGAACTCCCTGAACAAGCCAAAATCCCTGACATGTTTATATTTTTTGTATTGTTTTGGAAAGTTGGTAAAAGTAATTAATAGAAAAGATGGCTCGCTCTCAGTTTATTATTATTTGCAATAGATTTTCGGAGGTCACCGGCCACCAAAATATTAATTTATGCTGGATTAAACTTCACGGTTCATCACATTGCAAAAGTATTGAAATATTGTTGCATGTTGATTATTCAGTTCAAATGCATCGCCAGATGTGTAAATTACTTTGACTAATTATTATAAGGACTAGCCTTGCGGTAGCATTTCCCCTCTGCCACGGTATAAGCACAATTGATCTTGTGCATTTACATTCAATTTTACACCTTATCAATAAACGAGACAGCCTATAAATGCGAAATAATAATTTCGAACTTAGAACGTTTGGGGTTCACACGAGACTACTTTTCATGATTTTTAACATTCAAAATTAGAATCTAAAGTTATGGGGAATAAAATCCAAAGTTGCGGATTTCATGTTACCTCGCCCCCCGCAAAAAGTGGCAGAAATGTTTGATAGTAGAATTACACGTGTAACCAGTCCACATATAAATAGTCAAAGGTAAATTACAATTACATAATTAATCTACGTACGAGTAAGACGGGACACAAAAGTGAACCATTTCCTTGTTCTATCTGTAACTAATGTTTTTATTGAGCCATTTACTGAGTGAATATGCATTGTGACTTTTGAACTAAGTCCAATATAGTAATCAATGTTGACTAAATGCTCTTTCACAAGTTAACGGAACGGTTTTATAATATCGAGGATGTATTTCAAGACATTTTTTACCCCGGATGGTATTTATCATTAAGATTAAATTAATAAAATATAAAGATGTGCCCAGTAATAAAATTTTATGTTATTCTATATAAACTTGGCAGTTACCTTATTTATTAAATAATTATTTTTGGGCCGTTAAAGTCTAACTTTAATATAATCTCCGATTATTGTATATGTTCGTTGTTTTAATTTAAAGACGTTTATTTTAATTAATCACGTTATGTTAAAATATAAGTGTTATGTACACGAAAAACGTGTTATTATTATCCTTCATGCATATTTCAGATTCCGTATAATTATTGCCTCAATATCCAACTAATAATTATTATAAGCTAGCTCTTGCCAGCGACTCCGTCTGCGTGGACCTTAAAAAAGGATTTTATGTGATAATCCATAACTTATTGTATCTGCATGCCAAATTTCATCCAAAACTGTTCAGCCGTTTATGCGTGATTGAGTGACAAACATCGAAACATCCAACCAAACTTTGACATTTAACTATAAGTGTAAGGAAAAGTACCATTAACCTTTAAACTACATACTCTACCCATCAAACTGAACAACTTTTACTATGGGAGCAAACCGATCAGAACAAATAAAAATCAACTGTTTCATACTAAACTGCAGCGCCTACACGACTCAAATGTATGGGACAGATGATTTTTTTTTGTTTTGATCGGTTTGCTTCCATAGTAAAAGTTGTTCTGTTTGATGGGTAGAGTATGTGGTTTAAAAGTTAATTTCCTTATACCTATATAATATTAGTGAGATGAGATGCAAAGTGTCTGTTTCTTTATGTATGCCTGTCAAGTTTTCACGGCTAAGCCGCTGAGCTGATTTTGATGTTTGGTAGAAATGATTTGAACCTCGAGAAAGGACGTAGGTAAAAAAATTCCAAGCAGAAAGACGGCGGTTAACAGCCAGTGTACTGATATAATTATTATATTTCTACATGAAGTGTATTTAACAAACACAAGCAAGACAATTCATAGTTCTATATAAATTAAGCAATCAAAATCTTTATTTGTGACACACGTAGTTGTCGTATTGTAAGTACAAAATATAAAAGTTTTCTGTGATCTATCACTCAATAAGCATACAAAGGCGGATGAAAAGTTATTTCACAAATAATACGTAGTGATTATTTTCCAGTGTTCACAAAGAAGAAAAATTGCGTTAATAAAGACGAAAGAAAAAAAAACCGAAATACCAATTTCTTCATTAACAGTTTTGGTCATTTTTCTAAATTAGGAAACGCGTGTATTGCCTACGTTATTTTCACAACTGTCCAATAAACGTTATTCTATGGTAGGTTTCCATTTTAGTATGGACCGTATCAGCGTAATTAGAATCCAGTACCAGGACGACATATTTGAAAGGATCAGCAGTGACAGAGGTGGGTGTCAAGTGAGGGCCAGGTGAGTGGATGTTGAGAAGTTGAGTAGAGTTGTAGGCTCCCCTAGTGTCCCAGGACAAAACGTCGGCACATTCAGTGTGACGAAGGTACACGTGGTGCGAGTCTGAGCCAAGGAGTAGCACTGGTTTGGTGTGGTCACCGAATACTGGGAAATAAATAAAATAGATTAAAAGACGTGCTAGACAATTTATCGAACGAATTTTAATTTACTATAGTTATTTCATTCCAAATAAGGACGACGAGATTTTCCGATTCCTATTTAGCTTTCTGGATAATTCTGATTACCAAATGTAATTAATTTATTGGATACATAATATAATATCCGACATAATCTTGGACTTACTAAAGCTGTTCTAAGAATAAGTGAGAGGAAGAGTTTCAAATCTCTGTTTCTGTAATGCAAAATAGCCTTAAAATTTCGTTGCTATTTTGAATGGAGTATAGATAGGTCGACAGGGCAGCGACGTGGTCGATATACAGGGTCCAACTTAATATGCTGATGGTTTTTTAAGGGGATGATCAGACCATCAAACTGAATAACTTTCACTACGGGGCCAAAGTCGATATCACGAAAAAAAGAGGTTCCATGTAAAACTGACATCCCCCCTGGATGTCAGTTTTACATGGAACTGGACAACACATTTTTTTTGCGTATTCGATATTTGTCCCATAGTGAAAGCTGTTCAGTTTGATGGTCTGATCATCCTCTTAAAACAGCATATTAAGAAATACTTTCCCTATGTGTAATAAAGTAAATGTAAAGGGAAAATTAAAGAAAAGCCACGCGCCATGTTGCAGAAAAGATTAGAACCAACTAACAAAAGAGTCTGTGCAACTTTGTATTGAGAGTCGCCTATGAACCAATAGCGATGAGAGTGTGGAATATATGTTGGGGAGTCCTTACCTCATTACTCATAGAAAGGCGCATCATAATCGGCTCCGAGGAATTTGAGAAAATCATGTTTCATGTTACTATGAGTATCTTTTTAAAAAATTAACTGAGGGTAACTAAAATCTTATAGTAATATGAAACATGATTTTCTCAAAATCCTCGAAGCCGATTTTGATGCGCCTTCCTGTGAGTAATGAGGAAAGGTCTCCCAACAAATTTACTATGCTCCCATCTTTATTGGTTCATAGGCCACTTGCGCCCAGTCTCCTTTATCAATAGCCATGCCAATTATTGTTATTGTTGGCTGGGCTATTGCAAGCAAGGGTCGTTATGTAACACTGCGACCATTGCTGGTCTATTGTGTTCGCCCCAAGCTCACCCATATTTTACACATACATCCGAACAATTTTTTTATTATTCTCGGGTATTGTCATTGAGTCGCTAGCTCTCTTCCGTATGGACTATCATCGCTCTATGGTGTTGGTAAACTGTCACGATTTAGGTCCATTCGCCTTCGTCTTCATCAATCTGGCGGTATCTCCTAAACAGAAAAAGATTGCCATCGTACATGGTAGAACTTTTGTTCTAACCGTTGTCGAAATTACCTCTTAGTGGAGCCAGTGAGTTCTTTCTACGTAACGTAGCAGTGTCCAGCTCGAGTAGACCCTGATGATGGAGCCTCACAAGCACCAGCACGGCATGGGTCGGTGCACGCTTCACTAAGGTAAGCTGCAGTCCAGCGGCCGGCGAACACACCAGCACCGTCCATCCAGAGCCTGACGACGTGTCGTGAACCAGGACCGCTCCTCGTGACGCATCCGATATGTAACTGTGGATTTGAAACCGGTTTGGAAGATTGCGGGTTCGAATCCCGTCCGAGACTTAACTTTTCAATCTCTAATTTGATTTGAAATGGCACAACATGGCTGTAGCATGTTTACAATCCTTAATGTTTAAAATGTGGATTTGAAATCTCGGTTTATTGCTATTTTTGAATGTCATACGTCCAGGAGAGAGAGATTAAAAAATGCAAACTTTGGAAAATCGGTGAATATCGGCCATTTTACACAGCCGGTGACTTTCAAAAATCGTACTCCAGGAGTGCGATGGACACACTTGACTCTAACAAAAATTTTCAATTTAAAGCTTAATATTTCGCAAACGGATCCTTAAATCCCAAACCCACAATATTTTCAAAATACCTATCCAACGATATCCCACACCATGGGATAGACGAGAAAAAAATTGCATGCCCACTTTTCGTGTAGGAGAGCAGACCCTAAAAAATTTTTTTTCAAGATTTTATTCTACCACTTTGTTGGCATGATTATTATGTATACCCATGTCAAATTACAGCTTTCTAATACTAAGCTTCTCTGAGCTAAGCCGCGGACAGGCGGACAGACGGACAGACGGACTGACGGACAGACGGACAGACGGACAGACGGACAGACGGACAGACGGACAGACGGACAGACGGACAGACGGACAGACGGACAGACGGACAGACGGACAGACGGACAGACGGATAGACGGACGGACAAGGCGAAACTATAAGGGTTGTTCGTTGTACGGAACCCTAAAAACGTCTCTGAATGTCAGTCTTAGGGCCCAGTGCAAATGGAGACAGTCTATTCGGTCGAACGCAGTATACCTCGTGTTTGACCATACCTGTTTAACAAAATGTGTTACGGCAATTTAGTACTCAAAATGTCAATCTAGAGCTTAGAGCTATAAATAGATTTTTCGATATCGATCTGAATTATAAAGTGGATTTCTAATATTGTAACTAGTTATATAATATTTAAATTGACTTTTTATACTATAACGACCTCAATTAATTGGCAATGTGGCAATGCAATAATGAAGTATTCAAATTTAGCTATGTTACAATCAGAAATACTTCAAAACTTGTACAGTCGCCATCAGATATATCGTAGCCGACAAGGTGTTCAAATATTTCAGAGCAGTGCTAATTTTCAATAAATTCATTACAGTAAATGTTACCAATCATATCTTAACATGTATTTGGTCATAAATATCTGAACAGCTAATTTTTCATAATTTCTTTACAATGTTTTATAAAATTAAAATGTATAGCAACTAATTAAGGTATATTTTCCTAAACTGCTCAGATGTTTATGATCACCCTGGCTGCTGAGATAAATTTGATGTTCTAGGCGTACCGATATTTTTGATTGGTTATGTGTAAAGAAATTATTGAAAATTATCTCTGCTCAGATATATTTGACCACCTTGTTTGCTACAATACAGGATCCTTCTTAATATGCTGACACTTTTTTAAGGGGATGATCAGACCATCAAACTGTACAACTTTCTCTATGGGACTTATATAGAAATCGCGAAAAAAAAATCTGCTGTCCCATACATTTGGCTCGAGGCAGGTTGCACTTTTGTATGGAACAGCAGATTTTTTTTCGCGATTTGATTTTGGTGCCATAGAGAAAGTTATTCAGTTCGACCGCCTGATCATCCCCTTAAAAAAGTGTCAGCATATTAAGAAGGACCCTATATATCTGATGGCGACTGTACAATAAATTTAGAAATTCTTTAAGACTAAGATATATTTATTATAGTGCTAGCTTAGTGGTAGTAGATACCGTCTACCACCTGTCAATTTATCATACAAGCTTCTAAAACTGATACTGTCTAGTCTGGCGGGCACGTTCTTTTGAGACATTCAATGCCATCAAGCATAAGACAGTTCATACATTCATTACAAACGACAATTTAGTACTTGTTATTAAAAGGTGTGCGAGACTATAAAACCGAACAACTTTTACTTAGGGAGCAACTTAGAAATCGCGAAATAAAAAAATAGATTGCTTCATAGAACATTTCAAGTTCGTTAGTTAACTTTGCTAATTCGGTATGTCAAGTTTTTTTTTGGAGGGCTGAATCGAAAACCATTTCTAGATACTTAATTGTCTGCATAAAAATATTTTCCATTTCAGAGATTTTAATAAAATTACGTCGTTTTTCGGTCCGTCCAGTGTCGTCACTGGAAAACCTGTGAACTCCGTGGTAAACTTAAAATTAACTTAAAATAAAAATAAAACATTCACAATTTCAAAATTTGACATTTGATGTTGCCGTTTCTGTTTCCAGCATGGAGTTAGAAAGAGGTGGCAGGTAATTTTTTTTTAGTAAAGCAGTAGTTTTTCTCCATGGAGTTCGAATTATTTTCTCTCCACCATTTTGGCATTTAGAGATAACAGATCAAAATAATTAAATTCTGGGAAGCTCGATGAATCGCAATATAAATGAAATAGGTGTCTCAAAAATATGTCTTCTATCCGTAAAATATATAAAATGAAAGAGCAAAAATAAACTTGACATACCGATTTATTAAAACCAAATGTCAACCGTAGCAATGCCAAATGTTTACGCTTTTATGTAGTTTAGATAGCAGGTTTCTATCTACAAATAAAAATACTGTTTTAAGATTTTTGGGCTCTATTGTGGACCAGTGGTTCGATAGGTCTATTCGCTCATTAGATATATGTATTTGTAAATTAACTTTATGCAGAAAGTAATGTCCATATTATGCTTCAGTGGGGAAAAACAAAAAAAAGTGAAGGTTAGTTAAATATGCGCCCGAATATCCGATCACTGCTGATGATGAATATTTCTGTGTATTTTGTGTCTCTTTAATCAATTACCTCGTCAGTTCACCTAATGGGAAGAACAAGCATATGCTCACGACTATATTCCCCGAGGGAGTGGGTAGACAGAGCATCCTCATTTCACTAGTAGTACCAAAACTTTGTCTAGTGTGACGGGGAGTGAGCCCGTCGCCACTTATAAAAACTCAACCTAATTGTATCTCATCCAAAAAACTTCTTCCAGCTTCAGGTCACCATTCAAGAACACAACATACATTTTATTCTCTAATGGGTAGGTAATGGATTGGTAATGAAAACTCACACAAAAGGTTTCGCTCCAATCCCATACTCTACCACGATATTCTGCAGCAGTGAATTAGGCTCCGCTAACGAGGAAAGTTCGATGCGCCTCGTCAGTTTCTTGAGGAGTATATTTATCACGACCACTTTCGGTGGGCACGTGCAACGTGGCCGCTCCAGTGTTTCTATTATGCCGCTGTCCAGTATCCAGAGGCTACCCTATTGGCAAAAAGTTTTATAAAATGTTAGAATAGGAATTTATTCTAAGGTGGACTTGGTGGTAATGTTGTAAAGCTTTCTACAGGGTGTGAACTTAACCTTACATTATGCTTCAGGCCATCAAACTGAACAACTTTGAATATGGAACCAAGATTAAAAATAGCAAAAAAAAAAACAGGTGCACTATTGACGTTTCCTATGGAACAGAAATTTTTTTTTGCGATTTCTTTGTTAATCCTATATAGTGAAGGGGTCCTCGTATGTAACGCATTTAAGTTTTCCATCCTTTATTTATGGGCCCAGAAGGGAAAGCCGTAATTTTGTTCACAATGATAATTTATTTTTGAATTGGATCGTGCATAAATTGATCTAGGTAAATGATGTTCCTATCAATAGGTATTTTTTGTTAAAATTATAATAAGATGTTGAAGATATCATGAACAGACAGAATCAATGAGGCGGTCCTATCGGTATAGTGTGAATAAGAGACTAGAAGTAATTAAAACTCGGAAACTAAAGCACCTCAAAAACTACAATGTTTTTACTAGTAGTAACTATAACTGTTATAGTGGTAACTAATGAGGCGTGATCGCTTGCATGTCAGTTACCTTACAAAAAGGTAGTTATGAAAACGGACTCTATTATCTTATCTTTTTGCTGCAATTAACTTTTAAACATTCAAAAAGTGTTGATATGCAATTAGCAAGTATAATTGTTTCATTATCAGTCCAAATCTCAGTTTAGAACTGTAACCGTTCGTATAATTAACGTAGATAAGACAGCAAAATTGATAGGGTAGTAAAATAGTACCTATCAGCTATGTTGCCCAAGGAATCCCAGCAATTAATCAGTCGATGAAGCAATTTACGTGCAAAAATACGTTTGAGAGTGATTTTCTCTCAGGAGGTCGCACCCACGCCATTCATTGTTTGAACTGCACTATTTGCGTAACAAACATTGAATGGATACAAAACTTTATTGGAGTTTTCACATGTAGATTCAAAGTAAATGTTTCCTTGAGAACTAATTAGTTTTAATGTACAAACATTGCTCATCGATTATCCACACAGGTCCCGCCGTCCACGAACATAGCGAAACAGCGTGCAGAACTAAACGTTAATTTCTTTGACTGACATTGAACGTGGTGGTATAGGTAACTGGGATTAACTTAATAATAATCAAGGTTAATATCATTAAGTCATGATGTGTCGCTTAAACGTGTATGTAGGTATGTAGTACAATAATTTAAGCCACGATCCAATTCTTAGTTAGGTAACTAATTAAAAAGAGGATTAGGTTTTAACCATATAAATATTCAAAGGTTTTAACACATAATAAGGTACCTAATTCAAATTGAGGGGACTCATAATTCAAGATTATTTATACATTTCATCGTCATCATCATCATCATCGTCATCATCTAGTCTTTGCTGGCTATGTACGTAAAAGTCTAAGCAGGGTCTTTCTTAACACGCTGACGGTTTTTAAAGGGATGGTCAGAACATAAATCTGAAAACTTTTTTTGTTGGATATGACGAAAATAATTTTGCTGTTCCATACAACACTGCAAACCTACTCAACCCGTATGGAACAGCAGATTTTTTCCGTCTTAAAGATATTATTCCCACGGAGAAAGTGGTTCAGTTTAATGGTCTGATTATCCCCTTATAAAGTCGTCAGCATATTAAAAGAGATCTTGTGCTGGGTATCTCATACTACAGGGTACCAAGATGCCGCATTTTATTGAAATCGGTTCAATAGTTTAGAAATAAAGCAGCATAGCATAGCATATGCTCACGACTATCACATCTTGTATCTACAGGGTGTAAAAAACCCTGTTGGAGCCTTTAGGGGGTGCTTCGGACCATCAAACTGAACAACTTTCACTATGGAGCCAACATCGAAATCTGGAGAAAAAAAAACAAGTTTAACTTTATATATTGGTAGTTCAGTAAACTGCAGTACCAATTCGACTCAAATGTATGGGACAGCTGATTTTTTTTGCGATTTCGAACTGGCTCCATAGTCAAAGTTCTTCAGTTTGATGGTCTGAAGTAGGTTTTTTTATACCCTGTAAAATGCTTATGCTGTAGGTACCTCAGTGGCGGATTTACCAGCAGGCTGAGTAGGCTCAAGCCTAGGGCGGCAGATTTTGGGGGCGGCAAATTTAGGGACCGAATTTTTTTTTTTTACCTCATAGTAATCAAAAAGATTTTTCCAGGGCGGTTTTCTAATGTCTTACAGATAGAAGCCTGCAACAAATTTTGCCGATGACTTTTTCTCTCACTTGTCATTGCACATTCCGAGAGTAGCAAACTTCCATATTCTAGAGTAAAGCAGCTAGTTCACCGCCCCTCAACCAGTAATCAGCCTCTCGCCTCTCGCCCTTTGCCCACTGTTTTTATGAGTGAAAAGAGCGAAATTGTAGAAAATATATTCCCCTTTTCCAACAACCCATACAACAAAAATATTTTTTCCGAGAGGCAAGGGCGGCAAAAACTATTCATACTATACCGTGAAAATTTGTAAATCCGCCACTGAGGTACCTACAGAACTTACGGTAGTAATTGTGTTACCTACTCTGTGATATATCTTACTAAGATATTAATTGACTCACGAAATGATCAAGATGGAAGTCCACCGCGTTCTGTATGCTGCGACATTCCGCCAGCACATGGTCACGCTGCTCCGGGAAAGGCAGAAGCTCCACCCCTCGGCGCCCGCGCACTACTTGCCATACCGTCGCCAGTATCCCGTGCTTTAGTCTGTCATAGCAGTAATATAACCATAGAGAAATGAAACAAACATAATGTATTATTTGTATGCCTAAAAAGTTAGTTATAGCCTGTAGGATCCCATTGCAGGGCAAAGGCCTCCACTCACGAACAAGGGTGAGAGGGAGTGGGCTAAAACTCAGCTCTTCTTTACTCTAAAACTAAATATTTAGAATATCCACATTCCACTATACAGGGTCCAAATTAATATGCTGACACTTTTTGAAGGGGACGGTCAGACCGTCAAACTGAACAACTTTCTCTATGGCACCAACATCGAAATCGAGAAAAATAAAACAGCTGTCCCATACATTTGGCTCAAGTAGGTTTGCACTTTTGTATGGGATAGCTTTTTTTTTCACGATTTCGATGTTGGTGCACTAGAGAAAGTTGTTCAGTTTGGCGGTCTGACCGTCCGAAAAGTTAAAAATTAAGTGGGGTTCTCATACAAGAAGCTAGTTTTTATCAACGTTTATTCTTCTCGCTCTATCGTAAAAATGGTAATTCATACAAGCGTCAAACTTGGTGTGATTATAGAGCAAACTCTACAGTATAACAACAAATAATAAAAACCAGCCAAGTGTGAGTCGGTCTCGCGCTATAGGTCCCGGAGAAAACAACTCTTTTTTGTAAGTTATTATGTTGTTGGTACGGAACCCCCGGTGCGTGAGTAGCCCGATTCGCACTTGACCGGTTTTTATTATATTGAAACTTCCTAGTCATAGAATTCGATCCAGATTTTGGATCATAATTATTGCGACGAGCTAATCATCATATTGCAGTAAAATCTCGAGCTCGCTTCGCTCCCTACAAGTTTAAGTATTAGTGCAATGAGCTACAAGTGGACCTGGTCTCCCTGGGAAAAAAATATAGTGTTACTACTGTACACACTCCGAAATTGACACAGATTTCTTTTAGAAAATTAGTTTATTTAATAATTTATGACATTTATTGAGTTTATTTAATTCTTAAACTTAAATTAATTAAGTAGGCCAATAAAAACTTTCTAGTCTGTAATCATGTAATATTGAAGGATTTTTGCACAATCAAAATGGAAAATTTGCATCCAAAAAAAAAAAACTAGGTCCTAATCATGATAAAAATCCATATTTATGTCTGTTACAGCATTCTCTAAGGTTATAGCAAGTTATCTCACATATTAAAAACCGACCAAGTGCGGTATGTTTCCGTACCGCGCTTGACCTTTTTTTATTATTTGTTGTCTTAACGTAGAATAATGCACTATATCTAATCACACCAAATTTGACGCTTGTATTTATTACCGTTTTTACGATAGAGCGAGAAGAAAAAACGTTGATTAAAACTAGTTTCTTGTATGGGTCCTCACAATTTTTTTCTTTTTTATTATTTGTCCAGTAATACAGTTCAAAAGTTCAGAAGATACAGCGCTCTGAAGCTAGGACAGACGGACGGACAGCTTAGGTCCCCTTTAGGTACGGAACCCCAATAGGGTTCCGTTTTCACCCTGTGGGTATGGAACCCTAAAAACGAACACTCGTATTCTTAGTTGTATCTTAGAGATTTTCTCCATGGATAGAATATACGTTCTTAATTTCACGCCATATATGCATTAATCAGTAGAAATAGAACTAGGTTTAACAAAATTATAAAATACTGTAACGTTTTAGAAGGAATTTGGAAATAGGTATTGTCTATTCTGATTTCGGGATCATTATGAAATTGCAAACTAAATAATATTTATTGCCAACGGATCCCGAAAATAGGTAAAAAAACTACGAAGTAAATATGGGTAATTTCGCAAGGTAAAATTGCAAACCATGAACTTTCTATAAACCTTTTTCTTTGTTAATTTAATAAATGGCATTACATACTATTATTTCCATGTAGTTTTATATATGTGCAATGGAGGCCTACGTTTTTTTGAGGACCTGGCTTTTCCCTTTGTCTTTTACTATTATACACACTACATGCATGTATACAAAAATTCACGACCCTAATCCCTTTGGGGGTGGTCAGAAACATTGTTACAACTACCAACTTTCTGTTATGAAAACACCAGATGACACCACCAAAAAAGAAAAATTCAAACCAATTCCTTGATTCGACTTCCTCGGAAGAACCTCGAGATTACGACTGAGATAGATTTAAAGGATAATTCAAAGAAATTTATTGACGAGGTTAATTCGAGGAAAAGTTGAAGGAAGACACTGAGAATAAAATATAAACTCTTTGCCTGACAAAAACTTGAGTGTAGGCAATTTAAGGGCGGCCTCACATTGTAAGAAATTTCTTACAGAAAAATTCTGACGCTCGCCGGAGGCTCCACGCATACTATCAGACATTTTGATCCGGCAACTTTTGAGCCCAGTCGTATTTCAATAAACACACATCGAACAACATGGATGAAGATACATTATTGCTCTTAGCACCATTGTTTTACAACATCAATATTCCACAAAGATGTATATGTTTCCACCCCTGCAATTCAATCTTGAATTTCGCTCATTGTAGTCTACAACGTACATATGGAACAACACGGAAAAATTGCGGTGGCGTGCCTGAACTGACGCGAATATCTGATAGTGTGCGGGGCCTAGTACAAGACGTATGGCCAATACGCCTTCCGCCATTTCCATCAGAAAAATTCTTACGTCCGGCTGAGGTGCCGTTCGGTGTACATCAGAAACGGACGATCGGTCAGAATTTTTCTAACAGTGTGCGGAATCTAATACAAAATGTATGCACCGAGTGCCTTCCGGTGAGCCTCAGAATTTTTCTGTCGAAAATTTCTGACAATGTGCGGCTGTCGTAATAAAAATTAACTTAAATCGGTCTAAAATTACCTGGGACTGATAACATAAACTTCATCTTTAAATGTAACCGCTTTTATGGCAATCACATTTTCCTTGACATGCCCACTGTAAGTAAATAACTCCGCACTGTGTTCACAATCTACGTGTAAGGGACCACCATACCAGGCTATGTTACGAGGGTGCCCTACAACATTATTCAATAAATATAACAAATACACAGTTAAATATAAATGGCGGTAAGCCATCTTACTAAGACAAACGATTGTCTTTAATGAAAAAACAAAATGCAACAAATACTGTCCATATTTACTGAGTAGGTAATGAAAATTCGATTTAGGTTCCCAGAAAAATTTACTTACAAAGAATTCGCATGTAGGTAACTGAATTGAGCAATTATATACATCAAGAATGCTAATGCGTTTAATTATTTAGTTCGTAAAAACGAATCAATCTAATTAATTGATTTTGTTTTTTGGTACCTTGTTAGTATTAGAGACCCTCCACACTAGTGTCTTTCGGGCGTTGATGTCGTGCAAGCGTCTACGCTGCGTCGACGCGGCGCCAGCGCTGGCAGGCTGTCGAACGCCGGGCCTACGCAGCGCTGGCGTCGCGCGCGTTACTGCGGCGCCTGTCGACCTCCTTACATTATCTATTATGATCTACTAGAGTTTACCTGCGACTTCGTCCGCACAAATTATATACCAGATTTTAAGTCAGATCATAAGCTTCTTCAAATAAAAAAAGTTTCATCAAAATCGGTTCAGTAGTTTTTGCGTGATGTTGTTACAAACAAACAAACTGACAAACAGACAGATAAAAATTCTAAAAAAGGTAAATTTGGACGGGATACCTAAAAAAAAAAATATCGTAATCTTTTTCATGTAAATATCTTTAATGTACAGACACACTTCTGTTACAGTTTTATAATAGGTAAGAAGATATAGCTGACGAGACGCGGTAACGCGACGCCAGCGCTACGGTCGCCATGATGGCGGCCCAGTCACGACTCTCAAACCCACACAACATGACCACCGCCGACGGTAACACGATCACAATCATTGACATGTTGCGTCGTCGCAGTAATACTCGAAATCCCCATCGCCGCCGCGGGGGACAGTCGCGATCTCTGCCCACTCCTTCATCTGGCGTCTACAGACGCTACCGGCACATAGCTGGCCGGTTCTCACCGATCCCCGCTTCCCAACCCGTCGCGTAATCCCAGCAACGCCCATTGCCGAGGTCCGTACCCCCCTGGGGTGCCCCTTGGGCAGGTTGCTTAAATCACTGGTTCGGTGACCTACCAGGGCGCTTCGCCGTCACTGGTATGGCCACCCCCAAAAGCCCGCTGTAAAAAGCAGTAAATGCTCCCTGAGCAAACTGTATGTCAGTCAAAAAAAAAAAAAAAAAAAGACGCCAGCGCTGCGTAAGCTCGGCGTTCGACGCTAGTGTGGTGGGTCTCTAACTTAGTATATGATGAAAGTTAAAGTAAAGGTAGTCTAGATTTGTCTGGCTGGCCTAGGTGCAGAAGTCTAGATCGAGGTCAGTATTTTAAACACATTGCTAGAGGAATGATTGACATTTAAATTGATAAAAGGTTTCACAACACTCATTGTATTAAATGAGGTAGTGAGGTAGGTATTTTACAGTTCCTAAGGCTCACGTTTGGTATTTGAGTAATACATGAAATACTATAGGATCCGAAATCCGTTCTGCTCTGTTTGTAGGAATACGAGCCAACTCTTCCGACATCGAGGGTTGGGCTCATATTTCCTGTTTCTCTCACAGTTACTAACACACCTTGCTATACATACCTCTATCCATTGTATTGATTGAGGACAAAAAGACTGGTGATTGTAACCGCTTGGGAACTCTAGTCGTGGTGTTGCGGCATTTAGCCAACTAATAAACACATGTTACGGTACCTTTGTACGCCTATGTTATTAACAGAGTTATTCGATAGGTATCATGTGCTAATAGACACATTGCATTTTTGTTATAAATGTTGTTTGTCTGAAATGGTAGCCCGTTCCAACGTTTATCTTAAAGCAAATCTCTACTTACTCACTGATACTTACTACCTACTTTAACTACTTATAAGTGCCTGCACATAAACCTTCCGGAATGAATTCTCTAAATGACAGTGAAAACCGCATCAAAATACGTTGCGTGATTTACGAGGAGTTAGCGGATATATACAACAGAGAGATAAACGCGGAAAGCGACTTTATTTTATACTATGTAGAGAGGAGATGTGGAGAAGAAGAGAATATAAAAAAATTAGCCTGTCTATACAATTGTTTTAGGGTTTAGTAGTCAAATGAGAAACTCATAACCTAGATGAATCGTTAATTTAGTGCTTCCTTTCGTCCGTCCATTATCGACCGAGTCCATCCTAACGACCTGCGATTTGCTTTGAACGATGCGTCCGTCGTTCGATTCACATTGTTTATCATCGGAAATGTAATTCATGAATTTGGTTTTGGTTAACTAAGTAGTGGCCAAAGAACCCTATCTAGTTTAGAAGCAGGTTTTTTAGGGTGACGGAAGTAGGTTGTCCAATTTTTTATATTCTCTACATTTTAATTTTTTCCAATGGATAGAAATACTGGCTATACAACATAACTGTTTTTTTTTTAAATCTTTATTAAAGAGCTTGGCCTGAGGCCATGTCGCTCTGTTGGTTTTTCTTCAGGTAAAGGAAAACATCGTGAGGAAACCTGCATGCTTCAATTTCGAGGCATATATTGTACCCACTATCCATTACAAGTGGCGACGGGCTCTCTCCCCGTTACTCTGGACAGAAGATTCGGTACTACTAGTCTTGAGTTTTCAGAATATCTCTGACTACTGAATATAGTCGTGCTATGCTATGGATAGAAATAAGCAAAGCTGATAGAAGTATTATGTTATAAATAGGTAACTAACTAATAGTATGCACGTTTGTTACTAAATCAAGTAAAACGGCTGGATCCAAGGATCAGGGATTTAGAAACACCATCGTATAACCACCATAGATACGGAAGGAAGGCTAGATCGATTTCGATACTTGGATATGATTATCAACAATATTAACAATGGATACAAAATGGATAAAACTGTTTTTCCTGTAGATACCTTGAGGTCACGATTAGAAATAGTAGGTACCATTAGTTATTCTGTGATAGTGCTTAGTAGATTTATAGGTAGGTACTTAGTTCCGTCTCCGGTACGTGTTTTATTAAAATATTTGGTCATTATATTGCGTGATGCTTTGCTTGGGTGTATGCTGATTGCTGATAAGTTATATAGGGTTAGTTAGCCATTGATTTTTATACATATACAACGTGTTAATGAATAAGCGCAAAACCTCATACACCCCAACTGATTTATAAAAAAATAATTTGATTGAAACAATAATTTCATTATTTTGGTAGTTAAAATTTAAGTCGGTAGGTTGGTAGTAGAAAGTTATTCGCGTTTTAAGTTTTCAGGCAAAAATTATTTGTTATCAAGTCAGCAATTAATGAAAGTGCTAGCGTGCTCGTGGATACATTTTAAGAATCTTGTTTTGGTACTAAGTAGGTTGAGTGTGCCCGTTCGGTTTGTTGAGATCGAGTTCAGTAAATTTTAAATTTTACCATCAAATTATTTAATATTTTGAAAAAAAATCCTATGTTGAAAACATGGTAATTCGATTCTGCTCTCGATTCTAAACAAACTAATTTCTAGTTTTGCGTTAATTCATTAACACGTTCTATTATTAGAGGTAGTTAGCCCAAAGTTAACACATATTTGTCTTCGGTTCATGAGTATGAAGTTCGTACTTCTCGAAGTTGTTGCTTAACGAAGACAGGAGTTTATTCTATACCATCCAAACTTCTTGGGAGAAATTTAAAAAATGTAGCCTTTATTCTTAATCGTTGTGGTGAAGATATCGATATGATTCTTTATTCTATGTTCTTTCCACCAGTCCTCCTCACCGAGACGGCCACCGAAATGTTTGCACTTTTTTATTCAATTCTGATATGGATCAAGAGTGCGATTTTGAATCTCATTTGTTGAGCTCAGCAGTTGAAAATTACTATTTTTCTACTGCTGATTTGACTTTAAAAAATCTCACTCCTGAAGTATGATTTTTGAAAGTCAAATCAGCAGTAGAAAGATGCATATCTCCATAGTCATTTTCAACTGCTGAGCTCAGCGAAAGAGTTTCGAAAATCGCACTCCAGCATAGGTAGAATGGCACCGTGATACAGCGCTATCACACCTTCGCTCTCTTTCTATTTGCGCGCGAACGAACGAGATAAAAGACGTGATACTGCCGTATCACGTGTAGCATGCTACGCATGCTGGTAGGTACGGAACACTACTAAACCTAATAATGATAGCATCAAATCGTATAATAAGCTTTTGGGATAATTGGTAGGTCAACCAGTTTGAAATATAGGCCACTGGAGAACCTTAACATGGAAAGCTGTTTGCAGAAGCTTAATGACGTTATACCATTTCAAAATGGGTGACTGACTCATACAACCCTACCTAAACCAACACACGAATCTTCCCTTCCTATTATTTATTAACAACATATTGTATTCCCGCACACTGAATTGTAGTGACGACCTTGACAAATCAAAAAGAAACGTGATCGCAAATCAACGCACCTTGATACCTAAATATCGCGTCATGGCTGGCCACGCCTTCGGGATCACTTTTACTTATAAGTGTTATGTAGTGTAGGGGGGCGAGTAAATTCGGTGCACGCGCAGGTCTGCTCCTCCAGTTCACCTAGCAGGCGTTGCGGCAAGTTCGCGCCTCCCAGAGTTGCGCACGCGGCTATCAGCAGACACCGGTGGTTTATACAAGTCTTTTTGTAGTGCAGTGACACTTGATTTGGAGTTTGGAAACTGTGGAAAAAACCTTTGGTAAAATATGATTTTAAATTCGTTTTTTAAAAAGTTTTTCTGTTGAACGGTTGAATGTTAATGTGTGGGTTATTGAGATCACAAAACACGTCATCACTAACAATTATAATAAAATTGATAACTTAAGGCGACAAAAACAAATATTGTAAATTAATTATTATTGTATAAAAATAATTAATTGCTGTATGTTAGTTAATTTAGTAGTATAATAATATCACTTTGATTTTTAATGTGTATCTTTATATCAGACAATTTTTTATACACCCCTCTAGGGCGTCATAATGGTTTTTTATCGCCTTAATAATTGACTAAACACCATTATAATGTCAACAGCTGTTAGTCTTCCAAAGATAATTAGTAGGTAACTGAGAGGAAATTATGGTACCCACCTAACTCTACTTAACTCTACGAAAATTTTAGTACTCTTAAAACTGTTATTTGAAAGAAATCATTTATTGCACTCATCTTGTTACATTTTGGTCTTATGCTACGGTATAATAGGAACTTAGTCAAAAACATGAACCCTGTTAGGGCACAGCAACATTAATTTAAATTAATTGATGTTAAATTAAACATTAAATGGGCATTCCATCTAATAAACAAACCAAATTCAAATACATTCACATTCAAATTAAAATTAAAACTATTTAATCCAATTAGATCACATCCCAAGCATCGCTACTGTCAAATGATGATGCCTAATTTGATATTGTTCTCATAATAAAGTATGAGTTACATTTCCGTTTGTAAAAGTATTTAATTAATTTGTTATCCGTGGGTAGTTACAAAGCTTATCCATTAGTCGTCATCAATATACATAATGTATATGGTCTAGACCAGAGGGAAATACACATTTTTTTAGATTGCTGTCTTGGGGACCGACCGCAGACCTCAAAAATCTTTTGATATAGATTAATTTTAAATTTACTGCAATTATAATAAACCAATCGGACTGGTTTTTCTGTTTTTGCGAGAGTACAGTTAATAATAAATAAAGTAAACATGTGGTTAAATGAAAAGAAAAAAAATAAATGTTCCTTGAGATAGAGTAGAGATAAACAATATTTATATGTTATACAAGAGTGCAAAGTTGCTTTTTAAACGCGTGCTCAGCGAGTAGATTCAAAAATTAGAATCCTGAGCGTTAGCGAGGGAATCAAAAGAGCACGAGGTGAAAAATCTTTGCACTCGAGTGCAACACGTAACTTTTAATCCCACCTCAGCGAGAAAATGACTAAATGCAAAAAAAAAGGTTGTATGATAAATTCGGCACCATGGAGGGAGAAGTAAATAGGTTTAATGATGTTTTGAATTCACAAACTTAGTGCACACGATGTTCTAAATTCAATTTACTTAATCCTCTAGCGATAGCGGATAAAAACGGCTTTTGCAGTCTGATATCGAAGAGCAAAAATACTCTTTCCGAGATGGAGGGATGAAAAAAATATTTTCTTATAGTCGGGTGGATACAGATTTTTTTCCTGGCGGGGCCTGGTAGGTCCCCAAGTCCGAAATCTAAAAAAATATAGATCCATCAAGTCTGGACCACCCTAGGTTTATATATTATATTATTTTTCATTAACCATTTGATATTTTCATAATGTCATCGGATCATAAGGTGATTCCTGTGGTGTCGATTCCTTAATCTGTTATTGTAATTACTATACTAAACTATTATCTTACTGTAAATTGCATCAATCATACTCAAAATGTATATTGTGATTAGGTAATAATACCTTTGAAGATACGTAAACAATACTTCATTGTCTTATAATTTGCTTGTTATGTGTTTACGAATATCTAGAAACAAAGACTTTGTAGGTACAACAAGGAGAGGATGTGAGGAATTTTCGTACATAGTACGTAGTAATTGTAAATAGGTAAACTAACTATTTACAATCCGTGAGTTTCCAACTAGTCAAATTGACAACTCTTTATCAAACGTCAAAACGCGTGCTTTGTATGAAATAATGTACTAATAAAAATTGAATAGTGACGTCATTATTTTTCGTCGTCATTTTGATAGTTTTATAGTTTATCCAGTCATTAAAAATAGTATTCAAGCAACAGCATTACTGAAAATGTGAGTTTAGCGTTATTTTCAAACGGTTTTATTTACTGAGCAGTTAAAACTAAAATATAATTTTATGTAGTCAACTGCCCTATTAAGTACTTTGTATTCAAATACTCAATATTTTATTGTATATGTATATTTTGTGTTTGGTGCGATCATGTTTATGGGTGCGATACAGTACCTACCTACCTATAATTGATTGACTGCATCCACTTACTGTGACTTAATAAAAACTTAAGTTATCAAAGTAGGTGTTACAAGAATACAAATAAACGTTTAAGGGGGTGGTTTAGACCATCAAACTGAACAACTGGACCATTATCGAAATCAAGAAAAAAAATAGGATGTTCCATATTAAACTACAAATCTACTCGAGCCAAATGTATGAGATATGATAGCCAGACAGCTGATTTATTTTTTCGCGTTTTCGATGATGGTCCCAAAGTGAATGTTGTTCAGTTTGATGGTCTAAACAACCCCCTTAAATGTTAATTTTACTTTTGTAACACCTTGTATATGTAGTCAAGTGTCCGGTTAAATCTTTTAGCGAAAACATAACTTAGGCCTTCTCTTCCAACAGAGACACTGAAGATTTAGATAACATTTTTACATCCAGTCTCATTATAAAACTTTTTTGTCACGTGAATTTAATAATTAAAGACTGTTTTATTCGCTTTAAAAAATGTACAGATGCCATTAAATATATATTTTTAAATATTTTATAGCTTACGTACCGAATATTTTTTGATAGCTTTCATTTCAACCAGGACATTTCAACCGGGCGGACCAAGAAGTTTAAAATACCTAGGCATTTAGGCCGAGATTCAGAGACGATTTTTTTGGTCTTAGCTCGAGCTAAGCGTGGCAAAAATGTATGGATTTTGACATACGGGAGTCCGAACTATGACTTACAAATCGTCTCCGAATCTCGGCCTTAATCTTCTTGGGGCGGACAAAAAAATACAGAGGTGTCAAAGATTTAATTTTAACATCCAGCCTCATTTTTCAATAATAACTTCTTGGTCACGCGGTCTTTTTAAAAACTGTCGAAAAAAACTTACTTATGCCATTTTTGTTTTAGAAAAAACATCAAAACTTTATTAATGTTTAATTTTTTGATTTTTTGACCATTTTCCGACCAAACGGAAGAAATCAAAATAAAGAGGTTTCATACGTTTTACCATAAAACCTATTTGGATATTTGTATGGAAATACCCAGGAAATACTTTAAAAATAGGTGAAAGTTTCTTCAATCAATGTTCAATTCTATCACTATTTTAATCTTAATTTAATAATTTTTAGCGAGTTCTTACCGCGTTTTGGTAATAACCGCGTAACTATCATCATCTTATCTAGAAATTCTAAACAGACTTGAGAGCAGTACCTACTTTTAGGTATATAACTCTGTTCTCATTGATTAAAAATAAAATGCATAAATACACATTAAAATCACAGAAAGGACCGTGATATGAAAAAGTTAGGCAAAATAAAAGATGCTTTTCATAATAATATTCTTATGTCTAGTCACAGAATAGGTAATAGTAGGTCTACTGTAGTGGGATGATATGATTGATTGATTAGTAGGTAAGGTATGTTATTTCACAACATACAGAAGATGGTGAAAAATAGGGATAAACTACGAATCAATAAAAGTTAGGCAGTCTTATTGCTTTACAATCGTAAATTTTGTGATAATTTTTTATTTACAAGAAAACGATAACCTATTAAAATTTTATAAAATCTATATCTACATACTTGTTCCAAATAAAATGTAAGACAAATGGTTCCTAGGTACCTATTTACATTGAATAATGATGTATAGAATACAATCCGAACAAAATTTGCGCACCACGATCAATAGTGCGGGGCGCGCAATGGTGGCGTCGAGGTGCAGCGGGCGCCTGGCACAGGCTAAGTAAACTTGCACCAATTGGCCTATACAAGTGTTACAAAAAAATTGGGTTTCTCCTCTAGTAGGTACCTCAGTGCCTATTTACGACATTATTTTACCTACCAAAGATATACATAGTGAGTAGGCAAAATCATATTACCATGGCAAAATATTTACAACTCACAACGTTTAATATACATATTACCAGAATCTATTGTTCTAGACTAGTTGTTTCAACACGCCATACCTACCTATGCATTGTTTAAGTTATTAAGACTTAGCTACTATTATTCTGTTAACTATCGCACGACGAAATCATGATTCTGATTGAAATAACACGGTACGTAGCAAATCTAATATGACTATTACAAATAAATTATACGCCTGTTTGATTGAATTCGAATAGGGCCTATTATCCTTGGTCATAGAAACCTTCGTTCACTCTATATAATAATAAATACAATGATAGTAAAAGCTTAACACTTTTATGGTATTATGGTTGCAAACATGAGAGATTAGAACAATGGCAATGTATAGAGGTAGGTAATCGTATATCATGTTAGAAAGTTGCCCAGATTCGTGCCTTGAATGCTTTGAATAATTCCACAGTTTACGTAACATCTAGGATGTTATAGTGACAAACTAAAGGCTTAAACACTCAGTAGAATAATAATAATTATGTAAATGTTTGTATTAATTCATTAGGACAAGAAGGCGGAAGAAAATGACAAATTTAATCCGGAACTTTCTATGCGAGAAACGTAATGTACTAAAATTTGTGGAAATAAGATGCGTAAAAAGTAAAAATGTGCGATGTGACGAGAATTCGAAACATTATTTATGTAAGTCTTAAAAACTTTAATTCTATTTTGAATAGTAATAGTAACCAATTTTGAAATACATGTTTTTAACTCGATCTAGAAATTAATATCAATGTCTGTGGTTTTTCTCATTTCTGTTAAAATGTATTAGTTATTATAGTATGTACTACTTATATAGTTTCAAAGTTACAGTAGCTCAAAGATTTCTATCTTAAATTATTCCTAGTATTGAAAGTACATTATTATATTTTAACGGAAATCGGACAAACCACAAACAGAGATTAGTTTCTAGATCGTGTTTAGAAAATGTTATTGACTTTATAGGTTCTAACTTGGTTTGTATGCAGCGCACTCGGAGCGCGCTCGTATATTTATAGTACCTATCCTCTTAAACTTTGCTTAGAAAGAGATGATGCTATAGCCACCGGTTTATTGCACGGGTATCGAGTTGGATAATCGAGTTAATAAATATACCTTTTACGGCTTCATGTCACCCAGAGTGAAAGTTTGCGACATCTGTTATAACAGTCGCGTGTCCCACCATGCGTTTTATTCTAACAATTTTTCGCACCAATTTAATACTCCGTCGCATGTCTTTCATGTATGTGGGAACCTTTCTTTCATTTCCCTATAAAAGGTTTTTAAACGGTTTTATATAGCTTCACTCCGTTTTTCGATGGTGTTTGTTTCAAATCATGCGGCAGCTTTTTCAACTACTTCTCTACTTTGATCTTGTTTTACTATCAACAAACAGTTTTCAATCAGTTTCAAGGTTTTTTGTATTTTCTGCACGAACTTTAGCCTACTTACTGATAACCTTAGGTACTAGATTTAATCAGTAAGAGAATCGGTAGCTACTCAAAGGTCTGTAGTTATAAATTTTAACGAATCTTCCTCTAGGTGCAAAGGTGTATAATAGGTAGGTAAATAAGTGTAATATTTGTATTATGAATATGAATATTTGTACCCGAGTCATGGACGTTTGTATCTATATATGTATCCTATATCGTTGTCTAGTCATCATAATACAAGTCCAGGCTAGATTCTGGTACTTTAAATGTGACTAGATAATTTGTGTGACAATGTCCAAGATATTTATTTATATTTATTTTAAGTATTAGGTTAATTTAAATCGATTATCAAAATGGGAATAGGAAAATTCGTAACCAAAATAATGTAGGTAATTACATCACCATAGCGCACCAGAACCAGACTAGGATATAGTAGAGGAAGGAAGAACCAATCTTACCTTGGTTACGTGTTTGTTATTATAACTAGGTCCACATTTCACTAGCAGACTAATAAACTTTTAAATAACAATTATAAAATTAGTTTTAGTTGTATACGGAAATATTATAATAAATCCATTTTAAACATCCGTAAAATAGGCAGTAAAATTTAATTGAACCAAACTGGTAATTAAAGTGCAGTTGCTAACATGCAAAAATTATGCATTTTTTATTCCTAAAAAACTTGAAAACGAGAATGTAGTTTGCTTTGTCTAAGTATATGAAAGGCGAATAACAATATGTTCCGGGTAGAGTTGATTTGCTGAATATACAGGGTCCTTTTTAATATGCTGACACTTTTTTAAGAGGATGATCAGATCGTCAAACTGAACAACTTTCTCTATGGCACCAACATCGAAATCGCGAAAAAAAAACTCAGGTCTTCCATACAAAACTGCAAACCTACTTGAGCCAAATGTATGGGACAGCTGTTTTTTTTCGCGATTTCGTTGTTGGTCCCATAGAGAAAGTTGTGCAGTTTGATGGTCTGATCATCCCCTTAAAAAGTGTCAGCACATTTTAAGGGGATGGACCTAATTATACGTATATATACGAACGTGTATATACCTAATAATACGAACCTAACGATTTAATGGGTTTGGACCCTATATTTCTCTGTCTGAGCAATTTGTAGAGTCCATTTTTCATACCCAATCTAAAGAATCTAACTAATGATTTAAAAACTGACGCCATAATAATGTAATTACTTTAACGAGGTGTGTTAACAAATGTGTTAGTGTCATGAATGATTAATTTTATATGGATTTAATGGACATTATTATGATCGATGGCCGAATGTCGCTCTACACGATATGTAGGTATAGTCTATTGTTATACAAAACAAATGTAACATTTCTTGTGTAGTACCAAACCATTTTGTATTTTTGTGTTATAGGTATAGGTAAATATTTTATACGTGTTAATGAATTAACGCAAAACTAGAAAGTAGTTTGTTTAGAATCGAGAGCGGAATCGAATTATCATGGATGCAATATAGGAATTTTTTTTAAATATTGTAAATAATTTGTTTGTAAAGTTTAAAATTGACTGAATTCGATCTCAACTCACCGCTCGGGCACTCTCATCCTACTTACTACCAAAACAAGATTCTTAAAATGTATCCATGAGCATGTTAGCGCTTTCATTCATTGCTGAAATGATAACAAATCATTATTGCTTCAAAACTTAAAATTTTAACAATGTTTCAATTGTTTCAATCTAATTACTTATTTTGTTATAAATCAGTTACGGTGTATGAGGCTTTGCGCTTATTCATTAACAATTTCACAATTTTACTTATATTTATCGTTTTGAATCAGCACAGACCTCGAACAACATTGTTTTTATAGGTGAACTCACAAAGTGTCAATATTTAAGAAGCCAGTATTACAATATAACTATATAAACAAGTGTATAGATCAATAATAAAACCAGTCAAGTGCGATTCGGGCTACTCGCACACCTAGGGTTCCGTACCATACCACTACACAAAACAACTTAAAAAAAATGTTTTTACTCCGGAACCTTTAGCGCGAGACCGACTCACACTTGGCAAATTTTTATTATTTGTTGTTCTACTGTAGAGTTTGCTCCATAATCACCCCAAGTTTGATGTTTATATGTATTACCGTTTTAACGATAGAGCGAGAAGAAAAAACGTTGATAAAAACTAGTTTCTTGTTGAAACTCCCCTTAATTTTTTACTTTTGCCATTTCATTAACAAATCCGCCGTAATAACGCATATTCTGTGAACATTTCAACTGTCTAGCTATTACGGCCCTAAATAGGTAGGACGGATGGACGGACGGACAGACGGACAACGTAGGCTTAGTAATAGGGTCCCGTTTTCACCCTTTGGGTAAGGAGCCCTAAAAGCCGTAATGCTATATCACCTTTAATAAGACGATAATGTATAATACACTCTTACTCTCGTAAGAATGTAGACCGGTTCTGATTCATATGTTGACCTTGTTTTGGTCCAGTTTACTGTGAGGGAAATTAACTTGACTCTCTCTTATGAAATATATGTAATGCTTCACAACATAGAATGTTGTATAATGTAAGTATTTATATCCGTTTGGGGGAATACTGGGCACCATGTCTTGCGATGATGCTCTGGAATTTATGTATTATTTGTAATTTTTGTATTTAGTTTGTTCTGTGTTGTATTATTTTTGTGTATTAAGAGGCTATGTGAAAAAAATAGGATTCTTCAAAGCATCATATCTCATGAAGTACTAACAGTAGGAGTATGATTTGCGTATATGTGTAAATTGAACATATAATTAAAGTTTTGATTAGAGCCAAAACACGATTAAGACACATTTTCTCGATAGAAAAACATGCCAAAGTAGCCTCCGTCTTTATCGATAAACGCTTGGAAGTGCTAAACGGTGAATATTAGAAACAAGAGGCTTGATTTAAAAAAAGAGATAGATTTTTTATAAATTTTGATTAGAGCAGAATTGAACTTACATAAATAGTACAATTACAATTAAATAAAGTTTGTTTTATGCTTGCGTAGTTTCAGGCGCGCGCGCCGCCCTGTCTCTTTCTATCGCATCAGGCAGTAATATAAGCTATCACACGCCCATTTCGCTTCAATTATAGGCCCTTAATGCAATTCTGGGATGTAATCTGGAGTGAGACATTTGAAACTCATTCGTTGAACTCAGCAGTTGAAAATGTCAATATTACTATAGAGATATGCATCTTTCCACTGCTGATTTGACTTTCAAAAATCATACTTCAGGAGTGCGATTTTTGAAAGTCAAATATTTTTTATTTTATTTATTTCCTTTTTGGAGAACTAACAGCTAAATAAAGTTCCATTTCAACAAAGACAAATTGATGGTCACATGCTGACAATAAGTTCCCACATATAAATCAGCAGTAAAAAGATGCCTTTTCTCCATAGTAATTTTGACATTTTCAACTGCTGAGTTCAACGAAAGAATTTCAAAATCGCACTCCTGATGACAAATAAAATATCAAATTTCATGTTTCGAATTCGAAAGATTAATTTGTGAATACTAAAATAGAATCACGCGCTATTGGACCAAATCTTGCAGGTGTAATAATTTGTAATTAAATACTAATAATGTCTTACTAGCTACACTTTATTTCAAATAAGGACGAAAAGATTTTCCGGTTCCTATTAAGCTTTCTGGCTAATTCTGATTTGCAAATATAATTTATTAATCAAAAAGACATACTATCCGACATATCTTGGACGTTACTAAAGCTGTTCTAAGAATAAGTGAGAGTAGGTGTTTCAAATCTCTGTTTCTGTAATTCAAAATAACCTTGAAATTTCGTTGCTATTTGAAATGGAGTATAAATAAATACCAATATTTCTTAAATTCGTGTGGAGTTTTGCCGAAACCACACATTTATCTGTTCGCATTTCGAGTTTATCATTTGAAATCTAAATTTAGTATTAAAAAAAAAACATTAATCAATACTGGCTTTGTAATAGCAATCAGTTTTTTGTTTTGTACAGCAATTACACGTCTAGGTACGTATAGCTTACAGTTAAAAAACAAAGCTGAAATGTAATCATGTCACACGGAAATGAATTGTACCTTGAGGCCGACTACAATCCTTTCTCTCCAATCCTAACTAATAGTAGTCGGATTGGTGACTGGGTCCTACCTAAGTATTATGTAAAATAGGAACGCTATATCTATTAGCTAACATAATTTTGCATGAAACAAAGTTACCTAGCGAAAAGACGGATTGCTAAGGAGACCGGAATTGACAACATTTCATTTTAAGAATGGTACCAAAATAAGAAAACCATTTTGGAGATTAAGTGATTCAAAGCTTGTATCAACATTATCAGATTTTTCTATCCATTATTTCTCGAGTTATTTGAAAAATACTAAAAAATATAATAGAGGTTGAATGAGATTTTATTCCTTTGCCTGCTTGGCTTTTCCATTAGTAAATTAAATTTTTTTTTTTTTGGTTCAATTCAAGGCAAAGGGTTATTTTTCCCATACAGCCGATGTCTTTAATAAAATTGTCTTATTTATAGCAATTAAAACGTTGGTGTTCGACGTTTTGACGCTTCTTTGGAGTTTTTGGAGACACCCGAAAGACGAAGGAAACGCAGAGAAGTCCACAGGAAAGAGGTGAACCGATCGCTTTGCCGCGCTACAAATGACGGAACACTTTTCCTGTTTACGACCCAGACACCGTCATATTTCACAGAACTGTATATTGTTCACTTGCACGACACTTTGTTACGCAAAATAACACCAATTTTACGAACCAAAACTCACTATAAACAATAAAAATTCGATGAAATATGAGGACTCCAAACGTAGCTGACAAATTCCCGCCAAAAACTCTAGTAAATTAATATTTCTATGGGCTTTTCTATTGTATTTGACAGTTTTTATTTTTAATGTTATTGCAGCCAAGGTATCTTAGCCATAAATCCTACGTTTTTCAGAAAATTCAAAAGTAAATTAAAAATAGGAATTTCGGTCAAAAATAAAATCGGAAAAATACGTATCTCTTATTTTTTAACCTATTTTTATATTTTTTATTAAAAACAGGTGGTTAAAAAAATGTTATGTTGTCAATTATGGTAGTTGTAGCATAGTTGTTGACCACTCCGAATATAAAACGGTCGTGGGTTTATGAACGTGTGTATCGTATCCATGAATTCCCACTAACGTCTTAATTCAGTGACTTAGCCGGTATTTAATTGTCATTTAACGTTGCATGCATGTAACTATGTAATAATAAATGTCTTGTTAACTTTAATTGTAACATGCTGTTTAGCTAGATTAATATTCGAATGTCTCGAGGATAACAATTTGCAAAGAGCAAGGACACTAAGCATAGGTACAAAATTGCATTCAGGAAAAATAAAAAACTCTTTGTTGCAGTAAGTATTATTAGACTATAGCAATACATACATTAATCTATTTATACTTAATCATATAATTCTCAGATTTTATGATCTAATAAGTATGTAACGCAAATCTTTTTTTTTTTTAATTTACCTTGGAGATGGTTAGCTAATATTGGTACTACGAAAATATTTCCATTCTCACATAGGTATCTACTCATTATACAAACATACATATTATACAACATGTAAGAAAACACCCTAGTAATATTTAAAGGGGTAGTTTAGACCATCAAACTGAATAACTTTCACGATGGAGACAACGTCGAAAAAGAATAAAAAAATATCTGCTGTCCCACATTTGAGTTGAATATATGTGTAGGTAAATAGGTACCTACTGCAGTAAACAGCAGATATTATTAAATTTTTTCTCGATGTTGCCTCCTAGTGAAAGTTATTTAGTTTTATGGTTTAACTAAACCACCCTTTAAGTAGGTATTACAAGGGTGTTTTGTTACACCCTGTACAATATGTACGTATTCGGTACATATTAAGGTACCTACTCCTATAACAAAATATACATCCACTATATACTGTCAATACTTTGGAAAGGTAGTTTATATCAGTTGTCAATAATCACCTTCGTCCTATTCTGCATAGAGATCGCAATTACCAAGTCAGTGGAAATCGCGGTCAATGATGTTGTTTCGACCATTAGAAATGCTAATTTACGTAGGCCTGATATTTCTTTTGCACATTAAGTTAATCTATCATTTGGTTTTATAAAAATAAAATTACTTTTTTCATGGCTACTTTAAATAATTTCACGGCTTTTAGTTAATTTTGTTTTTGGAATTAAATATACAACGTGTTAATGAATAAGCGCAAAACCTCATACACCCCAACTGATTTATAACAAAATAATTCGATTGAAACAATAATTTCATTATTTTGATAGTTAAAATTTAAAGTTATTCGCATTTTAAGTTTTGAGACAAAAATGATTTGTTATCATTTCAGCAATGAATGAAAGCGCTAACGTACTCATGGATACATTTTAAGAATCTTGTTTTGGTAGTAAGTAGGGTGAGTGTGCCCGTGCGGTGGGTTGAGATCAAGTGCAGTAAATTTTAAATTTTACAAACAAATTATTTAATCATTTTGATAAAAATTTCCTAAGTTGAAATCATGATAATTGGATTCTGCTCTCGATTCTAAACAAACTACTTTCTAGTTTTGCGTTAATTCATTAACACGTTGTATAGGGTGTAAGGAAAAGAATCATTAACCTTTAAACCACATACTCTACCCATAAAACTGAACAACTTTTAGTATGGAAGCAAACCTGTCAGAACAAAAAAAAATCAGCTGTTCCATACTAAACTGCATAACCTACTCAATTCAAATGTATGGTACAGCTGATATTTGTTTTGTTCTGTCAGGTTTGCTCCCATAGTAAAATTTGTTCAGTTTGATGGGTAGAGTATGAGGTTTAAAGGTTAATAACACTTTTCCTTACACCCTGTATAGATAACCTATAGATATTTTTCTTACCATTATATGCCATCATTCTTCTCACACTACAAATTAGGTTAGGTAGTTCATGCTACATCTTTGCCAGATTTATTAACATCGGTTACTGGTCTACCTACTAACTATTGTTTAGAAGTGAAGATGTAAGAAATTAAACAAATAAACATAATTACGTAGATTTTAGTCTAGTGTTGATGTGAACAAGAAAACGTGAGACAAATATCAATGCGTTTGCTGTAATTGATCAAAACAGTTGTTATTGAATTTAAATTCACACGTATCATGATGTAAAATCGATCTAGAGTTTCCTTTTTTATTACTAAACATTTTGTATTGATACAGTTTTTGCATGGTTGAACTTCCCTAGAGAACCGGTGATGGTGAATGCTCTTTGGCCTTGCGCGAGCTCCGAGCGTTAACTTATTATTAGTCTTGTTGCAAAGGTGATACTTGAAATTATTTGGTTTAAACTATAGGTATATAGATGTATTTTAAAGCGTTCGGTGGCGCGTTGCGGAGAGGTATGGAATCTCACTCAATTGAGGTCCGGGTTCGAATTCGCACAGACGACATGCCATGTAACAATGAGTTTTTCTAACTAATGTACTCGTATCTGTGTAATACCGACTGCTCTCAAACGGTGAAGGAAAACATCGTGAGGAAACCTGCATACGCTGAAGAAGAAATGTCGATGCGAATGTGAAGTCTACCAATCCGCATTGGGCACACGCTCTATACCCTCCTGTGCCCTGCTGTGTGTGTGTGACGTACGTGATGATGATAATGAACTATTTAGTAACTGTGCAATTTATTTTTAACATATCAAAAGATAGGTGGCCAATCAGTTGTCCAGATATGACGTGAACCATTATTACCTACCACTTGCAATCAGATTTGTTTTATTTGGTGGACATTGTTGTTTAAAATAATAAAATGTGATACTGTACTTTAAATAAAAATTGTATGTACTGTTAGTTCATATTTGCATAGTTGAAATAAAAAAGTTAATTGTGAAATTCACTTTTGACATTTAGTTATAAATGTAAGACCTATTTGTAAAGTCCTCTCATATCTATTTAATTAATCTGACTGACAGAAAACGCACAGCCAACCACTAAAGTTAAAAAATTATTACATGAATATTAAGATATTCCATGGACGAAGTCGTGGGCAAAAGCTAGTTGTAGAAAATGCCGTTACAATAATATGACAACCGCCCGCATGACTGATGTAGTCATTTACATACAAACATTACATAGTAATATCTACTTTTGTCTATATATGTGCGATGTCAACAAAGCTTGCGCAAGAGTTGTTCAACTTGTCCGTTGACAGAGTAAGTGGTGTAGAGACATGAAAATTGCAATACAATTGTGTTCATTACGTATCTCATCATAGTGAAAGATGAATGAAAATTACATTTTATGTTTTTTACGAGAATTGAGTAAGATAGCTAGCTTGCAGATAAAACTCTCGTTTATTCTTTCTTAGTTTATTTAGAATACCCTACTACACTCACTCGAGTAGGTAGGTTACGAATTTTTCCTAAGCTCAGCGAAAATTCTTGCTCTATAATAGTTCTAGCGTAGTGCCACAGAATAAAATAAACGAAAACGACAGAACCGTTCACGGAAAAACTTACAAAGTGACTTCTGGGATGCGATTTTTGAAACTCATATGTTGAAGTCAGAGTCAAAATGACAATGGAGATATGTATCGTTCTACTGCTGATATGGCTTCCAAAAATCGCACTCCTGGAGTATTTTGAAAGTTAAACCAGTAGCAGAAAGATGCATATCTCCATAGTAATATCGAAATTTTCAACTGCTGAGTTCATCGTATGACATTCAAAAATCGCACTCCAGAGCCACAGATTATTAAATTTCGTGTAATGTCAAAGCCCCATTTCTTCACCACGATCGATGGCATTGACGCGACGACGGTAGAAAACGAAAGTTGAAACAATATTGTTTATGTTACTACTAAAACAATAAAAGCTTAGGTACACACAATTAATGACTAATTCATTTATTGAAACTCTTGTATTCGGAATGTTTCCTATATGTACTATATCGTAAGTCAATATTTATTTATAGATATCACAATTATGTAAAGGTTTTTGAACTCCACAAATTTGCATATTTAAATTAGTATGTTATGCAACAAATAACACGTATATTATACTCTATCGATATACCTATATTTAAGTAGTGTATAATATTAGTTTGTAAACGAGATAATTTATGGATGTGGTGATCTTGTTTGCTCACTTCAGCTTTCGTTAGTTACCTAGTCCTTAGATACCTATACTTAGGTATTACATGGTTTTGACTTTCAACTGTGATTTCCGTTGTTTATTTCTCACGTATTAAGTAGGTATTACAGGAATTTATGTCCCTTACGTTAATATCCCGTAGTTCAAAAGCGCGTTATGATTTCTGAGTGCTTTTGCGTTACCTTCAGAAGGCATTGTTAATAAATAAACAAAATTATCATAAAATCACAGTTATATGAATCAAAATAAATTATGTTTTGCTTACTGTATGATACGTTGCTGAACCCAGAACGGAGTTATACGATATATACATATTCAGGGTCCTTCTTTATATTCTGACAGTTTTTTAAAGGTATGGCCAGACCATCAAACTGAATAACTTTCTCTATGGGGCCAAATTCGAAATCACGAAAATAAATAAGCTGTTCCATATAAAACTGCAAACATATTTGATATTTAATGTTGTCCCTTAGAGAAAGCTGTTCAGTTTGATGGTCTGACCATCCTCTTAAAAACCGTCAGCATATTAAGAAAGAGCCTATGTGTGGAATAAAGTTAAGAAGAGGAACCTATAGGGTCCTTCTTAATTTGCTTACACTTTTTTAAAGGGATGATCAGACCTTCAAACTGAACATCTTTTATGATACCAACATCGAAATGGCGAAAAAAAAATGTGCTGTTCCATACAAAACTGCAAAACCTACTTGAGCCAAATGTATGGGACAGCTGTTTTTTTTCGTGATGTTGGTCCCATAGAGAAAGTTGTTCAGTTTTATGGTCTGATCATCCTCTTAAAAAACTGTCAGCCTATTAAGTTGGACCCTGTATATATCAATTAATCAAATACAAACCACACTACCGAGAAACAGACCTAATTCAGATTAATGGCCTGACTCTATTACTATACATATCATTATATTATAAGGTTACTACCTAAATCAGTCAGTCACGATATCATCATACTCTTTTGTTCTATTCGGAAGCACCCTTGAACTACGAGTAAAAGTCGGTCGTGGTTCGTGAGGGTCACAGAGCACTGCTCTACGGTCATTGCCGTTACTTTTTTGTTATACGAGTATCATCTATGTAGAACATGATTATCAATCGGTCAATTATACTTACTGAAATTATGCGTACTGAAAAAGAGCTAAATAGAACGTACTCGGCACCGACAAGCATGTTAAAATTACAGGAGGTTAAACACCCATAAATTCTACGCTTTTTTTTAAAGATTTTCTCCAAGAGGAAAGAGATTCTTCCTCTTAGGATTTTCTCAACCGAGTAGACGACGTTTTTGGCATTTTTGTCACAAAAAATCCACTATGGATGAATGTAAACTACTACTACTACTGATGTGAAAAAGGGCCTTGCTCGACTCGACTGAGGAAATGTCAAGAAAAGAACTTTAAATAAGTATTTTTCACATAAAACGATTTTATTCTTTGTTTCCGTCTTTTATTGGAGTACCTACGTCATCTGTTTGTCTTGCCCTCTCCGATGTAAATAAGAAAGAATTGAAAATTCATTCCAGCTTTTTACTTTCAGAAAAAATGGAGACGCAAGCGTTACTACTATGCGCTTGTATCGCCGTCGCGAGCGCATCGCTTGAGATCGTGAACCAGTGGAACCTGATGCAGTTCGACTTTCCCCCGGACCCGGTGCTGCTGGAGAAGTTCCAGCCGGAGAACACTGTTCCTACCGGTCTGGAAATAGGCTGGGATAGATTGTACCTGGGCATCCCGAGGTTGAGAGCTGGTGTGCCGGCTACACTCGCGTGGGTACCGAGGAGCCTCCCGCCCGGTGTCAGCCCTGTTTTACAGGTACCTAATGTTTTATTAGAATATTTCCTCCCCTAGTCCGCTACGTCCTATGCCGAGGTCCGTACCCATTCTGGGTGCCCCTAGGTCACTGGCTCGGTAGACCCTTCGTGTCCAATATTCAATATTAATTCGTGTTCAATATTAATGTCCAATAGTCCGCAGTGACTAGCAGAAGCTAATCCCTGAGCAATACTGTGTCAAATCGAATAAAAAAAAATTTGTACTTCTTATATTTTACGGTGATGTTTATTATTTTTGAGTAAATTTGGGGGTCGGGGTGTCGCAAAGAGGGTTCCATATAAAATTAGGACTTAGAAAATTTTCAACAAAAAATGGAGGGTTTAATTAAGGAAATGTTTTTGGGTAGACTAGGTAAATAGTAGCAATTCGGTTCTGGCACTCGCCGGCCGCTGCCGCGGCACGCTCGCTCCGCTCGCTCGGCTCGTGCGCTGTGGGTCGCAAGATACCTAACATGCTCGTCGCTTCGCTCCTTGCTAACCTAACGATAACCTAAACATATCTCGATAACGGTGAATCCTAGCGAAAAAAATATCAATTTTTTCGAACCCCTGGAGTACACGTAAACCCACCCTTCCGCATGCAAAAATAAAAAAATAAACATGTTTGAAAATTTTACAAGTCCAGCCCCCATACTAATTTCACCCGAAAATTCGACAAGTCGATGGTTCATACAATTTCGATCAAAATTTTTTTAAGTCCCAGCTCCATATAAAATTTGCGTAAAATTTTTCTAAGTGTGGGACCCTCTTTGCGACACCCTGACCAATTTGGGGTTTATACTGGAATAAATATCCACTAAGATAAAGAAAAGATGTTTTTTTGACTCGTCTTTCAATGTACAAAATCATAACGCTCAAAGGAAAATTTATACCTTTACACTTATTACACAGTTTAACGTAAGTAAACACTTAAGTTCTTGTCCTAAAGGCCAAGTCAGACTATTACAATTATCGTGATATACCAGTCACAGTCCTTCAAACTCCACTGCATAATATTTGCTTCGTTTCATTTGTCGTAAACATTATCTACTTTCGCTTTATTCATGAGACCAACCATTTTGTACAGTTTAAAATAAAATAAATTGTTTTCCTAGCTATTTTTGCTGCGTATTTTTGAACTTGGCATACTTTCAAACTGTTTTGTTTACTTACAAAATTGCATGCAAAACACTTGTTAAAATTCTAATTGAATTGTCACTTGAGTTAAGTTGCTGCTTGTTTGGCTTGGTAAGCTATTATACAGGGTCCTTCTTAATATACTGACACTTTTTAAGGGGATTATCAGACAATGAAACTGAACAACTTTTTCTATGGCACCAACATCGAAATCGCGAAAAAAATATATTCTGTTCCATACAAAACTGCAAACCTACTCTAGCCTCACATATTTATGTGGGACAGCAGATTTTTTTTCGCTGTCGGCCCCATAGAGAAAGTTGTTCAGGTTGATGGTCTGATCATCCCCTTAAAAAGTGTCAGCATATTAAGAAGGGCCCTGTATAGGTATTTTTAATTAAACTATAAAGTTATTGAATTAATGAAATGCATACATTATCTATATGCTCACGCCTGTCTCCCACTGGGGTAGGCAGAGACAAGGAATTAATGAAATATACTCACATATTACGATTTATTACCTGTTTAACGTTGTAATACAGCACAATAGACAAATACTACGAAGTAAAGGTAGTATATATTTTTTGCTAATACAGTTAGGTTTCAACAAGTTAGGTGGGTATAAATATTGATTGATTTTTAAATTGATATCATTTTATCACTTAAGTTAACCGGTATTTCAAACATCATTAAAACATGACAAGTTACAATCAATCAAATACTATAATTATAGGTATTTGTAGCAGTTTCATTTGTACGCCTAAGGCTTCTATAAAATAGCCTGAGAATGAGGTAGATTCGATAGAATGTTCTTGCATTGTATTAGTCCAACTTGTTGTATTGTATAGTTGTAACTTTGCCGAGTACACGACTTGCGAGAATTGGAAATCAAATCGAGATGTGCGTGTATCTGTCTTTGATCCTTTGAATAACTTCATAATGAGTTGTCGTAGGAAATACCTATGCTAGCCCTATCGGTATTATTGCAAAATCGATCTAAATACTTCGGTTGCAGTCTATAACTTATCGCACTTTCAAAAAGTCTTCTATTAGAATTTTCATGCGAACGAATTAAGATTGAAAATTGATTGATTCGTGCGACTTCTTAGGTAGAGCTGTTTTTAGCATAGAATTGGCTTGACACTTGACTTGATACTTGTTTGTTATGGTTCTACATTTTGTAATGAGAACGATTGTGACCGTGATAGATTTAGCTTATTACTTTAAGCAATGGTAAATGGTTTGCTCACTTCATTATCCTTCCTACACTTCCTTATCCTTCCTTTCGTATCCTTCTTACACCTTCCATAATTCAGATTCTAAATGAGAGACAGAGCTATAGATTAAAAAAGGACGTACTTGCAACGTCCCGTTCTAATCTAGCTCTGTCCCTCAATTAGAATCTGAATTTAGGAAGGTGTAATAGCCCCTTTAGTTAGGTATCTATGAAATGGATCATTTAGTGCCAAATTGTTTAATAGCTTGCTCGTAAAATTAGCTATTTGTACTATTAAAAGATTTTACAAGTTGTAAAATACCAGTTTCTGCACATCGCATGTTTTGATATCATATCAAATGTAGGTCTAATAAGCGCTGGTAAACATACTCGTAGCACTTACATTTATTATTATTTCTCAGACTCTTCAGTTATTTTACATAGTTTTGTTTCGTTATGTAATATCAAAATTACGTTTTCGTGTCATTTGTAACGTGCGGTATACCATAAAATACGTGTAGGTACCTATATTACCATTGACCATAAGAGTTGAATGTTCAAGGCATTATGATTAATTACAAGTCAAATGAATCACATAACTCTATGGAAAGTCCTAACTTCTCCTAATGTATTAGATTGAAGAAATGAGCGTTTTTCTTTTCTTTTTTAAATGTTGTTCCCTAAAAACTGGACCGATGGCATGTTTATCGAGATCCTGTCAAAATGATGTCAAGACTTGACTGCCTTTTTTTAAAGGCCAAGGGATCGAGTTCATACAACTATGTCAGCCTTAAACAGTTTAAAATTTTCGTAAATAATGAAATATTCCATCAAAAGATGCGTTGGCATCTTTTTGATCATCTTTTCCCCTCTTTATTATTTATTATATCTTTATTTATTACGCGCAGGCCGTAGCGCCATCTATCGGTCCCCTAGAAAATCAAAAGAAAAACGATCCTTGACCAAAAAAATACTTATAACTGGCGATTGAATATTTTTTCATGGAGCTGAACATAATATAAAGTTTGAAGGAGAGTGTCTGGAATGGACAGGGATATATAAGGTGTGACAAAATTAGCTGAAACTATCTTAAGAGGAGTATCAGACCATCAAACTGAACAACTTTCTCTACGGGACCAATATCTAAATCGCGAAAAACAAACTGCTGTCCCATACTTTCGGTCCGAGCTAGGTTGACAGTTTTGTATGGGACAGCGGATTTTTTTTTTCGCGATTTCGATGTTGGTCCGATAGAGAAAGTTGTTCAGTTTGATGGTCTGATACTCCCATTAAAATAGTTTCAGCTAATTTTGTTAGACCTTATAAAGTGTTGACCTTGTCAAATTCCTTTCAGGTCTAGTAGACCTTAGTCTTAGGTAGGTATATTATTATCTACAGATTGTGACCCTGCTCGCTCCGTTACTGAATGGTATCTAGCTATTTTATTCACTCGCATTATGTCAGCATGGTTCTATGAGAGTAGGTATTAACTTTAAACAATACTTTGTATACTATCCATTTATCCGTGGTGGTCCAGTGGCGAGTAGCCTTGCCTGCCGTGCAGGAGGCGATGGTTCGATCCCCGTCCAGACCGACTCGTACCAATGAATTTTTCGCAATTTATGTACGATTTGTAACACCACTGGCTTTTCGGTGAAGGAAAACATCGTGAGGAAACCTGCATGCTTCAATTTCGAGGCATGTATTGTACCCACTGTCCATTATAAGTGGTGATGGGCTCACCCCCCGTCACACTGGACAGAGTTTCGGTACTATTGGTGAAACGTGGATGTTCTGAGGTTTCAGAACATCCCTGACTACCCCCTCGGGGAATATAGTCGTGAGCATATACATACATACATACTATCTATTTGGCTTATAATGGATTTGTAGTGTTCCTAGAACGGATCAGATTAGAAATGAGTAAATTAGAGGAAGCTTAAAAGTGGCGCCAGTAACTGAAAAACTGCGTGGTATGGGCATGTGATGCGGAAAGATGAGTGTCATATTACAAGACGAGTGTTAAATATGAATGTGCATGGCTGCATGACGAGAGGCCGACCAACGAAAAGATGGATGGATTGTGTAAAAGACGACATGAGTAGAAAAGGGGACGGAACGTTGTAATGTCGGCTAAAATAAATGAATGGAGGACGACGATATATTTGAGCCGACCGATTCCAAGTAATAGGATAAGGCCAGAAAGACGGTGATGATGATCTATTTGGCTTATGTAGTTATGCAGCTCGGGTAAAGTCCGAGCCCGATGAATTTAAAGAGATATTAAAAGTTAAATAAATAACGAGTCTATTGTAATAGAATGTTACATATTTAAAATGAATGTTAATTTAACTATGACCTCACCGGGGTTTATAATAAGCTCTATTAGCATTTCCGATAAGTAGGTTAATAAGGATTGAATAATCGTTTTTTGTTATACAAGAGTGCAAAGTGCTTTGTAACCGCGTGCTCAATTTTGATGACCGAGTAAGCGACGGATTCAAAAATTAGAATCCTGAGCGTCAGCGAGGGAATCAAAAGAGCACGAGGTGAAAAATCTTTGCACTCGAGTGCAACACGTAACTTTTCATCCCACCTCAGCGAGGAAATTACTAAATGCAAAAAAAAAAAAACGTACGGCAAATTCGGCACCATGGAGGGAGAAGTAAATAGGTTTAATGATGTTTTGAATTCACAAACTTAGTGCACACGATGTTCTAAATTCAATTTAATTTATCCTCTAGCGGATAAAAATGGCTTTTGCACTCAGTAGACTTACCACGAGTTTTGCACTGTACGTTACGCGTTACTGCTGTAGTTGTGTCGCCAATTTTGTATTGAATTTCGAACAGCGCTCCTAGTGTTTACATTGAGAACTAATTTCTGCCATACGAATTGGTGACGTAACTACAGTAGTAACGTACAGTGAAAACTGATGGTAGCAATAATACTCTTTCCGAGATGGGGGGTAGAAAATTGTATTGATATTTAACTGTATAAACGAGCTAACAATAGTAGGTACCTACTGTTGAAAAATAATGAATTCGATGAGTGTTCTTTCTTACCGGATGAAAATTGACATATTGGATAGGTTTAGTTAAGTGTACCAGATACTTATACTGTGGTTAAGTTTAGGTTTTTAAATTTGAAAAAAGAAAAAAAGGCCGCTTTACCATTTATTTCGATATTCTCTAAAGTGGAATGTTTAGGACCTACAAAAGTATTCTACAAAAATATCCTTAAGGCTTTTGTGGTATATTTTACTTCGTATACTTTTTTAGTTGAGGCTTTCTTGATTGAGAAATCTTTAGTACCGCGATGAAGGCACCACTGAACGGCAAAAGGAGCCTTAACGATAAACTTACACCTACTCACTATAGTTAAACTCGAGCTATTACGTAATCAATGCAATAAGGTCCAGAATAAGGCTCCTATTAAGATAGTCGTGGTAGCTACTCACCTAATATTTTATCTTTGTTATAAAATTATATGCAGGTACTTTCTATTGAAAATGCTTCACTAACTACCAAACTGGTACAACGAGTTTAAAAGTAGAATGACATAAATGATTGATTATGATTAGGTATATTACATACAGAGGAAGTTAGGTAATTCGTTGTTATTTTGGAAGACAATTAAGGAGTAGGTCCGTCGGACACACTGTTCTAGTATCTCTTAAAAGACAGTAGGTACTTATTTAATTTATATTTCTGCCAAATTAAACCTATTATAGGCAATTCCGAGTACAACAAGATCTACAATTATTTGTCAAAAAAGTACCTGTCATACACTGAAAAAGTTCTGACAGGTTTGCTCCCATAGTAAAAGTTGTTCAGTTTGATGGGTAGAGTATGTAGTTTAAAGGTAAATGATACTTTCCCTTAAACCGTGTATACATAGAAATCAGTTCTGTTTTCATTGCTGCAGAGCCTTAAAATATGACGTAATTAAAAACAAATGCCGGTTTATTTTAACGGATGTTTCATATACGCAATTAGACGTTATGCTTACAGTTTTACATATTATCATTTTTCATGTGAAGTTTTATCATATTCGAAGATGTAATTCGGTACGTCAAGATTTTTTATTGGAGGGGCGATCGTGACAATTATCTCGAAAACCATTTCGAGATAATTGTCACGATAACTATATTTTATTAATATTTCAAGAGTACAATTTTGGAAAGTCAAATCAGCAGTAGAAAGATGCGTATCTCCATAGTAACTAAGTTGATATTTTCAACTGCTGAGTTCAACGAATGTGTTTCAAAAATCGCCCTCGTGCCCTAATTTTGATTAAAATCGTGAGTTTCAAATATGTATTATTAAAACATACTTGTTCTCCAGGCGTACCCGGACTGGTCATGGCACATGGCTGGCCGAGGGGACATCAACTGCACGGGCCTGATCTCCGTGTACCGCATCCGAGCTGATCGCTGCAACCGCCTCTGGGTCCTGGATGCCGGCGTCATAACCAGCATCGACGACTTCCGACGTGTCTGCCCGCCGAAGATCCTCATCTTTGACATGGCTACTGATCGCCTGGTGAGTCCAGTGTTCTATTCAGTTTCTTCTCATCATCATCACAGCCTATACAGGGTCCAACTTAATATGCTGACGGTTTTTTGAGCGGTTGAAAAGACCGCCAAACTGAACAACATTCTGTGTTTGACCAACATCGAAATTGCGAAAAGAAAAATCGACTGTTCCATAAATTTGGGTCGAGTTGGTTCGCAGTTTTGTATAGAACAGTTAATATTTTTTCACAATTCCAGCTTTTGTCTAATGGAGAAAGTTGGTCTGTTTGATGGTCTGATCATCCCCTTAAAAACCGTCAGCATATTAAGAAAGACCCAATAAACATCCTACTGCAGGGCACAGGGCGTACCCTCAGGGAGGGCGTAAGGGCGTTAGTCCACCTCGCATGTCTAATGCGGATTGGTAGACTTTACATACGCATCAGAATTTCTTCTTCAGTGAATGCAGATTTCCTCACGATGTTTTCCTTCACCGTTTGAGAGCAGTCGGTATTACGTACATAAATTAGAAAAACTCATTGGTACATGGTATATCGTCCGTCCAGATTCGAACCTGTACCTGAAGATTGACTTTTCATAACTCTCCGCCACTATTCCTTTCTCAGTTTCATATAAAATAACGTAAATCGATAAACCTTAATAAATAGTTGCACCGTGCTGTTTATTTTTAATTCAAAACACTTATTCTTAACAACCGTTCAGTTATAAATTATAATATTACCTACGACATAGGTATGCGCATTTTATTATATCAGACGTTACGTAAAAGTTGTTTAATGACTACAATAAAACATATAAAAGTAGGTATACCTAAAGAACAAGTCTTGTAATAGGACGATAAATAATGAGGAAGTATTGTTGGGTATGTATTGATATATTTTTATACTTATTTTAAAACTAGATCTAGTTTTTGGTAACTGTATAGGTGACCTTGCTTACTGATAGTATTGACACTCGATTTTTCAATTACTTACTGACATGTTTCAGTGTGTCTAGGTTCTGAAATGCCATTTTTTACTCGTCCTAATTCATATTCGAAAGTGCCATAAAACAGTAGGCAGTTTATGCATTTTTCGACCATGATTTTGAAAGTGTAAGCATAAGCATATGCTCACCACCACTATATTCCCTGAGGGCGTGGGAGAGGTTGAAAGAGTGAGGTTCCATCTTGGCTCAAAAATAGCACTTCTGACACAACCGTTTGAACTTGAATAATAATATTTTGCTATAAAGGGTTCATCTTAATATGCTGACACTTTTTAAGGGGATGATCAGTCCGTCGAACCGAACCATTTTTTCAATGGCACCAACATCGAAATCGCGAAAAACAAATCAGCTGTTCCATACAAAACTGCAAACGTACTTGAGCCAAATGTATGGGACAGCTGATATTGTTTTTGCGATTTCGATGTTGGTCCTATAGATAAAGTTGTTTAGTGGTCTGATCACCCCCTTAAAAAGTGTCAGCATATTAAGAACGACCCTGTATGTATAATGCCTTAGCAGGTCCATTTGCTAATTCTGGTGAACAACATTTCGAGATTTTTTCATGCAATGTTTAATATTGAGTAAAATTCATCTTGCTAACAACAGATTGTTAATCAATAGGTATAACTTAATTAGGTGCCTAATAATACAGATATTTAGGGTGGCTTGCACCAAAGAATAGGCTTAAACATATTTAAATGACACTGTCACTGTCATCAGTATGAGCAGTGTAAGACACAGAGCGATAACGAAATACGTTTAAGCCTAAATACTTTTCGTTGTAAGCCAGCCTTAAAGTAATTACTGCTAATTACAGTATTGGCAAAGAGTGAGCCTTAACTGTATCAATGTCAAATGCAAATTGCAGTTTAGCATAACGATAGAACGATTAACAGTTCATTGAATCGAGTTCAACATTCCATGTAAATAATCATGCTGATAGTCAACATTACGAAATGGTCCGTTTACAACCAAATGTGGAGTTAGGTAAAGAATTAGGTACTGTAGACATGTCAATAGTGAGCATTTTTGCGATGACTAAAATAGGCGTTTTGCTGTTGGTATTTGGTCACCAAGTGGTGTGGTTAGGTTTGCCAAGAATTTTAACTACAAAATGGGCTCGGCAAATACCACAAAAGTTTGTGGTTAATAATTAGGCTGTGCATTACTTCTCTTAAAAATCGCAATGTAAGTTTGCTTGTAACAGAACACATTTTAGCAAGCACGTGCGATACCGATGTTGTAATCGAGAGCGGGCGGTACGCGCGGACGGACACGTCATGAAGTTCTACTCTTTCTTTTTACATCGCGTTCAAGATCAAACCACGATCTTGACGCGATCACGGCCGCTAGATTATTTTATTGTTTCCGTAACTATTACAAACAATGCTTCATTCATAAAAATTGGACGACGTTACGTCTCGTTTACACTTGCACAACTGTAGAGCGATATCTGTGGCATTGGACTAATTTTTAAAACAATACTTATCAAGAATGTTGACGAAATCGCAGTAAGTTTTATTTTATCATACTTTTATAATTGTTAATGAAACTCCCAAGCTATATAGTTTCGTTGGTTATTAATAGTTAACTAAATTGCTAGTATCGCGTAATGGGCGGCTCGTGACCGCGCGCTCGGGTGAAAAGGCACTATTATACCTTCGTTACACACTGCGATTTAACAATGCAATGACGCGATTCTTGTATTTAACGCTGGAGGCCAATTTTGTGCACTTTACTTGTAAATGTAATATAGTCGATGCTGCAACATTATTATTTAAATTGTCCAGGGAGACTAAACAATAATAATTATGTGCCGCGAGCTCGTACTTTTCCTTAAGTAAGTTGTGAAGACATTACCAACATTACACTGTGCTACAATTTACCACAATGTATTAGTTTCTCTTTGAGCGAAGGTTCTTAAATAATTCTAAGTCGATTCATAGGCGCAATAGATAAGAGAATTAACAAGAGTGAAAGGCAAAACTGCCAGATTGTGGCTGGAGCTATAAATAAAGAGCCTGGGATTTATTTAAAGCAGTTGTAGGAAGCGGAAATTTGAAATACGATTCTGGTTTTTGCAATGGGATTGTAAATTATCTCAGTTTCAAACACCATTAAATAGATCTTGATTTACCTTAAAAATCTGATCAGGAGTGCGATTTTCGAAACTCATTCGCTGAGCTCAGAAGTTGAAAATGTCAAAATTACTATGGAGATATGCATCTTTCTATTGCTGATTTGACTTTCAATAATCATATTTCAGGAGTGCGATTTTTGAAAGTCAAATCAGCAGTAGAAAGATGCATATCTCCATAGTAATTTTGAAATTTTGAAATGCTGAGCTTAGCGAATGAGATTCAAAATCGCACTCCAGGTGTTGATTAAGTTACAGCAGTACAAGTATGTCAATATTAGTTACTTACATATCGCAACGGCAAGGCATCATTTTATGCTCAAATCTCAACCTTTAACGCAGGCTTTTTTCCTTTTTAAGTATTTTATTGCTAATTCACTGCTGGAGTGCGATTTTTGAAAGTCGTACGTTGAAATCAGCAGTAGAAAAGTATGTGTATTCTTGCTCATAATTTCGAATGCAAAAATAGCACTTCAGACAAAGATAGACAAAATGATATTCTTGAATTCGAAATCATGAGCGAGAATATCCAAACTTCATACTTTTCTACTGCTGATTTCAACGTATGACTTTCAAAAATCGCACTCCTGGATCTATAGGATCTAGACTGTAGTGTCTACCAACCCACGCCACGCCTCGAATTTTTATTATTACAATAGCAATTTAATTAATAACAACAATGCATTTCTTATCTAAAGTACATTTAGATTTCAATGCTGAGTCAGAAAAAAAAAAGATAATAAAAACAAGCAAGGAAGTCAATAAATTATATCTTCCGTGTCTAGACTAAATTATCTATACATAGTATTGGATATAGCCAGGAGCAATAATTATGAATAGGGAAATTTTTTTGTGCTATTTAGTTTAGTTAGATTTTAGCTTTAGGATATGAATATAGTTAAGTATTTGATATTCAATTAGTTTCAATTATTCTAGAAATGAGGTACAAATAAGGCGGAGGCCTTTTTAAATTAATATCTATCATGCACATAAAAACAGTAAGGATACTATATTTTAAGCCTTATGATTATAAAATCTTTGTTTATTGATTTCCATACAAGTTCATATTTTTTATATTAATTTCGTTAATCTCACGCGCGCACGTTTATATTCGCTATCAGATGCAATTCCCATTGAGCGGTGCTTCGCGTTCAGTCTATAATTTAGTGCACGGTTAATATTATTATGCTTGGACTTACACAGAAGTTGTTTGACAAATATGTCGGTTTTCTCATATACAATTTGGAGTGTTAAAAAATTGTCCAGTATAAATATTTAATAAAAATTTATAAAATGCATAAAACTAAAAAAGACCTAGCTCACCTAAATGAAAATTTTATTGTAGTAGATTTATTTAAGTACTAAAAACAGCGTATCCTGCCCGGGTAAATTTATTATTTAAAACTTTGAATTAGTCCAGAGTAAAATATTGTTTTGATTGTCGCATACCTGTACCAAAGATCACGTATTTATATCACGGATGCGAATATGACGTGTGTTGATTGACACGGTCTCCCATATAAACTCGGACAAAGATTGGCAGTAGAAGGCCACAGAAGCTATATCATAAGGATACTTCACACTTTTCCTCATAGAGGTTGTAACAAAACACCCTAGTAATATTTAAAGGGGTGGTTTAGGTTAGACCATCAAACTGAACAACTTTCACTATAGAGTATGGAGTCCCTTTCATTTGAGTCGAGTAGGCACTAGTACCTAGCTTTGTATGAAACTGTAGACTTTTTTTTTGGGATTTCATTGTTGGCTCCAGAGTGAAAGTTACCTAAAAAACTACCCCTTCAATTATAACTAGAATGATTTGTTACACCCTGTTATACAGCATTATAAGATAAGAAAGCAATGGTGTATAAACGTATATAGTAAATAAAAATAAAATATAAATTTAAATTGCGTTCATTTCCAACACGTTAGTAGGTATTTAGTAGATATCGTATAATAAAATTACCATTTATAAAATGACAGTATCTTGCCTATAATTAGGCTTTCATTTCGTTGACACCAAGCAGGATTCAGTTTTGGTCCAGATTGCAACGACAAGGTCGTAGGTTTGAATCTCGTATGAGATTATTAAATTGCAATTCAATTCTTAGCACAAGGTTAAGTTCGCCATTGTCCAAGAAGTTCTTAAAGTTTTCGTTTTTTTTTTGTTATTGGTACGTAAAAAATAAGTGTAGAGTATCCTTTAGTTTTAGAAAGGGCGTGGCGAGTCCGCCGCGCCGCGCCGCCGCGTTGTTGCAATTATAATAGGCTGGCTCAATGCATTGTATACCTATATTTATCGACGGCTGATTTATAAGCATGAGCATTCGAAGCTCTTTAGGCATCGTCTACACACGCGACTAAGGGTTGAACCTCATCTGCCAGCACCAAATCGCATTTTTCCGTCGCTCCATCCGTTTCTGTTGCTCAGGAACGTCATTTACTGGGGCGAGAAAGATAGCGGGGCGCTGCCGCGTGCGGTTGCGTTCCCGCTATCGATTAAATAATCAGTGATAGACAGACACAAATGTTTATTGTCATAAATAGTGCCTTGGACTGTTGTACTCCGTAAATTAGCTATGTGTATGAAACTATATCATTTCCCAAACTTAGTTTTGCGTTTACCGTTTTATTGATGACCTTTTTAGATAAACAACAACGTTTTGATAACTGTTATACCTGTTGTTCTACGTCAATGATGCATGAATAAGATAATATAGCTTTGAAGGTCACACAACAATCGTTATCTGTGAAAGCTGTTAAACTCCATTGGTGTCCGAATTGGAATATAAATAAATATTAATTAGGTTCGTAGCGACAGTGCAGTAACTATGTTGTCCTTGTCAGAATCCCCACGAAGTTAGTAAAAAATCAATTTCCTGCATTAAACCTATGAAGAAATTCTGATGGGTTGAGCTTGCGTGGTGGACTAATGCAATATCCACAATCCACATCGTGAGGGAAGGCCTGTGTGTGCCTCAGTAGTGGGGAGGATAGAAGCTGACGATGACGATTTCACTATACGCATAGCATATGCTCACGACTATATTCCCCAAGTCACAGATGTTCTGAAACTTCAGAAAATCCACGATTCACTGGTACTGACACCAGTGCACCACAGGTTTAGGTATTACAACCTAAGTCTGTGAACTATTAAATAATCTGTGCCGGAACTCTCTCCAGTGTGTCAGGGAGAGCTCATCGCCACTTGTAATGGACAGTAGGTACAATACATGGCTCGAAATTAAGGCACGCAAGTTTCCTCACGATGTTTTTCTTCACCGAAAAGCCAGTGCGTTACAAATCGTAAAACTCAATGGTACGAAGTCAGTCTGGACGGCGATCGAATCATCGCCTCCACGGCAGACAAAGTTAGGGTTGAGACACATTTACTGATGGAGACCGACGGCGGGCCCATACAAAGATTTCATTTAGTATAGGAAGCCGACCGATGTCGTCGCCGCGTCGATGACGGACGGCTTCCCATACTAAATGACATTTTTGTATGGGCCCGCCGTCGGTAAATATGTCTCAACCCTTACTCGCCACTGGACCACCATGGCTTATTTTACTAAACGGGTCCGTCTTAATTGCTGATGATTTTAGAAGAGAATTATCAGACCATCAAACTGAACTTACTGCTGTTTTACTTACTTTTGTTTTACTTACTACTGTTTTCTCTATGGGAATAACAATAATATATAAAACGGTAAAAGATAAAAACATCCATGACTCGGACACCAATATTCATATTCATCATAGTACAAATATTTGCTCCTTATGGGATTTGAACCCGCTACTCTTGGATCAGCAGGCAAGGTTCACTACCAATTGAGCTATCGGGCCGTCATGCCGGAATCATACGGCGTATAATAGCCGGCAAACAATAACTTCGCAATAACCTTGATTTCGCAGAACAAAAATTAGTACACGAAAGGGCTACCAGGCCTCCGTCACTCGGCCGTTAGTACATATTGTTTGTCGACAGTTAGACATAAGTACCTACATATTGGCGAATCTTAAGCGATGCGCTTGCTTGATTTCTGCCACTAACTCCAGATGGCAACGTCACATACGGCGCGCGCTTTACTAGGTATATTTTTGCATCATCATCATTATCATCAGCCTATATACGTTCTTCTGCAGGGCATAGGAGGGTGTATGGACATTAGTCCACCATGCGTGCCCAATGCGGATTGGTGATCTTTACGTACGTACCTGAATATTGGGTTTCCATATCTCTCTGCAACGTGCCACGGACGCTCACAAAGCGAGAAAATAATTCATAGTTTTCTAAGGAAGTGATCAGCGTTATCCTGTTACGAAGGAACTAATAGTAATCTTTTCCTTTGGTCAAAGTTGTTTGCCGCGTATAAAGACGATGTGAACTATTGCAGGTGCGCAGCGTGTACTTCCCGCGTGAGCTGCTGAGGCCGAGCTCGCTGCTCACCAACCTGGTGCTGGACGATAGCCGCGCCTCCTCGCCCCGCCTCTCCGCCACCTGCGACAACATCTTCGCTTACATCTCTGACACTGTGGCTCCAGGTAAAAACAATTACCTATCTATCTATCACAGCCCTTGATCAGTCCGTCTTCGGACATAGGCCTCCTCCGTATTCCTCCATAACGTTCTGTTCCTCGCCCTCTGCATTCAGTTGGGATGCCCGTGTCTCCTAATTTCGTTGACCCTTCTTTCTGGTGGGCTTCCCCGCGTAGTTTCTCTGGGTATCCACTCCAGTGTTCCTCTGATCCAATGCTCAGTATACAGCATACATGCACCTAGCTATACATTTGGATAAAAACAACAAGTCGTAGAATATGTGGTAGTAAAGTACTCTTTATTATACAGGGTCCTTCTTAATATGCTGACACTTGACATCATATAAAACTGAAAACGTACTCGAGCCAAATGTATGGAACAGCTGATTTTTTATTTGTGATTTTGATGTTGGTTCCATAGACAAAGTTGTTCAGTTTGACGGTCTGATCATCCCCTTAAAAAGTGTCAGCATATTAAGAAGGACCCTGTATACATTGAGGCAAATATTCTTCTCAATGTTTCTTTAAGGAATCGACTGAATTTAATATTATCTTAAATTCTGTCGATTCGTTGATTCGTCGATTCTCGAAAAAATCACGACGTACCGAATGTGATACCGAATTGTGTGAAAGCAGGAAGCTGGAAATAGGTGAAATCCATGTGTGGAAGCAAAGCTTTGATTTACTCGTGAATGTTGTAAGGTAAATAATAATGTATTATATTTAACAACGTGAAATATTAAATTATAGTAAACTGAATACTGTACAATGAGGGGCCAAAAATTGTAGCTTGCGTTGATGTCTTTTGTATGGGCAAATTAATTTGTTACAGTTTGGGATATTATGATTAACTTCGAATTATTATAATATCAATATCTATGCAATATCTATAATATTATTAAAATTGTAAAATTAGCATGGATGCCCATTGAAAATATTTGCAAAAAAATAAGTTGGGAAATTAAGGATACGTAAAAGAATGTATTCAGGCCATTTTTAGAATTAATGCCTTCTATAATCTTTTGAGCCGTTAATTTTTTAAGTGTAATCAATTACAAAATTAATAAACAAAGGAAATATTTCAGTATAATCCGTATTGCAAATTAGTGCAAATCGTAATTAATCGGTTGATTGCTAATCCGTACATAAGAGCAATAAATTACCAGCATGAAAGAATTTTAATTAGATGGTTATGCTGCAATTACTCTAGTCCATTATATTCCGGTAATTTGGAAAAATAATTGAAATGTTTTATTTACACTAACAAAGTTACGCCTTATAATTTTCTCACGAAACGTAGCGTATAATAATTTCCCACGAAAAAAGTGATGTGAAGAAGTAATGAAGTCATAATAAGTGTGCCAGTGTGTTTGTTGGGACATTAACATCTAACATGATACGGTTAACGCCGGTTACACAACCAACACAAGATGTGATCTGAATTAGTAGCTGTAAGTGTCCCATTAACCTGTGGAAGAACACATTTATACGTTGGAAAGATATATCTGATGTCACGATTTAGTTAAGTAATAAGGTACTCGTAACTACACAGTAGGTGTAACAAAATACTTTAAAAATATTTATGAGGGTAGTTTAGTTTAGACCATCAATCAAACTGAACTGAACAACGTTCACTATCGGAGCACACATCGAGAAAAAAATAAAAATATCGACTGTCCCATACATTTGAGTCGAGTTCTTTCTCTACTCCGTGAGTAGTATACTGCAGTTTTGTATGAAATAGCAGATTTTTATCGCGATTTCAAATTTGGCGTTAAAGTCCGGCCGCTGAAAGATTGCGTTTGACAGTTACCATAAAATTGTAAAAAACTGAATGAAAATATTGTTTACCTGTGCTGCCCTTTTAAGTTCAAAAAGCTACTAAATAATGATCGGCATTTATAGTTTTCATTCAGTTTTTTACAATTTTATGGTAACTGTCAAACGCAATCTTTCAGCGGCCGGACTTTAGTGAACGTTTTTTTTTTTCAGTTTGATGGTCTAAACCACCTTTAAATATTTCTAGAGTATGTTGTACACATTGTACTATAGTTACACAACAATTAAAATAATAAATTCAAGACAAAACGATTATTTTGAGTGTGCATGTTAGTAGGAAAAACGTTTGTCTATATCTTTACATAATTATTAATAAAATTATGAACATTTGCTTTGCAAATATTTGCAAATTAAAATGTTAATCCGATCAAGGATACTGTAATGAATACATCACATTTTTTTAGTTTTTGTCAGTTTATACATATTAATAAAATTATAAACATTTGCTTTGCAGATATTTGCAAATTAAAATGTTAATCCGATCAAGGATACTGTAATGAATACATCAAGTTTTTTTAAGTTTTTGTCAGTTTATACATATTAATAAAATTATAAACATTTGCTTTGCAAATATTTGCAAATTAAAATTTTAATCCGATCAAGGATACTGTAATGAATACATCAAGTTTTTTTAGTTTTTGTCAGTTTATACATATTAATAAAATTATAAACATTTGCTTTGCAAATATTTGCAAATTAAAATGTTAATCTGATCAAGGATACTGTAATGAATACATCAAGTTTTTTTAGTTTTTGTCAGGTTATACATATTAATAAAATTATAAACATTTGCTTTGCAAATATTTGCATGTTAAAATGTTAATCCGATCAAGGATACCGTTATAGAATACATTATCTGTTTGTAAGTTTCTTTGTGCTGAGAAATGGCTGAACCAATCAGGGGTCTTATTGTGTACTTTCCGATTAAATCTGTATCAAATCGCCATGGTGTCTTTTGGTAGTTTTAGCGATTTTTCTTCTTAATATTTAGTTCATTAATTTCAGACAATGGAGACAAAGATCACAGAAACAAAATATTAATTAGCAATACTTCATTTCAAATAAGGACGAAAAGATTTTCCGATTCCTATACAGGGTTTAAGTGACAGCCTAGCAAATACTGAAACGGTGAATTCAGACCATCAAACGGAACAACTTTCAATATGGAGCCACCCTCAGGAAACGTGAAAAAAAATCAGCTGTTTCATACATTTGAGTCGAGTAGGTACAACAGTTTTGTATGAGATAGCTTTTTTTTTCGCGTTTCCTGAGGTAGGCTCCAGAGTGAAAGTTGTTCAGTTTGATGGTCTGAATTCACCGTTTCAGTATTTACTAGGCTGTCGCTTACACCCTGAATAGCTTATTGGCAAATTGAGATTTGCAAATATAATTTATTTATCAGAAAGATATACTATCCGACATATGTTGGACGTTACTAAAGCGCTGTTCTAAGAATAAGTGAGAGGAAGTGTTTCAAATTTATTTCTGTAATTCAAAATAGCCTTAAAATTTCGTTAGACCAGCGTGTGCTGATGATGCATAGATCATTCGTTTGTAGGATAATTCGGATCACGTCGATGCTTTAATTTTAATTGTGGAGTAAAGGAGTTCATATAAAATTGTAAACATGGCGACGAACTACATTAAAGATAATATTTGCAAAAGCATTTATAAGAGGCGTTTAGAAGAATGCATTGAGACGATTTTTAGAATTATTGTTGTTGTCTGTTTATCTATTTATTTGTGCATGAATGATTTGGGTGAAGTTTTCACAAAAGTATAGAGCTTAATTTGGATTAATATTAAGGCTTTATTTCATCGCAATCGGTTCATTCAATCAAAAGTTATGAGTTTTTCAGTCAAAGTCGCGGGCGCCGCTTAGTAGCAAATATTACCGGTGATGTAGAAAAATAATTAGTCGGGGAAATCTACGGATTTTTGTATGGAGAAGGTTGCATTAATTGCACTTTTGGTGATAAGTTGGAATAAAGTAGATAAATACCTGAAAAACATAAATTCTCAATAATCCTCGATTTTTTATTGTGTATTATTGAATAATTAAGACATTTTACAAAACATTAAATTTAGGTATGAACAAAAAATGGAAAACTGGTGATTTTGTACAGGATGGCTTCATTCAATACGTTTTACTTATAACAATAATAATCCCCGGTTAATATCGTAAATTTGAGTAGATATTTAATATTTTGTAAGTCTTCAAAAATTATAACCTCAAAACTAAATTATTTACTGTTTGTTTGTACACATTAAATTTGCCTTGTGATAATTAACTGTCTCTTTTGCTAGTATGCTGGAAGAAATATCTTTCGAAATAAGCTTGCCCTTTATACATTTATATCGATTTTAAGGTATTTCTCTGGTTCCTGAGCCAATATAACCACGAAATCTCGACAAAAATGTTATAAACTAACAGTAATATTATTTCAAACACAATTTACTAAAGTGTCTTTAATGCAATCTCAAACCTTATTTTTCCTAGACTAAATGTACTTCCGAAATTATGTAGGGCCGGTATAAGTATATTCAAACATCCATAGTTGATCTACATAATAACTTCATTTCGTGCATCAATTATTATTTAAACGTTTTGAGGTTGGAGTTTCCTGTGTTTAGAACTTTGTGAAACAATCCAAGCATTCTTGTTCAACAGATTCTTATCTCTGGTATTCAAGGATTTGTACAGTCAGCAACGAAAAGATTTAGAAACGAAACACTTTAGAAGCACGGCGTGGAACAAAAGTGTTCACATCTTTTGGTTGCTGACTGTTTGAGCAGCGAGGAGAAAGTTACCACGTATTTCACGTCCTTACTGCTTGAAAATACTAAATTTTATTATTTTTTATACACACACCGGCCTTGTTATGTTAAAAACCACATTAAAAATTCTTGAGTTCGTACTTGTATGGAAAGAATAAGTGTGATCACAAAATCTACAAGGTGGTAGTAGATCGGACTTCACAGGCGGGCACGGCCACATGCAGATCAAACCATAGATTTTTCTTATACTGCGCCATAGAAAGGACGCTTAAGAGGATATAATTCGGAGCGCGCTCCATACAAACGTACTATGGTCATATTTTCAATACTAACCAATTAAACTCAATGAAATTTCTATGCTTGTATAGAGTCCGATTTTCGTTAAAACGTATAGTTTTAAAGTTACAGTGTCTCAAAGATTTCCATACAAATCTTAAATTAATCCTAGCATTGAAACTATATATTTAAACGAAATTCTGACTCCATACAAGCATATTTGTTACAAGATTGTTTCAGCAAAATTTCATTGAGTTTAATTGGTTAGTATTGAAAATATCACCATAGTACGGAGCGCGCTCCGAATTATATCCCCTTAATTCTATTACGGATACTTGAAACCGAGATGAGCGTGTATGTGGAAGAAATGAAACTGGTGTGTCTTCACTAGGTTTTTTATAATGGTGGAAAGTAAAGTAGACTCTATCTTTCTTAAAATTGTGCCTACGCAAATTTCTATCTTTTCTTTCGTGTCAGAGATAATTATATTCTCATGAAAATAACTCATGCTGTAGTGGAAAGATTTGCCAATCAGCAATAGGTATCGAGGCTGACTTGACTGCCCAAGGATGCAATCGCAGTAAATATTCGGTGATTGAACCGTGATTGGACTACGTACGAACCATAACTTTTGACACATTTGGTATTGCGCTAATCATGGTACTGCTCTTGACAGCCGTTAGAGCCGTTTTGACAGATCGCTCAGACGTTAAAGGCTGTCGGTTGCATAGAGTTTAGCGCGATGCGGAATTCAGCACACTTTAATAGTAATTGGATTGCAATGTGATTAGAACAGAATGGGATTAGGATTGAACTTGGATGTTTCAAATTAGCGCAATCGCCCTCCAGGGTGCGTCAGATGAACTCAAGTTTCGTCACTCGGGAATGCTCTTTCCTTGTACCCCAAAGAATCTTTAACCAACCCACGTATCTATAATTGATGTTTATAGCAACATTGCTTTAGAAGTTTATCAAGTTGACACAAATATTCATCAATTATGAATAATGAGTGGCTGTCGTATTGAGGGCCCGGCCGTCCATATTACACCGGTCTTCAGTAATTGACGTGTCCATGACATGATTGCCACTTGACACATGCACATCAGTTTCGTTATTCAGAAGTCGTCGATGTGTATCGTCAGCAAGTCACTTGCTTTCTCCGAAAGTGTTACGCAATCTGTGAACAAAATTAAATTGTCAGTCAGGCTGGTAGGTAGGTAGTTTTTTCGCGAAATTGAAACATTGCGTAATGTAAACGCTGGGTTAAAAAATTAGTCCATATGGTATGTATTTATATCTACGTTACGGTTAATTTAGTTTCATGATACACAAGCTGCTTCGCGGATGCGGAACGAGTTTTTGTGCAGGTTTTTTGTAATTTCATCAAGCGGAAAAATGTCGTCCGCATACCAATCTTTATTTATATCAACAAAATGCATCGATCAAAGCTGTCTATGTTTTTGCTACCAAGACACGCATTACTTAATCCTTAGCTTTCATATAAACTATTAAGTAACTTTAGTTTAATTAATCTAATATCTCCATATTTAATCTAGATCGAGTTGTAAACAAGATTAAGTAATGTAATCAGTTATGAGAAATAAACTTTCCTCTTTACATCCAAGAAATTTGCTTTCGTTATAAAATGTATTAGCAAACATACCTATCTACGTGATCTGTTAACGATACCATAGATTTTACCACATTGTACTATTGCACTAGATTTATAACAAAGAGAATACCATAATTATGTTTTTCACACCACATGCTCGAAAACGGCCAATTATATTATGTCATGTAAATCGAACGTAAAGCAAGTCATTGTCATTATAACCCCGGGCAATAATATTGTATTGAATTTCATTATAACCCGCTGGTCAATTAGATTTGAATTTGGAACCGCTTCCACCGCTTCCACAGATTATTTAATAGTGACTACGACCCTCAGAGGAAGGATCTCCATAGAGTCCGCATAAATTTACGATTGTAGTTAGTCTCTTTTGTCTTATGACGTACCTTTAATAGTAGAAGGAGATTTAACTATAGATATTTGTTTATGCGGCTGTCCACTTTTTTTGAGCTAGTATGTGTGAAAAGTGACCGTAAACATAAGGCCATATGTCACTTGGTGCCTTTTGTACATACTACTTGACACCACACACTCAAACCTAAACGTCAAAAAATGTGGACCCTTTACAATTGGTATGGCTCACTCTATTAGGTATAATCTCTTTGCTACGACCGCAACTTAAAATTCCCAAAAAGAACTTAATTCGAAAATCGAACTGGCCACCACGAGTAAAACACACAAAAAGAAAAAGATAAGGCGCGAGCCGCGGAATACGTTTCTTTTTTAGCCCGAGAATTTTAGTATTTAGACATTAAGACCCAAAATCCTTCATAACCAGCTAAACATTTCCATACTTTAATGCCCAAAATAATGTGCCAAAACTCGGGCCCCTCCGCCACTTACGTTTATAGATAATGACGTTGTAATTTTTTTTGCCGCTCGGGAGTTAACCTTAGTATTCCTCGTTACGCTCGGGATTAAATATCCCCATGGCGAAAAACACTGGTTTATCCCCTTGGTGCATAATTCTACTATTAATCACGTGCGGTTACAGCAAAGAAAAGTGTAACGTAGAGCTACTCTGCATAACTTTTGCTACTAATCATACAAATTTCGAAAAAATATGTTAATAATCAATTCAAAAACAATTGTTTTGGTATCCCTATAACTTTCAATTTAATAATCATTTTACAACCAAGGTTCCTTACATTTAAAACGGATTGTTTTGTCCTGACAAAAACTTACCTTAACTTGCAGGAATCATAGTGTACGACGGTCGTCGCGACAACGCGTGGCGAGTGACCCACGCGTCCATGTACCCGGACCCCGACCTCGGGGAGTACGACATCAACGGGGAGAAGTTCACCCTCATGGACGGAGTAGTGGGGCTGGCGCACTCGCCTGCGCAGGGCCTATTGTACTACCAGCCTTTGGCTACAGACAGGTACGAGATATATACAATGTTCTCGGGTAAGAGCAAGAAGTTGACACGATAGAAACTGAGTTTAAGCTTAAACGTATCAGGGTGTTAAATTACATAGGTACATTACATATTAAACAGGGAGCTTCTGACCATCAGTCTTAGTGACGATTTAGTAGTAAGTAGGTACCTACTTCACTCGAGAAGGACATTTTTATCGTAAATAGTCATTATAGAAAAGCCTATAACTGATTGTTGTTATTTCCTAATATCCCTTAGTCGCTTTTACTACAATATTTTCAAATTGACACTCATTTACATACCTATAAAATGCTTACTCCTTTATTCCACGGGGGTACGCAGAGATCACAGCTCACCACACGCTGTGATCTTAATACTCGTCTTTCGCCGCATCCACATTCATATATCTTTTCAGACTATAAATTGATCTTATCTTAACTCAATTGAAGATATTTACAAGAAAAAGATTACGATATGGTTTTTAAACCCTGACTCCAAATCAACCATTTTTTAGAATTTTTGTCCGTCTGTTTGTGTGTTTGTTTGTGTGAGCATCACGCAAAAACTACTGAACCAATTTTGATGAAACTTTTTTTGTTGGATAGCTTATGATCTGACTTAAAATCTGGTATATGATTTGTGCGGACGAAGTCTTGAGTTAACTCTAGTTATATTTAAATTGTTCTCAAAACTGACTACGTCATTTCCTGCCTCATTGCAGAGTATTCAGCGTATCAACAGCAGTGCTAGCAGCGGGGCCCCCAGCCGAGGGCACCGACCTGCCTGTCAACCTAGTGGGGCGCAAGTCCTCGCAGGGCCTCGGCATCGCCGTCGACCCTCGCGACGACACTATTATCTTCAGTCCCATCACTGAGACCGCCGTCGCTGCTTGGAATCCTCTCACCAATTCACACAGGTAAAGATATATCCGAGTTATTTTATAGTTTCGGCACACATTGCGTGAGAGACAGGAATTCGCTATTGCCGACATTTTCCGCCACGCTTACTACCAGAGGGAGTGAGGTAAAAATTGGTGGGGGTCAGGAAGTGTCCGTACTGTATGTAGTACTAGATACTCTTTCTTCATACTGTAGTTTCGGTGGCGCGTTCCGGAGTGGTATGGACATGACAGGATACCTTCAACATGAGGGCCCGGGTTGGAATCCGCACGTTCAAGATGCCACTGACATGACACACCAATGAGTTTTTCTAACTTATGTAAGTAATATCGACTGATCTCAAACGGTGAAGGAAAATATCGCTAAAAAACCTGCATCCACTGAAGAAGCAATTCTGATGGGTATGTGAAATGTACCAATCCGCATTGAGCCCATATATACCCTCTTTGAGGGTAGGCCTGCGTCCTGCAATGGTACGTATTTAGGTTGATGATTATAGGAATAGCAGAATTTATCGATGGAGAATAAAAGTTGGTGAGTGGCGAACATTTATTATCTAATAGCTAAAATAATGAAGGGATAGAGTCTCGACCTCTAACCGGAGGAGGACCCCTTGTGACATCCAGCAACAGACAATCGTCATGACTGAAATAAAATCTATTATATTCTGAGTGCTTCACAGCTTCAAATTCTTCGCTTCCTTGTCAACTCCCAGTCATGAAGGAAAAGTTAAGACAGTTTTGTAAACGTAAACTGCTGTTGGAAGGACCTGTTTCCTTACGATTTCCTTTGAATTATTTGCAGAGTGCTGGCGCAGGACCCTGAGAAGCTGCAGTTCTGTGCTGAGGTGAGGTGGGCGGAGCGGGACAATGGCGCCGTATGGGTGCTCTCCACGCGCTTCCAGAAGTACTTCAAGCGAGCTGTGTCAAAGCACGAGGTAACAATAGCCCAGTCTACATACTCTATCTCCATATTGTACTCCATCTCGATTCTCATCTAATGGAAGATAACGATTATTCGTCGCCACAATACGATATTTTCGATGGCCGTTAGGCGTTCGTTCAGAAAATGCTACGTTTTAGAATTTTCTTAGAAGAATAAATTTCTGGACGTCGCGCTACATCGTCGACTGCATTTGTAATTTCCATCAGCGCACAGATCGGTCACACATAAGCTCAGACAAAAAATCATTCTTGCCATAACATGTTAGACCATACGTATTACATTTTAATCTTTTCTTATAAACCATGTCAATAGCACAGGCAGGTTCCTGCCTTTCATGGCGTCCGCTGTATGTATTAATACATTATACATACGCATAGTTTAATACATTATATATAGTGCATGAATGTGGCGGAACGAGGTGGAATGTTCCTCCATTGAAAAGGGAAGATCTTCCGCCAGGCTAGGTGTGTTGCCTGAGGATCGGCCGTGGTTATTATTTCTTCTTCTTCTGTCACCCCTACGTGGGGTATAGGGCTCGGATAATAGCTCTCCACCGGTTGCGATCTTGGGAAGCACTGTAGTTATCCTCCCAGGTCATGTTAAGACTTTTAGCCTCTACTTCCACAGAGCGGCGCCGGGTTATTTTAGTTTTGTAATCTCACACAGGTGGTACACTTCATTTGGACATGGTAGACGTCCTAAACTACACAGTCTTCACAATGGAGAGATTTGGTTGTTAGTTGGATCTACGCTTTTGTGACTGTTGAAGTAAGGTGCCGTCTGTGGCAAGCTCCCACAATCAATATTTTGTCAATAGCAATTCGTATATACAACGGTTCTTGTTATTTTCAGATCAACGTGCGAGTGATGCGCGTCGTGGAGGGCGGCTTCGGTGCGTTGCAGCCGCACGTGCTGCGTCGCGCCGCCGGCCGCTACAACGCGACCCGCGTCTGATACATGTACCTACCAACATTACAGGTCACACACGGGTGAACGGTCAGGGTTCCACAGTCAGGGTTCCGTAACATTATTGCTTATTATTACCTACGGGTGAGGTTCCTTTAGAGCTGGGACGAGGGGAAGGGTAACGAGACGTGCAGGGATAGACCAGGCAATTTACGAGATTAGCAATCTGGGTTGCTATTGTGTAACTACTATACCGAACTATATCGAATCTATTCAATTCAATATTCCTTGTTATGGCTCCATCTTGTGAACGATGATTGTGCCAAATGCCAAAAAACACAAGGTGTAGGTAATTACAAAACTGAGTACGGTATTCTCTTCTTTCGTGTCAGCATGAACTACATCGTATTATAATCACACATGCTGTAGTGAAAAGATTAGCCGTGGAAAGTCAGCAATGGTCGTATCGATTCTGACTGCCCCGGGTGCGCCATATTGTGTTTTTAACAGTCCCCAAAGAATCGTCAATAAAACTTTTGCCAAAAGATGATATTTTGCGCCGACCCGTTATAGTATCAACGGCCGACTCCAAATAATGGGATACATAACAGCATCTTTGATGAGAATGTATTTTCCACAATTCTTAGCGATCATTGACTTTTAAGATAAATGAAGATACATGATCGGTAAAATACAATGCCACTTTAACGTCCATGATCGGACAATAACCCTTCTTGACGATTCTTGTTCCTAATATTCGGTAGGCAATTTCAAACGATGTAGATCATGATAATCGGGAAAATAAAATTTCACAAAAGAATCGCTAGAACAGCTCTATCGATCAATAATAAAATTGGCAAGTTACACAACATTCCTATTTAGCAAATCTGGTTCCTAATATTCAGTAGGTCAATTCAGGCGATGGGTGATGATTATGTCAGAAAATTATAACGTCACTTGAGAATTGCTCAAAACAGTATCGGTCTAATATAGATTGGTGATGGGCAAAGTTATACAGCAGCCTTATCGATTGATCTACAGATCCCCCCGTCTCGTCCCCGCTCCCCTCGTCTCAGATTCATTGGAACCTCACTATAAGGATGTGCGTCTTATTCATGAACATTATGTGCAAATCATGCGAAATTAAATTATTCTCTCGTCAGCATCATAGAATGACCTGAGAATAATAGAAATTGTGAGTAACTTCACAAACGCTTTAAATCTGTTGGAGTTACGAGTACATTAGTTCAGTTCAGAATCACACAATAGGTAATTTATTGTCATCTCAACGAATTTATAATCACCATGCCTGACTCAATGAAAGAGCTCAACTAAAAGAATGCAATAGCAATAATGCAACCCAGTGCGTATAACGTATTGTAAACATAAAACAAACGTGCTGCGAAATTTCACTGACATACATAAACCCGTGACCGCATGACCTTTTTGGGGTGGTCAGAAAATTTGCTACAACTACCTCTTATGGGATGCAATTGTAGCAAGGTTCCATTTTAGTGGTGGTAGGGTCGGCGTCTTGGCTTTCCCTTCAACCACACAAATGGGGTTGTACAGTGTAACAAAACATGCTAATAATATTGAAAAGGTTGGATTAGAGTCATTAGACCATCAAACTGAACAACTTTTACTACGTAGCCAATATCGAAAAAAATATTTAAAAATTCGCTGTTTACACCACACCACTAGTTTTTTTTAATTACTAAAAAAATGGTAAGTATGTATTTAGACACGAGAGCGAGAGTACTGTACTCAAATGTACCCAATGGAACAGCAGATATATTTTTTTCGATGTTGATTCCATAGTGAAAATTGTTCAGTTTGATGGTCCAACCACCCCTTGAAATGTTACGACTAGCATGTTTTGTTACACCTCTTGCAAGAAAAATGTCTTGAAGAGTTGAAGATTTATAGTTTGTCCACCAAAATAAGTTGGTATTGGAAACTTTAGTGAGTTTATGCACAATTAAACTATTTATTATGATAATCATGTAATATGTTGCCCTTCCGTGGGCAATATGTTGAAGCTTTGTATTTAGAACTGCTTTTATACGTTGCAATCTTGCCCAATAATATCGATTTAGAATATATTTTTGTTCGACCACAGTTCGACCACTGTAAAATACTACAGTGATGCCATTTTAGCTTTAGTTTTAAAATTGAAGACCTAAAAGGTTTTGAAAAAGGCGGTCTGTAATTTGTTTTTTCGCTAATTTTAGCGATATGTAATATTCAATCATAAAGGGTGTTAGGTTAGGCAGTTTGCATTACTTTAATGGGTGATTGTAGGTACTCATGATACTGAACAACTTTCCCAAAGAAACAGAAGGGAAATTCGCAACAAAAAAAAAATCTACTTTTCATACAAACGTTCGATCATCTGATTGCATTTAGTATGGAAAGTAAAAATTTTTTGTTGCGAATTTCCTATAGATTTCTTAGGGGAAGTTGTTCAGTATGATGGGTACGATATATATATGATCTCACGTTACCCTGTTGTAACTTTTTACCCTAACACCCTGTGTAAGTAGAAAGAGAGAATTTTAGGTTTTCTATTATGAATAACAGATTGTTATTTAAAACTTATACAACTTAATGTCCCTTTATGGGATACACCGAGTTTACAAGCGTATGTAACAAATGCGTCATTTTATATAAAAAATGAAGCACCGCCTATTAGGGTAGAGCCTCATCTATCAGCACGGAATCGAATTTTTTCACGCTCTATCCTTTTCTGTCGCTCAGGAACGTCATTGGCTAGAGCGAGAAAGGTCGCACTGCACCGGTGCTGTCGTTTGCCTGTTTCTAGCAAATGACGTTCCTGAGCAACAGAAAAGGATGGAACATCAAAAAATGCGATTCCGTGCTGCCAGATGATGTTCAACCCTTATCCCTAAATAGATCAAACAATTTTTATAATGTCAATTGTTTTGACTCATACCTACACGATGTCGATATGATAGGTAATAATAATCATACTGAATAATAGATTGTAGAGAGTCTTGCATAATATACTGACGGTTTTGGGGATATTCAGACCTTCAAAATGCAATCGGTCTGATCATCCCCAAAACCGTCAGCATATTATTAAGAAAGATCCTCTAAATCTATAATAACAGTTATCGTAATTTTTTACCAACTTACACTCATTAGCGAATTCATTTTTTACCAACTTTCATTCATTTGTGAGTTCAAGTTTTACTAACTTTCATTCCAAGTGAAGATGATAAATAAAAATGGTCTAAACTCATTTACTAGTTTACACTTAGTTTAGAAGCTCTTTTTTTCATTGCGTTTATATTTAAATTACCTAATTATTGACAAAAATAATTTAAAATTGTACAGTTGTCTAGAAACTAGTCGAATAATGGAATGATTGTGGTATTAAATAAAATTGAGTTTTAAAATGTCAAAATTATGTAGGTACCTATTAGGATAATTATTAAAGTATGCCGGACACGTTAAATATGAAAGATCAAATATTTAATACTTACTTAATACTGTACTGTCTCACGTCAAAACATGAGATATATAAATTGTGTTGCAGCAGGTTTATTTTCACACCAATAAAATTATAATTATAATCGTGCGGATTATTCTCAATCAACTCAAGTTCTTACAATATTACGGACAATTTCAGTAACATTATAATTTCACTATAACTTTTACTTACAAATCACTTATAGGCAAAATAATCGGCACGAAAGATGTATTGATTGGCTGAATCTCTGACAAAGCAATGAAAATGCTGGTAGATTCAGACATTAAAACATAGTTAGATAAATAAAACGTTTACTCATTTAAACAGTACATAATGCATAAAAGTAAACAAAGGGGGGATATAAGAAAGGGTACAATAGAAATATTCGCCAAGAATCACTATAAACTATGCGACCGAAAAGTGCACGTTGCTCCTTAAAATACTCGCTCTGAAACCTACTGAATTTTTCCTAGGATTATTATGATATTACTGAATGTGGCTAGTAAAATTGTAATATTACTGATTCTTGTCCGTAAGAACAGGAGTGCGATTTTTGAAATTCATACTTTGAACTCAGCAGTTGAAAATGTCAATATTACTATGGATATATGCATCTTTCTACTGCTGATTTGACTTTCAAAAATAGCACTCCTGAAGTATGATTTTTGAAAGTCAAATCAGCAGTAGAAAGATGCATATTTTCATAGTAATTTTGAAATTTTCAACTGCGGAGTTCAAGGTGTGATTTTCAAAAATTGCACTCCTGCATGGGTAGCATGCGACCGTGATACAGCGCTATCACACCTTCGCTCTCTTTCTAAATGCGCGCGAATAAACGAGATAAAAGACGTGATACAGCCGTATCACGTGTAGCATGCTACGGCTTCTGGAGTCGATTGATAATAATCCGAACGAATGTAATGTTAGTAGGAAGATTATAATTTTACGACAATAATCCTGTGACAGAATTATACCTTGTATACAAAAAAGGTAGTCATGTTATAGGTACTACCAATCTGATTTAGGACTTCAGACGGCTTCATCTTTACTTTGTAAGAATCTATTGCTTTGTAGTGCTTTTTAATAGTGAAGTCAGCTATCGTTTACCATTACCAGTGAGCAAAGAATATGTGTAATATATTAACAGCTTTTTATCGCCTTTTCACACGTAGTGTATATACGAGTAGAAAATGGTATATTTATGTTTTGTATGAACGTACGTACTCACACCGCAGAGTACTATAATTGCTCATACGTTAATATTTGCTTTGCACTATTTCTTAACCGTGATAAGTAAGCCATTAAAACAGTTAAGAAAATAAAATCAAGAATTCTTCATATTTTTGCTTAAGCGGCTTGATTTTTACAGTGCTATAGATAGTAAATATTATATAAATGTTTGCAATATATTTTATATGATGCAAATAATGTTTTAAAATAAATAAGTTGCCCCACACTTTTTGGCCACTACATATACAAGTTACTGGTATGCTTGATTGATCCATTATTGTAATGTAAAAAAAAACTATAAGAATAAGTAAAATACAGGGGTTAAACTTAAATGCGTTACATAATTGAACATCAAACTGAACAACTTTCACTACGGGACTGTCATTGAAATAACAAAAAAAAATCTGCTGTTCCATAGAAAACTTCAATAGGAAGGTAACTCAAACCAAATGTATGGAACCGCTTTCAATGTTCCCATAGTGAAAGTTGTTCAGTTTGAAGTTCTAACTAAAACAACCTGTTTAATCTGTAACACATTTAATTTTTTACACTGTATATTCACAAGAAAGAGTCACTATACTACGAAGTTACTATGGGGTTGACCATTAACTTATTTTATTTCTTCTATAGGTAGTTAATCCTTAACTAAAATATTACTGTCTGCTATTTACCTCTCTATTTATTAAACACATTATTTATTATCTCAATCTCTAGATTTAAGTGATTTTATTCAAACAGCTCAATGTTTTCCTGCAGCTAGAAATAATAATAGAAATCCAAAGTAAAATTAGCTGAAAGAACACACCCAAACACGCAATTGTACCAATATTTTTAAGCTGTCTAATTTGTATAAAGAAATTACCTTAAACTCTATAGTTCAGTGTATTTTTTGTATGCAAATTCGAATTATTGTGCATTAATTTAATTAGAAAAATATTTAATCAGAATGGATTCTGAAAAGACCGTTTTGTGTCGTTAGAAATAGGATCGCGTTCTTTTTAGAAAGATCTAATTATGGTATCTATCCGTAAAATTTTTCAAATAGTCAGCAGTCAATACCTATTGTCACAAAAACTGTAAATAAAATCTATCGAGTCGAGTTACCAGAATAACAAAAACATTTCAACATTGTAAATGATTAGGTTACCTAGGTTTATATAAGATAAAATTACATATAAGTAGCTCATTAATACCGTAATATATTCTAGGTATTGTGATGTAAGTATGTATTTTCTACTTTAATATAAAATATAAGAAATTAGCTTGTGTTTCATTCATTGTTTTATAAAGAATTTTCTAATATCTATTTAACTAACGCTGGAGTGCGATTTTTGAAACTAATACGTTTAACTCAGCAGTTGAAAATTACAAAATTACTATGGAGATATGCATCTCTCTACTGCTGATTCTATATATTCTACTGCTTAGTCGAATAATCAGCAGTAGAAAGATGCATATGACAATAATTAACATTTTCAACTGCTGAGTTCACAGTATGAGTTTCAAAAATCGCACTCTTGAACGTGTAAAATTACAAATTAAAACAAAATAGTTTTGCATAGAATCCATGTGGTCCGGCAAAATGCGGGATTAGTCGATTGCGATTGCATTCCGTAGACTAAGGTACAAAGTTTGTTATAGTAAAAGCACTTCCATGTAAATGGTGAAGGGTTAGCGATCATGACACCGACATCGACATGGACACCTTTGGGGAAGTACGCTCTGCACTTCCAGCTATTTTCCTATACCTAACACTCCTTTCCGGTACAGGAATGCGATTTTAGAAACTCATATTTTGAACTCAGCAGTTGAAAATGTCAATATTACTATGGCTTTTACTATGGAGATATGTATGTATTAGATTTTCAAAAATCATAAGTACTTTAGAAGTGCGATTTTTGAAAGTCGAATCAGTAGTAGAAAGATGCATATCTCCATAGTAATTTTGACATTTTCCACTGCTGAGCTCAGCGAATGAGATTCAAAAAACGCACTCCTGGACATCTAAATCTAAAATGGTTCCAATTTTGATGATCTTACAGGTTTCTACAGGTCATATACTAGACTTGTTTATTATATGTCAGAACCTCAGGTTAGAATGGTTGTTTGACAACATTGTAGAGGTCAACCGGAGTCTAATAATATGAAATACAAGAGTTAACCCGCGAATTCACCCGCACAAATTGTATACCAGATTTTAAGTCAGATAAGCTATCAAACAAAAAATGTTTCATCAAAATCGGTTCAGTAGTTTTCGCGTGATGCTCGCACAAACAAACACACAAACAGACAAATATTCTAAAAAAGGTTGATTTGGAGTCAGACACCTAAAAACCATGTCGTCATCTTTTTTCGTAAATATCTTCCATGTACAGACACACTTCTGTTACAGTTTTGTAATAGTTAAGACACTATTTAATGTCAAACAAAAAAAAGATTCCAAACGAAAAATAAAAACAATGAAAATAGTGGGCATCGTAGACACTCACAGACTTGCAGCCTTCAATAATGTCAGGTACATTTTGTCATTTTGTTTTCCGATTCTGCTATTTTGGTTAAACATACAATTAATTCACAGAAAGTTAATGCTCTCTCCAGGGGTAGACAGAAAGTGCTTTGAAGGTTGGTGACAGTCGGGGTCCAATAATGGTCCTTCGAGCCATCTTAAATTTTCATAAATAGGTATGATGTCGCATTCTGAAACCTATACAGGGTCCTTCTTAATATGCTGACACTATTTTAAGGGGATGATCAGACCATCAAACTGAACAACTTTCTCTATGGGACCAATGTCGAAATCACGAAAAAGAAATCGACTGTCCCATACAATTGGGTCTAGTGAGATTTCAGTTTAGTATGGAACAGTAGATTTTTTTTTCGCGATTTCGATGTTGGTCCCATAGTGAAAGTTGTTCAGTTTGGTGGTCTAAATAGCCCCCTTAAAAGTTTTAAATGTTTATTTAAACTTTCGTAACACCTTGTATTCCGTACTAAAATCTTCGAACCCCCCTCTCTATATTTGTATCAAAGTCTGTATCGCATATTCTATTTATTAAAAACAATCAGAATATATTTTTGCAAAAGGCAAGCTTATTTCTAGAGAGACTTCTTCCGACAGATTCGTAACAGAGAAATATTTGAGATTCACAAGAGAGAGAGTCATCACATCATAGACAATTTAAATAATAATAAAATGTTGTTCATTTTCAAAATTACCAATTTTGCTAACTAGTTATTTTGCGGTTAACCTTTAGAAATAAACTTGTGTGATAAGTTTGACCACAGAGTTTGACGCCAGAGAAAAGTCAATAGTGTTCAGCCCCTCTAGTATGATTTCTAAACTTACGCACTACTCGGCTTTTTTATTTGTCGCGGCAAGCGTGACGTTCGTTCTCTGAAATGCGCGGGAAGAGGTTATTTTCCATGGATATAAACCAAATTACCTATGCCACCTTCCCGCGCTTTTTAGTCTCGCTTGCCGCTACCCTCTAGCGTGATTTCTCTACTTACGCGCGCGCTTCCGCCTTTTTCCATACATCTCGTCGCGGGAATGGGTAATTTTCTACTAATTTTCACCTTTGATTAGAAAATAACAAAAAGGTGGCATAGGTATTTGGTTTATATCCATGGAAAATAACCTCTTCGGGCGCATTTCAGAGAGCAAACGTCACGCTTGCCGCGACAAGTAAAAAAGCCGAGTCGCGCGTAAGTTGAGAAATCATGCTAGAGGGTCTAGTATTTTTTCATAACATTGTTGCTTCGAAAGTTTGATTGTGATTCTCTAAAACATTAATCATTGTTGTAAGTTCAATCATGTGTGTAACTAGCGTTTCCTGTAACTATATCCATGTACACACGGCGACACATCAAGCTACGCAAAACCAAAATAAGCTGGCCGCGCGTAGGTACAGCAATGTATAACGTCGCGCGGCCAGCTTATATTAGTTTGGCGTAGCCTGATGTGTTGCCGTGTGTACAAATAGATAAATACGTGACCCAACGATTCATTGACAAACGTGTTATATAAATATTGGTACAAAATTGAGAATTTCATCGGTTCATCAGTCCATCCGGCTATTGTCTAGGTATTTTGTGGATTGGATGACAAATACGAATGAGTTTTAACAATTCAGTATTAACAAAAAATAGTCTAGTGAATGTTTGGTGTTCGTGTGAAAAAAAATACTTAAAAATATAAAATCTTTTGTTCGATTAGGTTACATAGGGAAAACTCTTATCTTATATCTTATAACTCTATTATAAAACTGTAACAAAAGCACAGAATAGGTAAAAGTATATAGTTCTATATAACAAAAGTGTGTCTGTACATTGAAGATATTTACAGGAAAAAGATTAAGCTATGGTTTTTAGGTTTCCCGGACTCCAAATCAACTTTTTTTAGAATTTATGTCTGACTGTTTGTTTGTTGTTTGTAGGTTTGTAACAGCATCACGCAAAAACTACTGAACCGATTTTGATGATACTTTTTTTGTTTGATAGCTTATGATCTGACTTAAAATCTGGTATATAATTTGTACGGACGAAGTCGCGGGTAAACTCTAGTACTGAATAATAGTAACTTGCCTTAATAATCTATAGGCAGTGCTTTTAGTTGTTAGATCTATGAACTAAAATAAACTTATATTCTATTCAAATGGAAATGTCTTAGGATATAGGTACTAATCTAAACTATTATAAAACTTTAACAGATATGTGTGTCTGTACATTGAAGGTACAAGAAAAAGATTACGATATGGTTTTTAGGTATCCCTTGACAACAAAAACACCTTTTTTTGATTTTTTTCTGTCTGTTTGTGTGTTTGTAACAGCATCACGCAAAAATTACTGAACTGATTTTGATGAAACTTCTTTTGTTTGATAGCTTATGATTTGACTTATCTGGTAGGTACATAATTTGTCATGTTAATCAATAAATTAATTTAACTCAAAGTAAAAAAATCTACACTAGAATAAAAAAAAATCTATCTGATGCAGAACATTAAATTTTATCATTCTGTAAAGATTTTATATCTTAGGACATTTAAATTGAATATAGTTACATAATATTTTGTAGTTTTACATAAATACATAAATAATTATCGCATTGCTTTATAAAAAGTTGTTAATCAATGGTGTTATTTTCCGGTTATCACTATAATATTAATAAAAAGTTCCGATAGAAAATGTGGTTTGACAATATAAGATCATCGAACTTCGACGCAAACAACCGTACCCTATTCGGTTCTCAGCCTTAATATTTGATATTGAAACGCTCTGGAGTGCGAATTTTGAAAATCATTCGTTGAACTCAGCAGTTGAAAATGTCAACATTACTATAGAAATATGCGTCTTTCTACTGATGATTTGACTTTGAAAAATCGCACTAGATCAGCAGTAGAAAGATGCATATCTCCATAGTAATTTTGACATTTTCGACTGCTGATTTGAACGTGGGAGTTTCAAAAATCGCACTCCAGGCGTTTAATTTCTTCTAATTCTTATTGCACTGTTTAGAATAGGATCTGCCATGGAAAGGCTATCTTGTTCATCATCATCTCGTATTCATCTTTCGCACTCCTGTCCTTCTCGTTTTGCCATCCTTCCGGGCTATTCCCATCTCAATCTCCAGGATTTGAAACTACACCGTTTTGTGAGTAGTTTCTTTTTACAAACACAAAATGTGTGTCAAATACGCCTAAACGATGTAATTATTCATAATGGCTCTTCGCTGTTTGGCCTTGCAATTTTTATACCCCAACCGAATCTTTATATAGGGTCCTTCTTAATATGCTGACACTTTTTTAACGGGATGATCAGACCATCAAACTGAACAACTCTCTCTATGGGACCAATGACGAAATCGCGAAACAAAAATCTGCTGTTCCATAGTAAACTGAAATCATACTCGACCCCATTACATGGGACGGTAGATTTTTTTTTCGCGATTTCGACATTGGTCCCATAGAGAAAGTTGTTCAGTTTGATGGTCTAATCATCCTCTTAATAACTGTCAGCATATTAAGTTGGACCCTGTATATTCGCTGTAAAATTAATGAACATCGTGGTAGACCTCTAGGAACTCTCGCGTTGTCCGTTCCACAACATGATTAGTTTAATCCACCTTTACTTAATGACGTCATGTAGCTTGATAAACGAAGATGGTCCATAGTTTGGGTTTGGGTCAATTACTATAATATCCGCAGGACAGCTTGTAATAGCGGCATTTGATCGCGTTTCACAACAGTGCGCACTCGTCTTCTGCGCATGACAGTCACATTATTTAAATTTAACGCACAACGTGTGTAGTATTTGTTTTAAAGCGAAACATTTTGATTGTTAACTTCCGTGGAGGTAGATACTGCAAAGTGAGTTTTTATCAAACGGTATGTTTTTATGGCTATTTTTTTACATATCATGGTTTCCAAAACCGCTGATGCGTTGATTGAATAGGCAAAATTGTTTAAAACTAAATGTTGAGGATCGCTGGGTACAGAGGTCAAGCATCTAAACGGGAATCGATTCTACGCCAAAAATATTTGCTGGTCTCAACAGCAGGTAAGGGCCCTATTTAATAAACGTTACAATTGTAGTTTACAATGACAACTCAGGGTAGGTACAATGCTGTTCACTAATCAGTAGGTAACATGTCTCCTAACATTCTCAGTAATGTACCCTGAATTGTCATTGTAAATTACAAATTTTCATGTTTATTTAATGGGGCTCAGGGAATTTCCGATTATGTCGATAAAAGATCGATTATGTAAATATGACTGTACTGGACATTTATTAAGCAATATCGTGTTTCTCCAATCATCATGTATAATATTGTCTCTATTCATTAACTACTTAAGTTTTAAGAAGCAGAATCGCCAAAAACACCATGAACACACGGCGACACATCAAGCTACGTAAAACCAACATTAAGAGAAGTTTATTCCGAATGCGTAAATGCGCGCTGCATACAAACGAAGTCTAGTGATATTTTCAATACTAACCAAGTAAACTCAATGAAATTTTGCAGAAACGATCTAGAAACAAATCTCTATGCTTGCATCGTGTCCGATTTTCGTTTAAATATACAGTTTCAATGCTAGGATTAATTTAAGATTTGTATGGAAATCTTTGAGGCACTGTAACTTTAAAACTGTAAATTTTAAGGAAAATCTGGCACGATACAAGCATAGAGATTTGTTTCTAAATTGTTTCTGCAAAGTTTCATTGAGTTTCATTGATTAGTATTGAAAATATCACCAGACTTCGTTTGTATGGGGCGCGCCAACAGTAATATACCCTTAAGCTATTGCCGCGCGTAGGCAGTAGAGTAGGGTGAATAACGTATAACGTCGCGCGGCCAGCTTATTTTGGTTTTGCGTAGCTTGATGTGTCGCCGTGTGTACATAGCATTTACATCAATCATAATACGAGCTCAAATACAGATCGGCACAGGTTTACCTAGCTACTGTTCTTTCCAAATATAAACATAGCGATCCGCCCCAGCTTCGCCTGGGTGGGATCCATAATATAAATTAATATACAGGGTGTTAGGGTAAACAGTTGCATTACTTTAAAGGGTGATTGTACCCATTATAGTGAATAAGTTTCTCATAAGACATACATAAACCCCCCCCCCCCCCTCTCACTTAATATTACGTAAAATCAGTATATCTACAAAAATTTCAAAGAAAAAGTAGCAGAAATATAAACGACGATTTTTTGGTTACTTTTGCGGCCCTATGTAAGAAAAAAATAAGACTTGCTCATCCCACCCCCAAATCGTCTTACGTAATAAATGACGTTCACTAACGAACTCATTAGATACGATTCTGTTCCAGGAATCGTAACCGCCTTGCTCGAAAGGAAAGTCTACAGTAGAGTGTGTACAACTATTAGACCACCACGGCTTTGTAAGATGATATTCATCATTAACGTAATGGATAAATTAATGATAAATCATTTACGCTTTAATGTCCACTAAAACAGTATTCTTAGCAGTAATCAACGGGCTATCGGTTATTTGCTGATCATTATTTAATTGTTTTTTCATGTTTGTCAAATAGCTAAGATCATTTTACCTTTAATAGTAAAAAACTAATTAATTTTCATTGTACAACTACTTTTAGAGATGCCATAAAATAGACTAAAAGGAAAATGTTTTCTAATCACGGAATCACGCTTCAGTGAACTATCGTTCCATAGTTTAGGTAACACGCCTTAAACCCTAGAAAAGAAACGAGATCTATAAAAGTTGTTTCTTGCTGACAATAAATAACTTTCCAAAGGTACGGTTACCAAGTTTAGAAAGTTTACAAATTATCAGAATAAACGTCACGCATAATTCGAAATGTTCTACTTTTTTAAATGCGTTACAAAGCAAAAACGTTTTCAATATAATGCCAGTTCAAGTTCTTACCCTACGCAAATTTTATGAATTACAACTTAGCAATCGATTGACAAGATTTTTTTTTTAAATAGCCACAATAGAAAAATATCACTTTTTAACAGACACATTACTTATCGGTTACTAATGTCCACAAGTAGATTTTAATAGTGCGTGTTATCTTGACCTTTATACAGCTATTTAGTGACATAATAGTACTACGAGAAACAAACAGAATCATTAGTTAGGTAGGTACCTTCGATGATACCTAATGATATAAAATACAAAAGAAATTATGTATTACGAATACATGCAATTATTGGCTTTGCAAGTCATTTAAAGTTTCCGTCAGCATCTCAATTAGGTAGCGTGCAGGGTCTACCCAAAGTACTTCATAGATGTACTTACCAACTAATATTAAGGGCTATACACATTATTATCAGTGAAGATGCACACACAAGCTACTGGCTTGTTTAGGGAATTGCTTGCATCCTGTCTTCGACAATATTAAACTAGGTATACCAAATTACGAAAATAAAAAAAAGATAACCTGTAAGATCCCACTGTAGTGCCAAAGCGTCCTGTCTAGTATTAGGGGCTCATTGCGGTTTGGTAGAAACAAAGTAGTGGTCAACATGCTGTCAAAGTACTTTCAAACAATAGTTCGACTGATAGACTACGTACATGTCGTTGCCATGTTTTTTAGGTACTTAAACAAAGAATGGGGTGACTTCTATGTTAATATGTATGTATACTTCTTTACAACCTAACAAAGTGACTTCAAGAGTGCGTTTGTTGACCACAATTACTCATCTATTGTGTTGATCTGTGAGTTTCCTCATTATTAAAATATAAGTGCAATGGTTAGAAAAGCCTGGTGTTACCTTTGTTGTGATAGGTATGTTGTAAACGATACCTACAATCGTAAATCTAGTCATCTGATAAACGCCTTAGAGTAAGGAAGATCCCAACAAGTATTGAAAGATATATTTCTCAATGTGATGTCTTGTGCGTGTGAATAGATTTACAGTGATACCAAAGTATATTATATTGTATTTACGCTATGGTGACACTCAAATTTTAAACTCAACATTTTATTGATTTATTAAAAACCTTTAAGAAAATTCACAGTTCCTCAAAATTTAATTAAACTTTACGCTGGTGCAATAATAGGACAAAATTATGTAAAAGGCGGGTTCAAGAATTTTTTAGCATATCTCTTAATAGTACCTGTAAACCAAAGTCGCTATTCGCGTTTGTCCTCATCATTCCTGTTTCTCCGCTCGCGTTCACTTCTCTTCTAAACCACGCATCGGATTTCGATACGGATTTCTCTGTCATTTAGAAAATTTCTTCCGGAAGGTTTATATATTTACTTATATTGTAGATCACATCCGTGCAAAGCTGAGGCGGCGTGTCGCTAGATATCTTATAAATTATACTTAGGCCATAAGAGAAATTCCAGAATAAGTTTTCGTTGCTGTTTTAAAAATTAGGTAGGAATATTGAATATTGATGCGTTCTTATGTCTGTGATTGCTGCATCTAATTATCGAAGGTTAATATTATCTGCCACGCTACTTTTTAAATTATATTCGCAAAGTAGTTAGTTGAAAAGCGTTTGTAAAGTAATTTTATGTAGCCTGTTGCACTATTTGTGACGCAATTTTATTGTTCTTGTCGTGTAGCAACGGACCGAATCAAAGTAAGCCCAACTGTTTAAACCGAAACATGTACTTAATTGTATTTGCATATTGTATACATGCATTTGCATGTTTGCATATTGTATTGTATACAGTCATTTAAATCTAAAACTAAGAACATAGTGGTAGAAACCTGTAGCACAAGTGATTTGAAAAGGTGGCTTTATTGTCTGTGTGAGAGAACAAATAAAGTATTGTTATTATTATTCTCTTACTTATACTATGTATTCGTACAGACAACAAACGTTGTGTGAATGTGGGCAAAAGACATGTTACGATAGCGAGTCCCTTCGCCATGAAATGAAATACATCGGTAGGTCTGTTTTTAAAAGATTTTTGACTACTTTGTGCGCGCCGCCGGCGCGCCGTGCACCTATGGGGGAGTGGGATGGAAAATAATCTCAGCATTTTCAATGTTTTTAGTTGATTTATATTACTACACGTACTTAGGTTTGTTTAGTTTAGTCTCTGATTTTTTTTTCGAGAATTTTGTAATAGACCCGGCGTCCATAGCATTCTACGTCAATGACGACTTTACACAACAAGATAAAAACAGGTAGTTCCCCATTCGTATTTATCAGATAACCCTAAAGTTGACCGACCTCTAGTTTAGATAGCTGATGTTTATCTACATATTTATACAACGTGTTAATGAATTAACACAAAACTAGAAAGTTGTTTGTTTAGAATCGAGAGCAGAAACAAATTATCATGTTTTCAACATAGGTTTTTTTTTTCAAAATATTAACTAAGTTTTTTGTTAAATTTAAAATTTCTCACCCTCCCACCTCCCACCCACCCTCACCCTACTTACTACCAAAACAAAATTCTTAAAATGTGTCCACGAGCACGCGAGCGCTTTCATTCATTGCTGAAATGATAACAAATCATTTTTGCCTGAAAACTTAAAATGCGAATAACTTTAAATCAAAATAATGAAATTATTGTTTCAATCTAAATATTTTGTTATAAATCAGTTGGGGTGTATGAGGTTTTGCGCTTATTCATTAACACGTTACATACATACATACATACATACATAAGCTCACGCCATTGTCCCATGGGGGTAGGCAGAGACCACGGACCGCCACACGCTACGACGCATTAACACGTTATGTACATATAAATAGTAAAATTGTAAACTGAGAGATGATGCACATTGAAGATATTTGAAAAAAAATATTGAGTGTGTTCAGGATACGTAATGGAAGAACATTAACAAGAAAATGATCACAATTTTTAGAATTTTGGTCCTATTGTTTGTGAACGCATCAATTAAAAAATTCAGAACCGATTTGGATGGGGTTTTCACTAAAGCATACGGCTTAGTTTGCATTAACATTTACTTCATCGCAATCGGTTCATTCAATCAAAAGTTATGAGTATTTAAAGTCAGTGGTCCGGGCGTACGTAGTAAATAATATTGTCTTCAACTTAGGTATACAGGATGTAAACTTAAATGCGTTACATACTTTATGGAGTGCTTCAGACCATCAAACTGAACAACTTTTAGTACGAAACCAACTTTGTAATCGCGTAAAAGATATCAGTTTCATACATTTTGTTCGAGTAAGCTGTTAACATTTTCTATGGAACAACCGATTTTTTATCGAGATTTCGATGTTGGCTTCGTAGTGAAAGTTGTTCAGTTTGATGATCTGAAGCACCCTGTTCGATAAATTAACACCCATTTTTATGTTGAATTTTAAAATGCTGTTTTAACGATAATTTCAGATTGATCCTAACAAAAGGCTTATTATTAACTTGATTTGTAATTTTTATCGATGCCATTCTGCAGAATATCCAAAAATATGTTATTGTAAAATATCTATCGAAATGAAAACTATTGATAAGAAATCGATGGTGGGTTAAAACAACAATGCTCGACTACAAATATCGTAAATCAATGTTTCGTAAATTCCAAAAGATATTAACAATTTTTGAAATGAATATTAAAACAGACTGAATCATACACGCGAGTTACCGCGAGTCAAGTTCAAAGCCAAGGTTATTATTATTGTGATGTGAATCAAACACAGTTTATAGACAAAAAAACCGGCCAAGCGCGTGTTGGGCCACGCGCAGGGTGGGGTTCCGTAGTTGCCCGTCTCAATATATAGTTTTAGAAGGGGGCTTTTGGTTTTGTACAACGGTTTAACGGCGAATAAAGTCTATTAGCTGGCAGGGGCGGGGGACGACGCGACGACGACTTGACTCTAACAAAAATTTGCACTTTAAAGCTTATTGTTTCGATAACACCCACAATATTTTTAAAAACCTATCCAACGATACCCCACACCATGGGATAGACAAGAAATGCATCCTCACTTTTCATGTAGGGCAGGTAGGTACCCTAAAAAAAATGTTTTTCAAGATTTTATTTTACCACTTTATCGGCGTTGATTAATAAGTATACGTACCCATGTCAAATTACAGTACTAAGTGTCTCTGAGCTATATCGCGGACAGACGGACGGACATGGCGAAACTATAAGGGTTCCTTGTTGACTAAGGAACCCTAAAAACGGATGTTTTCGTGCAAGTGCTATGATTAAAGTAATGGATATAGGCGATTCAAAAGTTTAATCGTTTTATACAGGGTGAAATTGATATCATTAACATCCTTTTAAAATAAGAGTCTACCCATCAAACTGAACATCTTTTACTATGGAAGCAAACAGATCCGAGCAAAAAAATCAGCTGTTCCATACTAAACTGCAATGCCTACTCGACTCAAATGTATGCAATAGAGTAGATTTTTTTTTGCATTCCACTGTGTATCAATGCATTCCACTATGTATCCTGAACTCCCCCAATTAATATTTTTGCGTGTATCCGCGTCGAATTTAAAATTTTTATTATATGTATAGATAGATTGATAAGTTTTTTTTATTGTAGCTAATATGAACAACTTTATTTATATACGCCACAACAACGTGCATGCTTAAACTAATAACTCTTTAATCGACTATAATAGATACAATATATAGTTTTAGGGTTTCGTATATAGTTAAAAAAGAACAACAGAAATGTGTTACGTAACTAATATTTAAAAAAAAAAATTCCCCTATCGAAAGTAGGGTGAAAAATATTACCTATGCCCATCGAGTGACTTGTCGATGAATGGATGTATAATACAGGGTCCAACTTAATATGCTGACAGTTTTTTAAGATGATGATCAGACCATCAAACTGAATAACTTTCTCAATGGGACCAATGTCGAAATCGCGAAAAAAAAAACTGTTCTCCCATACAATTGGGGTGAGTAAGATTTCAGTTTACTATGGAACGGCAGATTTTTTTTCGCCATTTCTACATTGGTCCCATATAGAAAATTGTTCAGTTTGATGGTCTGATCATCCCCTTAAAAAGTGTCAGCATGTTAAGAAGGAATAGGGTCCTTCTATCTTACTTACTAATCTTATCATACTAAGATCCGACGGCAAAATTTTGCACCGATTTGTGTGGTGAAAGAAATGTGATTAAATGTAAGTTTATACAGGGGTTTATACAACGCCGGAGGGTTGCCCAGCAAAATCTTGCCGCAAGTACCTTTACTATTATCATTTATGGTACAATTTTTTCCACCTATCTGTTTAGAAAGTAAATTAGGTGTCATCTGAAGGCGACCGATGTAAAGAACTGGAAAAACTACGGTTGCCACAATGCCACAATTACGTTCACCAAACAAATAGGTGCATAAATTTACGGTCGGATCTTGGTCTATTAGGTTCGCCACATACAAACGGAATTCCGGTCCGTAATCCACAATTCAGTTCGGTATCAAATACAAAATCACAATTCTGATTTGGAATTCCGTATGTGTGGCACGTCTGTAATGGAACGAAACATCAATTGGCTATTTGACAGTTTTCGGAAAGTTATTTTATAATATGCGTAGGTTTATTTTATCTTACAATAATCTGTTCCTTAAAAAAGCGTTATTAATTCGAAAAGAAAAATATTTTTCATTAAGTAATTTGAGATTCGCGCGAAAACAGCCGGTCACGTGACATTTCTGGCTGTGACGTCACATCACAACAAACAAGAAGAGCTAACTACGACGCTTCAACTCACGTGACGTTTTATTGTTTGAAATGTGACGTCACACGATGCTCAATCATGGCTGCCCGCGTTTCAGTTTTTGTAATCCACAGATAAAAAAACTCTAATTAATTAAAAAAAAAAAAAAAATTTGTACACTTTACTTTCATGCAAAAAACATATTGTATGATTATTGTGAACCTATAAGCTATTATATTTAACATTGTTTTGTGCACGCATCACTTAAAAACCGATTTAGATGGGGTTTTACAAAAGCATAGGATTTAATTTGGATTAACATATAAGTAGGCTTTATTTCATCGCAATCGGTTCATTCAATCAAAAGTTATGAGTATTTAAAGTCAGTGGGTCTGCGCGTACAAAGTCGCGGGCGCCGCTGCTAGTAAAAAACATTTATCATATCGGATCTTCTACAATAATGGCTACGGAACCCTATCAGCGGCTCGTCCAAGACGCTCTTGGCCGGTTTTTCCAACTAGTCATGTTCAATGTGAATCCTAAAGCAATTAGATATGGTAAACCTGTTCAGAAACAATTATATTATGTGATAAACAAATGTAGGTACATACCTATATGTAGCTATCTGATTGCATGAAGGTATATTAATTATAATAAAATACCTACCCATAGTAAATACCTCTAGTAAACACACGATGACATTTTCCCTTTTAAACAAAACCTATTTTTAAGGTTCCGTAGACAACAAGGAACCCTTATGGTTTCGCCAGGTCCGTCCGTCTGTCCGCGGCTTATCTCAGAGACACTTAATACTAGAAATAACTGTAATTTGACAGGGGTATACATATTAATCACGCCGACAAAGTGGTAAAATAAAATCTTGAAAATATTTTTAGTGTACTTCCCAGGGGTTAACGGTAAAATGTACTTTTTAGACTTTATTAGCCTTCTAATCTTCTAATCTCTTAATCTATAAAACCGATCAAGTGCGTGTCGGGTTCCGTAGTTGCCCGTCACAATACCGGGTCCTTCTTAAAATGCTGACCGTTTTTTAAGGTGATGACCAGACCATCAAACTAAATCACTTCCTCTATGGCACCAACATCGAAATCGCGAAAAAGAAATCAGCTGTGCCATAAAGGCTCAAGTAGGTTGGCAGTTTTGTATGGAACAGCCGATTTTTTTTTGCGATTTCGATGTTGGTTTCACAGAGAAAGTTGTTCAGTTTGATGGTCTGATCAACCCCTTAAAAAGTGTCAGTATATAAGGTCTAACAATATTAGTTGACACTATTTGAAGGGTATGATCAGACCATCAAATGGAACAACTTTTTCTAAGGGAACCTTTTTTGCAATCGCGAAAAAAAAACAGCAGACCCATACATTTGAGTCGAGTTATGTTTGCAGTTTTGTATGGGACGGCTGATTTTTTTTTCGCGATTTCGATATTATTCGATGTAGAGAAAGTTGTTCAGTTTGGTGGTCTGTTCATCTCCTTAAAATAGTTTCAGCTAATATTGTTAGACCTTATATTAAGGAGGACCTAATATAGATGTTTAACTCAAAAATAGTTAATTTTGTCATCCTCAATAAAGTTTATTAATACCTATACGAGAAGTCCCCGAAATTCTAATAGATACCTCTAGTATTATTCATTTCCAATATTTTCAAAACGAAGACAGCTATTTGTCTTATGGTCAGATATCAGAAATCAGTAATTTTATTTGAAAGTATGGTAACATCGTTAAAGCTACACAACATAAAATAAAGTCCGCACATTTCTCGCTGGTTTCATGGGATTCCGTTCGACCGATATACAAGGTCCTTTTTTAATATGCTGACACTTTTTTAAGGGGATGATCCTTTGACTATTTATAATGTGGACTGGTTACGCGTGTAACCACACAAACCGCGTGTTCTACTAACAAACATTTCTGTCACTTTTTGCGGGGGGCGAGGTAACATGAAATCTGCACCTTTGGATTTTATTCCCCATAACTTTAGATTCTAATTTTGAATGTTAAAAATCATGAAAAGTAGTCTCGTGTGAACCCCAAACGTTCTATGTTCGAAGTTATTATTTCGCAATTATAGGCTGTCTCGTTTAGTGATAAGGTGTAAAATTGAATGTAAATGCTCAAGATCAATTGTGCTTATACCGTGGCAGAGGGGAAATGCTACCGCAAGGCTATTCCTTATAATAATTAGTCAAAGGGATGATCAGACTGTCAAACTGAACACTTTTCTCTATGGAACCAAAATCGAAATCGAGAAAAAAAAAACTTCCGTCCCATAAATTTGGCTAGAGTTGGTTTGCAGCTTTGTATGGAACAGATGATTTTTTTTCGCGATTTCGATGTTGATGCCATAGAGAAAGTTGTTTAGTTTCATGCTCTGATCATCCCCTTAAAAAGTGTCAGCATATTAAGAAGGACCCTGTATTTGCATTGTAGTTCAATACAAGACTTGTGTTCCAATCAATCTACTCTGCATACCTAATGATCCTTAGAAACTATTAATCTGTAGGTAAACGTGTCCATTAGTCTCGCACGATCGCCTGAAAGCCTTGCTTTCAGAGAAAATATCTAGATTATTATTCCGAAGGACTTCCAGAATAATGATCACCATAGAGAAATGGTTTTACGTAGGCGCGGTCGACTTCATAACCTCGAAATGACTTTTAAATAAGTGCATGATCATGATCAGAGCAATCAATAAACAAATGAATCGAGTTTTTGTTGTGAAACAATTGAATTTTCTTGATCTAAATAATTATGTTATTGTTTTATCGGCTTAATTGTGCCGTGTTTCCTCGAGTTACCAATAGTGAGCTCCATACAAACTAACTTTAATTATCTTATGGATACCAATTAAAGTCAATTACATTTTTTTAAATGTAAGTTTATTAGTTTCAAAGATTTCCATACTAAATTAATCCTAAAATTGCAAATTTATAATTTTACCTAAGAAACCACAGGCACAGAGATAGGATCTAGGTCATATTAAAAAAAAACATTGACGGCAATTGGTTAGTATTGAAAATAGGATCTAACTTCGTTTGTATTTAGCGCGCTCAGGCACTTTGCAGGGCTTATCTTCTTAACAACTTCACTTTGAATTTGACAAATATACCTATTCATGGTAGACCTGTGTAGAGTTGTTTGATTATAATATTTATAATGTTTGATAAATATTATATCCGTTTTTGATACAGTATGTGGTTATTTAATTAAATTAATAAATGCTGTTTAGGTATTAATTCAGTATAATCAACTTTAAATAACTGTAATTTAACAATTACAGTTAAAGTTTTAGTTGTTAAAGTTTTATGGCTTAACTTCTCTGTTTAACCAAGCGATGATCAAATGAATATTATAATTATAATCATAGCATAGCATACGCTCACGACTATATTCTCCGAGGGGGTAGTCAGAGATATTCTGAAACCACAGAACATCCACGTTTCACTGGTACCGAAATGCCGCACCGCACTTTTTTGCGATTCGACACATACCAAATGAACATTTCTTTTTATAGATACCTACCTGTCTTATTTGATTGTACTCAAAGGTAGGAATAAAGTTGTTTTTATACCTAAAAACTGGTCTGACAGGTATGTCCCGTTAGGTAAATCTTACCATACAAATGTAGGTACTTCTTTAATGAGTATTGGTACCTAAAGACGAGACAAGATCAGTTTTTTGAGGACGGTGGAATTAGACGCTCGCCAGATTGTTTTGTTAGTGTTAAAAAGAAATTGGTAATGTGTAGCAGTCCGCTAAATACTGATGTTTAAACTGATATCTAGACATAGAAGTTAATTAAATAACTAAAACTTTTAATTATTTATAAAAATATTACGAAAAAATTTTTTTTTTGGGGAGTTGTTATACTATGAACGGTCAAGTGATTATGGCATATACAGGGTGTAAGTGACAACCTAGCAAATACTGAAACGGTGAACTCAGACCATCAAACTGAACAACTTTCACTATAGAGCCTACCTAAGGAAAAGCGAAAACAAAATTTGCCGTCCCATACATTTGAGTCGGGTAGGTGCAGCAGTTTTGTATGGGACAACTGATTTTTTTTTGCATTTCCTGTGGTAGGCTCCATAGTGAAAGTTGTTCAGTTTGAACGGTGAACTCGGTCTGAGTTCACCGTTTCAGTATTTGCTAGGTTGTCACTTACACCCTGTATAAAATGAATGTGAATAAAAATGCAAGAATTTGTTGTCTAATTTAATATACAAATTAAAAAGTCGTACAGATCATCATATTTGGATATATTTATAAGCAATAACAGATTTATTTCCAAGAAATTTTAGCCTTCGATGGCATACGATCCAATTCCCACCGGATAAATAAAGGTTGTGCAGTTTTTTTTCCAATGTTAGCTCAATTACGTGCTTGCCCACATGCACCAAAATATTTAGACTTGAATGTTAGGTATGTCACTATTATCAATATAAAAGTATCGTATTAGATATTTACATTGGTTGTATTAGTCCTGTGCGTAGATAACACGTGTCTGTGAAATATTGTGTTTAACTGGAAATTTTAATAAAAGATGAGTGTAGAGGTCGTTGAACTGTAATCGACTGGTTTTTAAAGACTCAAAACAGTGACCCTTTGGTTTTTATCAAGATGTATGGAGTGAGTGAACCGTCTAGTCCTTGTGGAGTGCTGCTCAGTCAATACGGTAATTTAGTTATACATACATACAGAAATAAGCATATATGCTGACGACTATATACCCCGAGGTAGTCAGAGATATTCTGAAAACTCAGAACATCCACGTTTCACTAGCAGGAGTGCGGTTTTTGAATATCATTCGCTGAGCTCAGCAGTTGAAAATGTCAAATTAAGTATGGAGATATGCATCTTTCTACTGCGGATTTGACTTTCAAAAATCGCACTCCTGAAGTATGATTATTGACAGTCAAATCAGTAATACAAAGATGCATATCTCCATAGTAATATTGACATTTTCAACTGCTGAGCTCAGCGAATGACTTTCAAAAATCGCACTCCTGTACCGAAACTCTGTCCAGTACAGTGTGACGGGGAGTGAGCCCGACATACATAAACAGAAATATATACTTAATTAGAAAGATGTTTCTTCTTTCGTCCAAATATGGACGAAGCGTTTTGCAGGTTTGAAGCTTAATAGTTAAAATAAATAAGATAAGATTTTATAAGCAATTAAAAATATTGCTTAATAAAAATAGCATCTAAGGCACGGTTTATACAGAAGAGACGTGTGGCGGATAGTCAAAGTAACACAATTATAAACCTTATAGTACTTAGCATAGCGTCGTTTGGAGAATTACGCCCGCGCCTCCAGGCGACGTCACCTGCACGTCTAGTATGATTTCTCTCCACGCGCGCGACGTGCCTTCGCTGCATGGAAAATAACCTGTTCCCGCGCTTTTCGGAGAGCGAGGGCTGCGCTTGCCGCGACTTGTAGTATGGGAAAAAACCGAGTCGCGCGCAAGTAGAGAAATCATGCTAAACGTGTTGGAGGCGCGGGCGCGATTCTCCTTTACGACAAAACGACGCTATGCTACGTACTATAAGGTTTATATTGTGTTACTTAGATTATCCGCCACCGACACCGCCACACGTCTCTTCTGTATAAACCGTGGGTGGCTGCTACTAAAGTGGCGGGGCTAAGAAAGAAGTTTTAAGAAGATCCTTAATAATCATCAGCCGACGACATGAAAGATTTGCCGACCGCTCGCGTTGATGTCCTTTATATGAATATCTGTACCTGTACTGTTAGGGTCAGCGCACACCTAGCGGAGAACTGTTCGAGCAGTTTACATTAATCAATTAATAATGATCTCAATGACTATTGAAATAGATTTGAAAATAGCGTGCAAGAAATAATACGAACATGTCACAGGGACAGGGATCTCTTGCACTCATCATTTTCAATCTATTTCAATCGTCATTGACTTGATTATCAATTGATTAATGAAAACTGTTCAAATTGTTCTCCGCTAGTTGTGCGCTGACCCTTAGCTTCTTCGGTCCAGTCGATGGCATATACAGGGTGTAAAATTAAAAACGTTAAATATTAAACAAGGTGGTTCGCCCATCAAACTGAACAATTATTACTGTACGGGACCAACATTGAAATAGTGAAAGAAAAATCTGCTGTTCCATACATTTGTGTCGAGCAGCGATGGTCGTTTTGTATAGGACCACTGATTTCTTTTTCGTGATTTCAATGTTGGTCCCATAGTGAAAGTTGTTCAGTTTTATGGTTTGAAGCACCCACATTTAAGCTTACACCCTGTATATCATTGAGATTGACATGCCATAATGTAGTACGCCCTCATCCAACCACAAGGTCAACGGCACAGTTTCGGCAACTGAATTCAGCGCCAAACTAAAGTGCTGAAATGTTATTTTGATTAGTTTATTACCCATTAAAAAGTTACCTTTTCTTTCTTCACAGACCCAGTACTCCTAGATCAATTCAAACTCGAAATGTCGTACGGCATCGAGCGATTCTTCTTCCTAAGCTACTGCCTAGCCTGTTGTTGGCCAGGTCTTGGTGCCAAGAGCGACCTTCGTGTGGTCAGGCAATGGCCGATGCTCGAGTTCAACTTCCCGAGTGAGGGAGCGATGCGGACCGCGGTTAATAAAAGGTTTTATGTTCCGGGAAACTCCGTGCCTATTGACGTCGATGTGCACCATAGACAAGGTAAGGCTGCTAGACTTATCATCCTTACAAGTACACACGGCGACACGTTAAGCTACACAAAAAACATCTAGCCGCGCGTAGGCCGTCGTACGGCTAGCTTATTTTTGTTTTGCGTAGCTTGATGTGTCGCCGTGTGTACAAGGATTAATTGTACAGCCTATCCTACAGGTTGGCCATTTGTTGGTCTTGATGTCAAAAGCGTAGTCGGACCAATGGGTCCATTTAATAAACGTGACAATTGTAATTTACAATGACAAGGTACATTGCTAAGAATGTATAGACCCATGTTGCCTACTGCATGTTTAGCGTCATTATTAACCAGTAATGTACCATGAATTGTCGTTTAAGTTACAATTGCCATGTTTATCAAATTGGGCCCTGGCGATGACCGATAATATTCTGACTAGAGTACAATATTAATAATTGAATAATTTTCATTTATTTACTTCCATTTTATGTTCAAAATATTATTTTAACTTTTCTGTTATAAAAAGTAAATAATCGTTTTTTTATGATTGTTGGAAGAGATTATAAATTTACTACCAACTAAATTATTTTCTGACAAATTAGTCGCGTGCTATACTTTGACACTTGTAATTATTAATAGCTTGTTTATTTTCACGCGATTTGAACCGTAATCAAATTTTACTATTATAAAGAAAGATGAAATAATTTTCTTGATTATCGATTGTTGCATATTTTATTGTGTAGGTAAGTACTTTTTTCTCTCGTTTTATGAAATACATTAGAGTTAACTAGTTTCCTAAGGCACGCGAATCTTAACTATTATAATAATGACAGAATGTATGAATTTGACATTAGCGATCGAAACATTTTGACGATCGCTAATGTCAAATCCATACATTCTGTCATTTTCTACTAGCGTCAACGCCAATAGAATGTCACTTTGTCTAGGGGGGCTGTAACAGTAGAGTGTCTGTACATTGAAGATATTTACATGAACAATATTACGATATGGTTTTTAGGTATCCCGGACTCCAAATCAACCTTTTTTAGAATTTTTGTCTGTCTGTTTGTTTGTTTGTTTGTAAGTTTGTAACAGCATCACGCAAAAACTACTGAACCGATTTTGATGAAACTTTGACTTAAAATCTGGTATATTATTTATGCGGACGAAGTCGCGGGTTAACTCTAGTTATTTATAATCTCACACATTCACACACACTCACACATAACTGTGATATGGCTGTGATACCTAAATCTTTGATCCGATTATATTATTTTGGGGATATTGGTCCCAAAGTATTTAAATAAATAGCCCTACTGATCTTTGAATCCGAGTCAATTATTTCTCAGCTCAGTCGCAAATACCTTTTGGTAATCAAGCGTATGATTATTACATAATGTTTACGTTAATAGTAATTGTATACAGTTACAAATGCTGATCATACAAGATTCTGATGGTTGCATTTTTAGAAAAAGAATTGCGTTGTCATACATTTACATTTTATTTAAAAAAGAAGTGTTTAAGACCAAATTATTCAACTGCCACGTACAATCTTATATGATTAACATTATAAATATCTACTTAAGAGATAATTCTCTGTTAGTTTTTGCCCATTGTTGGTACGTAATATGGTATAATTTATAATGTTATAAACTCTGTTTCTATGTCCATGCCACCCCAGACACAAAGATAAAAATCGAGATGTACACATCCATCTTTGTTATTTTAAGTATATACCAAAAAGAGCGTGCATGCCGTTTTTCTCGTTTTGTTGTTTTGTCGGCTAGCCATGCTGTACTCTAGTCTAAATATATTTACTCAATCAAAGGACAATCCATTTAACATAAGGTAGAAAAACCTTTATCTTTATCAACGTTATTAATATAATTTCCAGGTGCCTACCAGTCTCGGATCTTCATAACGATCCCGCGGTTCGATGAGGGCCGCCCCGTCACCCTGGGCACCGTGGACGAGCAGGGCAGGATCTCCGGGTACCCTGACTACACGTGGCATGACAATCAGGGGCAAAACTGTGACGGAATGACTTCCGTGTTTCGTACTGCTGTAAGTACCTTTTCCATATACAATTTAACATTACATAAAAAAACACATAAAAATCCTTTTATTGAATTTTACAACTTGTAGACTAACAATTCGGTATGACAAGTTTCATTTTGGGAGGGCTGAATCTAAAACCATTTCGAGATAATTGTCTCAATAGCAATATTTTCTATGTCAGAGTCAGAGATTTTAAAATGAAAGGATTACAGATATTTTAATAAAATAACGTAGTTTTTCGTACCTACGAGTGACGTCACTCGCAGGACCTGTAAACTCCGTGGCAAACTAAAAATCAACATAAAATAACTGTTCATTAAGAAAAAAATATAATTCAATGTCAGAATTTGACATTTGATGTTGCCGTTTCTGTTTCTTGAAATTTAGCAAAGATTTTTCCATGGAGTTCGAATGATTTTTTCGCAACCACTTTCGCCATTTACAAATTATAGTAAAAAATTTAATTTGTATTGATAAACTCGATGAATTGCAAAAAAAAAATGGAATTAGTTTCTTAAAATGATGTCTTCTATTCGTAAAAAATGAATGAATGAATGAATGAAATATACTTTATTTACACCAAACAAAAAACAATGCACAATAGGAAACAAAACTGATTATGGTACAAATAAGGCGGTCTTATCGCTAAAAAGCGATTTCTTCCAGACAACCTTAGGGTAGAGGAAATATAACAAAGAACGGGTCGGTGTTAATAAAAAAATAATCAAAATAAAATTATAGATGGAAACAATATAAAATTAAGATTAAAAAAAACTTGACCTACCGAATTGCGGCACTGGCTCCTAGTCAAGTCTGAAGGTCCGAAGCCAGAGATTAAGTTTAAGATCGTGTTTTACTATATTTAAAACCATTTAAATACCAGTATAATGGAAAAAATTATCAGTAAAAACAATGGAAACTTTTATAGATCGATGTTTAAAATATAAAATACCCAGGAAGCTGGAATAGGTAATTTGTATGAAAATACCGAATCAAAAAGTATGGCAAGCGACCTATGAAAATAATTCTACAATCAGAATCATACATTAGGTAGGTATGTAGGTATTAAAGTGATAAAGAGGTAAACATTTTCGGTAGCCAATACCATTATATGTACTATAGCATCAGGTTTTTTGTTTATGGAAAGAAGGATTAACTCTAGCAATCTTGAATTACCAGAAAGGCTTAACGATTCTCAGAATCAAGAAGTTTAAAATAAACTTTTTGCTAGACTTTGTAGGTAGTTGTTAACCTTAGGTATAACCAAAGCAAAACATAATTATTTTGTACCTATATGTATAAATAACACGTTTTACAATTACCCATGTGTGACTCAATTGAGGAAAGTGTTTTGTTTACCAGTACCTAACTAATAAATTATCATGTTAACTTGATCTGTTAGAATAACAAAGTTTGACCTTTATAGTATCTAGCGACTACAATTGGGCCATGGTCTTAACAAACAAATAATAAATAATTAATTATTAATTCTCGATGCCCAAATATCTTCAGCAAATTCAAAGTGCTTATCATAACCTTTATACAACGTGTTAATGAATTAACGCAAAACTAGAAAGTAGTTTGTTTAGAATCGAGAGCAGAATCGAATTATCATGTTTTCAACATACGTAATTTTTTTCAAAATATTAAATAACTTGCTTGTAAAATTTCAAATTTTCTGAATTTGATCTCAACCCAACGCACGGGCACACTCACCCTACTTACTACCAAAACAAGATTCTTAAAATGTATCCACGAGCATGCTAGCGCTTTCATTCATTGCTGAAATGATAACAAAACATTTTTGCCTGAAAACTTAAAATGCGAATAACTTCACATTTTAAGTATCAAAATAATGAAATTATTGTTTCAATCTAATTATTTTGTTATAAATCAGTTGGGGTGTATGAGGTTTTGCGCTTATTCATTAACACGTTGTATAACAGATACATAGCTATTATTTTATTAAGTAAAGGCACGCTTAGTCTGTAAAATAAATCACGAACATGCATTTGTTATCAAAAACAACTTATTGTTTTCCAATAAGAAAGAACAAAATAGCGTCTAGATTAAGCATTATTTAATTATTGTGATTAATATTATAAAATCTACTATTGTACTAAACTAAGGTATGGAAGGGAGAACAAAGGGGAAAACCACCAAATTACTTTTCCATGAATAATATATACTTAGTTTGTCAATGTAATCAAATTAAAGTGCAGTTTTACGAGGTACCAGCGTGCTCCATATCGAAGTTAATGCATTTTTTAAACACGATCTAGAAACTCTGTGCCTGCGGTTTTTCAGATTTTCGATCGGTGGGTGTAAGGTGAAAAATGTTTTCTTCCACAGTAAAATGAAACACAAGCTAATTTCAAGTGATCTAATATAATTCCAGATAGACGAATGCAACCGCCTCTGGGTGATGGATACCGGCAAGATAGGTGACCGTCAATACTGCACGCCTCAGCTGCTAGCCTTCGACCTGCGCAACGACCAGCTCTTATACAGGCACCGATTCAACCAGTCCACCTACAACGATCTGTCATTGTTTATTACGCCTGTAAGTATAATTATTTTTAAGATAGGTAACCGTCAATACTGCACGCCCCAGCTGCTAGCCTTCGACCTCAGGAACGACCAACTCTTGTACAGGCACCGGTTCAACCCGTCCACTTAAAACGACCTGCCATTGTTTATTACACCTGTAAGTTACATTTTTCTAGCAAGATGCTAGCCTGCGGAACGACCAGGAGTGCGATTTTTGAAACTCATACTTTGAACTCAGCAGTTGAAAATGTCAATATTACTATGAAGATATGCATCTTTCCACTGCTGATTTGACTTTCAAAAATTATACTTCAGGAGTGCGATTTTTGAAAGTCAAATCCGCAGTAGAAAGTTGCATATCTCCATAGTAATTTTGACATTTTCAACTGCTGAATACCTACGAGTACATACCGCTCGCAGGCTGAGTACAACGAATGAGATTCAAAAATCGCACTCCAGCTCTTATACAGGCACCAGCGGTTAAATCAGACCACCTACTATGACCTATCATTAATTTACACCTTTGACAATTTACACCTGTAGGTATTACAACCCAACATAATTAAAAAATCCCAAAATACTCCGCCTATGATCTAGATAGGAATAACCTGCCGGTAGCCGTGGCGCAAATAAAAGCGGCCCGATTCAAGTGCGAATTCCTAAATTTTTTCTCTATCCTCGATTATAAGATATAACTGCTTAAGATACTGGTATTTGATTCATTTATTATATGCCTATAAACTATCATTTTTTTAATTGCTTGAAAAAGGAACATGGGTCGAAAAACGCGAAAATTTTTGAACCATCCAGTGCGTCACCAGCCGATTGATTTTCTATTAGAGGACATTGCGGAGGAGCATACAATTTCTCGTTTTTAGGACGCATGTTCTTTAGGGAATGTTGTTTAGTTTCATTATCTGAATACAACCTTAAAAATGCTCTATTAATTTAAAAAAAAGGGTGTAATTATGACAAAATATGGGAATCGAATACAGAGTGGCGTCTCATAATAATAAACGACGATAATTTTATGTACCGTGTTACATATTATTTATTGCACATACAATAGTATGTTTGCTGGGCAAATACTTTTTTTCCCATAATGTCATGATCTGACCTGAGACCATCGTACAAGTCAAATACAAATCGCTTCTTAGCGATAAGACCTTATTTTGTGCCTTTTGTTTTTTTTCTCTCTGTATTTTACTGTTTATATTTTGTGTAAAATAAAGTATATTTGATTGATTGATTGTATTCGACAGCGCTCCAAATAAATGGATTTAGATTAAACATTTTCTAAGAGTCATTAAACTAAGTGAGCCATAGCGCGATGTTTATGAACATCCGTAGGTAAGTCCTTCAAGCAGTTTGTGTAATAGGCGTGTAATTATTATAGAAACGTGATGTTGAAATAAAAGCGTAGATATAGGTACATACTCAACATCCTCTCCTAGACGCTTCCTTATTGCTAAAACCCATTGTGGAAATGTTTATTACGACACAGATCATTCATGTACTTCGTGAATTTTCTACGCACGTAGTTTGTTATGAAAGGTAGAAAAAATCATCATAGATTCGAGATAAAAAAGAATAGAAAAAGAATAGAAAAATATTTTATTGCCAGTATAGAACGAAAAGAAATACTTAATCTAAATTATTCATTGTATCCAAATGGTTGGTATCATTTTCATGGGCGTATGGATTGAGGAAATTAGTGCATCTGGTGTGAGGTGCCACATTTTTGTTCATGTAACTTCTCTATACTTTTGCTACAAATTACAGAATTTAAAATCACTAATTTCCTACAAAATGGGCATAGAATCCTTTTTTCAATAGCAAATGTGGCTCCTCAATCCATACGCACATTCATTTTCAGCAATGGGGTTCTATTGGATGATGATGACGCTAAAGTAGTTGATAAAATACAAAAAATCAGAGATTTATTACCGTTAGAGCACAAAGGATTTCCGTTCGAAGACTACAATACTAAATAAACGCCTTAATTCATCCTCATTCTGTATCATGTACGTCCTACTGCACGACACGGGCCTCCTCTCTTAAATAAGGGCAAGAAATAACGTTGTAATGTCCTTCCTAACGCAAACAATGTCTGCATATATTAAGAAAATAATTGTACGATTGCAGGTGGTGGACGTACGAGGCCAGCGTCCAGGTGATTGCTACGACACTTACGTGTACATAGCCGATGTGTCAGGCTTCGGTGTCAACGTGGTGGACGTAGCTCGGGACCGCTCCTGGCGCGTCATTCACCGCTTGTTCTTCCCCTTCCCTTCTCGCGGCCGATTCACCATTGCAGGTAAAGAATGCTTTTGATATTATATATTTAGTTAGCAGTCAAGTCATATGATACTGACCTGGGACTTTTTTTGACACATTCGTCAGACATGTGTGACCACACTGGGATTTAAATTTATTTATGGTAATAATCTCATTATTCTCACAACAACAAAATGTTGTAGAAAATAATTGATGTTGTTTTTCTGTAGCCTCGTTGGTTGACATTTTATAGTGCATTATAAAATCCAATAGATTAATAAGAAATTAGAACATGGAGGATGAAGATGATTGTTCCCATCTTAAGAAAGTCATTAAGTCCTACTGGAGTGGTATAATAACGGGATGATATTAGGGTATTGCTAATTTTAATGCTGGTGGGCTGTCACTGATTGTAAAATAATTTTTTCTTGCTTTCAACCATCCGAAAAAAATGCTAGGCGACCGTTATTAAGTAGACGCCGCATCGTAGTCCAGTAAACGATTATTTGTTTCAGGTGAGAGTTTCGACCTAATGGACGGAGTGTTTGGCATGGCGCTGTCCCCGCAGCGTCCAGGTCGCGACCGCTACCTATACTTCCATTCCCTCGCCGCCACCACGGAGAACGTGGTGCGCACGAGTGTACTGCGCAATGACTCGTTCCTTGAAGACTCTAATGCTGATCCATTATCCATGAACGTAAGTAGTCTGGCGTTCGATATATTAGAAAAATAAGGCAGGTTTATACGATAACAATTTTCCGGTGCGAATTCTGCGGCGCCTCAAAAAAAGCACCGTATTCTGCGATCAAATCGAAGACTTGAATCGAAGATTTTTCCCATCCCCCGCGCCAATTTTCTCAAGCAACTGGAACGGTTTTCTCAAGCAAATCCATACGCATGCGAACAAGATTGGCGCTGAAAATTAGCAGCGTATAAACGACCGCGTGCCGAGCTTTTTTTTCGTGCGAAAAAATTGTCATAGTCTAAACCTGCCTTTATCGACTTTTCCCATTTCGAACCATGTACATGGCATTTAATAGCCTTCTCATCTTTAAAAACCGGTCAAGTGTGTGTCATGCGACACGCATATGCGCAGGGTACGGTTCCGTAGTTGCCCGTCATAATATACGGACTTAGAAGGGGGCTTTTTGTTTTATACTACGGTTTAACGGCTATTAAAGTCTAAAAAGTACATTTTACAAGTACTATTACTCGTTAACTTGTGAAGCCTACTTAGTGGTGATAGTTTTTCTTTTAATTTCGTTATATACACTACTGCCGTGAATTTTTTCACGAATCCAGAAACAACCGTTTAGCTGGCAGGGGGAGGGGGGACAGTTGACTCTTAACAAAAATTTTCACTTTAAAGCTTATTTCGCTATCGGATCCCTAAATCGGAAAATGGTATTACCACTCCTACAATATTTTTAAAAGAACTATCCAACGATATGATCCGATACGACCATGGGATAGACCAAAAAAATTACATCCCCACTTTTCGTGTAGTTCCTTGCTGACTACGGAACCCTAAAAATCGAAAATCGAATAGTATGCATAATTATTCTATTCATTGAAATAATATAGAACATTGATTTTTACAGGTTTTCCCAGAAGAACGACCAAACCAATCCGCCGCTGAAGCTATGGACCGTAATGGCATTATGTACTTTGGTCTCATGGAACCACCGAGCATCGTTTGTTGGAACACGGCCACCGAATTCTCCCCACGCAATTTCCATAAAATAGCAATCGACAGGGAGACGCTACAATTCGCTGGCGGTGTCAAGATTATTAACAACCTAAAAGGAGAACAAGAGCTTTGGGTTCTGACGTCGAGCTTCCAAAAAGTAATGACAGGCTCTCTAAATTCTGATACAATCAATTTTAGAATTCATGCGGAGAAAACTAGCATCCTCCTAGCAAATTCTCCGTGCTTGAATCCCCCAAAGGATCGGAACCCTGGTTACCATGCGAATCTTATATCCCCCTCGAATATAGCACATGGAACTTACAGATATGGCGCTGTGTCATTTCTTTAGAGATTCGCGCCTTTTCAGACCATTTGCTTAGCGGTTTCATGTGGTATAATTGGCCATATTATTCAATCTCATAATGTTTAACTAGGTATCAAATAAGTTTAATAAATTATGTTAACGTAATAAAATTGTGACTTTATTTATTTTATTAACGTATTAAAATTTTTACAGGACAAAATAAACTAAATAGTATTTTGAAAGGTTTGAAAGCAACAATTAATAAATATAATTAGTTTGTTAACAAAATTCTATGATTAATTCTTAGGGTGTGTCCACATCTGGCGAACGCGCCGCGAATGCGCAGCTCGCGAGCCGTTCGTAAGCCGTTCGCGAACGGCGCGCGAGCTGCGCAGTACCGACGCACGAGCATAAAATGCAACCGCGCAGATCGCGAGCGGCTCACGAGCTCGCGACCTGCGCGCGATCTGCGCATTCGCGGCACGTTCGCCAGCACATCTGGCAGTCTGGCACAGTGGTAGAGGGCGCACCCTTAATCTTTCATTTAAATTAGATCTGAGGGTTTGCATCACCTAACAAAATTATCTTGGCATGCAAATTAAATAGATTGCTTCAAAATATCAGTATACATTTGAATTTTTCTTGCAATACTAATATCAATATGTTTATCTTCGACTCCTACAATCATTCCTCCGATAACAGAAGGGTCTACTTTCTCCGTAAGCTGGATGTTTTTACCTTTAGCTAACTTTTTAAGAGCTTCTATGAGAGACGTGCGTGCGTCTGCATCTAGAGGCTTGGCTGTTATCACTTCACAAAGTGCCTCCTTTCTATGAGCAACCATTACTGCGAGATACATGTTGATCATTCGCCTTAGTTTCTTCAAACGACCGTTTTCGGCAACTATTGATAGAAAATTTATTGCAGCTGCTGGCATGCCTAAAAACCGTGAGATAAATCATGAATCGGTGCTGCGATATCCACATTTTACTAGGAATAGATACCCAAAATGTAACATACTATCTCGTAAATTTTTTTGATTGTGGGCACATTCCCCATAAGGGCGACGAGATTTTCCGATTCCTATATAGCTTTCTGGCTAATTCTGATTACCAAATGTAATTAATTTATTGGATACATATACTATCCGACATATCTTGGATGCTACTAAAGCTGTTCTAAGAATAAGTGAGAGGAAGTGTTTCAAATCTCTGTTTCTGTAAGTGTCCTTAAAATTTCGTTTCAATTTTTAATGGAGTGTAAGTTCTTGAAAACCCGTTTGTATGCGCCCGAAAGTCAATAAGAATTTTAATCTCGAAGAAATTATTGTTTCATCACGCTATGCTTACAGTTTCAGATACTGAATGTACACACCGCGACACATCAAGCTATACAAAACCAACATAAGCTGGCCGCGCGACATAATACGTTACTCGACCTACGCGCGGCCAGCTTATCTTGGTTTTGTATAGCTTGATGTGTCGCCGTGTATACAATAGATTCTCACCACTTGCTTTCCCCGCGTCCTCCAACAACTTTGCTTTGGCAGCTCTAGACATCATGCTGGATTCTATGAAGTCTATGATCGCAGGCTTCAGGAGTATTGTATTCAGACTTTTAAGATGTTCCTCCACCTTCTCTAGTTCATTCATCTGTGACGCCGCACTGTAAAGTGCTGATACATACCGCCCTTCTATGCCTATGGTGTAAAATTTTACAAGTTAAAATTTCTACCTGCACCTGTAAACCGGTTGTGACAGAATAACATTACAGTGGCCGTTGGTTCCGCCAACAGCCGTAAACTAAGTCACACACCCTTTCGCCCTTTTTGTACACACACCATGGCATGTATTGTATTGTTTAAACTAGCTATCATATTTATGTACACACGGCGACACATCAAGCTACGCAAAACCAAAATAAATTAAGCTGGCCGCGCGTAGGGTGAATAACGCATAACGCCGCGCAGCCAGCTTATTTTGGTTTGCCAATTAAAGAATTATATTCTATTCTATTCTGTAAATCGTTGTTTTCCAAACAGAAGGGTTCATACTAACCAAATATTGGTATTGGTGGTCTGATCTTTAAACCTATTTCACTGCTCATTTTTCTCACAAATATTCGGAACATTTTACAGTTCAAAAGGGGATGAAAAACGTTCCAATCCAATATTTCTTATTATGGTTCAATCGTGGTTGAAAACATTGGAAATCAAACCACCATTGATAAACCACAAACAACCAAAAACACCACCACAACTTAACCACAACTGATTGTCATTTAAACTTCAAACTGACATTCAATGGCCATGGCCAGGCCCTAAGAGCAAGGAAACCTTAAATTAGCGTAGGCCATACAATAATGATAAAATATCGTACGTAGTACTTCCTATATCTATGAAAATATCATCAAAATATCGCTAAATATCGTAATCATTCATCATGAAAATCGTGATGGAGATTTAAATTGTAAATACAAGGGTCTGCACTGTACACAAAGACATAAACAGAGGAATTGACGATGATATTATATTAAAAGCCCCACCAGAAAAATAAAAACCTTGCCATGTTGCAGGAAATCATTGGAACTAATTTTTGAACTTGGAAGACACATTAAAGGTTATAGTCGATTGCAGCGCCCCCAAACTAGATTTTTAGGGATCCGTAGACAAACCAGCCTCCTCAAAGTGTCATTCTATTGGCGTTGACGCTAGTAGAAAATGACAGAATGTATGGATTTGACATTAGTGATCGAAACATTTTGACGTTTGTTTTCGTCACCATAAGTCAAGTACTTACATAATACTTGATCCAAGACATTTTTATGTTTTGTACTGTCGTTAACGCTAATCGAAAGGTACTTTGTTTAGGGCCAAGGTACCCTTATACTTTCGTCCATTCTGTCTGTCGGTCTGTATGCCGCGCCTCCATAACTCGCTCATTTTTGCACCTATTGAATCAAAATGTGTCATGAAGACAGATAACAGTAACTCAAAAACAGAAATGTAGTAGTTATGAAGAACATTTTTTTTTCGAACCCTGGGAGGGTCAGGCCAGGAAGTTACAATACCTATGCGTATTGTAGGTCAGGATTCAGATTCTAATATATATTTTTAAATGTACTAAAATAGTTTTAAAGCTCAACATGTTTTTTTGCAAAAACCAGTCAAGCGCGAGTCGGATTCACGCATTCCGTCCGTACCAAAGGATTTGTCAACAAAAATATTTTTCTCCCGGTTCCTTAGCGCGAGCACGACACAACAATTCGCAAGGAAGGCAAGGCTTCAGCCAAAAACTTACTATACAGGGTGTAAGGAAAAGTATCATTAACCTTTAAGCCACATACTCTACCCATAGCAAAAGTTGTTCAGTTTGCAAACGCGTCAGCACAAAAAAAAATCTGCTGCTCCATACGTTTGAGTCGAGTAGTTATTACAGTTTAATATGGAACAGCTGACTTTTTTTTGCGTTGACAGGTTTGCTCTCATAGTGAAATTTGTTCAGTTTTATGGGAAGAAAATGTGGTTTAAAGGTCAACGATACTTTTCCGTACACCCTGTATACCTTCTGTCGGACACTAATTGTCTTTCATGGCGTAGCTAGAACAATGAGAATGAGAAAGTGCAAAGTCATTTAAATCAATATTTATTCGCTAAATGATTAAATAAACAAATAAAGCGCTCTTCAGACGAGCACATCGTACTGGAAAGCCTGATCTGTCTCCAACAGTGCTCTGACGTAAATTACGAGGGTGCCCAGTGCCATCGCGGAAGTCAAGGAGTTGCAGGAACCGCCTTCAGAGGCTGCTGCTTTCTTTATCCGGTATTCTTCCTAAATAAAAATTAAAAAAATAAGATTATACTACTATACTACCTATAGGATAGCTCCGTGATTTTGACAAGCGGTTTTAGAGATTTTATTTTTACTTTTAAAGCTGTTTGAACTTTATAATACACTAAAAATATAAAAAATTAATTGATAAATAATTTAACATTAAATTAAAGGTTTTACGGCTCAAACATTTTCAGAAAGTAAAATAATTGCTCTAAAACGATCTGTCAAAATCACGGTGCTAATTGTGGACTCACTATACCAGGTATTTATTCTGTGAGGGTGTTAGGGTAAAAAGTTGCCTAACTGTAAGGGGTGATCGTACTCATGATATTGAACAACTACGTAACAGCAGATTTAGTTTTTGCGATTTCGATGTTGACTCCCGTTCAATATGTAACGTAACGCATTTAATTTTTATTCCCTATATAATTCGATTCTTTTCTAGGCGTGCTATTTTTGAAGGTGCTTATTCTTATACGAATAACGCATTAAACTTCATACGTACTTTTATTGCCATTTACGTATACAACTTAGAATGTGTGAAATTCAAAAATATTACTCCTTGGTCAGCTTTAGAATCAACTTTGCCTAAGTAGAGTGGACTTTGCACAATCCCCGGGCATAATTTGCAAAGATCGATTATTAGCGGATAAAGTCTACTCTAATCGGACAGGGCTGATAGGGTACGTACTCCGTGGACTTCGCCCGTAACCAAGCACGTATTCAGACATTTGGTTCGGGGGTCATTCATTTGTAATCCGTAATCACTGTTCTATAAAAATACTCGGATTTCGGGGGGGAGGCTATTAGGCTCACCTCTCGATCTTTAGTTGGAGGAGCGGATGCTGGCCCGACGTAACCTGTGAGCCTCTGAAACGGCTGTCGATCATCGGCGAAGCAACCCCTTGGCTCTTGCCATGCTATCACCTTGTTCATCCAGCGCGGCTTTATGAACTCGCCGTAGCCTTGCGACGCGCAATAAAGGACTGAAACGACACTAATGCTTATTTTCGATGTGACCCTCTATCTAAATCTTTATAAGTGCAAAAGGGTTCGATTTCTCTGTTGCTGACTGTACCGTGTGTGTCCTACTTTAAATAAAGCTGATTCTAGTGAGCCAACCCGATTTAATAATCAGCTGACTATATCTACAGAGTTTGGGCATTGGTAGTTAATTTTACTTTGATCTAAGATTGCTAGTTAAATGTCAATACAGAGTATAAACTAATGCGTTTAGGGGATGCTTCAGACCATAAAACTGTACAACTTTCACTATAGGACCTTTGAAATAGCCAAAAATAATCAGCTGTTTCCTATTTTCGGGTCGGTCAAGTCGCCATTGACGTTTTCCATGGAACAGCAGTTTTTTTTTGCGATATCAATGTTGGCCCCATCGTGAAAGTTTTTCAATTTGATGGTCAAGTATGCAACGCATTTAAGTTTACATCCTGTATATTTAGACTATCACTGACTATCCTCTCGGGGAATATAGTCGTGGACATAAATTTGAATAAATTTCTCGGACATTGTCACATAGGCTATGTACTAGGTAGTCTGTTTTCACTCATCTAACTTTAAAAAAGTTGTTTTCTTCGTCTTATGATTTTTTACAAAGTAAATTATGTAGCGTATCTATTCGGCAATTTTTTTAAAGATTAAACTAATTCTTATCTTACTTTGTTGCATAAATAGAGTCCTAGTTCCCGCAGGATGATCCCAAGCCTCCAAAGACTTAGTTTCCTTATAGATATGTATGCAAAGCTTATAAATATGTGCTGTTATATCGATGCCGGTCATGCAGTCGAACATCCTCGACATTAAAGCCGCTCGTAGCCGACTGGTCTGCTGAAAGGCCAGACTTGAACCCGACATCAGCTGGGCTTGACACTCGGGAGTTAATTCACATGCACCGTCCGACTGCGTGGTCTGAGACTCCATTGCTGATATCAACAGCTGCATAGTACAAGCATCTGCAATCATTGAACAAAATTATAAAAGGGTTTAGCATTGACTTACTAAGTAATGGACGTAGGGTCTAATACAAAATTCTCGCAAAAAGTGTCCCAGTTTAACTTACATAAACGTAAGTACGTGTTAGTAGTATAAACTAACTAAAATCATTGAAACAGCTGTTCATTTTGCTTGCATAGTTTTAAAAATTCTTGCAGCACCGCGGCATGGCATTTTAGACGTTGATCAACCGATCAAACAAAGACTGGTGGTGGTGCGTAATTGTTACTCTTTATATGTTTTGTTACTCTTTTGGTTCGGACACTTTTGAACGCGGACCCTACGTCCATGTAGTTGGTAAGTCAATGAGGTTTAGGTACTTTCCAATTGTTATCATAGCGGTAAACAGTCAAAAAAAATGGCCTCAGAAGAACTCGACCGTATCATTCTTAATGCATTTTAATGAGGTCTTAATAAAGTGTTGTTTAGAATTTAGAAAAACTTCTTCGCCTATGTGGTTTAACAACCATCAAACAATTATACCGAGTCACGCAAATTGTTAGATATAATTTAGAGCCAATTCTGGCATTCTTAATAGTTATTAGCGTAGACTTTCCAATCAATAAATTACTCGACAGATCTCTCCATTCAATCCATTACTCAGTGAATATAAATCTTTATTTTGAACTGATGTTTTGTGATTTTATGTAACATTCGTGCATTGTATAGCAGTGTAGTTCCGACTTAGAATGGACCAGCATATTTATTCCCTTGTTTTTCATACGAGACGACTAAGGGAATACGGTTTCTTAAGCACTGTTTTTGCGCGCGTAAACCTGGTTGCAAAGTTGTCAATTTCATACAAAAGTTTGATGCATACTACGCGTAGACGGTAATAATAACAGTTATATTTTATATATGGAAAAATAGTTAGGAAAATCTAGATGCCGCGTATCAAATAACATTTGCAATTTATAATATAACTATGAAGATATAAAGCTTTGAACTTATCCATATTATATCTTGCATCCATTTGTTATCCATATTGTATCTTCGTTATCATATTATAAATTGCAAATGTTCTTTGATACGCGGCATCTAGATTTATAAAATATTATTTTTAATTGTACCGTCTATGGGTGTTATGCGTTAAACTTTTGTATGAAATTGACAACTCTGCAACCACCTTAACATTTTAACACGCCATTCCACCCAGAAACCTGAAATATGCTAAAGGCTTGCACGGAATTGCACGTTTAAAAGACAGTATCTAGTTGTAGCAATGCCTCTGCTACCATATAACTACCACTCTGCCCCCAAATAAATAAGATTAAAAACCTGCTGCTTTCCTGCTCGGCATCTTTGTTCTCGCTTCTTGCACGTACTGTTCGAAATCGAACCGGTAAGGCTTTTGTGTTCCCATCGTGCCAAGTGTGATTGGTTCCATAAGAGTCGCTAGCACGTCCATATTATCGAAAATTGTGTTGGCCACTTGACAATGGAATAAACATTATTGCATAAGATCTTTTGATATTCATTGTTAATATACCTAAACCTACCAATTCCATAAAATTATACATTAGGTGCGGTTTATAAAGAAGAGACGTGTGGCGGTGGCGGATAGTCAAAGTAACACAATTATGAACCTTAGAGTACGTAGTATAGCGTCGTTTGGAGAAATACGCCCGCACCTCCAGGCGACGTCATATGGAGACGCGGGCGCGATTCTCTTTTACGACAAAAACGACGCTATCCTACGTACTATAAGGTTTATATTGTGTTACTTTAATTATCCGCCACCGCCGCACGTCTCTACCCAATTTTTTAAGGGGGTTTAGACCATCAAATTGATTAAAACTGCAGTACCTCACTTGCTCAATTGGGTGATATTCTGATATCACCTGAGTGAACAAAGTGGGATACTCGTAGGTAATCATATCAAAATACCTTGAGTGTTTCTTTTTCTGTCGAGTTTTCTTTCCAAATAAGGAAAGTTTTTGGTTTAACGAAAGTAGAAAATAGTAAACATCAATTGCGAATCATAAAGAAGCCTGTCGTCCGTCTGTCAGTTAAGCTACTCGGCAATACAAGTTTAGATAATGACAACATGATAACATGAACAAAGATTTAATTGTAAAATATAGGGTCTTTCTTAATATGCTGACCATTTTTGAAAGTGATGATCAGACCATCTAACTGAACTACACTCTCTATGTGACTGACATTGAATTCGCGATAAAAAATCAGCGGTTCCGTACAAAACTGAAAACCTGTACTCGACTCAAATGTATGAGACTGCTGACTTTTTTCGCACTTTCGATATTGGGTTGGTCCTATAGAGAAAGTTGTTCATTGTCTGATCATCCTCTTATAAAACCGTCAGCATAATATTAAGTTGGACCCTGTATACAAGGTGTTATAAAAATACAAATAAACATTTAAGGGGGTGGTTTAGACCATCAAACTGAACAACTTTCACTATATCGGACCAATATCGAAATCGTGAAAAATCTACTCGAGCTAAATGTATGGGACAGCAGATTTTTTTTCCCTTAATGTTTTAAATGTTTATTTTTACTTTTGTAACACCTTGCACTTAGGTAGGTTAGCTACTTTCAATGTGTAATTATCCCGACAATATTGTATATAATTTTCGTCAAACAATCGTTAGTATTATTTACGTATTTGCTTGGAAACAAATTTAAAATTATTAATAGTGGCTCTTATTTCTAGTAACTGTAAGGTAGAGAAAATAAACGCAATAACATTTTATTGCCCTACTACGCGCTTTGATATCTGTACCGTGTATAAAACGTTCACGTAACAGCTAGGAAATTGCATTGTTTTTAGTTATTCAATACTGTGGTAAAAATAATGAACATACAATTATTTTGGTTATCTATTAATCAAAAATTTGTTAAGATACAATAAATAATGAAGCGTTCGTTGGCGAAGTAGCTTCGGTATTGGAAACGATCACCGAAGTTAAGCAACGTCAGGTCCGATCAGTCTTTGGATGGGTGACCGTTTAGTGTTATTTCATCTCGAGCGTTTCCGTGCTTCGGAAGGCACGTATAGCAGTCGGTCTCGGATAGTTCCGTCAGGTGGCGTTGTAACTATTCGTTAAGCCAGGTCAAAGGCCTATTAAGGCGGCTTGAAAATTCTCTGACAGCAAGTTGACCACTAACTTGCCTCCACCAACACGCAATGGGCCCGCGTGGTGGAGTATGGCCCACTACCTTTCACCATTATTTGTAAGAGGAGGCCTTTGCCCTGCAGTGGGATTCTACATGCTATAACTTAACTTTAATAATAAATAAAACGAAAATTTAAGAATACGCGTAAGTCTTCAACAGACACAAGGTTGAGAATAACCGGAAATTGCCCATCAGAATAATGCTTCATTTACCATGCAGCAGCATAATGCTTCATTTACGTTGTAACTATTAGATAATCTGTGGCTAACTACATGGCCAGAACCTCTACCTACATTGTAATAGTGGTTACTTGATCTATGATTGATTAAGATTCATTATAATACAACTAGTATAGACTGCGCAGAGCATTAATAGATTTCCATCTATTTATCTCTTAACTATTATAAAACTGTAACAGAAGTGTGTATGTACATTGAAGATCTTTACATGATAAAGATTACCATCATGTAAACTCCAAATCAACCATTTTTTATTTTTTTTGTCCGTCTGTTTGTTTGAATGTATGTTTGTAACGGCATCACGCAAAAACTACTGAACCGATTTTGCTGAAACTTTTTTTGTTTGGTAGCTTATGATCTGACTTAAAATCTAGTATATAATTTGTGCGTAATCGCGGGTAAACTCTAGTTTAATTAAGCATAAATAAAGAATTGCGACTCTATTGCAAAAATCAACTTTGAAACAAAATAACATCACAACAAAATAACATAACAACCTTCAAGTAAATATAAAAATTACTTGTTTTGGATAATTTAGAGTACGTAACACAATTAACGAAAAAGACTTCCAGATAATTATGAATTCACAAAGAAAGAACGGCAAATTACACGGCATTCACATGCTGTTATATTATGAATTCAATACAATATATTATCAACACAAGTGTTGTGTGAGAATTAAAGTCTGCGAAATGTACAATAAAATAATAATTAGGATTAAGTAAAGTATAAAAAGATGGCACCTGCTTTTCGTCGATAAAACCTGAGAAACAGTCATTGTTCACTAAGTGAAAACTACAACATTATTAAAGTTAACTTAAATCACATTACCTAATAGTTAGACTGAATTATCTGTACTTCCTCTGAGACATGCGGCCGTAGTATGTCAGCACCCTATCCCGCCTACGGCTGCTTTACATAATAAAAGTCCTGCGGCCGTAGTATGGCAGCGTCATAGCGTAATTATAATATAGTGGCGGCTCAGCGGTCGCGGCGCCGGCGCCGGCAGGTCTATGTCGCGCGGTGTGCGAGACGACGGGGCACCGGCAAAGTCGGTACCGCCCGCAGGTAAGTTGGTACTGGGACACAGCCACCCCCCCGGTCCCCGCTCACCGCGCACGATTGACCTGTCGGACGTTACCACTAGAATAATTGCACTATGGCGCGTTATACAGCGCTATCGCGCCTTCGCTCTCTTCCTATTTGAGCGCGAACGAACGCGATAAAAGGCGTGATATAGCCTTATCGCGCGCATCATGCTACGGTCACTGACAGGCATTCGTTTCGCGCTTGCGCGCAACGCAACTGGCACATGAATGTTTTTTGCCAACTTGTGTGACGTAAATAAACGTGAGTTGATTCTTCAGCGAAATTTCTTATTTTTGTAAATAGGAATTTGTAAACGTGAGATAAATAGTCAATTTGAATATGTTCTGGTTGATGCCACTTATTTTAATGCTAATACGATACTGAGCTCTGAATTGACACTACAAACAACCTATTTCAGATTCACCCTATAAGACAATATCATGAAGAAAAGTGTTCAAGTCAGTTCATGTCAATATTTCGTCCCCTCCACGGCAAACTTGCAAACCCGCTTTTTCCATATTTTACAGGGGAGCCTAGTGTTCTTTTATTGTGTGGCCGCTGTAATATAATTATATTTTTAAACATTTCTTTACATTTTTTATGATAAATCATACAAAAAGAAAAAAAAATCGTGTTAAGTAGAGCGATTAAAAGACCGTTTCCCGTGCTCAGCGCAGATATGCAAGTTTTGCAGATTCGCAAGTTTGCCGTGGAGGGGAAGATTTGGTAGGTATACTTACTGTCGATTCAAACCAGAAGAGCATCGAAGAGCATTTGCTCGCAGCGGCAATCTTATCACTAGTTAACAAAGGTCAAATTTATATTCACTAGTGATAAGATTGCCGCTGCGAGCAAATGCTCTTCGATGCTCCTCTGGTGTGAATCGTCCCTAAGTATACCTATCAATTCCAAATATTGACCTGGCTTGGTGTGAATCGACCCTTACCTAAAATTTTCTATACAATTTTAAATATTTGATTACGGGACGGATAGGAACAAGAATGTGCTTCCATTGAAATTGTACTTACAATTTATGTGAAAGGTCCAAAATGTAAAAGTAGTAAATCTTGACACACATACCGAACACAGCCTTTGTGTCTCACAGTTCTAAAAATATACCTGAACCAAAGTACATATAACATAATAGTAGGGGCGCTTCTAACAAACCACGGGACGCGCCGGCGACACGGCAAGATGGCGGCCATGCTAAGGGTTGTTATAATCATGTTTAGGGGATATGACATAAATGTAAGATAATAAAATATGATATAAGTTTAATCGTTTAATATTTTATTAATTTGTACTGATCACTATATCTACCTAGGTATTTATTTTTGTGATAAACTATTATTTACGTTTTTAATTCAACGTTTTGTAAGAAAACACATTATTTGTCAATTAATAACATGCATTATGTACAAAAACAATTATGTAGCAGCGTAGCTTACCTATATATAATATTACCTGCAGTTTCAAACGGTATCTCCAGTAAAAGCAACAAAGTTACAAATCGCGTTAAAAAAATATCAAACCACTTTATTTCCAACAAATCTTTATTTTGATTCAATGTGGAATCACATCCGTACACAATACAACTAGTTCGAACCATTGTGGTACGTGCGCGTTCGTAAGTATAAATTTTGACACTGCTGCCGGTGCGTACCCCAAGTCTCAGTTGACTTAGGGTACTGCCCGCAGGCTTAGCGGGCCGAGACGCGCTCCTCCCGCGCCCCGCACCCCGCGCACGATAGGCCTGTCGCGACCGGAGAGCACCCTCACTATTATTAATTCACTTTGCCTGAACATAACTAATACTAACCATATTCGTAGTCCTTGCTGCGGTAGACGAATGTTTCGAAATTTGTTTTATTTCTAATGCGATCCATGCGCCTCGTCAGATTCTGTAAGTTCTCTTTGAGCTTCGCCGGCACTGACTTATCTAGTTCATTAATCGTGTATTCGAGCTGACCTGCCAAAAGATACACGTTCAGGCTTTTAAGTAATCATTGCACAATACGGGTCTAGAAATCTAGTCGTGATGTGCAAGAGATTGTTTTAGCAACTTTCAATACGTCAATCAAGAATCAAGATCATTTAAACAATTTAATACATGTCTAAAGTCGATTTAAAATCTGGTAAAGTAATTATTAATATTTAGGGTTCCGTACCCATAGGTTGAAAACGGGACCCTATTACTAAGCCTACGTTGTCCGTCCGTCTGTCCGTCCGTCCTACCTATTTAAGGCTGTAACTTTTGAACCATAATAGCTAGACAGTTGACATTTTCACAGAATGTCCGTTATTATGGCGGACTAAGTAAATAAAAATGTCAAAAAGTTAAAAATTAAGGGGGGTCCTCATACAAGAAACTAGTTTTTATCAATTTCTTTCTTCTCGCTCTATCGTAAAAACGGTAATACATGCAAGCGTCAAACTTGGTGTGATTATAGAGCAAACTCTACAGTATAACGACAAATAACAAATACCGGCCAAGTGTGAGTCGGTCACTTGGTATGTTAATATGTTGTGTGGCACGGAACACTCGGTGCGCGAGTAGCCCGACTCGCACTTGACCGTTTTATTTATTTATAGTTTTAAATTGACAAGGTAAATCAGCCTAATCATTCTCATTCTCAGAGAAATGAGTTGATAATTTAGAGAGGACAGAAGAAAAGATTTACGACTGCATCCAAGTTTTCAGATACCTGTACTTTTAGTACTAACCTCTTGCCATGGCTAAAGCTATGTACCACTCGGGATCTTTCGATGGCTTCTTCTCAAAATACTCCAACAACTTATCGAGTGTTATCGATATTCTAAACACCTTAGGTACATTGTAGATGAAATCCTGAGTATCAAAGTACGGGTAGATAGCCTCAGCCATCCCGGCTACAGTCACTAACAAGGCGATATGTTTTACATACATTTTACACAAAACTGACCGATACAAGAGTAGAAAATTAATGGGTCTCGTAAAAACTGTAGCCGGCCACACGGTGAACACTGATTGGGTGAACCTATTTCCTTAGTCATTGTTGTAAATGTACTAAACCAAATTAATCAATTTATAAAGGTATAGTACCTATACCTATCAGAAAAGCTATAACGCAAAAATTTTAGGTGGTTGCAGAGTTGTCAAATTCATAGAAAAGTTTGACGCATAATACGCATAGACGGTACAATTAAAAGTAATATTTTATATATGGAAAAAATAGTTTAGAAAATCTAGATGCCGCATATCAAATAAAATTTGCAATTGATAGTAAAGTTACGAAGATATAAAGCTTTGACATTTTCTATGGATAAGTTCAAAGCTTTATATCTTCATAATTATATTATAAATTGCAAATGTTATTTGATACGCGGCATCTAGATTTCCTAAACTATTTTTCCAAATATAAAATATTACTGTTATTAATACCGTCTACGCGTATTATGCGTCAAACTTTTGTACGAAATTGACAACTCTGCAACCACTTTAATGAAAAAGATTTCAGTTTATCGTTGGTTTGACAAAATTTTTATTTTTATTTGAAATTATACTTAGTCAGCACGTCTAGTATGATTTCTCTACACGCGCACGACGCGACTTCGCTGCGTAGAAAATAACCTGTTCCCGCGGTTTTCGGAGAGCGAAAGCCGCGCTTGCCGCGACTTGTAGTATGAGAAAAAGCCGAGTCGCGCGCAAGTAGAGAAATCATGCTCTGGATTCCTTTTCGGGATACCTAAATATTACACATTTTATAGCATTTACCACAGTTTAACATTCTGTTACTTTGTTGAAATTATCTTTAATGCAGTGTGACAAATCAAAGGTATTATGTTGATAGCAGTCGTGGTTCGGTTCCGAACTATTTCGGTGTTTTATTATTATTATGGAGCATTAACCCAGTTAGCTAATGCAATACACATTTTGTAGATCTCCCGTCCTCCAGCGTTCTATGTAACTTTATGGGTAATTGTCCAAAGTACATCAAGATAACTTTGCTTGCTCTTATGCCGTCAATTCATTGCTCTGGATTTATGAGGCAGAAAGAGCAAATTACAGCCGAGGAAAATCTTAGGTGTGCGTTAGATATATACACTCGCGTGCAATCAAATCGACTCAACCCTTTAACGCGCATGCGGGGTAACATTTCTTAAATAAGGCATAGCTGACATTTAAAAAACATACATCATTTCAAAGCTTGGAATCTAAGCTTTAAAAAAAAACATTAATCATGAAAATCGGTTCAGTATTTTTTTTATATTGAGGTTTAAATTAAAATACAGGAAAACATGCTACGCGTGGAACTCACGAGTTGCGCGTCGTTATCGCTTATTAAACCACCTGTGACTTAATTTTTTTATCAGTCGCTTATCTGAAGTTGAGCTGATAACATCTCCACTTGTAAAGCTTACGGTTTATCCAAAATTATGGATACTACGCTAATTGAAGCCGCCCAAATTGTGGCTTTATTGCAACAAGGCCTTGGTCAGCGAACTGTCGCTCGTCAGCTGCACTTGAGCCAGTCTGCTGTGTCCAGAGTATACAGAAGGTTCCAGGAGACCGGTGCCTTCACTCGTAGACCAAGATCTGACCGGCAAAGGCGCACGTCTGAGAGGGACGATCGTTTTATTGTCTCTACTGCACTGCGGAATCGCCACCTTACCGGTGTTGATGTCCAGCAGGAGCTGAGGCGAGTCCGACGGGTGGCTGTCAGTAAGTGGACAGTCAGACGACGTTTAAAGCAAGCGATCCTGACCCCAAAACGGCCTGCCACAGGTCCAAAATTGACTGCAGGCCACCGGCAAGCGCGTTTGCAATTTGCACGGGAGCACCGTCTGTGGAGCATCGACCAATGGCGGCCTATCCTGTTCACTGACGAGTGCAGAGTATGTCTGCATGGCAGTGACAGGAGAGTCCGGGTCTATAGGCGTCCGGGAGAGCGCTTTGCAAAGTGCTGTTTCCGTGAAACAGTCGCATACGGAGGCGGTTCCTGTATGATGTGGGCTGGCATATCCCTAGAGGGTAGAACAGCCCTCGTTTTCGTGCCTGGGGGAGGCCGAGGAGGCGGTCTGACCGCTGATCGGCATATCACCGACATCCTACTTGATCATGCGGTCCCGTATGCAGGCTTTGTCGGGGATAACTTCGTGTTAATGCACGATAATGCCCGGTGTCACACTGCACGTGTCACTAGTCAGTTCCTCGACGAAGTCGGTTTACGGACCATGGACTGGCCAGCGCTCAGTCCCGACATGAATCCGATTGAGCATGTATGGGACCAGCTCATACGCAAAGTCCGGGCCAGAGATCCAGCTCCTTGGAACATCCAGGAGCTAAAAGAGGCGTTGTTAGAGGAGTGGGAAGCGTTTCCTCAAGAAGACATAAAAAAATTGATCAGATCAATGAGGAATCGCGTAGAAACTCTTATAAGGGCTAGGGGGGGAAACATTCCGTATTAATTTAATAAATTTTCCTTGTTTTCGTTCAAATTTTTGGTTTTATTCAAAGGATTGGCTAACCTCAATTCATTTCTTAATTTATCATTTCTCCTATACCTATAGTCAAATTTCAATAAAAAAAAAATTACTGTACCGATTTTCATGATTAATGTTTTTTTTAAAGCTTAGATTCCAAGCTTTAAAATGATGTATTTTTTTTAAATATCAGCTATGCCTTATTTAAGAAACGGTATGCCGTATGCGCGTTAAAGGGTTGAGTCGATTTGGTTGCACGCGAGTGTAGTTACTGCAAGGAAACTTGACTTACATGCGTTAATAAAGCAGTAGGAGAGCGCTCATATAGAAGTCATAAATGTATTTTTTCGTAACATTTCTTTAATATTATGCTGAATTTTGAGGCAAGTTTACACAATGTTATAAAGGTAATTCTTTTATTATGTTATAGGAGATAGACGTACTTTTTGTTATCGACTGCTGCAAGGCTGATACAGTGTTCATAGGGTGTAGAGCACCTCTGTGATGGGGATGAAGCAGGTCTGGCTTTCACAACTCCAGTCGATTTAGGAGTTACAGTCGTTCAAAGGTCAGTAAAAATTAACGATCAGCTGCGAGGTTGATCATATGATATTATTGTGATATGCATTGCAGCTTTGTGAACAGTACAAAAACTGACATGGTCTGTCAGTCCCTTCAGGAGATACAGCTGTACAAAGCCATTTTTGTACTGTTCGCATAGCTACAGTGCATATGACAATAATACCTGCATATTCATGCATATTCTAACCGACTGGAGTTATGCAGGCAAACCTAGTTCATCCACATCACAGAGATGCTCTACACCCTATAAATACTGAATCAGCCTTGCAGCTGATGTTAACAAAAGGTACGTCTATCTCTTATACTATTACCTATGCAGAACATAGCCAGCGATAAATCGGTTTAGCTGTTTACACTCACTTTCTACAAGGGAAGAAAGAAGTTAGTTCTAATATCGGGACGGTTTTTTAACGACATGATCAGACTATCAAACTGAACAACTTTAACTATGGGACCTAATTCGAAATCGCGAAAAATTCAGCAAATCCATATAAAATTGCAAATCTACTCGACCCAAATGGGACAGCAACTTTTTTTTCGCGATTTCAATTTTGGTCCCAAAGAGAAAGTTGTTCAGTATGATGGTCTGAAGATCCAATTAAAAAACTATCAGCATAATAAGAATATATACAAAATTCGTTCACATCAATCTAAACACTTCTTATACAACGTGTTAATGAATTAACGCAAAACTAGAACGTATTAGTTTGTTTAGAATCGAGAGCAGAATTGGATTATCATGGTTTCAACGTAGGTATTTTTTTTCAAAATATTAAATAATTTGTTTGTAAAATTGAAAACTTACTGAACTCGATCTCAACTCACCGCTCAGGTATTTTCACACTACTTACTACCAAAACAAGATTCTTGTAATGTATCCATGAGCATGTTAGCAATTTCATTCATTGCTGAGATGATAACAAATCATTTTTGTCCCAAAACTTAAAATGCGAATAATCATAATAATGAAATTATTGTTTCAATCTAATTATTTCGTTATAAAATCAGTTGGGGTGTATGAGGTTTTGCGCTTATTCATTAACACGTTGTATAGATACAATACAAGTCAAGACCGTACTTAACTTACCTAGTAAACGTATATATTTTTATTTATTTAGATTATTTTCTATTTATAAACATATACATTTATTAGAATTGGTCAAAAGCCTTGATATATTAGTATGTCAAGGCTTTTGACCAATACTAATAAAATTTACACAGTTATACTGGGTGGAACGTAACGAGGGGCTTTCCATTTAAGGATGTATTCAGACAATGAAACTAAACATCTTTCCCTAACATCGAAAAACGAAAAAAATTGTTGGACCTCCCATATAAAAGTGCGGATTAGTCGATTTATTTTCTTGTTTTTCGACTCATATTCCTCAGGGAAAGTTGTTTAGCTTTATTCTCTGAATACATCCTTAAAAGGAAAGCCCCTCGTTACGTTCCACCCAGTATAAATAATGTACACACGGCGACACATCAAGTTATACAAAACCAACATAAGCTGGCCGCGCGAAGGTCGAGTAGCGTATAACGTCGCGCGGCCAGCTTATGTTGGTTTTTTTATAACTTGATGTGTCCCATTTGTACTTTTGTTTTTCAAGCGTATGTATTTATGTATGTATGTATGTTTGTATGTCTATTTCTTTGGCACGCCCTACAACCTAAACGGCTTGATGGATTTTAACGTATGAGGTGTCATTAGATTCAGAAAAATTATGAGACTGACATGGGCTATATTATTTTTAAATGGCGTCTGCGTATTAAAAAAGAGAAGGGGAATAAACAACTTTTTTTTTCAAAAATACACTATGGGTATCAAATGAAAGCTAGTGAACAGAAGATTCCAAATATAAACAGGTTCCTTCTTAATATACTGACACTTTATAAGGGGATGATCAGACCATCAAACTGAACAACTTTCTCTATGGGATCAACATCGAAATCGCGAAAAACAAATCTGGTGTCCCATACATTTGGCTCAAGTAGGTTTGCAGTTTTGTATGGAAGAGGCGATTAGTAAAGAACAGTGAAAACTCATGGTAGGCCTACTGTTGTAGGAAGGCCCACCTTTGGTACATTCGTTTCAGTATGGAACACGTCACGTGGTGATAGGTGTCTAACCTGTCACCCTCAAAAACACGGCATAAGAATATCCATCAGTCGCCTCTTACGTCATCTACGGAAAGAAAATGGCATGATCCGTTCTAAGCCGGAACGAAATGGCTATTTAATTATAATTACTCGCGTGTACATACTAGGTACATGCCCATTAAAATTTATAATAAACTACGTTTAATATAGGGTCCTTCTTTATATGCTGACACTTTTTTAAGGGGATGAGCAGACCATCATACTGAACAACTTTTTCTGTGGCATCAATATCGAAATCGTAAAAAATAATTAGCTGCTCCATACAAAACTGCAAATCTACTCGAGCCAAATGTATACGGGATAGCAGATATTTTTTTCGCGATTTCGATGTTGGTGTTAGAGAAAGTAGTTCAGTTTGATGGTCTGATCATCCCCTTAAAAAAATGACAGTATATTAAGAAGGACCCTGTGCAAATGTTTTTATAATTTAGAAGAATATTTTGAAAGTACTATGAGATTTAAAAAAAGTTATGTTTTTATTAGTTTTAAACATGTTACTGTGCCCTTAAAGGGTTTATGTGTGAACTGTTTTACATTTTTAAGATCTCATGTAACCACATAATGCAATAAATTATTATGATGATTACTATCATCATCATTCTCTTGCCCATTCCTCATTATTCGGGGTCGGCGCTCTTCCACACACCTATCTATTTTGTTGTCTATACACTTTTCTTCGGCCTTCCTCTCCTCAATTCACATCCATTTTATGATTTTGAAATCTAAATCAGGTTTTATTTGTTAGTTTGAGCTACTATGTATGTATGTCATATACTCATATCCTCTCACATCCAGCACAACAAAGAGTGTGGGCCGGGCTTACCTACATTAGTTAGTGGAGAGACTGAAAGCGCTTCTTTTGGAAGGGCGCGATCGCACACTACAGTCTACAGATTTATTTTACAACCGCGCGCAAGCTCACGCGTTTTTTGCCATGCGAACACTTTTCAACAACTTCATTCATTCTCCGTTATACCGACGTACAGTTTAGTAAGATAGATACAATCACAGTGTTGTTATTTCATGTGTTTAGATAGAATATGGCAGTGTCACATCAGTGGTTCATACAATGGTCGCCGCCATCGATGGTGTTTGCGGATATTAGTAGACAATATGACAATGTTAATCAGTTAAACAACGTACCCAAATGGAGCGATCAGTTTTTAGCTAAACCCAGTGACGATGGATTCAATTATCAAAGACCGTATGAGCAACCGGTAGAAAATAATAATAATGATTTTGAAACGAGTGCAAGATTTAAAAATAAAGGTACGTTATTTTTATCAGGCTTTTTATGTAACCTGTTCAGTGTCCCACTACTGGGCGAAGGTCGTCGCTCTCTTTCTACAATATTTGCTCACTATTTTTTGCAAATATCGGCCAACTCTTCGGGAAAGCAGCGTTGTATCTTCATCTTTTCTGGGTCAGTCATTGAGTTAAATATAAGCCTTCTGATCGAAATATAATAAGTGTCAGCATATAAAGAAGGGTATAAGCTGACACTTTTTTAAGGAGATGATCAGACCGTCAAACTGAACAACTTTCTCTATGACACCAACATCGAAATCTCGAAAAAAAAAAAAAAGTTCCATACAAAACTGCAAACCTACTCGAGCCAATGTGTGGGACACGAGGGATAGAGAAAGTTGATCAGTTTGACGGTCTGATAATCCCCTTAAAAAAGTGTCGGTATTATAAGAAGGACCATGTTTACACTGAAATGTAACTTTTGTAGATGGTCATATACAGGTGTAGCACCCTAGTAATACTTAAGGGGGTGCTTCAGACCATCAAACTGAACAACTTTCACTATTGAGCCAAGATCGACAAAAAATAAAAAATATCTGATGTCCCATACAAAACTGCTGTACCGACTCGACTACAATGTATGGGACAGCTGATTTTTCTCGATGTTGGCTCCATAGTAAAAGTTGTTCACGCTTGATGGTTGAAACCACCCCCTTAAGTATAACTAGGTTGTTTTGTTACACACTGTATAATTCAATATTTAAAGTTTAGAGATGATTATGTTTCTAGTTTACCCACTTAATTCAATATAATAATTGTAATAGTTCTCTTAATTGCAGTAAACAATTGTGGATAATTCGGTAATCCACGAACAGGCACTTTGTAGAGTAGCTAAGGCAACATTTTATTAGAATTATATTATCGTACAAGACGAAACCAGCATTTAAATTGCGCAAGTCTTTAAAATTTTAAATAGTATTGTTACGATTTAAAATTTATGTACGTATGTAGTTGGTTAAGTATTTCGTCTGTACCTATTATGTATGTCAGGTAATTTGTAATCAAGTGCTCGCACATGGATCTAGTATCTTATATAAGAACCTAAGTGTACCTAACTAAAATTATGCTCTAATTTTAATCCACTTAGAATTAACAAAATTTATGTAGGAATCTAATTTGTATCAGCAATTCAGAAATTGAAGGTTGATGATCCACTTTAATAATAAACAGTATTTACGTAAATGTAAGTCTATTTTAAAAGTGTAATGAGTGAATACCTAGTAAAATAATCACTGACTACATTAGGGTATGATCTTGGATACTGTATAAGAATTAAAGCATCGTGCTTTTGTTCTCATTTTATCACATGCAGAGCTCTAACATTTTGTGCAATAACTGAGTCTGTGTTCAAGTAAGTGCACTTGGGTTGCGAGTGAAAGTATCCAAAGGTAAAATTTATCGACTCATATAACGATATTGTAGAAATAAAAAAATACCTATGTACCTATATACCTTAAGTGGTATCGCAACTATGGCTTTAAGCTTAAAAATAGTCTGAAACCTGGAGTGCGATTTTTGAAACTCATATATTGAACTCAGCAGTAGTATGAACAGATATGCATCTTTCTACTGCTGATTTGATTTAAAAAAATCACAATCCAGAAGTGCGATTTTTGATAGTCAAATCAGCAGTAGAAAGATGCATATCTCCATACTAATTTTGACATTTTTTACTGCTGAGTTCAACGTATGATTTTCAAAAATCGCTCTCCTGGCTCATCAAATTCGTAGGTAAGGTCGTAGTTGTCTTCATTTTTAACCATAGCCATAAGCTTACGCCATAAGTTGTATATATGGTTGTAAATTATATCCTTTTTCGTAAATAAAACGCGTTGACTCCCGTCTGTTCAAGGTAGAGACAAATACCTACTCGTACCATCTAAACTGCTTGGTCGTATTAAAATTAAAATTTAAGAAAAAATTAAATTAAAGATTTAATTTTCGAACTGAACGTGCTTTACATTGAATGATAAAAAAGATTTTGGTACGAATGATGGGGAACGAAATTATAATTCACAGTTAATGGACTCTGGAAAACGAATCGCTATTAAAATTAAAGTACTTATTTAAGAATCAAAAGTATTTAAGTATTTAAGAATTCAAAAAACACGTGCAATCATTATTAAAAAAAAGAAAGTTTACAATTCAAAACGATTAGCCCGTAGGTAGCAATCTATAAAATCGATCGATTAGATCTGCGTTACGCGAGTGTTCAAGACGCGTGGACAGCTGCACTCTTCTATCTCGTGTCACGATGCGCCGGAGCAGATTATCTCACTCTATGGAAATCGATTAAGTTTTTTATGTCTGTTATAATTTGCTGTTATGTTTATTCTGCCCCAAACACTCGCAAAGTAAACAAATTAGGTATTATTTGCAGAACATTTTTCGAAATGTCGCTCCATATCGAAGCGCTCGTTGGCGTAGTGGAGCTTCGGTAACAGAATAGGTAAAAGTCATTGACCTGTTCTTTTATAAGACATCAATGGTAATGATAATGGTGGTGGTGATGGTTCTACATACAGAACGGGCACTCCCCGCCCCCCTCTGACTTCAGATACCCCACATCACCTCACACTTTCTGGGGAAACTTGAGGGGAGCCGAGCAAGGTAATGCAGTCAGGCGCGCGCACCCGTTGCATAAAATAAAATAAATTATTTTATTTTTCTATAAAATTCACATTATAAGTGATTTTTCTATAAAATTCACATTATAAGTGATTCTTTAGCTTAAATACTATTTTTTTAATAACAGAAAGAACTATTTAATGTAACAAAATGTATAATGATGTTCATACGATGCGTGGTGAGTCAACAGACATAAAAGTGCACATGTGCGAACGTCATCATGTCAAATCTAAAACGTTATTTGAAGTGCCGATACCGGTCCTGTGCTTCGGTATTGGAAACGATAACCGAAGTTAAGCAACGCCAGGTCCGGTCAGTCTTTGGATGGGTGACCGTTTACTGGTATTTCATCTCGAGCGTTTCCGTACTTCTGAAAGCACATTAATCAGTTGGTCTCGGATAGTTCCATCAGATGGCGTTGTAACTATTCGTTAAGCCAGGTCAGAGGCCTATTAAAGGCGGCTTGAAAATTCTCTAACAGCAAGTTGATCACTAATTGGCTCCACCAACACGCACTGGGCTCGCGTGGTAGATAATGGCTCACTCCCTCTCACCCTTATTTGTGAGAGGAGGCCTTTGCCCTGCAGTGGGATTGTACAGGCTGTAACTTACTTTTTTATTAGGTCCCTCAATGTTATTTACTGGAAGATTAGTTTTCGGGCAAGGCAATGTTCTGGAAGCGACGTAATATCTTGTCATTTCAATCTCTAAATGCAAAAATGGTGGAGAGAAAATAATTCGAACTCCATGGAGAAAAACAATAGCTTAATTTAAAAAAAATCCTTACTTCTCTTTCTAACTGTATGCTGGATCTATTTCTAACAGAAACGGCAATGTCAAATTTTGACTTTGTGAATGTAATTTTTTTCTTAATGGCCAGTTATTTTAAGTTTACCAAGGAGTTCAGTGACGTCACTGGACCGACCAATAAACGTCGTTATTTTATTAAAAATATCAGTAATCCTTTCATTTTAAAATCTCTGACATAGAAAATAATTATTGAGATAATTATCTCGAAATGGTTTTCGATTCAGCCCTCCAAAAAAATCTTGACACACCGAATTATTTGGTAGCTAATTATAGTTATTATGTAGCCGATAAAAAGATGGTTCGATCGGTCAATTTGTAACATGCCCATTACGTACCTACCAAAAGTACAAGGTAATTGCAAACTCTACAATTATTGTGTCTTAATATACATTACCGGCTACCAGTGTAATTCTAATAGGTAATTAGTTTTCTTTCTTCGATTCGTGTAAGTATAGACATAATGGAATAATGTTGGTTAATAACGTTGAAATTTTAATTTGTAACACTCAAGCACTAGTTACCTCATCTATTAGCGCTATGCTATATGTATAAAGAATCCAAAATCTGCCAACAAACAGACAAAAATTAATGCATTCCATTAAGAATTCTGAATCGCCCCGATAAATTTTTTTGCATATTGACATCATTAGCATCCTTTTAAACTAAGAGTCTACTCATTAAACGGAAGAACTTTTACTATAGAAGCAAATCGATCGTAGCAAAAAAAAAATCTGCTGTTCCATACTAAACTACAATGCCCAAGCGACTCAAATGTATGCAACAGCTGATTTCTTTTTGGCTCCGATCGGTTTGCTCAGTTTGAAAATTGAAGTTGTTCAGTTTGATGGGTACACTCTTCGTTTAAAAGGATGCTAATGATATCAATTTCACCCTGTATAGGCACCAAATGGAAGTTATAATTTTTATTTAGTGAACTTCGTCTTCTGATAAGATGAAAATTAAAAGAATTAAGATTTACAAGACGCACACGGAATTTTTGCGGTATGACGGTAAAAAAAACAGACCAAATACCGCCGCCAGACCTATTTTTCTGACCTTTAAAGCAAACAACTACTGGCAAGATATTTTCAATTCCTTAATGAGGAAAAAAATATAATTTACCTACCAGACCCAGGTGGAATTTCGAGCTGTGCCACTTAAAAACAAATAAACAAAACTCTCAGACATTATTCTGACATTTTAATAAACACCAGTTTTTAATTCCTAACAACATTTAAGGGTGTGTTCAGACAATGAAACTAAAAAACGTTCCCTGAGAAAATAGGTCGAAAAACGAAAAAAAATTGTGAATTCCTTAGAAAATTGGCTGATCTGGAGCCCGATTGCGCTAAGTTAAAACATCGAAGTTCTATTCTTATCCAATTTCAGTTCTAATCACATTGCAATCCAATTACTATTCAACTGTGCTGAATTCCGCATCGCGCTAAACTCTATGTACAACTATTCTTCATTCCAAATAATGACGACGAGTTTTTCCGATTCCTATTTAGCTTTCTGGCTAATTCTGATTACCAAATGTAAATAATTTATTGGATACATATACTATCCGACATATCTTGGACGTTACTAAAGCTGTTCTAAGAATAAGTGAGAGGAAGTGTTTTAAATCTCTGTTTCTGTAATGCAAAATAGCCTTAAAATTTCGTTGCTATTTTGAATGGAGTATAGTAACTGACAGCTCTTAACGTCTGAGCGATCTGTCAAAACGGCCCTAACGGCTGGCAAGAGCCAGTACCGCGATTAGCACAATACCAAATGTGTCAAAAGTTATGGTTCGTATGTGGTCCAATCACGGTTCAATCACCGAATACTTTTGTATGGGACTTCCAAACATTTTTGACCGATGCGATGTTCCTTACGGAAAGTTTTTTAGTTTCATTCTATGAATATACCCTTAAAATGTATCAGTACCTAATTAAAAATTAGTGGTGTATACTTTACAACAAGGCTTGTAGTCTTATTTTGTAGCAGAACCAGAAAACAATACTCGGGCGATATTTATACCGTTTCGAAATTTTCACGTGTGGTTCAGACCATCAAACTGAACAACTTTTGCTATGGAAGCACACCTCATACATTTGACTCTAGTAGGCATTGCAGTTTAGTATAGAAAAGATGATATTTTTTTGCGATTTCAGGTTTGCTCCCATACTAAAAAAAATTCAGTTTGATGGTCTGAACCAGCCCTGAAAATTACGAAACGGTAAAATATTGGTACCTACTACGGCACAACATAGTAGGTAATTATCACTAACCGGGATTCGAACCTAATATTCACGTGTTCTAACTCTATAGTTCATTTCAAATAAGGTTTACGGAGGGCTTACACCATGTATAGTTTTTTTTACAGGTAAAAAAAGTGCTTTAGTACTTAGTTTTATTATCTTTTTATCGATTAGTATTGTCCATCATTGCTATTAACATGAATATTTACCTAACGGAGGCTTTTTTTTGCTCTTCGCTGCGCCGCAGACCCGGAACGCACGACGTACGACCACGTCTAGTATGATTTCTCTACACGCGCGCGACGCGTCTTAACTGCATAGGAAATAACCTGTTACCGCCCTTCTCGGAGAGCGACAGCCGCGCCTGCCGCAACCTGCACGTCTAACATGATTTCTCTACACGCGCGCGATGCGCCTTCGCTGCATAGAAAATAACCTGTTCCTGCGCTTATCGGAGAGCGAAAGCCGCGACTTGTAGTATGGGAAAAAGCCGAGTCGCGCGCAAGCAGAGAAATCATGCTAGACGTGCTGTAGTATGGAAAAAAGAGTCGCGCGCAAGTAGAGAAATCATGCTAGAGGGCCAGGAGTGAGATTTTTGAATCTCATTCGCTGAGCTCAGCATTTGAAAATGTCAAAATTACTATGGAGATTTTCATCTTTCTACTGCTGATTTGACTTTCAAAAATCGCACCCCTGAAGTATGATTTTTAAAAGTCAAAACAGCAGTAGAAAGATGCATAAATAGTAATTTTGAGATTTTCAACTGTTAAGCTCCAGGAAAATAATTCCGCTTAGTCAATCTTCGTTTGCGCAGAACAGACCCTAGTCCCCGTCTAAACCCGAAGACAATTAGTAATCAAGGGGTGCAAAATCGGGTAGCAGAGAAAAGAGCGCAAAAACAATTTGCCAATAGCAGCAAAGGATTGAAGGTGGCACATCCTGATTGCCTGACTTATAAACTTGGTACTAATGGACCTACCCTTAATTTTGCGTACGTAAAGGTACGTTGCACGCCATGTCCTCGCGCTATTAACTTCTCGTTAACTCGTTTTTTTTTATTTACATAGGTAAGTATAGGTATGATAAACTTTTAGACATTATCAAGCTCATAGAAATAAAACTGACAAAATTAAGACAACTTTCGTTGCCGTCTGTGCCTAAACGTAGTTTACAAAAATGAAACACGTCTACCTGTTGTAATACTTATAGCAAAAGTACATCCCCGGCACTCCATACGATCTCACCTCACGACGCTTCAATATCACTGCAACAAGAACAAATGAGTCACGTTGCAAGTTCTGACACGAGAATTGTCTTTCGCGTTGTTCGCTTTTTTGCTTGCCACGAGGCTCCGTAATACGCAATCTGTTGAAGTATGGGATGAGGTGCGGTGTGGAACCTGGAAGTATGGGATGAGGTGCGGTGTCTGAAGTTAGTGAGGGGCAGGGCGTGGCTATTCTGCATTGTACAGTACCATGAAGTTCTTTGTGTGAGTTTCGTTGCCGACCGTACTTTAATATAGCGCCTACTATACAGGGTGAGATTAATATCAGTAGCATTTGCATCCTTTTAAACTGAGGCCGAGATTCAGAGACGATTTTTTAGTCTTAACTCGAGCTAAGCAAGGCGAAAATGTATGGATTTTGACATACGGGAGTTCGAACTATGACTTAAAAATCGTCTCTGAATCTTGGCCTAAGAGTCTACCCATCAAACTGAATACATCAACTTTACTATGGGAGCAAAAAGATCGGAGCAAATAATCAGCTGTTCCATACTAAACTGCAATGCGTATTCCACTCAAAGGGATGCAACAGCAGATTTTTTTCGTTGCTCTAATCGGTTTGCTCCCATATCGTAAAAGATGGTCAGTTTGATGGGTAGACTCTTAGTTTAAAATGATGCTTATGATTTCAATTTCACCCTGTATACCATCCGTCCTCGTAAAGACAATTCAAACTTCTGATCAATATTTAGATATCATTATCATTGTTCTTTTACAATAAGTATCTACCTACTGTTTATATTATGTATTAACGATTCAGAATGAACTTAATTCTTTTTTGTTTTTGTGAAGTGAGTTGACGAGACGTATGAGAGAAATGACATGGAAATAATAGCTGGATTTTAATCGTATAGTTATGCGTAAGTGACTTTTTATATTGTACTCCAGGAGTGCGATTTTTGAACATCACACGTTCAAATCAGCAGTAGAAAGTGACGTAAAATCAATGATTTACCATTTTTGAGTTTCACATTCTATGAGTTTTGAGTTTTGCAACGAGTGCTCCGAACAGTCGTATTGAATCTCGCTCACCACTCAAATGTTTTTTTTATAATGTCTTTAACGGCTCTGGATACTAGTCCTTTTGAGCCATTCGTTTTTTTTTCTTTATATTCTTTATTTTGATGAAGGGATGATAGATGACGATGAATCTGTGGTCAATTTCGTAAGCTCGCGCGATGCCGCCAAAATGACCACGGACGAGTTAACTTGAACCAAAACTTATGTACTGTTATCGTATTTATTTGAGATTCTTGTTACGTCGGTCGTTTTACGCAACTGTTTGGTACACAATCCGCACGAAATTATGTCACAAATATCACTAAAACCAATTTTTTACGAATTTCAAATACAACGAAACACAACAACAGCAATGGCGCCAAGCAAACTCCATTTGTCAATGTCATGCCAGCGTTGCCACCTTACCTCTGGAACTTCTAAAAATACTTGGTCCTAGTCCGGAACAAGTAAAAAGTCGCTAGATATTGTGTAGAATAAAGTAAAAAAATAATACGAATGGCTCAAAAGAACTAGTATTCAGTGCCGTTAAAGACACAAAAAAAATTGGCAAATGACAGTGTTTTGGTTTGTTTTACAAATTTTACAAATATAACCTATAAGTTTTAGTTATCACTTATTTATAATAAGGTTTTAAATTATTTTCATTCAAAACATGAATCAAAATAGTTCATGGAAGTTTAGTGACGATGGAGACTTAAATGGATACACCCTGATAATACCCAGTGTGGCAGTCGGCAATGTTGGGCAACTCGCCTGTGACTTGCTAATTTCATCATTGCAAATGAAGAAAATAGCTTCAGTGTACAGTCCTGCACTCATCCCCGTGGTCGCGTATGACCCGTACGACCTATCCTCCAACAGGTTCTCATGTTCCTGTGAAGTTTACAAATGCACTTCTCGTAAAATCGCCGTGCTACAGCTGAGAGCACCTCTGGTTTATAAATATGCAAGAGCATTTCTCGAAGACTTATTGAAAACATTTAAAGAGAAAAATGTCAAGGAAATCATTGTTCTGACAAGTAGTTTTGCGCATGAGAAAAAACACATACAAACATCACCATTTAGATATGTTGCCAGTGATAACAGTTCTTATAAGAAAACTATTAAAACATTGAATTGGTTGGAGCATGACTTTGTGGATAGAGTTAAGATCTATGGCGGTGGTTTTGCTTCACTATTATATGATATCAGTCAGGAGTTTAAACTACCATGCTTAATTGTGTACAAGTATTGTTCAGAAGGTGACAACATACCAGATGCATATGACATGATTGATTATTTGAAAGACGTTCTTCCCATGTTCAAGGATAATCTTGATATTTTGTCACAACTTGTGCAGCCGGTCTCGTGGAAACTTCTATTCGGCAGACCACCTCCAAGTGACATCTATTGAATGAGTTTATAAACAGGGGAAACTGAAATTCAAATGTTATATTGTCTAAAAGAATGTAATTGAACTCATAAGTGAATTTTTAAATAAAATGTGTATTTAAATATTTTTATTACAGTTTTTTGCATTTTCTTTATCCCTTTTGATTTATGTAGATAATCAATTCTATTATATCTAAAAGTACCTATTCTGTTCTTAGTTTCAGCTAATCTCATTCATTTCATCTTACATACTCGCTAATTTATCAATTAATCTCAATGTTCCGAATAAAACTAACATTGAGTTCATGATAGGGCCTGTTTCACCACTTTTGGATAAGTTCTTGTTAGCTTATCCGACAGCTCATTTGACATATTTTGTATGAAAAATATGTTAAATGAGCTGTTGGGTGAACTCAATGTAAGTTTTATTCGGAACATTGAGTTATTATTACTAGATTAACATTCACTGCATATCTAATTTTAGAAAGCTAGCTTCAGGTTACCATTTGTGACCTATGAAAGTGAAACTGTATGCTAATAATTACTATTAATTGAACTGATTTCTTACATAAGAATTAACTCTTGGACGGGGTTTAACTTTTAAATCTTTAGTTTTATTTGAAACAACACAACATGGCTGTAACAGTGTGTGTGTGTTTATAATAATCAATAATATTTGAAGTTATGTAATAACAGTCATAAGAACTGAAAGTAAATGTTTGTAAAATAACAGTAAATAATTAATTCTTTGTTTGTAACGGCATACTTCTAATGAACGCATATAGTGAACGCATATACAACGTGTTAATGAATAAGCGCAAAACCTCATACACTCCAACTGATTTATAACAAAATAATGAGATTGAAACAATTCATTATTTTTATAGTTAATATTTAAAATTCTTCGCATTTTAAGTTTTCAGGCAAAAATGATTTGTTGTCATTTCAGCAATGAATGAAAGCGCTAGCGTGCTCATGGATACATTTTGAGAATCTTGTTTTGGTAGTAAGTAAGGTCGGTGTGCCCGTGCGGTGGGTTGACATTGAGTACAGTAAATTTAAAATTATACATATAAATTATTCTATATTTTGAAAAAACTATTAATGTTGAAACCATGATAATTCGATTCTGCTCTCGATTCTAAAGAAACTACTTTCTAGTTTTGCGTTTATTCAAGTGTTCAGTGGTTACCTTCCTATTAAAATAATTTTATTTGTGGCTGTAGGCAACAAAATACAACAGATGGTGCAATTAATCTTCCATACCCACCATATTTTATTTTTGTCTGCACAAATTATATACCAGATTTTAAGTCAGATGATTAGCTATGAAACAAAAAAGTTTTATCAAAACAACATACAAACAAACAGAGACAAAAATTCTAAAAAGATTTGATTTATACCTAAAAACCACATTGTTATCTTTTCCATGTAAACATCTTCAATGTACACTTGGCGACACATCAAGCTACGCAAAACCAAAATAAGCTGGCCGCGCGTAGGTAGAGTAATGTATAACATCGTGCGGCCAGCTTATATTTTGTTTGCGTAGCTTGACGTGTCGCCGTGTGTACAGACACACTTCTATTACAGTTTTATAATAGTTTAGATTTCTGGTATTTCTAACATTTTGCTATCCACACCATAATAGTTATTACTTTGATAGGTACCGAGAATCTATCAAATAGGATGAATGATATTACTAGTTGAAAATGTAAAGTCTTTAAAAAATATAAAATTTTTTAATAAAAAAATGTAAAATTTTTGAAAGTCAAATCAGCAGTAGAAAGATGCATATCTCCATAGTCATTTTTACATTTTCAACTGCTGAGTTAAAAGTATGAGTTTGGAGTGCGTTTTTAGAAACTCACACGTACGTTGCGGGTACTTACCTATACAAACATTTCCGTCAGACTACATGAAAGCGACCGGCGTGACGCTATGGCTGGCGATGCTGGGTCTTGCTGCGCAGGCGCAGACGGTGCCCGCGGACATGGACACGCCGCCGTTCAGCACGCTCTACAAGTGGAAGCAGGTCGACTTCGAGTTCCCTTCTGTCAGGCACAGGCGACAGGCTTTATCCTCCGGGTATGTTGTTATAACTTCTATAAAGATAACAAGGCCGAGCATAGGCCATAGTGAAGACTGCACTTTTACTGAGTAGGGAAATTTAAAATCTTATCATAGTCATGATCATATCAGCGGATAGACGTCCACTGCTGAACATAGGCCTTCCAAAAGACCAATTATGTTTTTTTTCTCGTAGTTAATATGTAGTTAGGAACTGTGTACATATGTACAACTAATTGTAAACATAACAACACATATACGCGTTCAATGAGGGTTCTAACGACTAATTTGCCAGCTTCAGTTTTCCATCACGTCAGTTTATCAAATTACTTGTATTGGTCGCCTGCTACGGTCCTGATATTCATCACTCATGCTTCTTCGATATTTATAAGTCTCATCATATCTGTAGGTTTCGGATCTTGTCAAAATCACGTAGATTATTGTTATTAAACTTCAGTGAAGCATACTCAACTGCAAATACTTTGCGGCGACAAGGTTCTATCTATGGTAACCTACATATCTCGATATAGTCGATAGAGAAGTCCCCACAAAAGACTGATGTGTCTCAATGGTGTAATTAAAGACAAAAGCTTGTAGAATCCCACTGTACGGCAAAGGCCTTGTCCCACGAATAAGGGTGAGAGGGAGTGGGCCATACTCCACCACGCGGGCCCAGTGCGTGTTGGTGGAGGCCAGTTAGTGGTCAACCTGCTGTCAAAGAATATTCAAGCCGCCTTAATAGACCTCTGACCTGGCTTAACGAATAGTTACAACGCCATATGACAGAACTTCCCGAGACCAACTGCTCAACGTGCCTTCCGAAGCACGGAAACGCTCGAGATGAAATACCACTAAACGGTCACCCATCCAAAGACTGACCTGACGTTGCTTAACTTCGGTGATCGTTTCCAATACCGAAACTCGACTACGCCAACGAGCGTGCAATTAAAGACAATGGAACTTATATCAATTTTCACATTCCAGGACTTACATACCTGCCAGTGTACTGCCTTTGGGACTCGAAGTGTGGGGCTCCCGTGTGTTTGTCACGCTGCCAAGCTGGCGACGAGGTGTGCCAGCAACGTTGGCGACGGTCCCGCGCGCCGGCGGCCTCACCTCACCCCCACTGAAGCCCTACCCTAACTGGAGCTATCATAGAGCTTTTGGTAAATACCATGAAAACATACAATGTAAAAATATCAACATACAAATATTAAAAAATACCCACCAGGGGTACCTACGGTGGAATTCATGTTATCTTTTTGCATAGGAGGGAAGTCTAAATAAGACCTACTTACAGGTCATGTGAGGTGATGAGCCACAAAAATTGAATAGACCACTCTTTCGAATTGGTATAACTATACATTTTCGGTTGTTATAAATATGTTTTCCATATTTCAGGTGACGACAAAAACTGTTCTGGGCTAACATCGGTGTTTCGAATTAATGTTGATCCCTGTGACAGACTTTGGGTTCTCGATTCTGGCCAAATCGACTTACAGGAAAATCCTAAACAAATATGCCCACCGAGCATAGTGGTGTTCGATCTACGAACAGATACACTTATGGCTCGGTATCCGATTCCCGAGAAGTATGTTCTACAAGATTCCCTTTTCTCTAATATAATTGTTGATACCCGAAGGGATGACTGTACTGACCTTCACGCGTACATCGCGGACACCTGGCGCTTCGGTCTTCTAGTCTTCAGAGAAAGCGACGCAAAGTTTTGGAAATTCTCTCATCCATTATTCTATCCAGACCCATTGGCTTCCAACTACACACTTCATGGCATTAACTTCCAATGGGCTGACGGAATTTTTGGATTGGCTTTATCGCCTATTGACCAATTTGAAGAGCGAATATTATTTTTCCATTCGCTGTCAAGCTACAGAGAGTTTTACGTATCTACGAATGTGTTGCAAGAGCCTCTGCGTGTGAACGACAGTTCGTCTGAGTTCAATCTAGTCGGGGAGAGTAAAGGATTGTACAGCCAGTCTTCTGCCTCTGCTATTGATAGACGAGGAGTGATGTTCTACGGGTTGGTGTCCAGGGACAGCATTGGTTGTTGGGATACAAATACGCCCTATTTGAAAAGAACGAACGGAGTTGTGGCGTCGAATACAGAGACTTTAGTATTTCCCAACGACGTAAAAATTGATCAGGAGGATAGACAAAGCGTTTGGGTGATATCGAACCGGCTGCCTTTGTTCCAAGTTAGACCTTTGGACCGAGATGATTATAATTATAGAATCATGTTTGCGGACACGGCAGAGGCGGTGAGGGGAACAGTTTGTGACCCGGTAGCGGCGCGAGAGTCCTATTCCAATGCTCTGATCGATAACAGATGGATGCCATAACTTTTTTAATTTCTATCATGAAATAAATGGTCTAATTGTTAAATGCTTGTCTTAATGTTTACTCCTACTATTGAACAAGCCATTTTTTAGATGGTCTTGAGATGAAGGCAAACAGAAACAATACACACTCATAATACAAATTGTCACGAAATGCTATTATTGCTATTACTTTATTGAACGGGGTGTTCCAAACGATGCGATCCGAATTTTATCGATGTCATTTAAGTATAAGGTAATGAAAATGCATAAATCCCATACAGTTTATGCCATTTTCAGCTTCCATGAATCAAAATAGTTCATGGAAGTTTAGTGACGATGGAGACTTAAATGGATACACCCTGATAATACCCAGTGTGGCAGTCGGCAATGTTGGGCAACTCGCCTGTGACTTGCTAATTTCATCATTGCAAATGAAGAAAATAGCTTCAGTGTACAGTCCTGCACTCATCCCCGTGGTCGCGTATGACCCGTACGACCTATCCTCCAACAGGTTCTCATGTTCCTGTGAAGTTTACAAATGCACTTCTCGTAAAATCGCCGTGCTACAGCTGAGAGCACCTCTGGTTTATAAATATGCAAGAGCATTTCTCGAAGACTTATTGAAAACATTTAAAGAGAAAAATGTCAAGGAAATCATTGTTCTGACAAGTAGTTTTGCGCATGAGAAAAAACACATACAAACATCACCATTTAGATATGTTGCCAGTGATAACAGTTCTTATAAGAAAACTATTAAAACATTGAATTGGTTGGAGCATGACTTTGTGGATAGAGTTAAGATCTATGGCGGTGGTTTTGCTTCACTATTATATGATATCAGTCAGGAGTTTAAACTACCATGCTTAATTGTGTACAAGTATTGTTCAGAAGGTGACAACATACCAGATGCATATGACATGATTGATTATTTGAAAGACGTTCTTCCCATGTTCAAGGATAATCTTGATATTTTGTCACAACTTGTGCAGCCGGTCTCGTGGAAACTTCTATTCGGCAGACCACCTCCAAGTGACATCTATTGAATGAGTTTATAAACAGGGGAAACTGAAATTCAAATGTTATATTGTCTAAAAGAATGTAATTGAACTCATAAGTGAATTTTTAAATAAAATGTGTATTTAAATATTTTTATTACAGTTTTTTGCATTTTCTTTATCCCTTTTGATTTATGTAGATAATCAATTCTATTATATCTAAAAGTACCTATTCTGTTCTTAGTTTCAGCTAATCTCATTCATTTCATCTTACATACTCGCTAATTTATCAATTAATCTCAATGTTCCGAATAAAACTAACATTGAGTTCATGATAGGGCCTGTTTCACCACTTTTGGATAAGTTCTTGTTAGCTTATCCGACAGCTCATTTGACATATTTTGTATGAAAAATATGTTAAATGAGCTGTTGGGTGAACTCAATGTAAGTTTTATTCGGAACATTGAGTTATTATTACTAGATTAACATTCACTGCATATCTAATTTTAGAAAGCTAGCTTCAGGTTACCATTTGTGACCTATGAAAGTGAAACTGTATGCTAATAATTACTATTAATTGAACTGATTTCTTACATAAGAATTAACTCTTGGACGGGGTTTAACTTTTAAATCTTTAGTTTTATTTGAAACAACACAACATGGCTGTAACAGTGTGTGTGTGTTTATAATAATCAATAATATTTGAAGTTATGTAATAACAGTCATAAGAACTGAAAGTAAATGTTTGTAAAATAACAGTAAATAATTAATTCTTTGTTTGTAACGGCATACTTCTAATGAACGCATATAGTGAACGCATATACAACGTGTTAATGAATAAGCGCAAAACCTCATACACTCCAACTGATTTATAACAAAATAATGAGATTGAAACAATTCATTATTTTTATAGTTAATATTTAAAATTCTTCGCATTTTAAGTTTTCAGGCAAAAATGATTTGTTGTCATTTCAGCAATGAATGAAAGCGCTAGCGTGCTCATGGATACATTTTGAGAATCTTGTTTTGGTAGTAAGTAAGGTCGGTGTGCCCGTGCGGTGGGTTGACATTGAGTACAGTAAATTTAAAATTATACATATAAATTATTCTATATTTTGAAAAAACTATTAATGTTGAAACCATGATAATTCGATTCTGCTCTCGATTCTAAAGAAACTACTTTCTAGTTTTGCGTTTATTCAAGTGTTCAGTGGTTACCTTCCTATTAAAATAATTTTATTTGTGGCTGTAGGCAACAAAATACAACAGATGGTGCAATTAATCTTCCATACCCACCATATTTTATTTTTGTCTGCACAAATTATATACCAGATTTTAAGTCAGATGATTAGCTATGAAACAAAAAAGTTTTATCAAAACAACATACAAACAAACAGAGACAAAAATTCTAAAAAGATTTGATTTATACCTAAAAACCACATTGTTATCTTTTCCATGTAAACATCTTCAATGTACACTTGGCGACACATCAAGCTACGCAAAACCAAAATAAGCTGGCCGCGCGTAGGTAGAGTAATGTATAACATCGTGCGGCCAGCTTATATTTTGTTTGCGTAGCTTGACGTGTCGCCGTGTGTACAGACACACTTCTATTACAGTTTTATAATAGTTTAGATTTCTGGTATTTCTAACATTTTGCTATCCACACCATAATAGTTATTACTTTGATAGGTACCGAGAATCTATCAAATAGGATGAATGATATTACTAGTTGAAAATGTAAAGTCTTTAAAAAATATAAAATTTTTTAATAAAAAAATGTAAAATTTTTGAAAGTCAAATCAGCAGTAGAAAGATGCATATCTCCATAGTCATTTTTACATTTTCAACTGCTGAGTTAAAAGTATGAGTTTGGAGTGCGTTTTTAGAAACTCACACGTACGTTGCGGGTACTTACCTATACAAACATTTCCGTCAGACTACATGAAAGCGACCGGCGTGACGCTATGGCTGGCGATGCTGGGTCTTGCTGCGCAGGCGCAGACGGTGCCCGCGGACATGGACACGCCGCCGTTCAGCACGCTCTACAAGTGGAAGCAGGTCGACTTCGAGTTCCCTTCTGTCAGGCACAGGCGACAGGCTTTATCCTCCGGGTATGTTGTTATAACTTCTATAAAGATAACAAGGCCGAGCATAGGCCATAGTGAAGACTGCACTTTTACTGAGTAGGGAAATTTAAAATCTTATCATAGTCATGATCATATCAGCGGATAGACGTCCACTGCTGAACATAGGCCTTCCAAAAGACCAATTATGTTTTTTTTCTCGTAGTTAATATGTAGTTAGGAACTGTGTACATATGTACAACTAATTGTAAACATAACAACACATATACGCGTTCAATGAGGGTTCTAACGACTAATTTGCCAGCTTCAGTTTTCCATCACGTCAGTTTATCAAATTACTTGTATTGGTCGCCTGCTACGGTCCTGATATTCATCACTCATGCTTCTTCGATATTTATAAGTCTCATCATATCTGTAGGTTTCGGATCTTGTCAAAATCACGTAGATTATTGTTATTAAACTTCAGTGAAGCATACTCAACTGCAAATACTTTGCGGCGACAAGGTTCTATCTATGGTAACCTACATATCTCGATATAGTCGATAGAGAAGTCCCCACAAAAGACTGATGTGTCTCAATGGTGTAATTAAAGACAAAAGCTTGTAGAATCCCACTGTACGGCAAAGGCCTTGTCCCACGAATAAGGGTGAGAGGGAGTGGGCCATACTCCACCACGCGGGCCCAGTGCGTGTTGGTGGAGGCCAGTTAGTGGTCAACCTGCTGTCAAAGAATATTCAAGCCGCCTTAATAGACCTCTGACCTGGCTTAACGAATAGTTACAACGCCATATGACAGAACTTCCCGAGACCAACTGCTCAACGTGCCTTCCGAAGCACGGAAACGCTCGAGATGAAATACCACTAAACGGTCACCCATCCAAAGACTGACCTGACGTTGCTTAACTTCGGTGATCGTTTCCAATACCGAAACTCGACTACGCCAACGAGCGTGCAATTAAAGACAATGGAACTTATATCAATTTTCACATTCCAGGACTTACATACCTGCCAGTGTACTGCCTTTGGGACTCGAAGTGTGGGGCTCCCGTGTGTTTGTCACGCTGCCAAGCTGGCGACGAGGTGTGCCAGCAACGTTGGCGACGGTCCCGCGCGCCGGCGGCCTCACCTCACCCCCACTGAAGCCCTACCCTAACTGGAGCTATCATAGAGCTTTTGGTAAATACCATGAAAACATACAATGTAAAAATATCAACATACAAATATTAAAAAATACCCACCAGGGGTACCTACGGTGGAATTCATGTTATCTTTTTGCATAGGAGGGAAGTCTAAATAAGACCTACTTACAGGTCATGTGAGGTGATGAGCCACAAAAATTGAATAGACCACTCTTTCGAATTGGTATAACTATACATTTTCGGTTGTTATAAATATGTTTTCCATATTTCAGGTGACGACAAAAACTGTTCTGGGCTAACATCGGTGTTTCGAATTAATGTTGATCCCTGTGACAGACTTTGGGTTCTCGATTCTGGCCAAATCGACTTACAGGAAAATCCTAAACAAATATGCCCACCGAGCATAGTGGTGTTCGATCTACGAACAGATACACTTATGGCTCGGTATCCGATTCCCGAGAAGTATGTTCTACAAGATTCCCTTTTCTCTAATATAATTGTTGATACCCGAAGGGATGACTGTACTGACCTTCACGCGTACATCGCGGACACCTGGCGCTTCGGTCTTCTAGTCTTCAGAGAAAGCGACGCAAAGTTTTGGAAATTCTCTCATCCATTATTCTATCCAGACCCATTGGCTTCCAACTACACACTTCATGGCATTAACTTCCAATGGGCTGACGGAATTTTTGGATTGGCTTTATCGCCTATTGACCAATTTGAAGAGCGAATATTATTTTTCCATTCGCTGTCAAGCTACAGAGAGTTTTACGTATCTACGAATGTGTTGCAAGAGCCTCTGCGTGTGAACGACAGTTCGTCTGAGTTCAATCTAGTCGGGGAGAGTAAAGGATTGTACAGCCAGTCTTCTGCCTCTGCTATTGATAGACGAGGAGTGATGTTCTACGGGTTGGTGTCCAGGGACAGCATTGGTTGTTGGGATACAAATACGCCCTATTTGAAAAGAACGAACGGAGTTGTGGCGTCGAATACAGAGACTTTAGTATTTCCCAACGACGTAAAAATTGATCAGGAGGATAGACAAAGCGTTTGGGTGATATCGAACCGGCTGCCTTTGTTCCAAGTTAGACCTTTGGACCGAGATGATTATAATTATAGAATCATGTTTGCGGACACGGCAGAGGCGGTGAGGGGAACAGTTTGTGACCCGGTAGCGGCGCGAGAGTCCTATTCCAATGCTCTGATCGATAACAGATGGATGCCATAACTTTTTTAATTTCTATCATGAAATAAATGGTCTAATTGTTAAATGCTTGTCTTAATGTTTACTCCTACTATTGAACAAGCCATTTTTTAGATGGTCTTGAGATGAAGGCAAACAGAAACAATACACACTCATAATACAAATTGTCACGAAATGCTATTATTGCTATTACTTTATTGAACGGGGTGTTCCAAACGATGCGATCCGAATTTTATCGATGTCATTTAAGTATAAGGTAATGAAAATGCATAAATCCCATACAGTTTATGCCATTTTCAGGAGTGCGATTTTTGAAACTCATTCGTTGAACTCAGCAGTTGAAAATGTCAAAATGACTACGGAGATATGCATCTTTCTACTGCTGATTTGACTTTCAAAAATCGCACTCCTGAAGTATGATTTATGAAAGCCAAATCAGCAGTAGAAAGATGCATATCTCCATAGTAATATTGACATTTTCAACTGCTGAATTCAAAGTATGAGTCTCAAAACTCCAGGTAAAAATTCGTTTATGACTTGAGAGAAATTCAAAATTAAGGCCTCATACCTACGGCTACGTACTTATTAAACAGGACTTTTATGATTTATATCACACATTTATTCCGTCAAGCCAGACACAATTCTTACATAAGCAATTATTATTGGGGCACACACGTTCCACTAATCCATTCTGAGCACCTACTAGTAAAAATTACTACCTACTCGCATTATTTTAGGACCTACTATCCAATAAGGACAATGGCACATATCTACATTAAAATTTTATAACAACTCTTATCACTGTAGCCCCGGGACTTTTTAATTACCAAAAAGATTACCGATTGGCGGTTAGATATTGTTGTAAGGTGAACTATATACCTACCTGTACCTACCTGTGGTACCTATTCTGTGGTATAAATTTTATAAACAAATTACTTATTTAATATTTTGATGAAAAAAAACAATGTTGAAACCATGATAATTCGATTCTGCTCTCGATTCTAAACAAACTTCTTTCTAGTTTTGCGTTAATTCATTAACACGTTGTATAACGAATTTAAAAGGAAAACTATCACCGCTAAGTAGGCTTTACAAGTTAACGAGTAATAGTCGACCAACCGACTTTATTAGCCGTTAAACCTTAGTATAAAACAAAAAGACCCGTTCTAAGTCCGTATATTGTGACGGGCAACTACGGAACCCTACACTGCGCGTGGCCCGACACGCACTTGGCCGGTTTTTTTTCTATACTATCATGTTCTTCGCCTGAGTTCAATACCATACTTAATAGTGAGACTGTCTAAAGTAGCCATACAAAGTTATAAGACCGAACAAAATTGACTTTTTAATCTGATCTTATAGCTTTGTAAGGCAGACGGCCTTACTATTACGTATGGGTATTGAACTAATGTGAAGAACATGACAGTATAGAAAAAAACGGTAACCTTGCAAATTTAAAATTTCAGACAATTTTTTATTCTTTTTTTCTTACGGCGGGTTGTGATCTGTAAGACTTAGGTTTTTATATTAGTAATTTCGTACCTTACAACAATATCTAAACGGCAATCGGTAATCTTTTTGGTAATTAAAAAGTCCCGGGGCTACAGTACTATCTGTACACCTATAACTACTGATAAATTAAATTATTTTCACATTTCAATCAAATTATCTAAGTAAATTTTACTTTACCAACTAGTCGTTTCGCGGTAAGACACCGGATCTTGAAGTCACACATAAATAACAGGGTAGTAAATACGATACGAATATTATGCAAGCTCCTTTCAATCGGTATTCGGTGCTACGGGGATTTAGCATTCATAGTTCATTCATAACAAGTTTGAACAACCAAACGAACAGACGTGCTTCATTGAGCTTAATAGATATGTAGATAGGTTAAAACATTCGCATAATCCAAGTGAATACCGAAAAAAAGAAAACATAATGGACAAGGTAAGATATGTTTTATTAAATTTTCGTAGTTTTTGATGTTAATAGACTTTTTAAATGTTAAAGGCAGTGGATGTAATCGAACTGCTCTATGATATTATTTATTAAGGTTAGGGTCTATTGTTTTAAAACTTTATTGTACACACAAATGTATCAACTTATATATTCATTTGTGCAAATAACAGGGTAGACAAAGCATTCACGAGTGCTATTTTTCGAAAATGACGAAGAACTATGGAGATTATGGATTATTCTTAAACACACGAATTCGGATGTGTGCCTTTCAAAAATAGCACTCCTCATCTCATAAAAAGATCCAGGAGTGCGATTTTTGAAACGTAACATGTTCAAATCAGCAGTTGAAAGTGTCAATATTACTATGAAGATAAGCATCTTTCTACTGCTGATTTGACTTTCAAAAATTACACTCCTGGATTGAGATTTGTGAAAGTCAAATCAGCAGTAGAAAGATGCGAATCTCCATAGTCATTTTGACATTTTCTACTGCTGATTTGAACGTGTGAGCTTCAAAAATCGCACTCCTGAACCGTAAAACGGACTAGAATTTTTTGGGTTTGATCCCTATCAATATGCATCACGAAAAATTATCTCACATTCATTTGGAAGTGGAGACGGGCAGGACACTTGGCTATGGCTTGGCCGGTGGACCAAGGCAATATCAGAGTGGTGGCCAAGAGAGGGACGGAGGTCAGTAGGCAGACCGCCAGCACGTTGGTCTGATGACATTGTGAGAGTGACGGGTTCGCATTGGATCGGATTAGCACATGATCGCGACGAATGGCGCAATAAAAGGGAGGCCTATGCCCAGCAGTGGACTGATTTGATTGATTGAAGGTAACATGAAGCAAATAAGTAGAAGCATATAATTATTGTTGCTGTTCAATTAACTAATTAACCAACCATGAGTATTACTGAAAACATTATACACCAATTTAATTTCGAAATGAAAGCAACCTGTTTTAACGACTGACTACGACTATCCTAGATAAAGTACTTGGTAACCTTACCCAACCTTACCTAAGTAGAGGTGTTAGGCTAAAAATTTATTATTTTGCAACCTGCGTATTTCCGCTTAGCATTAGCATAGATCTAATAGTTATTTTATCATTATATCTACTTAACAGTTACGAAACAAAATTAAGTACTAGCATAAATGTATGTATGACCTGGATTTATTTGAATAAATTCTCAATTTAGTTCCTAATTACGTCCTGTTAATGAAAAAAGGCCTCCAAATTGTCCTACGGCAATGTCGAATCATGTTATTCACGTTACGTCCGTGCTTTAGAGACTGGTCGACCTTAGATGTCCAAATTCATTATCCGACCCCAATGTGAAGTCAATTGTATGAGATTAATCAATTTTATTAGATAACTAGGGGAGCAACATTCGCTTTATTGCTGCTAAAATACTTTCCTTTATTTAAAATTCGAAAGCTAATAGATCGCGTTTTTTGTTTCGAAATTAATTAGTTAAATAAATATATATAAAGGTAAAATGGTATAAGTTTGTTAAGAGGATATAATTCGGAGCGCGCTCCATACAAACGTACTATGGTGATATTGTCAATACTAACCAATTAAACTCAATGAAATTTTTCAGAATCAATCTAAATACAAATTTCTATGCTTGTATAGAGTCAGATTCTCGTTAAAATATATAGTTTTAAAGTTACAGTGCTTCAAAGATTTCCATACAAATCTTAAATTAATCCTAGCATTGAAACTGTTTATTTTAACGAAAATCGGACTCCATACAAGCATAGATATTTGTGTCAAGATTGTTTCAGCAAAATTTCATTGACTTTAATTGGTTATTATTGAAAATATCACCATAGTATGTTTGTATGGAGCGCGCTCCGAATTATATCCCCTTAACAAAACTAGAATCGGTTGCCAGTTTGTAAATCGTTGCTTTAGCATTGTCTAAGACCGGAGTGATAGGGAGAGAATATAGTGTCCTTAATACGCTGACACTTTTTAAGGGGATGATCAGACCATAAAGTTATTATGATCAGACCGTCAAGCTGAACAACTTTATCTATGGCACTAACGTCGAAATGGTGAAAAAAATTCAGCTGTTCCATTCAAAACTGCAAACAACAGACTAATTAGAAAGAACTACTGTTCTGCAAACCTACTTGAGCCAAATGTATGGGACAGCAGATTTTTCTTCGCGATTTCGATGTTGGTCCCATCGAGAAAGTGTTTCAGTTTGATGTTCTGATAATCCCCTTAGAAAAGTGTCAGCATATGACGAAGGAACCTGTCTAAAAAATATGATATTGATCTCCACTTTGGGCGGAGGGCGCGGCGGCGGCGGTCTTATGGGGTCCTATAGTATTAGGATCTTCTCTTGCATCGAATAACTTTATACAATACCTACATTACGTCATACCTTCTCGTCAGCTTCGGAGAATTATTATCGGCACAGCTACTTTTAAACACTTTCTACGAGCTGTAGGAGACAGCCGGGCAAAGGTACGGAAATGCTGAAGACTGATCATTTCTCTGCGGCGAAAATCTGTGGATTTTTCTCGTTCGCTAGTTCAACAATAAGCTTTTTATTGTACATTTTTTGTTCCAGGACAAAACATTTGTCACTCTGCTATTGATTGGTGTTTTATCCACAAGTTTTGGACATAAAGAACAGCAGAAGGCCTTAGAAACATTATACCGATGGAAACAGATAGATTATGCCTATCCCAATCCCCAGGAAAGACAGCAAGCAATTGACAATGGGTAACACAAGTTACAGTTTATTTTTTAGCCTTTAGCATCTACCCGTGCCGTTTAATAGTAACTACTTACTAGTTTAAGTGTGGTGCCGCATCCCATCGCCTTTTCGCAATCAAGTAGGATATCGATTACCACCCACTCAATTCTGGGACCTAACTCTTATAATAAGTTCTGGCCCATACTTCCGGGAGCGGATATCACCGGCCAGCTATTGTGGTTTCAACTTGGCAGTGATTCTTCCCAAACGTCTACGATTTAATCTTTGATGCTATCAAGTATAAAGAAATACAAGACACGCTTCAATTCTTCACTAACAAGCAAATACATAATGCTGAGTGATTAACACTTATTATTCCAGTATAAATTGTTTAGTAATACTGATAATCAGGTTACATAAAATGTTTTTCAGAGAGTTCATCCAACCAAACGTAATACCGTTGGGTGTGGAGCGGTGGAAGGACCGCGTGTTCGTGAGCACTCCGCGGTGGAAGAAAGGAGTGCCTGCCACACTGTCGTCTCTGCCTGTTGTAGCCGAGTACGAATCGCCGCCTCTGGCACCCTATCCAAGCTGGGATTGGCATAGAGGAGGTAAAACAAATTATGAAATCGATACATGAACATATCGGATGATGATACCTATAAGTTTGCCATGTAGTTATTAACTGTCTCTTTTGCGGGTCTGCTGGAAGAAATCTCTTCAGAGATAAGCTCGCCCTTTGTACATGTCTTCTCAACTTTGTACATTATTATGTCTTTGTGTACAATAAAGTGTTATAATAAGTAAAGTCGCCATGAGATAGATCATAGCAGACAAGGTGATTTCTGCCATTAATATTTGACACTAAAATAGGTGTTCAGGTATTAATGACATCATTTACTGTTAATAATTAGTTGAAAATTAACACTGCTCAGAAATATTTAAATACCTTGTTTGCTATGATGTATCTAATGGCGACAGTAAAATAATCAAGCTCAGATCGGTACTTACCTACCTACGTACATACCTTAGGCACCATTTTTACCTAAGGTAAAAATAATAAATATCAACCATAATCGTTTCAGTTAATGATTTCCGTAATGATCAATGTTGTCTTGCTCTATTCATCATCATAAATGTGCCATGTCGGGGCATGTTGGGGCTTACTTGAAATTTTCATTTCGAAATTCGAATTTTCTTCAAGTATAAATATTTATTACTCTTCCAGCTAACTGTACCGGATTGACATCAGTGTTTCGTATGAGCATCGACCACTGCGGCCGCATGTGGGTCCTTGACTCCGGACAAGTCGAAGCCTTCGAGACGCCACGCCAAATTTGCCCACCAACGCTATATATGATCAACTTGGACACCGACGAAGTGATGGCTAGATATCCGATCCCGAAAGAATTCGTCCTACAAGATTCGCTCATCACTAACATATTAGTGGACTCGAGGGACGCTCGTTGTAGAGACCTCCATCTCTATGTCTCTGACGCCCGCCGCTTTGGACTCATTGTCTTCAGAGCCGCTGATGAAGCCTTTTGGAGATTCTCACACTATACTTTCTACCCCGAACCGTTATTTTCGAACTATACATTACACGGAGTCAACTTTCAATGGCCTGACGGCATATTTGGTTTGTCTTTAGGCAGATATCACAACGGAAACCGACCGCTGTATTATCACTCCATGTCGAGCTCTCTAGAGTTCGTAGTGGATACATCAGTGATACGAGATCCGATGCGTGTAGACGATTCCGTGAGCGAGTTCAGATTGCTAGGCGAGAGTCGCGGCGCTGACGGGCAGGTCTCCGCCGCAGCCGTCGACCGCAGCGGTATCATGTTCTTCAACCTCGTCTTACGAGACAGTATCGGATGTTGGGACACGAGAAAACCATACAAGATAGAAAATTTAGGAATCATTGCATATAATAATAAAACTCTTGTTTTCCCCAACGATTTACGATTAGACCACGAAATACCTCAATTTGGATGGATAATAACAAATAGGCTACCGATGTACCAATTCAATTTATTAAATCCAGAGGAATATAATTTCCGGGTGATGTACATGGATTTAAACAAAGCTTTGAAAAATAGTTTTTGTGAACTATCAACGGACATACCTGTATAGATAAATCAGGCGTGTAAAAGAAAATAAAATACCTACTTTGAAATAACAATACACTCATCATAAAACCTATTCATTCCTATCTGTATAGATACCGAAATAAAGAACAAAGAAAAAAGTCGGAAGTTTAATTTTTATTATGTTTTAAAAACGTTACTTACTTATAATACCTAAGATTAGTGTAACATTTTTAGATGAGCCATCAAGAGTCAAGAATATTCAAAATAAATCAATGCTTTGATTTGAGATTTGTTCTGTTTTTTTATTGTTTATCTTTACTGTTTACGTATCTTTTTTTTAGTTCCTAATATTTTGTTCTTTGAATTAAAGTCCGGCCGCTGAAAGATTGCGTTTGACAGTTACCATACAATTGTAAAAAACTGAATGAAAACTATAAATGCCGATCATTATTTAGTAGCTTTTTGAACTTAAAAGGGCAGCTAGTGCCCTGTGTACTAGAGTGAGCACAGGTAAACAATATTTTCATTCAGTTTTTTACAATTTTATGGTAACTGCCAAACGCAATCTTTCAGCGGCCGGACTTTAGTACTACTTATCCGTCTCTTTTTGGTTTTGAACTTGTTTCGTTGATTTCTTATTTTGAGATAGACTTTTCTTCATTCTGTCAATGATACATTGTAAACTATCCACGGATGCTCTACTGATATTTCTTTTAACTTCTGCAATCTCGTTGTTATTATCCACTTGCAATTCGATGTGTGGTTCTGCGTTTTCTGTTTGCCTTTCAATGTCATTCCCATTCTTTTCTTTTATGGAACAAACTGGAAGATATGTAAAACTTGTCGACTCTTTTATAGAAATTTCCCTATCAATAGTTTTCTTCCGGACAAATATTTCACCAGGGCTTACAGAAACTGCGCGTTGACTATGACTCTTAATTTTGCAAATGTGTTCATCGTTTTCAATTTTATTGTGATTGTGGGTGTTCAAAGATCCGATAGTTTGTTCTTGAAATTGCTTAGCATCAGTTTTCTTCATAAATATGTGAGGGTATTCTTGCAAATATGATGCTGTTTGTCCTCTGTTGTTTCCAACTTGCGGTGGTGTGTCCGTGTCTTCACACGGGACTGTGCACTCAATACTGTTAAAACGTGCTCCTGGTGCATGCGAGCTAAATAGTTTTGCGGGATCAGTCAGCTCCTCAGCTAGTAAATATGAGCCAATTCGTAGCAACATCAACACAAACTGTTCCAATATCCGATCTGTATCCCGAGGCACTATTACTTCGTTACCATACCAGTCTTCGAAAGAGCCCATATCTGACAAGATTCGTTCAGAATTAACGTACAAAGGTGGTAACACATCCAATTGCTCTTTTAGATCTTCTTGATTTGTGTCTGTTGAATGAACCATACGTGAAGAAATGTCTAATTTAGGATATCTAGGTTCATTTTGTCTCGATCCATAATCGCTGTAATGTAAAATGATAACCAAGTAATTCTCAGCATAAAAATAGGTGCCTTTAGGGTTGAACCTGATCTGGCAGCACGGAATCGCATTTTTTCACGCTCAATCCTTTTTTGTCGATCAGGAATGTCTTTGGCTAGAGCGAGAAAGGTCGCAGCACCGGTGCCTTCGCGTGCCTGTGTCTAGCAAATGACGTTCCTGAGCGACAGAAAAGAATGGAGCGTCAAAAAAAGCGATTCCATGCTGCCAGATGAGGTTCAACCCTTAATGATTGATGGTAAACTTACAATGTAGCTATAAGTTTCTTTCTAAGCTGTTCTTCACCGAGAAGGGACTTGGTGCGCCGTCTCCGGACTGCCAGCTCAAGACCATAGTTGTGGTTACTCGATATCGGCAGCACCGGCGGAAAAGTTTTGAATGATGACGCTACTTTAAGTGCGTGGTAGTAACTGCCATAGAAGTACAAATGTATTAAGTGAGTACATTGACTTACCACTACTGGACGGAGGCTCCGCGCTCAAAAGTGTCCGAATAAAAAGAGAACGAAAACGTAAAAAAGAGAACGAATTACGCAACAGTCTTCGTTTGATCGGCCGACTACGAGCACGCGTGGGCGCGCGGTGCGCGCCGTGCCCCGATGGGGGTATGGGACGGAAAATAATTTCAGCATTTTCAATGTTTTTAGTTGGGTTGTATTACTATACGTACTTAGGTTTGTGCATTTTAATCGCGGACACTTTATTAGTGTATTTTGTACTAGATCAGACGTCCATAGTATTCTACGGCAATGAGTGAGTACCTAAGAATTATCTTGAAAATAATAATGATTTTATATAGGGTGAAATTGACATCATTAGCATCATTTTAAACTAAAAAGTCTACCCATCAAACTGAACAACTTTTACTATGAGAGCAAACTGATGGGAGCAAAAAAATCTCCTATTGCATACATTTGAGTCGAGTCGGCATTGCAGTTTAGTATGCAACAGTAGATTTTTTTTTGTTGCTCCGATCGGTGTGCTCCCATAGTAGGTAAAAGTTTTCAGTTTAATGGGTAGACTCTTAGCCAGGCTTGCACCAATACGAGTAAGTATTTAGGTTTAAATGTATTTAGTGATAGTTTTGTGCGCTTCAGCCTAAATACTTTTGGTGCAAGCCAGCCTTAGTTTATAAACACATTACCCTTTCTTTGCGTCGCGCAGTCGGGTAATAATGATAACAATGTCACCTTATAGACATGAGAAAGAAAAGAAAAAAAAAAGAGAAATGAGAAATCATCTCATCGTGTCATGAGAATTTTTAAGATTTTTACCAATGCCACAGATTACGTTATAGTTACCTACTACGTCCAATGTCTCTTACCTAAAAACCATCATCCACATATAAAAAGCGGGAGTGATAGTGACAACTTTGATGATGACGAACTTGATGCAGGGCGGTCTGGCGGGGCCCAGCAGCACGCACGCACCGAGGCCGAGGGCCAAGCTCGTGAACTCACAGAGGAACTTTCTTATAGCAGCCAGCAGTAACCAAGGTAGGACTAGTGTGGGCCGCTCCTCCTATAAGCAACATTGAATTGTATGGGAATAGTATTCGAATACATTTATTCAGTCATAGCACCTTAAATTGGCCCCAAAACTTATTTTCCTGGTCTTAAAAAAAAGGGTTCATTATTTTAATAATTTTTCTCAAACATGCTTGGAAATTTGAGCATTTGTATAAAAATTCATATCTGGCGTGGTTTAGCGGCCAAATAAATTACATAGTAAACTCATGTCTGTCGTGTAATTTAAAAATGGAACGATCTTTTACTCTGACACGTGGCAACCAAGGAGGTAACTTATCAAAGGTTTTATTTAAATTTCGAACTGGCTTGCAAATAGAAAGCTATTGATTAAAAAAATACAAAAGAACACTTTAACGCGGGAAAAATTATTGTTGTTCGTTGTTCGTCATTTATTTTGAAAAGTAATTGTATTAGTTTTAATTTCCGCACATTGTTTGCAAAAAGCACTATACAAGCCTTGTCCACAACTAGGAGTTGATGGACTTACGTATGTGTGTCTCGGCTTCGCCACATTTACACGTTCGCATTCGTCCATCAATGCCTCTTGCTGGCCGCTGCAGTAATATAGGTACTATTCCTAATGCCTACATCATTAGATAAAGCTTACATTCTGCGTTAAAACATAACCATAATCTACATTAGTTATGGCTTCCCTGTTTAGTAATTAACGCTTGACTTCTATTTCAATAGAAATACACGCTTATATTTTGTAATAACGCTCACAAATGCACATGATCCTAATCGTAAGCTAAAAGGCTTTTTATTATGGAAAACCATACAACATCGACACAAACATATAACATCCTTGACCGAACCGAGATTCGAACCCAGGACCTCTTCTTTGGTACTCCGGCATGGTAACCATTGCATTACACCAACCGGGGTCGTCAACACAATAAAATTATAGTCTTAAACTACAAACAAGAAGTGATGTTACCAGGAAAACAGGATAAAGCAGGACTATGTAGGTGGCGAGATAGACGTAGACGGTGAAGCACTGAACCAGCATGACGCTGGAGATCATAGTGCGGAGCACTCGCTGCACCGGCATCGTTAGCTCCAAGGGCATGTTCATCTGCCATACCTACAACAACAACATTTCTGCAATCCATATTAAATACTAGCATTTCGATAAATATTCACCGGTGCCATTTAAAAAAAAAAGGTCAAGTGCGAGTCGAGCTACTCGCGCACCGAGCGAGAATTCCATACCACACACCACAAAAAAAGTTTTGTTTTCTCCAGGACCTGTAGCGCGACACCGACTCACACTTGACCGGTTTTTATAATTTGTCATTTTTACCGTAGAGTTTGCTCTATAATCACACCAAGTTTGACGCTTTTATGTATTACCGTTTTTACGATGGAACGAGAAGAAAAAACGTTGATAAACACTAATTTCTTGTTGAGGATTTTAACTTTTTGACATTTTTATTATTTGTTAGCAAGTTAGTTTAGTTAAAACGCATATTTTGTGAAAATTCCAACGGTCTAGCTATTATACGGTTCAAAAGTTACAGCCCTAAATATGTAGGACAGACGGACGGACAACGTAGGCTTATGAATAGGATTCCGTTTCCACTCTTTTGATACGGAACCCCAAAAACAAAAAAAACTTAGTAGTCTAGTGGCGAGTAACCATTGCCTCCTGGCAGGCATGGTTACTCGAACCAATGAGTTTTTCGAAATTTATGTACGATTTATAATACTACTGCATTGACCAAGAATTTTCCCTTCTCACTCTACGCACCACTGGCTTTTCGGTGAAGGAAAACATCGTGAGGAAACCGGCATGCTTCAATATCGAGGCATGTCTTGTACACTAATTATTAAGTGGTGACGGGCTCACTACCTGTCACACTGAACAGAGTTTTGGTACCTACCAGGTACTACAAGTAAAACGTGGGTGTTCTGAGTTTGAATTATCTCTCACCACCACCTCATGGAATATAGTTGTGAGCATATTCGTATTCGTAATTTAATTTTGGTAACTACAGATTCGTTATAGTATCGTGTTTAGTAGTTTTGGAAAGTAGGTACCTACGTAAGGTTTCCAAAGTTTAAAATCTATAATGCTTTCTAATTTTAGAAATCGTTAATTTAAATGTTTCTTCTCTAGACGAAGGATCTTTAAAGACTCAATTAATGCTAATGTTAGAACCGATGTGTATAAAATTGCTTGCTTCTTCGTTGAATTGAATTATCGAATCGAACACCTGTTTCAAATTGTCGTTGACTTTGAAGAGTGTTGCGTCGAAGATAGTCCTCAGGAGTCCCAGCATCGTCCACAGGCACAGCTCGGACTGCAGGTTCATGCCGACGTATGACAGAATGTTAAACATTTTACTGTATTGTCACTGTTCATTTGTATGTTGAGATTGAGAAGAAGATCCCTTTGTGTTACATTTTATTAAAAAGTGCAATGGTTGTTTGGTTTGTTTGCTCTATTTCTATCGGCCTTTTGCAACCGATGATTGCAACGCGTGTGTTTGTGACATAAGCTATGAAATTGATGTCAGATATCAAGTCATATCAGTCAGATACAGACAACATATTTTTTAAACTTTACTTGGCTAACCAAAGAAGGTTGTAAGCAGGAAGCTGGTAATAGGTATGTTGTAACCCACAGAGCACAGAATATGTACTAGACAGCTATTAGATATTTTGTAGATATCAATTAGATATTTTGTAGACATTTGTGCTGTTGTGGAAGGTATTGTATGATAAACCAATAAAACTTAGCAAATAACACATTCATTTCAAGCATTTTAGAATTTTTTATTTATTTAATTTTTTCATTTCATTTCATGTTACCTGATAATAGTTAACTTTTTGCAACTTAGAGAATCCTGAACCTTTACAATGATAATAAAACATCCTTACTTTGCTTGATTTAACCTTAGAATAATAATAATGATGCTCTAACCCTTCGCTATTCTACTATACCTATCCGATTTTGTAGTGCAAGTGCCTGATCAACGTGACTTACGTTAGTCACTCACTGTAACGCTAAAGAATAACGAAGCTTAAGGCGCTTTGCTTTGCTGTACAGTAGGTACCTATCTACGAAACAAGGCAGACGATCAGCGACAGGCGTGTCAACCGCGCGTGGATACGCTCCCGGCATCAACACCAACTACACTTTATCGTGCGACATATCGCAACTTGTGTTATTGTTTCTTGTACATGTTTATGGAAGTGATTAAACTTGTTTAGTGCTCATCCAACTGTGAAAAATATATTTGTTTCGTTGCTGGCGTACTAGAAGGTAAAAAACACGACCAACAATTAAATGCTAATTAATTAATTATAATTAATGTTAAGTGATTTTTTTGTCTATTAAACTTGTAAATGACATGTTGAACGGCAAAGACCTTGATTATTTTCAGAATAAATAGGTATATGTAGCTTTACCTTGGCCGGCATGAGTCGCGAGTTATTTTTAATAAATTATGTAAAGACGTAGCATCACTCTTGTGTTTATCGGTATCCACGTAACGTGAAACATATTAATTTTGTATATTATCGTGTTCAAATTAGGTCGATCCGATCTTAAAATATTAGTTGCGTAGGTATACTGTTCTGAATAACTTACTTAAAACTTGAGATACCTACTTATTCTAAGTCAACCGCAGGTAGGTACGGATAGTTTTAGAAACACTTGCTCACCGGAAAAAGCAACAAACTGACATCTAGGCTATTTTGATACAGAAATTTCCTAGGATTTTTCCAATTAAAACATTCACTGGCAGATAACCCACTATACCTAGTGAATTGAAAGATGATGTCATTTTGCGATATGCAACTCAATGTTTACGCCTTAACGGAGCGCAATTCGACTCTATTTTTACTGCTTACGTTAACAGTTTGTATAAAGAAAACTCTTGTGTTCTCTAGTAGGTATGGTATTTGGTGGGAAAATGTTACACCGTGGGTAGAAAACGGTGTGGGAGATACCAACCGTGGCCCACGCACTATTCTCACCGTAACACCCAATTAGTAGCCAAACAACAGCGGGCTCTATATTTGGTAAAAAAATGTGTAGACCAACATTCCTAAGGACTGAGGAGCATATTCTTTACTTTATGAATCGTCAAACTTAAAACAGCTGTCATTATACTGCCAGTCGACCTACGCAGTACGCAGTTGATCAAGTTTATTAGTTACGTATATTGTTGTTTCGTTCAGCATCCCAAGTATTCGTTTAAAAGTCACTGTGGTCGAATTAAATAAGTCCGACAATAATTAAAAAATATATATGTAAATACAAAACTCTAGGTACTTTTAAAAGAGTCTTATTAGCTGTAGCAAAAGGACTATAAAGTACCTGTCCAGGTATTATAGGTATAATCTATGCAAGGAAAATTCCACATCAAAGAAAATGTGTAATTTTTTGTACTATCATCATGCTAGGTACTATGACTTTGAATATGTGGAGTTTTACGCGTTTTATGTAAATAATACACTCATCAACAGAATAGTTTTTCACTAACCTAGGTAACAATATGTTTTTTTTTGTGCAGCATAAACATAGTTTGTAAATATTGAATGTCTGCAAGTATGTATTCGGTATATGTGTTTAATATGACAATGTAGTTTAATGCTTTGTAAATAGATAGGAAATATATCAGGTAGCATAATACCTAGGTATCTGTTTCTTTTATGAAATGTGACACAACAGAAGTCACAACGGAAACATTGTGTAACAACCATAACAACATTAATGACGCGGGAATCCGTGATAGTCGAGCCATGCATACCTATGCGGAAGACCATGGATCTATACTATATTTAATTTGATAGTTATTTATAAAACTTGGAAAAGATGAGAGGCGCTTCAATTTTAGTTTGTATACTTACAACTTGTGTTCTCTTTAAAAATAATTTATAAGGTAATATTAAATCAGGTTCTCTTGTGGTAGTAGGTATGTCATGGATATCGGACACAGTCCATTAAAAGGCGACGAGCTCACTATCTGCGACACAGAATTAGGATACTCATTCAGAATATGTATGCTATAATTAGAATACATCTGACTGACCCCTCGGTCTCGGGGAATATTATAGGGTAGTTGTGAACATATACTATGGTTTTGACTAGAGCAGATTTTTTACGATATTTCAGATAATGAAAGTCAGGAAAACCAATATCAGGAATCATACCTAGTTCCACTGGCAACGTAAATTAACAACATTCTGCATTGATCCTTTCAGCTTACTTTTATACGAAATCGTATAGAAAAAACGTAAATTTTTATCTAGCAATTGATCATCAGCGCTTCTTTAAAGTCACTTGCAAGCAAACATTGCAAGTATTGCAATGCATTAAGATATAAAACTATTTGCTAGAAAACTTGCAGCCTGGCTACAGATTCATTATCAGTCAGATAGTCCATAAGAAGCCGCCCATTTATACGCTTTCAACTTTAGTAGTAGGTACGGGATGGACGCTGCGCTGCAATAACAACATACTACTATAATTTTTTTAAACCCTAGGTTAAAAAACCATGGCTGTAGGACCGGTATCAAATAGAAAACGGTACAGACGATGCCTCTACTTGACATTCTTGATGTACGTGAGAACGCTTAGTTCCCGGGCCTCCCTATATGGATCGGTTAGATATGGCACTGCAAACGTATCTACACATGTTGGTTAAGGCCTCGATTTCCCGCACTTTCTCAGTATACCTACGTGACAACTTATTCGCACTTTTCTATCTTGTCCATTAAACTGAATGTGAAACGATGGTCTTGATCACTGATCATCCCCATAAAAACCGTCATATTAAGGAAGATCCTATAGGTGGTATGGGTATAACATGCTGACGATGATGGTCACGAATTTCAAAGCATTATTACATTTTAGACTCAGTGCAGCATTCTTCTTCTCTTTCTGTCACGGTGTCACCCCTACGTGGCATATAGGGCTCGGATAATAGCTCTCCACCGGTTGCTATCTTGGACAGCATTGTAGATATCCTCCCAGGTCATGTTAAGACTATTTAAGTTAAGACAGTACATGTCTACTTCCACAGAGCGACGCCAGGCTATTTTAGGGCAGCCCCCTTTCGTTCGCCTGGCGGGTTCAATTCTAAGGCTGTCTTGGATGGGTGATCATCAGGCCTCCTTAATACATGGCCTAGCGAGACTGCCACTTTCACAGTACAGCATTAGGAAACAATAAAAGTAAACTGGGTCATACAAAACGGTAACGTTTCTTGCTTGGTTTTCTCATTATTAACGTTTCATTAGACATAGTTAGCGTGCGTCTAGTTTAGCTAGATGAATTAAAAACGGCTCTTGTAACTTCACTGGTGGTATCTACCACCTTCAAGTTATAGTCTGAAATGCAAGCATTTTTGAGGCTAAAATTCGCCTCGGTCTGTTTCTTATTCTTTGCAACGTTATAATGGTATGGTATAGAAATCATTCAACAATATGTTATGATCATAATGCATAACAAGTGACTTAAATCTTTGAATAGAGCTTACTAATCCCAGCCTAAGATGCCGAGTGAGTTCACCCGTAGGATAACTTGTAAAGTAACGCTTGGTTAACTCAACCGTAACGCAACATTGTGACTCATTTCTCGCTTATTGGATTACACATCACAATAACATTGCTGTTCGTGATGATGTCATCAAGTTATTAAATCGTTTTATTGGGAATCTGGACTCTTAAGAGAAGTTTATTCCGAATGCGTAAATGCGCGCTGCATACAAACGAAGTCTGGTGATATTTTCAATACTAACCAATCAAAGTCAATGACATTTTTTCAGAAACAATGTAGAAACGAATCTCTATGTTTGTATGAAGCCAGATTTGAATGAAGACAAACAAAGAGATTAGTTTCTAGATAGATTCTGAAAAATTACATTGACTTTAGTTGGTTAGTATTGAAAATATCACCAGACTTCGTTTGTATGAAACGCACTCCGAATTATATTCCCTTAATGACTTGCCTTATTCTTGTCATGCTGGTGATCAAATATTAGCACTGTAGAATCAATGGTGCCAATATAGCCACTTTTTAGTTTTAATAAGTAGGTACTTACATATTTTAATATTTAATACTTTCTACTGGTTTTTTGGCGTCGAAATAAGAATAGATAACAACCAGATTGTGCTGTTTTAAGGTAGAGTTAAAAAGACCAGCCCCTGAACCGAGCGTCCGTTTTATTCTTGTACCTCGTGACCTGTAACAAAAATAATTCATTAAATACGTTTTTAGTCAACTCTAAACTCGTTTATAAAATGCTAATGCTCTTTAACGTTATGTGCTTCGAAGAGTACAAGAAATGTGATCAACAACGCGGAACTAAACAAATAAGTCAACTAGGCGACCAACGAGAGCCATAAATAAATGTAGTTTGTACCGGTCGTCCTTCATCTCTTCTCACTACTCAGCAGAGCGGAGGTCTACGGCCATATAAGGTTTTTGCAATCTCTCTGTTTCTGAGAACGAGACGGCTATCAGTGGTACTCTGACATTGACATTGTGCGAGCTCGGCCATTTAGCCGCAATTATTTTATTAGTCAGTTTTTGCCTGTGACTTCATCAACGCTAATTATGATCATCGTGGTCAGTTTATAGGTAACAAGTTGGTATCTGGCGTATTAGTGGGTACGCATAATGCAGGGTCTTTTTTAATATGCTAATACTTTTTTAAGGGGATGATCAGACCATCAAACTGAACAACTTTCTCTATGGCACCAACATCGAAACCGCGAAAGAAAATCAGCTGTTCCATACAAAACTGCGAACCTACTCGAGCCAAATGTATTTTCCCATAGAAAAAGTTGTTCAGCTTGACGGTCTGATCATCCCCTTAAAAAAGTGTCAGCATATTAAGAAGGACCCTATTTAATTGTATATTAGGGTATCTTTACAACACCTCTTAGTATCCTGCGATTTTAGATCTCTATGAATAAAGAAATAATTTATCACCTAACTCTTATGTACAGAGTTTAAAAAGGTCTAACTTCCAGTAAGTTCTCTACCTGTTTCAATATTATATATTCATCACCTTTTCTGCACAACTAAGTTACCATTCCCCACTGAAAAAGTCTTGTTATATTTGAGTCGACATGAAAACCTTTGAATACGGTACGTAAGTACGTACTTAGAATCTGTTTATAATAGGAAAGTACTGGACATTTTAATGTTAAAAACCTTTCGTATTCTACAGTCCAAGGGAGCTATCTATTTGAAAAGCACATTGTTATCATGACACTAGTTTATTCTTTGTTAGTTTGGGACAGAAGACATTGTTTACAATTTACATAAGTGTACAAGACAAGCGTCACACGTGTTACCTGATGACGTCACGCTGCTAGCGGCGCGTGCGCCGGCCTTCAGTGTACCTAAACCGCGACAAACTGTGCAAGACGTGGGTGACACAACGATAACCTTGCGTGTTAGTTACTCATGTTATTTATAACGCATTCATATATTTTGTACTATTATACCTACAATAACTACAGCAAGCATCTCAATATTACGAATAGGTATACACTATCACATAATTATACATAAAATAAAATACCAAGGATATCTTCTATCTGCATGTTATCTGTTCTTAAATAATTACAGAATTATTCTTATTCTCATAAAAAAAACAGCAGTGCGGGAGGCGATGGTTCGATCCCCGGCCAGGCCGACTCGTACCAACGAATTTTTGTACGATTTGTAACACCACTGGCTTTTCGGTGAAGGAAAACATCGTGAGGAAACCTGCATGCTTCAATTTCGAGGTATGTATTGTACCCACTGTCCATTACTAGTGGCGACGGGCTCACCCCCCGTCACACTGGACAGAGTTTCGGTACTACTGGTCAAACGTGGATGTTCTGCGGTTTCAGAATATCTCTGACTACCCCTTCGGGGAATATAGTTGTGAGCATATGCTCATTCTTATTTTGATACGGCTCTCATTATCTAGAACAAGGAGGTATAACGAAAGATTTTATTTAAACTCTAACAACTGCAAGAATGACTATAAATTACTCAGTGCAGTGTCTTTACCGCAAAACTTAATTAATTAAAAACCATTTTTATGAAAATGAAAAGACAACAAAATAAATGCTGCTTTAATAAAAAACGCAATGCTTTGCCTTATTCGTCATTCCATCTTGAATGGAATCTTCAATATGCTACACGCGAGCCTTGCTACGAATGCCTTCAATAAAATTGGCAAGTCTGTTTGTAAAAAGAAGAAATATTTATTCAGTTGCTTTGTATTTGTAGAGGCAGGTACAAAACACATTTCATGTCTAAGTATAACAAAATACACTTTGGTTAAACACAGAAACATGTTATACCTAGTATTTACAACACGATATCGTTAGTAGGTATTAGATAACTACGTGACATTCACGTTGACCCTCCGCTGATGAGGTAGCGAGAGACAAGGCCTTTTTTAACTAGTTAATGAACCTGACTTTGTCCCCTTTGTACTGTAGTCCCCTTCTATATTGGAAAACTATTTTAACTCTAGAGGTAGATACCTAAACGATGAATAAAAATATAATATAATTAGTATAACTCAAGTACGTACAGGGTGTTAGGGTAAACAGTTGTATTACTTTAAGAGGTGATTGTACCCATGGTACTGAACAACTTTCCCGAAGAAACCTATAGAATATTCGCAAAAAAAATGTGTACTTTCCATACTAAACGCAATCAGCTGATCGAACGTTTGTATGAAAAGTCGAAATTTTTTATTGCGAATTTCCTATTGGTTTCTCAGGGAAAGTTGTTCAGTATCATGAGTGCAATCACCCTTTAAAGTAATGCAACTGTTTACACTAACACCCTGTATTGATCAATATTATGCTGAAAACATCTTTGCATGAAAGAAGAAAACAGAAATCGAATAAGACATACATCTCTATCGACTCTATTCAACATATTTAATTTTCATTCAACTCATAGCAGGAAGCCTATAATTATATCATTGGAGGAAGCTTACAGTTTTAACCACACTACGTTGTATGTCGTATCATACAACTCGTATGTGTGCGTGTGATTTTAATCTCTAATCTTTAAACATAAAACTTCGTTAGTCAACATCTGGGAAGCAGTGCAGTGCAGTGAGCTCACAGCCGGAATGCACGTTCGAATACGATCCAATAACAAACAGATGTTTTAGATGCATCTTATATTGAACTTAACGTCAATTTAAGTGAATTGATCTTTGTATCAAACGATCGTTTTATAAAGATTGATTACGAGGTTTAATAGAGTTAACGATTTGTTTGTATGGTGTTACGTATTATGTTGATGACTCCTATTTGAATATACCACCCATAATTGTTAAGTTATTTTCCTATTATTCATACGAAACATAACATTATACGTACCTATTCAGTAATCGTAGATATTTAGATATACGGATACGAATACGAATTTAATAGTGGTTGCGGAACGTAAAAGAAAATTTGAATCGAATTTTAGTTGCCTCTATAAAACAGCCGGAGGAAGATTATTTAGGTCAAGATAACGCGAACGGACGTATTTACAAAATCCTCGAGTTTTCAATCTAGTATTAAAATGGGTTAGTACTAGAATATCGTCAGTGTCGTGTCGTGACACTGACACAGAAATGGTTTACAGCTCCCAAATGTCGACCTCGGCTTGTTTAATGACCGATAGCCAAGAGCACGATATGTGCCAAATCTAAATTCGTAATAAAATTGTCCCTTTCAGTTTAATTGGGAAAAACAAACAAAATTGGGAAAATCAACAACAGAGAGAAAATAAAGAAAATATTCCTACATAAGTAGATTTCTATAGAATGGAACATAACGGCCCACTATCCCGAAAATGTAATATTTTAGCAATACACGTACATGTATACATAAACTCACGACCATAATCCCTTTCGGTGTGGTCAGAAACATTGATACAACATCGCTTTATTGTGGTTAGAGATTAAAGAAAACTATGTTTTTGTTTCATAGAAATACTTTGAGCTTAAGTCCATCAGCACTCAGCAGCCGTAGCAGGTATGATGCGTGCTGCCATACTACGGCTGCAGGATTGTAAAACTTTGACGAGCTATATCGCGAAGCCCCTGTCGGTAGTCTCGTTCTACCCTATTTGTATTTTCCCAGATTATTTCAGTTTATGACACATTTGTTATTGCACTGTACAGCTGTATGTACCTACATTCGATTAACGTTGTTATCGTTTTTGAAGCATAAAATTCCATTGAAGTGTAAATGAATGAAATGGGTTTTGGGTCAATGACTTCTGACTCCGACCCTATCAAAATCGTATTCTGTACCAGTACAATGTGTATATTGTTCTAACCAAACTCACGATAGCTATTCCGTTAGCCGCTTGAGTTAATGGGACGTGCTTTGTCACATCTATTATCTACATACAACTCTACGGATCGTTACTATCCGCATAGAGTTTTTAAACTATTTATCCATAAATAGACTTCCACTACTTACTATTATAGAGCGTCGTGTGGTTTCGGCTTAGAGTAGACCATCCCATTACTTCCTGAGGGTGTTATACGACATGACTATGGGATAATGTTTCTTTTGTTAAATATTCATCGGCTAGAGCTTCCTATCACCATTTGCCACGTCATTCCAAGCTTCAGTTATTATGCGTGAATTCGGTATGTAAATTTTTTTTTCCGGTTCTTATTTTATATTATTTTACGGATAGCAGACATCAAATTTTAAGAAACTATTTCATTTTCTTGTGATTCATCGAATTTATCAACATAAATTTCATTTTAACTGTTATTTCTAAATGTTAAAAGTGGTCGCGCGAAAATCATTCTAATTCCATGGAGAAAAACCTTTGCTTAATTTAAAAAAATAAAATACACCTGCCTTCTCTTTTGAACTCTATTACTCTATGCTGGAAACAGAAACAGAAACGTCGAATGTAAATTTCACACGTTTCAGACATTGTGAATATATATTTTTTCGTACTGGCCAGTAATTTTAAGATGATTTTAAGCTTACCAAGGAGTTTACAGGGACCGAAAAAAGAAGATATTTTAAAAAATATCTGTGATCCTTTCATTTTAAAATCTCTGACATAGAAAATATTGTTATTGAGACAATTATCTCGAAATGGTTTTCGATTCAGTCCTCCAAAAAAAAAACGTGACATAACAAATTGCTTATTTATACGATGTCGAAATAACAACATTATACAATAAGGAATTCGGCGCTTGTCGTATTAGTAGTCCTTTAGAGTCGTACATCATGTATGAAATACACGTAGGAATTAACATTAATTAAAGCGTTGTATCATAACCATAACGGGAGTACTCTACATGGTGTATACCCCCCTCACAATGACATCTGTCACGGACATCAAGTGTTACGCAATAGTACACAAAGACTGCGCCCGCGTCCCCCACTGACCTCCCACGTCCCGCCCCGTGCGCATGTGTTGAAGTGAAGACCATGCTTTTTGATTTACTTATACATCATTGTAACAATGTCAGAATGTTAACACTTTTATTCTGTGTTTAACAGGATCTGAATTTAACACAGCATCGCCCAAATACTTACTCTTTTTACCCGACTGCGACAGAAGGAGGGTTATGTTTTTCGAGCGTATGTATGTATCTATGTATGTATGTATGTATGTATGTTTGTATGTCTATTTCTTTGGCACGGCCTACAGCCTAAATGGCTTGATGGATTTTAACGTATGGGGTGTCATTGGATTCGTAAAAATCGTGAGAGTGACATAGGGTATATTATTTCAAGATGGCGTCTACAAATTAAAAAAGAGAGGGGGAATAAACAATTTTTTTTTGTTAAAAATTACAATATGGGTATCAAATGAAAGCTAGTGATCAGACGATTCCAAATATATAAATATTATAGTACTTTTATGTTACCGTTTCGACACAAGACTGAAAAGTATGAAATAAACTAAATTATTAAGATAAACAAAAAACCCGACTGCATAAAAAACCTATTAACTGAAAAGAGAAAAACAAGCTCTAAAATCACTAATCAGCTATAACACCTGTATTTAAGCTAATATAATTTGAATGTTATTAGGTAGGTATTGCAGGCGGGGTCAAAAATAACCAACCAAAAATCTCCTTTGTCCCCGTTTGCGATACCTACCTAATGACATTCAAATTATATTAGCTTAAATACAGGTGTTATAGCTGATTAGTGATTTTAGAGCTTGTTTTTCTCTTTTCAGTTAATAGGTTTTTTATGCAGTCGGGTTTTTTGTTTATCTTAATAATTTAGTTTTTTATTAAGTGACCAAATATTGTTATAAGTTTCAGCTTATAACTATATTTGGTCACTTAATATTATTTTTCAATAATTAGTACCACAACAATATATTTTATAAATGCCTCTATTACATCCATTTCTAATGAAATTAAATGCAATTCGAAGTCAAAAAGCATCGAAAAATCAGGAATTTGCGAATAATAACAAAACCAAAAAGGTTGCGAAGCTAAATAGTACTGAACCAACGATCCTGGCTATCCTCGAGTCTGTCATGGCATTATGTGATAATGATGAGATACGAATCCTGACAAAACTCTTTAGCTTCCTCCACATTCATTAGTCCACGTCGTCGATTTGGTCTGTATATATTATGCACGTCTAGGCCGTCCCCTTCCTACATTTCCACTTATAGATTGCACTTATCAATCTGCTCTCATCCATTCTTTCCATATACCAAACCATCTCAACATACATTTCTCTATCTTTGTCACTACATCCTCTTTCAGACCACAACGTAATAATTGTGTCTCGGACTAAGTACTTCATATAATTAGGATAGAACTTCACTTCAGGTAAGTTCGTTTAATCCTACCATAATAATTATTGTCAGTTCAACGATCAAGTCCAGTTATAAACCTGCCCGAAAATCTTTGCTCCGATCCAAAAGCTCAAGAAATCTAAACGCAAATTAAAAGCTTTTAAAGGTAACGTTTCGTAATGGAGTGTAAAAGGTCTAGGTGTGTCTTTTAGCTATAAACTCTACAGACCATAGCATAGGCGAGGCGTTGTTGTTCTAATGGGGCCATATTCTGGGAATTGGGTCAGGCCAATGTCGGGTGATAGCGAGGGTTATCGTCGCCCTAGCTAGCGAGCGCCTAGCTCTGATTACGGACTGCTATTTGCAAATCAAGGTCCCCGGATGTTTACCTAGGTATACTGTCTACTATGTCGCATAGCATAGGTCTAGCTTATTGTTATTATATCGATCTCTCTCATCTTTCCTATTACTTACTTCAAAAGGTTGAATGCCAACTAAATATTTATCCATTTCGGACACACATTTGTTCACTGATTAAGAGGATGTAATCGTTAGTGCGCTCCATAGAAACGAAGTTTATTTATATTTTGGATATTAACCAATTAAAGTCAATAACATTTTTTAAATACTATCTTTTCTAGATATTAACTGTGGTTTGTCAGATTTTCGTTAAAATGTATAGTTTCAAAGTAACAGTGTCTCAAAGATTTTCATACTCGTACAACTCTTAAATTAATCTTAATCTAACAAACCACAGACACAGAGATTGAGTTTAAAAATGTTCACCCTACTTTGTACCTTATATTGAAAAAAATTGATTCATACTTCGTTTGTGTGCAGCGCGCTCAGGCGATTTGCATGACCTACCTATTCTCTTAAACATGATTCCCATGAACTGGTCTAAAGATCAATTTCGTTACAAAGTCACTATGTGAGCATTGTAAGTTTAAAACCATTTTGTCGATGTAAGGATTAATGGCGCCATTGTTTTGAGTGAGCTCAGCTATTACCCGTTACTTTAGGAACTATAGGTGACCTAATTTGAACACTGTGATGCAAGATTTACGTTGAATGCATGCACATACTACCAATAGAATTGAAATGAGTTATAGGATTTGTACGTTCATTTTTGCAATTATTGCTGACCGGTATATTCTGGGTGTAACAAGAATAGCCAATCACAGCAATGCCAAGGATTTTCAGGGTTCCGTACCCAAAGGGTGAAAACGGGACCCTATTACTAAGCCTACATTGTCCGTCCGTCTGTCTGTCTGTCCTACCTATTTAGGGCAGTAAGTTTTGAACTGTAATAGCTGTAATATACAGTTGAAATTTTCACAGAATGTGTGTTATTATGGCGTATGTGCTAACAAATATGTCAAAAAGTAAAGTTGAAACAAATAATAAAAACCGGTCAAGTGTGAGTCAGTCTCACGCTAAAGGTCCCGGAGAAAACACTTTTCTGTAGGTTAATATATGTTGTGTGGTGGTGTGGTACGGAACCGTGTCGGTGCGCGAGTAGCCCGACTCGCACTTAACCGGTTTTATTTTTGTTTATAATGATTAAGTGTTACTTAACTAAATTAGCATTATTGGACCATACGCTACAAAGACCAAGGTTTGACGACTATCAACCCAATGTATAAACCCTAATAATAGTAGGTACCTCTTGGGTGAGATGGCATAATGATAAGAATTTAGGTCAAACTAAGGAATAGGTAAATAAGAACACGGATTTATTTTTTCAATACAAATTATATCAGAAACCTATCTAGTCATAGATAAGACGAATTTTGGTAACCATCAGCTACAAGGCTGATTCAATATTCATATGGTGAAGAGCATCTCTGTGATGAGGATGGTCCAGGTATGCCTGCATAACTCCAGTCGGTTTAGGAGTCTAAGGTCTGGTATGGTTGCTAAAAATGAATATGCGTGAATATGCACGTATTATTGTAATATGCACTGTAGCTATGCGAACGGTACAAAAACTGTCATGTTCTGTCAGTCGGTTTGGGAGATACAGCCATTCAATGTTCCGATCTTCGAACGGCTGTATCTACTAGATAGACCATGTCAGTTTTTGTACTATTATACAGCCGTTCAAAGGTCGGAACATTGAATGGCTGTATCTCCTAAACCGACTGACAGAACATGACAGTTTTTGTACTGTTCACAGAGCTACAGTGTCCATTACAATATCCTATGATTTAATTCATTTGATATAGACCTTTGAACGGCTGTAACTCCTAAACCGACTGGATTTATGCAGGGAGACCTGGTCCATCCCCATCACAGAGATGCTCTACACCATATGAATACTGAATCAGCCTTGCAGCTGATGGTTACCAAAATTCCTCTTAACTCTTAAACTAGATAGGTTTCCGATATAGTTTGTATTGGAAAAATAAATCCGTGTTCTTTTTTACCTATTCCTAATTGTAAAGAAATTAAAAATATACGTTTGATAGAAGCATTTGAGGCTCGGTACCCTAGTTATTATACACTTCACGCTTTACAAAATCCATGCAAATATCTAGTAATGAATTGGGTTCGCTAAATAAATTCGATTTCAGAATTACTATCAATTTATAAGAACATTAACTACTTTGCAGAAACGTGTAGCTATTAAAGGAAAACAATATTTTTATTTCACGTATGTGTATCAAATTCTTTTAAAGTGTTTGTGACCAACAACTACTATAGTAACCCAGATAGGCTACCATTAAAAATTTCGCAATCCAGAGTGATTGGTTGTGCTGTAACGTTCCAGACGAATCCAAAATTAGACGCATGGGTCAATCGAACTAATGGTTGTAAATGTAGAATTTTTGTAGCACAGCGAAATGTATTGATTCCTTGTGGATGAGTAACCTACTATTTTGAGCTTCGACCAGATTTCACTTTACATTTGATACATTATGATTCGTTTAACATTCTTTGATCCACGATTCGTAAACTATTCTAGTCCAATAAGGCCAGATTCGATCAAACTTTAATTTAGGCAAGAGTAACTATACAAGGAATAATACCTAAAAGAAAGAAGTCGTTGTATCCGTACTTATTATTGCAATGTGAGGTTATACATTTTTAATTTGTTAGGTTTTTACGTCACTTGTGGTTTTAAAATTAAATCAACACAAGTAAAATCACAAGGACGGACATAATCTAAGAATAAAATTTACTCACGTTTCGTTCTTCACAATTAGCGACTTTCGCGAATTAGCGACGGGCTCACTATCTGCCACAAGTGGATATATTGAATATATTTTGAATATTTCTGACTAATCCCTGCGAAAAATAGTGGTAAGCACATTTACAGTAATATTTTAAAAAGGTACCTACCTACAAAATTGGCAGGAGTCAAAAATAGTTTTCTAATATTTATTTTCTATACTATATGCTTTTTCAGTTTTTGGGAATTAGTCAATAGTCTTCAATCGAAAATTCAACCTACATTTTTTGTATCGCATTTTTTGCAAAATTTGCAAAATGACGGTCACGTTGATGTCTTTTGTACTAAGGAAACTATAGATATCGTAGTAGATACTACGGCAGGTCAAGGTAATCGCAGAGCGCCCAATTATAATCAAATGACATTTTTAAACACTATCTAGATATTAATTTATATGCCTGTAGTTTGTCAGATTTCTGTTCAAAACTTAAAATATAGTTTCATTGCTTGGATTAATTTCAGATTTGTAAAGAATTCTTTGAACCACTTTTACTTTGAAAATATAGCTATAAATTTTAATGAAAATCTGTACGGTACACCATACCTAAACATTGTATTTTTCGCTCCAATCAATGCTATTTTATTATTCACGTTAATTAACCTCTGTAGTTGTCAACCAGCTTCTACTCTCAATCAACAGCATCTATGGGCCACGTGTGCAGGTCAGAAATAGCCGCGTTGTGCGCACGCGGCGCGGTGAGGAACCGATAACGACCGTGTCGCTCGCCGTGCGGACGTCGCCGATGCCGACGCCACAGAAAAGAGATATACAGTAAAACAACTTCATGCAAGCGCAGCGCTCGAATCGACGCACGCACACAGACGAGCGCCATGTACACGGCCCGCTAAAGTACTTCAGCACGTCTAGTATGACTTCACTGCTTGCGAGCGACTCGGCTTTATTCTATATTACTTGTCGCGACAAGCGCGGCTTTCGCTCTCCGAAAAGTGCTTATTTTCTGCGCAGCGACGGCGCATGCATAGGATTTTCTCCGTGGAGTTTAAATCATTTTCGCATGACCACTTTTGCGTTTAAAGATTACAAATCAAATTATTAAAAAATTAATTTATATCGAGAAACTCGATGAGTTGCATAAAAAATTAAGTAAGTTTCATACAATGAAATTTATTATTATTTCGTGGTAGACCCTATGCGAACTCTGTCTGTACTATTGCACCCCGAAGTACAGTAGCGGGCTGCTGGTTACGCGGCGCTCGTCTGTGTGAGTGCATCGATTCGAGCGCTTGCATGAAGTTGCTGTACTGTATATCACTTTTCTATGCCAACTGCCGACGCGCGACGGTGTGCGTTGGACGGAAGTTCTCTCACCGGTTACTGTTACTAATTTTATAACTTAACGCAGATTTCTACAGTTCAGAATAGTTTTGAGAGAATACTACTTCTATCCATTTGTCGGATGCCATCATTTAGCTCGACAATCTAGGAGTTTTTGGTACCTAACTAAGTATTTTATTGGATCCATCAACATATGAAAGGTAGTCACACTTTAAAGCAAAAACAAAAACGTGATTCAAAATAAATTATATACAGGGTCCTTCTATACATGCTGACGGTTTTTTGAGGATATGATCAGACCTTCAAACTGATCAAATTACTCTATTGAATCATAATTGAAATAGGGGCAAAAAAAATTGTTTCGCTATACAGGGTGAAATTGATATCATAAGCATCCTTTTAAACTAAGAGTCTACCCATCAAACTAAACGTAGGACTGAACAACTTTGACTATGGGAGCAAACCAGTCAGAGCAAAAAAAAAATCTGCTGTTTCATACTAAACTGCAATGCCTACTCGACTCAAAAATGTATGCAACAGCTGTATTTTTGCTCCGATCGGTTAGCTCCTATGTTATTCTTAGTTTAAAAGGATGCTGATGAAATCAATTTCACCCTGTATAGAAAGTTGTTCAGTTTGCGGCTCTGATCATCCTCTTATAAAACTGTCAGCATAATACCTACGTTGGATCCTGTATGTTTGTATGTATGTTTGTATGTATGTATGTATGTTTGTAGGTAAAATAAGAAAAACACAGGCTGAGAATTAGAGACATTTCTTATAAGTCATAGTTCGAATCCCGTATGTCAAAATTCATACATTTTCATCCTACTTAGTTCGAACTAAGACGAAAAAAATCGTCTCTGAATCTCACCTTAATCTAAATGCCAGGATGTTAATTCTTCAATTAAGAATTTTTATCACATAGTCTGGTAGAACCCGTAGAACCGCGTTGCGACATTTCCGAAAATCAAACGAGTTTAACGAGATAATGTATCCGATGCTATCTATTTGGAATCCCAAGAGATACATGACTAGATTCCATTCGATGTCAGAAACCCCCTGTCCGAAGCCGAACACTTATGATCATGCTATAAATTTGATAATTGCTTGATCCACGGGACTTCCATTTTGGAACGACCAACAAGCTGCTAATGTCAATGACAAGCATGACGTAGAACGAACGCGACGCCCACACATTTTTTAACAAACTACGTGAAGTTTGCGTTAAAACCCGTATACAATAATTTGTTTTGGGATTTAGGCTAAGAGGAAGGATCTCTCTTTAAGACTAGAGTGAGCCATACCAATTGTAAAGTGTCCACTTTTTTTGACGTTTAGGTTTGAGTGTGTGGTGTCAAGTAGTATGGACAAACTTACTACAATCGTAAATTTATGCGGACTCTATCTCTCGGGACCACACCGGTCATTGCTAGTCCAGCTTTGTCAAATAATAACATCATTTTTAGGGTTCCGTACCCAAAGGTTGAAAACGGGACTCTATTACTAAGCCTACGTTGTCCGTTCATCCGTCTGTCTGTTTGTCTGTCCTACCTATTTTGGGATGTAACTTTTGAACGGTAATAACTAGACAGTTGAAATTTTCACAGAATGTGCGTTATTATGGCGGATTTGCTAACAAATAATAAAAAGTTAAAAATTCTCGCTCTATCGCAAACACGGTAATACATACAATCATCAAACTTGGTATGATTATAGAACAAACTCTACACTCTACCGTACAACAACAAATAATAAAAACCGGCCAAGTGTGAGTCAGTCTCGCGCTAAAGGTCCCGGAAAACAAAACTTTTTTGCAAGTTAATATGTTGTGTAGTTTTGTGGTACGGAACCCTCGGTGCGCGAGTAGCCCGACTCGCACTTGACCGATTTTTATTATGAGAGTCGTGACAATATCGAATAGATTTAACATCATTTATATTATGATTAAATCCAATTTATGCTTGTTACAGAAATAATGATACGGTGAAAGCAAAGAAAACCTGACTCCGAAAACTTCTATCATCTATTCAAAGCGATAGCAATAAGAAGACACGATGAAGCGACTGCAGAAGTGCTGTTGCTGTGCCTCCACTCGCACTGGCACCATCATCATCGCCGTGCTGGGCATCATCTTATCTATTATATCCATAATCGTGCTATGGGTTGCACCGAAACATCAGGTCACATTCAGCACCTTATTCTTTGACGATAAAACTCTCTCAGATTTGGAAAGTGAGTATGAGATCCTTAATATAATAGATTAAGGCCGGATCCGACCAATCTTTGACTTATCCTAGAGTAATAATACCTGAATACAAGGAATAATACCTAAAGAAAGAGGTCGTTGTATCCGTACAATGTGAGGTTAAGTCAAAGAAATTGAACCTTTGGGTAAAGTACACATATTTAATTTGTTAGGTTTATACGTCACCTGTGTTTCAAATCAACACAAGTGGTTCAAAATCATCAAAACTCGCGTTTGGTCGAATCTGGCATAAAAGTATATTTTAAATATTTGTTAATGAATTATCGACTATCAGTATGCTGTTGATATAAAAGTTACTAAAATTCTAAAAGTATTTTAGGATTTTAGTGACTTCAGTGGATATCTCGCTCGATTCAAATGATTTTTTATTACCTAATGTATTTTGCATTTAAGTATTTGGTTCTAAGTATTAATATTTTTTTTTTTTCAGTTCCAAGGATAATAATAACTATAAACTTGTGCTTCACCATTTTAATATGCTCTCTTCTAATTATCGCCGTTAAAAAGGTAAACAATTTTTTAGTTTAATTCAAATAATTATTAATTCTCTTCATCATTCTAAATCAGGCATGTCAAACTCAAAGTCATTGGTTGGCCAAATGCATAATGATAGTAGAATCAGCGGGCCGCAAAGAACTTAGAGAAATTGTATAGATCATAGAAAACAATAGTTAATTTAATAATAGAAAAAAATAACCTACAATACAAGTTGTTTGTTTAGAGTAAATTCTATCTACAGAAATCAACTTTCAAACTGCATGGGCCATAGCTAGAACTGAATTTAAAGGTAGGGCATGGAAAGATTAAGGATACAGTTATTGGGACTTCCAAACTAATTTTATAAAATCCTTTTTCAGTAGAAGGTAGTTATTATGTTTTCGGGACCCATGTCTCTGCTCTGCATACGCTGCTCCGAAATTTTTAAATCAAGATTCAAAACAGTGGTATTATGATATGAGTAGGTGCCTAAGTACTTGTAAAAGTCACGGTCTCGGGCCGCATCAGAAAGATTGAATCGGGCCGCATGAAAGTGCAGTGTGGGCCGCATGTTTGACATGCCTGTTCTAAACTATCTTTATAGCGAAGTTCTTCTCTATTGACAAAATATTTTCTTTTGCATGTTATCCAGAAATCTTTATCGGTAAGATAAAATATGAATCTTATCTTAAAATGCTTTGAATGTCGTATTATATTACATACCACTTGGTATTCTAGATGGACGCATGTTTTAATTAGGTACTTAACTTTTTTTTTCTAAATCGAAAATTCACAAGAAAAATAAAATTATTGAATTTAAATCACCATCATCATCATCATTTGTAAAATAATACATAATTTAAGTTTCATAATTACAATCATGCGCGCCGTGCATTTATCCTGGCAAAATATCTTATGACAATGACAGTTTATATAAAACGATTATTAATTTGTTTATTTAAAAATATAAGTAATTCAATTAGATTACTTTTATTCTTAAACTCAACCCTATCGCACCAGCAATCCATCGAAGCTATGAACAGTATTGACAAATAAATTATCAAACAACCTCCAGCACACGTAGCATGCTACACGTGATACGGCTGTATCACGTCTTTTATCTCGTTCGTTCGCGTGCAAATAGAAAGAGCGCGAAGGTGTGATAGCGCTATATCATGGTGCCACGCTACCCATGCAGCACGCTATACTATAGCGCGTCCAAGATATCTCCGTGATTATATTCTACTTTCTGAAAATTTTTGAGACGTAAAAAAATAATTGTACGTTAAATGTTAACTAATCTTGTATATTTTTAGTGTGTTCTTTGTTTTGACGGCTCAATCAGCTTTAAAAATTAAATGAAATCTCAATCATGGAGCTATCTTGGACACACTATACGATCTACGTACTTTACGTCGAGCTACGAGTTTAAAAAAATAGTGAAAATATTTTACCTAATTCCTTAGGAGAAATCCTGAGGGAAATATTTCTACAAGGCCAGACAATCTGACATTTTAGGTCGTTTCGTTCCACACAATAAATGTGGATGATTTGTTCGACACAATTTAAATCTTTATAAAAATGTACATCTATCTTTCCACTCCGACCAACTGAGCCAATCAACTGGTTGTGCAGAATGGAACTCGATTAAGAGATTTTTTTCCAATCAAACCAACAGGTTGATTATAGTATACGGGGTTCAACTTAATATGCTGACCCTTTATTAAGGGGATGATCAGACCATCAAACTGAACAACGTTCTCTATGGGACCAACGTCGAAATCGCGAAAAAAAATCTGCTGTCCCATACATTTGGCTCCAGTAGGTTTGCAGTTTTGTATGGACAGCTGATTTTTTTTTCGTGATTTCGATGTTGGTGCCATAGAGAAAGTTGTTCAGTTTTATGATCTGATCATCCTCTCAAAAAAGTGTCGGCATATTAAGGACCTTATTTTATTATTTAACTAATTATTCCTAACGAAACAATTAACTCCGACTAACTGAACCGACCAACTGCTTATGATCAACCAGTTAGCTTTAATAAGTTATATGTTTAGATAGACAGTCGGAGCTACGAACGCGTCGAAATAAATATCACCGAACCGTATAGCGAGAGGCTATAGACGCACACATAAATCCCTGTAAAATTTTATAACGTCTTTTCCCAAAATCATGGTTGCCTACTAAAATAGACAATTATTTTTCCAGCGACGATCATGGATGATGCTGCCCTGGGTGGTCCTAGGCATTGTTCTTGCCGTCGGCATGCTGATCAGCGTGATACATACCTCCATTACGTACTACCTGGATGATGGAGACCACGCCATCATCGCGACTGTTATACTCATTGGTGGAATATTGTATCTATGTAAGTCGGTGTTTAGTGTTACGTACCCAAAGGGTGAAAACGGGACCCTATTACTAAGCCTACGTTGTCCGTCCGTCCGTCCGTCTGTCCTCCCTATTTAGGGCTGTAACTTTTGAACCGTAATAGCTAAGCTAGACAGTTGAATTTTCACAGAATATGCGTTATTACGGCGGATTTGTTAAGAAATAATCAAAATGAAAAAAAAGTTAAAACTAAGGGGGGTCCTCATACTAGAAACTCGTTTTTAAAGGATTAGAAAGATTGCCAGAAGTGATTTAATTATATTTTATCACACGATCTCATGGCACTTTGTCCAAATACCTAAAGAAAACTCAGTGGAATTAATTTTGTTAAATTTTGGAAGCGGGCAGATCGTTGTAAAGTTATTTACAAAATTATTTTGATTAGGAGGTAGAATAAACTTTAATTATCTTTGTGTTAGAAATTAAAAAGTCATGATTATCTTAATTGTAATCATATTATTGGTACGATTGTTATTATAGAACTAATTTTTAAAATTTCAGGTCTGTTCCTCTACATGTGGGCAGTTGTCTTCAGTCACTACTTAGACGTGCGTGATGAAGAAGAGAGGGGCAGATACCGGAAAGCACCTTACAGGCGGTAGACTACTTGCTCTACTGACGACCGCAGAACATACTTGCTCTAACAGAACATAATTAGTACCTAATTAATTTCAAAGTCGATTCATCGGTTTCAATGTTTTGTTTAAGTTTATAAATGGATTCAACAACTGGTTTTCCATTTGGCATGTCCAAACCAGTGGCTAATTCTATTTTATGCTCTACAAAATCGAATGATTCTGTGTTACAGAAAGGTGCCTTATATTAAATAAAATTAGATTTAAAAAGAGAGGAAATGGAGGAATGACAAAGATCTAGGCACGGGCACGTGAAGTACAAATGACTTTAATTATACAGGGTGTAAGGAAAAGTATCATTAACCTTTAAACCACATACCCATCAAACTGAACAACTTTTACAATGGGAGCAAACCTGTCAGAACAAAAAAAAAATTCTGCTGTCCTATACGTTTGAATGGGTAGAGCATGTGATTTAAAGGTTAATGATACTTTTCCTTACACCCTGTATAGTCCCGCCTCTCCACGATTATACGTGTATGTTAATATGAGAGGATGTCTCCTAAATGCAAGATTTATAAAAATGAGGATAAAGTCATTAATTCCTCGAATAGTCTTAAGTTACCAGATATTATTAATATGTAAGAGAAAACATAATTTATTCATATGTTATTATTATTAACTTATTTTTTTTACTTATACAGAATTTAACAGAAATACCAATTTAATAAATGTTTACTTATAAGTAATTAACGTGTCTTTTTTACGACACTATCTGCCAGTTGCACGTACGTAAATTAAAGTTAATCCTCCATTAAGTCTTTTGCTGTCACTTTAGGGCTTTTTGACGTAGTAAAAGCTAGCAAGAGATTTAATGGAGGATTAACTTTAATGAACGTACGTGCAACTGACCGTAAGTTGATCAAAATACAGAAATTCAAATATGTACCAAACATAGCCATTGTTGATAAAACAATGTACAAACAGTTCACAGAGCCAGGAATTCTTAGTACGTAAGAGAAGTCAGTATAACTTTATTCTGCGCTTTGTAACATGATACCATATCTAGTCATAATAATATAATAATAAAATTCTAAACTTTGCGTAGATGTACACACGGCGACAAGCTACGCAAAACCAATAGAAGCTGGCCGCGCGACGTTTACTCTACCTACGCGCGGCCAGCAGATTTTGGTTTTGCGGAGCTTGATGTGTCGCCGTGTGTACATTGAAGGAATTAGCAAATAAAAAAATGCAATTGGAGGCGTTAAGAAATGCAATTGAGACCACTTTTAGAATTTGTGTCTGTTTGTCTCTTTGTTTGTGCATGCATCACTTTAAAACTACTGAACAGATTTAGATGGGGTTTAAGAAGCATAGGGCTTAGTTTAGATATTTATTTCATCGCAATCGGTTCATGGTTATGAGTATTTAAAGTCAACAAATCTTGACAATGTTACACTATGTAATTTAATATTGGATTTTTGTAATTGTACTTTGTATATTTTGTTTTGTTTAAAAGAAGTGTGTTGTAGAGTTTCTCTACCTATACAACAACGCAACGGAACGCCTTCCGACGCGGTGGTAGATTCAAAAACATGACGTCAGAAAGTTATCTATGTGACATTATTTTGAATAAACAATTTTGACGTTGACTTTGACAATGGTCTGGGCGTACGAAGTCGCGGGCGCCGCGCCGCTAGTCTAGTCATAAAGCGCGGAATAAAGTTATGTTATCATGTCATAACAACACATCTTTAAAGTGCAACAAGTTTTTTCATATAGTGTAGTGCGTGCCTCACGCCATGAGCTAAAACGATCAGCGTGAGTGCCATGGGGTGCGTATGGCATTCGTTATTCAAAATATTAGCTCTTATCTTGCGTATTTTCTTAACACGCCTTTTATCATGAGCGGCTCTGTCCAGCATGATGGCAGTGCGATTTATTTCGAAGTTCAAATACTCCTGAACGCAACCGTCTTCGTCGACCCAACTTGCCGCCTTTGTGAACCACTGGCGACGGAAGAATTCTTCGTATCCCAACATGCCGCAAAGAGCAACTGCAATAAAGTTAAATAATTTAGTTACTAAAACTACTTACTAATTAATGCAGTATAAAAAGTGACATAAACGAACACGTATAGCATATGCATACAATATCCCTGACTAATTCTAAGAGGATATGTGGGCATCCACGCAAGAAGGGTCCAGTGGTCGGCATTTTAACCCACCGTTTTTATTATTCCATATGATCACGTGACTAATCTAGATGCCGAATCTAACCTTAACTCAAAACCCAACAACTGGACCCTTTTTGCGTTCCACATATGGTTGTGAACATAACATTATACAGGAAGTAGACATAAATCTATCTATCTTATATACCTACTTATAACAGTTCCGTGATTGACTGACCGACTTGTCAGTCGGACTTGACAGAGAACGCACAGCCTAAACCACTGAAGGTAGAATACATATTCTAAGAAAGGATTATTTGAAAATTAACAACCCCCATTGCAAAAACGGGGTTTTGAAAGCTAGTGCACTATTAAAACAACTTTCACTAGAGGACCAACACAGAAATCACGAAAAGAAATCGACCGACGGTGGCGCGTTGCGGAGAGCTATGGAAACTCAATCTTCAGGTCCAGGTTCGAATCTTCACGGATGACATGCCATCTACCAATGAGTTTTTCTAACATAAGTACGTAACACCGACTGCTCTCAAATGCTGAAGGAAGGTTTTGTTTGACGGTCTGATCACCCTCTGCATAGGATGTGACGATTATTATATCTTAGTCCTAATAAGTATAGAGGATAATAGTTCAGAAACAGATAATGAAGATACCAAGGACTAAAAGGTACTCACTGTGTTCCAAAAATAGATCCCTTGCGAAGAATCCACGTCGTGCTATGTACACAGCTTCGCGGTACATGTTGGCGCAAAGCATTTCCATCAGCTCGTCGTCGGAGGCCTTGGACTCCATGTAGCATCGCCGCAAGTGCCGGTATATCATTATATTCAACAATCTAGGAAACAAGTTGAAAGTGTTTTATAAACAGGCGTACTAAGAATGGCTGTCCACTGATGCCGAGCGGAGCGAGGCTGCGGAGCGGAGAAACAGAGAAATATTAACCAATAGGATTGCATAAAATCTCCGCGATTTTATTTTATGCAATCTTATTGGTTAATATTTCACCGTTTCTGGGCATCAGTGGACAGGCGGCCTGGTGTTAAAATAAAAATGTCGTTCAGAAGTGTTATTTTTTAATCACGATATTCAAAATCGTGATAATACGTACTATATACCCCGAGTAATATTGATGAACTACTGCTGATGTGAACGTGTGACTTTCAAAAATTGCACTCCAGCACAGATTATTTTTCTCCAGGCTCAGTAATCTCATATACATAGGATCCTCGGTTTTTTAAGGGGATGATCAGACCATCTGAACAACTTTTTCTATAGGTCAAATATATAAAATCGCCAAAAAATCTGCTGTGTCTTACATTTAAGTCGAGCAGGTTACCAGTTTTGTGTGGAGCAGCTGTTTTTTTCAGATCTGTAGGACTACCATGTCAGTAGGAACAATTATTCAGCCACTCTTGCGATATTAAGGGACAACGCTATAGAGCACCTCATGAACGAGCAGCTTTCGGTAGCTAACAACTTGGATCTCAGTAAAACGAATGGCTCATCCATTCCATCTAAAGCGCTCTTTATTTCAAGGACAGAAAGTAGGCGCCGGGGCACACATGAACTGTCATCTCGGTACAGTAGTACCAGGTTTATAAGTCTTACCGATGTACCTACGCAGTAGACAAATTTTAATAGCGCGCGAAATTATATTGACCAATCAGGATGTGTCATCTTGAATCCTTTGGGGCTATTGGCTAATTGTTTTCGCGCCCTTTTCGCTGCTATCCGACTTTGCACCCTTTGATTACTTAATGACTTCGCTGGTTTTGACGGAGACTCGGGTCTTCTCTCTGCCGTGGTGGTCCAGTGGCGAGTAACCCTGCCTGCCGTGCAGGAGGCGATGGTTCGATCCCCGTCCAGGTCAACTCGTACCAAATGAGTTTTTCGGAATTTATGTACGATTTGTAACACCACTGGCTTTTCGGTGAAGGAAAACATCGTGAGGAAATATGCATGCTTCAATTTCGACGTATGTATTGTACCCACTGTCCATTACAAGTGGCGACGGGCTCAATCCCGTCACACTGGACAGAGTTTCAGAATATCTCTGACGTGTGGTGTACCCTCGGGGAATATAGTCGTGAGCATAATTATGCTTATGCTTATGCTCGGGTCTGCTTCGGCAAACGAAGATTGACAGCGTAATTATGTTCCTGGTCGTACTGTACGTATGTATAAGGCAATATTGACTAGCAATATTTTGACTTATTTTTCTCGTTTGTAATGTTCGCTTAGGGCCATACATTCAGTTTACTTTGATCGTAACCTAAAAAAGACACAAGCAAACATACCTATGACTAAGAGTGTATGCCACAGACGGTGAGGAGCGTATTGCCTTCCTACAGTACGCATCAGGCCTGCATGGCCGTAACTCACTCAAGCCAATTGGCTCGTGATTGTTCACCACGCGAGACAGGCAAACGTCTGTTTGAACAATATAAGGACACAGTACTATACAGGTTGTAAACTTAAATATCCAAAGCAAAAAGGAAAGGAAAAGGAAAAAGAAAAGGAAAGGTGAAAGGATCCTTCAGATCATCAAACTGAACAACTTTTACTATGGTGGGACCAAATTGTGATGTGTTTTTGCGATTTAAAAGTTTGTCCCATAGAATAGTTATTCTGTTTGATAGTATGAAGCGCCCACTTGAGTAGGTATGTAACGCATTGAAGTTTACACCCTGTATAGAAGTTATTTGAAATGTTAGAAAATGGTTTTAACAGGTTTCAATCTCAAATTGGTCGCCCCTTTATTACTAATTTTGGTATTCTGTATTGTGCATAATTTTATAATTTCCGATAGTCTGTCGATATGTAATTAAGCAATTCTTAAATTTATTATTGAGTTTTTCATCTCCACTGTGTGAAATTAAATTAACTAAGTATTAAACACATGTCGATTTGATATCAATCGAATCGGGTAGTTTACACAATAGCACCCCTGGGGTCGTATTGTGTAGTTACACAATAGTTAAGTTTAATTACGTGATTAAATCGGTACGGTACATCACCATATTCCAAGATTTAGATCCAAATAAAAAAATGTTCTTTCTTTCTTTCATATTCATGCCGATTTGAAAGCGATTTAACGGCAGTTCTTGGCGATTTTGCTTCTTAATATTGAGTTAATTCATTTCAGACAATGGAAATGATGATCACGGAAACAAAATATTACGTAAATTTTCCTAGTACAGACATACCTAATAATTATGTAACCTATTTTGTAAACGATATAATCGGAAACTTACACGATAGCCCTACTGAACGTCTAGCATGATTTCTCTACTTGCGTGCGACTCTGCTTTTTCCCATACTACAAGTCGCGGCAAGCGCGGCTTTCGCTCTCCGAAAAGCGCAGGAACAGGTTATTTTCTATGCAGCGAAGACGCGTCGCGCGCGTGTAGATAAATCATACTAGACGTGCTGTAGCCCTTTAAATAGTATGACTTCTCTACTCGCGCACGATACGCCTTTGCTGCAAAGAAAAAGATATCATGCTAGAGGGTCTGGTTAGGATCAGGTGCCTTTGCACGCGATAATAGACTATGGAGAAGAAGTTAATGAGTACATACCAGAATCAGGAATCCTAATGAAATAAGAAGTCCTCGATTCCACTAGCACTGCATATTTTTCCTTTGGCAGAACGGCTTTGTCCATATCTTGGACAAATTCGTTAAGGTTATCACTACTGAAGATCCATTTCTTCAAGCGATTTCTGGTCAAATTACCGATAGAGCACACTAGCAGGGTATCATCGACAAATAACCTGGAGACTGAAAAATATCATAAGAGTGTAAGTTAAAATGACCGTTAGACGATGGTTTACCTATTAACTATGCTTCTAGAAATTCATGCTATTTTCATAAATAAAGAATAATTTAAGAATTTGTTTACCTCTGAACTCTATATCGGCCCACCCATATTCAAAGTTTTTGTAAATATAATGCGATGACACGTATTCCAACATTTCTATTAAGATTTTTATTGGTTTGAGCTGCTCATTTCGCATTTTATAGCCATACTCCTGTAAGGTTTTTTTCAGCATCGCTGCAAAAAAGAAAAAGATACATAAAAAATATGTTAAAAACCATTTCTGCTAGATGCATTAGCGGGACTTCAGAAAAGTTTTGTTAGGTATGTCCTTATAAGCTTTTATCAAAATAAGCATATGCTCACGACTATATTCCCCGAGGGGTAGTCAGAGATATTCGGAAACCTCAGAACATCCACGTTTCACCCAGTAGTAACGAAACTCTGTCCAGTTTGACGATGGGTAGTCCAAAACACCCCGCCCAGCCCAGCCCGGTTTGGTCGGGTGGGTGGGGGTGGAGGGGTTATCAAAATAAAAATTTTAATAAACACCTCACATTTCGTAAAGAAAACCCCTAAAGCTTGATTTACGTCTGTATTATTAGGATTTTCCGTAACATAAATCACAGATCTTTGAAGACTATCCATGTAGTAATTAAAATCGGCCATGGTCGGTGTTACAATGTCCACGTTCAAATACTTTGTCGGAAAATCTTCACCCCCATAATCATTAGTAGAAATATATTGAATAACAAAAATAATAACTAAAAGAGCACTTTTAAAAATCATTGCGCATGTTATTCTCCAGCAAATTAAGGCTTATAACTTAGGTTATGAGACTTATGAGAATATCGACTTGGAGTGGAAAATTGATTTTGGTACATCGTTGTGGTAGCTTGTTTCTATTAAATTCAATGCTGTCAAGAGATGGAAAACATAGAATGGGGGTTAAATCAATTTCATAACTACTTTACTACTGTATCAATATAGTAACCGTTTATTGATAATATTATTTCAGTGAAATACCTATACGGGGTTTAAGGGTAAACAGTTGCATTACTTTAAGGGGTGATTGTACCCATGATACTGAACAACTTTCCCAAAGAAACCTATAGGAAATTAGTAAACAATTTTGGTCTTTCCATACAATACTCCATTCCAAATAGAAACGAAATTTTGCTATTTTGCTCACTTATTCTTAGGCTTATTAACGTCGAAGATTATATGACGGATAATATATCTTTCTGATTAACAAATTATGTTTTAACTAATCAGAATTTACCAGAAAGCTTTACCAGTGAATGAACTTAAGAGAAGTTTATTCCGAATGCGTAAATGCGCGCTGCATACAAACGAAGTCTGGTGATATTTTCAATACCAACCAATTAAACTCAATGAAATTTTGCAGAAACAATCTGAAAGGAAAGGAAAATCTGACACGATACAAGCATAGAGATTTGTTTCTAGATTGCTTCTGCAAAATTTCATTGAGTTTAATCGGTTAGTATTGAAAATATAACCAGACTTCGTTTGTATGGAGCGCGCGCAACTAATCCATTCTTTTTCCTTTCACCCTAACACTAGAAATAAACCAATGAGCATTACAGTATCCAAGGATCTAAGGCCGAGATTCAGAGACGATTTTTTTAGTCTTAGCTCGAGCTAAGCAGGGCGAAAATGTTTGGATTTTGACATACGGGAGTTCGAACTATGACTTAAAAATCGTCTCTGAATCTCGGCCTCAATCATTTCTTACAGAAAAAAACATTTTATTTCACGTGGGCAAAACATGTCCATAGAGAGTACAGTGTTCGGGAGATTCAAATACGAACGTTTATCTGAAGTGCTATCATTAATTTTACTACAGGAATTGACTTATATATGGGTTTCAGAAATACTGATAAGACTATTTTAAGAACTAGGACTAGGTATTTTTGGGAGAAGAATTTAGCGCCGAATCAAGCGCTTTTTCGAACCGCGAAAATTTTAGAATCTTTACGTTTTAGCGCCCAATCAATTTTTTGAGGTGGCAGCCCTGAATTGCACAGCCAGTGTTGCAGAAGCTACCGATTTATCTGAAGATCTACCGATTTCAGGTGCTGTCTACCGATATACCGATTTTCGACTGTGATATACCGATTTATTTTGCAGCAGATGTTTTAAACAAATCTTGAAGTATTTTGCTCAAATTAGGGTTAGTTATGAATCTTTAGTACCATATTAGACAGATGGGACAATCCACTGAAAGTTATGGAACTTTATTCCATGCCTTTTAAATCCCTGTGGAGAAATTCTCGAGAACTATACATGGTCCTTCTTAATATGCTGACACTTTTTTAAGGTGATGATCAGACCATCAAACTGAAAACTTTCTCTATGGGACCAACATCGAAATCGCGAAAAAAAAAACCAAATGTATAGGACAGCAGACTTTTTTTCGCGATTTCGATGTTGGTCCTATGGTGAAAGTTGTTCAGTTTGATGGTCTGATCATCCCCTTAAGAAGTGTCAGCATATTAAACTTAATCCAACTGTCCAACTGGACCCTGTATTTTTCGGGACCCTAAAATTACACAAAATTCTTTCACTTTACTCAAGTTTTAAGTTTTGGTCAAAACATATAGTTCAAGTTTTTCATATAGTTCAAAATTTGATGGCAATTGATCATTGTTGGAAAAAGAAATTATAAGACAATCTACCGATTTCTAACGATTTTGAGTCGCGAATTTTACCGATTTTACTAAAGTCACGTTTGCAACACTGTGCACAGCAGTATGACCAGATTTAGCAGGATCCTGCGATGTTAGCAGGATTTGGCCCGCAATTTAGGGCTTAGCAGATTTTGTAGCAGGATTGAAAAAACCAGGATCTGTTAAAATGTTGTCAGTTTTAGCAGGATTTACTAAAGCAAGATTCTTATGGATTAAGAATAATTTCTCTTAGTTAAAGTTACTTGAGAATCGCAAACCAATATCGACCATTTTCAATATAATAAGCATTTTTTTTCATAACTTTTTAATTTTAGTACTTACTGTTTAAGAGGAATTCTCTCAACCGGTGTTTTCTCTGAGGTTGTTTGCAGGTAGGTAGAAAACAGCACTGAAGGTCTGAGACCTCGAACGTACGTGCTCCGTACATGCCCAGCATGCCACGGACAATGAAGAATCTATCTTCAGTGTTCAGTCAGAACTTCTGTAAATTTTTTGGTATTATGTAAAGGGAAAGTACCGTCTGTCCGTTTTCTTTTGTCTTATATTGAATTGATTGATTTATTTTTGTAAACGTTAATCTTAACTATTTTATAACTGTAACAGGAGTTTGTCTGTACATTGAACATATTTACATGAAAAAGGTTGGGAGTGTCTCCACCGGTAAACAGTAGCAATTCGGTTCTGGCACACGCTCACTGTGCTCGCTCGGCTCGTGCGCTGTGGTCGCAAGACACCTAGCATGCTCGTCGCTTCCCTTCCTCGCTAACCTAACCGAATGAGTTAGATCTGGGGTCTAAAAACTCATAACCGGTCAAAAGACTATTATTTACTAACTCAGTCAGTTAGGTTAGCGAGGAGCAAAACGACGAGCACGTTTGGTTTCTTGCGACCACCGCGCACGAGTCGAGCGAGTGCAGCGAGCGTGCCGCTGCAGCGGTTGGCGAGTGCCAGAACCGAATTGCTACTGTTTACCTAGTCCACTAGGTATTATAATTTAGGCTAGCAACTAGTAACAGCGGAAAAGTCAGCAGCCGGCGCCGGCAGCTAGCTCGGCAAACATCCCGTCACTGGTATGGACAACGAGCGCCGTCAATCAAATTAGCCACCGGCGTCGGTAGCGGAGGCACTCCCATACGAAGATGCTTTGCCCCGTTTTCGATTCTGTTCTTACCGGAACGGGTGAAAACGGTATGTGGACAGGAAGCCTAAAGCGTCTCACTTACTCGCTCGATCAATCAATCGGATGAAAATTGCAACTTAAAATGGAAAACGCTACAGGATTGTTTATATTTCTATAACTTTTAATACCCTATTACTCAAAAAAATATTAAAGGTTACTTTTTATCTATTTCCGGTTACTTTTGACAAGATCCGGCTGGCAACACTGGTAATCTGTGCATAGCAGTCGTATTATCTTACATACATCTTCGGACAATTTAATTAATTTAATTTACACTATCGCTATCGTTTTCATAAATTTTATCTGTCTTAGGAGCTTCCATTTATTTAACAAGTGCTTCATCAAGATGGAAATATCATTCAAAGGAAAGAGAATTCTAGTCACCGGCGCAGGACAAGGTTAGTGATTTGAGTTTTAGTTTTTCGTAAAGTTGGCGATTTAACTGTTTTGCTTCGTTATGTAAAACTGATAATAATAATTCACGAAATATTGTTCTAAATTCAAACCTAGATAATAATGTGGTCACAACTGGTCAAAACGTAGTTCTTTCTAATTTAGTCTGTGGTTACAACTTAGGTTTCTATTGGCATAGTAACTTGTGAGATTAATGACGGTCAGAGGAAAATAAACATGACACAGTCCGCAGTCATAACAAAAAAAAAAGGCCAAGTGCGAGTCGGACTCGCGCACCAAGGGTTCCGTACAAAAAGTTTTCTCCGGGATCCTTAGCGCGAGCCCGGCACACACTTGACCGGATTTTATTATTTGTTGTCTTACCTTAGAATATGCACTATAATGACACCAAGTTTGACGCTTGTATGTAGGTATTGTTTATGCGGTAGGTATTATTATAGACCGAGATGAAAAAACGTTGATAAAAACTAGTTTCTTGTATGAGGACCCTCCCCCCTCCCCCGCTTAATTTTATACTTTATTATTTACTATCAAATCCAATAAAACAATACATATTCTGTGAAAATTTCAACTGGCTACCTATTATAGTTCAGAAGATACAGCTCTCTGAAGCAAGGACGGATGGACAGCGTAGGCTTATGAATAGGGTCCACTTTTGGTACGGACCCTAAAAAGGGATTCAAAACTTCCCAATTTGTCGCAGGTATCGGTAGAGGTATTGCAGTAGAATTATGGCGAGCCGGCGCTAACATAGTGGCTCTCTCAAGGACTAGAAGCCACCTGGAGACTCTGCAGAGTGAATATCCATCGATAGATATTGTTGATGTCGACATCGGCAACTGGGAGGCGACTAGAAGAGTCGTGGAATCTCTGGGACACTTTGATGCTTTAGTGAACAATGCAGCTGTTGCTGTTTGCGAGCCATTCCTTGAATGCACCGCTTCTGACTTCGATAAGTATGTTCTGTTATATGGCTAGTTGAGTCACGTTGCAAGTTTTGCCATGAGCAGTTGTCTATTGCATGGTTCGCGTTTTTGCTCATGAGGCTCCACAATCTTTTCTCTGCTGTGTTTTTGTTCAAACAATCCTTGAAATTGAGATAGTTACTCCCACAAACTACCTGACAATTTATAGTTTAAAAAAAAGCTACTGGCTTTCGTCTGCATTGTACATGTAATTCGAAAACGAAAGATGATAGGTTCCCCATATAAACTTTCATCTCCTATTTCACTTCCTTCAGTTTATTTTCTTTGAGACAAGAGGTAGCCATGTCGTCCCACAGGATGCAATCTATCTTCTTGCCAAATTTTATCAAAATCTGTTCAGCGGTTTTGACATTATTTTCGCATTTATAATATTAGTATGAATTGACAACCTTTGACTATAAACACAAGAGTTAACCTACGACTTCGTCCGCACAAATTATTTACCAGATTTTAAGTCGGATCATAAGCTATCAAACTAAAAGGTTTCTTCAAAATCGGTTGGTTCAGTAGTTTTCGCGTGATGCTTGCACAAACAAACACGCACACAGACAGACAAATATTTTTAAAAAGGTTGACTTGGAGTCTGGGATAAAAAACCATATCATACGAGTAATCATCTTCTATGTACAGACACACTTCTGTTACAGTTGTATAATAGTTAAGAAGATGTTTACTTAATTGCAGAACTTTTGATGTTAATGTAAAGGCTGTGCTGAACATCAGTCAAGTAGTTGCAAGAAAAATGGTAGAGAACAAAACGCATGGTGCCATCGTTAACATATCCTCACAAGCTTCTAAGGTATTGTCACTGTCTATCATTATTTTCTAAGGATCATCTATAACATGTTAATGAATAAGCGCAAAACCTCATACACCTCAACTGATTTAGAACAAAATAATTGGATTGAAACAATAATTTCATTATTTTGATAGTTAGAATTTAAAGTTATTCGCATTTTAAGTTTTGCAGGCAAAAATGATTTGTTAGCATTTCAGCAATGAATGAAAGCGCTAGCGTGCTTGTGGATACATTTTAAGAATCTTGTTTTGGTAGTAAGTAGGGTGAGAGTGCCCATGCGGTGAGTTGAGATCGAGTTAAGAAAATTTTAAATTTTACAAACAATTTAATTAATATTTTGAAAAAAGTGGCCTATGATGAAAACATGATAATTCGATTCTGCTCCCGATTCTAAAAAATCTACTTTGTATAAGGTGTACCAAAATTAGCTGAAACTATTTTAAGAGGAGTATCAGACCATCAAACTGAACAACTTTCTCTATGAGACCAATATCGAAATCGCGAAAAAAAATCTGCTGTCCCATACATTCGGGCCGCGCTAGGTTGACAGTTTTGTATGGACAGCATTTTTTTTTTCGCGATTTCGATGTTGTTCCAATAGAGAAAGTTGTTCAGTTTGATGGTCTGATACTGGAGAGATAGTTTCAGCTAATTTTGTTAGACCTTATACATAAAGGCGAAATATTTAGGCATTTTAACTACAATCTTTAATGATGACATGTAATAGTCAACAAACATAATGTAATCCTTCTTTATCATTTGTTATGTGATAGTACATAATAATTACATAGATAACACACACAGGGTACACACACACACGCTGTACAGGGTGACGGTTTTATTAGAGGATGATCAGACTATCAAACTGAACAACTTTTTCAATAAGACCAAAAACGAAATCGACAAAAAATTTAGCTATTCTGTACATTTGGGTTGAGTATGAAACAGCTGCACGTCTAGTATGATTTCTCTACACGCGCGCGACGCGCCCTCGCTGCATAGAAAATAACCTGTTCCCGCGCTTTTCGAAGAGCGAAAGCCGCGCTTGCCGCGACTTGTAGTATGGGAAAAGGCCGAGTCGCGCGCAAGTAGAGAAATCATGCTAGAGGGTCTGATGTTTTATTCGCGAATTCAACTTTCGTCCCATAGAGAAAGTTTTTCAGTTTGATGGTCTAATCAACCCCTTAAAAAAGTATCAGTATATTAAGAAGGATCCTACAGATGATATATTTTACTTAAAGATTGATCAGCGTATTCAGAAGGACTGTTTAATATTTTCAGGCCGCGTTGAAAGACCATGCAATTTACAGTGCATCCAAAGCCGCACTAGACGGACTGACTCGTGCTATGGCGTTGGAACTTGGTCCCTACGGTATCAGAGTTAATGCTGTTAATCCTACTGTCATCATGACTGAAATGGCAAAGGTTGGTTGGTCAGACCCCACGAAAGCAAATGAGATGAAATCTAAAATACCACTTGGCAGGTAATTATTAATTTTCTTGATTTCTATTTCACTTATGCTTGGATTTATGGTAATATTTTCATGCCCCTGATCATAAGCACACGCATACTTATGATCACGACTATATTCCCCGAGGGGGTAGTCAGATTCTGAAAACTCAAAACGTCCACATTTCACTACTTTAGCCGACTTTATAGGCTACGAATGTGTCAACAGAAATTAAAGTGACAACAGTTTTCTTTGCATTAAAAACTGCACTATACCACAGTATAAGAAAGAGTATCAAGTACTACATACAGTACGGACACTCTCTGCCCTCACCCCACTTTCTGGGGATACTTTAGGGGAGCCGAGCAAGAATTACGTACAGGAGGCGCAAGAGTGCAACCGGGACGGCACGTATAGTAACGACATCTTGTGTCGCGAGTGCCGGACCTGTGACTTTACCAAACACATACCACTAGAACATGTAGGTTTTGAAAATTAGTGGCTGAGATGGTCCTTCAAGCCAACTTGAGTTTTCGCAAAAGTTGTGTCACTTCTAAATCCTATGCATATCGACAGAGGATACCTAGGTGGTAAAACATTTGGATATGTAATTTTGTCGTAACATCGCATTCTGATAAAATAAATCTTTGATATTAAACAAATCTGAAATGGTGGCTTAATCGTAAAATGACTTATTTTATTTTGTGACGATCTGAGTCTCTATATCTCCTATAGCGATTTGCAAAGGTTCAAAACCCTTTAATAAACATTATCAGCGGCCGTAGTGCGATGCGCGCGATAATGCTATATCACGTCGTTTATCTCGTTTATTCGCGCGCAAATAGAAAGATGGCTAAGGCTTATCGAGATGCCATACTACGGCCGCTGAAGTTATGAACAGATTTTTTGCATCATTTTGTTAATGTCGAAGTTTATCATTAACATTTATAAAAACAAGTGTATGGAATGACTGTTTATTAACGGAACCAATTCTTTTTTCAAGATAGAATTAATTAGACATCTAAGGTCTTAGAAAAACTATATGTCTAGAATGAGCCTAACGCTTCTACCCTCTTATACCGTATAAAAAAGAAGGGGCCAACTTTCTTAGATTGGTGAGAGTGAGGCGACATACAACTTATGTATGTGTGCATGTATATGGATAGGGTGTAGAGGCCAGTACTGGTTGCAATTTTTTTCGACGCTTTCTTAGCTTCAACTGTCAATCTTGATATATAATTTATCCAAGACTAAGGTATTTCCTGGAATTCAATACAACCTCCACAGATAAAAGATTAAGGTTGAGGGGGTGAACTCCAGCTTGTAATAAAATAGTGATAAAACTTAACTTGCATGATAATATCATCCATGAGTTCAGTTTTACATATTCTGAATGTTGATAAACACATAGACACTGTTTTGTTTTATAACAGATATTGATGATAAATCCATTGCAAGACACCTAACTAAACATTACAAATTACAATCATCTTTTATTATTGATAAAACAAAGCAACATAATTTATCAACTTGTTTCAAGTAAAACTATAGGTATTAAAGTAGAACTTTCTTTTTTGCAGGTTTGGTGAAGTCTCAGAAGTAGTGAATGCAGTCGTTTTTCTCTTGAGTGAGAGATCAAGCATGATTACTGGTGTTGAATTGCCTATTGACGGAGGTTTTCTTGCTACGTAAAAACATGTACTATATTACCAAAGACAGAATTTAAACTTCAGTGGCTCGATTAACTTATGTAAAATCCATAATATTAAATTAGGTATAAGAGAAATTGATTATTTTTTGTATGTTATGTAGCTACCAAAGAAATAACGCTGTAAGTACTATTACAACAATCTGGTGGAAACATGAAGACTATATTATAAGATGCCATAAGCATTTCACTTTAACAAACAAATATGTTTTGTTCTGATTTGGTCAGATTCTCAGACCATTAACTATAATCTTTTAAAAGTTACATATTTTAATTAACTAACTAACATTAAGAAAAGCATTGTATAATTATTGACAAAGTTATTTTGTTAAATAAACGAAAATGTTAATTTTATTGTTTTCTTTTATTTGTTTATTAATGTCGTATCGTATAACATTTTAACCTCACTGTTATCATTTTGCTATAGGTAGGTACATACCTAACTAGTTTCTTATCTGAAACATTTTCATTTGCTTTAGTTAGATACGAATGTTTATAGACAGATAAGTTCGTCATTTCATTCAAAACAACCACTTTGCTTTGAACCACATTCAAATTCAAACATGGACAAATATTTCAAAGGGAAAAGAATTTTGGTCACTGGTGGCTGTCAAGGTATGTTTTATTGACCATTTCCTTTGTCTAGTTTAAATGAGCAGTGATATTTTAAGTTAAGCATAAGCATATGCTCACGACTATTCCCCGAGGGGGTAGTCTGAGATATTATGAAACATCAGAACATCCACGTTTCACTAGTAGTACCGAAACTCAGTCCAGTGTGACGGGGAGTGAGCCCGTCGCCACTTATAATGGACAGAGGGTACAATACATGCCTCGAAATTGAAACATGTAGGTTTTCTCACGATGTTTTCATTCACCAAAAAGCCTGTGGTGTTACAAATCGTTACATAAATTCCGAAAAACTCATTGGTACGAGTCGGCCTGGACGGGGATCGAACCATCGCCTCCTGCACGGCAGGCAAGGTTACTCGCCACTGGACCACCACGGCGATATTATTATTATTTTAAGTTTACCACTGTTTAAATACTTATTAAACAATGTTGCAGGTATAGGTCGAGGAATAGTGATAGAGTTATGGAGGCAAGGTGCTAATGTAGTCACTTTGTCGAACGAACCCGAAAACTTGGCGAAACTCAAGAAGGAATATCCATCGATCGAAGTAGCCTCCGTAGACCTTCGAGACTGGGACAAAACCAGCCAAGTGGTCGACTCACTAGGTGTTTTCGATGGATTAGTCAACAATGCAGGGATTGCGATTATAGAATCGTTTTTAGAATGCAAGCGGAGTAGCTTTGACGAGTGAGTCCAATTTTATTTGTGAGTGTGGTCACCATAACCCAGGTCGGCGTTATAGGGTAGAGACACATTTACCGACGACGGCGCCGGGCCCATACAAAAATGACATTTAGTATGGATGGGCCCGCCGTCGGTAAATGTCTCAACCCATATAATATTATACTAGCAGTTGGTCGCGGCTTCGCCTGCATAAAATTTATTTCCAAATCATTGAATTATTATTTACGCTAGTAATACTAATTCAATGTTCCGAATAAAACTTACATTGAGTTCATGACTATTAGGGCCTGTTTCACCACTTCCGAATAAGTTCTTGTTAGCTTATCCGACAGCTCATTTGACATATTCGTCATACAAAATATTTCAAAAGAGCTATCGGATAAGCTAACAAGAACTTTAATCTGTTCTAGATTAAAGTTCTTGTTAGCTTATCCGATCAAATAGCTCAAATATACCAAAACGCGGTAAGAACCCGTTAAAATGTTTAATTCTGGATTAATTAAATAATGACCGCGTAACTCTCAAAAACTGTATTAACAAGAACTAATACAAAAGTGGTGAAACAGGCCCATTAATCTTTCTTTTTTTATCTAAAGTAGGTAACTACTTCCTTTTATTATGATTTTCAGGACGATGTCGGTGAACACGAGGGCCATTTTAAATGTTAGTCAAATCGTAGCCAAGAAAATGATACAAAATGGAATAAAGGGTTCAATAGTTAACATATCGTCACAAGCATCAAAAGTAAGTTTTGGTGTATCATGAGGTCGTGAATTCAAGATACACTGGTAAAAATTAACGTTTGCTAAAATTATAATTCTCAAGCCATGCCATTACCATAAGAATAATCAATTATATAGGGTCCTTTTTAATATACTGACACTTTTTTAAGGAGATGATCAGACCGTCTAACTGAACAACTTTCTCTATGGCACCAATATCAAAATCGCGAAAAAAAAATCAGCTCTCCCATACATTTGGCTCGAGTAGGTTTGAAGTTTTGTATGGAACAACTGATTTTTTTTCGCTATTTAGATTTTGTTCCCATAGAGAAAGTAGTTTAGTTTGACGGTCTGATCATCCCCTTAAAAAAGTGGCAGCATATTAAGAAAAACCTTATACAACGTGTTAATGAATTAACGTAAAACTAGAAAGTAGTTTGTCAAGAATCGAGAGCAGAATCGAATTATCATGGTTTCAACATAGGTAATTTTTTTCAAAATATTATATAATTTGTTTGTCAAATTTAAAATTTATTGAACTCGATCTCAACCCACCGCTCGGGCACTCTCATCCTACACACTACCAAAACAAGATTCTTATAATGTATGAGCACGTTAGCGCTTTCATTAATTGCTGAAATGATAACAAATAATTTTTGTCTCAAAATTTTAAAATTAACTATAATCTAATTATTTCGTTTAAATCAGTGGGGTGTATGAGGTTTTGCGCTTATTCATTAACACGTTGTATACCAATACCTACTTTTTACATGTACCTAATGAACCCATGCACTTACAGGCAGCTCTTCAGGACCACGTTGCATATTGTGCTTCGAAAGGTGCGGTGGATGCGATGACGCGGGTGATGGCTTTAGAGCTGGGCGCACACGGCATCCGCGTCAATACGGTGAACCCGACCGTCATAATGACGGACATGGGTCGCAAGGTGTGGTCTGAACCCGCCAAGTCTCAGCCTATGCTCTCCAGAATACCTTTAGGAAGGTAAGTAACTTATTAGACACTTATCGGTTACAATTACAAGCCAGATATTTTGTGTAACGTATCAAACCAATTTTAAACTCCGACATTTGATTGATTTTGGGTCAAACGTGGAGGACAGAAAGGAGCAGAGGTGAGGTATGACGCTATTATATTAGGTCATGACGTCATAGTGGGCGTGACGCCCAATTCGAAGCGGACCGCCATTCTTTTTGCTGAGAGATTGTTAATAAAAAATACAGTACATCTATAACGATGAAGTGCGCTGTTCCTGGATTCGGCCGCGCACCAGTCTGAAAAGACTGTAAAAATGCAGAGAATCCTGCCTCTGCATTTTGGCAACACTTAGATTAAAATATTGCTTTGCGAAACCCCGCTCCTTCCTGTCCTCCATGTTTGGAACTTATTGATATCCCTACACATCTTTTTAGCTGTTCTAATCAGGTTCTAATAATATAAATAACATCCTGACTTTTATTGGTAATATCTTGACTTAAGGAAGATTAAAATTATAGGATTTATAATAATGTATATTATTTTAATTCTAGGTTCGGTGAAGTCCAAGAAGTAGTAGGTGCTGTTGTGTTTCTTCTAAGTGAGGATGCAAGTATGATCAGTGGGGTCCAACTACCCGTGGATGGAGGATTCCTCGCGACATAACATTTACATTGTAAAGTGATAAGACAAAATAAAGTATATTTCATTTTACTCAGTTTATTGTGCCAAAGGAATTAATACATATCATACTGGACATAGGAAACAATGCAAGCATAACAATTTGTATATAATGCATATTATGCTAAGCTATACAGGCTAGCACAGATGTATTTATAAAGAAAATTATACCACATTATAAGGTAAAATCAAGAAAATATGGAGATCTACTTAAACTTTACTCTCGTGTCAAAAGTGCAATTTACTCGTATTTGGAGGGGAACAAACACATCCATATCCTTAAAATTTAGAATTTATGAATACGAAAATTACAGCGTTCTTCTAAATCGTCTTGACTCATTCTACGCCTACTAATTTGATTCATTCCCCCCATTACAACAATGAGTATCTGAAGATTATAGAAATTCCAATGTGTTCAAGCACGAATATCAATCAATATTAATTTCATAACGTCATACGTAGCTACACAAAACGACGCAATCGAGGCGAATGCGTAGAGTATAACAGCAAAATAATTCGAATGACATTAACACTACAACAGTTATGTATGTATTTATTTCCATTACCTAGGATATTGTAAAAAACAGTGTCGGCTTATCTAATTATCTTATAATTATTATATACAAAATTAAGTCCATAAAGTCTTTCGTCGGTTAGAGCAAACACTTAACGTTAGGAGCAAGCCACGAGCTCACGCGCCACGAAGCGTTTACTGAGACATAGATAGCGGCACTCCACACAGACGACAAGCACAGGACCTTATCAACGACAACGAGGCCGCCGCGCCGTCGCGTCGCTCCGCGGGCCCGGTCCGGCCGGCCCGGGCCCTGCGGCCGGCCTCACTCGCATCTCCACCGGTTACTGCGATCCACGACAACACTGCCTTACCCAAGTATTTGGACACAAAAACTTCAGCTTACATACATTTAACTAACATAAGTCCATAAGAATTAGTAACACAATATCATTAAAATATGTTTGGATAGATATTTAAAAACATACGAGCTGTTCAAAATGAAAAGGAACGTATCTGAAACATGCCAATTCCTTGATATCGCTCATAATATCAATAACCTTGGCACCTATCTATTGAAAAATGAAGACTTGCGATCGTCGTAAAGCTCTCATTGACTGGAGTTTACGAAATAATTACAAAATGCTATTTATTACCCTGTTGACTAAATAACATTCATAACCTACTGTAACGTGCATACTAACTAAAACTGGTTAAGGAAATAATGAGTACTAAACAAGATAAAGTTGAAAACTATAAAATGTATTATAAAATTAGTGTTCCGATGTGCTGCATTCCAAACAAATGATTAAACGTGTACATAAACAAACCTTAGTTAATATTGATCAGGATGACTTCATATGTCAGAGCCAAACAAGCCCGATGCAAATGTTCAAAGTAAAACTTATTAAATTAATATTTACATATTAAAAATTGAACCTAATTCTCAGTCATATTAGAGATGGGAGTCCATTCCAGTCAATGATTGTCGATGAGGTGATTTTATGATTTATAAATTCCACACATCCATAATCTGAAAACTGTACGGTAACACATCTTACAATGAACTATTTACAATAATTTATAGTTTAAACATTATTTCCTACTGATAAATGAAACTTGAAAGATGTTGTGGTTTCGTGGTGGAATATTGGATGGAAAAAAAACTGTTTTCATGTAATACGGAAATGGTAACCAATCATACTGATATAATTCTTCTACATTATTGTATAGAATAAGTAAGGCTTTTGGTAATTTATATGAGATCATAGTTGCATAGAAATTAAGAAAAAAATAGATAGTGTATGAGCAGGAATGTACATCTACACTATAGAAAAGGAAAAATAACTAAAACCATTGATACTTCGATAAAACACATTATCTATTCCACCAGTATAAAAAAGTTTACAATAATATTTATTTTCAGGCCAAGCTCAATTATTTTGACGGTTAATACGATATTTTCCAGAATACGAAACTTACCTATTTTAGTTACAACGATACAACTATGGCAGTGGCTGGACATGGTATTCATAAAAATCATAATCAAGTAAAGATAACACAGGTGAAGCCAACAATAAATTTTCCATCTCAAGTGGATTGTGTAAAGAAATATGGAAGACAATAAAACGTTTTGTATGATGCTAAAATAATAACTAAGACTTATAAAAGAAGAAATTGATTATATTGCACAATACATTTTTGAACTAATTTACACAAATTTTAAAGCAGATAACTAACAGTAGTTGTCATTTGCCACTTACTCATCGTTATTCTTTTCTACAAACAAATATACTGAATGCACGTTTTTTTTGTTCACATTCTCGCATTCGTCCTGCGAATTATCAGCTTATAAGTACTTTTTAGTTGTACGAATAAATTTGATTATCTGCTAATATGCTAGGTCTCAACATGAGCCAAATTTCCTCGGGTGAAATGATAATTATAAGTCCTTGGTATTTTGTCAATATGGTGTCACATTCTTACATCTAAATACAACTGAGCATAAAGTACAATGGATGCATGGGTAGGCCTAATTATTAGCTATGCTTAAATGAGTGACATTAAATCGACGAGAATGTTACTCCCTTTAAATTAGTCCTCGGCCCACTCATCACCTTAATTAGCCTAAAATTAAATAATTTACAATATATGAACGTTAACATGAATGCATACAAAATTGTTTTCTTACGTAAACACAGAATCTGCATCAGAGTCGTGAGAGCGCTGACGACCTCGCTCTCGCCTCAGCTACTGGCGAGATCGATGGCGTGATAAGATCGTCGTCATAATACATTAGTTTATCGAGTCTGTGTTATGTTTGTCCGACTGGAGCGAACAGAACATGGAGTCACAATACGAACGTTGTTCCAGCGTGGTGCTAGCGCGGGGGCGGCGGGGAGATCCCTCACCGCCACTCCGAGATGGCCGCCACCGTGGTGCTGGGCTGCCCTGCCGCGCCCGCCGCTGCAAATGTACAAACAACTACAGTTATACACGGTGGAAACGTTAAGTGTGTCCACACATTGCAGAACCGATATAGAATCAGCATCAAATGTAAAAAAATATCGCAGTCTTCAAAATACATTTACTACCGCACGATGTATTAGGTTCCCCTATTTCCTATTTCTTCATTTTATCCTATTTTCCTTCTAATATTATACACTAAAGTACGAAAAACATTTCTTTTTGTAAATTTTCTCCTTTCGTAGAAACTTTCAAGTCTTCATAAATATCATCTACCTACAGTCAGGAGCCATTCAAAAGGTCATCCCACTGGACTGGACAGGACTCCTAATCCTGAATAGAATGGTGTTAAAAAGTGCATTTGTCAAAAGTTACACATACGAGGTCTAAGTCGCAACGAGCAACGTCGTGAAATTGGGTATTTATTAATTTTTTATATTTTTTACGGATCGTAGACATAATTTTGGGAAACTGATCTCATTATTTTTACGGTTCATGGAAAATTATTTAGAACAGTGATCTCTTTGATTCTCTTCTCAAAAATGGTCGCTAAAAATAATTCGAACTCCATGGAGAAAAACTTTGCTTAAATGACAAAATTAAAATCAGCTGACTTTTCTTTCCAACTCTATGCTGGAAACAGAAATGGCGACATCAAATGTCAAATTCTGTCAAAGTGAATATTTTCTTTTTCTTAATTGTCAGTTTGCAGTTCTTCCAGTGACGTAACTCGTTTGATCAAAAAATCCTTATATTTGAAAATCACTAACAGAAAATTTTGTTATTGAGACAATTATTACGAATTGGTTTTCGATTCAGCCCTAAAAAAAAACTGACATCAAATTGTAAACATGATTAATGTTACTCACTGGTTTCTTGTTCAGGATTTTGTTCGTGGCGTCTGAGCGTGCGGTCATTGGCACCTGCTTGGTAGTTGCCGCGCTGCCCTCCTGCACATTATAAACCATTTGTTTATTTACTATGTACTATCATTTACTGTATTGTTCTGATATCCATCACAAATAGGGTACATACATACATTTGCGTCGAGGAGGTTTGCAGTTTTCTATGGAAAAGCTGAACTTTTTTTCGCGTTTTCGATGTTATTCCCTTAGAGAACGTTTTTTACTTTGATGGTCTGATCATCCTCTTAAAAAACCGTCAGCATATTGAAAGACCCGGATGTTTGACTTAGTTTATTTATGGAGAGGTATGGAAACTCCATCATGAGGATCATGACATCACGATGACATCTACCAATGACTTGTTCTAACTTATGTACGTAATACTGACTGCTCTCAAACGGTGAAGGAAAACATCGCGAGGAAACCTGCATACGCTGAAGAAGAAATTCTGATGTGTATGTGAAGTATATCAATCCGCATTGGACTGACGCCCATACACCCTCCTAAAGTAGGCCTGTGCCAAAATACAGGGTGTTAAAAAAGCAAAATTCAACATTTAAAACTTTTAAGGGGTTTGTTTAGACCATCAAACTAAACAACTTTCACTATTGGGTCAACGTCGAAATCACGAAAAAAAAAAATCGGCTGTTCCATACATTTAGCTCGAGTAGATTTGTAGTTTAGTATGGAACATCAGATTTTTTTTTCGCGATTTCGATATTGGACCCATAGTGAAAGATGTTCAGTTTGATGGTCTAAACAACCCCCTGAAAAGTTTTAAATGTTTAATTTTACTTTTTGTAACACATGTTTACTTATATTTTTGTAACACCTTGTATAAGAAAGAGTATCTAGTACTACATACAGTACGGACACTCCCTGCCCCCCAATTCCATCCTCTGGCAGGAAGCATGGCGGATAATTTAGGCATTGGCGTATTCCTGTCTCGCTCACACTCACTCAGTTTCCCATTTGTATGAAATGACAGCTAAAGGTCCAAGGTGTATCTGATTTCGCTGACCTTATGTACTATGCACTATTTTCGTCTGAATATACTTATTCTTGAGCTCAAGATCCGTGCCGGGACGTATAATGAGGTAGATTGAACTGAAGCCGACATACCAAACTTAAGCATATTCCAGTCGAAGACATAGTCGTAGGTGAAGCCCTGCCGGTGGAAGAGCGTGCGGAACAACTGGCGCAGGTGGCTGTAGTCAGGTCGCTCCTCGAAGCGCAGCCGGCGGCAGTACTTCAGGTACAGTTGGAACTCGATCGGGTGGTTCTGTGGGGTCATTATTAGGGTTGAGGTACGAACGACGGAGGGTCGATACAAAAAGCACGTTTAGTAGGAACACCGTTCGCATCTTCCGCCGTCGACGCGGGGAACGCTCTCCGGCGGTTGACTTGACCCGAACGTGATCGTTCGTCTGCTGAGAACGCGTCCCTACGGTTGCATGAGCGACCGATCGACGTAATTCGAACTAGTGTGTTCCTTTTCAACCGGCAATGTTTGAAAGGCCGTCGATAAATGTATCTTGACACTACGTTTATGTACGGCGTCGGTGGCGCGTTGCGGAGGTCTGGACACTAAATCATGAGGGTCCAGGTTCGAATTCACACGGACGACATGCCATGTACCAATGAGTTTTTCTAACTTATGTACGTAATCCCACGGTGAAGGAAAACATCCGTGATTCGAAACCTACACACGCTGAAGGAGAAATTCTGATGCGTATGTGTAGTCCACCAATCCGCCTTGGGCACTCGAGGTGGACTGATGTCCCACACCCTCTCTGAGGGTGCCAGGCCTGTTCCCTGCAGCTGCACGTATAAGGCTGATGATGATGATTATCATGTTAACATTACAATGCTGGTATCTCAAGTGACCTAGACTACACTTGTTACATATACTTGAGATAGTGTAGAATCTATTCTCTAAATATGATGAGTCTATAATGTTACTCTTGTCCTCTCCACGCCCAGGACTCGTGTTTGTGACTGAATCATGGATAAACTGCTGAACGGATTTTGACGAAATTCGTCACATAGATAATATATGTTCTGAATTAACACATAGGATACCTTTTTAAAGTCAACGCCAACGAAGTCGCGTGCTAAAGTTGGTAGTTTATGAACATCGGTATATTATTTGTTAAAAGGTGTGATGGTCTTATTGTAGAGAAGATATGGCCAGAAACTACAAATTCTGGCCGTATCTTCTCTACAATAAGACCTTCCGACGCGGTGGTAGAATCACAAAAAATTACTTCAAGAAGTTGTTTATATTATTATGAGACTATTTTGAATAAATTATTTGATTTGATTCTATTCCACTTACTTTACAAAGCTCGTCAAAGGGTGTGGACAACTTCTTCTCAGATATCCTCTCGTACTTCTGGCGTTTGGTAGCCGCTTTCAGACCCTGCCACGGCAGACTGCCGCGGTTGAAATACATCAGGACGTAGCCCAGGGACTCTAGGTCGTCGCGGCGGGACTGCTCTATGCCTAAATGCGTGTTGATTGATGCATATCTTGCAGTTCCTGGAATTTACGAAGCATCAAGTTAGGACCTTGAAAATTTACTGGACAAATAGTTAAAATTTTCGATGCTAGAATGTGAATTACATCTCGAAATCGATTATTGTCGAAACTTCAGGTTTTAGGGTATCCTAAAAACTGTAGTTTCGAAGAAGTGTTTTTTGGTATTAAAGGTACGTAATACCTATAAAATTATAAAGATCACAAAACAAAGCAATAAGTTGTTACTCTGGGGTAATATGCTACTAGAAAAATAGTGCAGGGCTTTAAGAACATATATTTTAATGTGATTGATAATTACAGCAGAAAAATTGGGCGTCACAACTTAAAATTTAAAATGTATAAATTGGTTTTACCTGTTAGATTTTTGTTTTCTCTGTAAGGAATATGTTGAAGAGTTCGCGGGTCTTTGTACTTCTTAGCTAAGCCAAAATCTATTATGTACACTAAATTCCCTTTTTTACCTAGACCCATAAGAAAGTTATCTGGTTTGATATCTCTGAAAAAATAGAAAAATACATTATTTCAATGGTTATTTATCAGGGCTTCCCATCCCACAGTCAGTTTTGATGATTTATTAAGAGAAGAATTGACAACATAACATTTTTTTAACCACCTGTTTTTAATAAAAAATATAAAAATAGTTTAAAAAATAAGAGATACGTATTTTTCCGAATTTATTTTTGACCGATATTTCTAATTTTAATTTACTGAAAAACGAAGTATTTATGGCTAAGATACCATGGCGGCAATAACATTAAAAATAAAAACTGTGAAATACAATAGAAAAGCCAAGCAGGCAAAGGAATAAAATCTCATTCAACCTCTATTATATTTTTCAGTATTTTTCAAATAACTCGAGAAATAATGGATAGAAAAATCTGATAATTTTGATATAAGCTTTAAATCACATAATCTCCAAATAGTTTTCTTATTTTGGTACCTTTCTTAAAATGAAATGTTGTCAATTATGAAATTAGAGATATACAGTACAACCTTAATCTGGAATGAGGCCTATGTCCAGCAGTGGACTAATACAGACTGATGATGATGAATGCAACCTTTATGTTCATTAGCACAACATTTTCTGTAAAGAATATAAGAAAATAATCCTGTATGGTCCTGCACATATAATCCAATGGTGTACTGGGTCAGAAATCATGCGGAAACAGTAAACCAACATTGGAGCCCTAATCACAAATACTTATATCTGTAATTTGTTAATTGCTATGTAAACAATTAAAATGTAAAGCTACAGCATATTACTAATGGTTTGAGATATCAAGATAAACATTATTATTTCATCATTATTATTGTGAAAAGAAGTCTACAGTTTCCGTTGTTCAAAAAGCAAAACATCAACCTCAACATTTTACAAATATAATAATACTAATGAGATAATATTGACAGGAATTTGAATGATCAATGCATATATTTAACGCAATATAGCAACTATAAATATAAATAGGTAAGTAAAGTAGTTATGTTATCTGTAACCCTACTGTTTGACCTGTGCAACCTGCAGCTATATAAACTGTCATTGCCAATGACTTGGAACTTACGTACATAAACCTACAACCATATTCACTTTCGAGATGATCACAAACTTTGCTACAACTGCCTACAACTTTTTAAACTTGCAGCAAGGTTTGAGCACAATTTGGTATTAGAATGGAACAAAACATAATTGAAACTTTATGTGCTGCTCGTCGCATAATATGTAACTGAATGGTGTTCTTACACAAGATAATACATCATCAGCGCAGCGAATGTGTTAAGAAAATTAAGATATATCCGAGTTCTTATTCATTTTACACCTATTTAAATATTCTTACGATTGATCAGATCAATAATCAACAGCAATGCTGCATAATCTTAATGACTTGCTGCTTACAAAACCCATAGTATCTTATTTATGGGAGCGGGCAAGCCAGCATCACTTCTCTCCTAATGGGATCTTCTGTATTAAAGCCCATAGCAAGTAATATGAGAAAAGAGGAGGCATTTATAAAGTTAACACTTTAAATAAATAAATGTCTAGTAAAGTGTCACTAAGATTATCTAGTCCCGTTTAACGCACCAGACTCTAGCTCAGACTTTTACAATAATTACAATGATATAGCATACATAATAATACATACAAACATCCATGACTCGGATACAAATATTCATCTATGCTATCCAAATATTTGCCCATTACAGGATTTGAACCTGCGACCCTAGGATCAGCAGGCAGGTTCACTACCATCTATGCTATAGGGCCATCAAACATTGGTTGATGGTACTGCATAGAAAAACTGTTAAGAGACTCTTTGTTATCAACAAGTTGACATCAGCAGTGGGGCTAGAATACCACCCACAAGGATACAATCTAGCACGCTCGTTTTGCCAAGCATAAAGTAACAATGACAGAGGGTACATCTAAACTTTTCTCGTTTTTAAAGGGTTGCATGCTAGGCCGACTGGTTAAATGATTAATACATGCCTATGGATGAAGTTCCTGTAATGTATGTCTTCAATGCGTGTGATAAGCTGGTCGGCTAGGAGAAGCACAGTCTTGAGGGAGAAGCGGCGCGAGCAGAAGTTGAAGAGGTCTTCCAGGGAGGGGCCGAGCAGTTCCATTACCATAACATTGTAGTCACCTTCCGACCCACACCATTTGATCGCCGGAATGCCAACTGTGTTAAACATTAAACAATTATCATACAGAAATATTTTAAACTAGATTTTGCTTGCAACTTCGTCTGCACCGGCTCCTGTCATCGTAGCCAGATAAATACAAGTTTATAAATTGAATCGTAAGCGTTTAAACACAAAAAGTTTCATCCAAATTGGTCCAGTATTTTATGTGTGATGCTCGAACAAACGCAGAGTTTTACAGTTTTATAATAGTGTTAGATGTGTAAATTTCGTCGTGTTTTTTATATTTTGTTCTAATACATTATTTTAGTCTAGATGCTAAGTCGGATGAAGAATTAAAAGCTTATTCAATTGCAATCTTATTGTGGCCTAAAGTTATTTTTAAAACATTATAAACAGACTGCTTCATTACTTGTGAAAATCACTCAGGGTGACTACATAAATATCTTTGTATGCTTTTATGAAACATAACCTTTTTTAAGCCTCATTGTGACTCATTACTCTCTTCTTTATATCTAACATAGTGACTTTATAGTAACAATCTATGGACTGTGTCGAAAATTATTTTTATTTTTGATATTCATAAAGTCTGCTTAGCAGTTATTCACCAGCTACATAAAATAATGTTGACAGGTATCATCCAGAAGAACTCTTGTATTAATGGAACCCACTCACAGAACAGGTTTGAACTTGTATGCAAGCATTCCATAGTGACATCATAATCACATACTTCCTGCACTATCTTCATATGCTACTGCTCCACCTGCTCAATTTGTTACAATAATTGTCATTTTAGTTAAATCTTAGCAATTGTTATTGACAATTATCACTCTAATTAACACATTAAGCCGCAAGTGGAGCAGTAGACAATGCTATTAAATGCTTATAGCAAAGAACGTAACTTCATTAATAAGTTAGCGGTCTTCATACATACATATTCTCACGCCTGTCTTCCGATGAAGTAGGCAGAGACAAAGCTACTCCACCTGCTATGATACCTACCTCTTTCACTTCCTCCCTTATACAATACATATAACTAGGGACCAGCCTTGCGTTAGCCTTTCCCCTCTGCCACGTTACAAGATCAATGATCATGTGCATTTTCATATAATTTTATACCTTATCATCACTAAACGAGACAGCCTATAATTGCGGAACAATAACATCAAACTAGTTGCATTCGGGGTTCACACGAGACTATTTTTAACAATCAAAATTAGAATCTAATGTAATGGAACAAAATTAAAAGTTGCGGATCTCGTGCTACCTCGCCCCCCGCAAAAAGTGGCAGAAAGGTTGTAAGTAGAATTACACACATATCTCACCCATAGTTATAATGTGTAAGCTTCCTCGACATTCATCTCTTCACCCATGCCATCAATTTTGCAATCAAATAAATAGTCTAATATTACTTACCACCTCCTTGCATAAGTTTGTAAAATTTGCTTTCTATGTGTAACTGCGGGTGCCTTGTCTTGATGCATTCTAATTTGATAGCTACCTCCTCTCTTGTTACAATGTTGGTACCTGAAATAAGTTTATAAGGTTTGATTTAGCAACAAGGTACACCCAAAATGCTTTAAACCCATGATACACATGCTTACTATGTGCACAAAAGTATGCCAATTACTGGTAAAAACGAGCTACTTGTACAGTACGACCAGGAAAATAATTCCACTCATCCATCTTTGTTTGCGAAATCATTTAGTAATCAAAGGGTGCAAAGTTGGATAGCAGCAAAAAGGGTGCAAAAACTTAAATTAAAATTAGCCAACAGCGACAAGGTATTTAAGGAGGCACATTCTTATTGGTCAGTATAATTTCGCGAACTGTTAAAATTTGTCAACTACGCAGGTACATCGGTCAGACTTATAAACCTGGTACTTTTGTATACGTATTGAGATTCTGCCTTGTGATATGATACCAGGACATTACAAGCTGTTTGATTTTTCTGCTAGTGGGGAAGTGGAGTGACTCACATGCATTACAAAGCCTTTCCAGAAACTGGCAAGCCGAGCGGGCTGGCTGGATGGGTATCATTTTGACACATAATGACAGTACCCAGCATGCCAGCGACTAGCAGCCACCCATGGCATGTCTATCACAGGCTTTATAAAGATGTTGTAAATGTTTTTGATACAATTTTATGACAGAGAATACTATTAAAATACAGTAAACGAACATAATTAGTATGGATTCATTGAAGTGAAAATCACATGTTCAGTAAATCAGCACTCAATCTGACCAAGTACAGTTTCAACAATGAATGTGTGAAGTATTCAGAATAGGAATAAATAGCCTTTCAAGTAACAGGGTTCCTAAGAACTAATCTGCCAAATAAAAGAAATAAAGTAAGCTATTTCGAAACAAAAAAATTGCAGCTGGCCTACAAATAGAGCCCATTTTTCTTTGTTTACAATGATTTCTTTCCGCACTCACCCAAGTAAATGTCTCCAAAAGATCCTGAGCCTATTTTACGACCCAGTCGGTATTTGTTACCGACGCGAAGCTCCATTATGATATTTGATAGGAGATGAAATCACAATAATATCACTGACCACCAAATCATTACAGGACGGCCATATTGCGACAGACGCAGATCTCTATTTAGGTGAAATCTTTATTACTGAGTGGAGCTTGTGGCAAACTGTATGGTTTAACAGCATCAAATTACTTATTGTTAACTGAACTGCAGTTTCAAATGCACTTAGACTTTCTGTCTTCAATAAAAATTTATAAATTGGTAATCTAACTACACACGCACATGAAAAGAAGTTCTTTTTTTTACTTGTTTGAAATGAGGGAGAATATATAGTCGTCATGGCAACACTGCATTTATTTTTAGGAACATGGGTATTTTTTCCAAAACAAAAATTAGTATTTTCAATTCCTAGTTCAATCATTATGAATAATAAAAAAAAAAATCAAGCATCATTCATATTTCGTGGAAAAAACAATAAACATTACCTACATAAAATTTTTACCTAGTCCTAAGCTTTCCGGATACGGAAAATTCACACTCCTTTTTTATAAGCAACAATAAAGCAAGACATTAACGGAGGTTTCCGCGTGAAACGAGACGAAAGGCAAAGGTACATAATAAGTAGATTTTATTTCTTAATTTTCTAATATTAGTTTTTCGTTTCGGTTTTTTGATAATGTGGAATTATTCTATTAATGTGCCTTTAATGGAGATCAATGTAGTAACAGTGACAAATAAAGAAAGGCGTTACCGGTTTTAATGTTTTTTTTTTTCGTTGTAAACCGATTGGTTTAATTGGTTTTCTATAGTCTGCAGTCCTGCATGACGGACTGTCGTTAATGCTAAGCGTTAATGTGTAATTTTAGGTTAAATTAAATAAAACGAAAAACGACTGCAGACTACGGCTGTAAAGACTAGATTCCATTGCCTTTCCGAAAAAACACAAACAGCAAGCAAGCCATTCAACCGCGGCTTAACCACAGATTACTGATATGTGGCAAGCTACAGATGCGACAGTGTAATTTGCACTTGGTTCCAACATTTCCGTTGTAGCGCTGATGTCGTCAATCTAATTTGTATAGAACTTGTAGTTATAGGTATGTATACAGTTATTACGGAATGCAAAAATAGGGATATTTGACCAAGTAACAAAGTAATCAATGATATTATTGTCATTCAAAATTTTACTTTATTTATATAAAATAAAGTTTGTTATATTATATTAAAATAAAATTAAATTAAATAAATGAGAAATTTTCTTTGTAGTTTTGGATATTTGGGTGTTGAGTTAGTGTGCGGATTTGCATAGATTCAAGCAAATCACAGCTTCGCCGAAAATATTTGAAAGGTTAGGATAGGAGCCTATAGTCATATACGAACATATACAGGGTCCTTCTTAATATGCTGACACTTTTTCAAGGGGATGATCAGACCATCAAACTGAACAACTTTCTCAATGGCACCAACATCGAAATCGCGAAAAAAAAATCAACTGCTCCATACAAAATTGCAAACCTACTTTAGCCAATTGTATGGGACAGCTGATTTTTTTTTCGCTATGTCGAGGTCCCATAGTGAAATTTGTTCAGTTTGATGGTCTGATCATCCAAAGTATCATCCCCTTAAAAAAGTGTCAGCATATTAAGTTGGACCCTATATATTATATTCCGGAGCACAGTACAAAGGGCCCTCTACCCTTAGCCCGCGGAGCGCGCGAAAGTGGCGACACGGGGCGTGAACGCTAAGTATGGAGCCTCATTCGCGGCTTGACCGCGGCTTTGTCGCGCCATTCGCGCGCGATCTGCGTTTTAAGTGTAGAGGGCGCTTTAGAAAGAGTATCTACAGGGTTTTTGGGTAGACAGTTGTATTAGGTACTTTAATAGGTAATTCTACTCATGATAGCCGTGGTGGTCCAGTGGCGAGTAACCTTGCCTGCCGTGCAGGAGGCGATGGTTCGATCCCCGTCCAGGCTGACTCGTACCAATGAGTTTTTCGGAATTTATGTACGATTTGTAACACCACTGGCTTTTCGGTGAAGGAAAACATCGTGAGGAAACCTGCATGCTTCAATTTCGGGGCATGTATTGTACCCACTGTCCATAGGTAGTTACGGTTACTACTTACGTAAATTACGTTAAAAAAAACAGTAACACATTAACCTTTTGCTATACATTTATTTTATCTTTTTTATGTCTATCACAACAGTTTAATATATTATTTAAGTAGTTGCATTAAATGCAGAATTTTTCCAAAAAAATACATCCTCCAAATAATACAAATTGATAAAACAATTTAAGTGTCAATCAATCCTAGGCACTTATTTCATGTTACAAAGTAAAAGAATAATTAGGTAGAAAGGCAAGTTAAGAGGATATAATTCGGAGCGCGCTCCATACAAACGTACTATGGTGATATTTTCAATACTAACCAATTAAACTCAATGAAATTTTTCAGAATCAATCTAAAAACAAATTTCTATGTTTCTATAGAGTCAGATTTTCGTTAAAATTTATAGTTTTAAAGTTACAGTGCCTCAATGATTTCCATACAAATCTTAAATTAATCCTAGCATTGAAACTGTATATTTTATCGAAAATCTGACTCCATACAAGCATAGATATTTGTATCAAGATTGTTTCAGCAAAATTTCATTGACTTTCATTGGTTAGTATTGAAAATATCACCGTAGTACGTTTGTATCCATACAAGCTCGCGCTCTCCAGCGCGCTCCGAATTATATCCCCTTAATAATTTTATTTTCTTTTCTTTGGAAGACCAACAGCTGTTGTCGCGATACAAATATGGATGGCTAACTTAAATCCAATAGGGTATTTGACAGCATGTAAAATAAAAGATCTATTGATGGCATCCGTATTGAATATGAATTTTGGAAACCAACTATTTAGTCCGTTAAGAAAAATACAGGATGTTTTAAGAGAAAATCTACATAAAAAATATTTTTTTTTTGTCTACTTTAGTCACGTGATCGTAAACGACTGTGATTGGCCGAATGGTGGATGACGTCAACTGCTTGTAAACAGTTGCGTGTATAGTGTGAAAGTTTACGTCTTCGTGACGTCACCAGCTTGTAGCCACGTATATTGGTCAGGAAAAGCGTTTTCGCTGGATATTTAAATAATAATTTTTGTTTTCGTTTTTTCTTGCACTATATGTAATGGCACGTCAAATATACATTTTCTATATAGTCCTTAGACATAAGTGATTAACGTAGAACAGTTTTTAAAAACCTGTCAAATACCCTATTATAGGTCTCCGCTGATAGAAACAGGAGTGAAACAGAAGAAGTAATGATTAACTTCAAAACAAAACCAAATTATAGGAAGATAGTGTGATAGTAGAGTGTAGTATTAGGATATAGGTGGAATTAAGGTAGAATAGAATTATACGTCCCAAGTATATCATCCAAGGTCCCACTGCAGGGCACAGGCTTACCCTCAGGGAGGGTGTATGGGCGTCAGTCCATCACGCGTGCCTAATGCGGATTGGTAGACTTCACATACGCATCGGAATTTCTTCTTTAGCGTATGCAGGTTTCCACACGACGTTTTCCTTCACCGTTCGAGAGCGGTCAGTATTACGTACATAAGTTAGAAAAACTCATTGGTGCATGGCATGTCATCCGTGCGGATTCGAACCTGTACCTCAAGATTGAGTTTCCATAGCTCTTCGCAACACGCCACCGAGACGCGACGCTCGATCGTTCTTTCTAGCATGTACACAGGGCGACAGATCAACCTACCCATAGTTGAACTCTATGTTCATGGACATAAGGTCCAACTATGGGTAGGTTGATCTGTCGCCGTGCGTACCTATAGAATATAATATTTTTAATGGTTCGTATTTTTGTAGGTACTATATAAAATAAACATCTTGTCTAACTATCTGTTTGCTCGCTTTAGGCTCTAGACAGACAGACTGCATTCCGACTGCAAAATTGCAGTTCAGATGCAGTTTGAATGCAGTTGACACGACTGCAATAGAACTGCAAACCAAACGCGCAGTCCGATTGCAGTCGAGTCAACTGCACACCGACTGCATTCAAACTGCATCCGAACTGCACCATACCCACCCGCCCGCACGCTCTGCCCTGCAGCATGGTGCTGTTCGGATGCAGTTTGAATGCAGTCGGTGTGCAGTTGACACGACTGCAATTAAACTGCAATCGGATTGCGCGTTTGGTTTGCAGTTCTATTGCAGTCGTGTCAACTGCATTCAAACTGCATCTGAACTGCAATTTTGCAGTCGGAATGCAGTCTGTCTGTCTAGAGCCATAAATAGTCTTATGCTTTGATTCGGTGAATAGAGTGTTGATTTATACCCTAAGTTTATAACCTTTTTTTCAAAAATGATACATAAAAAACTCTGTTTTAGCATTGGTAACTTTTCGATTTATATTAATCTAATAGGTAACAGATAATACAATTTTATACAATACATATAATCTATAATATTTTACATAACGTCACAATAAACATTTAATAAAATTTGAAATATGCAATACAGACAGCATCAACGTGTCTAATGAAATAATCATTGAGCTATTATGTACACACGGCGACACATCAACCTACCCATAGTTGAACTCTATGTTCATAGACATAAGGTCGAACTATGGGTAGGTTGATCTGTCGCCGTGCGTACTTACTACGTCTAGAGTTAAAACATACGATGTCCTATTCAATGTGGCGATATCACCACACTTGACTAAGTAACTCGCTGTTTCTTTCACCTGCCCGCGCTCCTATTGCGGCTGCTCCAAAACAAAACACTGAATATGCCTGAATATGTTCAAATGTGTCAAAATTGATGATCCATTTGAAATATTTGAAAAACACACTATCCACAAATTATTTTGGTACCTAATATATTGTTTACAGTAAGTGATACAAGTAAAATAAATTTTTGAAAGAGGATCTGGTTTAAAATGAGTAACTGGCGAATTCTGTTTATATTGGAGCAGCCGATTAGCGCAAGACATTTTTTTCTCGTGCTACTCCTAGTACGTAGTGCCTACATAATAGTTCAATGGAAATAACACAACTTTAGGCATCATAATTATTACCTTACGAGTGCCATTCTCATTGGTAGGTAAGCCTTAGGTTAAGCCTCGTATCCACTAGGCAACATTTGGCGCGCGACATGTTGTACATCATATTGCATAACATGTTGAAAGTTAGCGCGGACGTTTGCAAAAAGAAGAAACGTTATAAGAAGCAACGTCGCGCGTTGTTTTGCAACGTTCCGAACATGTTGAGCGTCACTTGTTGCGCGTCAATAGGCTACTTGATAGTTAGTCAAATCAGCTACTCTTTATCAGACGTCAAAACGTGCACTTTATATGAAATTTGTACTCAATTCTGAGTTGTGACGTCATCAACATGTAATGAATACATTTTAAAGTTTATCTTGTTATTAAAAATAGTATTCAAGTTAAAAACTCAATGAAAATGGGAGTTTAGCGATATTTTCGAATCTTTTTTTTATTGTGAAGATAAGAATAAAATATATTGTATGTAATCAAATGCCCAATTGTTGCCTAGTGGATACGAGGCTTTATGCTACAATAATTGTCATTTAGCCACCTATTTAAATATAATTTGAAAAGAACATTTTTACTTTAAGTACCTAAGTAACTAGGTAAGTATATTATTTCACGACACTTTATTATGAGATTTCTTTTCTATGAAACGTCACTGTTTTTTTACAATTAACGCCTAACTCATAGACTTATAAGTCTATGACCTAACTGTATACTTATTATGTGATTTGAACGTCTTCTTTTTATTATGATAGCAATCATTATATTATGGGTTAATTGACTAAAAACTTAAACGCTAATTAGCTATTACGTTTCTCAACCTTTAGGTACGCAGTATGTCGTAGGGAGATATTTAATATCTACTATCTTATGGAAATATTTCTCTATTTTTTCACATTTTCCTTCAAGGAAATTTGGCACCAAGAGATAATAAAGATTGTCAAAAAATACTAAAGTGCGATTACTTAGAGATCAACTGCAATTTAACCTAAACATTTTTTATAGTTTTTAGTTCCAATTAACTAACAAATTAAATATTGAAACATAAACAAAAGATGTGTACTCAACTAGTCACAATGTATTAAAAAAACAAGTCATAATATGGTATCTGTACAGGGTCCTTCTTAATTTGCTACACTCTTTTAAGGGGATGATCAAACTGTCAAACTGAACAACTTTCTCGCGAAAAAAAACACAACTGTTCCATACAGAACTGCAATCCTACTTGAGCCAAATGTATGGGGCAGCAGATTTTTTTTTCGCGAATTGATGTTGGTCCCATAGTGAAAGTTGTCCAGTTTGATGGACTGAACATCCCCTTAAAAAAGTGTCAGCATATTAAGTTGAACTGTATAGGTATTTTTAGATTTTATTTGTCGTAAACACACTCATGAAAATTATTTGTTCGTACGTGTTTATGAATTATAAGTCAATCAAGTAATTTACATTGAACTATTATGTACACACTGCGACACATCAAGATACGCAAAACCAAAATAAGCTGGACGCGCGTAGGTAGAGTAATGTATAACGTCGCGAGGCCAGCTTATGGTTGTTTTGCGTAGTTTGATGTGTTTACTACGTACTAGAAATAACACTGCACGTCACAAAGGTGTCCCGTCCTTTGAGGCGATAGCGCCACACTCTCTTAGTTAATCGCTATAGCTATCTCTTTCACCCGCCTGTGTTCGTCGTGTTAGTTCTAGCGTGCAGTACATAATAGTTCAATGGTAATTTGTTTCTGAAATGCTAAGAACAGCTTAATTTAATGCGATAATTATATTAGATAATTGCTAACATGCAATTTTAAATTGTTTCGAACAAACTAACTGCGTTATTTAAGTAGGTACGCAGAGAATCCCTAGACACTACATATACTTAAGTACAGGGTGTAGGTAATCTTAAATGCGTTGCATACTTAAGAGGATATAATTCGGAGCGCGCTCCATACAAACGAAGTCTAATTATATTTTCATTTCTAACCAATTAAAGTCAATGCATTTAAATTAACACCCTGTATATATGACAATTATGACATAAAAGATTCATCGAAATTAATTAAAATCCATTTTGGCTTTGTTTTCACTGTATAGATCAAAACACGATACTAAAGTCGTGCTGATGACAATCAGGTCAGGAATATGATTTCAAAAATCTTTGACTAATTAATGTCAAGATAGAACCTCACACTTCTAACGTACTGAAACAAATGGGCCAACTTGCTTATGTTGGTGTGCGTGAGGCGAGCGTGTATATGGATAGGGTTTAACCTTAGGGTTTAACTGCCTTACCTGCTTGAAATTTCGACGCATTCGTAGCTTAGACTATCTATCTTGACATATAACTTATCAAAGGCAAAAATGATTAATATAATACTCAGTAGCTGAAAAAAATGTAAGCCAGGTCAACAGGCGAGGCGAGGCTAGTCAGTCATGCAGGTAGTGTAGAGTGATGTCGCGAGGCGTGCGCGCGAGCCGCGGTAGCCGGAGTGCCTGTCAGGAGCTCGAGGAGTGACGTTCACGGTCGCTCAGCAAGTTGTTGTTCTGCTCCTGATCGCGAAGTAGCATGAATTCCGGGTCCACGTTGTCATCTTCGGGCGTGAAGCTGTGAATTCAATAAAATATTATTTAGACATTAGGCGAACTTTCATACCTAGGGTCCCTTGCACCAAAAAGTATTTAGGCTTAAACATGTTTAAATACATAATGAGAGACAGGGTCGTTAATGTTTAGAACCATCTTCTTTTGCCTGTATCTTTCTCTAATGATAATCATAGATAAAATGTAAGTAGTTTAAAGCAACACGGCTGAAAGTATGTGATCTAATATTAATTCCAGTACCTAATTTTGAATTTTCGTTGAACCAAATTTAATATTTTGGCTTAAACATGTTTAAATACATAATGAGAGACAGGGTCGTTAATGTTTAGAACCATCTTCTTTTGCCTGTATCTTTCTCTAATGATAATCATAGAGACAATGTAAGTAGTTTAAAGCAACACGGCTGAAAGTATGTGATCTAATATTAATTCCAGTACCTAATTTTGAATTTTCGTTAAACCAAATTTAACGCTCTGTCACGTAACATCCTATGCTCCATTTCATTTGAATTACAGTACCAGCTTTAGTAACGTCCATGATATGTCGGATAGTTTATCTTTCTGATAAATAAATTATATTATCAAATCAGAATTGGCCAGAAAGCTATATAGGGTCCTTCTTAATATGCTGACACTTTTTTAAGGGGATGATCAGATCATAAAACTGAACCACTTTCTCTATGGCACCAAAATCGAAATCATGAAAAAAAATGTTCTATACAAAACTGCAAACCTACTGGAGCCAAATGTATGGCACAACTGATTTTTTTTTCGCGATTTTGAGTTTGGTCCCATAGAGAAAGTTGTTCAGTTTGACGAGTCTGATTAAGTAGGACCCTGTATAGGAATCGGAAAATCTTTTCGTCCTTATTTGAAATGAAGTACAGTAAAATACGAGTTCGAGATTAATTTCACTACCTACGAATTTCGCAAAAGTACACTGTCTTTTGCTGATGACTACCTATGTGTTCCTCATACATTTTTTAATGTTTCGATGTTTAATATTATTATTAAACAAAGAGAAAATTAAGAAACAGATTAAGAGACAGTAATCTCACCTGTACCGAAGTTCCTCTCCGCGCAAATTGCACACCGTATTGGTTAACGTTTTAACGTAGTTCTTTGCCAACGTTAACGTTTCTATTTTCGACAGGCTCCTGTTATCTTTCTTAATGTGAGGGATAACTCGTCGTAGTTCCTATAAAGAAACGTCCAATATTAAATACAATCTATGGTAGGTATAGGCACAATATAAGAAATAGTAGGTATCCATACGGACACTCCTTGCCCCCCCCCCCCACCAATTTTATCCTCACCCCCGTTAGAAGCGTGGCGGAAAATGTAGGCAGTGGCGTATTCCTCTCGCACTCGCATTCACTCAGTATCGCACATTGGGCCTGCATGGTGGGATAATGCCCATACAGCCTCTCTTTAGGTAAGTCTGTGCCCATAGTAGGACCATAGTACTCTGTGGACGTAGGTATATACAAGGTAGGTATAAGGGACAGCCCTCCGCAGACTGAAATTGTAAACTAAGACCATCGAATTGAACAAGCGAAAAAAAATCTGATGATTCATACATTTGAGTATTTTTTTGTCGCGTTTCCTGAGGTAGGCTCCATAGTGAAAGTTGTTCAGTTTGATGGTCTGAGTTCACCGTTTCACACACCCTGTAGGTATAAAAATCTGATGAATAAACGACTAATTTTAAAGTTAACCGAGAACGTAACTATTCCAGGTTACGCATGAGTTAACATAAAAATGTGTTTTTTAGAAAGTGTTAAATTAGAGAAGACAATTTTAGGAGTAGGCACTTTAAATCAAATAGATCTTACCTCAAATGCCCGATTCAAAGAATGCATCCGCATCCGTTCTCTCTCGTTGCTTTCTAGCCGGCGTAGGTTTCGTTCCCGGGCCGAGACCCCGCATCGGCGCCGCCGGCCCGGTCCCGCCGTGGTGCCGGTGGTGCCTGACGAGGACGACCCGGCGGTGGCGGCGCGGCGCGGCCGGCTCAACCGCCGGACCACTTGCTCGTCGCTGCCGCTGGCGCTGTCGTATATATCTGCAAAGACCATGTATTTTCAAATAGATGTAGCCTTCTGGTGTATACTGGAATATCAACAATTTATGTGTGTGTTTTTTGTATTTGTATACAGGGTTCAACTTAAGATGATGATGGTTTATTAAGAGGTTTATCAGACTATCAAAACTGTCAAGATGGGACCAATATCGAAATTGTAAAAAAACTAATCTACTGTCCAATACATTAGGGTCGAGTAGGTTTGCTTTTTGTATGGAACAGCAGATTTTTTTTCTCGATTTTGACGCTGGTACCATAGAAAAAGTTTTTCAGTTTGATGGTCTGATCATAGCTAATTTTTCAGCAGGTGATGATTAGACTGTCAAACTGAACAACTTTTCTCTATGGGACCAGCACCGAAATCGCGAAAAAAAATCAGCTGTCCAATACATTTCGCTAGAGTAGTTTTGGAGTTTTGTGTGGTCCAGCAGATTTTTTTTCCCGATTTCGATGTTGGTGCCGTAGAGAAAGTTGTTCAGTTTGACGGTCTTCCCCTTAAAAAAGTGTCAGCATATTAAAAAGGACCCTGTATAGGTCTTTGTCAATTGTGTCGGAATTTCGTATCGTATAGTAAGTATCGTTACATACGTGCGTTAGGATCGTGCACATGGAATAAACGTGCTCACTCCATGTTCGCCGCGGCCGGCGAAACGATCTATAGCACGCTCTCTACAATTCGTTAAGTCTGACGAAAGTTATAGTTCGTCTGTGTGTTTTAATCGCCCGCATCCATGAACGCATCCGATGTGTATTTGTTCATATGATCGCTGTTTTTAAGCAAAGGGAAATACTATGTAGACAGGTGTGGATTGTGGACTCTTGACTCATGGTAGTTCGTTTCTGCTTGGTTATACGTCATTGATGTTATCTCCGCCACGAATTTCACGGCACGATGTGACGTCTAACAACGAAGTGCGATCCAGGCACTAGATTTGTGCAACAAATTAGGTTTAGCTCTATGAAACTTGGGCATTACGTGACGCGACTGCACGCCTGATAAATTGTTTGCGTAACAATGTGAGTGCAGACTAATCGATTTAATACGCACGCCTTCGAATGATTTTCGTAATATTCTTATCGGTTCGTGCAATAAGGTGACTTTTGGTGTAAATTGTTTAACATAAATCATTTAATCAGTTTCAGATAGTTTATCTTTTGTTTCTGTAGCTCGTGGATGAATTTGGTCGCGTAGCGTCAGCGTATCAAAATATGTTAAAATAATAAGAAATATGTATAAATTTTAATCACTACTTTTTTTTAAAATCATTTCTTCATCATCATTCATCAAACTAACAAACTTTGAGTAATATTTCAGTTTTTGGTTGCACGACATTGATCAAATCGGTAATTCTTCAAATTCTCTTTTTTATCAAATGTATGGAACAGACTTGGAACAGAGGATATTTTTGTCGCAATTTTGACGTTGGTTCCATAGAGAAAGTGGTGCAGTTTGACGCGTAAAAAAGAAAGATTATTAAATAAGGACCCTATCACTTTCTTGATTCTAGATCATAAATAGAGCAGGCCGAAAAATTCAAAGCCTGTGCATATGTAGATACACTTACCAGCTTGTTCTATTTGAATGGTGTCAGGGTTATTGTAGTATTCTGTGGAGTCGTCCTCATAGCCGACGTCGTGGAGCATCTGTTCCGGTGATTCCGCCTCGGACCTCTCCCCCTCCACTGTCGCCCAGTGGGGCATCGTGCTCGAACACTCTGAAATAATCAAGTTAAATATTTTTAACTTAGTTGTTGGTTGGTTAATACGTCCCCATTGCGGATTGGTAGACTTCACATACGCATCAGAATTTCTTCTTCAGCGTATGCAGGTTTGCTCTCGATGTTTTCCTTCACCGTTTGAGAGCAGTCGGTTTGTACGCCCATACACTTTCCCTGAGAGAATGCCCGTGCCCTGCAGTTGGACGTATATTGGCTGATCATGATGATATTGTTGGTTGGTATTTTGTTGTGAGAGAGCGTACAAGGAAAACATACCATGAAAACATTTATGATCTTTCCCGAAAAGGACAAGTGAGTATAGCACCCTTAATCGATGGAAGTGCATGAAAAGTGTGTGAATGTGAATGAGGCTAAAGTGCTTGGTCTCTGCCTACCCCTATGGGAAAATGGCTTGAGCTTATACAGGGTGTAACCAAACACCCTGCTAATATTTAAAGGTGTGGTTTAATTTAGACCATCGCACTTTCACTATGGAGACAACAAGAGCTATTTTGGAATCGTGTTCATAGTTATTTGGATATTGTCTACTGCTGATTTAAACGTGTGACTTTCAGAAAATCGTATTCAACGTTTGTTCAACGTCACTTCTTCTTGTAAATTTTTCCCATTCACACTACAATGTTCCCATTTGGATGAAATGACAGCTAAGTGTCCAAGATGAGCCTATAACAGGAAGCTGGGAAAGGTATTGGGTTATGGCCTATACCCAATGTAATAATACAAAACCGAAAATTAAATATTCCTACGCTACCGTGTTTTGGTATTAGTTAGGTATTTAAGTTTACAATTACATAATACCTAGTATAAAGGGTCCTTATCTTTATATGCTGACACTTTTTTAAGAGGATGGTGAGACCGTCAAACTGAACATGTTTCTCTGTGGCACCAACATCGAAATCGCGAAAATAAAATCACCTGCTCCATACAAAACTGCAAACCTACTCGAGCTAAATGTCAGCAGATTTTTTTTCATAATCCGATTTTGGTGTCATAGAGAATATTGTTCAGTTTGATGGTATGATCATCCCCTTAAAAAGTGTCAGCATATTAAGAAGGAGCCTATATACTAAGTTTATGCATAAAACCTTTTAATTCATCACGTTTGACGTCTAGTTGCTACCTGACGATACACATGCGTACGAGTGCCAAGCATCATTGATTATAATAATGTTTATAACACTATAATTCGCGTGTCCGCCAATCTGTTGGCAAGAGCGAATGTAATACCTGAACAAACCAATGTTTTTTTTTTCTTTTTTCATTATAAATTCGTGATAAGATTTTGATCCTAAGCATGCAATGGACAAAAGATGTATACTACTTTAAAATATAGACACATCATCATCATCATTTCCGCCGCAATTTGGTTGCAAGTTTTGTTAGTTTTTTATTTCATGTTTTTTACGGACAAATTATGAAAACAATTTCATTGTTTTGCGATTCATCGAGTTTATCAATATAAACATTTTTAGATTATTTTGATCTATAATCTCTGAATGCAAAAATGATTGCGAAATCATACTACCGCTTGAGCGTCTAAACCACCATTTTAAATATAACTAGGGTGTTTTAAAACACCCTGTATGTTTCAATGATATTACATAAATGCCACCTGTGATAGGTGTGTTGCCCACGTAAATAATAATCTCATAAATTATGAAGTTTTTATATTTCTGTACTCAGAATATCTATGTTATTTATGTTAGGTCTCATATAAAAGACATCAACGAGACCATTTATCTCGTTTATTATATTCTCTACAAGTTGTAGATAGCCGCATACTTAAGAACATTTTAACAAAAAAATATTATCATGGTTTTTAAATCGACATATGGAAAATATAACACAGAAATATCTCAACAAAGAGATCTTGTGTAGGTACCAAATAAAACAATAGCTCTCGTTGATGTTTTTGCTACGGGCTACGGAGGCTACGACGCTTCGTAGGCTAGGCTAGCACAGGACAAAAGGACGAACATAAAACAAAAAGTATTTTGAACATTGTGACACGGACTATTCCCATTGAAAGTACCAGAATCTAACCAAGTCTTGTATAATGATGACTAGACGATTATACGAACGATACATAAATACAAGGTGTAAGTGACAGCCTAGCAAATACTGAAACGGTGAACTGAGGCCATCAAACTGAACAACTTTCACTATGGAGCCTACCTCAGGAAACGTGAAATAAAATCAGCTGTCCCATACATTTTAGTCGGGTAGGAACAGCAGTTTTGTATGGACAACTGATTTTTTTTCCGCGTTTTCTGAGGTAGTTTCCGTAGTGAAAGTTGTTCAGTTTGATGGTCTGAGTTTACTTTTCAGTATTTGCTATGCTGCCACTTACAGCCTGTAGATACAAACATCCATGATTCGGTTACTAATACTCATATTCATCATACAAATATTAGCCCCTTACGGAATACGAACCTGTAACCCTCGAATCAACAATTAATTACTCACATAATATTTTAAGTACACACGGCGACACATCAAGCTATGCAAAACCAAAATAAGCTGGCCACGCGTAGGTAGAGTAATGTATAACGTCGCACGGCCCGCTTATGTTTGTTTTGCGTAGCTTGATAATGTGTCGCCGTGTGTACATAAATAACTCACAACCATAAGCTATCAGGGCGGTCAGAGGCAACCAACAATCTTTTTATATTAAAGTTTCCTTACTTTCAACATTTCAAGGTTTCAGACTGGAATGAAGATAAGTACACGATATTTCATACATTCTTAAATTACATACACCTTGGTAGGACTAAGGCGCGGCAACTTTACCCGACGAAACAATAATTTGAGTACTTTGTATCAAATTGTGTCAAAATAAACAACTTAATATTGAGTGGATGATCAGTCTATAAAACTGAACAACATTCTCTATTAGACAAAAATCAAAATCGCGAAAAAAACGGTATAGAAGTACATTCATTACAATGCTAAATCACATGGCCAATACAAAATAATGACTAGAATTGATCCCAAAGCGTGTACACTCAGCATAGTTAAAGCCATAGAAAATGAAAACAATATTTGGAAATTGATTTAGAAACCGATGGATGATGGATTACAAACAAACATTAATTTAGTTGGTTACATATTTGAAGAGATTGGAAAGGATGGGATCCATCAACGGCAACAACGAGTAGTTACGGTATAAAATTGTTATAAAGGCAACCTCCAAAACGGGCCATTTTTGTAAGAATAGTTTGCATAAACATATTACTAAAACTTTATATTTCAATTACCTATATATTTTGTCGTACAAATGAGATTTTTTGATTTCATGATGGATATTTTTGATCAAATTGTGCAAAAATGGCGGAAAAAAAATCAGATCACATTTAGTGGAACTGTGCTCTTTGTAAGTTGTTGTCATAATATTATTTTGAATATTTTGAAACACAAAACTACTTTAATTGGGGTTATTTTTGCAATTGGATAGTGTTACAGAGGGGAAAGGGTGGACTGTATAAAGGCAGGATCGGCTTAGTATAAAGCGTTTAATCGTGAAAGGGAAAACAGGAATCCACAGAAATAAATAAAAAGCAAAAAACAGAAAAACCAACAGAAAAGCACCGACAAAAGCCACTCGACCCCAGCGCGCAAGTCAAAACCATAGCGCATAAAAAAGTATTTACATCCGGCCTGATGGCCAGTTCGTAACACTCTCCCCCTTTTTCATAAATGAAGAATAAGGGTCTAGGTGAGGGGGAGAGAGTCACATGACCATCAGACCGGCAGGCGCACTAATTTTTTACAAGGCCTGCGAAGGACCCCACCCGCCGTGGAGACCTCCGCTACCCTGGTCACCCCGTCCCTACCGGGAAATAAGCGAGCAATGCGGCCCCGCGGCCACGTACCACGCGGCAAGCCCGCGTCCACGATAAGGACGAGGTCACCCACTGCAAGGGAAGGTCCCTCGCTACCTCTATCACTTTGACAGCGTCTAGGGATAAGGGTTGGGAGATACTCCCTAACCCAACGCTGCCAGAACATATCCGCTAGCCGCACCACCTTTCGCCAGCATATTCTCCCATCTATATCCTGGGGGCCCGCTTTCGTAAAGTTATTGGCTGTAGATGCAGACCCAATCAGAAAATGGAATGGAGTTAACGCTTCCTGCTCCTCTGGATGGACGCTGACATGCGTTAGGGGTCTGGAGTTCACCACTGCCTCAGCCTCCGCTAGTAGAGTAGACAAAACGTGTTCCTTCGGGGCTCTCTCTTTTAAGGTAGACTTTAGTGCGGTTTTTACAGAACGGACTAGCCGCTCCCACGCACCACCCATAAACGGCGCGGACGGGGGAATGAAAATCCACTCGATATTTTGGTTCGCCGCAAAGTCTTGCACCTCTGGTCCATATAACTCTCGCAAAAACTTGGAAGCTCCGACGAAGGCGGTCCCATTATCAGACCAAATCTGGAGTGGGCTTCCGCGTCGAGCAGTAAACCTTCGAAGCGCCAACAATGACGCATCCGTGGACAAGTCGTGGACTATTTCCAAATGTACAGCTCGTGTGGTTAGGCAAGTGAAAAGGGCGACGTATCGTTTCTCGTGTCTTCTGCCTATCGTAATCTGAACGGGGCCGAAATAGTCCAAGCCGACGAAGGAGAAAGGGCGACGATGGTGAGCGAGACGCGCAGCCGGAAGGTTCCCCATTGGCGGGTTTAAGGGAGCGGTCTTTTTAATCCGACACAACAAACAGGCGTTGGCTACTGCTTTCACCGAACTTCGCAGCTTCAATATCCAATACCTTTGGCGAATTTCATTCACTACTGTCTCCTGATTGGCGTGGGCCAGGCGGCGGTGGTGGTATTCAACCAAAAGTTTTACTGCGTGAAGTGTTCCATCAAGAACGATAGGATTAGTCGCTCCAGAAAAATCAGATACAGCTCCAATGCGGCCAGACAGCGTTATCAACCCGTCGCTATTTAGTACGACGTCAAGTCTTTTCAACTTGCTGCAGCGAGGCAGTGGCTCTCCTAACTGAAGTGCAGCTAACTCTTCACTGAACGAAGTTTCCTGAGATCGTCGTAATACGTGTACTTCAGCAATACGCATGTCTTCGGCTGATAAAGGTGGAGGCTGAGCGGAAACGTTACTTACTTTAGGGTGAGACTTGTGCGAGGTTGAGGCGTTAACACTCGCTCTACCTCTCAAAAGTCTGATAAATTGATGCGCTCGAGCCGTCGAACGCAACAAACGTAGTCATTGACTAAAACGGGTCGGATCGGCCGACAATGATTTAGTGATGAGTGAATTATCTACATAAATGAGATACGACATCAGACAAATTTTAGTACTTGGTTTCAACTCGTCTGTATTGAGCTTCACATTGTGAGGTTCGGTAGGCCACTCATCACAAGGCGCTTTTAAAAATTCAGGGCCTTCAACCCACCGACTACCAGCTAGTACGGTGCCTGCAACAGCACGTGTGGCATCATCCGCAACGTTTAACACTGTGGGAACCCAACGCCACTCTTTAAGGGATGATAATTCCAAAATGTCTGCCAGCCTATGTGCAACAAAGGGCAGAAACGATCGCGCGTCACTGCGAAGCCAACTAAGAACATTTTTAGAATCGGTCCAAAAGTAACGTCGAATTGGTTTATGCTTGTGAGCATCACAGATAGAAGAAGCGAGACGAGCTGCTACCGTTGCTGCTTGTAATTCTAGGCGTGAAATGGTAACAGGAGCTAAGGGTGCTACTCGTGATTTGCTACAGATTAATGAGAGCTGCACGTCTCCGTCGGAAAATAAAAAGCGCCAATAAGCAACTGCCACGTAAGCGAGCTCACTCGCGTCACAGAATACATGCAGCTCACGCTCTACTGGAAGAGAATCCCTCAAATGCCATCGTGGAATACGTAAATCAACCGCGGATGACATTTCAGATAGACAAGATTTCCAATCGGAGCTCAAGTCTGGAGGGAGCTCCTCATCCCACTCAACTTTCCTACGCCAAACTAACTGAAAAATGATGCGCGCTCTGACGGTTACAGGTGCTAATATCCCCAGCGGGTCAAAGACGCGCATTAGATTTGAAAGTGCTTGACGTTTAGCGACCTTTTCCGTCAGAGTTAGCGATGTTTTGATGGAGATGGCATTAAAACCGAGTTCATCTGTTGACGGGTACCAAATAAGGCCCAAAGTACGCACGCTTTGTGGAAAATGACCAATATCTACAGATTTGCTATCACAACTCAGTCTAAGCTCTGGAGGTACGAGAGCGAGCGCACCAGGTTCATTAGAAATCCACCCACGAATTTCAAAGTGTCCTCGCCCTTGTACTTCAATAATATCTCTAGCTAAGAGAGCAGCAGCATCTACTTGATCTACACTGCCTATATAATCATCCATGTAGGTATTATGGATAATCGATTTTGCAGCCTGAGGGAATAAGGCTTGATGCTCTTCAGCATTTTTATTTTGAACATAAAGTGCTGTAAAGGGGCTGGAAACAGCACCGAATATCATGGAGGACATTCTATATATAGAAAGTGGTAAGTCAGGTGAATCGCGCCATAAAAACCGCTGTGCATCCCTATCTTCGGGCCTAATTTTCACTTGAGGGAACATTTCTCTTATATCAGCTGTCATGCCAACCCTGTCCTCACGAAAACGAAAAATAATATCTAACAGAGAAGAGAGTAAGTCAGGGCCGGTTAGCAGTAGACAATTTAAACTAACTCCCTGACAGCGAGCAGCAGCGTCATGAACAACGCGGAGTTTACCTGGTTTGTTTACGTTAACTACCCCAAAATGAGGCAAATACCACTCTCTAAGAGAGGACGAACTAGTGTCACAGAGTTCTGCATAACCCTTGTCAATCATTGCGTAAATATTCTGTTTATACTGTTCGGCATAAGCTGAGTCTTTCGCGAACTTTCGTTCTAAACTAATAAACCGGGACAAAGCTAACGGGTAACTGTTAGGGACATCTACCTCATTGGACCGCCACAACAAGCCCACTTCAAACTGTCCATCAGGTAAACGTCGAATTGTATCCTGAAGGATTTTTGAAGCGCGTTCGTCGGCTGCGGATAATTTTTGCTGCTTTGAAATACCAATAGATTCTAGTTTGTAGCTATCCCGAACAAGAGTTTCTATTTCAGAAAAATCATTACCTAAGGTCACAGCATGGTTGACAAAATTCACTGGTTTAGTTCTACTGGAAGTGAAACCAAATACAACCCAACCTAAAGGTGTCAGACAAGCGGCAGGTTGTGTTTTTGTACCCCGACGCACCTCAGTAGGGGTTATTAAGTTCCAGTTATCTATACCTATAATTAGTTTTGGCTCCGCTTTCTCAAACGTCATATTTGAAAGACGTAAATGTTTAATATCATCAAAGTTAACTGTCTGACGGACAATACCGAGGTTAGGAATAGACCTAGCTTTTTCGATTTTATGAAATTCAGGGTGACTTTGGCCCTTAATAAGAAAATCTACGTATTCAACATCAGTTAACTTAGACAACCCTCCCATACATTGAACTTTAATCTGCGACTTTTGACCCCCCACGCCAATCTGACTAGATAACTCACAATCGATAAAAGTGCTAGAAGAGCCATCGTCTAGAAGCGCAAAGGTGTCTACGGTACCTTTAGGACCACTTACTGTCACCGGAATAACTTTCAAAAGGACTCTAAGAGATCCTTCGGAAACCGAATGGGCTACCGTCTCGGGATTTGAATCTTCGGGCTTGGGAGGAGTGTTAGGAACCTTGGGCCCCAATATAGCAAGAGGACGAGAAACCTCGGACCCCGTTATCACTGGAGGGCAAGGCACCTGAAACCCCGTTATTGCTGGGTCACCATCCGTAGTTGTATGGGAAATAACGGGTTCAAAATATTTATGTAATAGTTTATGATGTCTGTATTTACAGCCAGCTACTTGACACAAAGTTTTCGGATTACACGACCTGTAACGATGTGAACCTTTTTTCAAACAACGATTACAAACTTTTTGTTCAAGAACCCAATTTAGTCTGGCCGAAATGTCAAGACGAATAAATTTGTCACAGTTGTCAATTGAATGACTTTGTTGACAATATAAACAAGAATTGTTTAAATTATGATTTCTATTTGCAGGTTTTTTTGAAACGTTGTCGTTATTAACATTGGTTTGGAACACTTTGGAACCATGCGGCTGAACCCATGAACTCACCTCCGTTACTGCACCGAACTGAAGCTCCGAAGACACCTCCTCTATTAGGAAGTCAGACAGGAGTTCAAGCTTCGTTCCAACGCTAGGGTGGTAGCGAGCCTTCGCGTAGTCCTTCCACCGTACACGCATAGCAGGATTTAATTTAATAAGGAGAGAATTAAAGAGTTCAGGCGATTCTAAATACGACTTTTTATTTAAAAACTTCATTGCCGATATGCAGCTACGTACTCGGCAGGCAAATGAGTGTAAATCCTTGGATTCAACATGTATCTTTGGTAAAGCTCTCACTGCGGCTACCTCCTGGAGCACAATGAGTTCGGGCCTACCAAATTGTAGTTCCAACATAGCTAAAACCTCACTTGGATCGTGCGCTGTAAACATAAGGGCACCGACCGCCTCTCGGGCCGGGCCATAGAGCGCCGCGTTGATACGTGAGAGGTTGTCCATAGGAGAAAAGGATGCCTGTGAGGCATCGTAGGCTCTTTTAAAAGCGAGCCACTCAATGGCTTTGCCGTCAAATCCAGGGAGACGACTTTCTGAGCGTTTTGATAAATTTTGAATGGCTTGTGCCAACAGAGCTATGTCTGAATCTTTATTATTAAGAACAAAAGGGGTACCGTTCTGGCCAGAAGGATGACGCGCAGCAACCGTAGGGCAGGGGCCACCTGGACACACAAAGGGAGGTGCGTCCAAAGGGGCAGCTCCGGCAGGCTGCTCTAAAACGGGTTACCTACTTGATTTCGAAACTCGATTGTACGAAAATTGATACATCGATGACTATTCACCGATACTTCGATACTGTGATATGCTGTTGCTTCGGCTCATTTTTTGTTCACTGTTACGTTACTCCGAAAATCTTACTTCGACGACTTGTTCTGTCGATGTTTGTTTGTTCGATGTAATGTTACTTCGACGACTTGTTATGTCGATGTTTGTTTGTTCTAATAGAACACCCTTAGTCGAAAACTGGCCTAACTCAAAATTTAAGCAAATCGCAAAATAAGCTTATTGAAATATCGACATAAAAGCGCCTTTTCAGTAACACTCAATTTTGAATTAGGTCTGTATTCCACTAAGGGTGCTTATTTAAATTAGTAATTTCCTTTGAAAACCTGGCAAATTATGATTCTTACTCGAAATTAATAATCTAATCTGAAATTAAACTCTAGGACGCAGAACATCAATAGTAATCCAACGGTAAATCATTTAAATAAAATAAGATGTTCTACAAACCGGTAAATAATCGATTCATTCTTTTCATCGATTTGTTATAGGACTATTTTAATTAAAAATATCTTATTTTATTCGTTGATTTTGGGAATAACCTTTCGCTAGGAGAAAAATGTAGTTAGGGATTATTTTACAGTTTTTCATTGTAATTCAAAAACTATAGTGCTGCAGGGAATTCGACTATGTACCATTGAAAATATCAGAAGCTAATTTAGGATCGATATGTGAGACATAGTTGTATTTACCTTTGTACAAAATTTAAAGTATACAGGGTGTAACAAAAGTACTTCAAACAACTTTAAGGGGTCATTGTACTCGTCAATACGAACAACTTTTACTATGGGGCCATATACGAAATCGCGAAAAAAAAATTAGCTGTTTGAACTACTTTTGTTACACCTTGTACCATAGGTTCATAAACATAATAAGGCTCTAACAGACTGTGACGGACAGACCAACTGGACGATGTTATAAGGATTTCTTGTTGTATTAACCATAAACCCATGTGTATCATATCTTCGCAGAAATAAAGCGCCGAAATAACGTGTTCGATGCAACATAATGTCGCAGAAACAGTAGTTGAAGTAACGTTATCGAAGTAAAGAAACACCGGACAAACAAAACTTCGACGTAATGAATCCCCGAAGCAACAGCATATCACAGTATCGAAGTATCGGTGAATAGTCATCGATGTATCAATTTTCGTACAATCGAGTTTCGAAATCAAGTAGGTAACCCCTCTAAAACAGGCATAACGACAGTGGGGCTTCCGGGACGCAACGGAAATGAGGGTGCGGCCACTGTGGAAGTCTCACGAAGGTTTAAAGGGCACTGATTAGTAGGCGCTGACGTCTGGAGCCAGGCTTGTACCTTACCACGAGAAGAGGCGTGGCTAGAGGCGTGATTACTACCACGCTGACTGTTGGTCTCCGCTTCTATTTCAGCAATTTCTGCTTGCATTTCTAATTCGGGGACAAGGGTGGACTGTATAAAGGCAGGATCGGCTTAGTATAAAGCGTTTAATCGTGAAAGGGAAAACAGGAATCCACAGAAATAAATAAAAAGCAAAAAACAGAAAAACCAACAGAAAAGCACCGACAAAAGCCACTCGACCCCAGCGCGCAAGTCAAAACCATAGCGCATAAAAAAGTATTTACATCCGGCCTGATGGCCAGTTCGTAACAGATAGTATTTCGATCATATTCGTCTACATTATAATGCGTATAGCAAAGCTATCACATGCATATCACAATTTAGCCGAACATGTATGGGCCACATGGACGCATATTGTCATTTGAAAGATAATTATATTTATTTAATTTGGATGTTGAATCAACTTTGCAAGTCACCCAGGCACTCTCACTTGCATTGCGAACAAACCGGAACACGTGTTTAATAATTCATTTACTTGTAGTTTAATATTCTGTGCAACGTGTAGTAGCCCTGATTTCGAGCTCGGCATAGTTTTGTCTCAAAAACTTTATACCTATTTGCCTTAACTATGCGTAGGTACATTTTAAATCAAACTTACAGCAAATGTTCTGCAGATTGAATGCTTAGACCCGTTTATTTAAAACGGTTTGTTTGGAAAGTATTAAATATCGAAAAAATCAAGATATGATAGTTTTGGAACTGTTAATACATGATTGTATTAATTTTAATTTACCTGCTCGCTTTCGCTTTTTAGGGTTCCTTAGTTAACAAGGAACCCTTATAGTGTCTGTCTGTCTGTCCGCGGCATAGCACAGATACTCTTTTGTACTAGAAGCTATAATTAGGTGTATTAATCACATATTAATCACGCAGATGACACGTCGTAAAATAAAAATTTTGAAATAATTTTTTTTTCGGTTCCTTCCCACTACACGTTAAGAGGGATGCATTTTTTTTCTCGTCTTTTCCTCAATACCCCACGGTATTGTTGGATAGGTCGTTCAAAAATATTACGGGTGTGTGAAAACCATTTTGATAGAGCCAAGTGTCGTCGTCGTCGTTCCTGTCAGCTACAATAACGGTTGTTTTTGGAGATGTGAAAAAATTCACGACATTAAGAAAACTATCACAGCTAAGTAGGCTTTACAAGTTAACGAGTAATAAACGACCAACTTTTAAAATCTACTTGGAGAAGTAAAAAGTCGTGACGGGCAACTACGGAACCCTACTCTGCGCATGTCCCGACACGCCCTTGGCCGGTATTTTTTTTCTTTGCGTGCAATTCCTTTCATATGCAATATTTAAAAGTTGCCTATTTATACCCTGTCTAACACTAACACGAAAGTCTCTCTATCCTATTAATATTTATATTGGTAGGGTGTATTAGTTTAGATGTAGGTAGAGTCGTAACAAAAAAGGCATAAGTACCTACTGACGGACGTACTAAACATACTAACATACTTTCGGATTTGTCTTGTTATTGTGAAGTATTATAATTATAACCAATACTAAAAGAGCTAGATACTGTTAACAGTTGATAAGCGCTTTATGACTCGCGTGCATTTATTCGCGTTTTACATGCACGTGCGCTAGCGTAACCTCGAGAACCTGACTCGATACCTTTAATCGAGATTTATTTCTATCATTCAATCTAGGTTTAGACAGTTTAACCTTCTGCCATTAAACGTAAATACTTTGCATGTTCCATTAAGTTGTATGGTCTGGAATCCTATTATCAGACGAATATTTTCAATGAGAAACGCGATTGCCCAGCCTGCGGACTCACTGACTTTTATGCAGACCTGAATATAAATACTTGTTTTAATTTTGATTTACCTTAAAGTTACATTACATTTAAAAGCCTTACTATCTTCTACACATACATACAGGGTCCAACTTAATATGCTGAGTTTTTAAGAGGATGATCAGCCCATCAAACTGCACAACTTTTTCTATGGGACCAATGTCGAAATGGCGAAAATAAACTCAGCTGTTCCATACTAAACTGAAATTTTACTGTTACTCTTCTTCTTATCGTGTGGGCAGCAAGCCCTGGTGTCAGATCTCATAGTTTATAAGTTAACACCTTGTTGCACATTATGGAATGCAATAAACTATTGAGTATTGAGTATTGAGAGTTTTTTCAGACCGCCTTACGGCCTCTGACGTGGTTTTTATGTAAAGACTACTGCCAACAGAGTTAGTAGCCGGGTCCAACGACTTAACCTGCCATCCGAAGCACTGAATCATCTTTCTTTTCAGACAATCAGGTGATTCTGCCTGCAATGTACTAACCAACTGGGGAAGAACCCACGACCTTCGTGTCAAGAGCCCAATGCTCTTAACCATTAGACCACGGAGGCAGCTACGACAAACCACTGGGCCAATACCAATCAATGGTACAATTGTACCATGGTACAATGACACTAATATCAGACAAAACAATGATTTCTGTATTTCGTAAGATAAATCATGGAACAATAACTCATAATGAGAAATAATTCATTTTTATTATTGTTATTCCAAACGTTACTGTAAACATAATGTTGACATCAAGAAAATACATTGTATTTAACCAAATAACGAACTTGCGTCACCATTTTTTGTACCACACACCTGTACAAATGAAAAAGAATAATCAATAAAATACAATGTAATCGACATGGTACGAGTATACATACAAAATATTATCGAAGATTAACCTATGACGATTCTTGCATACTGTACTATAAGTATACTTGAGACACTCAGAAAATTTTGCGTAAATGAAAAAACCGGCTAAGTGCGAGTCGGACTCGCACAAGGAGGGTTCCGTACCACCATACAAGATTATAAAAATTGTGTTTTCTCCGGGATCTTTACACACACTTGGCCGGTTTTTATTATTTGTTGTTATACTGCAGAGTTTTCGCTATAATCAGACCAAGTTTGACGCTTGTATGTACACACATAAAAACCAGCCAAGTGCGTGTCGGGCCACGCGCAGCGTAGAGTTACGAAGTTGCCCATCACAATAAACGGACTTAGAAGGGGGCTTTGGGAGAGACGAGAAAAAAAAATCATCTTAGCTTTTCGTGTACCCTAAACAAATATTTTTTAAGATTTTATTTTAGCACTTTGTCGGCATTATAAACATACAGGGTCTTTCTTATTATGCTGACAATTTTTTAAGGAGATGATCAGACCATCAAACTGAACAACTTTCTCTACGGAACCAATATCGAAATCGCGAAAAAAATCTTCTGTCCAATACATTTGGCTCGAGTAGGTTTGGAGTTTTGTATGGAACAGCAGTATTTTTTTTCGCGATTTCGTTCTTTGTGCCATAGATAAAGTTGTTCAGTTTGACGGTCTGATCATCTCCTTAAAATAGTGTCAGCATATTAAGAAGGACCCTGTATAAATTACCCATGTCAAATTACATATTTCTAGTACTAACCGTCTCGGAGTTAAGCCGCGTACAGACGGACGGACATGGCGAAACTATAAGGGTTCCTTGTTGACTATGGAACCCTAAAAATCAGCTGTTCCAAACAAAACTGCAAACATACTCGACCCAAATGTAGGTTGGGCAGGCAACAGTTTTTTTTCTTGATTTCACAGTTTCCCAAAGACAAAGTTGTTCAATTTAATGGTATGATCATCGCTGAAAATCCACAATTAAAGACCTTATACAGGGTCCAACTTAATACACTTACACTTTTTGAAGGGGACGGTCAGACCATCAAACTGACCAACTTTCTCAATGGCACCAACATCGAAATCGCGAAAAAAATCTGCTGTCCTATACATTTGGCTCGAGTAGATTTGCACTTTTGTATGGGATATGTGATTTTTTCTGTGTCTAAACGTCCCCTTAAAAAAGTGTCAGCATATTAAGAAGGACCCTGTATACCTAATTATGCACGAACTTACCTAAATTGAAACTACTTCATTTCGTTAGTAAGTAATAAGCAGTATTACTGTACGGTACTCTGTGGTAGTAACGTTGATGTCTTTTGCTCAGCAACTTTTGCGCTACGTCGGTTTAGCAAATTTGTGATGCATTGTTGTTCGGTTTTTAGGATTCCGTACTTCCGTCCTTATTACTAAGTCTACACTGTCCGTCCGTCCGTCCGTCTGTCTGTCCCACCCACCTTATGATCCATAATAGCTAGACGTTTGAAATTTTCACTGAATATGAGTTATTATGGAATATTTGCAAAAAAATTAAATCAAAACCGGTCAAGTGTGTGTCGGGCTTGACCTACGGATCCCAGATAAAACAAAATTTTTTGGTAACATTGTATGGCGGTAAGGAACCCTCCGTGCGCGAGTCAGATTTGCACTTGGCTGGTTTTTTTTTACATTTTATACACGGTGTCAGTGTAATGTGTGTATAATACGGTTATAAACTAATAGTATATACTTACATTACATAACCGATCATTTTGTATGAATTATTTTAAATTAAAACGATTGATTCATAGTGAAAATGGTTTCGTTTGATGAGTGGATTCAAGCCCCTTCCGATGATAAATTATTATGATTATGATTTAACATCTAGATATGATCATTCTTACTTAGCAGATGGTTTTTAAAATTGACCGTGTAAGTTATAACAATTAACTAATAAGTATCACGCAATTTTGATTCGAGCAATTAGTTGGCCAAACTACAAATTTTACAAATTAGACTGACGAAACTATTGGGAATTTTCAATTGAATTTGACTTTAACAGGGTCCAAATTAATAAAATAATAAATTAATAAAAAAGTGTCAGCATATTAAGAAGGACCCTGTATATTACTTCAGTACCTAAATAGTTATTTTATAACTACGTCCACTTTTTAAGTTGCACAGGAAAGTCAAGAGAACCAGAATGCAGAAATTATTTTACGAAAGCGAAACAAAAATTTCATCGTCTAACTAAAATTAGAGGGGATCTTTTTAACCGCCAAGCAAAAGGAAGTACAGTAACCAACCATTGCGTAAAATAACTCATTATTCCATTGCGTAACGTCTCGGCTTATTCTTAATAATTGAGATCGCAGGTATGTACCTTGATTCAACGAAGTTACTACTGCACGTTTAGCATGATTTCTCTACTTGCGCGGGACTTGGCTTTTTTCCATACTACTTGTCGCGGCAAGCGCGGCTTTCGCTCTCCGAAAAGCGCGGGAACAGCATGCTATGTTGTCTTAGTACCAACTAAGTGGAACGCTGATAGACAGCTTCCGACATCTATCGGTGACGTTTCGAAACACTATGTGTTGAAATTTGGTTCGTATCTAAACTGGAGCGATAGCGCGCTAGACCTCACCGCTGCGCTGTAGTAGTGAGAGATTTTGCCCATATCAATCACTGTCTGGTTGGTGGCTAATCTGTGGGGAACAGCGCCCGCGGCATGGTACCTCGATAAAAGTTGTATCGCGCCTGCTAACTCGTTCGTTCGCGCGCAAAAAGAAAGGGAGCTAGGGCGCGATAGCGCTTTATCGCGCCATCATGCCGCGGGCGCAGTTTATTATTTTCTATGCAGCTAAGGCGCGTCGCGCGCATGTAGAGAGATCATACTAGACGTGCTGCTTCGTTACCGTGTAGAATGATTTATTTTCTTATCCGGTTGTAAACGAAACTATCGATGTTTATACAAACAGCCAACGAACTAACAGCATATTGTTTTCACATATTCGATGCTATGATGAAAAGCTTGAAAACTCTTGAAAAGATTTTAAATTTCTGTACAAACGGCGACACGTCAAGCTACGCAAAACAAACATAAGCTGGCCGCGCGAAGTTATACATTACTATACCTACGCGCGGCCAGCTTATTTTGGTTTTGCGTAGCTTGATGTGTCGCCGTGTGTACATATTTATAAATTTACTATAGGTAGAGTCAACCCGCGACTTTGTCCACACAAATTATATACCAGATTTTAAGTCAGAGCATAAGCTATCAAACAAAAATCGAAAATTTCATCAAAATCGGTTCAGTAGTTTTCGCGTGATGCTCGCACAAACAAACACAGAAACAGACAGACAAAAATTCTAAAATAGGTTCAGTCAGGTGGAGTCAGGGACACCTAAAAACCATATTGTCATCTTTTTTTTTGTAAATATCTTCAATGTACACACGGCGACAGATCAACCTACCCATAGTTGGACCTTATGTCCATGAACATAGAGTTCAACTATGGGTAGGTTGATCTGACACCGTGTATACACACACACTTCTTTTACAGTTTTATGATAGTAAAGATTAAAAGTGAATGCTTAAATTAATTATCTTGTTTTCGTTTAATAGTATTCGGTTAATGCCAGTAATCAAACGGTAAAACAAAGTAAAAATAAAGAACTGGCCAAGTGCGAGTCGAACTCGCACACGGAGGGTTCCGTAGCATTATAATATTACTAAAAAAATGGTTTTCTCCGGGGTCCTTAGCGCAAGCCCGACACACACTTGACCGATTTTATTATTTTGTTGTTTTACCTTAGAGTACCTATGCACTATAATCACACCAAGCTTGATGCTTGCGTAAACAAAAAACTGAGGAAAAAACCCCCATAGAAGAAATGTTTTTGTCTTTGTTTTTTTTTCCCTCAATTTTATACTTCTTATTATTTGTTAATAAATCCTCCATAACAATGCATTTTCTGTGAAAATTTCAATCGTGTAGCTATTACGGTTCAAAAGATACAGCCCTTTATAGATAGGACGGACGGACAGCTTTAGCTCATGAATAGGGTCCCGAGCTACAAACTCGGAAAACAAAAGTACCAATGGTAATATCATAAAAATAATATTACACTATATGACATTGAATATGATAATCTCAGCGAATTCAAAATAGCAATCAAGCGTTGACATTTGCATGACATTTCGGACGGTAAATGTCGGTGCCGATGCCGCCGCCGCACCAGTGCGTACGCGCACAATAATGTGAAATGGATCGTCAATAAACCACCTCGAAGGCCCGGAGCGGATTGGTAGAGAACAAATTCCGTTCAGTTTGATGGTCTGATCTGAACCACCCCTGAAAATTTCGAAACGGAAAAAAAATTACCCAGTGTAAACGTAATAGGTATGCACTTGTCCATTATGAAGTAGCTCGTATAACTAAATTAAAACTTTCTATTTTTATGAAGCGTAAATTATATTAGATAGGTAACGTAATTTTTTGCGAAGTATTTGAATTATAAGAGACCTTCTGTAACACAAAGCGCAAGTTTGCGCGTTTCGAAGCTTGCGAACCAAACGAGAACATCTGTTTTGGCATCCCTAAACACGATTATGGATTAGACTGTCTAATCCATGGAACTGATTATGTCTCCACAAACAACGTCATAGCAACTAGTATAAGAGATAAGAGGAATTTTGGTAACCATCAGCAGCAAGGCTGATTCTCTGTGGCTGGTGTAGAGCATCTCTGTGGCTGTGGCTGTAACTCCTAAACCGACTGGAGTTATGCAGGCAGACCTGGTCCATCCCCATCACAGAGATGCTCTACACTACACCCTATGAATACTGAATCAGCCTTGCAGCTGATGGTTACCAAAATTCCTCTTATCTCTTATACTAAACAGTCCGGCATCTAAAGTTAATATCCCCGTTAAAACTCTTATACTTAAATCTATGTAGAGCGTAGTATAAAATAAAGTCGCTTTCCACGTCTGTCATATCCACTAACTCTTCCTAAACCACGCAACGGATTTTGATACAGTTTGACTGTCATTTAGAGAAGTTCTTCCAGAAGGTTTATGTGTATGTACCTACTTAGATCCCACCCGGAAGAAGTTGGGGAGAGTTGATAGTGTACTATAAATACGAAAATGGCTTAATTCTTAGGGCTTCCTTTAAATTATAAAGCGGACTGCGGCCGACCTTCACGTCCGAATACCACTCGGCCACAGACGCTTTCACCTTGCTCACTACTCAGCTCACCACCACTATACTATACCCCACTTAGCTTATCATTTCCATTGTTACACTGCACTAGTTATTGCATAACAAGCTGTGGCAGGAAACTAGGTAGGTATTAAAATTTATGCGATCCCATTGTTATATTGTTACCGTTTTGTGGAGTCAATGTCAAGTTTTATACTAATTTTACAAACGTTCCCGTTAGTGATGTTCATAGGGCGTCAACCTTACTTACTGCATAGCAAGATCGATAGCAAACTCATATTTAGGTACATATTTAATTTAGATAGACAAATATGAATACCAAAACATTATCGTTTTTGTTGAATCATTAGTCGATTTGTTGTGGAAGTCTACTAACCACAGCTTAAGAGTAGGAGTGGTCCAAGTCCAATATTTAGACTAATTAAGTAGAAAATTTGAATTCAAACTTCTCATGTCTTTGGACAAAAAATAAATTTCAAAATTCAACTTTATTCGTTGTAGAAGTTTGATACTCACTGGTCGGACGGACGAAATCTACATGGATTTAGAGAATGATCAGATTATCAAACTGAACAACTTTCTCTAGGGGAGCAATATCGAAACATCGAAAAAAATCTGCGGTTCCATACAAAGCATCAATACAACAACTCGACCCAAATGTATGGGACAGCAAATTTTTTTATTCGCCATGTCGTTATTGGTCCCATAGAGAAAGCTGTTCAGTTTGATGGTCTGATCAACTTTTTAAAAACTGTCGGTATAGTTAATAATTTGGACTCTGTATATACACACAATAAACATAAATTGAATTGTGTAACAGAGGATGCACACTAACTTAACGGACTAAAACAAACTCTATTCTACTTTTTCAAATGTTACTATTACACAAACATTGACATTTACTTATCATGTGGACACGTAAATATGTAAGAACGTGTATCAATGTGATATAATTGCGCACACGCAAGCAGTTTTTAATGTCGTGCATAACACTACTATCAGCTGGCTAAACATTAAAAACAATTCAAACAAATTGAGCCCACACTATGTATTTCAGATATTTTCAAGGACTATACTGTTATTGTATAAAACTCTCTTTATTTTATTACTTCAATATAATGCAATAGCTCAAAGTACTTCTAGCTTAATTTATTGTTCAAAAATGTGTCAATTCCAACGAATTAAATTATTACTAAAAAAATTCGATGAAGACACGTTTTAAAGTGATACCAAAAAGATAGAACTAATTTGCTGTATCTTGTGAGAATTTATGTAGGATTAGATGTTACCCACGATTTCGTCTGCATAGAATTTTCAAGCCTAGGTCTGTCTTCACGATGCAAGTTATCCACCAGCCAAATTTCATCAGATCGGTTCAAAGGTTTAACTGTGAAAAGGTAACAAACATAAAAAATAAACACGCATTTAAAATATTAGTGTGATTAATATGGATATAATTTTGTACATACTCCAGCCGGATTTTTTTTTTTTATCTAAGCTGTAATCAACAATTCCCTATCACTTTTACTAAAAAGTATACGTGCGCTAAGCCTTCCGTGAGCCAAGCATGAGACCACCGAGAAAACGTTAAAAATTGAGGCGTGCTTCCGTCTTACAAAAGAGAGCGCGCATAACTGTTTTGTCATTTAGTCGCTGTGTCGTGCGTAACATGCCATGCTAGCCCTACCGCATTGCGGGTCATTCCCCAATAGATCGGTAGTAGTAAAGAATTAGGTAGATAATAATTTAATGCATCATAGCTAATTATTCAATATGTATTATTATGCTTATGCTTTTATTTAATATGTATTTATTAGTGTTCAATACTGTTTTTTTAGTTAAATGTGCACACTATGCCTGCCTCACTTTGTATACTCTCTTTCTGTCACGGGTTTGCTGGAATAAATCTCTTTAGAGATAAGCTCGCCCTTTGTTACTGTATATTATGCTGTTTTCATATATATATTTCCGTGTGTACAATAAAGAGTTAAAATAAATAAATAGCTAGTTTGATTTTGGAATTAACTATGTTTACCTGACTAGCGGTAAACAACAGTTATTGACGTCCGGATCTGGAACGCATTTTCACTGCAACTATAAATAGATCCAGCCGCGCTAATTGAGCCCTTTTCTTTATTGAGCGCCCACCCGCCGTGATTTACCTGTATATTCTCGTAGAGTACGAGAATAAACAGGTCAATCACGGCTATTCAATTCAATTCAATTATACTTTATTGCACACCAAAACAGAACATACATTTGAATACAGATAAAGAATTAAAAGTAGGTACAAATAAGGCGGTCTTATCGCTAAAAAGCTATTTCTTCCAGACAACCTTAGGGTAGAGCAATTAACAAACGAAAAAACATAACCCTCCTTCTGGCGCAGTCGGGTAAAATAGCTCAAAATAAAGAAATTGCAATGAGTGTATAAATATACTTACAAATAAAAAATAAAATAAAATATTAAATACATACATACATACATATCTTTTTAAGTATATACATACATAAGTGACTACTACATACAACACGGAAGCAACTGTAAGAGGAGAAAACGAAATAAAAGTGAAGTTGAAAAGAAATCAGAGGTCAAGGAATTGATCTTTGACTTTCGACTTAAAAACACTCAAGGGAGCACGTCTGATCAACTCTGGCAACGAGTTCCAGAGCCGAACAGCTTGCACGGAGAAGGATTTGGTTATCTGGGCAACCCATGAATTTCATAGAATAAAAGATAGTAAAAAAATTATAACAATAAATATTAAAGACAACACATGGCTCCATAACATCAAAAATGAGTACAATAAAGAAATACGAGTACATAGCATGGTTATAGACTCTGTGGTTATAGACAAATGTCAGAACCTAATTTTATATACCTACTTATTCAAATTCAAATGATTTTAGCTAACTGGGGTGATTTACAATTATTGATTAAGGGCCTGTTTCACCACTTTTGGATTAGCTAACAAGAACTTATTCGGAAGTGGTGAAACTAATGAATGTATTAAAATTCAGACGAAAATGATGTCAGTATAAATGTTTGCGCGCTCTTTATTTCAAGTGCTCGTGACTTCTTTAAAGTAGGTGCCTAGGAAAATGAAGTTTAATGTGATCATTAACTATTAAACAACGCTTAAAACATTTGTTAATGTAAAAAGTTCATTGATACCACGTTACAACGTGTCGAACGTGTAACATAAACCACCAAGTGATATTTAAGGGGGTGGTTTAGAGTGTATACCAGTTCAAGAATAAATATTATTAGAGTGTTATTTAGACCATCAAACTGAACAACTTTCTGTAAAGAGACTACGTCGAAAAATAAAAATAAAATCAGCTGTTCCACACATTTGGCCGAGTAGCCGTTGACGTTTTATATGCAAAAGCTGATTTTTATGCGATTCAAATGTTGGTCCCATGGTGAAAGTTGTTCAGTTTCATGGTGTGAAGAATGCCCTGTAATATGTAACGCAATTAAATTTACACCCTGTATTGTAGCTTTCCAAATCGCAACAGTATTTCTGATATTAGATCGGAAAAATAATATTCTAGAAGTTAATTGAAAACTCTACGCTTACATTTTGTATCTAGTGAAATTCATTAGCTCTAGTCTATTCATTAGCATCCTTTTAAACTAAGAGTCTACTCATCAAACTGAACAAATTTAACTGTGGTAGCAAACCGATATGAGCAAAAAAAAATCTGCTGTTCCATACTAATCTGCAATGCCTACTCGACTCAAATGTATGCAATTTTTTTTTTGCTCCGGTCGGTCGTTTAGCTCCATAGTAAAAGTTGTTCAGTTTTGTAGTGTATGCAAATGACTAATTGCATACATACACGGTCTCGTGTGTTTGACAGTTGGGACACCACACAGTTCCATGAGAGCTGCTGGCGAGTGTGGGTGAGGTGTCCTGTACTGTGAGGCATTGCCGAGCCTGTGTTATAGAACGCGCATCTATTACAAGTGGCGACGAGTCAAAAGGTATGTTTTAATCTTATTTCAAGAAAAAGGAGGAATTTGCAGCTTGCAAAATAATAAATATATTGATTTGGAAAAATATTATATGTTCAGAATAACATTAAATTTTTAAGGCTAGCAATGAATTTAAATTGAGGACAGATATTTAAAATATAATATTTAATTCTTAATGAGGTTGCTGGAATGCTGAAAAGATTAGAAAATGGGAATTTTTATGAAATTAATTCAAATAATTTCAAATCAAATCGGCCGCCATAATTGAATTTGTCAAAACAAGGTAATACTGCAAAAAGCATTTTAAACTTTTGGTCCAAAACATTATGGTCGAATTTCCTTTGATTTGGAATTCTTGACAAAAATACGATTCTTTTATTTGAATTTAAACATTTTTTTTTATGAAAGTGCAAACAAAGGTGGAAACGGATTGTAGGCTATACAGCCACAAAGCAATAAGGCACACCACCACATTTTTTTTATTTTTTTTTAGTTATTCGGACAAAGGGTTTAATGCTATGCAGTCAAGTTTTTTTTTAAAACCATTAATGGCTATTAATGTAATGAGAAAATTAATTATATCTTCAGGAGTGTAATTATATACCGAAGGGTGGAGAGCAACCATTAAATTGGTACACGGGGTATGGAACCGGAAGGGTCCCCCCGGGACTGGTCCCTGGCATAAAATGCAGGGAATAGAAACTTGATCAGTTCTTCCCGGGACCAGTTGGTGGCAAAATTGCTGGATATTTTTATGAGAGGAAACTAGAATTAGGTTCCTGGGACCGACCCCCGGCCTAAGAAGCAGGGAATAGAAATCAGTATGGTTCTTCTCGGGGTCGGTCGGTAGCGTTAAATCGCTGGACGTATTTTATGGAATAAGCCATTATGATAGAACATTAATTTGTGATCTCCATTTTGAATAAAACTGTTGCGTAAAATAATTTATAAATAAATATATAAATAAAATATTAAATAAGTGATGAATTTTGGTTGTAAATGAACAATATCTAATAGCCAGAGTTTGTAAGAGCATACATAGTATTATTTCAGGTCGCCCCGAACAGCCTTCGGAAAAGATAATGGCATATCCACTTCCGTCGTTAGAAGGGCTTAATATAGAAGGAGATAATGTCTCAGTTGGACACAGATGGGAGAAGTGGAAGAGGTCCTTGCTTATTTATCTTGAAGCTGCTGAAATCACCACTGCGCAGAAGAAAAGAGCAACGCTATTGCACTTCGGAGGAACCAGTCTTCAAGAGATATATTTCAACCTACCTGGCGCTGCCGTTGATGTTGCTGAAGGAGTAGATGTTTTCAAGGTTGCACTGAGTAAACTAGATGAATTTTTCCTTCCTAAACAAAATAGAATTTACGAGCGTCACGTTTTCCGTCTCCTTAAACAAGAAGAAGGAGAAAAGTTTGAAAGATTTCTTGTAAGGCTTCGGAAACAAGCTGATAAATGTAATTTTGACAAAATAGATGACCATTTGATAGATCAAATTACCGAGAAATGTACCTCTATAGAACTGCGAAAGAAAATTCTCACGATCGGTGATGCTATAACATTGGAAAAAATTTTAACCGAAGCTAATACGTTGGAAGCCGTTACCGATCAATTAGGAAATTATGGAAGTAAACGGCCAGAGACTCAAGAGATCAACGCAATATATAACAAAAAAGAGAAGTATGATAAGAACCAAAACAAAGAGAAGAACCCGATCAAGAGAAACACAAATAAATGTTCTCGATGTGGCAGTTATAAACATCAAGCAGATGAAGACAACTGTCCAGCAAGACAACTTAAATGCTTCAGGTGTGATAAAGTTGGGCACGTTCGTCAAATGTGCAGGTCAATTATAGGACAGAAGAGGAAGATCGAAGAAAAGGAGAAAAAATTGGAACAAAGAAACACAAATGATAATAAGAAGAAAAAGGTTGAAGTTGACTATGTGTTTAACGTAGAAGATGATGCTACAGTTGAATGTTGTTTGGGTGGCGTACAAACAGAAATGTTGGTTGATTCTGGTTGTAAAGTAAACTTGATAACACAAAAAACTTGGGAAACATTGAAAAGCCAGGGTATTAATGCCGAGAATCAAGTTACCAAACCAAGCAAAACTCTAATGGCATATGGAAGCACTACTCCACTTGACATAACAGGATCATTTGAGACATTCATTGGAATCAAAGACCGAAAAGAACGCGCGACTGTTTATATTATCGCAGACGGAACACGAGATCTTTTAGGAAAAGACACGGCAATACGTTTAGGCGTGTTAAAGATTGGCACAGACATCAATTCACTAGACGATAAATCGACTCATCAGATGTTTCCGAAACTGAAGAATGTCCTTATAGACATTCCGATTGATGATAAAATAAAACCGGTGGTGCAGCCATACAGACGCATACCGATCCCATTAGAAGAGAAAGTAGAGAAGAAAATAGATGATTTACTAGAACGTGATATCATCGAAGAAGTACGTGGATCTTCGAGATGGATATCGCCAATAGTGCCGATACTAAAAGAAAATGGTGATTTGCGATTGTGCGTAGATATGCGACGTGCAAACACTGCAATAATGCGAGAAAATCACCCATTGCCCTGTATGGATCAACTCTTGCCGAAAATAGGGAAAGCTAAATATTTTAGCAAACTTGATATCAAGGACGCTTTTCATCAATTAGAGTTACATCCAGATTGCAGGCATATAACAACTTTTGTCACGACCCGAGGGCTTTACCGGTACAAGAGGCTGATGTTTGGAATAAATTGTGCCCCGGAAATATTTCAGAAGGTGTTGGAGAATTTACTTATCAAGTGTGACGGAGTGATAAATTTTATAGATGATATATTGGTTTTCGGGGACAATGAAGAACAGCATGACCAGAGGTTGAAGAAGGTGTTGGTAGTGCTTAAAGAAAATAATGTGCTACTCAACAAAGACAAATGCATAGTCAAAGTGCAAAAAATACATTTCCTCGGCCATGAATTGACGGTGGGGGGTGTGAAGCCACTTACTAAATATATTGACAGCATTACAAACTTTAGAGTGCCATCTACCGTCGAAGAGCTACAAAGTTTCTTGGGCTTAGTCAATTATGTAAATAAATGGATTCCAAATTTGGCTACAAAAACAGAACCCCTAAAAGAAATGCTAAGGATGAAACTCGGAAAGAATGCTGACATCAAGGCATTTTGGTCAGATAAGCAAGAGAAAGCTTTTACAGAACTGAAAGAAGCTCTGACCAAAATACAGTCTTTAGGATATTATGATGTCAAGGATAAAACCCAAGTGATTGCCGACGCGAGCCCAGTAGGACTTGGCGCTGTTTTAGTCCAGATTGATGACAATGGTCCGCGAATAATTGCTTATGGGAACAGGACACTTACATCGTGCGAGAGAAAATATAGCCAAACAGAAAAAGAGGCTCTAGCTCTTGTGTGGTCTGTTGAGCATTTTAATATATTCTTATTCGGTAAAGAGTTTGATCTCATTACGGATCACAAACCCCTAGAAATTCTGTTCGGACCGAGATCAAAGCCTTGTGCACGTATTGAGCGCTGGGTTTTAAGACTTCAGTCGTACAAATACAAGGTGATTTACAAGCCAGGAAAGACAAACATAGCTGACCCGTTATCCCGATTGTGCAAACACTCAAACCCACTATTTGAGGGAGAACATGACCATGTGCATCAAATCATAGAGCAGTCGAGACCGCGAGCTTTAGCAATGGATGCGATTGCTGAAGATTCCAGAACTGACAAAGAAATTTGTGATGTCAAGAAAGGCTTATATGACCTTGAATGGAGCGAGTTAGTCAAAACCTACAAAATTTTTGAAAACGAACTTTGTTTCTGCGAGGACATTTTACTGAGAGGTACTCGAATCGTAATACCACGGAACCTACGTAAAGATGTCTTAAATGCGGCGCACGAAGGTCATCCCGGCATTGTCGCGATGAAAGGCCGTTTGAGAACAAAAGTATGGTGGCCAAGAATTGATAAAGATGCGGAAAACCTGGTGAAGTCTTGCAAAAGTTGCACACTAGTGGGATTGCCTAATCCACCTGTCCCCATGAAGCGGCGCGAACTTCCTTTAGCGCCATGGATTGACATTGCAATGGATCTTCTTGGCCCATTACCAAATCAAGACTATCTGTTGGTAATTATCGACTATTATAGTCGCTACAAGGAAGTGAAGATTACAAAATCAATTACCAGTTCCCAAATAATTAGCCTTTTAAAGGAAACATTCAGCAGGCTTGGGTACCCAGTTACTATTACTGCGGACAACGGCAAACAATTCGTTAGCGAAGAGTTTCGATCTTTCTGCAAGGAATGTAACATTACTCTACATAGCACTATACCATATTGGCCTCAACAAAATGGTGAAGTCGAGAGGCAAAACCGTGATATCCTAAAACGAATGAAAATTTCCAGTCTTGAACGCAAGAATTTAAAAGAAAGTTTGTGGGACTATCTCATTATGTACAACAGTACACCACACTCATCAACAGGCAAGTCTCCTTCAGAGCTATTTTTCATGCGCCAAAACAGGGATAAGATTCCATCAATAGATAAATTAGACAACTGGGAAAACCTAACTGAAGTAAGAGACCGAGATAGAATTCAGAAAGAGAAGGGTAAGGAGTATGGGGATAAGAGACGGCACGCAGTGGGCAGTGTTTTGAAAGAAGGGGATAAAGTTTATGTCAAAAACATGGAGAGAAGTAATAAACTATGTCCGAACTTTAACCCCACTCCTCATACCGTTGAAAAAGAAAAAGATGGTGACGTGACGGTTAGAAACGATGAGTCGGGAAAAATACTGAGAAGGAACGTAGTCCACTTGAAAAGAGTAGAAGGTGAATGGAAAGCAATACAGGAGCAGGATGATAAAGAAGGGACATTTAGTGATATAGATTCTCTATAAATATAATGTACCTAGATGTTAATTCAATTTGGAGATTGTCAACAAGTTTGATGTGAAAGTTATGTTTGAAAAAATAATTATATGTGTATTTTTAATTATAATTATCTTTGTTTGATTTCATTATCAACAAGGAAGGGATGTAGTGTATGCAAATGACTAATTGCATACATACACGGTCTCGTGTGTTTGACAGTTGGGACACCACACAGTTCCATGAGAGCTGCTGGCGAGTGTGGGTGAGGTGTCCTGTACTGTGAGGCATTGCCGAGCCTGTGTTATAGAACGCGCATCTATTACAAGTTTGATGGGTAGACTCTTCGTTTAAAAGGATGCTAATGATATCAATTTCACCCTGTATACAAAATAATAACATTTTGATTTATTTAATCGCAATTCGGTAAGTTAAGTTTTTTAGAGGGCTGAATCAAAAACCATTTCGAGAAAATTGTCTCAATAATAATATATTCTATGTCAAAGATTTTAAAATGAAAGGATTACAGATATTTTAATAAAATAACGTCGTTTTTCGGTTCGCTCCGTCCGAAAACCTGTGAACTCATTGGTAAACTTAAAATCAACGTAAAAAACGGCCATAAAGAAAAAAAATACATTCCCAATTTCAGAATTTGACATCTGATGTTGCCGTTTCTGTTTCCAGCATAGAGTTAGAAAGAGGAGGCAGGTGATTTTTATTTTTTTTAGTAAAGCAGTAGTTTTTCTCCATGGAGTTCGAATTGTTTTCTCTCCACCATTTTTGCATTTAGAGATTACAGATCAAAATAATTTAAAAATTAAATTTATATTTTTAAACTCGATGAATCGCAATAAAAATGAAATAGGTCTTAAAATTATGTCCTCTTTCCGTACAATATACAAAATGAAGACCAAAAAAAAATTGACATACCGAATTGGTTCCCTCATTCAAAAGATAGGGGTATATTTCATATTTTGCGAGTACATTTGATTTCAATGGTCTACAATTACGATGTCGGGGGTGCCAGTGGATATTACATCTAAGTATAATTACATATAGGTATTCAATACAGTATAATACAGTTACGTGACGCAAGATTCACAACACGTTTATTTTGCCAAACCAGAGTGCCAAGTGTTGCTAAAGTTAAGGTATAAGCCATCAATACAACCAAGCTAAAAGTGAAGGTACCACTTTCGCTTCCGTAGTACCTATCTCTTTTTGCTACACCGACTTTTTGTTCCGTTACTATAATATACTAACTCTACATTATCTATCTACGATCTATCTACTCTATCTTCGAATACTTGTACCTGGTAAATTACTTTGGATTTTTACGATTATTCAGTTAAATTTGTTTATTTGAATGAAATTATGCGATAGATGTAATTGTAACAGACCTGGAGAGGGTACCTAGACCAGGTCAGGGACGTTAATAAAAATTGCCAGGTTAAAAGTAGCCGAAATCGAAGGGAATGTATGACAAGATGTATGGACTTAGAGGAAGCAAGAGAGGTGTGTCAGAACCGCCCAAAGTGGAGATCTATAGTTTCTGCCTACCCCTCTGGGAAAAAGGCGTGAGTTTATGTATGTATGTATGTAATTGTATCTACGAGTATCATTGACGAATATTTACAATGTTATCTATTGCTTCTATTAACATTTTATTGCATGTGATGTTACACGAATTTACACGTTACAACGAACGGCCATGTGGGTATCGGAACACGTACGGAGCAGAATTCCGTAGTAATATAATATAATTACCTCCTCAATACCTTTCTCATAATATTTCAAAAGTTGTTTATTTCAGAGAAACTCCTCCTCTTTTGAAGTCAATTAAAAAGTAATAGAGCGGGTCATACAAACATGAATATAACCTTGTTGTTTGAATGTCTATCTCCAAGACCTAACCTAAGATCTAACTATTGAACCAATTTTATATAGACTACGTTCATTGATATTGTACGTAAGTAGGTACCTATAATAATTTACACTACAGGTGTTATATTTTAAAAACTACCTTAAGTTACTCTACCTTTATGTCACCTGGAACTCTAAATCGAAATCTCTCTATTTTAGAAATACGTAGGTTTATAATCATCGTTGGTTTTGGACACATACATTTAATTTTGTACAAATATTTCTAAGTAAACAACCCTGGTATTACTGATTTACGGCCAGCATTAACTATTATCGACGAATGTTACTTCGTTATCATACATTTTATTATGTGACGTGAGATTAGAACTTTGCTTCTGTAAATAAATAACATTTGTAAAGGTAGGTAGTATAGGTAGCATTTTAATAGGAACCTAAGTTATTTATATAGCATAACTAAGGTACATATATGAATTTTCACTAGATGTTAGATGAGGACGAGCTCGGTACTAAGTTCGTCTTATATCACCAAAAGTAAAATAAACCAACAATATATACAAGTCGATCTTATTTTACTCCACAAAATGAATGACCTAGACCGAATTATTTCGCACAAGTTAAAAGGATATAATTCGAAGCGCGCTCCATACAAACGTACTATGGTGATATTTTCAATACTAACCAATTAAACTCAATGAAATTTTTCAGAATCAATCTAAAAACAAATTTCTATGCTTGTATAGAGTCAGATTTTCGATAAAATGTTTAGTTTTAAAGTTACAGTGCCTCAAAGATTTCCATACAAATCTTAAATTAATCCTAGCATTGAAACTGTATATTTTAACGAAAATCTGACTCCATACAAGCATATATATTTGTTTCAAGATTGTTTCAGCAAAATTTCATTGACTTTAATTGGTTAGTATTGAAAATATCACCATAGTACGTTTGTATGGAGCGCGCTCCGAATTATATCCCCTTAAGGAAAATATTGGAGTCGTGTCGAATCAGGAAGTCAATGCACTTTCAAAAAGGAGACAAAATTGGCATCAGCAACAATAACATGTTATTGATGAAGGAAGGAACTCGAGTTTAGACTACATTGATGCTACTTGTTTTTCTTCTTTATAATAAGTTTATTAAAATGATATACTAAGAAATATTTGACACAATTAAAATTACTCTACATTAAATCATTCCGAAAACAATATCTTCACATCTTCACAATTAAATTCAAGTCTCATTCTTAAGAGTTTGTAAACTTTATATTAACACGCGCGTGCAGAAATTATAGGTAAAAATACTTTAGATTTATGAACACGTATAACATTTTAGTAGTAAATGGAAATCCACTACTTAGTACCTATTTCTTTTGCATAATCCCAAGGACTTACAAAACGAATACAGATTAATCAAAAACTAGATCAAATTATGTAAGGTACAAGAAATTTAAGTACTAAGTAGGTTATAATTAAAACTTATAAAGGACGTGGGATAACTTAAAATAAGCATATGAAATATTTCTCTAATTTGAAAACAAAGAAACTAAACTGATGGAGAGAAGGAACTACCTAAGTTAAAAAGAAATAAATATTAAGATGAGATCGTACCAAAAGATGTAGCAAGGCATTCCTTGTCAAAATGTTCAAGTGATTTAACAAAGCATTCGCCTTTCACTTAGCATTCGGAACTGACACGTAGGTAGTCTAAATTTTGATACTGATTATGGGTCAAAATAATTAACTAACTTACCTTGATGTTGTCAATCAAGCACAGTGGGTTCACTAAAATTCACAATATAATCACACAAAGGTGTAGTTGAAAGCGAAAGTGGTTTCCGCGCTCGCGAAGAGCGAATTTGAGTCGAGTAAAAGTGTTATCGAGAAGTAAATGGTGATGCGGCGTGGCGCATGCACTCGCGACGGTCACTCGACTTGGAGTGGTGCTGCGGAGGCAGACGCGAGCGAAGCCTGCTGTCGAGCCTTCGGGTGCCGCGGCCGGGCGCTGGGACTCAATCGTGTAACCTAGCAAGGCTTGCATTGATACACCCGTTTTCCCTGCGCTTTAATCGTTCAAAGTGCAGAGTTTCCCTGGACATATTTAGGGTTCCATCCCCTACTTAAAGGGTCCGAACGAAACTCAACATTTGTTGCCGCGCTGTTATGCCCGTCTGTAAAAGGCTTTTAGTTTCTAATGCTATAATATACACTTACAATGTAATAGGTGGTGTTAAACTAATTGTGCCGTGCGTAGGTAGCGTAGGTAGGTAATATCTTGATATCGCATCGCTCCTGGTTTTAGATCGTCTTGCAGCAATCTAATTATTATAGTTATAGTAAAAATTGGTCTTCGCTTCGCTCGCTTCTGTTTTTATAGTATATCTAATCTCAATACTGTAGTATAACCTCAAGCTTGCTTCACTTGCTCCGGGTGTCTAAATGTGTTTAAAAATATCCCCCCCCCCCCCCCCCCTACGCTACCTGAGCTCAAGCCACGATCTATACACAGTTCCTAGGTGCTCATAAAATTTTTAGCCGGCTTCGTTTGGTTGCGTAGGTACTAAAAATGCGTCGCCACTATCTTAAACTGAGCATCTAAAGATCGGCAAACTGATCCAATTCCTCTGAAGGTGACGAACACCAACATCGAAATCGCGAAACAAAAAATATGCTCTTCCATACAAAACTGCTAACTTCTCGAGCCAAATGTATGGGACAACAGATGTTTTTTTCGCGATTTCTATATTGGTCCCATATAGAAAGTTGTTCAGTTTGATGGTCTGATCTGAGCATCCCCTTGAAAAAGAATCAGCATATTAGGAAGGAGCCTGTATATTAGATACCTACGAAGGAATTAAGTCAGTATATTGGTAGGTAGTACCATACTAGTATTATCAGTTATATCAGTGAAAGTGGATGTGTCACATCTCTAAAACGGTCTGTCATAATCATAATCACACTAGTTGCGCCTTACCGCTTCGGTTCAACCGCCAAGCCATGGATAGCAACAAGTGTTATTCTTGTCACTTGTTGCTATCCATAACATTACATAAATATTCTTTACTAGCTGTTGCCCGCGACTCCGTCTGCGAAGACCTTAAAAAAGTATCCTATGTGTTAATCCAGATCATATTCTATCTGTGTGCCAAATTTCATTAAAATCCATTCAGTAGTTTTTACGTGAAAGAGTAACAAACATCCATCCATACTTACAAACTTTCGCGTTTATAATATTAGTAGGATTTGCACACCAAAAAACATACAGCATCAAAACAGAATAAAAAGAACGTATGGGTACAAATGGCGTGTTATTACTAAAAGCGATTTCTTCCAGGCAACTTGTAAACCAGGATCAACAGCTGCGACCATTCACAACATTAGACAATGAAGTCCAGCGAGCCCGGGGGATGACTCTGATCTGTCTTGGAACCCGCAATGAATTAATCAAGGAAGATAGGAGTAGGAAAAAGAAATATCCGACTTCCCTCTATTGCAAACGGGAGACAGCAAAAAGAAAAAATAACATGGCTATTAGACAGTCAATTTCAGAGATCATTTATGGTAGAGTTGAAGACCCTACCGCAAACACACCAAAAATAAAAATTTTACATGACATCTGAACGCATAGTTGCAACAAGATCCATGTAATAAAAGATAACCATGGGATGGAAGAACTCTAAAAAAAACGTTCTATGGCGGTGTAATAAATACGATATAAAATATACAACGTGTTAATGAATTAACGCAAAACTAGAAAGTAGTTTGTTTAGAATCGAGAGCAGAATCGAATTATCGTGGTTCAACATCGATATGTTTTTTTTCAAAATATAAAATAATTTTTTTGTAAAATTTAAAATTTACTGAACTCGAACTCAACCCACCGCTCGGGCACTCTCACCCTACTTACTACCAAAACAAGATTCTTAAAGTGCTTTTATTAATTGTTGAAATGATAACAAATCATTTTTGGCTCAAAACTTAAAATGCAAATAACTTAAAATTTTAACTATCAAAATAATGACATTATTGTTATAATTCATTATTTTGTTATAAATCAGTTGGGGTGTATGAGGTTTTCCGCTTATTCATTAACACGTTGTTTAGCTTATATAATGCATACAGGGTCCATCTTTATATGCTGAAACTTTTTTAAGGGTGATCAGACCGTGATGACCAGACCGTCAAACTGAACAACTTTCTCTATGACACCAACATTAACCTGCGTAAGCCGGGAAATACAGACACAACAGATATCAATTGTTTTCGTCGCGCGGATCCGCGTTCCGGCAGCCGAGAGGTTAAAATCACGAAAAAAAATCTGCTGATCCATACAAAACTGCAAAACGACTCAAGCCAAATGGGACAGCTGATTTTTATTTCGCGATTTCGATATTGGTCCCATAGAGAAAGTTGTTCAGTTTGATGATCTGATCATCCCCTTAAAAAAATTTCTGCATATTAAGAGGGACCCTGTATGTAAGATATGTAGTACTATAGATAAGATAAGATAATGCCTTCAAGTAAGAAAAGGCAATGAAAATGAGAAAACTCTCTTTGTATAAACGTGTAATGGCTAACATAAAATTATCAGGCGCCACCGAGACTATATTTAAAAGGTTTGCGCTAAAGCGGAGGCGTGTAATTTAGTATTGGTTGACGTAAAACGACATCAATACGTTGACCTTGTAACAATGTGATATCGTTTACTTGTTATGATGAATGTATACTATCATCAGATGGTTTGGTGCCATTTATCAATTTTTAGAATATATTTTATTGTGTGTGAAAACTGAGTTTCTCAGTGATGAAACCGCAGAGCAAAGCTCGATCCACCCAGGTACTATTTTTTAATGTACAAAAGAAAAACGCAAAGTACATAGGGAAGTTTACAGATAGAATATAATACTTAGTATAGGTAGATTGGGGATTTGGGTACCTACATATTGTAATACCTAATCTTTTAATTTAAAATGCCTCGAAATACCAGAATACATACACAATACCAAACGATTCATAATACCTTAGCCCTGTTCACCTTATTTAAAAATTCCAAATTAATTACCACAATCAAATACCACAACTTGAAATACCAGTTTTTAAAATACCGAATTTTTGAAAATTCATAAATATGCATCTCATTGTTAAAAGAAAACGGCTATACGCAACGGAATTTCGTCTTCAGCGTATACAGGTTTCCTCACGATGTCTTCCTTCACCGATTGAGAGCGGTCGGTATTACGCATATAAGTTAGAAAAACTCATTGGTACATTGGCATGTCGTCCGTGCAGATTCGAACCTGGAGAGATTCAGTTTCCTAGCTCTCCGCAACGCGTCACCGACACTCTTTGAAAATATACCTAACTTTTAGTCACTGCATTTGAGATTAATAAAAAAGATATCGGATTATCGTATTTGATAATGTAATTAAAATATTTCTATCTGTACAGTGTACAGTAATCATTAAATAAACAATTATTTTTTTCTTTAATATTGACGACGAAAAAAAAATAGTTTATATAAATGTCGGTACACAAAAACACCATAAAAAGAAAGTATAACAAACATACATACATATTATATACTCACGACCGTAATCCCTTTCGGTATGGACTTCCAATGTACCTAATTGAGTAATTTTTAAAGGACCTTAGTTTTGTCGTATCTTCGAACTTACTTGAAATAGCTGAGAAGACTTTCAACAGCATTTACAACAGCGATAGTAACATACAATAATAGTGCATTATTGGTCACTATCCAGTTTAATATTTATTTGTTATGCAAGGCTGCAAAGTTGTTTTTAACCGACTGCGCCAGAAGGAGGGTTATGGTTTTTGACGCGAGTACTGTATTGAATCCTGAGCGTAGCGAGGGTTTCAACTGTACGAGACGCAGGAGACGCAGAATAACTTTGCTGCCGAGCGAAATACAACTATTCACCTCAATACGATTTTTTCATGCAGTCGTGCTGTTAACGTGCATTAAATTGTTAAAAGGATGTATGCACGAAGTTTTTTTATATTGTAAATAAAAAAAACAAGCATCGACACACCCAATCATAGACTCATTAATCTCATTAGGTATAAGTGATATACCTACCTATAATAGGTAATCTATATCTTTTAAAATCTTATCTTCAAATAGAACAAATATTATGGCTGGCAGGCCGCCAGGAATTAGATATTTTTGTACAATTGTACTCGACGCAGTAATTATCAGTATTTGCATTGAACGATTTAAATAAAAAGATTTGATATAAAAAAAATTTGCTGCAATACAGATTCGCTTGCAACGCGTAAAAATTGTCTTTATATTTCCATAACTTTGGATATCATTATTTGCAAAATGGCTGTGTTTTTAATAGTGGCTGGTGTCTTTTTGCTGGTCAATATATCATTTCTGATTGGATCTATAATTTACACAATAAATTACTTAGTAAGTACAAATAATTTTTAATTTTATGTATTTTACTAAGCGAGATGAATGAAGCGAGACAGAATATGCCAGGATCGTAGCAGGTGGCGTTATGTTGTCTCTGCCTACCCCAATGGTAGAGGCGTGAGAATATGTATGTATGTGTTTTATTGTGAATGTTTCAGAATTTCTAGCATATTTCATCGTTTCATTCACACATAAGTAATTAATCATTCACTTAGGGGTAGGCAGAGACTAATTTGATCGGCAGCTGCTATGATCCTGACACATTTAAGGGTTATTACCGTTGGCACGCTCCATACAAACGAAGTCTGGTTATATTTTCAATATTAACCAATTAAAATCAATGAAATTTTTCAGAAACAATCTAGAAACCAATGTCTATGCTTGTATGGTGTCAGATTTTCGTTAAAATGTATAGTTTTAAAGTAACAGTGTAATTAACAGTAACATTTCCATACAAATCTTAAATTAATATTAGCATTGAAACTGTATATTTCAACGAAAATCGGACAAAATATAAGCATAGAGATTTGTTTCTAGATTGTTTTTGCAAAATTAAATTGACTTTAATTGGTTAGTACCTATTGAAAATATAACCAGACTTCGTTTGTATGGAGCGTACTTACGGTAATATCCCCTTAATGTTCCTCATATTTTGGTGTAAAATAATAGTACTTATATTTAATTGATTTATTAATTCCTCTTGCTTCTTCAACATCCATGATCCGATTCACACAAGCTCGTTGGTATAGCTAGTTATTCTGTGAAGTTTCGTGTGGTAACCCTCTTCGGTATGAATTTCAAGGGTTTTGGTGGTTGTATACTCTCATAATAACATTATCTAACAGAATAGTCAGCAGCTAAATATTATTTACTAGCAGCCCGTCCCGGCTTCGCACGGGGTAGACAAATAAATTTTAAGACTCATTTTTCTACACCTTCGGTTACATTGTTCAAATTTTACCAAGGATCCCTAATTTTTTTCAAAATGAAATGTGGCCTATGTCAAATTGGAAGAATGTAGCATTCTATTGGTGAAAGAATTTTTTAAATCGGCCCAGTACTTTTTGAGCCTATTCATTACAAACATACAAACATACAAAAATAGGTACAAATCTTTCCTCTTTATAATATTAGTGTAGATGTAGATTAAACAGACTGATACAATGCTGTCATAACAGATCAAAGCGTGTGCTGCGGATAAAGCCCATCACACACCAAGCTATAATAATTCCCCCCATTTTTTTAATTGCCAACTTTAGCAATTAAAAACTTATAGGGGTGTATTATTATGTATATTTTTAATATAATTAACGGTTTTACTGTTCCGAACGATTGCAAGATGAGATCTTTGCCTAAAATTTTTACTAAAGCCTGCCTGTTCGATTATAGTAACCTGGGCCACATTAACGTCTAAATTCGAATGCCAATTAATTATCGCGTTAATTGTTATTTTTAAGTACATATATGAATAGAGATCAATTAAAGAGTTCATTATTTTTATTAGGCGTTAGTGGCGGTGGTCCTTCTACATAAGGAATTATTTCTACCAAGATATATTCCGTTCTTTATTTATTGCCTGTTTTTGGCCTGTTTACTGAATCCATAGAGAATATAATCACTACGTTTAACTGAATCTTTGCACCGGTTTTAAGAACTGTCATAAATATTGGACGTTTTTTTTTCATTTATTTACAAAGGAGATTTTAGTTTTTTAATCGAAGGAAGATTTAACTCCTTATTTCGTTGTATACTTTAGGTATTTAAATGAAATGGATGCGCAATTTTTTTCTTTTATAGACTTGAACAGCGATTTGAGTTCCATGATTTTTCCTAATCTGATGAAAATTCATGATTTTATATTATTTTTGACTAATTGCACCTACAGCCTTAGAGATAGGAACCATACGGCCATTGTTTTCTCAAATTTTTGACACATTACATGCATACATAATACCTACATAAACAGGGTGTAAGGGCAAGTATCATTAACATAGCATATGCTCACGACGATATTCCCCGAGGGGGTAGTCAGAGATATTCCGAAACCTCAGAACATCCACGTTTCACCAGTAGTACCGAAACTCTGACCAGTGTGACGGGGGGTGAGCCCGTCGCCACTTATAATGAACAGTATGTAAGTATCATTAACCTTAAAACCAAATACTCTACGCATCAAAATTAACATGGGAGCAAAACTGTCAGAGCAAAAAAAAAAGTGCTGTTCCAATACTAAACTGCAATATATAAGACACGACTCAAATGTATAAGACGGCTGTTTTTTTTGCTCTAATAGGTTTGCTCCCATAGTAAAAGTTGTTCAGTTTGATGGGTAGAGCATGTGGTTTAAAGGTTAATGATACTTTTCCTTACACCCTGTAATACAAAAGGATATGTTTGCATCTTTTTTATGACCCGTTTTTTCCCTAAGTTTGATACAAATTGACACAGCTCTGGCGATCCCCAGGAAAATGGCAGGAAAACGCTAATTAAGAGAAGTTTATTCCGAATGCGTAAATGCGCGCTGCATACAAACGAAGTCTGGTGATATTTTCAATACTAACCAATTAAACACAATGCAATTTTGCAGAAACAATCCAGGAACAAATCTCTATGCTTGTATCGTGTCCTATTTTCGATAAAATATACAGTTTCAATGCTAGGATTAATTTAAGATTTGTATGGAAATCTTTGAGGCACTGTTATTTTAAAACTGTACACTTTAAGGAAAATCTGACACGATACAAGCATAGAGATTTGTTTCTAGATTGTTTCTGCAAAATTTCATTGTGTTTAATCGGTTAGTATTAAAAATATCACCAGACTTCGTTTGTATGGAGAACGCCAACAGTGATAAACCCTTAAAACTGTAAATAATGTAATTATTTTGTCTTGCAGGGAGGAGACAAAAGCCAGAGACTGTCTATGGCCCCTTCAATGATCTCAGGGCACGGTCAAGGTCCTCGGCACAGCCTCCAGCCCCAAGTATTCTTGTACCACACCATCGTGCGCCTGAGTGGCGGGCCCACACCTGTTATAAGCCAGCCGAGTATTTGGAAGAGAGTTTTTATGTGCTCTAAGGCACAGATATAGAATAAGTATACAGGCAGATTTTATTTGAAATATAAAGTAATTAGCAAAAAAAATTCATATTTGTGTGATACGCGAATGATATACCTAAGTAAGTATTTGAACACTTTTCGTATTTAGTGAAATGATGTGATAAATTAACGAAACCAGTTATATAATTATTATTTACAGATATTTCAATGATTTTATAATAAAGTGTAAGTAAATATGATATTAAGATAATTCGATCATTTTCTTTTATTAGAACAAACATGTTGTTTAAAACTGTAACAGAAGTTTGTCTGTACATTGAAGATATTTATAAAAAAAAGATGACGATATGGTATTTAGGTGTCCCTGACTCCAAATCAACCTTTTTTAGAATTTTATTTACAATCACAAATTAGGTTATTAGCATCTCACAGACGCTTCTCTAATGGTCAACTATTAGACGAAGTTCTAAGAAGAAGCTTCTAGAAGAAGAAGTCCTAAGAAGAAGCTTCAGAAGCTTCTCTAATGGTCAACTAAAAGTACGACTGTTGGGCGAAGGCCTCCTTCGGTCCTACCACTTCTTGGTCTGCTTTGGCGTCGATTTTGTTTTGTTGGAGACCTGTTGATTGTAATTTTTGGCCCATAGGTCGTTTGGTATGCAACGGGGCCCCAATTCAACTTTACAATCGTCTGTGGTGGCGGAGCACACCTAATATACTTCATTTCAAATAAGGACGAAAAGATTTTCTAATTCCTATAGGTATAGCTTTCTGGCCAATTCTAATTTATTTATCAGAAAGATAAACTGTCTGACATATCTTGGACGTTACTAAAGCTGTTCTAAGCATAAGTGAGTGGAAGTGTTTCATATCTCTGTTTCTGTAATTCATAATTGACTCGCCTTAGTCATCCAACGGGGTAACGCCGTAACTCCATCGGCTCGTTTAGGCCCGGAGACCGATTGCGCTAATTTAAAACATCGAAGTTATATTCTTATCCAATGTCAGTTCTAATCAAATTGTAATCCCATTACTATTCAACTGTGCTGAATTCCGTATCGCGCTAAACTCTATGTAACTGACTGACAGCCTTTAACGTCAGAGAGATCTGTCAAAACGGCTCTAACGGCTGTCATGAGCTGTACCGCGATTAGCGCAATACCAAATATGTCAAAAGTTATGGTTCGTACTTAGTCCAGTCACGGTTCAACCGCAACCGATTCTCTGAATAGTTTAAATTGTTGTATTCATTTTCCCCATTCAAAATAACCTTAAAATTTCGTTGCTATTTGAAATGGAGTATAGATAAGAAAACAAAATGTGAAGTCTTTGATTCCGCGATCTATTGAACTGCGTCATAAAACAAGGAAAGCTGAGATAAAGAAAGATAAGATAGGTAATTTAAGTAACTCAAGCATCATGAAACAAAATGTTTTGAGATGTACAATACGATAAAACTTATCTGAGTACATACCTAAGTATGAATATATTTCTTGTATCTTGTGTTCCGATCTTTGTGATAAAGAAACATAATAGTACTTACATTATGATACAAGTTTGGTCATTAAAGCCGAGGCGGGATTGCAACACGAGCCGCAGGTGAGTGGTGCAGATCTAGCCGAGGCTGTAATGACCAACGCTCACGTGTTTCATACGACGTTTATCAACATACTTGCGAGGAAAAAGTAATAAAATTTCGTAAAATACAACAATTTTAGACAATCGTTTGTGAAAAATGACGCTATGCTTCTTTTTTTTGCGTTCCGTGCCTTTGGTTGAGATAGCTATGCGCAAGCAGGTCGACGAAGAAGAAATGACTTTATCCCGACATTAAATTCAACTGCCAAAATATCAAAAAATATGCAGTCCCAATCATTTCGGTAGGTACCTTGGGGTACGTAGGTAGGATACCATACTTAGGAATTCTATTAATGCCAAAGGAACCTATATAGGTAAGGCAGCAATGAGAGCAGACGGCATAAGGTATTAAACTTAGTATGTAAGTAGAAAGATGAGTGTTAAAAAAAACATGTTAACGAGTAATGCGTAGTCTCCATAGTAATTTTGACAACAGGTATAAGTTACCTACATAGTAACTATTTAATAATCTGTGGTAGGTTAAGGTTCTTATCTATTTTAAGTCTGATCAAAAAATCCCAACAAGAGCAGGCAACAAACTACAATGCATAACTTTTAACATGAAGCATTGTATCTTAATGTACATTGAAGATAAGTATTCCAGAAATAATTTACCTATCTCTTTGTCTGTTTGTACGAGCATCACGCGAAAATAACAGCACCGATTTTCATACGGTTTTCGGTTCCAGTTGTACCTATTCTTAGACATTCCGTGGTTCCGGGTAATAGTTGTTCAAAAGCCTATGGGTCAGAACAGCGATACATTTTTTTGGCGGAATTCACACAGGATAGAATCGGACTAGACACATGGGATCCAATTACTTATACAGGGTCCTTCTTATTATTCTGACACTTTTTAAGGGGATGATCAGACCATCAAACTGAACAACTTTCTCTATGGAACCAACATCGAGATCGCGAAAAAAAAACTGCTGTCTCATACATTTGGCTCAAGTAGTTGAAGTAAATGTTTTTTTTTTTCGCGATTGTGATGTTGGTCCTTTTAAGAAAGTTTTTCCGTTTGATGGTCTGATCATCTCCTTAAAAAAGTGTCAGCATATTAAGAAGGACCCTGTATTCTATAAAACGCTGCGATCACTTCATCGATATCACGTGGACTAAATCGCGGGCAATAAGAATTACTTCTATTGAAAAGCACAAGGGATTTAGCATCTGAAGAGTCCACAGAAGCCGTCACATTCGATTTGAACACGTCATATGATTTAATTTCAAAAAATTAAAAACATTAATGCTGGCTTGCGCCAAAAACTCATTTGTATGTGCAGTGTGAAAGACAGAACTATCACTAAATACGTTTAAACCCCAATACTTGTTGGTGCAAGCCGAGCTAAGTTTTATATCGATAAACTAATTAAGTGTAGAGTCATCCGCAACGCAAACCTTCGCAGTCACTGTTCTTGAATACAAATGATATCTAAGTATCTAACAGAACAGAGTTGAATAATGACGAAGCTTAATGCTTCTGGCGTCATAGATCTTCTGTTCAAGTCAGTTCTGAGCATTAGCAGCATTAGTGTACCTACCTAGTTAGGTGGAAGTCAAATCAGCAGTTTATTTGGGCGTATCCGAGTCCCTAGGTAGGTACCTAACTAGTTGATGTTATGTACTTAGCTATGTAATAAGTACATGATACATTTTAAATCAGTGCTACTTATCAAACTGAACAACTTTTACTACGGAGACAACTTAGAAATGGAGAAAAAATTCAGCTGTTTCATAAAAAACTGCAGGTAGGTAATGAAAGAATTTCTTTTTCACCGTTTCAATTTGCTCAATGAAAATTGTTCAGTACGAAGAGTAAAATAACATAACAATAATGATACGAGTATTATATAAAAGTAGGAGATATAAAAAAGGACTAGAGGAAGCAAACGGTAGGCACTCATCTGGCTTTTCTAAGTACCTATTTTTAGGGTTCCGTAGTCAAACGATGAACCTTTATGCTTTCGTCCATTCTGTCTGTCTGTCTGTTTGTATGCCCCGCCAAAAATTTGGCATGAAGACAGAAAACAGCAAGAGAGTCTAACTTTTAAAATACTAGAGAAAAAATCGGAAACTTTTCTACAATATAACTCTCGTGCTTTCAATGAAAATTATAACGGATACTGTAGCGCAACCTGCGCTGCAATCGCGGTAAATATTCAGTGATTGAACCATTACCAACTACGTACGAACCATAACTTTTGACACATTTGGTATTGCGCTAATCGCGGTACTGCTCTTGACAGCCGTTATAGCCGTTATGACATCGCTCAGACGTTAAAGGCTGTCAGTTACATAGGGTTTAGCGCGATACCAAATTCATTACAGTTGAATAGTAATTGGATTGCAATGTGATTAGAACTGAAATTGGATAAGAATAGAACTTCGATTTTTTAACTTAGCGTACAGTGCTGTGTCGAAAAAAACCGGTAACATAAGTATTTAAAATTGATTTTCAGGACTAGAGGGCTGACCCAAATTAAATCGCGCCATCGTGTCCCAACAGTCTTGGACGATTTTTATTTTAAAAACTCATCGTAAATAATAAATAATACGGTCTACTTAGATACACTATATTTTTATACATTTCCATTAGGTCAGTACACTAGAAATAGTTATATCGTTATACATATTTCGCCACGGTATAAAATGAAATGTGAAAACAATAGACGTGTTTAATGAATGGAAAACTAAATGAAACGAGTGTCGCAGTCGCTCAACAGATGTTATGAGCAATGGTAGCGGAGCACGGCGCCCGCGCCGCGGACAATGGGCAAATGTCATTACGGGGCCACATCGCTCGGTTTCCAACGCAATCTAACAGAAGCTGACGACGAACTAACAATCTAATAGACATGAAATATATAATATAATAAATACATATTTTTATTCAAAATTACAGCATTGCTCAGGAAGCACCTACTGATTATTACTACGGACTATTGGAGGAACCACGATGGGTCTACCGAGCCAGTGAATTAACTTTTAAGGGAATATAATTCGGAGCGTGCTCCATAAAAACGGAGTCTGGTGATATTTTCAATATTAACTAATTAAAGTCAATGAATTGAAATCAGATTTTAAAGTTATAGTGCCTCAAAGATTTCCATACAAATCTTAAATTATTCCTGGCATTAAAACTGTATATTTTAACGAAAATCTGACTTCAAGCAAGCATTTAGATTAGTTTCTGAAAAAATGCATTGACTTTAATTGGTTAGTATCGAAAATATCACCAGTCTCCGTTTGTATGCAGCGCACATTTACGCATTCGGAATGAACTTCCCTTAAGCTCAATTCACATTCCGACGGGCGCAGAGGGTGCAATGTAAAATAATACCTATTTCAATACCTATAGTAAACTAAAATATATAATAATTAGGAAGGATAAATAGAAGTAATAGATAGGCGCTGGGAGCATCGCATACCGAACATTAGTATCTTATCGATTACTAATTATAAATACCTAACCATTATTATCAAACGCATGCATGCGTGCCTAAGTAGATGGGACGCCCCACGTGAAATATTTTATCAGAATGGTCGTAATTTAAATGTGACCTAACTAAGTTTTAGTTTTCCATAATTAAAGGAAGAAAAAATAACCATATAATTTCGGAATTAAAGTACCTACCTACAGGGTCCAACTTAATATGCTGACACTTTTTTAAGGGGATGATCAGACCATCAAACTGAACAACTTTCACTATAGGACCAACATCGGAATGAAGAAAAAAAATCACCTGTCCCATACAATTGGCTAAAGTAGGTTTGCAGTTTTGTATGGAGCAGTTTTTTTTTTCGCGATTTCGATGTTGGTCCCATCGCGAAAGTTGTTCTGTTTGAAGGTCTGATCATCCCTTTAAAAAAGTGTCAGCATATTAAGAAGGACCCTGTATATTACCTATGTATACAAGTTAAAGTGATGTTTTAATCACAATCAAGATGGAATAACTGTTGTAAGGTAACTATCTGATAGATTATAAACTCTACGTAGCTAGTACCAACTTTGACTTCGATAAAAAAAATCAACACAGCCACTTAGGTAGGTCGATGTTGTAAGTGGTACTCGTACAGTTTTGTTTGGACTCCGTTCGCCACTGTTTGTGAAATTTTATCGCTTAAAAATTATTTAATAACGCTCCATTACTTTATGATGAATAATCCGTTTTTAATTGTGGTATCTGTTGCGATAACTCTGAAGTTACTGTTCTTGGGATTCTCTTTGTATTTCACGTTGAAAAGTAGCAGATCCAAGGAAGCACAGGTAAGATTTTAGTGTCTCGCAGTCTTGAATTGTTTTTATTTTTATTTGTGGCATCGCAACCTTGATAATTATCGACTCTCTACCTACACTCTTGAGCGTTCAGTGCGATTTTTTTTATTCTAAACATGTTTTCAAATGTTAGTGTTCTCCTGACTCCACATTTTAAAAAAACCGGTCTAGTGCGGGTCGGGCTACTCATGCATCGAGTCGGGTTCCGTATCTCAACACGCATAATGCAACATTAACAGACAAAAAAGTGTTGTTTTCCCCGGGACCTTTAGCGCGAGACCGACTCATACTTGGCCTGTTTTTATTATTTGTTGTTATACTGTAGAGTTTTCTCAATAATTACACGAAGTTTGAGGCTTGTATGTATTACCGTTTTTACAATAGAGCGAGAAGGAAAAACGTTGATAAAAACCAGTTTCTTGTACGAGGACCCCCCTTAATTTTTTACTCTTTGAACTTTTTATGATTTTTTATCAAATCCGGCATAGTAAAGCACATTCTGTGAAAATTTCATCCGTCTAGCTATTACGCTTCAAAAGTAACAGTCCGGACGGACAGACGGAGGGACGGACAACGTAGGCTTAGTAATAGGGTCCCGTTTTCACCCTTTGTGTACGGAACCCTAAAAATCTGCTCATTCACACAGAACTGCAGTACCTCAAATATAATGTATGGGACAGTGGATTTATTTTTATTTTTTCGACGTTGTCTCCGTAGTGAAAGTTGTTCAATTCGATGGTCTGAAGTCTAAACCACCGCTTTAAATATTACTAGGGTGTTTTGTTACATTATGTATAAACCATACCGAAAAACAACTGACAAAAAAAACATAGCCATAAATTGCTTCGGCCATCAAAACATCGTCCAAAAGAGGAAGTCACTCATTTGCCGCTTTCGGCGTAACTTACAAACTCATCTCATTACGTTCATTGTTTCAGATGACGAGACAGACAAAACAGAACAAAAAATCATTAGAAGTGTCGTGGAAAAAGATCTCACGTATATTTATACCCAGCTCATTGTACTCCGTAGGTAAACAATAAATTATACGAATACCTAAACTTTGTTCTTCATTTCCTACACTACCCTGTAGTACCACTATAGTAGGTACGTACCCTACCCGGCAAAAAACCTGACCCTTGGAGTTATTCCCGCTGTCGAAAAAACTTCTCGCGGTCCCCCGCATGTCCCCTACTGGGGGCCATCGGGAAAATGCATTATCGTTGTCCCCCACTAAAATATAATCAACGGATTTTAATGAAATCACTGTACATACACTCGCGTGCAACCAAATCGACTCAACCCTTTAACGCGCATGCGGGGTAACATTTCTTAAATAAGGCATAGCTGACATTTAAAAAACATACATCATTTCAAAGCTTGGAATCTAAGCTTTAAAAAAAAACATTAATCATGAAAATCGGTACAGTATTTTTTTTTATATTGAGGTTTAAATTAAAATACAGGAAAACATGCTACGCGTGAAACTCACGAGTTGCGCGACGCTATCGCTTATAAAACCACCTGTGACTGAAATTTTTTATCAGTCGCTTATCTGAAGTTGAGCTGATAACATCTCCACTTGTGAAGCTTACGGTTTATCCAAAATTATGGATACTACGCTAACTGAAGCCGCCCAAATTGTGGCTTTATTGCAACAAGGCCTTAGTCAGCAAACTGTCGCTCGTCAGCTGCACTTGAGCCAGTCTGCTGTGTCCAGAGTATACAGAAGGTTCCAGGAGACCGGTGCCTTCACTCGTAGACCAAGATCTGACCTGCTTAGGCGCACGTCTGAGAGGGACGATCGTTTTATTGTCTCTACTGCACTGCGGAATCGCCACCTTACCAGTGTTGATGTACAGCAGGAGCTGAGGCGAGTCCGAAGGGTGGCTGTCAGTGAGTGGACAGTCAGACGACGTTTAAAGCAAGCGAACCTGACCCCAAAACGGCCTGCCACAAGCCCAAAATTGACTGCAGGTCACCGGTAAGCGCGTTTGCAATTTGCACGGGAGCACCGTCTGTGGAGCATCGACCAATGGCTGCCTATCCTGTTCACTGACGAGTGCAGAGTATGTCTGCATGGCAATGACAGGAGAGGCCGGGCCTATAGGCGTCCGGGAGAGCGCTTTGCACAGTGCTGTTTCCGTGAAACAGTCGCATACGGAGGCGGTTCCTGTATGATGTGGGCTGGCATATCCCTAGAGGGTAGAACAGCCCTCGTTTTCGTGCCTGGGGGAGGCCGAGGAGGCGGTCTGACCGCTGATCGGTTTATCACCGACATCCTACTTGATCATGTGGTCCCGTATGCAGGCTTTGTCGGGGATAACTTCGTGTTAATGCACGATAATGCCCGGTGTCACACTGCACGTGTCACTAGGCAGTTCCTCGACGAAGTCGGTTTACGGGCCATGGACTGGCCAGCGCTCAGTCCCGACATGTATCCGATTGAGCATGTATGGGACCAGCTCAAACTCAAAGTCCGGGCCAGAGATCCAGCTCCTTCGAACATCCAGGAGCTAAAAGAGGCGTTGTTAGAGGAGTGGGAAGCGTTTCTTCAAGAAGACATAAAAAAATTGATCAGATCAATGAGGAATCGCGTAAAAACTCTTATAAGGGCTAGGGGAGGAAACACTCCGTATTAATTTAATAAATTTTCCTTGTTTTCGTTCAAATTTTTGGTTTTATTCAAAGGATTGGCTAACCTCAATTCATTTCTTAATTTATCATTTCTCCTATACCTATAGTCAAATTTCAATTTAAAAAAAAATACTGTACCGATTTTCATGATTAATGGTTTTTTTTAAAGCTTAGATTCCAAGCTTTAAAACGATGTATGTTTTTTAAATATCAGCTATGCCTTATTTAAGAAACGGTATCCCGTATGCGCGTTAAAGGGTTGAGTCGATTTGGTTGCACGCGAGTGTAGTTTAGTAATCAACGGTATTTTGTTTTTGCTATAAAATAGTGTGCTTTTACATTAAAAATTGATTATATTTTAGAGGGGGACAACGACAATGTATTTTCTCGTTAGCCCCCAGTGCCCCACATGCGGGGGACAGCGAGAATTTTTTCCCCGTTGGCCCCCACTGAGGGCGTAGCGGTGGGTACAACGGGAATAACCCGGGGTGAGGGGTGTGCGCAATAGCGTTTTCGCCTACATATTTTGTTCTGGACAGACAAGATTTTTGTCCAGTTGTTAGCAGACCATTATATGCATTGTTAGGCGTATAACCTTGCAAAAAAATGTATTTGCAAATTGCTGTAACTGCTTATCTCTGTGGATATATGTATAATTTGTAAACTTGAATACGTTACATTCTTAAAAGGGTGCTTCAGCCTCTCAAACTGAACATCTTGTGGGTACTACGGGACCAATATTGAAATCGGGAATAATTAAATCAGATGTTTATGGAACAAGCAATAGGGTTTTTTTTCCATTATAATTTTGGTCCCATAGTAAAAGTTTCTCAGTTTGATGGTCATCAGCACCTTCTTGATCGCTCGGTACTGGGCTAAACAAGACAATAGATACACTAGCAATTGGATGGGTGGTTCCTTACACATTGTCGTTGCAAATTTTAAATCTCCTATGTGTAAAATGTCACTTTTCGAGAAAACCTAAAAAACCGTTCTAATTAATGTAGGCTAGACCTTAAGATTTTTAACAAAATGAGACCGAAATAATAAGATATATTCCAAATCGCTTTTCAAATATCAGAAAACTCATTTTCGGCAAAAATACACCAGATTTTAAATTTGCAGCGACAATATAATAATTTTGATCATTTTAGACAAATCCTCGTATCAGATTTTATGAAAGTTACGACGATATATCATTGTAGCTCTAGCTGTTCATATCTATCATTAGATTACAGCACTGTTTGCTTGACGGCATGCCATGCCATGCCATTTACCAATGAGTTTTTAAAACCTACGAATATGTACACACGGCGAAACATCAACCTACCCATAATTGAACTCTATGTCCATGAACATAGAGCTCAACTATGGGTAGGTTGATCTGTCGCCGTGTGTACGACCGACTGCTCTCAAACGGTGAAGGAAAAGATCACGAGGAAACCTGCATACGCTGAAGAAGAAATTTCGATACGTATGTGAAGTCTTCGAATCCGCATTGGGCACGCGTGGTGGACTAACGCCCATACACACTTTTTGAGGGGAGGCCTGTGCCCCGTAGTGGGCTGTGTGGCTGATGATGACTGTTTGCTTATAAAACAAGACAGTTGATAGTTAATTGAATTTAGATGAATCAATAAACATTTAGTTTAGTTATACAACTAAGCTCCACTTGCTTCAACCTGGTTCAGCAATAAACTCCAGGTTAAGTTGGCATACCACGATTTTTATAGAAAAACAACTGAGAGAGCTATTGTACCCAAAATTAATTGCTAAGCTAGGTTGACGCAAAGTGTAGAAATAAAAATCTTAACCATTTACTTGGATTTTATAATAACAACAAATAAAACCAGATAGTTAACAATACATGCGTATGTACCTACAATTGAATTAACTTCCTATAAATTGACACCAGAGACATTTAACATTTCATTTTAAGTTTTCAACTAGTAGAAAGTTCATTTCTCTCACAAACGTTGACCATTTGACTGTCCTTTTTTGGATGTCAAGCTTCAAATGTTTACTTTTGTATTCAAGGGCTTTTCTTACAATAAGTCGATTGAATTCGTGGACATGAGGATGGTTGGTATATTCCTCTACATCCATCCATTTGCATTCTTTTACTTCTCTTTCAGATATAGTAATGTTTTCTGTGAGGGCGTTCAACATGAGCAGGACATAAATATCAGAGTTCCCAAACATCATATTGTGTGTGTGCCTGAATGTGACCAAGGATTGAAAGGCAGCTTCTACTCCTGTTTCTTCTTTTACTTCTCTCACAGCTGCACTTACTATATCTTCTCCTGCAATCAATAAATTATAACAATAATAAAATAATTATGATAAGGTCTACCGGGGTAATTGCAACTATATGGAGCAATTTCACTTATAAATCATGATTAATTTCTTCTCTTTATGTACCAACACCTGCTTTGTAATGAAGACACTCCATATAGTTGAATTTACCCCATAGTTACAATTACCCCGGTAGACCTTATATCGACATACAATAAAACCGGTCAAGTGCGAGTCAGGCTACTCGCGCACCTAGGGTTCCGTACCATGCACATACGTAACACAACATACTAACTTACACAATTTTTTTTTCTCCAGCCCCTTTAACGCAAGACCGACTCACACAACACCGGTTTTTATTATTTGTTGTTATACTGTCGTGTTTGCTCTATAATCACACCAAGTTTGAAACATGTATGTATTACCATTTTTATGATAGAGCGAGAAGAAAAAACGTTGATAAAAACTAGTTTTTTGCATGATAAAAACAGGCAGGTCGAGGAAAATTATGTCTTGATAGTTTTTCTTTTCGTTTTTATGAGACTACATATAATCATCATCCCACTGCTGGGCAAAGGATTACCGTTTAATTCTTCAAACATTTCTGTTATGGGCAAGCTTAGGCCATTTGTCATCGATAGCATCCAGATCATCCCATCATCCATATGAAATCTATAATAATGATGAAATTCGATCGAGAGAGAGTCAACGCTGAAGAATGACAGGCATAAAAATGGTATGCACACAAAGTAACAGCTAGTCAAAACTTAAAAAAAACTCACAATGATTTATACAAAATAATATCACATGGATACTTTTCTGCCATTTTTGACTCTACCACCGCGTCGGAAGGTGTTCCGTTGCAGATAAGATGCGGCCAGAAACTCTAGTATTAAAGCCCGGTTATTCGAGTACAAGCGTCTCTTTCTTACAAGCATAAGTTTGCAATTAGCCATCCCGCTTCAATTGAAGGCAGGTCCGCAAAAAAACGAACTTTTGATCAATATCTATTCTTTTGGGTGGTGGGGGAAAAAACTAGCCTGAGAATAATTTAGACAATGTCATTTCCTATTTTTCAGTGTATTTTTTTATTTGTAGTTTAATAATTTTTAAGTAATACTTGAAAAATAGTAATAAACACCTATCTTTGCATACTTTTATGATCGAGAGAAGTAATAACTATTGTGTTTTGAGCCACAGAATAATCAAGAGCAGTTCATGAATAACAACATATATTTTTTCTGGATTAAAACAACTACTATTTCATGCCTTAAAACTCAACCAAAAACAGGTCGATTTGGAAGATCCTGCCCTTAAACAAAACACAACTAAGTCATAGCTAAGTCATAGTTAAGTCATTAAGTCATACCTCTCTCAACGTATCCTCCAGGGAGCTTCCAATGAGGGTAATCATAGTGTTTCTCAGACACCGCCAACAACTGATCTTTCTTATTGAACACCATGGCACCAACGCCCAGGTTTGTATGACTCGGCGGCGGCAGGTTCGGTTCAGAATCCGATGGTAGCCATTTGTACATCATTACGAAGTCATCTCTGGCGTGATGAAAATTAAAACCATTCTAAAGACATTAAGCCTTTTTTTAAACAAAGATAATAAGAAAAATGTATAAGTATGATGAATATTATAGTTAATGTATAGTTTAAGAACTTGTTTTTATTTAAGGACTTTGGTCAATATATATATTATACTGTTACACCACTATCGTTAAATTACAAAAAAAAAATTAGGCATGTATTCAGATAATGAAAGGTACATAAGGATTGAAACTCATCTGGCAGCACGGAATCGCCTTTTTTTCATGCTCTATCCTTTTCGTCGTTCAGGAACGTCATTTGCTAGAGCGAGAAAGATCGCAGCACTGCCGCGTGCTGTCGCGTTCCCGCTATCTTTTTTAACTTATAAACGTAATACTGACTGCTCTCAAACGGTGAAGGAAAACATAGTGAGGAAACCTGCACACGCTGAAGAAGCAATTCAGATGAGTATGTGTAGTCTACCAATCCACTTTGGGCACGCATAATGGACTAATGCTCATACACCCTCCCTGAGGATAGGCCCGAGGGTAGGGCATTAATAGGCTGATGATGAAGGGGGCGGGGCGGGAACGAGCGGGTGACTGTTTATAATACAAGGTGTTACAAAAGTAATACTAAACATTTCAAAATTTTAAAGGGGTTGTTTAGACCATCAAACTGAACAACTTTTACTATGGGACCAACATTGAAATCGCAAAAAAATCTGCTGTCCTATACTTTTAGCTCGTTTTTTTTTTTTTTTTTTTAATGACGTATACAGCGTTGCTCAGGGAGCATTTACTGCTTTTTACTGCGGACTATTGGAGGGACCAGAAGGGTCACCGAGCCAATTGAATGAACTTAAGCAACCGACCTAGGGGCACCCCAGAGGGGTACGGACCTCGGCATTGCTGGGGCTACGCGGCGGATTGGGTAGCTGGGATCGGTGAGATTAGCTCGAGTAGGTTTGTTTTTGATTTCGCGATTTCGATTATGGTCCCATAGTGAAAGTTGTTCAGTAACAAACATTAATTTTTTATTATTTAAATACAATTTTAACTTACTTGTGCCAAGATAGGTACATATGCAGAATCTTTTATATTTATTTTGAACCATATGCAGCGTCTGCCTTCTGATTTCCAAGTCTTTAAAGAGTCTGAAAAATTGTAAGTCTTGATTTTAAAAAGCATCTTGATAAAGATATGACCTCTTTTTCTCATTTAGATGAATATAGGTAGGAGTGGTCTGTACAGTACAACCAGGAAAATAATTTTACTCTTTAATCTTCATTTGTGCAGAGCAGACCCGAGTCTCCATCAACACCCGAAGTCATTTAATCAAAGGGTGCAAAGTCAGATAGCAGCGAAACAATTACCCAATATCGGCAAGGGATTGAAGGTGGCACATCCTGATTGGTTAAAATAATTATGTGCATTAATAAAAATTTTCAACTGCGCAGGTACACTGGTAAGACTTATAAAACTGGTACTACGGTACAATAAGTATTCTAGATAGGATTTCTGAACCCAAACAATGAATGTGTGATACTTTTTAATAAGGGGGGAAGTGCGGACCTCCCCCCCCCCCCTTTTAATCATATAGTTTGAGGTTAAAATTGGTAAAAAGTGCAACTTTTAGTAACTTACGGTCATAGATATATTATAAACTGAACTAGATACACAATCAATGCTCCAAATATTTACTAAGTAGCCCTTTTTTGTATTAGCTGCCAGTAATCATAGATAGGTACCAAATATGACTAAGTGACTAAGTTTATGAATCAAAAACAACATATTCATGCCACCCAACAGCGTGCATACTTAATTTGTATGAGACTTGCGAGTCTATAGCATTTAAGGCTAGGGTAGGGTAGGGCTTATGGTTCAATAATACAACGTGTTAATGAATTAATGCAAAACTAGAAAGTAGTTTGTTTAGAATCAAGAGCAGAATCAAATTATCATGGTTTAAACATAGGATTTAAAAAAAAAATTAATGATTTGTTTGTAAAATTTAAAATTTACTGAACTCGATCTCAACCCACCGCAATGACACACTCACCCTACATACTACCAAAACAAGATTCTTAAGATGTATCCATGAGCATGTTAGCGCTTTCATTCATTGCTGAAATGATGACAAATCATTTTTGCCTCATAACTTATAATGCGAATAACTTTAAATTTTAACTATCAAAATAATGAAATTATTGTTTCAATCTAATTATTTTGTTGTAAATCAGTTGGGGTGTATGAGGTTTTGCGCTTATTCATTAACATGTTGTAAACGGCAATCATTTTCAACCTATGGCGGCCAGAACCCAAAATCAGGCCCTATGTGTATTTAAAAATTGTTTTATTAAAAACGATGATCTTAACTATTATACAACTGTAACAGAAGTGTATCTGTACATTGAAGATATTTACAAAAAAAAAGATGACAATATGGTTTTTAGGTGTCCCTAGTTCCAAATCACAAATTTTTAGATTTGTTATATGTCTGTGTGTTTGTTTGTCTGTTTATTCAAGCATCACGCAAAAACTACTGAATCGATTTTGACCGAAACTTTTTGAAAGCTTATAATGACTTAAATCTGTTATAATATAATTTGTGCGGACGAACCCCTAAGATGACTCTGACAGAAGTCGCGGGTAAAAGCTTGTGTTTTATTAAAAACTATAATATTAAATAATACCTTCAAGCTTCTCTGTAAAATGTTGTTGTTCCAATTTCTCTTTGGAAGTATCGATAGTAATTCCATTGAACCGGTCTTTTTCACCACTAAACGTTGATTGCTCCGAATAATTATAAGATGATACTCTGAAATAAAGCAGGTTAAATACAAGTAAATAGAATTTACCTACACTGGAAGCAAAGTCCCAAAAGGTATATTGTTGTTGACATTGGACTTACTTTATATTTTTGGACAACAAACGAAATGAATTTATAAGTTTGCACTTAGAACTAAATGGCACTACATAACAATATTGTAATAACCTGTTGTACAACATCGTTAATGATAAAATAATTTAAATGATAAAATTATTTTACGGCGAAAATCAGGCGAAAATTTGCTGTCGTAATGTGAGTTACCACCAGTGGCGGGACAGTGACCTTATGTGTCAAAGTTACGTAGAAAACGACGCCGTCTATAGAATTTCCCCGTACCTAAAACTGACAACCAGGTTCTTCTTCAACACAATAGATGTCGTCGAAGTGCAAGTATGGGTACTCGGCTTTTTTGGGGTAAAATTCCCCTAGGGGTACTTTAATAAGCCGTTATTTATTTTATATTAATCAGTTGTTATAATAATAAACATGAGTAGACAGATTAACATTAAAATAAACAAAAACACAAATGATTTAAAATTAAAAGGACCGTCCCTTAAACGCTATGAGAGTATGTTTATGAAATTACACAATGATTTTTTCAGCACAACTTTTATTATTGAAATAAAAGTATTTGCATACTTTTAAATATTTTTTAAAAAACATCTTAGGGTAATTTACGATAAAAGACGTGATACAGCCGTATCACGTGTAGCTTGCTACGCATGCTGTCAGTTTTAGGTTCGGAGAAATTCCATAGATGGCGTCGTTTTCTACGTAACTTTGACGGATAAGGTCACTGGTCGCTCAGGATTGAGCGCTCCTTTAAAAAAAATCAATCTGTCAATGTCTTGGGGTTGCCAGATTGGGAGGTTTTCACCCGATTTTGAGAAAAATTTGGCCTTTGGGGAAATTGATGAGGAAAAGATTATCAAGATGGAGAATTTTGGGGGTTCTTCAATCTAAATAAATAAGTTGAATACCGTATTATGTAACAAAATTAGGGCTCATACTTCTGTACCACTTTAAGGGGCCATAGGTTCAGGCGAAGTTTTTCTATGTGAAACGAGATTGCCCAGCCTTCCGAAAAGTGCTTGCGTGTGCCGTATTTTCAATTAAAAAGAATGAATAAAAGTACTTTTTGTAATATTTTATGATTTCATTAGATAAAATAATAGTGACTGTGTGAGTAAAATTCCAGTAATTATAAACTATAAACGGTTTCAAGTTATTCTAGTTTGACTAAAAAATAATTATTTTCTTAACTTTTCGAAGAGAAATTCTATCGTGTGAAGTAATTTCAATCGTGTATTCAATTTATGATTTCACAAGATAAACTATCCAAGAATACTGTGTATTTTTTTCGTTTAGGTAACTTGTATAAATATTGTAGTAAAACGAAAAATAAGAAACTCCTTCCCAGGTAAATCTGGGACGTGTGGCCCCTTAATGACACATTATACCGAACGGATCCTGATGAGCTTCCAAGACCTCTCCTCTCACTCGATATCATTTTCTTGTGAAATACATTTATTTCACAAGAAAATGATATGACTCTCCAACTTGACTTAGAGATGGACTGACTGACAAGATACATAAGATGACCATTTAGTTGACTTGACCGAGTCTTGACTGAAGAATAACTTATATGCAAAGAAATTAAACTTTGCTTATACGCAAAGATTGTCTGTGAGAATTAAAACAAATGTTTTCTGTGTATTTGTATTAATTCTTTCAAAAGTCATTTGGGGGATTTTTCTTCAAAAAGTAACATTTTGGGGAAATAACATTCTCAATCTGGGGAACTTTCCAAAACCAAATTTGGCAACCCTTTTGTCTTGTCATTAATTCTTGAATCTGGCGCAGAAAATGAACAAAAGTTTAATAATTAAAAATTCGATAAGAATAGCCGAATCGTGATAAGCGAAAAGTGAGAAATAGTCGCAACTTCATGATCTTAGCTGACAGAAATTGTAATTATTAACAATATTGGTTACGCATGCTGTAAAAAGCAGTTTGTCCTTGCTGGAAGCTTATCTTTATTCCTTTATCGCATCTGATCAATTGATCATGGCTACTACGTTTGAAGGCGAAGTAGATAGATATAATGGCGTTACTGTGGATTCACAAAAAGAACCCTGCGAACCAGACCAATTTCAGAATCAACTATCTGGTAAGACATTTACATTACACGACGTTACATTGACGTTTACATCTCTTCAATTTTGATCCACTTCTATCGATTTAAGAATTATTGTAATTATTCACAAGTCGCAATGACTTGTGATTTTTCTGTTTAGGAAGAATCTTGAGGTCTAACGTTTTAGATGATAAGCTACTGTAAATGCTATAGGCATTGTGATTGTTATAATAGAATTAAATTTGAATTGACTTTAAAATATTCAGCATAAGTACATGCCCACGACTACATTCCCCAAGGGGGTAGTCAGAGATATTCTGAAACCTTAGAACATCCGCGTTTCACTTATAGTACCAAAACTCTGTCCAGTGTGATGGCACAGGTCTGGCACTTCAAACAATGTTTTGGATTTGACATGATGGCGTTCGCACGTACATATTAGGGTTGACTTACCACGCATCGTATAACATCATCTTCATTTTGTTACTTTTATTGTTCGTTCTGTTATTAACAATAATATTTCAGCTAAAGAATTACTGAAAATGTGAATTTAGTGTTATTTTGCAACTTTTTTATGCACTGAAAAGACTCAATTTTATGTAGTCAAAATAATATGGCACGCGCCTGACTGCATACCCTTGCTCAGCTTCCCTCACGTTTCCCAGAAAGTTTGAGGTGAGGTGGGGTATCTGAAGTCAGAGGGGGGCGGGGATTGGTTCTGTATGTAGAACTATATACTATTACCTATTCTGTTGTGACGGGGAGTGAGCCACTTTTAATGGTCAGTGGGTACAATACATGCATTTAAAAAATTATCACATAATTTTCAGATACGCTCAAGAAATGGATGGAAGATAAAAAGAGATGCGTTTGGTTCAAAGTTAACATCAAGGATGCTGCATGGGTCCCTATACTGGCTAACGTAAAGAAATTTAAATTTAAATCATAGATTATCATCAAACTATAGATTTATAACAACTTCATCCGCACAAATTACATACTTATCGGGTTTTAAGTCAGATCATCAGCTATCAAACCAAAACACTGTAAAGTAATAACAACGCTGAGTCAAGCTTCATTTGATACATTTTAGCACTCAATGTCTGGCAGTAAGGCATTAAAGCTGGGGAATTTATTGTTTTCTAAGGTGGTTATGGGCCTGTTACGTTAGTAACTAGTAATCTGTGGCAACACTATGATAGAAGAGAGAATGCGGGTAAACTTTTGAAGCCGTTCCATTCCGTGTAAGCAGTTGTAATGTAAGGAATCAGGAGCATAATGTCACACTCGCAAAATGACACTTTTTTGTGAAACATAGAGCCAGTGTGAGATTTTTAATCATCAACCCCAAATAATCAAAGTTGCCTAGACTTAGGAACAAACTCGATTTTATCCTCACCGGATTCACAACTGACCAGATTTTAACCTTACCAGCCTAGTATGACTTCTCTACTTGCGCGCGACTGTTTTTTTCCATACTAAATATTACGGCAAGTACGTCTTTCACTCTCTGAAAAGCGCGGGAAGAGATCCTTTTGTATGAACACGCGTCGCGCGTGAATAGAGTAACCATATACAGTGTCCAACTTAATATGCTGACAGTTTTTTAAGAGGAAAATCAGACCATCAAACTGAACCACTTTCTCTATGGGACCAACATAGAAATCGCGAAAAAAAAAATCTGCTCTCATAAATTTTACTTGAGTAGATTTGCAGTTTTGTATGGAACAGCGGATTTTTTTTCGCGATCTCGATGTTGGTGCCACAGAGAAAGTAGTTCAGTTTGACGGTCTGATCATCCCTTTAATAAAGTGTCAGCATATTAAGAAGGACCCTACATAATAGCTGGGTTCGCAACTGATAAGATATGAACCTAACTAGATTTCATATAGTCAACTTTTAAATCTATCCTCAACGAGTAAACAGCGAAGTGAAAATTTCTATTATTGTTTTGTAGTTACAACAAATATAATTGTCTTCCAATTTTCAGGAAGGCTTCAACTTCCATCATTCCCGGGACAGTTTCGTGATGATGTACAAATGGTTACCTGACAGCGCATCAAACTTACCCCCAGCTTGCCATACAAACTTGGGAGTTGGTTCAATGGTTTTCAACGATAAGAACCAAATATTAGTTGTAACTGAACTGCACTTTGAATATGCTCACTGGAAACTACCTGGAGGATATGTTGAAAGAGGTATGACATGAATGTGCTTCTAATACAATGATTGGGTTTTATTAACTTACCCATTTCTACGTGATTTTGACTCAGTACCCAGTTCATTAAGCTCTTTTCAAATCTTATATCTGGCCACCCACTATTATCTAATACTTTAAGTGAGCTAATTTTTACTTTCCATGTTAATCAAGATTGGTTTCATTCTTGAGAAAATCTGTTGTACTTAAAACAAACAAAAACAGTTATTAGGCTGGAATAGCTGCTGGAATGTCATTAATATGACAGCCATGTAGTATGGACATTTCAGCCTACAGCTATCTCAATATAGATGATTGTACTGGAAAATGTTGAAGAAAATATTGTCTTAAATTGGACTTTCTCAGTTATGATGATTACTGATGAAGTCTATCTAGATTAACTTAGAATAAAAATCTAAAAAACGCCGAGCGAAGCTCGCCCAGCGGCCGTAGTATATATACGCGCGATAAAGCTATAGAAAGGGTGCTAAGCCTCGATAGCACTATATCACGCTGCCGTAGTACGAACGCAGGCAATAATTAAAGTCGGCATAACATGCAAATGTGTCAGAGGGCACAAAGGTGTGGTTGGTAGGTACACATTTTATTAAATGTTTTCAGGTGAGGATATAAAAGATGCAGCAGTAAGGGAAGTGAAAGAGGAAACTGGTATTGATGCTGTCTACGAATCCATGGTTACTCTGAGACATACTCACAACATGATGTTTGGCAACTCAGATGTTTATGTAGTAGTTACGTTAAAAGCTACCTCAGAAACAATTACTAAATCGGATACAGAGATTAAGGACTGTCAATGGATGGACATAGATGAATTCCTAAATCATCCACATGTTCATGAATTTAATCGTTTCATAGTAAATCAAGCATTGGATTTAAAGAAAAGACAAATTAAGCTAAATCTTCAAAAAGGTTCAGTCAAAATTTCCAATTGGTCAAAAGAAATCACATCCCTGGTATTAGAAGATTTATGATTCTGAAAATTGGGTCTCCAATTGTATTTACAGTTACATACAATCAACAAGTTAGCTTAGTAAATATAATATAAACTCACAACCGTAATCCCTTATGGGGTAGGCAAACAAATTTCAATATCTGCCAACTATCTGGTTAATCATGCATTTGCAGCAAGACTACGCATTTAGCATAATGGTTTCAGGAATTGTGTCAAATGATAACAGGTTTAACGTTTTTGAGATTGAGCATGCAATAATAGAGGGGATTTGCTAAATATCAAATAATATTAAACAAGCTTTTAATGACTTACAAATGTTTTTAAATGTAGAAAAAAATTTTACAACACCATGAATTTAAAATTTTAAAACTAATGTTTTTATTCAACCCCTCTACTTGTTATATAAGTTTGAACAACTTTCATTTCTAATGATCTTAATTAACTAATATTTAAGGAATTGAATGTTTTACAATACTGTATTTAGTTGATAATAAAAAAAATATATTTATTTTAAAACTGTACAACCAATTAGTTTCCTTTTCACTAGTTATCTTTAAGCAAAACAAGCTTTGCGTTTGATTGTAATCCAGAAATAACGCCACAACATTTAACAAACCCGAAAACCAAATATATACCGATAAAATAAAGCAACAATTATAGAAATTATATAATGTTATATACATAGACCGACAAACAATTACTAGTGAATGTTATTAATGTAACAATTTGGGGTGAGTTATTGATGATTGCTGTTCCTATTTATAGAGTGAAATTATAAATTAATGTTGAATTGTATCCAGCCTGGGCTGATATGTCAGTCAAAACAAAATTACTCATTCTCCCATTCTGTAAATCAATCTAAATCAGGAGCGGCAGCACTTGCAGTCAAGTATTCTCCGTCATCGTCAGAGCTATCTGCTTCTCCTATAATCGATTTTAGGAGCCCTCCAAACATTGAGTTGGGGTTCTTGTTGTCTTGTGGTATTTCTATTCCAAACCAAATACGACCAATATTGTCTAAGTACACGGAGTAGTTGGGATCACGCCTAATACTTATTGCATACCAGTTTCTTAGTATCTTAAATTGATTTGCATGTCTCCTGAAAAAGAAATACAATAATTATAAGTTATACACAAATCAAAGAGCTACTGAAAAATGTAAAAACTTTAGCACTTCCACTGCTAACTGCTGCTTGGACGTCAGCAACAAATGGGCCACCAATGGAACCCACATAGTCAGTTCTATTGCATTTCGCCTGCGCTCATTACCTACGGAGTAAGTCACGGAAAACCTTACGCCTGTGCGGGTGACCCACGTTCTGCCGTCCATTATAATGCTGTTATCTACGAAAATCAGTTTTCGATTTACGTGGGATTTAAGGTAAATTGGATGCTGTTTGATAAATAAACCAGCTATTTACAAGTTCGAGATATCATTGAAACTAGATAAGATAGGAAAATATGAGTTAGCTAGGTCGATAGAGAATCTTTTTGTGATTATGATGACATCACAAAGTGAAAATCGAGCAGATGTTGGTTAACGGCATTATAGGTAATGACAGCCAACAAGGGGGTTCAATTACAGCAATGTGCAAGTGTCATTGTTTCGAGTTTAGCAATGAAATTGTAAAGTAAATCAAAATTAGAATGCATACACACTTACTGTTCAATTGCTCGCAACAGGAACCATAAAAAATTTAGTAATGGAAATAAATATGGGGGTCCTTTTTCATTCTTTATCGTGGGGTGTAACCCTGTGTATTTGTTGAAGGTTTCCGTGGCCATCTGTATGTTTCTCAGACAAAGAAACTGTAGAACTGCTTGTGCAATAAACAAGTCTATCTCAGATTTCAATCCTTTGGTAGTGTGCAGTTCAATCAGCATGTTTGCATATGCTGATCCATCGCTAGAGTGTAAGAAATGTCTATGGGCTGCTGTGTACTTCTTTTCCCTCCAATAAACTTCAGCTATTTTCTGAAAATAAAGATTCTCTTTCAATACAAGAACAAACAAGAAAAAAATCAGCTAGGACGAGTAGGTTTGCAGTTTTGTATGGAACTGCAGATTTTTTTTCCAATAGGGAAAGTTTTAGGTAAAAAAAAAAAAAAAGTACATTTCCAGTAAAATTTAAAACTAAACTAGAATCAAACAACGAACTTAAAATTACACATAATCAAATACAGTACAAATTAACTTTAACATTTTGGGTGGAATGTACATCGACTGTTACCAGGGGTCCTCAATACAGGCAAGGCTTGAAACTTGAGGAACCAATTACAATTTGTTTCTTTGACAATTTGGCTGTGTACTGTTTTAATTGGGCTTCAGATTAAGCATTGTGTGTTTATTTGTACTGTTAATTTGTATTGTAATCTGTTGCCTGTTACTGCACCAAATAAAATAAAAGAGGTATGTGATGATTGTGGCAAATAGGTGTGACATTCTATAGGGTGACATTGATATCATTAGTATCCTTTTAAACTAAGAGTCTACCCATCAAACTTTTACTACTGGGAGCAAACAGATCGGAGCAAAAAAAAATCTGTTGCATACATTTTAGTCGAGAAGGCATTGCATTTAGTATGGAACAGTTGATTTATTTTTTTGCTCTGATCATTTTGCTCCCATAGTAAAAGTTTTTCAGTTTGATGTGTAGTCTACGCATTAAACTGAACAAACATTCGTTTAAAACGGTGCTAGTGAAATCATTTTCAGATAGATATACTGGTTTCAATGAGATGAGGGGCGTTCCTTTAAGGGCATGTATTCAGACAATGAAACTATACAACTTTCCCAAAAGAACATGGGTTGAAAAACGAAAACAGTTTTTGGAACTCCCATAGAAAATAGATCAGCTGATCTGCACTTTTAATGGGAGTTTCAACATTTTTTAAATTTTTCGACACTTGTTCATTAGGGAAAGTTCCACCCAGTATAGACAAAAGCTGTATTTACCTTATGGAGTAAAGGGTGTCCCTTCTTGTTACTGTCCATTGACCATTTCACAGCATTAGTGAGGAATGTTTCCCGCTCTGGTATACTAGAGTTCATTATTTCAAATAGCTTGGCTAGATTTTCAATCCATTCCTCGCATGGTTTCGTGTCTGATTTTGTCAAAACGTCGATGAGTAATATTGCCAAATCTGCGCCGCTACCTTGCTGGTCGCGTTGTAGAAGCAACGTCGATCCCTTATACAGTAAATTTAATAGTTCCGGATACTTCTTTTGACTTAAATATCTGAAATAGAGAACGTTCATAACATAATTATTCCTACAACTTGCCTGAAAACTTATCAGATGGCAAAGATTGGCTAATTTTTACCTGAAATACAGCGTTCTGTACATTTGATGTGCTTCATAGTATTGACCCGAATTAATGGATGCTTCTAACTTATCTAAAACTCTTGTGACTCCTCTCTCTCCTCTTGCAGCCATTGTTTAATCCTAGATGGACCTGAATCTGTTTGTCTAGAATCTTTTCTTTTCATTTATCGCCAAAAATTTTACGCCATAACCACGCACGAAACTAAACTACGTTTCATTTTCACTAAACTGGAGCAAAAGAAAGAAAAAACATTGACAGCAAGACAGTTTAGTGAAAAAGTCACGCGAAAGATAAAGACAGCATGATTTTGTCGTGGTGACATGGTATTTGTAATGTCTGGAATGAAACGTAAATGTCAAAATATTGGAGTCCGTTCGAAACGTGCAACGTGTAAAAATCACTCGAGGAGAGCGAGGAGAGCTATCTTAAGCCGTGACTCCTGCTCTTGTTTTTCAGCACACATTACACAAAAACATGAAACAAAATGGCGTCGCCCTATACAATTGAATTTAAAAACAAGATTTAATTTAAAGACAAAAAGTGAAGCTATGTTTTGTTTGCTTCATAAAACAAGCGCAAGAGACGCAGCTTGACTCAAACATATACGAAAAGTGTTTAATTTAAAACACTCTTTCAGCAGCGATTACCTACGTGCAGAACCGATTTAGTCATACATTGCATGCTTTGATCGCCACACTTTAAAATAGAGAGAACAACTCAGGCAATGTATGCCGAAATCGGCCCGGCAGGCAGGGTAATGTAATCGGTGCTTTGACGGGCAGCTGATCGCAGCCAAGCCTCGTTAGACAAATTGCACGTGTAAAGGCAGATTGCACGATCGCACACCCGGTCTCAGCTAATAATGAGCGCGTGCTCCTTTTGGCTGACTCCACTAACACTAGTTACCTCTAATCAGATACGATTTTTTTAGTCTTAGGCCGAGATTCAGAGACGATTTGAAAGTCATAGTTCGGACTCCCGTATGTCAAAATCCATACATTTTCGCCACGCTTAGCTCGAGCTAAGACCAAAAAATCGTCTCTGAATCTCGGCCTCAGCTCGAGCTAAGTAGGGCGAAAATCTTTGACTATTTATATTAGTCAAAGGCGAAAATGTATGGATTTTGACATGGGAATTCAAACTATGACTTAAAAACGTCTCTGAATCTCGGCCTTAGTTCGAACTACGTAGGGCAAAAAAGTATTGATTTTGACATACGGCAGTTCGAACTATGACTTAAAAATCGTCTCTGAATTTCGGCCTAAGTCACAGACAGTGCTGTGAAATTTCGAGCTTGTTTCGCTCGCTTCGATTCTGGTGTGTATTTTAAGCATACATATATTTATGTACGATTATATGGGGGAGACCTATGTCCAGCAGTGGACGTCCATCGGCTGAGATTATGATGAGGCTAATTGTAATGTAATCTAGTCCTATGGTATGGATCTCGTTCTCGTATCGTAGGTACAAGGTACAACCACCACTGTTTTTGAATCTTGGTGTGAAAAAATTGTGCGTGTATGTGTTTGTATGTATAAGTTATAGATAAAACAAAATAAAATATACTACCATTGGTAAAAGGTATAAAATCATAATGTATCATAGGTTTTAGGGTTCCGTACCCAAAGGGTGAAAACGGGACCCTATTACTAAGCCTACGTTGTCCGTCCAGCCTTCCGTCCTACCTATTTAGGGCTGTTACTTGTGAACCGTAATAGCTAGACAGTTGAAATTTTCACAGAATATGCGTTACGAATAATACGTACTCATGCAAGAAACTTGTTTTATCAACGTTTTTTCTTCTCGCTCTATCGTAAAAACGATAAAACATACAAGCGTCAACTTTGTATTATTATAAAGCAAACTCTACAGTATAACAACAACAATAAAAATAGGCCAAGTGTGAGTCGGTGTGGCACTAAAGGTCCCGGAGAAAACAACTCTTTTTTCTAAGTTAATATGTTGTCTGGTGGTCTAGCAGGGAACGCTCGGTGCGAGAGTAGTCCGACTCGTACTTGACCGGTTTTATTATGATTTAAAACAATTATGTTAGATTGGTAAACGAGCGATGCCAATATAATATACCTACCTACATGTCTTCGTCCTTCCACTGTGTAATTGTAAAAAAGGTGAATAACAAAAGACGTGTTGGCTTACGAATGTGTAGGTAAAGAAACGACATTGTTCTGGGACGAAGCCTCTGGGGAATCTTTTATTTTATTCATGGATGGGAGTTCGGTATTCCAACGTACGTACGTGAGAAGTTGTCTTAAGCTACCCCGCCCGAGTAAATAATTAAACACGTATACAGAAACCAGAACCTAATCAAGTAGTGTCAAGTAAATCTTTACATTACAATGGTAGTTAGTAATCACGTTAATTAGCACCAGCGCCCGCGGCATGGTGCCTAGATAAACGATTTATCGCGCCTGCTAACTCGTTCGTTCGCGCGCAAAAAGAAAAGGAGCTAGGGCGCGATAGCGCTTTATCGCGCCATCATGCCGCGGGCTCAGGTATTCTTATAAGTTATGTGCGTCATAAGCGACCGACATTATAAGTATTTTGTAACTTATTTCTGTTGCTGTAGACATGCTGAAGACTTAAAAAATAAATAATTGTTTTAGCGTTCCGTACCCAAAGGGCTAGTATCTTTTAAAATTACTTATAACTTCTTTTTTTTCTTTTTTTTTCTGTGAATGCAGTTTTGTTTTGCATCTGATTCTTGTTAAAATTGTTTTGTTTTTGATGAATCTAAGTTTTAGTAGTGTTTTGCTTAGAAATGTTTTTTTTTTATAATTTGTGTGTTCTACATAATTGTATTGTATCTTGTCCTTGTGTTTTATATTAGCTGTGGTAGCCTGTAAGTAGATGAACACAATGTTTGCCTAATCTAATGTAGTTTCTTGATTTTGTAATGTGCTTCATCTGTTGGTAACCCTAAAATAAATAAATAAAAAGGGTGAAAACAGGACCCTATTACTAAGCCTACGTTGTCCGTCCGTCCGTCCGTCTGTCCTACCTATTTAGTGTTGTAACTTTTGAATATGCGTAATTAAGGGGGATTTGTTAACAAATATTAAAAATGTCAAAATGTTAAAATTTTAGGGGGTCCTCATACAAGAAACTAGTTTTTATCAACGTTTTTTCTTCTCCCTCTATCGTAAAAACGGTAATACATACAAGCGTCAAACATGGTGTGATTATAGAGCAAACTCTACAGTATAACAAAAAATTATAAAAACCGGCCAATTGTGAGTCGGTCTTGTATAAACAACCAAAACAAAAAAAAATGTTTAGTGTTGTTGTGTGGTGATGTGGTACGGAAACCTCGGTGCGAGAGTAGCCCGACTCGCACTTGACCGGTTTTATTACAAATAATGTTAAGTTAACTTGTATGATTCCACTTCCGGGCAAAGGCCTCCTCTCCCGAATAATGGTGAAAGGAAGTAGGCCATAATCCACTACGCCGGGTCAAATGCAGAGAGGCAAGTTAATATACTTGCTGTCAGAGAATTTTCTAGCTATTAATGGGCCTCTAACCTACCGGTAAGGCGGCTTAGTTAGTTACAACGCCACATGACGGAACCAGCCGGGACCAACTGCTTAACCTGTCTAGTCCTTCAGGGTGAAAATGATATAATTAGCATCCTTTTCAACTAGGAGTCTACCCATCAAACTGAAAAACGTTTACGATGGGAATAAACCGATCGGAGCATCAACCCAATTTTTGTTTGTTTGCTACCATATTAAAAGTTGTCCAGTTTGATGGATGGACTCTATCCGCATGTTTTCGTTGGCATAGTGGAGTTTCGGTTAGGTTAGGTGTTATTTAGTTTAACTGTATATGTCTATGTTCGTTGTTGTGTAAATGGTGTAAATGAACGAAACGTTTTTGTTGTCAAATCAAAACGTCAAAATAAAATCTTGTCATAGACTCTTAGGCCGAGATTCAGAGACGATTTTTTGATCTTAGCTTGAGCTAAGCGTGGCGAAAATGTATGGATTTTGACATACGGGAGTCCGAACTCTGACTTACAAATCGTCTCTGAATCTCGGCCTTAGGTTAAAAGGATGCAAATGATTTCAATTTTACCCTGTATAAGTACTAGACACAATTCATACATAAACAATTGGGATCAGTCAGAACCTAGAAATTCATAACTCATAACGAATTTAAAAACAAGGGTAACTAAATTTAATACCAAAATTTTCAAACGAAATTACAATCGAACAGATAACAAAAAAGTTACAAGCGATTGAAAAACGTTCTAGATTAAATAATAACCGCGTAACTCTGAAAAACTATGCATTTCTATCTCTTTCATGCAAAACAGGTCGTCGTCGTAATTTATGCAAATACGAGGTTATGACGTCACTTCTCTTATATTATGTATGTTCTGTTTTGGTGTGCAATAAAATATAATTGAATTGAATTGAACGTGTTAACGTTGTGTGTATGAAAGCGCTAGCGTGCTCGTGGATACATTTTAAGAATTTTGTTTTGGTAGGTGAATGTGCCCGTGCGGTGGGTGGGTGAGATCGAGTTCAGTAAATTTTAAATTTTACGAACAAATTATTAAATACTTTGAAAAAAATTATCTATGTTGAAAACATGACATTTCGATTCTGCTCTCGATTCTAAAAAAAGTACTTTCTAGTTTTGCGTTGTTATATGTCTCTCGCTCTAATCGTAAATTTTATACACTTATATTTCCGTTATTTTTAAAGATATTCAAAAATTTACTTCACTTTAGTGTTCAAGATATCAAAAAGGTTTTAAAAAGGAATAAAACATTTTTTTTCATCATCGCTATTGTTCTCGGGCATAGACGTTCCGCTGGGATCTAGCTATAAAGCACGAAACGCCTAAACACTGACCGGACCCAACGTTGCTTATCTTCAGTGATCGTTTCCTATACCGAAACTCCACTCATCATCATCATCATAGCAGTTGATGGACGTCCACTGCTTGACATAGGCCTCCTCCAAGGATAGCCATAACGACGGGTCCTGCGCTGCCCTCATCCAATAGATTCCCACCGCTTTCACCAGGTCTTCGGGCCACCTTGTGGGGGGCCTACCCACTCCACTATGCCAACGAAAACATGCAAATATGTTAGGTAGGGTAGGTATAATCTATTTTACAATAATTTTAACAAATGAACGTCGACTTACGAATTTATTTTGCTTCTGTTTAAAAATCCGAAAAATCTAAGATTTAAAAAGTATACATAGGTACCCATTTTGCTTTCATTCCAGTCCGTCGTAGACATTTTCAGGCTTTAGGACAAATCCCATTGGGATTTAATAAAGCTAAATTTCACGACGTAAAGTGAAGACAGGTAGTAAAATAAATGAAATGAAACTGGGACTTGCTGTTTTTTATTCCTATACACTTTTGCTAAGGTTGGAAATGCTGCAATTTAAATACTGCTTTAAAAAGCTGCTAACTACAACAAAGAGCTGGAGAAAACCATTGGAGATATCGTTAAGCATTCGAAACTACGATTTCGCGTGATGCGTGGTGAGTGGGCAAAATCTAGTTTTTAGGGTTCCGTAGTCAATAAGGAACCGTCCGTCTCTCCGTCTGTCTGTCCACAGCTTAGCTCAGAGACGCTTACTACTAGGTAATTATAGTACCTACTATGTGGTACTAGAAAGCTGTAATTTGGAATGGGTAACATATTGATCACGCCGACAAAGAGGTAGAATAAAATCTTGAAAAACTATGTTTTTAGTACTTCCCCTACACTTAAAGTGGGGATGATTTTTTCCTCGTCTACTTCATTGTGTGGGGTGTTTTTGGATACGTCGTTCAAAAATATTGCTGGTGTGAAAAACCATTTTTCGATTCAGGGATCCGTTAGCGAAATATTAAGCTTTCAAGTCGACCCTATTCGTAAGCCTTACGCTCTCTCTCCTTCCTTCTGTTCTCTGTTCAACCTGTAAAGGGTTGTATCTTTTGAACCTTTACAGCCAGAAGGTGAAATTTTCACATAATATGCGTTATTTTGCGGATTTGTTTACAAATAACAAAAAACAGAAAGTAAAGAATTAAGGGTATGGTATTCCTATATAAGAAACGTGTTATTTTTCAAGGTTTATTTTTATTTTTAATAGGTACAAGCATCTTTGGTGTGATTATAGTGCACAAGCTAAAACAGAATAGTAAAAACCGGTAAATTGTGTGTCGGGCTTGCTCTAAGGATCCCGGAAAAAACACTGTTTTTTGGTAATATTGTATGTAACCGGCCAAGTGCCACCGTACGGAAACCTCCGTGCGCGAATCAGACTCGCACTTTGCCGGATTTTTTTCAGATACCTATATATGTCCTACAGATACCTATACCTGTCTACGAAAACCAAGTAATTATCTACACGAACGGCTAGCTGCTCAGTCATATCCTCGTCGCGTCCCAAAAGTTGGTGTCCATGTAGCCGTCGTATTTAATTAAAACCTCTCATTAGAGAACGCGGGGAGATACGCCTCCCAATGGACTTTTAATGAGTGAGTGGCCTGTTTTCTTGGCTTCTCAATGAGGGTCAAACAACATCATTATTTAATGTGCTTGCAGTCAAAGTCAGTTACTGTCTCATTTCGAATTAGGTAGTTTATTTAAATAAAACCGATCAAGTGCGAGTCGGGCTACTCGCGCTTGATCGGTTTTACCGTACAACATATTAACTTACAAAACAGTGTTTTATAAATTTTATATCTTTATTACTTACACATAAAACAGATTCGTGATCGCGATTGATGACTGAGACGGGGAATATACGGAATTTGGATAATTCATAATAGGTACCTAATATACAGGGTGTCGAGGGTTTAAGCTTAAATTATGTCAGACCATCAAATTGAACAGCTTCCACTCAGGGGCCAACATCGAAGTAGCGAAATTAAAATTTCAATGTTGGTCCCGTTGTGAAAGTTGTTCAGTTTGATGATCTGAAGCACCTGCTAATGTAACGTGCGTATGTAACGTATTTAAGTTTACACCCTGCATATGGAATTAGAAAAATGTATTTTTGAAGACCGAGAAATAATGACTCTACCGCCGTCACGGCAGGGATGCATTAGAAAAAGATTTTTCGAAAATAAACCCCTAAAGGAAGTTTTCCGAAATCAACGCGCTGAAGAAGTGGCGGCCATAAAATCGTTATTGTATTCCAATAATACAAATCCAGTCTGTTATCTGGCCATTTCATTTTTGATACCCTACATAATGGCATGATTTCTATCGTTGGTGTAAATCTGAAGCTGACAAGATTCATTATTCCTTTCGATCTCGAGTCTGGAACGGTTCAAGAATATTTTTACTTATCATTTCCATCTTGTGTTACAAAATAAATCACTTCAACTCAGTCTCTGCCCGGAACCAGCCTCTGCATCGCTTTGGAATGTGGCCAAGGGATTTTGGAGAGAGAGCAATTAGGGTTCTTTTATTATCTGCAAAATGTAGTTTTGTGACCAGATGAATTATATAGGTACAAATTCATCCGGTTGAATTCGTACTTTCTATAAATTTAAAATGCCAAAGGAGTAATTCAATTTCTATGCCTCTAAAGGTGCCATCTGAGTAGCGATCAAAGAAAAGCTTAATTAAATGGACGTACTTAATGAAGTTACATTCCTTTCTATTGTACATTGAACTCGTTAACATTATTCTTAGTTGACGGTTAAATAAAAAGTTTCAAAAATAGGTGTCCACATGACAAGGATGTAGATACAAGAATTGTCAGCATTAATTCTTAAATCCCTGAAATCGAATTCACTTCTTTCTTGACAATACATATACAGGGTTTTAGGGTAAACAGTTGTTAGTGTATCCACGATACTGAAAACGTTCCCGAAGAAACCGATAGAAAATTTGCAAACAAAATTTTGGTCTTTGCAAACTAAATGCTGAAAAAGCTGGTGGGCGTTTTCATGATAAGGCCGTTTTTTTTGCGTATTTCCCTTACTTTGGGAAATTTGTTTAGTATCATGAGTACTATTAAAGTAATGTAATTATTTACCCTTACACCTTGTTTATCTTGAGTAGCTTGTGTATCTATAATAGCTGATAATAAAAACAAACATTTAAAAGTAAAAAATAATTCTGTTACCTATTATTTTTGATGTAAGCAAATGTATGTTTTACTTCTTAACTTTCTTTAAGATATTTTAGGTCAATTATCTATACAAATATTATTAAGAAGTAAAACATACAATTGCATAGGTACATCAAAAATAATAGGTGACCGAATTATTGTTTACTTTTTAAATGTTTGTTTTTTTTAATTCTAAATTTAATGTTATTTCATAATTTTTAAAGTTACATGAAAACTACTGAACCGATTTTCATTAAACAAAGCTAAGAACACTGTCGCAAAAATTTGCTTTCTATTTAATAAAACCGCATAGAAATCGGTCCGTTCGAGAGCTACGATGCCACAGACAGACAGAGACACAGACATTGGCGTCAAACACCCCTTTTTTGCGTCGGGGGTTAAAAATAAACGGTAGAGCTTAGGTTTACCACGCATTTTAGATTATTTTGGCTTACATTATTCTCTATTATATTATGTTGAACGCTTCAATTATACACATATCCGGGCACAGTGCCAAAGGAAGAGATTTTTTATTTTTTTACTTCTTTTCTGTCTCCGTATTTAACAAGTTCAACTATAAAAGAAAAATTACTTGCGTTTTAGATAATATTTGTTTTAAAAAGAGCAAACAATGGGTAAGATGCATTATTAAGCATATAAATGTATGCTCACGACTATATTTCCCGAGGGGGTAGTCAGAGATATTCTGAAACCTCAGAACATCCACGTTTCACCAGTAGTACCTAAACTCTGTCCTGTGTGACGAGGGGTGAACCAGTCGCCACATAATGGACAGTGGGTACAATATATGCCTCGAAATTGAAGCTTGCAGGTTTCCTCCCGATGTTTTACTTCAACGAAAATCCAGTGGTGTTACAAATCGTACATAAATTCCGATAAACTCATTGGTACGAGTCGGCCTGGACAGGGATCGAACCATCGCCTCCTGCACGGCAGGCAAGGTTACTCGCCACTGAACCACAACGGCTTTTTATATAAATAAATAAATATTACAAGAAATGTGAGGATCGTTGCCAAAGTGGTATGATCAGTCTAACATATTTCAACGAGAAACATTTTGTAAATTTTCTATTTAAACTGGAACATACGATTATCGTTTGCATTCGACTCCAACGCAACCCCTTTTACTAAAACCGCAAATATTTTAGGTTTTTATATTCACGGGCTAGTAACGTTTGATAGAATAAACATTGTGCATTTTACGAAAGCTGCCATGTTGTAAAGCGAGATGCGGAAAAGCGTGCGCTCGCCTTTTGTTTTTGGAAATGCAGTTTCCGGTATGATGTACAAGCAATATTTTCAGATGTATTTTATACTAAAGCACGGTATTATACCATTGATTAAATATTTAATGTTACGATTAAATAGGCTGTTTGTCTGCATAAAATATACTTCATTTGTATCATCTTAATAAAAAACATTTGAAAATAGCACTTAACTTTTTTTTATAGTAGGATAAAATGTGTATAAAAAGTTGAAAAATATAGACGAAGTCACAATACTATATTTAGTGAAATGTTCATACAAAAGCGTAGAATTTGACAGAACACTAAAAAAGTCAGTATTGATTCGACTTTAGGAACTCAATGTAAAAAAAGACATTGGGTATTTTCTCCACCTAAACAATCTGAAAGACACACTGCCACATCCATGTATCCGTACATATGCATGGGAAGCCCATCACAAATAAAATAAGAAAGTTTATGACAACACTATCTTCCACCCTCTGTACATCTCTAGCTCTACATTATTTACACTCCAAACAAAATAGAATAGACAGACGGTAGCTAACTAATTAACACCACCTACATTCAAACAAGTATCACTACGTAGTAACCTACATGGTAGCAAATAGCTGGGCCTCTCAATCACAAACAAGAGGGCCATTACTCATGTCTAGTCATTCCTCCGCACTCGGCCGTGTGTAGACCAATTACTAGCTAGATGCGTAACTGACTTGTACCTTATATCCGTAACTATAAACAATAGGTACAGAAGACTTACTAAAACCTATAAAAGCGAATGTGTACATGCGACTTTGTTTGCTGTTATGAATTTATGATGTCCGATACCGCAAATATCGTAGTTATGTTAGAGAGGAGATTGTTTTGACATCTTCTGCAAGCAACCATGATATTTGGCTATGTGCTATTGTATACAACATTGTCAATGCAGCGGATGCCACTGGCAGTAATCATAATCACCCGATAGACGTCCACTGCTGGACTTATGTCTCCCCCAAGGATCGCCACAACGACCAGTTCTGCGCTGTCCTCATCCAACGGATTCCCGTCACCTACACCAGCACGTCTAGTATGATTTGTCTACATGCGCGCGACGCGCCTTCACTGCATAGAAAATAACCTGTTCCCTCGCTTTTCGGAGAGCGAAAGCCGCGCTTACCGCGACTTGTAGTATGGGAAAAGGCCGAGTCGCGCGCAAGCAGAGAAATCATGCTAGAGGGTCAGGTCATCGATTCAACTTGTGGCTACCTACGCTACACCTTCCGGTACGCAGTCGTCACTCAAGAAATCTTTGGTGTTTATTGTTATATTCGGCCATATGTTTTGCGAGCAATGTGAACGGCCCATTGCCATTTTAGTTTAGAAATTCTTCAATCTATGTCGGCTACCCTTGGTTCTTCTGCGAATTCCTTCATTTCTGTTTTCTCACAGTAATCTTCGTTGATAATGTACGGTGGGTAAAGATTTGCCGATACTCGGTTATGTATGAGTAGAGTAACAAATGGATTTTATTGTTCAGTCACGACAGCACCGAAGAATAAAATATATAGTATATAATATATAGTTCTACATACAGAACGGCCACACCCCGCACTCTCTGAATTCAGATATCCCACCTCACCTCACACTTTCTGGGGACACTTTAGGAGAGCCGAGCAAGGAAATGCAGTCAGGCGCGCGCTATAATAATAACAACGCTAAATCTTCTTCAAATCTTCAGTAATTCTTTAGCTCAAATACTATTTTTAATAACAGAACAAACAATAAACAGTATCAAAATGTAGATGACGTTAAGTGCAAAGCGCGCCTTTCAACCCTAAACGCAATGTCATGGACAGTTTGCACAAAGTGCGCATGTGTAGGCGCCATTTAGAAATTAAAAAACGTTCTATAGAGTGCCGGACCTGTGGTACTGTCTCAATGTTAGAGGTTTTACTGCCGCGCGTAATTGAGGACGGTATAAAATGTGGACATGAGGATGATCGGATGAGTGACCTTTCTGTTGCTGTCTGTAATGCGTGCATACATAGTTTCTGCTAATAGCGTAACGAGTAGTATGTGTTACTGTGCTGACACTAAGATATATCGAACCACTTATCCCCTCGTCGACAATGGATACGGTCGCCTCCATTTGTATTTGAAATCGATACATAGTAGAAACTGACTTGCGTCTAGTGACATCATTTTATTTCTCTGACTCCAATATTTCTCTTAAAACTGACTTGCGCAGCGAGGGTTGCGTACCACCACACAATTATATTTTCCAAAACATTATGTTTTCTCCGGGATCGTAGAGCGATCCCGACTCACACTAGGTCAGTTTTTATAATTTACTAGAGTTAACCCGCGAAGTCGTCCGCACAAATTATATACCAGATTTTAGTAGATTTTAGCAGATAGTCAGATCATAAGCTATCAATCAACAAAGTTTCATCAAAATCGGTACAGTAGTTATCGCGTGATGCTCGCACAAACAAAATTATAAACAGACAGACAAACATTCTAAAAAAGGTTGATTTGAGTCAGGGACACCAAAAAACATATCGTCATATTTTTTTTGTAAATATCTTCAATGTACACACACACACTTCTGTTACAGTTTTATAATAGTTAAGATAAAAGAGCAAAAAAAAAACACTTGTAAAAAACGTTTTGAACTCTTAATTTTTTTACCTTTTGTTTAAATATTAGCTAGCAAATCCAAAATAATCACACATATTTTGAAAAGATACAGACCCTTTAGAGTTAAGACGAACGGACGGTCGGACGGACAGAGCATAGGCCTAGGTAATAGAGGGTCCCGTTGGCATTCTTTAGGTACAGAAATATAAAAAAAAGATTACCTCCCTATTTTTTATTATCTACAGAATAAAAAAAGTAGGCAGTATTTTTCTTTCAATGACAATTTTACACGTAATTGTGCTCTATTTATAACTTAGGTCTACAGTTAACAATAAGCCAATACGTACGCGGATTGAATTTCTAAGAGTTTATGAAGTCAGTACGCCTTTATAGTATTGGCATGGATCCAAACAGTAAGCGAAGTTGGGTCTCGTTGACTAGCAAATATTAGGATTTCCAAGTTATCTTTTGACCTAAGTTGGTATGAAATTATTTAACATTAAACTATAATTATTATAACTTTATCATCATCATCTTCAGCCTATAAACGACCCAATGCAGGGCACAGGCCTACCCTCAAGGAGGGTGTATAATCATCAGTCCACCACGCGTGCCCAAAGCCTATGTGTTAATCAAAACAAAGCCCTATGCTTCTGTGAAAACCCCATCTAAATCGGCTCATTCGTTTTTATGTGATGCATGAATAAACAAACAGACAAAAATTCTAAAACTGTCTCAATGCATTCCATTACGTGTTCTAAAAACTGGGGGCGTTTAGAACACGCAATGGAATGTATAACATACTAGCATTTTTTTTTCTTCGGGACATTTACCCGAGACAGATTTTATTATTAATGTTATACTGTAGAGTTTGCTCTATAATCACACAAAGTTTGACGGTTGTATGTATTACCGTTTTTACGATAGAGCGAGCAGCAAAAACGTTGATAAAAACTAGTTTCTTGTATGAAGACCCCCCTTAAATTTCAACTTTTTGACATTTATTATTTGTTAGCAAATCCACCATGATATCTCATATTCTGTGAAAATGACAACTTTCTAACTATTGCGGTTCAAGAGTTACAGCCCTAAATAGGTAGGACGGACGGACAGCGTAGGCTTATGAAGAGGGTTCCGTTTTAACCCTTTGGGTACGGAACCCTAAAAAAAGTGATTTGGAGTCAGCGACATACACCATATCGTAACCTTTTATTTATGTACCTACAGACACACTTCTGTGAAAAAAAATTAAAACTGTTGATGTGTGTGTAAACACTCATTCCATTATGTATAGAAATATTAATTTACTACGTCTATTAAGTGTATTTAATACAAAATTGTAAGTAGAGATAATGATTTATTAGAAAGATTCTACATACGAGCGATAAGCTCTCCTCTTCATCAGCTTCCAAAAGAGGTTGAGCCATATGGACCATGGGTTATAAATGCGAACGGATTAAAAGATCTTCCTTCCTATCTAAAACTGAGCTAAATTATTTACACTTTCAGTGCCCGATCCGTCCCTCGCTTTGAATGAGTCTTCATTTATTATACTGAGAGGGTTCAATCATAATGATCGACATTTGAGTTATGAATTAGCCCGTTTTTCATATTCTGGTAGATAATATCGGTTTCTGCGGATCATCAGACAAGATTTTTACCTTAATTGGACTATTTAAAAGGAATATTTCTTTTTATTTAGCGACCCGCCCTTGCTTCACATACCACCCGTATTTGAAACAGAAATTATGAGGAAAGACTTTGTTCTTTACATAGGAAAAAAAAATTAAGTACACAGAGATTATGGCGTTTTGATTGTGTCTAGCACTGCATTTTTGCCAATGTCAAGTTTATATGGGAGTCTTAATCCCAATCTTATTTGCTCAAAGGATTCTTTTTTTAGCTAAAACACTTGCAACGTAACTTCTAATACATTTGAGAAAAAGTGATGGTGAAACCTCGTGGCATGCTCAAACGCGAACCGCTCGAACAACACGAATAACACAACCGCTCGTGGCCAAATTTTCAACGTTACTCCTTTGTATGATAGCTGAGTATGATAGTAGTTGCAAGCGTTATTGGATGCTGTGAAACAAGTCTCTAATGTTAGCGGTTTACTCTAGCCGTATAATCTAATGAATGCTACGAGCGCTACAAATTCGTAGCGACGTTCGTAGCGTGTAGCACTCGTAGTAATGTTTTGAATTAGTAGCACGCCAAATGCATGAGCACGTGTAGCGTGTTTGACACTCGAGGGTTTTACCACAGAGCATAAGAATTAAAACTGTAATGCTTACTTACAATGCATGATACAGTGTTACTATACAGGTTCCAACTTAATATGCTGACGGTTTTTTAAGAGGATGATCAGACCATCAAACTGAACAACTTCGAAATCAGCTATACCATACATTTGGGTTAAGTAGTATTGTATGGAACAGATTTTTATTTTTTATTTCGCGATTTCGCTTTGCTCCCATAGAGAAAGTTGTTCAGGGTGAAATCAACATCCTATAGCATCCTTTTAAATTAAGATTCTTCAAACTGAACAACTTTTACTAAGGGAGCAAACCGATCGGAGCAAAAAAATCTGCTGTTTCATACTAAACTGCAATGCCTTCTCGACTCAAATGTATGCAACAGCAGATTTTTTTGCTCCGATCGGTTTGCTCCTATAGTAAAAGTTGTTCAGTTTTATGGGTAGACTCGTAGATTAAAAGGATGCTATGATATCCATTTCACCCTGTAATGATATTTATTAATAAGCTGACGGCTTTCAAAGGGGTTATCTGTACGTCTAGAATGATTTCTCTACTTGCGCGCCACGCGGCTATTTTACATATTACATGTCGCGGCAAGCGCGGCTTTCGCTCTCCAAAAAGTGCGGGAAGAGGTCATTTTCTATGCAGCGAAGGCGTGTCGCGCGTGTTGAGAAATCATACTAGACGTGCAAATAATTAATCTGAAAAACTTTCTCTGTGGGTCATGGAAATTTCGAAAAAATAAAATTTGCTGTAAATATAAAACTGCAAATCTAGTCGACTTTCCGTAGGTATTGTAGTTTTGTATAGGATAGCAGATTTTAATTTGTTTCGACGTTGTATCCATAGTGAAAGTTGTTCCGTTTGATGGTCTAAACAAACCCTTTAAATCCATATTACCTACTGGGGTTATGTTACACTTGTATAGATATAAACCCAAAATTCTATTAACATTTTTAACGCGCATCGGGCCTCCGCATTTTATCACCCCTATAACTCGTGAATAAACCGAGCCAACTAGCGGTGACTACTCACATCACAACAACAGACAATGAAGCTCTGCGCCTAGAGGATTGCTTTATGTTTTGTTGGAAACCGTAAGAAATTTATATAAAAGAACCCTAAAAAGAGAATTTGGAAAAAAACTAGTATTTCTTCCTCAGCATAAGCATAAGCATATGCTCACAACTATATTCCCCGAGGGGGTAGTCAGAGATATTCTGAAACCTCAGAACATCCACGTTTCACCAGTAGTACCGAAACTCTATCCAGTGTAACGGGGGATGAACCCGTCGCCACTTGTAATGGACAGTGGGTACAATACATGCCTCGAAATTGAAGCATGCCGGTTTCCTCATGATGTTTTCCTTCACCGAAAAGCCAGTGGTGTTATTTCTTCCTCTATTGTACTTAATACTTATCGAGTTCTTCTTTCGTGATAGCATGACCCATATCGCATGGGCTGGGCATGGGCGATCCAGTTTGATCCTATTTTCTGTATAAATGAAAGCCAAAAACGATTTAGAAACTCATCGCTGTCTGTGGTCTGTCAGATTTCCGTTAAAATTTATATTTTAAATGCTTGGGGTTAATTTAAGATTTTTTTTAAAAATTTGATAAACCAGACGCAGATAATGGTTATTATTCAATCTATAATTAAATTTCGTTTATATGGAGCACGGTATCGGGAATATCCTCTTAAGCTGTAGAAGAAAGATTAGAGTCAGCAATGGTCGCATCGCCGCTGTCTGCCCAGGCAGTCTGTCTGTCGAACACGCAGAGCACTGACTTTAAATCCTAATAGCTTTTGATTAAATGACCCGATTTCTATAAAATAAATCCTAAATGTTAATTTAGACTAAGCCCTATACTTTATTTGGAAATTCTATTTAAATCAGTTCAGTAGTTTTTAAGTGATGTGTGCACAATCAAACAGATAAATAACAGACAAGCAGACCAAAATTTTAAAAATTAATAACATTGATTTAGCCTAATTTATTCAAAGACTCGTACTCGTACATCCACGCCAAGTTTTCAATTTTTATACCTTAGTATAGATTAATTCTTTATCTATTCTTAAATCTATATAATGATACACTGAGAGGAAAGACCCGTAAATGCATCCACAACGTAACGCTATTTAGGTACATGACTAAAGATTAGTTATTTCTGTAGTCAGAGGGAGAGGTATTGATTCGTACAGAATGGGAATCCAATAGAGTAGTAATAGAACAGTATAGGGCTGCCATTTCCCTTTGCCCAGACATACGATTATTCAGATGTCCATCCGTAGGCCGGCCGGGCCGCTCTCGGCGCTCCCAGTATGCGTGGAATTGAATTTGTGCAACGGGCTTGAAAAGTAAATTCGTTCCTAGATTTACGAGCCAACGGGTGAATCCGAGCTAAGCCATGTGTGTTCATTTTGAATCTGTAGCATGAGTTTATTATCGTACTCGTACGACCTTCGTATCGTTCGGTATCGTTTGATTACTTTTTGAAACTAGGGTAACAATTTTAAAACTAGCTGTGACGTCGTCTGATTGGAATTTTCTCTGTGTATTCCTCAGGTTTCAAGCTATCTCCACACACAATAAAACCCCTGAATTGCGTGGAATCGATTTTCAAGTTTCTCGATCATATAATATACGCACAGTCAAATGTTTGTTAAACCTTATCAATAATGTAGTTAGAACCTGCGTAGAATGAGCAACAACGGTTTATTTGTTCATGTTCAAGAGATGTTTAAAACAAGTGGTGCTTATATACCTGCTGCATATTTACACAGGCTCGTACCTATGTTAAACTCACGGCAACAGATGGGCTTGCGAACTTCCTAAACTTGTTAAACATGTTTCAAAGCAAACATTGAACTTGAACTTTGTATACCAGCAATATTTAACAGTTTCGAGTTTGTGAGTCCGCGTCCGGTAACGAAGACCTAAGACATTATAGTCTGAGATTCCGTCAAATGGTATCTTAGTGTTTATAATTCGGAAAATACATTAGCTTTCCTGATTTAGAGTTATATTCTCTATTTGATAGCTATCTAACACATATCATTAGTTTAAAGGTTATGTACTCATGATACTGAACAACACTTCCGGTACATTTCAACCTAAAATGGGACTTGCAATCAGATGCCGTAGCATGTTACGCGTGATACGAACATATTTCGTTCATTCGCGCCCAAATAGAAAAACAGTGCAGCCATAGCGCTGTATCACGCTGTCACACTACAACGGCGGCAGGTAATTGAACGTTTGTATGAAAAGATGATTTTTGTTTGCGAATTTTCCTTAGGTTACTTGGGTTAAGTTGTTCTGTATCATGAGTATGTAAGTAATAGGTAGATGACACGATTGTGTCGAGACCTCCGCTTCTAAATACCTATATAGTAGACAATGGTGTATTACGTTATGCAGACAATCGTATAACACTCTATTTTTGAATTATGCGTTAAATATCTATAAACCTATTAGTAAAAAAAAGTGTTTACAAACGTACCGTCAACATATCAAAAAGGTTAATTTACATTTTAAATGATAATTACAAAACGGTGCTACCTTGTTCGTAATTAAATTTAAAATTTTCATATTAACTTTAGAAATTGTTTTGCTACCAGAATTACCAGAATTTCTAAACGACTAGCAATTTGACCAGTGAACCATCTGTCAAAACAGCTCTAACGGCTGTCATGAGTACTACCGCGATTAGCGCAATACCAAATGTGTAAAAAGCTAAGCTTCGTAAGTGGTCCAATTATGGTTTGGTCACCGAATATTTACCGCGATTTCTCTCCAGGGCTGCAATCGCGGTAAATATTCGGTGATTGAACCGTGACTGAACTACGTACGAACCATAACTTTTTACACATTTGGTATGGCGCTAATCGCGGTCCAGCTCATGACAGCCGTTAGAGCCATTTTGACAGATCGCTCAGGGAGTCGCGCTGCAATTCTGGCGGAGTACGGACGCGTGCGTATCGGCGCGTTAGGATTGCACGTGGCTCCACCATTTTGTGAACTCTTTTGTGTTTTAACCTTAAAACAATCACTTGAGATTATAACCTACTTACATTGGCAAAACTGCCACTCTAGACTTAATAAATACTACTGATCATTTTCCTACATATACTATCTACATAACGAGACATTGGCTGAATTGTGATAACACATCGGATGCCACTCAACAAAAATTGAATTGAATCAGATCGCTCAGACGTTAAATGCTGTCAGTTACATAGAGTTTAGCGCGATGCGGAATTCTGCACAGTTGAATAATAATTGGATTGCAATGTGATTAGAACTGAAATTGGATAAGAATAGATATAGATATAACTTCGATGTTTTAAATTAGTACAATCGGGCTCCAGGCCTTGCGGCCTTGTACGTCCAGATGACAGTATATGAATTAGCTGTGCTGAGTTAATTTATCGCTGACAACGTTAGTTTCTATTTCCAATTTCATAGAAGATACCGAGGAAGTTTGACTATTGTGCAGTATATTGCAAGACAATATCCCTACCCGTCTGAATAATTGCTGAAGTGCAGCGATGAATTTCCCCAAACTCGGAAACATGAAACACACGGTCAATGTATAGACTTTGCCGACGGCGGCGGCGGCGGCGGCGACGGCGTACTGTACTGAAGTTTAGTCCCAGACTCGGTCTTTGTACCGTTCCCTTGTGGTGAACCCAATTTGCTACATCTAATAACAACGAAATGTTCACTACGACATAAATTAAGTAGGATTTACTCATTCGAGTGAATAACGAAAAGCTTGAATCTTTCGCATGAAAATAAAATACGGTCTTATTGTAAACGCTGAAAAATTTCCCTGGGGATTTATTTTGTAGAGCTATTTCCCCGTCGATGATGTCGGTTCATGTAGGAAGGAAAACATGAATATATTTTGACGTTTCTTTTTGTTTTAGCTCCGTATTTATAGTCGGCGCACATATTTTTAGTTTACATGTAAATCAATAGCATAGGCAAAAGCGCTATACTAATCTTACAATCGAGGGTAGGTATGCATATTTAACTCTTCGAAAGCTAATGGGTAAGTTCATGACTTTGTTATAAATAAAGCTTGTCTTTTGAAACGATTTTAACATTTTCATCATGAAAAAGATACGTACTCAATTAAGCTAAAATCTAATTTTAATAAACGTGATAGAAATTGGCAATCAACATTGTATTAAAACAACCTAATTAAATCGTAAATAGGTGAGGCTCAATACGCCTCATGAAGGAATGATATCAAATTGGTTCTTATTTAAGAAAAAAAAACCAGTGGCAACGAGACGGACAGACGGACAGACGGACAGACGGACAGACGGACAGACGGACAGACGGACAGACGGACAGACGGACAGACGGACAGACGGACAGACGGACAGACGGACAGACGGACAGACGGACAGACGGACAGACGGACAGACGGACAGACGGACAGACGGACAGACGGACAGACGGACAGACGGACAGACGGACAGACGGACAGACGGACAGACGGACAGACGGACAGACGGACAGACGGACAGACGGACAGACGGACAGACGGACAGACGGACAGACGGACAGACGGACAGACGGACAGACGGACATGGCGAAACTGGGTTCCTTGTTGACTACGGAACCCTAAAAAAACAGTTTCATATTGTTAAAATTTATAATAATTAAAAGAATGAAATTGTTAACCCACGTTCACACATTTTATATTTTTATAGAGCCATTCGTTTTTTATTTTTGTTTTTGTTTTGTTACTGTCACAAATAGACTGAGATATTAGATGAACTATAGATAAGACTGCTAGCTTTGAGCCGTTGCCCTCACGCGGCATAATATTCATGTCGGCGATAGTACAAGGAATATTATCAGATTCAGAAGCATAAAGAGGGGAAATAAAATAGCGATCTTACTAAACCAACCATCTATTTATCACAAGGCAATATGTTTTAAGTCTACTTTGTTGGTCAGGACATTTTATGTCTTACATTGTAAGTACATTTATCAGAAGTGTCTGTGTAATAAATGGTTCTGTTATATTCTCGTTTCGGTACTTAATGTTGTTTTATAATTCATGAGTCAGGTATTTTGGACTCTTCCATTATTAGATGCTCTAGTGCTTATTAAAAACTAGACAAAGCTCATTTGAGTATATTCTCCAAGGAAGAAATCTATACTTATCTATACTTATAAAACAGTTCCGTGACTGACTGACTAACAGACAACACACAAAGACAGAAGGACAGTTACCAACAGACTAAACCGCTGAAGATATAAACATGAAATTTGGAATAAGTATTTATTCTATGGAGGATGTTAAATATTTTTCGAAAATCAACCCTAAAGGGGTGTTGATGTTTTCCGAAATCCACGCGAACGAAGTCGCGGGCATAAGCTAGTTTGTTATAAATGTACAGGCAAGAATACCCATAATCTAGTAGTTATCCGCGACTTTGTCTGCGTGGAATGTTTCTGCCGAAGTCCTTCCTCAGGGTTCAAGCTATCTCTATACCATCATCAAAATTGGTTCGGTGGCCCTGGAGTGCGATTTTTGAAAGTCACCGGTTGATTAAAATTACAGATATTCACCGATTTCCCAAAGTTCGAATTTTTAAATATTATCTGTGACTAAATTCGTATCCCCATGAGTTCAGTACGAGTGCCCCTACCCACTCGTATTGAACTCATGGGTATGATAAGGCTTTTGTATGAGATTTAAAAACCGTTCAAGCTCACCGGTGACATTCAAATTTCGCACCCCTGATATTATTTTAAAAATAACACAATCGACCAATGACATTCTAGAATCTCATTGCAATCGACACATTGACAAGCAATGCGTTTGACATTTGCATTTAGATTTATTTCAATATGAAAATAATAAATTTTGTTTGAAATTCAACCTTTGAAATGTGAGAACAAGCTAATATTTAATCTCGCCATAACGAGACATGTTCCACGGATCCATTTCATTACCAACTGACAACGTTTACTTTGATGCTCTCTAAAAAGGCCTTTGTAAAGAGCTTAATTAACGCGCTCCGTCACAAGTTATAAGACTTCAGGCGACTTTCCCACTCACTATCTCAGTCTAGACTGCAACTGGGAAGTTTCTTGGAATGGGAACTACTAATTTGCCGATCAATATTAAAATACGTCCATACTAAGTTACACCTAGAAGTTATTATTCCCACAAATTTTATACGGGGTCCAACTTAATGTGATGACGGTTTCTTAAAGAGATGATCTCTGATCATCAAACTGAACAATTTTCTCTTTGGGACCAATATCGAAATCGCGAAAAATAAAACTGCCGTCTCATACATTTTGGTCAAGTAGGATTTTGCGATTTCGACCTTGGTCCCATTCAGAAAGTTGTTCAGTTTTTATGGTCTGATCATCCCCTTAGAAAACCATCAGCGTATTAAGAAGGACTGTCAGCTTATTTTTAAGCTGTCACAATGGGCTTCTGACCTGAATCCTAAACCAACTGCTTAATCTGCATTCCGAAGCAAGAATCGTCATAGAATAAAATTACTCGATTTGAAAAAAGTTTTAAAAAATGTATTTTACAGCTACTTTTTGTCTAACATCAAAACATAATTATGTTATACCTTATAAGACAATATTAAGCATTTTCGCAGTATCACTTAGGTAGGTATATTTATCCACGAAAGATGATTAACATTTGCCACCTTTATTTCAATGAGTATAAGGTTTAGAAGTGTTCATCAACTTTTGTTTCCAATCCTGCATTATCCAGGTTGCGTGGTAGAACAAGCTGCTATGAGAGTGTAAAGCAAAATGCTCACACTCAGACGTCTCTTTCCACGCCAATGATGACTTATTTTGACTCACAGAAGAGAAAGAGAACCAGGCTTCCCTTTAATAGAAGTAGCATGCAGCTCGCGTGCCAGCCGATATGGTTGATATGATATATTTTTTGTTCATTCATTTCGTTCAAAAAAAGGTCAGTTACTATGAAAATTTTATGACGATTTAGTCCAAGGATGGCCAATAGATTTTCTAGGCAAGCAAAATTTTTTAAGTTGAGGAGGCGCCGGGCCACTACTTTTAGTTAGAGGTTTTTAGTAGTTACCCTTTAGTTAACTACTAAAATTATACACAAAAAAGGAAATCATATTTAATTTATTTATAATCATCGGACTACTAAACAACATAAGAAAACAATATCACAATATATAATTCGAAGCACGCTCAATACAAACGAAGTCTGGTTATATTTTCAATCGTACCCAATAAAGTCAATGCAATTTTTTACACATGATCTAGAAACCAATGTCTGTGCCAAATCGTAAATTTCATAAATATACTTTGAGCCACGATAACTTTGAAACTATGTATTTTAAAAGAAATCTGACAAATATAAAGCATAGATCTTGGTTTCTAGATCGTATCTAAAAATTGTCATTGACTTTGATTGGGTGTATTGAAAATATGTCCAAACTTCGTTTGTATTGAGTGCCCTCCGAATTATATCCTCTTAATGTGTTTTATGAAGAGGTTTTTCTGATACTAATTTAGTTTAGGTACTAATTTAGGATATTGACCGGCTGGCCGATCTGCTGCTGCGGACAAATTCAAATGCCTTGGCGCGGGCCTGGGTTTGGCCAGCCTTGATTTAGTCATACACATAAGGACTTATTTAATAACATAACATAAATAATCTTTTTGTTTTTTATACGATGGTTATCATACTAAATATCCGCATGTTATTTCTACTGGTTCTCTTGTTGTCTTTTGTGGATAAGCCAAGAAAAGCAGTGATGACAATAAATGCTACTTAGTTAGAATGCATACAAATGCGCGCAATACCACAGAATCATTGACCTCTAATGAATAATGTACTACGCGGTTGTGTTTCGGGATACATCGCTCTTTGATAATCGCGTATATCTTCGGGTGACCTCTGTAATCGAGCGTACGTATGTATCTTGATTAAGTGGGCTTAGTATTGGTAACGCTTCATTAGTATGTTGTGCCTGTATCTGTGGAATTGAGAATGTGAATATCATGCTCGAAAACTCGATCGATCAAATATATTACCTTGTTCAAATGAAATTAAGAGATCCTTTTTAAACATTTGGTAAATTATACAGGGTCCTTCTTAATATGCTGACACTTTTTTAAGGGGATAATCAGACCATCAAACTGAAGAACTTTCACTATAGGACCAACATTGAAATCGCGAAAAAAAAATCTGATGTCCCATACATTTGGCTCAAGTAGATTTGAACAGCTCTTTTTTTTTGCGATTTCGATTTTATGAGAAAGTTATTCAGTTTGTTGTTCTGGAAATCCTCTTAAAAACTGTCAGTCTGTATATTAACAGAACAATCCACAAATCATTTAATATGTCGTCTACAGTAAGTAATAATCACAAATAAATTCTTGAAATTGCTGGTGTTAAATAAGTAAGTGGGGTATTCAGTGTTTTATTTTGGAGCAACCGAGATCATATATTTGTTCGAGGGCACTTTTGTGTCTGCTATTTTTGAATCGTTGATCGAGTTTTAATTCTTAATATAAGTTAAAGCCATTCGAAGCTTAATACTATAACAAAACTGCTTTAGACATGATGTTTAACAAGTCCTATAAAAGCATGCTAATTTAATACAGTTCACGATTCTCGTCGCGTTAGAGTAACAAAGTGAATGCAAGTAGTTTGTAAGGCGGGCGACGCCAACGGCGACGGCGCGGCGATGGCGTCTGGTGGGCACCTCATCACTATGTTGATCACCTTCTAGATACATATTCAGTGGAGGCGTTAACAGTGATGTCGCTACATTACCTCCACAGTAGACTGAGGTACCTATACGTAGCTAGACAAACTTTATTTAGATTTTTATTTTTTCAACCTTTTATTAATTTAGGCGCACATAAATCACGAAATTCTGTTTTGACTACAGACTATATTCAAGGAAAACGCGAAAAAAAATTCAGCTCAAGAATGTAACGCATTCAAAATACCCTGTGTATGTATGATACTATTCGACACTGCATAACTATCTCAAAAAGGAATTATCCTGTAAAAACCTTCTATAAAAACCACCGACGAAATTTTGTTCGCTAACCCTGGTAGACAGAATGTCAGTGTAACCGCGTATGAGACAGCGCTAGTCATAAAATCCTATACATTTTATATGAAGTGACGCTTCGGAGTCAGGTGGCCGTAGTACAAAAAAGTGGTTACGTCGATAAGGACAACAATAAGGTAGTGATCTCCTTTATTAACTAGAGCAAATTTCCTATGTGCAACTCTTATTGAGTGAATAGGACAAAACACGTTACGACCTATATTACTTCTCCCTCTACGATAAAAACCCTTTCTGTCATACATAAAAAAATACTGAAATCCAACAGAAACCTACCCTCAAGCTGGATGTAAGGGCGCCGCGCCACCGCGCCACTTATTTGTAATTTAATACGATTTTAAGAATTGAATCGTCGCCGTCGTATCGTGTCGTTGCAAACATTAATTCTCGTATGTATAAAAAAGAGGCTTTCTAATCAAAATTTATTTTGCATACTAAGTGTACATATAAGTTCTTAAATAATGTTGCATTGCACATGTTGGCATTGCTTTTAGAGAATAACTAAAAAACAATTGCGAAGACTGCACTTAAGACATTATTAACAAACCGATACATTATTCAGTGAAATAATATACTGGAAGATTTTTTTCACCGTTCCGAAACATTCAGGGTTGGTTCAGACAATCAAACTGAATAACTTTTATTATGGGACCAAACATAAAATCGCATAAAAAATCTGCTGTTCCATACTAAACTGCAATGCCTACTGGACTCAAATTTTTTTTTTACCAATTCTCATTTGCTTCCATAGTAAAAGTTGTTCAGTTTGATGGTCTGAACCACCTCTGAAAGATTCGTAACGGTAAATAAAACCGGTCAAGTGCCAGTCGGGCTACTCGCGCACCGAGGGATTTTTACCACACAACGTATTAACTTCCGAAACCGACCCACACTTGGCCGTTTTTTATTAATTGTTGTTATTTTGTAGATCTATAATTATTCCCTAAATTCCGTTCCTTTCCGATGATTTTATGTTTTTACTGTAGAATAAATCTTAGGTATTATTTTCGGGAATTAAAAAATAAATAATTAATAAATAATTTTCAAATAATTAATGTCTAAAACAAACAAATATAACAGTACCTGAACTTTGTAGACATTTTACAAAAAATAAATTTCTGAACGCACACATGATGTCTTCAGAAAAAAATAAAGTTGTGGCTTAAAGGTCTCAGCAACCAGGCCATAAGCTCCACAAAAAAAAAATAGTTGTTACACTATTTGACAACAAATGTTTGACATGTAATAAACAAATCAGCATCTATTGAAATGATTAAGTATTCATTACACATATCAAGTTTTCATTGTTTTTAAGATGTATTCTGCTATTCGGGACGGAAACAAATCCAACAAATCAAAAACCATGGCAATCGGTCCAGCCGTTCTCGAGTTATAAGTGTTGTAACAAACACGACTTTCTTTTATATATATATATTTATTAAGAGCCTAGAAATATCCATCGCCACTTATGAGGGACAGTGAGTACAATACATGCTTCGAAATTGAAGTACGCAGGTTTCCTCACGAAGTTTTCCTTTACAGAAACGCCAGTGGTGTTATAAATCGTACATAAATTCCGAAAACTCATTGGTACGAGTCGGCCTGGACGGGGATCGAACCATCGCCTCCTGCGCGGCTTGTCACTAATTGGTGCCAGTTACAGTTTAAAAGTCCAATACATAATTACTTTCCACCCCTCTTGACAAAACTCCGTAAATTGACTGAGCTATAAGGTGGATTGTGCTTTTATTCTCAGAGGTTTGCACGCCCGTGGGGTTCGGCCCAAATGGCGGGTGTGAGCGCGTCCTAATGCTGACAGATGGAGCAGGTAAATCAAGCGGCTAGCATTTTTTTCACACCGTTAATCTACCACGTAATTACGTCGTATAACGATACATAAAGCTCCTTCTGAAATATGCTGACGGTTTTTAGGGAATAATCAGACCATCAAACTGAACAACTTTCACTGTGGTTTGATGTGATGTGTGTTATGATTTGTGAAACAAACAGATAAAAAAACGTGATTTGGAATCAGGGTCACCTAAACCACAAAATAAATACCCTAAACACCATAATTATCGTAACCTTTTATGTAAATATCTTCAATGTACAGACACACTTCTATTATTTTATAATAGTGTTGAAGAGAAGAGACAGAGTCAGTGAGCTAACTCAAGATACATTTATCAAACAAATGGACATGTTAAAATTATACAAATGAACTCTTTTTTGGGTTCCGTAGCCTTATAGTGGTAAAATAAAATCTTGAAGACATCCCCCCCCCCCCTGCCAGTTAAATGGTTGTTTCCGAAGTATTGTATAGAACGAAGTTAAAAGAAAAACTATCACCACTAAGTAGGCTTTACAAGTTAACGAGTAATAGTCGACCAACTTGTAAAATGTACTATTTAGACTTTATTAGCCTTTAAACCGTATAAAACAAAGCCCCTTCTAGGTCCGTATTTTGTGACGGGCAACCACGGAACTCTACCCTGCGCGTGGTCCGACACGCACTTGCACGGTTTTTATATATATCGACTACGCGCTACGAGAAGATTCGACTTCATTGAATGTGCGTAGCCGCGTAGCACGTAATGTGCTACGTGACATGCTACGATGCTACGGACGCATTTCTCTCTTTAAGCTCGCTACACTTTGTAGGAAATAAATGAGCGTCTAGCGTCATAAAAACGTAAGTGTATAAATAACTTTTTTAGGGTTCCGTACCTAAAGGGGGCTAACGGGACCCTATTCGTAAGCCTACGCTGTCCGTCCGTCCGTCTGTCCTACCTATAAAGGGCAGTAGCGTTAGAACCATAATAGCTAGACGATTGAAATGTTTGCAGAATACGCGTTCTTATGGCAGATTTGCTTACAAATAATAAAAGAAACAACAAGTGAATTAAGACAAACAAAAAACCCGACTGCATGAACAATTTATTAACTGAAAAGAGAAAAGCAAGCTCTCTAATCATTAATCAGCTATACTTACCAAATTTGTTTGTGCAAATGTAATTTTAATGTTATTAGGTAGATACCGCAAACGGGGACAAAGAAAAATTACAAAACCTACATATTTGTTGGTTATTGTTTGTCCCCGTCTGCAATACCTACCCTACCTAATAACATTCAAATTACATTTGCACAAACAAAGTTGGTAAGTATAGCTGATTAACTAACAAAAAATAATAAAAACCGGCCAAGTGTATGTTGGTCTCACGGTAAATATGTTGTCTGGTGGTACGGAACGCTCTATGCGCGAGTCCGAATCGCACTTGGCCGATTTTTAATTTTATTTCGTAAATTATCGCACGACAATTTCGTACATTGAAAGCAGTTTTAATTAAAACAGTAGCAATATAGAGGCAATTCGAAAGTTTTCCGAGAATGTTTCAATGAAAGCAACGTTCTAGCAGGTGTTGGAAACCTCATAATTTGTTACCTGGGACGTGATTAGCAACACTAACATATACAATAGCACAAGTATATTTTGCTCGTCGTTTGTATTCGTAGCGTGATCTCCGAGAAAAGATCATGGTTTCTATTTTCTTGTGATTACTTATTAAATAATAAGTTACGTAACAGATTGCTGGCTAGAAATAAAGCGAGATAAACAATTTGTATAGAATAGAACGGAATTTAAATAGTGTATAATTTTTAGGGTTCCGTATCCAAATTTAAATACGGGGGGTGTACCCATACAAGAAACTAGTTTAAATCAACGTTTTTTCTTTTCGCTCTATCTTAAAAATGGTAGAACATTCAAGCGTCAAACTTGGTACGATTATAGTGCAAACTCTACAGTACAATAACAAATAAAAAATCCAGTCAAGCGTGTGTCGTGCTTGCGCTGAAGATCAGCGGGGGAAACACAATTTTTGGTAATACTGTATGATGGTACAGAACCTTCCGAGCGTGAGTCGCTTTGCTGTTTTTTTAACCTTACACGTTTTTAAATATTTCAAACAAACTCGGAAATTTAAATAAATAAAAAATTAAACGTTGTTCGATTGTAAGCACATAACAGAACCGCTGAACAGAGTTGGGTATTAGTTTTAGAGAAAAAACGGTTAAGTCTATGTCGGGAAAAAGGGGCATTGCAAAGGATGTCGGAAATACTATACACATATCATAATTTAAATGAAATATATTTACTGAAATAATTGTATTGATTTTGTATTTTTGGTGATAAATAAATAAAAAAAAGAATTTAAAGATTTTTAAGAGAATTTAGTATTTACTCAAAATATTAGAAAATTATGTAAATAAACTTAAATAATATTTAGTAATATTTACATAATAATTAAACTGATAATTGAAATAATTCTTTACAAAAAATTAATTAAGTAATAATGTATTCATAAAAGCATTCAGATTAATCACCAAAAAAAACAGTCACACATGCTTCGTCAAAACAACGAAATACAGGCAGTGATCGATCTGCAACACGCATTGTAAATAAAACACGACGCGACGGCTCAATTAAGCCCGAACTTGTGCAGTCAAATCCACCAACGAAACCAACAAGAAAGAACAACAAGAACAAGAAGAATACAATAAGAATTAATTGTATATTGATGCCAGTTCTTGTTGCTCCCACTAAAGCTAATACGTCAATGGCAGAAGTTCAAGTAAAATTAATTCCAGGGGGACCAGCTCCGACGAAACTTGTAAAACACGCTAAAAACTCTTGTGAACTCGTGAGGCTTCCCTGAAAGTCTGCGCGGAAAATATCACTTCTGAAACTTTTCCATCTATCATCAATCATCATCTTTCCCATATGTATGTGATATATCGTGCGCTTCAAGAGCTGGATGAACAAAGTGAAATGCATTTAATAGTTGTAAATTTGCTTATTTTTTTCTGTCACTTCTTTATTTTATCTTGATTAAGGGTCTATGTCGAAAAATAATTGAAGCGAAATGGGCTTGTGATAGCTTATATTACTGCCCGATGCGAGAGAAAGAGATGGGGCGGCGCGCGCGCCTGAAACGACGCAAGCGTAAAACAAACTTTATTTAATTGTGATTGTACTATTTATGTAAGTTCATTTCTGCTCTAATCAAACTTTATAAAATATCAATCTCTTTTTTTAAAATTAAGTATCGTGTTTCTATTATTCACCGTTTAGCGGTTCCAAGCGTTTATCGATAAAGACGGAGGCTACTTTGGCTTATTTTTCTATCGAGAAAATGTCTCTTAATCGTGTTTTGGCTCTAATCAAAACTTCAATCATATATTCTATTTACACATATCCGCAAATCATACTCCTACTGTTAGTACTTCATGATATATGATGCTTTGAAGAATCCAATTTTTTTCACGTATCCTCTTAATAAATTATGTCGAATGGCCTGATGCCTGACGCCTGATGCCGGATTCCTGTGCTTGTGAAAAGAACCTAAAACTGAAATAATAACCTGTATAATAGCTAAAACTGTAAGCTTGAAATGGCAGATCACATTCTATGCATTAAATTGTCTGTTCGTACTTCGAACGTTCTTATAATAAACAGTAACACTGTTGTATGTTAATGTTTATATCTAGGGACGTTCATCATTTATAGCTAGTATTTAAGTAGAAAACTAGTATTCCGTACAAACACTACTAAAATTAAATACTTGTTATCACTTTGGTTCTGTCCTTCCGTCTGTACATACGAGGAGAACTTTGCATATTAATTAATAGTACGATTACAGAAACAAAGCTTAAATTTCTATATTGTGGGGCGGAGGAGGTACCGAATCAATGCAACCTGCACCTGGCCCGTTTTTTATTTAAAATAAAGATCTGTGATCTTTTTAGGGTTCCGTACCCAAAGGGTGAAAACGGGACCCTATTATTAAGCCTACGTTGTCCGTCCGATCGTCCTACCTATTTAGTGCTGTAACTTTTGAACCGTAATAATTAGACAGTTGAAATTTTCACAGAATATGCGTTATTATAGCGGATTTGGTAACAAATAATAAAAATTTAAAGAAGTTAATAATTAAGGGAGTACATACAAGAAACTCATACAAGAAACTAGTTTTTAACAAAGTTTTTGGTTCTCGCTCTATCGTAAAAACGGTAAAACGTTTAAGCGTCTAACTTGGTGTGATTATAGAGCAAACTCTACAGTATAAAAAAAATTATAAAACCAGCCAAGTGTGAGTCGGTCTCGCACTAAAGGTCCCGGAGAAAACAAAACTTATGTTGTATGGTGGTGTGGTACGGAACCCTCGGTGCGCGAGTAGCCCGACTCGCACTTGACCGGTTTTATTTTTTAACTGTAACCGTTATCAAATCGAAATGGTGTTTTTTGGCAGTTCTTATCGATTCTGCTATTTCATTTTTGATTTATTAATTTCAAACAATTAATATGACGATCACAGAAACAAACATACATTTAAAAATTGCCTAGTACAATCATAATACGTTACTGATCTTTTAAACGATATATTCGGCAACTTACACAATACCTTACATAGCTTTTCGATAGTATCGGTTGCATCAAAACATATTATGACTACCTGAAAATGTTTAGGAAACACAACACAAGAATTTTATTTTGACACTTCTCTCACGCCAGTATTCGTTGATCTCACTATACTAGTGTGTTATGATTATGATATGAAACTTTTCACTTTTAGTAACAAACGTTCTGAAACCATGTTTATCTTGAATGTTGTTTACCAGTAGGTAAATGGAAAAAATTGTTTACCTATTGTTAGAGAAAAATACTTTTAGGTAACTTTATTGATCTGTTATGCAAACAGTAAACACGTTTGATCAAACGTGCCAGTTTTATAGCTTCTCTAATTTGTACGAATATATTGCTCGTGTACTGGTTTTTTAACGACTATACAGGGTGTAAGGAAAAGTATCATTAACCTTTAAACCACATACTCTAGCCCTCAAACTGAACAACTGGGATCAAACATGTCAGAACAAAAAAAATATCAGCTGTCCCATACTAAACTGCAATAATAACCTACTCGATTCAAATGTATGGGACTGCAGATTTTTTTTTTGATCTGACAAGTTTGCTCCCATACTAAAAGTTGTTCAGTTTGATGGGTAGAGTAGGTATGTGGTTTAAAGGTCATCATCTTATTTAAGAGCTACGCTCTTGTCGGTGGAGTATTCGCCAATCCTATCTCTTTTCCGCTTGTGTCTTGAGTTCTTGATACGACACGACATCAACCTTTCCCTTCACTTGGGCTAGACAACTCTGTCTGGGTCTTCCTCTGCCTCTTTTTCCCTCTATCTTCCCTTCCAGTATGGTTTTAAAGAAATTGTCGTTTCGTATCAAGTGTCCGATCATTTATCGATTGTTTTTAAAATATTTCTCTTTTCTTTAACTATTCTTAACACCTCTTCATTTGTTATTCGTTCTTTCCAACTTATCGCCTCCATTCACCTCAGTCAATATTTGATATTTCATTCGCGATCTGCGCTAGAACTACAACACATACTCCAAGGTTTGAGCACTGCAAGCCTTTTGAAGTTGGACTTTCAATGAACAGGTCTAAGACTCAAATTATGAATGTAATGTAATGTCACGAAACGTAAGGTCGAGGTGGGTGGATAGGAAGAGCTTCTGGTCCATGAAGGAGCTGATGAAGGGCGAACTCCCGCTCTCGGTTAAACGTAGTCGCATCGACGTGTGTACATAGCTCAAAAGTGGTCACTTACGGACCCCCAAAAGTCCAAGCTTAAGGTTTGCCAAAAAGCGATGGAGCGCAGCATTCTAGGTGTTAAACGAACCAAACGGATCAGAAACACCACGTTGCGCTCCAAAACTCAAATAGCCGACGTCGGAGAGTAAAGCGCCAAACTTAAATGGGAGCGGGCTGGTCATGTCTGTCGGATGCATCCTGAGAGATGGACAAAAATCATCATGCCCTGGGTCCCCGAAAACGCTCGGCTGCGTCCAGGTCGACCCAGAAAAAGGTGGCGTGATGACCTGGACAAATTTGATAATCAATGGCCAGCGGTTAACCAAAACAGGAACGAGTGGAAGAACAGGGGAGAGGCACACAGAAGTATTATTTTTGACTTTTCATACGACTTATGATTTCAAGACCACAATCCCTGTTGAAGTGGTCAGAAACATGACGACAACCACCAACTATATTTTTAAACGGGTAGGTTTTTCCTAAAACTAAAACCTGAAGCCTGACGCCTTCCTGGCTTTAGCACAATTAAGGAGTCATGGTTGAATGACGTGTTTAGTCGTGATAGATGACCTTTCGTAGAAAAATACTGCATAAGAATCGTATAATAGTTACTCGCCTCGGTCGTCGATACTCAAGAGAAAAAATCAAATGATCTATTCTGAACTGGAGCCAAACAGTCGAATTATTAATTAGGCAGTCGACGAACTAGATGATGTTATAATTATAAGGGCCCTTGCCTGAATTTCAAGCTATCATGTTGACTTTGGCGTAACCAAACTAAAAAAAACGTGTCTAAAAGTAATCAACGTCCTTCATTCTAAAGGACATAGTATGCTACTTTTGAAATGTGTTGTATCCCGAAGCTAGGGGTGGGTCGCTAGTAATAAATATAAGCCATAACTGGCACGTGTCGGATGCGATTGAATAGTCGACCACGAGCTGTATTTACATTGTGAGTAGTTGAAAGATTTGGCAGTGTTCCAGTGGTCCCGCCACGGCCACGGGCCTTAACGGCTCACTGCATTCCATTTAGAGTAAAAGGTCCCCAGACAGAATTCTAATATCTACGAGTTAAGTGTAAAAATTCTTTGATTTATGGGACTGTTTAGATAGAACAAGAATGTTCCTTGCAGTTATTTTATAACTTGTTCCGTTGACCTGCCCTCCAGTTCCGGCCATTAAACACGCTCTAACCAACACTATAAGCTAAGTACAGAATTTCCCTATTACGCTTACTTTAATTAAGGTGTCCTAATTTCGAGTCGTATTCTAAATTAAACAATTTAAATAATTCCGAATTTTTTTGTTTAATTAAAAAAGACATCATCCGTTTTGGTCCAAAATGTGAAAGGGCCGGCCAAAAAATGCGACATTATTCTGTTAGAATAGAACATGTCCGTTTAGACGGATATTTATTATTATAACACCAAAGCTGGCCATTATCCTTGGTTTTATTAAAGTTTGAAAAATATACTTTTTAATTTTTGAGGTAATAAAACTTATAGCTACAGCTTTCATGCAATAATAATAAATGCTTAGACGGACATGTTCTAAACTAATATAATGTGAAAGTGGCGGCCAACAACACTAATGCTAGGTGCATTAGTGTTGTTGGCCGCCACTTTCACATTTGGACCAATAATGTATGAAAAGCGGATGATGCCCTTTAAACATAATATTTTCACAAAATTTTCTCGCAGTGCCATTCAGAAACTTTTCCTCTCAGCATTGTAAAAAAACAGTAAGACTAAAAATAGTCGGAGAGTGAATGCCAGTTTATTTCCACTAGCGAATACAGTAGGATGCACTCCCAAGTTGCAAATGCTTCGGCAAACGTGCAGTCCTCGAGTAATTCCTTTCACTGCGCTCCGAGAGATTCTACTTTGATAACTTTGAATGTGCTACTCGAACTCACTGTTGCTATTTTCCAATACTGGTTGTAAAATTGTTGTAGAACTAAGACGATGTCAAATATGTTACTTGATTACACTCTCAGAGGAACAATATATCTAGTATAAGATTGCATTCGTGACGTACCTACATTCACTGACGCAGAGCGAGTTTAAGAGGAAATGTCGGTCTAGGCGTACGTATGCTGAGCCCTACTTAAGGGGCCATAGGTTCAGGCAAATATTTTCTATGAAAAACACGATTGCCCAGCCCTCCGAAAAGTGCGTGCGTGTGCATTTTCGATTAAAAAGAATTAATAAAAGTACTTTTATAGATTTTTTATGATTTCACTAGATAACCTATTGGTGAATATGTGAGAAAAATTCCAGTAATTATATATTATAGTTTCAGAAAATAATGTTAAAAATACGTTATTTTCTTAACTTTTCGAAAACATAATCTATCGTGTGCAGTAATTTCAATCGTTTATTCAATATATGATTTCAATAGATAAATTATCCAAGAATACTGTGTACACGTTCCGACGCGGTGGTAGCTTTAAAAAAGATTTGACGTTTGATAAGTGTGCTTCAGGCTCCTATATTGAATAAATTATATTGACTTTGTCTTTGTGTATCTTGTAGAAAAACGAAAAATAAAATGCCCCTTCCCAGGTAATTCCGGGACGTATGGCCCCTTTCTGGGGTCTTGGGTCTATAGCAGGTCATGTTCTGTTATCTCTACCTACCCCACATTAGACAAGTGATTTTATGTACCTATTAATGCATAAATAATTCATTTTTCTATGTGTTTACATGCAAAAACTTAAATATACCACTAAAGTTCAACAAATTAGTAATACGTCCACCCTGTGTTTGTGAGATGAAATCATTTTAAGACTCAAAAGCTTTTCGAGTCGTTCGATAACCAAAGCTTAGGTACTACCTACGTAGCAAAGATTATCTTTGCCGGAACTGTGCATGAATTATGAGATCACGTTCCTACGGTTTATACCTGCCTTGAGGACTGATCATCGGAGGGTAACGTTTCTATATAGCCACCTAGAGTTCTCGCACCTATCTAAAAATACAACATAGGTAGGTATAGGTACTACTAGCTTTAGGTAACTTTTCCAAATGTTGCTACGTCTGAGGGTTGGTGGATGCAACAGGGTTAAGACCTCGTATAATACAGTTTTACGGACCATAAAAGTTTGACAGGCCGCCTTATATTTTTAATTTTATTTTATAGGTACTTCACTCCCTTACTTTCCTTCACGTAAATTGTAAAGGGTGTTTACGTAGGTAAGAACCTATAACCCTCTCTATTCTTGCAAATACAACTTCTTGAATAATCAAATTCTCATTGTTGAAAATTTAATATTCTGGGTTGTTGTTACCTTAACCTTAACTAATAGAACAAACTTACTATTACATATAAATGATTAACGAAAGCTTAAGAACCAAATAAATCAATTAACATGATCATTTTAACAAAGTAGGTAAGAAATATATAATTGCTGAAAAGTATAACACTGAACAAGATAAAAGTCGTGATCAACCTCAAAATTAAATCAATCTCCAAAGATTGCCCTGAAAAAAATACAGTTTCCTCCTTTCTTTCAAGCAACTATAATGGTTATAATTCTGAACAACTATGATTATGGGAGCAAATCTGTCAGAGCAAAAAAAATCAATTGTTCTGACAGGTTTGCGCCCATTATAAAAGTTGTTTAGTTTTATGGGTAGAGTATGTGGTTTAAAGGTTAGTGATAATTTTCTTTACACTCTGTATAGGTAGAGAAAATATTCAATCTTAAGAAATTATAGCTCATTGACGCCATACAAAATGAATTTATTTTAATTAGCATTAGCAGGACCCGGAGGCTTGCAGACAGACTGCAAGAGGGTGCATCGGGGGTGGCAAAGAGTGCCGGCGCGGGGCGGCGCGGCGGGGTGCTTGGGGCGCGCGACGCGGGGAGGGGCGGGGGCGCGAGCGTGCGCGCGGGTGCAGGGCAGGTGCACCTGGGCGGCGGCCGGCGCGGCGCCCGGCGGCCCACGTGCCCGGGCTCAGTCGCTACTGAGCCGCCGCCGCCGAGCCGCCGTGCGCCCGGCCGCGCCGCACTCAGCGACAGGTGGCGTCGACGCCCGCCGCCTGCGCGCTCCGACCGCCTTCCTACATCCAGTCGCCGCGCGACAGGCCCGATTCAATTTACAAGACCGGCTTTTTCATGAAACTTTAATATCACAATTGTTTATTAATCTCTGTGCAGTGCTAATCTGTTTCCTAACGGAATGCCTAACATCAGTTGATTGAAGTGCTGATTGGTGTTAAATTGTAATTTTCAAAAATGGCTCACAACTGTTTCGGATTTTGAAAAAAACGATTTCAGCAAAAGGATTGTAAGTATGTTGTCAAAATAAGTAGGTACGCCTATGCTTTCAGTTGTCACATTTTTATCAGTTACAGAAAGAAAGTTTAATCAAAAATCGTAAATCCACTGAAAAGGAAAACATTTCGGTAAAAACTAAGGATGTCTAATTTTCTGTAAAATTTTCTTAAAAGCTTAGATTTTTCTGTAGTGACTTTACCCTCAGAGCCTTCTATTTATGTCCCACAGTATTTAAATTTGCTCGCCTCGCCTGTCCGCAAATTGGATAATTTTCCGATAACGGTATACAAATCGCGTTACAGCTGCTCACCAAATTGTTGCTTAAACTAGTGAACCTAACTACCTGACAAAGTTTTTACTGATAAAATAAAGCCTAAAGCTTAAACCTGCTTATAACGTTAGCTAGCAAAGTTCGCCCGGGAGACGGAACGAATGTCAATCAAAATTTATGATTTTCATAAAAATAATGTTTTAATTGATAGTTATTAGATTTCTCACAATTCTAATTTTGAAAAAGCACTCGCATTTGCGTGTGCTCCATATAAAGTTCGATTAATTCAAATAACTTATTTCATTGTAAATTTTTAACCACTAATTTCATCTGACACAATTTTCATAAAATTCCGGTCGTCATTAAAATCAAGACAGTCTGAAAAATATACTGAAAACTACTATAAAGAACTTAAACCAGTTGGATGTATGAGAATTTATGTGTTATTGTTTTGACTCTAGCCTAGAAAAGCATTCGTAGGTACAAGTCGTACTCAAGCTCCTATTAATCACGGTTTTAAGGGGATGATCAGACCAAGACTACAGTTTAAGAAAGAATATCTGGTACTACATACAGTATGGACATTCCCTGCCTCCCACCGACTTTTTACATTTCTCCCTCTGGTTGAATCGTGGTTCCTCTTAAGCAAATGCGTATTCTTGTCTCGGTCGCACTCACTCCGCATCGCACATGCTTAATGCTCTTCTTTTAAATGCTTTCCCATTTGTATGAAATTACAGATATCAGCTGACAGTGTCCAAGGTGTGCCAAAACCATCAAACTAAACAACTTTCTGTATGGGACAAACGTAGAGTTCGCAAATATAAAAATGTTCCATACAAAACGTTTATCCTACTCGACCCAAATGTATGGGATAGCTGATTATTTTTTCACAATTCCGATGTTGGTCTTGTAGAGAAAGTTGTTCAGATTTATGGTCTGATCATGCTCTTAAAAAAACGTCAGGATATATTAAGTTGGACCCCGTATAAGTCGGATATACACCATACAGGGTGAAATTGATAACATTGACATCCTTTTAAACTAAGAGTCTACCCATTAAACCAAAAACTTTTACTATGGGAGCAAACGGACCGTAGCAAAAAAAATCAACTGTTGCGTACATTTCAGTCGAGTAGACATTGCAGTTTTTGTTGCTACGATCGGTTTGCTCCCATAGTAAAAGTTATTAATTTTGATGGGTATGTAGACTATTCGTTTAAAAGGATGCCAATGATATCAATTTCACCTTGTATAATGGACCGCTAGTAGTGAACGCAAGCCCACCAGCTTTTGTATTGGTTTAATTTCACCGTCTTCCGTTGCGTACGGCACAGCGTTGTAAAGACAAAAGGCGAACCAATAATCAGGCAAGCTGGAACTTTGAGCAGTGTTCAATTCAACCCCGCTATATTTTCCATCTTCAGACCAAGTTAAATGCCGAATTGTGCAGCAAAGCCAGTGTTACTATGTATTTTATATATGTATACCTTTACAACGTAGCTATAATGAAACGATGAAGTTACCGGCGGTGTTAGCACAGGTGTACAAAAGAGAATTAAGTAGAACGAATTATGAAACAGAAATAAAACACAAATTGACTCCAAGAAGCGACGTTTAAGAAAACAATTTAATTATAAAACGTAATCCTGTTCGAAACAATACTTTTACACAATAATTTTTTTTTATGTATTAAAAAAAAATCACAGTGTACCTATTTAGTTAATGAAACTAAACATCTTTTCTTTTTATTTTTTAACACTCACGGAATATCTTTCCCTAAATAACATGAGTCGATAAACAATACATTTTTTTGGACCTCCCATAGAAAATCAATCGGCTGATCCGCACTTTTGTTTAGTAATAGAAAATTTGCTCGTTTTTCAAGGGGCATATTATCATGATTCATTTATCCTTGTAGTCGGCTTTGTTTTATGAAGTCTGCTTATTATTTGCCTCTGTTTATCCAGGTTACATTGATATTGAATTTGACCAACTTCTTCCAACTACCGCCATTCTACTTTGCTAGGGATCTTAAGATGATGGTCAAGCCTACTCTAAATAAAACCTAACTACAATAAAATCTAAACTAGCTTTAAAGCATTGATTTATAAGTTTAGATTTTACTTGTCACTGCATTTTTGTGAAATAAACGATTCTCTAACACTATGCAAAAATGGTAATATTTATATCTAAAAACCTGGAATGAAATTCGCAAAAATAAAAATTATTAAAACATCATTAAAATACATTAAGGTTTATCAGTGTAAACGAAATAAGACATTTTGGGCAGTAGTCATTTTGGTAAAGTATAAACATATGTACCTGAGCCCTTAAAAGATGTAAAATCGTTCTCGCTTTTTATATGGAAACTGCTATGTTATGTAGTTCCACAATCCTCTTTATGCTTCACTGTTTCCTAGCTGAGACAAAATCCGCTCTTTATTTACAGGGAAAAGCATAGCTCGCACCTATTCCCCGAGTGTCATTTCACTCAATGCTAAATAAACGTAGTAGCGTAAAGATAGACTTATCATGTTAATAACATTAGCAATACGATCTGTGATATATGTGAAAATATTATAGTACTTAGTGATAAGTAGTCGTAAATCCTACGTAAATGACATTTTCGCTAAAAGCTCCCTCATAATCTCGACGGTAAATATCCATCGGTTATAAGGACTTGTCGTAAAAATGAAAGAAAAATACCTATTCAACTAATATCATACCTACATTATAGAATCGAATGAGGTTAACATTCTACACTTTCAAGTTGGAGTTTAGATTAGTAAATTTTGTTTTAGTAAATTTTTTTCTTAATTGTTTTATGCTATGGACTGAAGTGAGTCCATAAGTGTTCCGTTTTTAGGGTTCCGTAACCATTATACGGATGCTTTGACTATTTATATGTGGACTGGTTACGCGTGTAATTCTACTAACAAACATTTCTGCCACTTTTTGCGGGCGGCGAGTAAACATGAAATCCGCAACTTTGGATTTTATTCCCCATAACTTTAGATTCTAATTTTGAATGTTAAAAATCATGAAAAGTAGTCTCGTGTGAACCTCAAATGTTCTAAGTTCGAAGTTATTATTTCGCAATTATAGGCTGTCTCGTTTAGTGATAACGTGTAAAATTGAATGTAAATGCACAAGATCAATTTTGCTTATACCGTGGCAGAGGGGAAATGCTACCGCAAGGCTAGTCCTTATAATAATTAGTCAAAGTACGGATGAGACAATCTCAAAAACTCTTCGTCTATCCTTTTCAATATGTGTTGGCCAAAATGCATGGAATTTGTTTTAGTGAAGTAGATCTCAATTTCTAATTATTTGCGCTTTTTTTTTACCTTTTTATGGGGTACTGTTGAATAGATCTTTCGAAATTGAGTGTTTCCATACAAAAATTTTTTTATGATCCGAATCGTTTATTGTTAGATGCAAAGTCATTAACAATATGTGTGTTCTTGTAATTTCCATACTCTTTGACCTGGAGATTTAATCACCCATATTAGTGTGCCGTGGTTGAAACTCCCAATGAAAATTATTTCGGGTACAGGGTTAAATATTTTCGAGTTATGGAGGGAAATCTGTCTACTCGTGGGGAAAACTTCGCGGAATCAATGACTACGGAACTCTTCACTAAGCGTGGTTCAACGCGCTCTTGGCCGATATATGTTATTATGGAAACTAAAACTACTACAGTGCAGAGTCTCGTGAATTAAGGATTATCTGAATACTTATTTCATATATCTCTTACTACCCCCTCGAGGAATATACAGGGTATTAGGTGATACTGAACAACTTTCTGAAGAAAAAAAACGGTTAAAAATTGGTTAAAAATAATAGATTTTCGAATAAGCATATTTCGTTAAAAATCGTATGTCACAGCAGAAGACTGAGCTAATGCTAATAATGCATAGGACATCCATCAGACATAATCCTTTGAAGATTATGTTAGATGGATTCATGTATTGTATACCTACCTAGTTTGTTGTTGATTAGTAAAGAATTTTGAATTTTTATTCTGGTTTGTGTGACGATACAACACCTCTTTGGGACAAAACTGAAGCACAAGCTTTCTTACGAACCATCGTTCAATCATAAAAAAATATTTTCTGTCACTGTACTTCATCTCCTTCGGGCTGCTTTCCGATACTCTGCTGTTAGTCCAATCTACATACCAATTACTATACAATACCATCCACCGGGTGTTAGGGTAAACAGTTGCATTACTTTTAGTGATTGTAGGTACCTATGATACTCAACAACTTTCACAATAAACCAATAGCAAATTCGCAAACAAAAATTTCGACTTTTCATACAAACGTTCGTTCAGCTCATTGCAGTTCGAAAAAATTTTTTGCAAATTTCCTAAAGGGTTATTTGGGAAAATGTTCGGTATCATGGTACAATCAGCCCTTAAAGTAATGCAACTGTTTACCCTAACAACCTGTATAAACTGTGCTATAGCCCAGGACATAGGAAGGTGGAAAAAACAAAAGAAGGACCCAGAAATGTGTGGATGATGAGGATACTATGGAAAATTACATTTGATCCGTCCTGAAACCCATAATATGCTAAAAATTAACTTTTCTAAACAAGTCCTGTCCTGACCTATCAATATTTTTTGTCACTTGAGTTCATATTTATGAAAAGAAGTCCTACTCGAAAACAAATTGATCACAAACAACGATGAGATGATGTTAGTAAATTCGTATCCAGTTGCTAAATTGGATTAACCGAGCGTGTAATTGTAGTGCAATCATCGATGGGTGTAATAAATTCAAGGAAATGTCGCTGTTGGGGCAATTAATTAAATTTTAAGCTCTGTGCCAAACACTGGTGTAGTATTAACTGAGTTGCTAATAAACTCGTTATTTGATAATGAGGTCTTAACTTTGTTAAACGTTGCTACGGATTTTTGGCAAGCAGAGGTAGATAACTGGGGACGTTAACTATGCGTTAAGATTTACTATTGCCAACTACTTCGTCCGCTTGGATTTTCGATAGAAATAGGGGATATACAAACGATCACAAAGAATAATATACGAGTATAAAAACCGGCCAAGTGCGAGCGGCGCCTGGTGGGTTCGGTACCACCATACAATATTAGGTACAAAAAATCGTGTTTTCCCCGAGATCATTTTTTTCGGGACCGGATTTTATTTGTTGTGTGGCACTCTTTGGATACAGAACCCTAAAAATTTTCTTATTCTTGAGTTATTGTCATGCATAAGATATGACTCATACTAACACGAAAGAAGAAGAAGAACGTATTCTTCATCTGTAACCTTTCTGTAATGTACTCTTTCATCCCCAATAATTTTGATTCAAGCATTTTCTCTGTAAATTCGGGATGACCGGAGACCTGTAGGCAGATTTTCGATAGCCGCGTAACTCTCAAAGAATGTATACCTATATCTCTTTAAAGTGATTTATGACAGTAAATTAAATTGTTCCCTTTGATTAAATTATAAGATTGTACCTACATAAAACCTATAATATATACTTCGTATAATTACAATTTTTGTTCCCTTTGATCTCGAGCTCACGTACGGTCGCTTTTATTCAATTCGTACGTTATTACATGTAAGGAGTTCCAACAAATTGAAACTCTATGAATAGTAATGAATGCTATGCAGGCGCAGGAGGAACCGGGGAGCGTTTATGTTCACGTTCCTTTCTGTTCACTCTTACCCATTTAACGGGTGAACATCTTACTGAAAGCCATCTTGTCATCCTATTTGAAGGCTCCGTAGGTTAAATAGCACATCAGGAGTGGTATTTTTGAAAGTCACACGTTGAACTCAGCAGCAGAAAATGACAAAATTACTGCATCTTTCTACTACTGATTTGACTTTCAAAAATCATACTTCAGGAGTGCGATTTTTGAATGTCAAATCAGCAGTAGAAAGATGCATATCTCCATAGAAATTTTGACATTTTCAACTGATGAGGTCAACGAATGAATTTCGAAAATCGCACTTCAGATCCTTTAATTCGCCACACCCTTAGTTCCAATCCTTTTATTGTTATTTTTTACAAGTTGTTTCCCGCGACTCCGTCTAAGTTGCATAGGATACTTTTTTAAGGTCCTTTTTGGCACGCATGTTCTATCTGCGTGCCAAAACCAAATCCGATCAGCTGTTTACCTTATGCGTGATTGAGTGACAAACATCCAACAATCTAAAATATCCAAACTTTGACATTTATAAAATTAGTGAGATTATGTAATTTCTTACATTACATACATACATAAACTCACGCCTTATTCCCATAGGCGTAGGCAGAGATTATGAATCTCCACTTTGGCCGGTTCTGACATACCTCTCTCGCTTCCTCTAGGTCCAAGGTCCATTCATCTTGTCATACATTCCCGTCGATTTCGGCTGCTTTTAACCTGGCATTTTTTAATATCGTCCCTAATCTGGTCTAGATACGTCCTCCTAGGTCTGCCTCTGCCAATATTTGTTACATTGACTCTAATAATGTAAATTCTCCTTAGTAGTACAGTCTACTACAAAATATATAGGAATGTGGCACAATACGATTCTCTCTAGATATCCATGCATGTATACTTAAAGCTGCAATTGACCTTATCAATATGAGATCGAGAAACTCTACCTACATGACACGTAGGCGAACAAAATCAAAGCTGGGCCCTCATTATTAAAGGTCAGACTGTCAACCACGCGCGCTGCCGCGCCATACTCATATAAAGCCACTACTGCTATTTTGTTTTCGGGAAATAACTTTATCTGGGTTTCAGTAGGCAGTTTTAATGACTTTAAAGGGTGATCTTAAGAACACTACATTACTTTCCCCAAGGAAAACGAACCTAAGGGAAATACGAGGGGGAGTACGAGTGAATAGGCTTCTTCTGGGTTAGCTCGCTACATCTTCGACCCCATCTTTGTCCTAAGGACTGGATTGAGGTTAAGAGCAAATACATTTTTAATAAAAAAATAAAAAAAACATATATTTTCTTCTTTTCATCACCCATTAAAGTTATGAAACTGTCTACACTACACCCTGTAGGTACATGTTTTAACAATATTGCCCACCTATCATCACTATTATTCCATGTCAAAATGCTAAAAGTGAAATACAAATTGCCTGATAGACAGTTTGGTAGATAGTTAAAGCAATGATTCTGACCACCCCGAAAGGGATTATGGTTATAAGTTTATGTAAGTAACAATATTGTCTCAGCCTAATACTTGGCTGCTGGAAATTGCAGGCCGAATCACCTGATTGTCTGAAAAGAAAGATGATTCCGTGCTTAGGATGGTACGTTATGCCGTTGGTTCCGGCTACTATCTCTCGTGGTAGTAGTCGTTACATAAAAACCACGTCAGAGGCCGTCAGGCGGTCTGAAAAAACTCTGACACCAGGGCTTGCTGCCCACATGATAAGAGGAAGAAAACTTGGCTGCGGAACCCAATTTATGTGCTTACCACGATCCTGGCAGATTTTTATTCCGATCCTACTACTCTCACCTCAGCACCTCGTCCTATTCTATGTTCTTAATAAGAAAACAATTTTATGTTTTGGTTATAAACACGCGGTATGTTTTTGTGTGCGTATTTGGACTTGGAAACTGATTGCAAAAAAAGGTTTGTTTACCTACCTGTTTTCAGTAGGTTTGTATTGTTTGTTTATCTGGATTGTATTTACTCGTTCATCGTGGGTTAATTTTTATTTATGATTTCATGCTAGAGCTTTGAAACTGCTTATCTCAGGCTAGGCATTTTTATAACGATTACTTGCAACCATCTTTGTACACCAGGGGCGCGTTCAGAGCCTACGCCCAGAGTGCACTCTGGGTGCAACTTTTCGCACTAACGCCGTTCAGAGCCTCGGTGAAAAAACGCCCTTTGCAACTCGGTTGTCACAACTCAACCGTTCCGTACCTCTGACGGGTTGCAACTTTTAACCATCAAAGTAGATGGTTAAAAAACAGTCTGACGTTTTGATTATCTGTGGTTACTTGACTTTTTGCTCATTTTGAATAAAAGTTAGTTTTTTCAATTTATTTTTATTCACTCTTTGATTCTTTAGCATGGAAGATGAGTTTTTATTGTATTTGGAAATGATGGAAGCCCTGGAAGCCCATATTACTGTCAATGTCAAAATTTGAGGTTATAAAACAACCGGGATCGTTCCGTACCTTTTGGCGAGTTGAAAAACAACTGTTCGTTCCGTACCTTAGATTGAAAAACAACCAAACAACCGCACCCGTAGGTTCTGAACGCAGCCCAACACCAACTCACAATATCTGAAAAAGAAAAAAGAACACGGTTGTACAGTGCAATAAACGATTGTCACGTACAAAAATTGTTCGCTGTATGATACCTAATAAATGCCGAAAAATTTATGCTATATTAAAAGAAGCAAAAAAATTGTAATGGCACCCAACAACTGTGTTTTGTTATCTTTGGGGCAGCGAGAAAATGTCGTCCATAAATTGGAGCCGATGGTTATGAGGTCGCAAGTGCGTGACATCTATTGTTGCCGAGCGCGGAATGCTCCCCGCCCATTAATCATAGTCTCGCCAATTGTATTTCTTTTTCATTGTACCTATTTCTTTTGGTGGAAAAACAGTGTCATCATAGCGTCTTTTACAGACTCAATTTAAAATACATGTAGAGCATTTAGGAACTTTGTTTTGTTAAATAAATACTGAATTTTATACTGAAACAGTCGGTTGGTTCAGTATTTTTCTTTTATATTTACACAGTGTCACCGCTGCACCACCCACGAAACAAAACGAGAAAAACAATTGGACAACGAATTTTTATATTTGTGTACACTGTGTATTTCATTTTAAAAAGAATATATTTCTTGTCGAATGTAATCCTCATCAATAAAGTGTTTGTTTCCATCTGAGAAGGAGTAATATTGTTTTATTAGAAACAAAACAAATTCAAATTACTTCTGTTTAGAGACAAAGAGTTCGAAAATATTTTATAGTGCCTTTTATGTTTGGGTTTGGATTTTATACTGGATGTAAATGATACAGATTTTCATAAATCTGAATTAAATCAAATCATGACTTACAAATTCGGGAAAAGGTTTTACGACATTATTTAGTGTACCCAATATTTAGAATCACGCAAAAAATGTTACAGAAAAAACACCAATGAAAGAAATGAACAACGTCGCTTCAAAACTATAACCCTTGTTTTGCGGGACAATTAAATCTCCAATAGTCGGCAGTCTCCGTATATCATTTGAACGGATGTTTTGGCAAGCGTGACCCTTGTCAGAAGTCCGGACTGCCGACTGCCGACTCCCGACCCTGTGTCGAAAGCCGGGCAAGCGTGGAACGCGCCTGGCGCCTCTCCGCATTTCAGCGACAGCACGTCCCCCCACCAGACTCAGACAAATTAATTGTAAGACTAGCAATAACCATTAAATATGGACCACCTGTTGTTCCCTTATTTTCTCAACGACATTCTCACCCTGGCCTTGTAATATCCTAATGGAGAATCGCTGGAGCAAGAATGAGGGTTGCGTAATGAAGTAGAACGATTTCGAATCACTGTTTGTGAGCAAGCTTTCAGATTTATAGACTTATTATTATGTTTAAAGTTAGAAGTTACTTTGCAGTTTGAAGAGATACTTTGCTTTCTTTGGACGTCTGTTTGGAAAACTGTAAATGAAATGGTTTTGACTCTTTCTAGGGTTCTGTAATCACCAAAAACAACAAGAAACTCTTTATAGTTACAATCATTTTGTTTATCTGTAAGCCAATCAATTACTCTCTCATAAAATAACCCTAAATCATAATATGTGAGCACAATGCTAAATCAGAATTTAAAAAAACTTTTGTATTATAATACGAAAGGTTAATATAGCAAATATCCGGTTTTTAATTATTTGACTCGAAATTAGGTAACTACAATATTTGGAATCCAGATTTCCCTTACTTTAGAGAATTGTAATAATAATAAAAAACAGAATGATTTTACCAGAAAGCTGTGGTTTAAACTCTCGGTAGAGGGTAGTATATTCCTTGGGTTTAAATCTAGGTATGAATTTTACTTAAAATCTTGCGTCGTCATAAAATATTCTCATATGTTTGTTTATGTCTCTCTGGAGATCGCATTTTCGCTATTGATTTATCTTCGTTGTTCGAGATACTATTAAAAATCGTAACCGATTTATATTTACAATGAAATGACACTATAGTGCACATATAAAACACATTTCCTAATGATACCTTATTACAAGTACCATAGCATATGGTCACGACTATATTCCCCGAGGGGGTAGTCAGAGATATTCTGAAAACTCAGAACATCCACGATTCACTAGTAGTACCGAATCTCTGTCCAGTGCGACGGGGAGTGAGCCCGTTGCCACTTTAAATGGACAGTGGGTACAATACATGCCTCGAAATTGAAGCACGCAGGTTTCCTCAAGATGTTTTCCTTCACCGAAAAGCCAGTATTACAAGTATCACCACGGCGTTTATCAGATCCAACCCGAAAAAAGGGAAAGGTGCTCGAAATTGACTGACGTAATCAAAGCTAAATATACCATTTTGTCAGTTCTTCATTTGAATTAAAACAAAATTGTAGCAGTCATTCTCTTCTTGTTCTTGATCAAAAACAATCCCTGTGACTGGGATAGATACTCCCATAAACTATACTTGACACTGACGGAAACGCAGTGCTAACGCATAAGCAAAAATCCATTAATTATAGATAAGTAAGTGAAAACCAGCAAAAAGGAGTAATGATAGATATTATCTTTGTTAAGGTTGCGGTAGCAGAGAAGATCGCCGGACGTGGGGTGAGGAGGCATGTCGCAGCGATGACGCGGCTAGGACCGCGCGGCATGCCCTGCTGACATGGCCCCCAGCCGCGCCGCCCTCCTATCGTTGGCAGCTCTCGCAGCACTCGCCGGTAACTCAGCATTGTCACACACTCCTTACGTACATAGACTCAATACAGCGATATGTCACGGCTGGGGCTGGATGACCCACAACCGCGCTGCATTCATCTCGTTGACAGCACTCGCCGGTAACTCAGCTTTGTCACACACTCTTGACATACATAGACTCAATACAGCGGCATGTCACGGCTGAGGCTAGATCCACAGCCGCGCCGCCCTCTTATCGTCGTAAACTATCGCAGCTCTAAATTTAACTCTATAATATTATACAGGGTCCTTCTTAATATGCTGACACTTTTTTAAGGGGATGATCAGACCGTCAAACTGAACAATTTTCTCTATGGCACCAACATCGAAATCGCGAAAAAAATATCAGCTCTTCCATACAAAACTGCAAACCTACTTGAGCCAAATGTATGGGGCAGCAGATTTTTTTTTCGCGATTGCGTTCTTAGTCCCATAGAGGAAGTTGTTCAGTTTGACGGACTGATCATCCCCTTAAAAAAGTGTCAGCATATAAGCGCAAAACCTCATACCCAACTGATTTACAACAAAATAATTATAGACCGGTAGCCGACAACAACCAACCCTACCTTACACGTTTATTGAACAAATCCATTTTGTAGCTAAAGTAGACTAAAAATAACCATGTTGAAACCATGATAATTCGATTCTGCTCTCGATTCTAAACAAACTACTTTCTAGTTTTGCGTTAATTCATTAACACGTTGGATAAGTAACAATACTCTTCACACATGTGGGATTTTATTACATAGCTCATAGAATAGCAACTCTCCTTACATGGCGTATTGTCAAAGATTACTCGCATCATCTTGCAGTGTTCGTGCACATTTTTACTAGCATTCTTATCATATCTATAGAGGTGTACTGAACTTCCCTGCTTATTATCATAAATGGGCGTCTCTTAGATCCTGTTTAAAAGAAGATAAAAACTTGGTTTCTAATTTTAATTTCGCCAGGCATTGGTCTTATAATACCACTAGAGTTAACCCGTGACTTCGTCCACACAAATTACATACCAGATTTAAGTCAGATCATAAGCTATCAAACAAAACAAATTTCACCAAAATCGGTTATGTAGTTTTCGCGTGATGCACAAACAAACACACAAACAGACAAACAGACAGACAAAAATGATATAAAAGATTTGGAGTCAGGGACACCGAAAAACCATATCGTAATCTTTTTTTGTAAATATCTTCACTGTACAGACACACTTCTGTTACAGTTTTGTAATAGTTAACATGTACGTTACAGACTCTTGTCATCTATCAAACACGGCGATAAAATGTTCCTAAAGCAGTAAGTCTAGTCAATCTGTCGAGTTTCTTTTTTCATTTTACACAGATCACGGGTCCATTGTCCTCGGCGATCGATGGCGTGTCCATTCTATTTGTTTTACGAGATTTCGACGGGATTGAAATCGGTGTCATGTCCCAAGCCTATAAAAGTGATTTCGTAAACGTGTTTGTGTGTGCTTTCTCTTTCGAGAGAGATCAGAACAAAGCTATTAAAACTATCTCGATCTGAAATATCTTACTGTGTTAACGACGTTGGTATTATGAATAGTTATTTAATCGAAACGCATGAAAGGTAATTTCGTGCTTAGCAATGCAATTAACTGGTGAGGACAGGCGGCTTTGTGGTCGCAAATAATTGGCACGTGCCCGTGAGGCTAGACACGTGCTTTGAAAATTATTTGGACAATTAAGTATTTGAATAAAATGCAAAATATGTAGAGTTTTTTTCGTTTCAGTCAATTTACCACGGCTACTCATATAAATAAAATTGCTATTGCGCGCTTTTTTCCTCGACCATTCATTTCTATTCAAATCCCATCTATAAACATCTAAAAGCTTTCCACCGTGCTTCATTACCCATGTTTTACCCACTGATTTCACTATTTTCCAGACGATTGAGTTCAAAATGCTTCAGTTTAAAATGCACGTTTTCATTCTTTCCTACCTCAGAAATAAACTAGAAAAGTTGACTTTAAACGAAAAGAACAGTCAGTCTGTGTCTCTGTTAACTTACTGTCTACGGTATACAGAAACATAATCCTCTTTATCTCTACAGGATGTTAGGGTAGACAGTTGCATTACTTTAATGGGTGATTGTATTCATGACACTGAACAACTTTCCCAAAAGAATATAAGGGAAATACGAAATAAATAATTTGATTTTTCATACAAACTTTCGATCAGCTGATTGCATTTAGTACGGAAAGATTTTTTTGCGAATTTCCTATTGGTTTCTTCTGGAAAAATGTTCAGTATCATGGGAACAATCACCCCTTAAGAGATATCCCCGACCGAACGACCTTGACCCTGTGCCTTCTAATCTAAGGAGATCAAATTCGAAAATCATAAGACTTCGCACCAAATTTTGAATTAATCTAATTAACTCATTAAAAAAATTTCTTCGTAGCTTTTTTTTTACCCGACTGCGCCAGAAGGACGGTTATGTTTTTTAGATCTTACTATTGTCTACACAATGGTGTGTGTCGTAAGTAAAAGTGACTTCAACTTATAAAGTAGATGCACATAATACATAATACATATGAAACCTGTATTTAAAGGAATATATTATATATAGAAAAAAAAAAGAAATATATTTCATAGCAACTAAAGCCCAGATTTTGAAGATTATTGGTATATTTTACATTAATTTGTATGTCGTTCAAATAACGAGAAGATAGCTTCTAACAACCACCAAAATATGGCCCAGCCCGGAGTTTACCTATGGGGAGCGTCTTAAAGTAATGCCCAAACACCCTGTAGATGAGTATGTGTAAATAAAACTTGTAATATAGATACCTACACAGTTGCGTCAGCTAGATAGACAAGCACTATTGTAGATCAATTGTGAATAAAAACAATGCGACTCCAGGCCTTTGCTGGCTTGCTTCAACAGTATCAGCAAAGCCAGTAACTTGAATAGCTTTGTCGCTCTCAAATCCTTTGTTTAAATTAACTACCAGCTTTATTATGCAAATTTTTTTCGTATAAATTTTTTATTTAGAAAAAAAAATGTTTTTTCTACTTCTCTTGAAATTTTCGAGAACCCTTTTATTCATTAGCTCAGAATACAAATTTGTTAAATCTTCTATAACTTGACTTAATGTGACTTAAATCTCTCTCAGATCATCCGACATTTTGGTGATATTCAATTTTGACAGTTTTGTACTTAAACATCCCCGAAGGTTAACTTTATTACAACTTCCAACTGCCTCCGTTGTCCAATGGTTAAGAGCATTGGGCTCTTGACACGGAGGTGGTGGGTTCGATTCCCACGGGCACCTAGTGATATGTCACTTTGTGCGTTTTTCCCCAGTTGGTTAGGACATTGCAGGCCGTATCACCTGATTGTCTGAAAAGAAAGATGATTTCGTGCTTCGGATAGTACGTTAAGCCGTTGGTTCCGGCAACTATCTCTCGTGTTTAGTAGTCGTTACATAAAAACCACGTCAGAGGCCGTAAGGCGGCCTAAGTATTTCTTAGCTATTCCGGAATCTAATGAATAAATATAACTAACTACTGACGCCGTTATGGTGTTCTGTCGATCCTTGGGGGAGGCCTATGTCGAGCAGTGGACGTCCATCGGCTGAGATGATGAATAAAGAATATTTATCTTATCTTATCTTATCTTATCTAAAAATTCATATAGGTCAACCGATGTTTGTGTAATCTACTTCATGTGATTTATAATATAAGCTTATTATTTACGAGCTTTAACCTGCGAACAAGATTTTAAGTCAAATCATAAGCTTTCAAACAAAACAAGTTTAATCAAAATCGGTTCGAACAAACAAACAAACAGACAAACAAATAATCCAAAAATTTGTGAGTCAGGGTCACCTAAAAACCATACCTATAGTAATATTTTTTTGTAAATATCTTCAATGTGCAGACGTCAGAGTCATAGTCGGTAGTGAACCGCCTGCTGTGCAGAGGGTCGCGGGTTCGAATCCCGTATGGGATAAATATTAGTATGATGAATATGCATGTTTGTACCCGAGTCATGGACAAGTCCAACACTTCTAGCATGATTTCTCTACTTGTTTTTCATTAAAAAAAATCATAATAGTTTAAATAAAAGAATAAAAAACATTTCGTTTCAAAGCATAATATTTTGATTTATAAATGTTAAGTTAATAAATTATAATTATGTTATAATACCTACGGACATTACGGCAAACATCTGAGCATGAGCGAAACAATCGTACCTACAGGGGGTTACAGAAAGATGTGACTATATTTTAAGGAGTGCTTCAGACTTTACATTTGAATTGATTAGATATTGCAGTTTTATATGGAACAGCACATGTTTTCAAAGTTGTTCAGTTTGATGGTCTGGACACCTTAAATTAAAATCACATTTATCTGTAACACGCTGTATAACCATCTCAACGCGCTGCTTGGTTTACAGCGTATAAATTAATCTGTTTGATAGGCGTTATTGTTGTTCCTCACACTATTAGTCCATCTCATATCTTGCCCTTCCTGCCCGGACACATGCTCGAAAATTGAGCTTGTGGACGCAGCTATCATGCACTATCCGTGCGGCAAAATACTGGGCTGGAAAAATATAAATGAACTAAATATATACAGGGTCCAACGTAATATGCTGACAGTTTTTTAAAAGGGTGATCAGACCATCAAACTGAACAACTTTCTCTATGGGACCAACATCGAAATCGCGAAAAAAAAAACCAGCTGTCCCATACATTTGGCTCGAGTAGGTTCGCACTTTTATATGGGACAGTTGTTTTTTTTTCGCTATTTTGATGTTGGTGCCATATATTACTTTATTTACACTAACAAGAAAATACAGTACACAACAGGAAACAAAACTGGTTACAATGACTTGATAGAAAAAGATTAGACGTGAGTGTGTCATGATGTGGAGTTTATACAAATATCTTTACTGACAAAAAGAACAACCACTCTACATGCCATTCTATCCTTATTTTGGACTGAAAAATTTAAAAGTTTAAGGGTGGTTTGACCCAAAAAGTATTTAGGCTTAACCGTGTTTAAATATGATGCTGTCGCTGTTATTAGTATGAGCAATGAGAGTGACAGAACGTTCACTAAATACGTTTAAGTCTGAATACGTTTTTGTGCAAGCGGGCAACTGATCGCATGCTTTCTGCCAAGGCCGAATCGCCCGGCAGCAAAATTGTACGTCTAAATTCGGATCACACGATCGCAAACTTGGTCTCAGCCAATGAGGAGCACGTGCTCGTCCCCTCCACCGGCTTTTGCCATTTGGCTTTGACAGACAGCCTGCGATCAGCTGCCAATCGATTGTGTGCTTTCTGTCAAGGTTGCCCGTGTAAAGGGTGTTGAAGTGTTAGGAGCGTAATATACAGCAGTCGGTGTGTTGGCAGGGTGTTGTGTGTGCGCGCCGCAAGGCAGCCTGACGGGCGGCGTGCAGGGAGGCGCTCAGGTGCCGCCAGGGGTACCGCACTCCACCGCGCCGCCCGCGGGCGTCGGCGGCGTCCGCAGGTACGCATCAAGTGCTCTCGCCGCTCTTTGTACATCTTCACTATTATCGTTATTAACGTTACACTGTCTTCACATATCAAGCACTATCGCCGCATGATTAAATATCTCAACAGATCGAAAGTTTCAAACAAGCGGTCAATGTCTGTGCACTCACACATGGCATGCGTTACGGGACGTAAGAACAGGTGCACACACTCACGCGGGACACAGAAAAGAGATTGTACAGCAACTTCATGCAAGCGTCCGAATCTATGCACGCACGCAGGAGCCATGACCCGCGTTGCGCCCGAAGTATCTTAGCAGGCCGTGTACGAAGCGCTTGTCTGTGCGCGAGCACTTGCATGAAGTTGCTCTACTGTATATCTTTTTTTCGGTGCCCGGGGTATGTGTGCACCTGTTTATACGTACTGCAACGCGCCGCGCGCACGCTTGTGTGAGTGCACCGACAGTGGCCGCTTTTATGAAACTTCCGATCTGTAGGGATACTTAATCATTGTGCTATCGCAGTTACACACTGCTTAGTGACCACTGTAAGCTTTTCCACTAGTCATTACTAGTGGACATCGTTCAATCATATTGCAAATTACGTTGTTATTTGTGCCCACTGTGCATTCGCAATTTTATATGCAATCAGCGCGTAAGTGAAATAAAAAGTTGGTGCTAGCTGAATAAACTTTTTCACTTGTCAATTTTGCGTCAAACATGTAGAGCCATTACAATCCATATAAATGAGGCATTTTCATTTAAAAAAAAAAGTTCAAAGACGCTGGAAGGGCGTTACAGCAATAAGCTTTTTAAAGCTTCTTGCGTTACAGTACAGTCGTAAACATGTTGTTGTCAGATCGAAGGTGTTTTTTTTATTCCCTAATTCTACGGAGCAATTCGTTAACTCGTTAATAGGATTATTATAGTTATAATGTAAAACACGTTTTGATACTTTGAATTGATCGACTTTTTGTGCAGTCCATGTTCATTTTACGTATAACAAACTAATATTTTCGGAGTTATTGCATATTTATTGGTAGTAAACAGTTTATGCATAGTCAACACCACCCCACGTCAAGTGATGATAAGACAAACCATAGATGACCATAGTTCTGTCTGGCACTTTTATCGTCAATGTGACAGGTTTATCAGTAATTTAGATATTGGAGATTTTTCGATTTACTAGTCTTAGAAAACGCCTCATTGTATAACTGTAACCATTACAACATCGAAGTCTCTTTACTATACGTTATTAATGCTTTCATTAAAACACCTTTCTTTGCATTCAACTGTATTCACATGCAAACAATCTTGGCCAGCACGCTCTTTAAGACTCAAAATACGACGTAGTAAGCGCCAAAGAGATTCAAAGTGCATTAGAATCTCTTTGACCGTGTTCAAGCTGACATTTCTCCTGCATAAACAAACGGAGCTTGGTCACTTAGTACCAGGAAGCTGAAGGTATTGTCTAAATTCACGCTTACAAAAGTCTACAAAATGAAGCAAGCCTTCGATTCCTGATTTATTTATGACTTTGTAAGTTAATTACAATGTTTGTTAATTATGATATATATATACATAAGCACACGACTCGTTAGAAGAAGAAGAATTCACGACCATATTCCCTTTCGGGGTGGACAGAAACTTCACTACAAATATCGTCTTTTTCTGAGCGTGTAGTTGTAGCAAGGCCAAACCTAAGCATAATTGAAGGTTTTGGATGGAATGGCGTAATGACGTAATTAATTCAATTTCATATACTTAATTCCTTTTATGAATAAAGGAATTTTTCAACGGAATAAGTAAATTTATGAATAAGTAGTACATAAATTTACTTATTCCGTTGAAAAATTAATCGACAAAGAGACTAAACTTGTATATACTTAAAAGATCAACGATCAATGGTCGCACTATAAAGATGAGATTAAAATAAGATTAACTTTAAAGCACAGTCCAGCCAGCAATAACATTATTGGATAAGAAATAAGAATAAAATAGAATAAAATCTCTTTTTCATTTTTGTACTTTTTAGCACATTAACTACTGGCTGTGGCTGATATTTAACGAATAAATATAATAACGCCGCCGTTAAGACATTTTAAAGGAAAAAAAAACTTTTAAAAAGAGTACGCCTCTCTGACTACCTCTCAGAGGTATTTTCAGAGGCTTTACCTAAGAACAAGGACTCTTGTTCTTGGGGCTTTACCACAGAAGTAGGATGTACTGCGTCTGGCTCTCCGGCTTTACTACAACATTTTGTAAAGTATGACGGCCAGCAGCTAAATCAATAAAATGTGTTGAAAAAAATTACCTGTGTATAAGTATTTATTAAATTCAAAAATACAATATGCGTATCCACAACAGGCTTCGTCAAAGGTAATCAATAAAATAATAACGGTGCAATTTTTATTTAACCTCATTTTCCTTTATTTATCCCTTTAATTTAGTGAATTATTAATTATGTATGAGTTCTGTTTAAGCATCATGACTCATTATTTTTACTTCAATTTAATCAGCATATATGTACAAAGATTTTTGTAGATTCTTAAATTCGTTATGTCAAGTTTTTTTTGGTATTTATTTTATATTTTTTACGGATAGAAGACATAACTTTAAGAAACCAATTTAATTTTTTAAATTTTATTAATCTCTATAAATAATAAAATAATTTGAACTCCATGGAGAAAAACTACTGCTTTATTAGAAAAATAAAAATGTTCAAGTTCATGCCTTCTCTTTCTGACTCTATGCTGGAAACAAATACGGCAACATCAAATGTCTAATTCTGGAATTGTAAATGTATTTTTTTTCTTAATGGCCAGTTATTTTATGTTGATTTGAAGTTTACCAAGGAGTTCACAGGTTTTCCAGTGACGTCACTGGACGATCCTGTAATCCTTTCATTTTAAAATCTCTGACATAGAAAATATTATTAATGAGACAAGTATCTCGAAATGGTTTTCGTTTCAGCCCTCCAAAAAAAAACTAAACATACCGAATTGTTATGTATAAGTATGTGTGTACAAATACGTAACGGAAATATTCGCTCGACACATATAAAACCTTGCTGCTGATACGCCTCTAAAATTAATGAAATCTAATGTACCTACTTTATTTGCACCAAAGACAAAAATACAGTTAGTGAACAGGACATAAATCAGGAACTAAGGATAGTTGTATCTATGTTTCTGACCTCTCCGAAAGGGGATACGTCGTGAGTTGTATGTACCTATTTGTCCGTTGATTCTTAAATTCAGTGACTGTTTTTGGAGTTCGTTCTATATTTAACGGAGGTGGTGTTGATCTGTAGCTATTGGCTATTGTAAGTAGATTTGTCCAGTCATTAATAATGACTCTCGCTCCTGCCTATCGTTAAACCAAAAGCCTTGAAAGGAGAACGCATTTACGGCATAATGGTCTACTTAGAAATAATTTACTCGAATCTAACCTTCAGGAGAGAAAAAGGGAGGTTGGCCGGCGCGTGCTGCTAGTTATTAAATATTAACACGCTACTAGATGCACTTGTTATACTATGTATGTGCAATAGGTAATATTGTCCATCAGACAATTTAATAGTCAAACTATTGTTGAATTAATCATCTAATTAAGCTAAGTAGTAACTACTCTGCGTGATAATGCCGAGATAATAATATATAGATGCATCATCGAGCAATAACCGAAGATAGCGATCTGAATTGAATGAGCTTCAAGCTCATGCTACAATTATGCCAAGGATTGAGGGCGCGTCGAGCGTTGAAGGTATTTTGTACCTATTCATCCAATGTAATAAATGGGTATGAGTAAGGCTGTATGAAGAAAAATTGACATTTTTGTTGTTGATCGGCCAGTAATAAAACTTACATAGGTTTTTAGAGGACCTTTCGAAATACATAAAAAAATATCACATTCATTGCCAGGCTGCATCGGAGCTGTTAAGGTACAAATAACTTCTAAGGTTGTATGGGAGAAATCGCTTTTTAGCGCTAAGGCCGCCTTGTTTTATATCTTCTATATAGCTTGACGGATATTTTGCTGAGTAGGTAATATGTTTCGATTGATTGATTGAAAATGAGTTGATTCTTAAAGGCTTTGGTTATTTTTTCATGAACCTTTAGAGTCAAATATCTCTATAATTATATAGGGTTACCTACTTGATTTCGAAACTCGATTGTACGAAAATTGATACATCGATGACTATTCACCGATACTTCGATACTGTGATATGCTGTTGCTTCGGCTCATTTTTTGTTCACTGTTACGTTACTCCGAAAATCTTACTTCGACGACTTGTTCTGTCGATGTTTGTTTGTTCGATGTAATGTTACTTCGACGACTTGTTATGTCGATGTTTGTTTGTTCTAATAGAACACCCTTAGTCGAAAACTGGCCTAACTCAAAATTTAAGCAAATCGCAAAATAAGCTTATTGAAATATAGACATAAAAGCGCCTTTTCAGTAACACTCAATTTTGAATTAGGTCTGTATTCCACTAAGGGTGCTTATTTAAATTAGTAATTTCCTTTGAAAACCTGGCAAATTATGATTCTTACTCGAAATTAATAATCTAATCTGAAATTAAACTCTAGGACGCAGAACATCAATAGTAATCCAACGGTAAATCATTTAAATAAAATAAGATGTTCTACAATAAAACAGTGAAGCGATTTAAATAGTATTTTAATTATCAAAATAAAGAAAAACAAAATTTGCTTTCTTCCGAGTCAGCTATAACATTCAACAATGTTAAACTAAAAATGTTAAACTAAACAATGTACAGTTTTTCATTGTAATTCAAAAACTATAGTGCTGCAGGGAATTCGACTATGTACCATTGAAAATATCAGAAGCTAATTTAGGATCGATATGTGAGACATAGTTGTATTTACCTTTGTACAAAATTTAAAGTATACAGGGTGTAACAAAAGTACTTCAAACAACTTTAAGGGGTCATTGTACTCGTCAATACGAACAACTTTTACTATGGGGCCATATACGAAATCGCGAAAAAAAAATTAGCTGTTTGAACTACTTTTGTTACACCTTGTACCATAGGTTCATAAACATAATAAGGCTCTAACAGACTGTGACGGACAGACCAACTGGACGATGTTATACGGATTTCTTGTTGTATTAACCATAAACCCATGTGTATCATATCTTCGCAGAAATAAAGCGCCGAAATAACGTGTTCGATGCAACATAATGTCGCAGAAACAGTAGTTGAAGTAACGTTATCGAAGTAAAGAAACACCGGACAAACAAAACTTCGACGTAATGAATCCCCGAAGCAACAGCATATCACAGTATCGAAGTATCGGTGAATAGTCATCGATGTATCAATTTTCGTACAATCGAGTTTCGAAATCAAGTAGGTAACCCAATTATATAATACTTTTATTGGTGGCCGCGACTGTTAAAAAAATGACTATACCTTTACTCATACCCATTTTACGTGAACTTTATAAAGTTTAAACAAAGTGGTACTAACATTTTCAAATCACCGTTGTCAATACTATGAAAATGGTAAAGTGCTCTCACACAGAGCGATCGTTTTGCAGCGTGAGTTCGACTAAGTTATAAACGTTACAAAAATATGTAAATTCATTGTAGGAGCAATTAGCTTAACAGCAACAAAATGTAACTTCTGAAAACTGACCTGCTTAAGTTTTGGAAGTGAAGTTTATTATTTATACGAACGGTTGGACTATGGCCTATGTGACCCTTTATCGTATTTTGAACGTTGTCACAGTAAAAGGCAATGCGGGTTTTTGTATGGAAGGTAGCGCCTTATTTTTCGCCTATTTTTTGGCGCGGCCATCAACCAAACTTGAATATTATAGATCAAAATAAAGTAACAAACAAAACTTGTTATTACATGTAGGTATATTTTTAAACTCAGTCCGAACGGAGATATAAAGGCTTGAAGATGAAAACATATTCATTACGCTTACTTCAAGCCTTTATATCTCCGTTCGGGCTGAGTTTAGAGATATGCTTGGTTAACAAGTTTTTTTTGTAACTTTATTATAAACTATAATATTCAAATTTGGTTGATGGCCGCGCTAAAAAAATAGGCGAAAAGAATAAATACGCAATTTTAAGCATTGGCCTTTATAAGGCATAAAAACTGTTTCTTCTCAAATTCACTTCACAATTCACAATTCAGTATGTCAAGTTTTTTTTGGTCTTCATTTTATATTTTTTACGGATAGAAGACATAATTTTTAAGAAACCAAATGTCAAATTCTGACATTGTTTTTATATTTTTTTTCTTAATGGCCAGTTATTTTAAGTTTACCAAAGAGTTCACAGGTTTTCCAGTGACGTCACTGGACGGACCGAAAAACGAAGTTATTTTCTAAAAATATATGTAATACTTTCATTTTAAAATCTCTGACATAGAAAATATTATTATTGAGACAATTATCTCGAAATGGTTTTCGATTCAGCCCTCCAAAAAAAATTTACATACCGAATTAACAACAAATCTTACAATAAAAACTGTACATGCATTGTCACGACAAATATCTTAAACTTAATCGAATAAACAGCCCCATTATATCGTGCCCAAAGGTGCTCATGGCTGGCTGCTGGCTGCATTGCCTCGCTGGATAGCCAGCGATATTTAGACGAGATATGATCCAGACCCGTAGTCGGTATATAAATACACATTTTCCAACATGACTGCAAAAAAATATTCCGTAGATTAAATTTGGACACTAAAGCACAGAAGCGTGCTTTTAATTCACCTGTACAGAGATATGTAGATCGATAGAAACAACCGACACAGGGGTCACATAGTTCTTTTTTGACAAATACCAAATAAAAAGACCGCCTGTGCTTTATTCACCCGTCCGGTAGTGTCTATCGACTATTGCAGGTTTTATTATCAATTTCAGTGCTTTTTTTCAAATTGGAGTTAGGTTAGTGTTTGATTGCCTTTTACGAGTAAATATTGGTGAAGTATTGGAGGATTTAGAAAACATTCGGTTTTAATCAAACGGACATAACTAAGCAATTATTGATAAATGAAAATTGTTAAGTTTAAGTTGTTTTCTACAGTCTGTCCTTTTGACAATACATTATTTTGTGCTAATACAAAATGACCTGTTTTATCTTTAAGTTATTTTTATACCTATACTGTTTTGTTTTATTATTTTTTATTAACCAATTCAATTCAATTCAAAATACAAACAAAAATAGTTTTTTTGCTTGTTAGGATGTAGGTTGGTACTTTACAAATAATGTATCAAAGAGTAGCGTACGACGATACAAAATATGGTGTTGCATAAAAACCTTTGTGATTATTGAGAGTCCGTAAAATGTTAATGAGCTCGATTGAGCTCTCAACATATCATCGGCTACGATTGAAACGAACGAATACAAATAAGTAATGAAACCACTTTACGATATAACAACGCAAGATATGAAATCCAATTTCTATTATCTAGATAGCATACTAATATTATTGTTACTACACGAATACTATTGTTTTTAACAAGTATAATATTTAAATGCATAATTATGAAGATTAATTGCCTAGATATCATTTTTAGATTTTTATTGAGTTTTATTTATAAGATCCTGTGTGGTAATAACTATAAAGAATCACGTAATGTATCTAATATTTTATTATCTGCCACGAAACTGGTGCGACGAGACAATGTAAGTAATTTATTACCTACAAAATATACTCACAGAGTTTTATTATAATAGGAGCCAAAGCAGATGTCGATTTTTTACAAATCATCGAATGTTGCCGATGGTCTAATTGTATTCCGCTGCATGATTAATGATATTACCTACTATTATTTGCACGTTTGATTCACTGTAGTTTTGTATATGTAAGAATTTTTGAGAAAAATAAATGAGTAATCTTGTACAGATTTTCGTTAATTAGCCATTAAAACTAGGGTTTTCATGTAATTATATTATGCCTTTGAACCACCCCAAACTTTATCGTTAATTAGCTACCTATTAAATAACAAAAGCTTTCTATCGATATCTACGGAAAGATTAAGGTTTCCTTAGAAATTCAATCTTCTAAAGGATTTTGTAGGATCGTTATTGTACCTTTAGTCAAAATTAATTACAGTTGATTAGACATATAAGAATTTGCGAAATTGAATTGTTTTGTAGAATGTTTATAGTTACGATGTTGCTAATTTGTGGGCTGGGTTTGTTTGTCGTTGTTCGATTGTAACATCCTAGTATACGTTATTGTATTGTGATATTTAATCAATCAAGCTTGAGCAGGATTTAAATTTCATTTAATCTATGTTGATGTTTGGAGCCATAATGTAAATTTGTTGCTGTAGATTTTTGAGATTATATTTATCACGGTAGTTTTAAATTGCATTCGCATGAAACACGTATTTACTAGGCATTATCCTGCACGAAATATTCATGAAATATCCTAAGGACGGAAAAGCTAACAATTCAATTTCGCTTTTTAGCTACTATAAGTGTCAAGGTCTAATGATGTACGAACAGTATAAGCTTCAGCATTGAAGGTTTGGCTTCTCGCCAGTTTTCTGAATAAAAGCATCACCTTTGGCAGTTTTGTTGTATCATTATGAGCGATGATGTGACATTTTCTCTTTTATTGTAATACTTATTAAAGTACTTATTTTCTCATTTTGTCAATCATTGCAATGCGTAATACAGCAAAACTGTTAGTACGAATAAATGTGATGATAATTTTGGTTCTTAGTGTTAAAATGAATAATATTTGCACGCAGATTCAGTCAGTATTCCAGAGGGCGAGGATACCGCGACTGGCGCACGCGCGGGGACCCAACGCTCATCAATTCACTGTGGCGCAGTCGACAGCCACTCGGTATCCGGAAACAACTCGGTGAATATCATTTGTTTTCTTCTCCGTTCGTGTTGTGTATGCCGCGCCCGAGGCGCATCTAAAATTAATCAAAACAAGAGGTGGATCTTCGTAATGTGGGTGCCATTCTGGCTGGGAGTACCGGCTACATAGTAGGCCATGAATAATGTACATTTTCTTTTTGGAACTCGCTCTCCTAGCTAATAAAACATGTAAAATGTTCACACTGCAAAAGGAAAGCCAAAATGTGTATTACTTATTCCTGAAGATCGTATTAACTGAAGCATTGATGAAGTTTCGGCGACATGTAGAGATACAATGTACTCGTTTCCGTTTGTGCAGGAAACGCGGAGGTGTATATAGTGTTGGCGCTGCTGATAGGGTTCGTGACCGTGGTGGTGGGGTGCTGGCTATCGGACAACTGCTGGTCGCCGGAGCCGGAGGACATCCTGGCGGGCGGGTGACCCGTGGCGGCGGGCGCGTGCACGCACGTGTAGCGCCCGCCGTCCGCGGCGCCGGCGCCGGACCACGACAGCCCGTCGGGCGCGGGCTCGCTGTCGCCCGTGCTGCCGCCGCCGGCGCCGCCGCCCGCGCGCGCGCCCGCTCTCCTCCACGCCGCCCGGCACCTCTGCCGCGGCGCCTGTCTCGGCCTCCCCTGTGACAGGAGACACCAGCCTCGTGTTTTTTGACCGGAGCCGTTGCAGCGCTCTTGTCGTCTGCATGAAAAAACTAATGGAAATCATATTCCGACTATAGCGAACGGTGCACTGTGTGAAAATGAGTATTGATCGAGTGCGACTTAAAATCCTTATGGATTCCACTTGCAAGCGCATTTTCTAGGAGGATAATGTCCTCAAAGTATTTGTGAAAACGGTGACAAGGTGCAAGAATACGTGTTAATAAACTATAAGAGCTTCGAATAAGATTTTTATGTAGTAGAGTGTATTTATGTAAAATATCGAAATAGCTCTGGTACAAGGTGATGTATCGGTACGGGATTAGTAACGTAGGTTCACTGTATTATTATTGGACCTTTCATAGTAGGCTACGCTTCTAGCGGTCGCTCTAATTTGAATTCATCCGATGTAACCCGACCTGAGCGTGGTGCAGCTACGGTTTCTCTTCGTACCACTGTACTATTATTTCTAAAAGTATGTGCCTTGATACGCTTTCCTCGACTTGACTTCGTAGTATAGAGCGTGTTTTGAACCATTTAGAAGAAATTTCTTCTCTCTGTCTGTATGGACAAGTAATCCCATAAGTGCAATACACATCATGACCGTGCCTTTACCGTTCTATAGACTTTGAGAGGGACGTAATTAACAATAGGTTTTTAAAATACGCTTTCCTCAATGGGAAGTCACCTACCAACGGTTACTTTTGTATTTTTGTAAATGTCCAGCTTTGTTCGTTCCGTTTTACTTATAATAATTAAGACGCAGTTAATAGTAACTAGAGGAAAGTGAGTTAGGACCAAAAGTCTTTTCACTAAAAGTGCGTCAATTGGATAAAATATAACTACCATTGCAATAGGATAAGATACAACATTGAGAGACAACGACATGGGTACATGAGTAAATTTAGAATTTCGATACATTTTATTGGCAATTCTTAAGTATACACGATTATGAATTTGAGTACATCCTGCATCCAATCGATGGCGGATACATACAAGTACTTATATTTAATGTTAGCTTCTTAATATCGCTAGAAAAATTTGTCCATCCAAATTCAGCAGTCAGGTAATTTAAATTGTACTTAGTTAATGTTAATGGTGCCGTCAAACCGAATACACGCATACCCAACCCTACTATATTTGCAACGATTTAAAATAATCATTTAGCAGTTACTTTATGCAACGTGTTAATGAATAAGCGCAAAACCTCATACACCCCTACTTATTTATAACAAAATAATTATAATGAAACAATAATTTCATTGTTTTGATACTTAAAATTTGAAGTTATTCACATTCTAAGTTAAGAGGCAAAAATGATTTGTCATCATTTTAGCTATGAATGAAAGCGCTAACATCCTCATGGATATATTTTAAGAATCTTGTTTTGGTAGTAAGTAGCATGAGTGTGTCCGTGCGGTGGGTTGAGATCGATTTCAGTAAATTTTTAAATTATTCAAACAAATAATTTAAAATTTTGAAAAAAATTACCTATGTTGAAACCATGATGATTCGATTCTGCTCTCGATTCTAAACAAACTACTTTCTAGTTTTGCGTTAATTCATTAACACGTTGTATATTAAAATGCATAGACTACCTACCTATCTACAGGTGACTAGATGGCCAGAGTTTTATTTTAATGTCTTAAAAAACTTAATCTAATTACTTGACGTTTCAATTTCACCTTCAAATGGGTTGCGTATATTATGTATACCTGTTAAAAATCAGTGAATATGATATATTTGTACAGATACCACTTATAAATAGTATAAGACCGAACGAAGTGTATTATAGACGTTAGATTTTAGACGTAGTTAAGTTTAGCTTATAAATAAACTCGTGTTAGAAGCTTTATAACTGCTGCAGTATTCTTAGCTTAAAGCGATATTAGATTAATGTGGTAGGAGCACTATTTACTATCTAAATGTTTTGTTTATTTCGTTTTTTCAAAATTACTTGTGCGTAACGTTTTTATAGGTAGCATTGAGATTTCCGACGCGTTGTACCCTTTGACTATTTATATCTGGACTGGTTACGCGTGTAATTCTACTCACAAACATTTCTGCCACTTTTTGCGGGGGGCGAGGTAACATGAAATCCGCAACTTTGGATTTTATTCCCCATAACTTTAGATTCTAATTTTGAATGTTAAAAATCATGAAAAGTAGTCTCGTGTGAACCCCAAACGTTCTAAGTTCGAAGTTATTATTTCGCAATTATAGGCTGTCTCGTTTAGTAATAAGGTGTAAAATTGAATGTAAATGCACAAGATCAATTGTGCTTATACCGTGGCAGAGGGGAAATGCTACCGCAATGCCAGTCCTTATAATAATTAGTCAAAGGTTGTATGTACCTAATAAAAGTTATATAGTGAAATAATATAAATAATATATTTCACGAATTTTAAAACAGCCGAAAATTCCATAACAATTTCGAATCAAATTTAAAAGATCTGTTTCGTTTATTAATTATCGGCATCAGGATTAAATTCCATTTTAACGAAATCGATGTAATTTCATTTTTAATCATTACCAGCGCGCCCGCGGCTTCGTACGCGCAGGCCACTGACTTTTGATTGAATTAACCGATGAAATAAAGCCAAAATTGAAGTCCAAACTAAACCCTATCATTTTTTGATAACCAAATCCAAATAAGTTTTTAGTGATACTTGCACAAACAAATAGACATGACATTCTAAAAATTGACCCAATGCATTCCATTTTGCAAATATCTTCAATGTACTCGTACATCCACTCGAAGTTTACAATTGTATTATACCTATGTATAGATTGTAAACTCTGAACAGTTAAAAAAACTCGAGAGAGGCTTTAAATTGTTGAATAACGATGTCACGTCTTGCTCTCTTATGTATTCGTAAACTAAATTACAATTACTCGCACAACAGAAGGGCGACGCAAACGAACTTTTAAATTAAGCATTTAATTAAGCGCGTTATTTAAACGATCAATTAACGTTTTTGCAATGTCGTTCTTAGCATTTTACCCGTATGTTCATAGAAAATGTAATTATTAACCTCAAGTTATGTTAAATAGATTTAAAATATTTGTTATAGAATTAAGAAACCGACTGAATAGTCAAAGTTTTTAAGTAATGTATAAATTGTCATACATGATAGGCGATTGTAGATACATTCAATATTATTAAATAATTTACCTGACCGAAATGTTGCAAGTGTGATGTCCCAATGAGTGTGGTCCCGTGCCTCCTTACTTCCATTTTTCATGCTCATTATAAGATCACAATTCGTTTCTTCGCAGAAATTTATTAATTCCGATGCAATGTCTTACAGTACTTTTCGTTTTTTTGCTTTGATTTTGATGTATTTCTTAGCTTATACAGGGCGATTTTTAAACACTTTAAAAATTTTAGGGGTGGTTTAGACCATCAAACTGAACAACTTTTACTATTGGAGCAAACATGAAATCGAAAAAATCTACTTTTCGCTACTCTGCAATGCCTACTCTATTGAAATTTATGAAACAGCCTTATTATTTTTTTTAAATCGCCTAGTTTAATTATTAGCTTCGTAAAATTACTATTTCACATTCACAAAATTATGTGTAGTCACCACATCACGATAGGACCATGAGTATTGAGTACCTGCTCTATTTTTGTGTAAATACTATGTTTGTGATATTCTCGACTTCATCTTTAACGCACAACACATTTATCGAAGATTTGACAAAATTATTGGTGTTTAAATTTTCACACATATATTATTATTATTATTATCAGTCGTGTTTAAAATTGTGTGTCTATTATATATTTCTTCATGTACATGTAAACTTTATACATCTTGTAATTTGATTATTTTTCTCTATGTGATATATTAAGGCACCTACCAGACCCGATGACCTCATTCAAATATTTTCTTGGCTTACTCTCGTATCCAAACTAATATTATAAACGTGAAAGTGAGTTTGTTCCACTTTTATAGCTCAATCATCATGCAATTTAGTATTTATAGACATAGAGTATCCTATGTACTTTTATAAATTAATTCTATGCGAGCGATGTTGTGGGCAACAGCTAGTTAGATTTAATTTAGATGACATTTTTAATTGTACCGTATAAGATTTATGGTTAAATATTTATTTTGTTAATTTTATAATATTATTCGAAACAAAATGGGTCTATAAAATAGAAATACCTAGTCAGAAAGATATCAAAAATGTTTAAATACGAGAAATTTTATTCCACTGATCCTGATCCAGAACCAGACTTTACGGGAGGAAGATTCATGGAAACAACAATGTGGAAGAAATTCCTGTAATCCCTGTATCTACCTACTATAAATATCAACTATTGTATACGTTGATTTGTCACCAGTTTGAACAAAACAGGATTTTTTAAATTTTATTAGTGGGAAATCGGACGAGAGTGTGAGTGTGGTCATGGCAAAGGACGCCTTAATATAAGTTTCTTAACATTTGTAAGGTTTTCTCGTTATTTCACAATATAATGGTGCATTTGTAATTCGCATGTGTGAATATTGTAAATATTATTTATTTGATTACTCGCAAATGTTCATGTTTGGAAGTCTGGTTGGCTTGGCTGATTTAGGAATTGAAGAAGTCATAAGCTCAAAAATAATACATAGCAATTAGATAGGAACTACTTATATACTATGTATGTCATCATTTTGTCACGAATAAATGTAACAATGTCAAAATGACTTTTTATTTTTTGGTTCTAATCAAAGAGATTGTACCTAAAGGCATAGAGTGAGCCATACCAATTGTAAAGTGTCCTCTTTTTTTGACGTTTAGGTTTGAGTGTGTGGTGTCAAGTAGTATGGACATAAGAGGACCAAGTGACATATGGCCTTATGTTTACGGTCACTTTTCACACACACTAGCTCAAAAAAAAGTGGACAGCCGCATAAACAAATATCTATAGTTCCATCTCCTTCTACTATTAAAGGTACGTCATAATACAAAAGAGACTAACTACAATCGTAAATTTATGCGGACTCTATGGAGATCCTTCCTCTGAGGTTCTAATTGGACGAAGTAGGCAATTTAGTATAAATAATTAGTTGAAATAGCTGTCAAAAGATCTAAAAAAAATTGAAGTTAAACAAACCATGACTGTAAAGAACTGCGAAATTAAGCACTAAATGCATGAATGCGATCAAAGCATTGGATCAAGCATGTGAAACATTAAATAGCAACAAAAACGTTTCAAATATTACTATTACACCTTTAAAAAAAATGGTTTTTAATAACCACGAAGGAGAGTACGGCTAGGAGACCGATTGCGCTAATTTAAAACATCGAAGTTCTAATCTTATCCAATTTCAGTTATAATCACATTGCAATCCAATTACTATTCAACTGTGCTGAATTCCGCATCGCGCTAAACACTATGAAACTGACTGACAGCGTTTAACGCTCACGCTTAACAGCTCTCATGAGCTGTACCGTTATTAACGCAATACCAAATGTGTCAAAAGTTATGGTTCGTACCTAGTCCAGACACGGTTCAATCACCGAATATTTACCGCGATTGCAGCCCAGGAGTTTATATACCTACTTACACACTGTTAAAAACAGCTTGTAAGTTTATAAGGTGTAACAAAATTAGCTGAAGCTATTTTAAGGGGATGATCAAACTGAACAACTGTCTCTACGAGACCAATGTCAAAATCGCGATAAAAGAATTGGATGTTCCAATACAAAACTGAAAAACCTACAAGACCTGAATGTATGGGACAGCTGATTTATTTTTCGCGATTTTGTTTTGGTCCGATAGTAAAAGTGGTTACGTTTGATGGTCTGATCAGCCCCTTAAAATAGTTTCAGCTATGTTAGACCTTATGACACAACTTTTGATTGAACAATTTTACAAAAGTTGAATTATAGATACCAACACTATTGTTTTACAGCATGTATATTATCCATGCCGTAAAAAGCCTTGGTGGTCCAGTGGAAAAAGCCGTGGTGGTCCAGTGGCGAGTAACCTTGCCTGCCGTACAGGAGGCGATGGTTCGAAACCCGTCCAGACCGACTCGTACCAATGAGTTTTTCGGAATTTATGTATGATTTGTAACACCACTGGCTTTTCGGTAAAGGAAAACATCGTCAGGAAACCTGCATGCTTCAATTTCGAGGCATGTATTGTACCCACTGTCCATTATAGGTGGCGACGGGCTCACCCCCCGTCACACTGGACAGAGTTTCGGTACTACTGGTGAAACGTGGATGTTCTGAGGTTTCAGAATATCTCTGACAACCCCCTTAGGGAATATAGTCGTGAGCATATGTATGCATATTATCCTACTCTCAACGTCCTCGCTGCTAAATTATCGAGCTATTATAATTTCCTATCACCATTTTACTATTATAATTTTATAGTAATGTGAAATTAAGTGTTAAGCGTTCAAGGCAAACCCACAAGACTTTCAGTAAGCACTTTTCCATAGAAAATATAGGGCATGACGCTCTCGGCAACGAGGGTGACATAGAAAGGCTTTCTCGCCGACATTCACACACCAATACATATAGTATGGATGCCTGCCTGGCGGTATAGGTACGAACTACCAACAGTCTCATCTGCGTTATTAAAAGAACTTTCAATGTTCGCTGTCACCATATATTCACATACCTAGTAGAGATATTATGCACCTCCGTATTATTAAAAACGAAAATCCAAAACCGAATCGAGCAAAAATAGTGAGGTTTTAAAAAAAATCATATCATATTGACAGAGGATTTTCGTGGACAAATTGGCATTGGTCATGTCAAATTAATCACAGTTACTAAAATGGGTATTATTTATTGAAGAGAAAGACAGTATCAAAGAGATTATACCTAATAGAGTGAGCCATACAAATTGTAAAGTATCCAATTTTTTGACGTTTAGGTTTGAGTGTGTGGTGTCAAGTAGTATGGACAAAAGGCACCAAGTGACATATGGCCTTATGTTTACGGTCACTTTTCACACACACTAGCTCAAAAAAAAATGGACAGCCGCATAAACAAATATCTATAGTTCCATCTCCTTCTACTATTAAAGGTACGTCATAAGACAAAAGAGACTAACTACAATCGTAAATTTATACGGATTCTATGGAGATCTTTCCTCTGGGGACAGTATTGTGGTTAATATTGATAGAGTTATATAAAGATATATTCGTACAAAATGGGCATACAAAAAGAAGACCGCTTTTTCTAGTTGAACAATAATATGAACGTAGTCATAAAAATAAAAAAATAAAAATGTTCATAATAGAAACTATACAGGAGAGGCTTGCCGCCATTAATCTGTTCAGTCGGTGTTGTATTTGATATTCGTGAAAAATTGGTTTTAGTGATTTTTGTGACATAATTTCGTGCGGATTGTGAACCAAAAAGTTGCGTAAATCGACCAACATAACAGGAATCTCAAATATATACGAAGAAAGAACAAAAGTTTTGGTGCAAGTTTACTCGTTCATGGTGATTTTGGCGGCAACGCGCGAGCTTACAAAATCGACCACAATTTCATCCTCATCTTTCATCTATCATCCCATCATCATCAGGAGAGTTTTGCACGGGAACCGTGAAGAAAAGGACGGGCTTTGTTTCTTAATTTTCTAAATTCGTTTTTCGTGGCTATTATTTTGTTAATGTGGTGGATTTGTTTAATAATGTGCCATTAATGGAGAACAATATAGTAAAAGTGAAAAATAAAGAAGGCGCTCCCGTTTGATTCGGACAGATCCTTGCGTAAAACTCCCCTCAAAATTGGAATGTGTGTACCACCCTCGCATTTCAAAAGTTAGGTATTAAGTACAAAGAAAAATAACACTAAAGACCAGGCTGTAAGGGCTAGTTCCCATTGCCTTTCCGAAAGGATAAACTATTTAAAAAAAAAAATAGAAACTATACAGGGTCCAACTTAATATGCCAATTTTTAAGAAGATAATCAGACCATCAAACCAAACAACTTTCCCTATATGGAGCCAACATAAAAATCGCGAAAAAAAATCTAGTTTCCATACACAAATGCAAACTTACTCGACCCGAATATGTGGGACAGCGGATTTTTTATTTCGCGATTTATTCAGTCAGCAACTTAAAAGGGACCCTATATATTATACCGGATATCTGATAATACCCGTAATTTGAATCCAAAATCAAATATATAGAACAACTCTACTAGACTAGATGATACTGTAATGCCAGCGCTAATGTAATGAACTTGATTAGAATAAGCTCAACGTTTTGCAGAAGGTTTTTGTAACACACTTAGTTGGGAACCACAAAGTGTCAGAGTTGAAAATTCACAAACGCGAACGTAAATAAATGAAACCACACGAATTTCTTCTCTAGGTATTACCTATGCAGCGTTTTGAGTAGGTAATCTTTTAAAATGCAAGATATTTGCAAACTTTAGAATTTTATAGAGACATTTATATGCATTGTACCTATGCGAAGAGTTTATCGTGTACTAGAGCGTCGATAATCCCGAAACATGAGAGTAAAAGAAACATCTTATAGTTGGGTCTTTGAAAAGGTGTCTTCTTTAATGGTGTTTCATTGCGAGGGATTCTGAGCCAGTGCGCATAACAAAAGGTCACTGACTGGTTTTGTAACTGGTTACGAAGTTAATGTGTCGTAGCTAGTTATTGAAAATAATTATAAGGTGGATGAAAGGCTTTGACTGTGGTATTCATCAAACAACGAAAGTGAAGAGGCTTGTTGGTTCGCACAGACATACACTCACGACCGTATTTCCTTCCTACACCTAAAATCGCCTTTCAAGATTGTAATTGTAGTATGGCTCACTTCTAGAATTTATTAAGGTTTCATCGTTTTTAAAGTGACACGACACTGCATAAGTAAGCTTACCCCTTAGTCGCCTCATACCACACCCAATGGAATAAATATGGTGTTCTATTCATCGGATCAACACGGCGGTTACCTGGTGCTGCTTGAAGCGTGGTGATGTATGGTGCACCCTCACCTTGATTAATATGATCTCACAGTTTAATAGCATGTATGAATTAAAACCAATTTCAAAACAAAGTAGTTGAATTTATTTACATCTTCTTTTTAAAGTCAGGCAAAAACGAAATAGGTTCGCATATTTAATGAAACCGTAGTTCTTTCTTTGTGCTTTCATAAAGTCTCGAGTAGATTGCTCCACTCTGAGTGTGTCTTGAGACAAGTGACAGTCATTAAGACGAGTAGGTTTTGTTCTCACGAAGCAGGTTGACCAATTTGTCCAAAATAAGAGCGGGAAGTGGACGAAGTCGGCTTTTATAGCCTTTGTTTGCTTCGTTATATATTAAGGTTGGGGAGCTGGTAAAGGCCGCGGACAGCAGCTGGCGAACGATTTAATCTAGCCGACTCGTGAATTCAGTGTTCTATCGCTTTTATTGTGATGTGGAACCCGTCGTCCTTTCTATTTCAAAACTAAAACAAAGTCATTTGTTTCTATATGTTTGTATGCTTTAAAAATTACCGATTTCGAAGCAACCGTTGTTACACGATACCATAACTAAATCTTGAAAAAGAGTTTTCTGAAATTGTTCTTGCTCATGAAATTGGTAAGGGTCATCAAAGACATAGGGTCATATGCTTATGACTTATCAATGGACAACATGACGTAATTAATAAAATTAATAATTAACTAAGTATTTAAAAAAAAGGTAATTTAATGACCGTAACAGTATAGGTACGAATAAGGCAGGTTAAAATTTTCGCCAAGTTTGAGCTTTGTAACGTAAAGTAAATGATAATTATAGGGTCCTTTTTAATACGCCTCAGGTTTTTTACAGAGATAAACTCTGTAAGTAGTTAAGAAAATTACCTGCTTGTTTTATTTTTAAGCATGAAATGTTAGCAAATTTTTATTTTAGGTATGGCATGAAAATTCGTTGACTGCAAGTTGACCACTAACTTGCCTCGACCAATCCACTCTGGGCCAATTTAGAGTAGTATGACCCACTCCCTTTCACCCTTATTCGTGAGAGGAGACCTATGTCCTGCAGTGGGATACTACAGGCTTTAACTTATTTACTTTTACATTTTATTTATAGTACTTATATTAGCGAAATTGCAAGCTATTTCCAATGCAATCCGTATTACCTGTGTATAATACCACAGAGTAATAGAATTCTGTGTAAAATAATACCAAGGAATACATAGTAGTACTACATCCTATTAATAATGCGTTAAAACCATAGTGAAATTCTTTGACTATTTATATGTGAACTGGTTACGCGTGTAATTCTACTAACAAACATTTCTGCCACTTTTTGCGGGGGGCGAGGTAACATAAAATCTGCAACTTTGGATTTTATTCCCCATTACTTTAGATTCTAATTTTGAATGTTAAAAATCATGAAAAGTGGTCTCGTGTGAACCCCAAACGTTCTAAGTTTGAAGTTATTATTTCGCAATTATAGGCTGTCTCGTTTAGTGATAAGGTGTAAAATTGAATGTAAATGCACAAGATCAGTTGTGCTTATACCGTGGCAGAGGGGGAATGCTACCGCAAGGCTAGTCCTTATAATAATTAGTCAAAGGTGAAATTACACGCTCGTTAAAACAAACGATGATAGTATGCTTGAAAATTTGTAGTTTAAATACAAAACAAAAAATATGAGATAGAATGATGTAAATATAAATGTCGCATTCGATGCTCGTGACATGCAATAAGGACTTCTTTTGCCAAATAAGCAACTTATTTAATATTTATTTATTCATTATTATTCTTTGTATGAAAGGAAAATGATTACCTAATGCCAACATGCCACAGGTGTCATTGTGGGAAGGACGTTTAATACGTGAGCAGGTAAAGTTCCCTGTATCCGACACTCAAAGCTCTTTCACTTTATCCAACGCAACCCCGGAAAACTAATTTCATGCTATTATACATACCTCATGAATTGCTGAGAAATAGAGGTGATTTTAAGATACATTCTATAAACGGAAAGAGTTCGGAATTGGATTCTCGTGCTCGCGAACTAAAAATGTTTCCTTCAGACTTTTAAGATTGACTGACTACTGTGAAGTGAAAAGTTCGACTTTTATTTTAAACTATCTCAGAATATCGGATCTTCTTGTTCTTTATCTAAATGTGTACCTATCTACATGGTGTAACAAAAGTAAAAAAGAACATTTCAAACTTTTAAGGGAGTTGTTAGGACCATCAAACTGAACAACTTTCACTATAGGACCAACATCGAAATCGCGAAAAAATTCAGCTGTCCCATACATTTAGCTCGAATAGATTTGTAGTTTAGTATAGAACATCGTTTTTTTTTCGCGATTTCGATATTGGTCCCATAGCGAAAATTGTTCAGTTTGATGGTCTAAACTAAACCACTCCCTTAAATGTTCATTTGTATTTTTGTAACACCTTGTATATCTAGTTTTATGTTTAAAAACAGAAAGTATTTAGGGACCGAATTAGTACGTAGATCTAAAACCGAGACATCCACTAACAAATAAATTCTCATAGTCTATATACCCTTGGTATTGGAATGTAAGAGACTGACAATTTTTTTTTTTAATTAGTCACAAGAATAATAATGTATATGACAGTGCCGCTGACGGCTAATTTACTCTCGTTTTACGGTCATACATAATACGCCTGCCACAAAGACCTTTAAGGGACACGTGAAAAGGTAGGTATACTGTGTTTAAATATTAATTACCTACGCAACAACTAGGTGTATGCATAGGTTGGAGTGGGTACTTGGAATTGACTGTGATATTTAGCTTCACATTTGCCCTTTCGGTACTACTAGTGAAACGTGGATGTTCTGAGTTTTCAGAATGTCTCTGTCCCCCTCGGGGAATATAGTCGTGAGAATACGCATGTATGCACATGATGCCCTTTTAACAACTGGATTAAAATGTTACCCATTTATAAAATTTATTAGAGCTGTCTCGATAGAGTCAAGAAGCTTTTGATGACTTCGGCAAATTCGTAAAGTGTCTGAATAGCCGCCCTGGTACGAGTAAATGGATAAGAGTATATAGGAGTAATCTGGGGCGATGCTAGGCTATAAACGCGATGGTCCATATCGGTGCTCTATATCCGTCTCACATCGGGAGAATCTTTCTGGGACGTGTCTGTAACACGAACGGGTACGAGCACACCAATCTGGGAATCACTGGCTGGGATTCTGAATAAAACTCGAAACTGTTCTTTTCTAGATATCAAAAATGTTCAAGTTTTATTAGAGTAGATATAAGTATATAACTTTGCGTGTATGCGGAAGTTTCTATTATATTGATAAAATGTATGAGATCATCTAACGCTATCCTTTTCGTTTTTTAGGGATCCTTAGTCAACAAGAAACCCTTATAGTTTCGCCATGTCCGTCCGTCTGTCCGGCTGTCCGCGGCTTAGCTCAGAGAAGAAACTAGAAAGCTGTAATTTGACATGGGTATACACATTTATCACGCCGACAAAGTGGTAAAATAAAAACGTAAAAATATTTTTTTAGGTTACCTCCCTTACACGCAAAGTGGGGATGAAATATTTTTTTTTCTCGTATATCCCATGGCGTGGGGTATCGTCTGATAGGTTTTTAAAAATATTGAGGGTGAGGGAAAACGAATTCATAAATCTTTCGATTTAGGGATCTGTTAGCGAATTATTAACCTTTAAAGTGAAAATTTTTGTGAGAGTCAAGTGCCTACCCTGCGCATGGTCTGACACGCACTTGGCCGGTTTTTTAGTGTATCTTACACTTCAATTTATCTTGTTTAGGTATTTGAGGTGGTGTTCATCTTTGGTGACTCATGCATGTGTGGTTTGTTTGTTTTTCGTTTCTTCTATTTAGTTGTACTTGGGCTTATATCGAATTTGACGAAATAAGAATAACAAGGACGAAAGAAGAAATCTATTCCTGTGTAAAAATTTATATGCTAGAAAGAAATTGTACGAATACGAAGCATACATTATTTGTATCACTCACTCATTAATAATTCGTAAGGTCTGTCCAAGCTCTGTAATTTTAATCCGTAGCCCAAGAGGAAAACTTTGTTTCTACTCCGTACTAAACGAGGTTCTGCCCAGGTAAGTAAATATCAATTGTGTTAATCTGCACAGACAAATATCCTATTCAATTTTTAAAACAAGTATATATAAATAAATAACGCTTACAGGGACATGATTTGTTAAAACCCCAAAAGAAAGCTACTAGGCTTTTTTTTATTATGGAAACCATACCATACATACAACAACCACACAAACATGTAACATCCATGACCAAACCGGGATTCGAACCCAGGACCTTGAGTTTGGCAGTCTGGCATGGTAACCAATCGGTCAAAAGAATGTATTTACTCAAAAGAACATTGTTCGCTTACATGAGTTTTGTTAATAAAAACAATTAGGTATTGTGAGTGAGATTGAGACAATATAGAACAGTGTTAAAAAAAACGTTATAAATAAAATACGTCCCAGCAGAAAAAAACAATAATAACGCAGTAAACACCTTCTAATGGTTAATAAGTATAATTGTAGTCTCAGTGTATAATATACAAATTTTAATATTTAGTAGGTACCAATTTGAACGTAATTAGTTTTCGGTGTTTTGTTCTTGCTTTTACATTACACCCGTTGTTTTCGTTAAAACATATGTAGTAGGATAGTAAATAACACCTACGCAAACTTTCTAGAACGTATTACAACATGAGTAAATATCCTACAGAGAGAAAGCGACACACGCGTGATCATTTTGTGTGCCTGGTCCCACAGAGACAAAGCTTTTTGGAGCTTACAAAATGATTTAGTGACTTGCTCGCCTAATGTCTCCCATAGATTTGATTTGATTGTCCACTAGCGCGATTGTGGCGAAGCGAAGCTTTCTCTTTGTGGGGTATTTAGTCATGTAGTAATGCTCATAGATGACAAACAAATGTGTTTATTTCAAATCATAACTTACCTTGTAAATATGAAAGTAAATTTGCTTGCTTGCTTTTATTTCATATATCTTGCTGAATAATACAAAATTTGAGACACGCATTTTTTTTTTGCTGATCTTTCAAACTGAACAACTTTCTCTAGGTAACCAACGCAAAGTCGAAATCTCGAAAAAAAAGTTTGATGGTCCATACATTTGGGTAGAGTATGACAGTTTTACATGGAACAACAAAAATTTTTCTGGCGTTTTTGGCGATGCCTCGCTTGACTAGCTCATTATCTCCGTTATTTGACGATTTGCGTTAGGCCACCACTGACTTCACTGACACCACTGACTTCCTGATCCTGACGTCGTTCTCTATATTTTCCACTAACTCACATGTATGTATGTAGTTAGATTAGTTCTAAAGATATCGATATAAAGGTGCGCTTCCGATACCAGCGGCCGATGCGACTAAAGCGTGCGGCTCGCGGCCGACGGCCGATGCGACAATACTAGTTACTATGAAAACGTATGGCGCCGCTTCCGATGCCAGCGACTGACGCGTGCGTCAGACGCGCGCGGCCGATGCGATAGACATATGGCATATGACATAACCACGCGTCAGACGCGCGCGTCAGTCGCATCGGCCGCTGGCATCGGAAGTGCACCTTTAAATGCATAACTGCAAATTTTTTTTTTAAGTATCGTATCTCAATTTATGGCTTCTAGCCAGTAGGAAAATCCAGATAAATACAAAAATGCCATTGGGTGGACATATTTTTTTTTATTTTCCAAAAAATTCTGCGTTATTGAAATATAATCAAAGGTTAAAAAGTTTCTAAACTGAAAACAGCTTGTTCTGAGAAACGGAAAAAATGAGATAAGAGACTTAGTAAAAATGCGAGAGACGAGTTGTTTAGTTTGATAAAAAGCCATCAACATGTTAAAGGACCCTATACGAGTACGTTTCAAAGTTATTTAATTTAAAATCAAAACAAACCCTTTATATTATTTTCTTTGACACTGATATTAATACTCGAACTTTATTACCTATTACTGAGAACTTTATTACCTTAACAACAATCAAAATAAACGTATGAAGTGCCGTCACTTGCAGAAGCACAGACGGAGGCCAGGAAGTCATGATGCAGGATCAACGAACCAAACACGTCAGTTGCTTAAGGGAATATTACTGTTGGCGCGCTCCATACAAACGAAGTCTGGGTATATTTTCAATACTAACCAATTAAAGTCACTGAAATATTTCAGAAACAATCTAGAATGTTTTAAAGTTACAGTGCCTCAAAGATTTCCATACAAATCTTAAATTAAACCTAGCATTGAAACTGTTTTTTTAACGAAAATCGAACAAGATAGAGATCGCATAGAGATTTTTTCTAGATTGTTTCTGCAAAATTTCATTGACTTTAATTGGTTATTATTGAAAATATCACCAGACTTCGATACGCATTCGGAATAAACTTCTCTTAACACAGTTAGTAGCTTTATCGTTATCACACTGATCAGATCACATTAACTTAATTTGATACCAACGCTATTAAATAGCCTCAATTTATTACTGTCTCGCAATATTACCAAATTAACATTTAGGTTTGCAATTAACATTCAGGTTTATGACTTCCTATAAGAATGTGAAAAATGAAATTGCATTCACTGTGTTTCTCAAAAAGTATATTTTCTAGACTATTTTTATTACTTTGTTTGGGCAATTTAGCATAGCATAGCATAGCGTAGCATATGCTCACGACTATATTCCCCGAGGGGGCAGTCAGAGATATTCTGAAACCTCAGAACATCCACGTTTCACCAGTAGTACCGAAACTCTGTCCAGTGTGATGGGGGGGTGAGCCCGTCGCCACTTATAATGGACAGCGGGTACACTACATGCCTCGAAATTGAAGCATGCAGGTTTCCTCACGATGTTGTTGGGCAATTTAGACATATTAAAAGGGGCAAATATTTTGAAATTTATTCGATTTCAGATATTTTAGGAACCTAATTTTCTACCAACTTGGCAATGTGAGCCTTACTTCCCGTAGTGTTTCTCTGAAAATCTATAACCTAGATTTTATACACAATTTTCTGTGAGTCCAAGAATACACTGAAAATGATGAAACTTATTGATTTCCAGTTTCAATGATAATGACAACTCAAGGGTTAACAAAAATTAAGGCACTAACGCGAGGTAACGTATGAAGTGATGTCACTTGCAGGAGCACGGACTGAGAGGCCAGCAACTTATAGTGTACGATCAACGAACTGAACACGTCAGTTGCTTTACGAAGTTAGTCGTTTTATCGTTATTACACTGATCACATTAACGTTATTTAATACTAAAGCTATTAAATAGCCTCAATTTATTAAAAAAGTTTCTCTTAATAATTCCCCAGTAAAAAACAGCAATTAACATTAACGAAACGAACCATGACAGATTATTAAAATCGTTCAGATTTTTATATCAGTTTATGTTTTTTTTACTATTAATTAACTACATGACGGTACTTTCCCTTGCCTGACGTGCAGGAGTCGATGGTTCGATCCCCGTCCAGGCCGACTCGTACCAATGAGTTGTTCGGAATTTATGTATGATTTGTAACACCACTGGATTTTCGGTGAAGGAAAACATCGTGAAGCAACCTGCATTCTTCAATTTCGAGGCATGTATTGTACCCACTGTCCATTATAAGTGGCGACGGGCTCACCCCCCGTCACACTGGACAGAGTTTCGGTACTTCTGGTGAAACGTGGATGTTCTGAGGTTTCAGAATATCTCTGACTATCCCCTCGGGGAATATAGTCGTGAGCATATGCATGCATGCATACTACAGAGATTTTCACAAGATCTTATACAATTCAAGATCTTATACAAGGCGTAGGCGTAACAAAACACCCTAGTAATATTTTAAAGGGTGGTTTAGACAATAAAACTGATCAACTTATACCATGGAGACAACGTCAAAAAAATGTATATTTGCTGTCCCATACATTTGAGTAGAATAGGTACTGCAGTTTTGTATGAAACAGCAGATTATTTTATAGAGATAAAACTTTCGCTTTTTAGACTTAAAACCACCCCTTTAAATATTACTAGGGTGTTTGGTTATACCCTGTATACAGGGTGTAAACTCAGGATATTTCAAAACATCAAACTGAACAACGTTCAATAAGGACCAAACATTGAAATCGCGAAAAAAATCTGCGGTTCCACACAGTTGGGTCGAGTAGCCGTTGATGTTTTTATGGAACAGGCAATTATTGTTATTTCACGATTTCTCGGTTGGCTCCATAATAAAAATGGTTCAGACTCATAGTCTGAAGCACTCCCTTTAACGTGCAACGTATTTAATTCTACACCCTGTTTAATTCAAACTGTAGATATTAATAATAAATAACTTTCTCAGTAATCCGTTTTTCGAGCGAGTGACGAAACTTTTAAACAAGGTTAAGCCCGAGATACTGGATTTCAGAAAATTCCTGACGAAGTTAGTCCCAAGTTAATTTCACGTTATCAACTTTGATCTTTTGTCTTATGTTACGCAAAGGCCATTCTTATACAGGGTGGTCCAGACCAGATGACTTGGGGAACTACCAGGACACCCACTAGAAGAAAAAAGATACTTTCTTTTTATTTAGATTAATTTAAAATGTGCGTTTAAAATCAACCAATCGAATACCAATCGGACAGCTTTTTTGTTTTTGAGAGTACAGTTAATAAATTAAACACAAGGTAAAAACAATTGCGAAAATTTTCATTAAAAAAATTAAAAATAAAGTTATGTTCCTCAAGATAAAAAAAAACATTTTCTTGTAATCGGGCGAGAACCTATTTTTCCCTGGCCTGTTAGGTCCCCAAGTCAGAAATCTAAAAAAAAAAACATTTTCCATCTGGAATGAGTCACCCTATATAGCTCGGCAAGCTCGTATTACAACGAGAATAGCTTAATAATTTTTTCAAAATGTTGTGTAGATAAGTAAAGTACCGATCAAGTTATCATATAAAGAAGGTAATTTTTGGTAACAAAGTAGCGGCGGTTATTAACTCGCCTGTTAGTGAGTTTAACTAACGGTTATTGGGATGAAGCCAACTCGTCTACAAGTGTTATACAATGCGGATATCGATGCTACAGATTTGAATATAGAGACGACTATTAAACGCTTGCAACCCCGCTTTAAGATAAACTGTTTTTTGTATTGGGGCTTTTAACCATGAGGTTATGTCAGCCCCATTGTGCCTTAACCTTGAGACTCTATACAACGTGTTAATGAATAAACGCAAAACTATAAAATAGTTTGTTTAGAATCGAGAGCAGTGCGTAGGGTTCCGTAGTTTCAAGTCACAATATACGGAATTAGAAGGGGGCTTTTTGTTTTATACTACGGTTTAACGGCTAATAAAGTCAAAAAAGTACATTTTACAAGTTGGTCGACTATTACTCGTTAAATTGTAAAGCCTACTTAGCGGTAATAGTTTTTCTTTTAACTTCGTTATATACACAACTGCCCTGATTTTTTTCACGTATCCAGAAACAGCCGTTCAGCTGACAGGGGGGGGGGGACACTTGATTCTAACAAACATTTTCACTTTAAAGCTTAATATTTCGCTAACGATCCCTAAATCGAAAAATGGTTTTCCCACACTGACAATATTTTTAAAAGACCTATACAACGATACCCCACATCATGAAATAGGCGAGAAAAAAAACTGTTTTCCCCACTTTTCGTGTAGTGCCCTAAAAAAATGTTTTTTAATATTTTATTTTACTACTTTATTTATGTCAAATTACAGCTTTCTAGTACTAAGTGTCTCTGAGCTAAGCCGCGGACAGACGGACGGACGTGGCAAAACTCTAAGGGTTCCTTGTTGACTACGGAACCCTAAAAACTATTTGTTCCTAACCCCCTTTTCGTTGTATGGAAAAAAAATTGTTTCTCCTTAATTACCACATTTTTGTTTTTGGTTTACTGTTATCTATCTTCGTGCTAAATTTCGATTCAATACGTTCAATAATGAGCGAGTAATGAGGCGGGGCACACAGACAGACAGACAGAATGGACGAAAGTATAAGGGTTCCTTGTTTGACTACTATATAATATCGCGTCTGTGGGAGTTAAAGTGTTAAGCGCTTTAATAGTTTAAACTATTATAAAACTGAAACATATATATGTCTTTACATTAAAGATATTTTCAAGAAAAAGGTATGGTTTTTAAGTGACCCTGACACCAAAATAATCTTTTTTTAGAATGTTTGTCTGTCTGTCTGATTGTTTGTTTGTGTGTTTGTAACAGCATCACGCAAAACCTACAGAACCGATTTTGATAAAATTTTTTTTGCTTGATAGTTTATAATTTGAATTAAAATCTGGTAAGTATATCATTTATCTCGCTACGATGACGGGAACCTTTGCGGACGAAGACGCGGGTAAAAGCTCGTTAATTATAAAACGGTAACAGAAATGTGTTTTAGAATTGTTGTCAGTCTGTTTGTTTGTTTGTTTATTTGTTTGAAATAGCATCACGCAAAAACTACTAAACCGATTTTGATGAAACTTTTTTTGTTTGATTGCTTATGATCTGACTTAAAATCTGGTTTATAATTTGTGCGGACGAAATCGCGGGTAAACTCTAGTAGTTAATATAAATGATTTATTAATGCATTTTGACGATCCGTTTGGTATCATGGTTACCACGTCCGGCTGCCAAGTCAGAGGCTCTGTGTTCGAATACAGAATTCGGTCATAGATGTGTCGTTGTTGTCTAGTTTCCATAATAAAAAACCTTATAGCATCAGATTGGAATCAGATATCTGCTACGGTGTAGCTACATAAACTACTACGGCGTAGCATGGTCGTAGCAGATTAACTGCTACGACGTAGTACTATTTTATTTTAATTTATAAATTAGGCTCAGTAACAAGGCACAAACTAATACATTCAATGTTGTTGATACTTAATTAACTTCGTTCTAAATAACAATCAAAACATTCCATCGGAAAATAACTGTTGGCAATTTCCAATACGAATCAAAATTCACAAAACAATCAAGAACTTATACGGTACCTATTTAATTTCCTACACAATGTATATTGTTTTAATGGAATAAATAAATGAAACAAATGAAATGAAATTAAAATTTAAAAAGCGGTCAAGTGCGAGTCGGGCTACTCGCGCACCGAGGGTACCGTACCACACCACACAACTTATTAACTTACAGTTTTTTTTCTTTCCTGGGACTTTCAGCCCGAGACCGACTGACACTTTTTATTATTTTTTGTTATATTGTAGAGCTTTCCCTATAATCAGACCAAGTTTGACGCTTGTATGTATTACCGTTTTACGATAGAGCGAGAAGAAAAAACGTTGATAAAAACTAGTTTCTTGTATGAGAACCCCCTTAATTTAAACTTTTTGACATTTTATTATGTTAGCAAATTCGCCATAATAACGCACTTTCTATGAAAATTTCAACTGTCTAGTTATTACGGTTCAAAAGTACAGCCCTAAATAGGTAGGACAGACGGGCAGACAGACGGACGGAAACGTAGGCCTAAGAATTGGGTCCCGTTTTCACCACTTGGGTACGGAACCCTAAAAATCCCTTATTCATTCCTAAACCGTTCGTCGGACTGCGATGAAACATTGGTGAGTTGTTGCGAGCACAATCGGAAAGGTATCTAACTAAAAAAAAAAGAGGCATTGCAATTGCATGCCGGGCATAGCATAGCTAGTCTCTACTATTATAACACTTTTTGGATATTTTGTCTGTCTGTTTGTTAACGCAAAGTCGGTACAGATGAAGTCGCGGGGAAAAGCACGTAGTAAATAAAACCGTAACGCTAACATTTTGTAAAAAATAGTCTGAATAACGCACTCATCTAAATTCTAAAGACTTACATTAACCGGTGGCGGCGGGCTCACTCCCCGTCACACTGGAAAGAGTTTCGGTACTAGTGGAACGTGGATGTCCAGAATATCTCTGACTACCCCCTCGGGGAATATAGTCGTGAGCATATGCTATGCTATGCTACATCAACCGGTACTTATACTAGCACATGTCTACTAGCACACTTTTAACGGATTTTTTTCAGAAATTTTATAGCAAGACACTAACAAATCCTCTCCACAGCCTGTCTGTGATAACTCGGCGGGGCGCGGAGGGTTCGGGGCGTGACGTGAGTGAAATCCAATAGATAAACCAGACCATATCAAAAGTTGCAATCCCGGTGGAGATATCATTTTTTATTACGTATTCGTTCGAACAGACTTTTGTGCAAATCGAAAAATATGCTAAAAGTTTTCTGGCCGTGCTCAGGAAAAAACATTGCTTTCATTTTCAAATTAATCTTTTAATTTTCATTTTATTGTTACAAAAAGAAGATTATACCTACGTGTGTACATCTCCTATCACTCAATAAATAGGGAAAAATTAAAAAAAAAAAAAGATTTAGGGATCCGTTAGCGAAATATTAAGCTTTAAAGTGAACATTTTTGTTCGAGTCAAGTGTCCCTGTGTCCCCCCCCTGCCATCTAAACGGTTGTTTCTGGATACGTGAAAAAATTCACGGCAGTTACACTATAACGAATTTAAAATTAAAACAATCACTGCTAAGTAGGCTTTACAAGTTAACGAGTTGTAGTCGACCAACTAGTAAAATGTTTTTTTTAAACTTTATTAGCCGTTAAACCGTAGTATAAAACAAAAAGCCCCCTTCTAAGTCCGTATATTGTGACGGACAACTACAGAAGCCTACCCTGCGCGTGGCCCGACACGCACTTGGCCGGTTTTTATTGTATATTTTTGTTATGAATTGCGATGTTTACAAGCTGTAAACAAAATATATCCTTGAAAATCACAGGTGAAAAATTTATATTTACTACCGTAAGATAATATATTTACTTATAGTATAGATCTCACCGGACGAAGCTGGCGTGCGGGTCGTTAGAAATAAGTTTAAAATTAAATTCTTAAAGGTATTATTACAAAGGGCCCTAAGTACATTTTTAGTTTAATGTTCTGTCAAATAAACAGTTCGTCCTTTTCGTCATAGTCTAAACTAAAAAGCGAATACCTAAAATGTCACTTTTTTTCTTTTGGCTTATTTTTTAGCGCGGCCATCAATCAAGCTTGTATATTATAGTTCAGAATAATGCTACAAACAAAACTTGTTATAGCAAGTATATTCCTAAACTCAGTCCGAACGGAGATATAAAGGCTTGAAGTAAATGTAATGAATACATTTTCAACTTCAATGGCTCGGATGGCCTTTAATGGTTCGGACGGAGTTTAGGTATATACATGCAATAACAAGTTTTATTTGTTACTTTATCTTAAACTAAAATATTCAAGTTTGGTTGATGGCCGTGCCAAAAACAACGGCGAAAAATAAGGCGCCAACCTTCCATACAAAACCCGCTTTGTCTTTTATTGATGTTATTAAATATGGGGAGCCATTAGTCGGGTATCTTAGAGAAAAGACGCAATCTGTAAGTTCAGCTGAAGAAAGCGGGGAAAGGGCTCCCCCATCCCGGTCCGCGGCCTGGTTAAATTCATTATTCAGAGAAATAGCGAGCGTAACTCATCGTGAGGCGTGGCACGGCACCATTACCTACATTATACTGATCTGATTCATTGCAGGCTCCCTTATTACCGACCACTACTGTATCAATATTTACCAACATGCGTAACACGCTGCGAACTGCTATAATACAAGCGATCTGCCCCAGTTTAGACCAGGTGGGATCTAAAATGTAATTAAATATATTATACACAAACCTTTTGAAAGAAATTCTCTAAATGATTGTGAAAACCGTATACCGTATCAATACGTTGCGTGGTTTATAGAAGAAGTAAGCGGAGAAACATAAATGATAAGTACAGATGCAGATAGAGTACGTTGTTCTGTGTATTACTATTTAGAGATAGAGATGTTTCACGCACGTAGATAAGATTTGATAATTATATTTATAACATGCCTATAGTTATCAATCTATCTATAGTTATCAATTTTCCACCTGTGATTTTCAAGGATTTATTTTGTTCAAAGCTTGTAAACATCGCAATTCATAACAAAAATATACAATAAAAACCGGCCAAGTGCATGTCGGGCCACGCGCAGGGTAGGCTTCCGTAGTTGTCTGTCACAATATACGGACTTAGAAGGGGGCTTTTTGTTTTATACTACGGTTTAACGGCTAATAAAGTCAAAAAGTACATTTTACAAGTTGGTCGACTATTACTCGCTAACTTGTAAAGCCTACTTAGCGGTGATAGTTTTCCTTTTAAATTCGTTATATACACTAATGCCGTGAATTTTTTCACGTATCCAGAAACAACCGCTAAGCTGGCAGGGCGCACACTTGACACTTGACTCTAACAAAAATTTTCACTTTAAAGCTTAATATTTCGCTAACGGATCCCTAAATCAAAAAATGGTTTTACCACACACAAAATATTTTTAAAAGACCTATCCAACGATACCCCACATCATGGAATAGACGAGAAAAAAAATTGCATCCCCACTTTTCGTGTAGGGGAGGTACCCTAAAAAATATATTGTTAAAGATTTCATTCTGCCACTTTGTCGGCGTGATAAATATGTATACCCATGTCAAATTACAGCTTTCTAGTACTAAGCGTCTCTGAGCTAAGCCGCGGACAGACGGACAGACGGACAGACGGACGGACATGGCGAAACTATAAGGGTTCCTTGTTGACTACGGAATCCTAAAAATTCTTATCTTAAAGTTGAGGCCGATATTACTCATTGCACAATGTTGTGTATCTGAGACAAATCTACAAAAAAAAAATTATGAATCAATTAGTTTTTCTAGCTAATTTAATGTGCAGTTTCGCTCATTAACAATATTACTGTAAGAATAGCAATTTGTCTTAATGTTCAGTAGACAGAACAATAACATTTTGAAGACTTTTGAGTTCACGGCTCTCGGCAACAAAGTTTTAAATAGTCTACTCGAAGACGGTAGCAGGTCCTCCCTAATGGAAAAACTTTCGCATACGTATATTAATGACTTGTAAGCTTATTATACGACGTTGATTAGTATTTTACACCTTTAATTTCAGTTAATTACGCCCGTCGTGTTTCGGGAAAACTTTCTAAGGCTTTTCATTCGGTCTAGCTATTTAAAGTTTCTTAAAACTTTTCTTTGACTTTAGAAAAACAAAATGGGCCTCTATAAATGGTTCATTAATATTTCTTTGAGAACGTGTACGGTCTCGCTTTAGAAGTCCATTCTCTATTCGTCAAGAGTCGGTCGGGCTCTAGAATGCAAACATTTGCTCACGAAGCCAGAGATGTAGCATGCATGAACCTATCGTGAGATTTTAATTTTGCGACCCCCAAGACTTATGTTCTAGGAAGAGAAACAATATAAGTTTGAAATTTTAGTTCGTTTTAACTTTATTTAGGGTTCGGCACAAATTTTGTTTTTTTAGTTAGGGACGCCGCCGTTCCTAATATGTAAGGGCGCCTTTCGTAATCAAGTGTAAGTTTTTTTAAATGTGATTTAGCATCATGTTTTATGAGTAATTTTGTGTGCCTGTGCCCCAGTGGCTCGGAGGCTGACATGTGGGTAAGTAAAGTGCGTCCCCCTGAGGGTTGCGCCCGTAGAGGTAGAAGGCATAGAGGGAAGTACTTGTTTTGTCTTATTCAACCAATAAGAGATGGCTATAGCAAATTTGCTCTAGTTAAAAAAGGAGATCGCTACCTTATTGCAATCTTTATATACGTAATCACATTTTTGTACTACGGCTGAGCATACGTGCCCATCCAAGAAGCTCAAATATATGTAAATTGCTTAGGTAAATTGTATGTCTCCAACTTCATATTGCTGTCTCATACGCGGTTACACTGACGTTCTGTCTACTAACGTAAGCGAAACTTCTTAGTCATTGGTTGCGCCCATGGATTTAGAATGATAAAGGATCCTCCTTCCAAGCATGGAAATACGAAAAATGACCATGGCGGTCGGTAATGTTCAACCTTCTTTCGTACTTCGATGTTTCAAACTTTAGGTTTGTCAACAATTTAATGTTTGAACAAAAATTAAATAAAACTATTTTATTTTTATATTCGTAGTTGGATTAGTAAGAGACAAACCAACAACAACGATGAAAACGTACGAAAGAAGGTTGAACATTACGGACCCCCAAGGAGTATTTTCATGTTTCACCACTTGTTAGGCAGTCTGTATAGACAATACCTATTTCCAGCTTCCTGGTTGCGCCCCTTGCAGCCGCCCGCTTGGCCAGTCCCTATCTACGACGCTGCACGAAGGAGCTAAGCTAAGCTAAGATGTTTTCAGCCGGGAACCTGTCTGAAAACATCTCGCATTCATCAGTAAAACCAACCTTGAAAAGAAAACTGTTGCGAAAGTTGGAAATGTTACCTTGGAACGTAACTGTTTATGTTTGTTCCAAGATATCTACTGACAGCTACACATACAGTATTATTTGTATTTAACCACTTCAATATAAACAGATGTTTCGATATTTTAATTCGAACTAAAAATTCGTCTAATAAAATTGGCATTAGTAAAACGTAAGAATAAAATGTAATAGCTAAATAAAACGTAAAACCATGTTTTATAATACTAATATGGATTAGCTAGCCGCTTTTTTCATATTCAAATATAGCTGTAAAAACTGGCCAAGTGCGTGTTGGGCCACGCGTAGGGTAAGGTTCCGTAGTTGCCCGTCACAATATACGGACTTAGAAGGGGGCATTTTGTTTTATACGAGTACTACGGTTTAATGGCTAATAAAGTCAAAAAAGTACATTTTACAAGTTGGTCGACTATTACTCGTTAACTTGTAAAGCTTACTTAGCGGTGATAGTTTTCCTTTTAAATTCGTTATATATAGGTACACTAATGCCGTGAATTTTTTCACGTATCTAGAAACAACCGTTTAGCTGGCAGGGGGGGGGGGGGACACTTGACTCTAACAAAACTTTTCACTTTAAAACTTAATATGTTGCTAACGGATCCCTAAATCGAAAAATGGTTTTCCCACGCCCTCCCCAATATTTTTTATAGACCTATCCAACGATACCCCACACCATGGGATAGACGAGAAAAAAAATTGTCATCCCCGCTTTTCGTGTCGGGAAGATATCCTAAAAAAAAAAAATACAATATTAACTTTGTATATAAAAATACGAATAAATCCTCTGTGGACGTCTTTTTTTAGTCACATGATTTGTTATCATGTCTACTAGTCGGGATAATCTACGGATTTTTGTATGGAGTAGGTAGCATTAATTGCACTTTGAGTGATAATTTGGAATGTAGTAGATACATACCTGAAAAACATAAATTGTCAATAACCCCTGATTTTACATTGTTTATTATAGAATAATTAAGGCATTTACAAAACATTAAATTTAGGTATGAACAAAAAATGGAAAACGGGTGATTTTGTACAGGATGGCTTCGTTCTTTACGTTCTACATATAACAATATTAATCCCCGGTTAATATAGTAAATTTGAGTAGATAATTAATATATTGTGAGTCTTCAAAAATTATAACCTCAAAACTAAATTATTTACTGTTTGTTTGTACACATTAAATTTGCCTTGTGATAATTAATTGTCTCTTTTGCTGGTATGCTGGAAGAAATATAATTAGAAATAAGCATGCGCTTTCCACATTTATATCGATTTCCAGGTATTTCTCAGCTTCCTGAGCCTATATATCGACGAAATCTCGACAAAAGTGTTATAAACTAACAGTAATATTAGTTCAAACACAATTTAATAAAGTGTCTTTAATGCAATCTCAAACCTTATTTTTGCTAGACTATACTGGAAATGGACAACTTTAGTAGTCACTCGGTACTACTACCCAAAGTAAACTAATCCGACAGTAAATTTTTTTTTTTTTTGTAAAAACTTTAATATCTATTGGTTTAGCCTTTTCTAAAATTCTTTATAAGACATGAATAACCAGAATCAGTCCCTACCCAATTGTCATAGCAAATGCTCACGACTATATTCCCTGAGGTATTTCAGAGATATTCTGAAATCCATGTTTCACTAGTACCGAAACTCAGTCCGGTGTGACAGGGAGTTAGCCCGTCGCCAATTTTAATGGACAGTAGGTACAATGCATGTCTCGAAATTGAAGCGTGTAAGTTTCCTCACTATGTTTTCCTTCACCGAAAAGCCAGTGGTGTTACAAAACCAATTGAGATCCTTATAAAAATCCAACGTCACTAGGAATTCAACCTTCGGATCGCTGAGTAGACAGGCCCAGTCACGTAGTTATGAAGTAGTTAACGTAGGACCCCTAATGAGAAAGTACATTGTGTCACAAAGTTCGTCTTCGTCCGTTACTTTAATAAACAACTTCCAAAGACATGATAGCCAACAATATCAGAGAGTTTGAAAATAACTTTTCTATTTCAGTCGTCGCAAGCAATTTTACCAGTGCAGCTGTGGCAGATTGTTAGCGTGGTAGTTTGATGCTATTTTTCAACCTTTAACACTTCAAGTTGAAAATACATTTCCAATAGAACTAATTATTTCGCTAACATGGTTCCTAGTCATTATTAAACGTGATGTGTAGAATGTGTAGAACCAACAATATCAACGAGTGTTGATTGTCATCATAAACAACCAAACGCGTTTGAATCCCCGGGCATATTCAATAACACGCTGCAATCGGCCGAGCCCCGCAAACCGGAAAATCAATTAACACAAGTTTGTAGGGAATATGTGGAGTAGGTCCTAATAAATATTGGGGGCGCATGTACGTCACGCATGTTTCATGAGGGTGCAACTTACCGGCACGCTGGCCGCTGTTTGTCAAGTTTACGAGCTGACAAACTACCCACGTCCTGCCACTATCAGTTGAATTCAGACCACTAACTCGACGCATTAAAAGAGCTAGTAAACTTTTACCTTTTTTTTAAATTTACGACATGTTTATTTGGGAAACTGCAACAAAGTTCACAGTATAAATCGAATAGAGTAACTTACCTATCCATACAAACAAAAAGAACTGGAAACTGCACTGGATTATACTGTCAATAGTTGTATCTACATCCAACTTCCAAGTTACATCTAAGTGCCTGTGGTGGAATAGAGAGGATTTTCCCGGACCAGTTAATATGCCCGGTCAGTAACAGTTAACAGTTTTCATCGGAACTTGGTTGTATTTGGACGTTTGTAGATGTACATCTCTAATGAAAACTTCGATAGTGCAATTTAGGAATCGTAATTTGATTTATTGAATCATGTGTACGGGCTAAAGAATACACAAATGTTGCATTTTCAATGCTTCAATACTCTAGGAACTACTTAAACGTATTCTTCCATGTATGTTTATTATTATAAGCGGAACTATAACACAAAATCTCCTAAGATTTAACAAACACCAGTCCGAATGTTAAGCGAGAGATACAGCATGAAATAAACAACTCATACTCATAAATACTTTTCATCTAAGGCCACATACGACCCGGTAATTTTCTACAACAAATCCTCCTAGTCCAGGGCTCCCCCCGCAGCCCGCAGCCCGGAGCAAGCCTCGCGTTACACGGACTAACGCGAATTATCTCCACCCGCACGCAATATTGACATTCCCTTTTTGTGCTCCGCCGAAATATAATAGGACATCAGACATCGTGCCGCTCATTAGCCACTCTCATTTTTTTCTCATAAAACGGGGAGGATCGTCGTTTCCTTGAGATCACACAACGCGATAAATATTTAAGCGCAATTCTGTTGGGCGCGGCAATAAAAAAGGAATCCTGTGGCCTTTTTAAAATTTAAAATAGGTAAAGTAAAAAGTGTAGTTGGCTTTAGGTATGAGTTTGTTTAGTGAAACGACAGGTAACCGCAGTTCCGTTCGTCGGGCAGGTAATTCGAGCCGGGCCGGGTGGTGGCTAACGTTTGCATTTTGCATGAGAACCATTGTTTGGCTCACTATACCAAACAACGATACACGCTGCGACGTGCGCTACTGATTTACTGGACCACCCGATCCGTATACCCCTTTATCCTTTAATATTGCACCTCTATCTTTTACTTACCTCGTACAACCCGGCGTCTTGGAGGTCCGGTAATCTTGCAAGTAGACTACCTACAGTCTACTTGCAAGATTACCGGGTCAATGCGGTTTAATTTATATAAATAAGTAGAATATGCAATTACGTGCTGCTCATTAACACTACCCAAGTTGTGGAAAAATAGATTCGAAAATAGATATTTTGTAATATATACGGATATCTAGGTAAAAAAACGTTGAAATGGCTATCAGTCGGTCTGCCGCACCAATGATGACGTAATCACAGTGTCACAATTGAATAGACGGATAGACATTTGTCATTAGTGGGATTGGAAAATGATGACCGCATTTCCGTCAAGATATTCATGATTTCATGATGCATAACATATCAGCTCAAATGGCATGATTTGCATATTTTAAAAGTTTTGATTATGCAATATATAATTCGATACGTGTTCAGCAGATCTATTGGTACACTTTCACTAAACGTTTGACTTCATCAGATCATCAGATTATTCTGATTATGTATTAATTAAAAAACAATACGAGCTCTAAAAGAAGGATTTTATAAATTTTATACCAAACAGGTTAAACTTCTTTTAGATTTGGCAAAGAAATGTCTCATATTGTACATACCCATGTGTAGGTATGACCTCTGCAGGCTTTAGAATTCTAAAAATAATCCGGGACATTGCTCCAGCATCCCAAGGTTTATGTGTGTGCCTTCCACTTACGGAAGGCCGAACAATCCGCAAAAAATCACAGACATCTGGATATGACCGCGCAAACGTTGTGCACATAACAATAAAGTTATTTGGATACGCTGCAGAGCAAAACCCTCATCCGCGAGACGGCTTGTTTTATAATAATATCTTGGGAAAGTCTTTGTAAGGATGAAATTTATACCTAAAATTTTTCTTATAATATTGATGAACTGAAATGGTTGATGATTATTTGAAATTGACGTTGGTAAAAAATATGTAAATCCTATCTTGCTACAAAACGCCTTTTAAAACAGATTTTTTTATCACAGCGGTTACATGTAGAAACTTTACAATGTATACTGTCCACATTATGAGTAGGTATATTTCTTTGCACGTGACTTTACCAAATATTTTTCATTTCTATGAAAGTAGGTCATATTCCCTTCCTATATAGAATGGAAAAATAATTTTAAAAATAATCTACGTCGATACCGAGCAAAAGCAGAAACCTATATATAATACAGCCACTATTCGATAACAATGTATTAATTCTTATTTTTTTGTATTTATTATGATAAAAATATTTGAATTATAATACTGTGTGTAGCAGTTAATTTAAATAGCAATATTTTTGCCATTTTGAGACTTTTGCCAAAATTATAAGCAGACAAAAAAAACGGACAAGTGCGTGTCGGGCCACGCGCAGGGTAGGGTTCCGTAGTTGCCCGTCACAATATACGGACTTAGGAGGGGGCTTTTTGTTTTATACTACGGTTTAACGGCTAATAAAGTCTAAAAAGTACATTTTACAAGAAAAAAGGGCGGGAAAGCGATATATTGCTAATTTTGTGAAAATGTAAAAATCACTCGGGAAGTCTATTTGTCTCACTGTAGCATACCTACATAATTATCTTCATATGCTTATTCTCTTATGCTTTGGCACTCTGAGTGATTTTAAAAATTTTCAAACGTTTTGAAACGTACCTAGTCTATTTATTCATCAAGCGATTCAGAAATATAATGCTTTTGTTTACATTCCTCGTAGTCGAAATGAAAATTAGAGTGAAATCACCAATTTCACACTCGAACTATGGCGCCCTTTAGTTCGTTCGGGGCGCCAAACATCTCATGTGAAATGGGTGATATTCATCCCGTGGTTAACAATCTACTATTGTATTATAAGAATTTATAAGATTTTCAGTTAATTTAGGTAGGTACTCTAAATAAACTGAAATTCTATTTACCTATATATAATAATTTTGCAGTATATTTAATGAGACTCATTGAATGATTTTGAATAAATTAAGTCTAAGTAAACGAAAAACGAAAATTTGAACAGACTTGCTAACCATTCATTGAGAATCCTATTACGGAATTCAATTTCCGTTATGAATAACAATGAACTCCCAGGCTTTTATTCTTTTTAGATGTTTGTCTAGATGTACCTTCTATAAGGGTATATTGTAGGTTTCTAGGTAAATTAATTAAGTTCTTACAACATTTCCATAAAATCTTGAAATAATTAATAAGGTTCTAATATCGAAATACCTCTATATTTAAGATAATTCAATTCAATTCAATTATACTTGGCTTCAAAGTGGCGCTGATCGAACTTTCGTAACACATTACATTAATACACAACAGAATGTAGTATAGACAGTTCTGAACATCTTTCCCTATGGAACGCATAGGAAATTAGCAAAAAATAGTTATTTGTTATACAAGAGTGCAAAGTTGCTTTTTAACCGCGTGCTCAATTTTGATGACCGAGCAAGCGAAGGATTCTAAAATCAAGAAAAAGTTAGAATCCTGAGCGTTAGAGAGGGAATCAAAATAGTACGAGGTGATAAATCTTTGTGAATCATTTTCACAAAGATTTATCACCTCGTACTATTTTGATTAACTAAATGCAAAAAAAAAATGATACATTCGGCACCATGGAGGGAGAAGTAAATAGGTTTAGTGATGTTTTGAATTCACAAATTTAGTGCACACGATGTTCTAAATTCAATTTAATTTATAAGTGGATAAAAACGGCTTTTGCACTCAGATATCGAAGAGCAAAAATATTCTTTCCGAGATGGTGGGATGAAAAAACTATTTGAACTTGCCATACTAAATGCAGCTTATCGAACGTTCATGTGAAAAATTTACATTCTTTTTGTGAAATTCCCTTACAATAGCTTCCTTGGGCAAAGTAGTTCAGTCACATGAGTACAGTACGACCAGGAAATTATTACCCTCGTCAATCTTCGTTTGAGGAGAGACCCCCGACAAAACCCGAAGTCATTTAGTAATCAAAGGGTGCACAGTCGGATAGCAGCGAAAAGGGGGCGAAAAAATTTCCAGTATTGGCAAGAGATTAAAGGTCCTCCATCCTGATTGGTCAATATAATTCCGCGCGTTATTAAAATTTGTCGGGGGAACTTATAAATATAGTATTACTGTACAATTATCATTTTAAATTAATGCTAACACAGACAGTTCTAGACAGTTCTACACTTACACCCTGTATGTTATGAATTTAACAGACGAACGAATAAATATTTCTGTTTAAAAAATCTACCTGCAGTGACATCATAACCTTTATAACAATGTCAAAATATCGGAAACTCAATAATTGAAATCGTTTAAAATGTTTAAGGGTTTACACATATCTATCCGCGGCGAAGGAGCCGATGGAGGCGAACGAAAAGAATTTCCTTTCAATTCTTCTGACGATTAGTCCGATTCGCCGCGGATAAGAGTGCGAGGTGTCATAGAATTTCATACAAAAAATTCTAAAATTCCATTGTTTCACCTCTATCGGCTCGTTTACCGCTGATAAATATGCGCCCACCTTAAAGGGGATAGAGTTTCTACATAAAGTGGTTTCTAATATTCTTCTCCAAAGCGCCCGTTATCGCTAGATGTCCCATTCCATGGCATCGTAAACTCGGTGTCTAAATGAACATTCGACAGGCGAAAAGGGATTTACGCTAAACTTAGTTCCGAATCGCAAATAAAACGCGCTCAACTTCACTACTACCTAAGTAAGTATACATGTAAAGTGCTACAGACTACGGGAATTACAACGGAGCGTTCCAAACTTTCTAAACGATGGACCTCTTTTTAGTATCATAAAAATGCTGTTACACCTTCCGACGATTCCGTTATTAGAATGTATCTTAGATTTAGTTGTTTATCGCGACTTTGTCTGCTCGGAATTTTTATAAACGTCTACAGCTGGATGTACAGGCTCCAAAGGATCGCCACAATGACCGATTGACCGGTCCTGCTCTGCCCTCATCGAACGGGTTTCAGTCGCCTTCACCAGGTCGTCGGTCTACCTTGTGGTCCACCATTGTCCTTTGGGTGTCTTTCAACCTTTTTACAGTACCCGGTTTGCCTCATGAAAAAAAGGCATCATGAAAGAATGAAAACTCCATGTAAAGAGGAAATGAGATGGGAAACATAAGTGACGTCATCCAAGGTTTATTTTTTGCTTCCAAAAAATGTTTGTAATGCAAGCTCCACCTCTGTAGGTATTTTAAACTTCTTGGCCGGGAGTCGAGGGTACAAACTGGCAGTGGTGTGAGTCGACAAACGGAATAATTAATCTGTCATGAGGTGTCTGTGCTCATTGGAGTTCGACGTCCACTACAGCGAGTTTACTCGGACATTAGATTCTCGATTTATCGTGAACGTATTTATTTAAATTTCGACTCTATTCCAATGAAGTTCCGACAAGACGATCTCGGTATGTTGAAAATCTAAGGTTTTAGTTTAGGGCCTATTTCGGAGCCGCCGCTGTCACAACACAGCGCCAGAATAGCGTGCAGATAGACGAATAGCTGTGTATTTAAAGTCAGTTATATTCGATTTATCTCAACTACATAGCACTTTGATCTATTATTCTACTTCAGGTTGATATACTAATACTACCCGTTTAAATGTCAAAACAACGCAATTAATAATGGTTTAATGTACATACTCGAACAGTTTCTGTTTTCCATTATGAAACATTGCTGTCAAATTAAACCAGCTAAATGTGAAAGTAATTTTACATAGTGAAATCAATACATCCTGAACCAAAAATAGTTCTCAAATCTTCGCACCAATAACATTTTTATAATCAAAATGTTCAATAATAATTCCATACTCGTCTTTGACTTAATCGCCGAAGTTCAATACAATTTAGTATTGTACCTAATTTAACAACGAGATTGTAATTTCATAGAAAATCTAAATAAAATTTCTTGTTCTATTGAACAAGAAATTTATAATAATTAGTACCAAATTTTATAGAACTAGGTACATAATTTTCTACTTAGCTAACTTTATTTAGCTTTATTGCGTTCTTCTATGTTTACAAGAATTGGAAATTCCCTTATAAGTACATAAGATAAGCATACGAAATAGAAATACATTAAATTATTACATTATAGCTTCAGCGTATCGTAAATTGTAACACCAGTATAAGTATATTTAATTAAATTAAAGACCAATAAAAAATTTGCTTTATTAAATCTCAATAAGAACAGAACATTGAAAACCCTAGCTCCTAATGCCTGAACATTAAACCATAAGAGAAAGTACCCACAGTATTTTGTCAAAATAAAACGGTTGAGGAGTGATGAGACACAAACAAACCTACTTTCATACTTATGATATAATTTAGCTTAGGGTACGTCAACCTTCAACTCGAAAAACCTTTATTGTTAATACACGACTGTAGTTTTTGCTTGCAAGGCTTACAAATTAAACAATTTCCTTTCACAACAAGAAGTTAGCAAGAACAAGCGGCGATTTTTGCTGTCCCCTGTTAGTAGGGCGCACACTGCGTAATGAAATTAATCTGAGTCAGCGTCTACACAAATTGGATTGGAACAGCTGTCACTGGCTCGTTTGGTGCTCGTTCGAGTGTTCAAAGCTAGGTTCAAAGTGACGATAATCATTTTATTCATTCAATAGCACATGCTCACGACTATATTCCCCGAGGGGGTAGTCAGATATATTCTGAAACCTCAGAACATCCACGTTTCACTAGTAGTACTAAAACTCTGTCCCGTGTGACGGGGAGTGAGCCCGTCGCCACTTAGTAATAAACAGTGGGTACAATACGCACCCTCTAAAGTATGTAACGGATTTAATGACACACTCTGTATTTTATACGCATGCGTGCGTTAAGCTTGAGCTTGAACTATAATGCTTAGCCGAGCAACCATGCAGCCTGTAAATTTCTGACTACTTAGTCACAGTTATGACTCGGACAAAAGAGAGATGTAGAACTAAAAACGGGCATTTTTAGTGGCAACTTCTGTGCTTGACGTTGGAATTCGCTAGGAATTATATATTTTATAACAAAAGTGTAATAATAAGAAGTTAACTGAACGTTAAGCGTCTGAGTGATTTAAGAGGATAGTTTTTTCTGTTTGCTCCATACAAACAAAGTCTGGTTATATTTTCAATAGGTACTAACCAATTAAAGTCAATGAAATTTTTTATACACGATTTAGAACTAAAAACTGGCATTTTTAGTGGCAACTTCTGTGCTTGACGTTGGAATTCGCTAGGAATTATATATTTTATAACAAAAGTGTAATAATAAGAAGTTAACTGAACGTTAAGCGTCTGAGTGATTTAAGAGGATAGTTTTTTCTGTTTGCTCCATACAAACAAAGTCTGGTTATATTTTCAATAGGTACTAACCAATTAAAGTCAATGAAATTTTTTATACACGATCTAACAAATACATTTGCTAGATTTCCGTAAAGTTAAAATATATCGTTTCAAAGGTATCGTGACTCAAAGTTTCCATACATTTCGTAAATTAATCCTAGCATTAAAAGGTCTAACGTCGAAAGTCAATGTAACAAGCTGGACATAAAACTACTCTTTTATTGATAGAGCTTCTAAAGCTGTCAGAACTTTCAGCGCTTGCTTTTTATCAAAGCAATAGCAAACAGGATTATGGTGTAGTGACACACTGACAACGATGTAACTTTTGAATGCTGTTGTTTTCCTATAAACTGTTTTACACGTTTCTGATTTTTTTAGGGATTTTGTTAGGATAGATACCGCTTGTGTAAAACCAAGTTTGCGAAAGACCTGTGCTAACTTCGTGGTGCTCGGAAAACCTCGAAATTTTCGGTCACATTTCAGTTTTTACTTCAAAACATACGTGCATCCTACGTAAAAAACTGCTACTACACTTTTAAAGTAGACCAAATTTTCTGCAATTTAAGTGCAACCGTAGCTCTGTAAATTTAATAAAACCCGAGTTAAAGGACTTCAAACATTGACGATTTTTCCCAAAAAAATCTAAAATGTTGAGTTGTCCTACAAAACCTACCACCAGGTGCAGATGAAGTTGGGTGAAAAAAAAGTTCCCACCAACTGGGGATGGACAAGGAGCCAGTAGTGGCTGACACCGGCTGTGACCTCAACCAAAGAACCAGCGCCGCTAACCCTGCTGATTTCCTGTCATGCAGGTGATGTGTTAATTCCAAAATAACACTCAAACTAGGAATAGGAATAGTGGATAAGTATTTGTAATTCGATATGCAACGTCGCGTCTCGTGTAGCGTGGCGGCACAAATTCAAATAAAGATAGCCTAAAATACAAATGGCAGTTCTAGGTGAGTTTAAACAACATTATCCGGCCGGCAGCGGGAGTGCGGTTCGGTCCTACGCTCCGCGGAGGTTTTCCGTTACTCGCTAGTTTTCGTTTGCACAATCAGGAAATTAAATAAAGTTCAAGTTTCAAGTCGCAATGTCTTCCGAGCTTGAGACGACGCTCGAAAGCAACTCCTGACTCTGAAACATTGTAAGGAAATCTACAAAGTTTTACATAATTAGATCATAGGCATAGCTGGATTTCAGTGGCTGGTATTGCTTTCGTAATTGTGTTCTGATGCAACGATTTTTCTTTTACATGACATAAAAGTAGTAAGTTGTTTTTGAAACTAAAAGAGTAAACAAAAAATATTATTTCTAAAATTAGCTTCTTGTAGAAGAATTTAAGCATTCTTTCTTCATATCCAGAAAATGGTACAACAAGCACGGAAATTTTACTCCATAATGTGAAAACTTAAAACACAAACACGTACTATTAGAGCTATAAAAGCAGCGAAAAATTGGCCACTATACACAGAACAGGAAGAGAGCTTTTTTATTTGCAGAATGTTTGTGACTTTAATCCGGTATTTAAATTTTTTAGCGCTCACAGTATGTGAGTGCGGTACTCGGCACCCGGCACTCGGCTCCGCAAGTCGCAGGCATCGAAGTGTATCGCCGAGCGCGGCGGCAGCGCTGGCCGGTCGAGCCGAGCCTCTGTACTGCACACTCAGCTAAAAGCCAGCCGGAAAGTGTTAAATTTGTAACGGTTCCCGCTCTTAAGAGCAAACCCGAGAGCGGCGTTTGTAATAACCACAGCGCGCTCTCTTACTATTTATGACGTTTTGCTTCACAACAATTTGCTCGCATTCCGCTATACCAACATTTTAGTTTCGCGAGAACTAATAAATAATGCACTCCGTAGCCGCTGAAAGACATTTTTTCCATGGTACGCAGCGTTTTCTCAGCCAACGGAGTGATTACCTTGTCCTTAATATTTTATTTGTGCTTCTACCAAGTAACACAAAGGCCAGTCTCAACTCGTGAATAAAACATAGTCTCTCTAGAACTGAGAGCAAATCGTAGGTATGGGTCTTCTTTGCTCTTTCAGGTGTATGTCGTTTTAATCATTAAGTGCGTAGCTTATAATTATTATTCAGCTTCGCAAGCAATACCAGCGAAGATTATTAAACTTCACAGGAATTGTTATTTGATTTCCTGAACTCCTTCTCTACTCTGCCCAACAACCCTTGAAAAGCAATTACTCCCTAACATTAATTATTAAAGTTAATAACATACACAAGAGGCTCTCGTACCCAGTTTTTGTTGTTACGAAACTATTCAAGTCATGATTGTGTTTGAGAAACGGGGTTCGCTCACGGGCGCATCGCATCGTAGCACGGCACTATTTATTGCCTATCTATCTTGCCAGCTTTGCTAAGATAAGTCTTTATTCGCCATTCGTCTTCTCTCCTTCGAGCACCATAAGTTTTAGTTTGTAACTTTTAGTAAAACAATGTTGTAAATCGCGAAAGTTGTATTTTTGCTGTATATTTTTATACAACAGCAAATCTTCTAGTGGTTTATTATACTAAAACATCCACTTCATTTGCAAGGCAGCCAATAATAATGCGCGCCGGTCATTAAGTTCACTGTGTTATGGAACATTACGCGCGTAGCGCTACGAAGTCGCTACGGATATCGTAGCGATCTAAAATATTTTACATACATACATAATAATATAATAAATGTCTAAAATAAGCAATTTTCTTATTTTTTCGAATTTACCTTTACGTGAAGATTTATCGTTCCTTTTAAACTAAAATCTGGTAAGAATAGTTGCACGCCTCGGCTTCTAGACCTCAAGAGCCTGGAGAGCAATAATTTGTAGTTACACAATCGATAGACCTCTGTCCCGGATATCTGCGAAGTCTTTTACGACCCGAGGGATAGCAAGTCTCAAAATAAAATCATATTTTACTCAGATAGTATAAGTACCTTCAGGAAATCACGTACTTAAGTACATATTTCAACTCAAATAATGCTAATAAATCTTTAAACGTTTAGGTACTGTAGAGACACGTAGGGAAACGTCGTGACAATGAGAAATTGTAAAAGTGAATGAAATGAAAACGTCTTTTCTTGAAATACAATATCAATAAAAGCATTTCCATCTTTCAGGCGCAGTCGGGTAAAAAAAATACTTTTGTAGTTGTTTAACTGTTTTAACATATACCACTTTCTTGCTAGGTAAGGTGGAGGAATATAGAGAAAATAATTGTTCACTTGGTGTTCATTTGGACATGGTTATTCAATGATGTCATCACACAATAGTGGTCAGATGCCATAAGGCGGTCTGAAAAACGCTGACACCAGGGCTTGCCCACACGATGAGAAGAAAAACCGGCCAAGTGGGACACGCGCAGGGTAGGGTTCCATAGTTGCCCGTCACAATATACGGACTTAGAAGGGGGCTTTTTGTTTTATACTACGGTTTAACAGCTAATGTATATGTATGTATATGCTCACGACTATATTCCCCGAGGGGGTAGTCAGAGATTTCTGAAATCTCAGAGCATCCACGTAACAGCTAATAAAGTCTAAAAAGTTCATTTTTCAAGTTGATCGATTATTACTCGTTAATTTGTAAAGCGTACTTAGTGGTGATAGTTTTCCTTCAAATTCGTTATATACACTACTTCTGTGATTTTTTTCACTTACCTAGAAACAACCGTTTAGCTGGCAGGCTCTAACAAAAATTTTCACTTTAAAGCTTAATATTTCGCTAATGGATCCCTAAATCGATAAATTATTTGCCCACACCCACAATATTATTAAAAGATCTATCCAACGATACCCCACACTATGGGATAACGAAAAAAAAACACTTTTCGTCTAGGGGAGGTACCCTAAAAAAAATATTTAGAAAAATTGTATTTTACCACTTTGTCGGCGTGATACAGCTGTTTACAGCTTTCTAGTACTAAGCGTCTCTGAGCTAAGCGTCGGACAGACGGACAGACGGACGGACATGGCGAAATTATAACGGATCCAGAGAACCTAGACCAAAAACATAAATTTCGTCTATTACCTTCCAAATATGTGATTAACAAATAGATGCTTGGATACAAAATTATTGTTTGATGGTTTGGAAATACGGTCCTTATCAATTGAATAATTGTCTAATCTGTCTGTTAAATTTTCACGGAATAACCTCTAAACCCATTGTTTAAATTTGGTATAGAGATAGCTTGAATTGAACCCGGACAAAGGGCATAGAAATAATACAAAGTCTATGTGACTAACTGTTACCCACTAACAGTTAGTCACAGGTAAGTATGTATTACATAAGCGACGATCCTGAAAAATAAGACAGGCACTTAGTAAACACGAAATTCTCATTCTTGTCAGAAATAATGAGGAAATTTGCACGACGATGACTCATTTGGATTGATTTTTTGTTAATTAATCGATATAGAGAAGCAGTTCCATACATAATTAATCCATTCTCAAATCTATACTGTATTATAGAAAGTCCTCTCATTTCAAATCAATTGCATAAAATGCTGCAATACTTACAAAGATATAAAAAACTGTTCCAAAAACGGTAGAGCAATCGTAACAAGAATAGATACTTTAAATAGGTCACCTACATACTAATTGATATAAAGAATAAAATAGTCACTTCGATAATAACAGGTAACAATGTTACTACTAATGATGTTTTTATCTAAAAGAAGGGATTTGCATGATGGGAAAAACATTAAGTCGAAGAGAGACAAGGACATTAGTAGTAAAGTGCCCACGTAAGTGCTATTTTCATCAAACGCCTTTAGCTACAACACGGTAGAGTGGCCAGGACACGGGGGAACAGGCTATGGCCGCGGTCTCTCATTGAACATTTTATATACAACCAATTCTGACAGGAACCTAATTGCTAGACAACTTTACGGCTATAAATATACGAAGTTTCGCCATTTCTTAGACTTAATTCATCAAAAGTGGCTTTGTTGATTTCCAAAGTTATCAAAGTAATAGACGAGATTGCTTTGAATGGTAGTTTTCATTTGAGATTTTAATTAAGCGACTGAAAGGGACTTGATTCGCGAACGAATACTATCTATAACTAGTTGTAAGAACAAAACAATATAGGGTCCTTCTTTATATGCTGACACTTTTTAAGGGGATGATCAGACCGTCAAACTTAACAACTTTCTCCATGGCACCATCATCGAAATCGCTAAAAAAATCCATACAAAACTGCAAACCTACTCGAGGTTAATCAGTTGATTATTTTGATGGTCTGATCATCTCCTTAAAAAAAGTGTCAACATATTAAGAAGGACCCTGTATAGGTTTGTGTTTAACATTACTGACCACGTAAAGAAATTAACCAGGAAACCAGTACGGTAATTAAATTTCCATGATTGAAACAGGTGTCAATTTTCCCACAAGCAAGTCCGGTTGGAACACATTGACGAAAAGGACCGCTTGCTTGTCGGTATACCCGGCAGTAGGTGAGGTACACGAACGTACGTAACCTGTAGAGGTTACGTACGTTCGAGTACGTCCGTCCGGGCCAGAGCTCGCAACCCCGCAACCCCAGTGCCGATGCCTCGGCCGACCGAGTACCCCCGGGGGCCCTCCCCTACACACCTACTCGGTGCTCCATTTATTTACCATTCACTGTTGTGTACCTATTGTTGATTTAAACCAACGCAAAAAGAAATTATTACTATATTGTTTCATACCAATCAAGGGTAATTGAAATTAAATTTATACTTCGTTAAATTCAACACAGATCTCAATTGACCCCTCAACTATGCTAACTAAATAACTGGAAGTAGTGTTGAAAAATTTTCAGTCAGTGTTGTTGATATACATATATACATAAGGTTACGCCATTGTCCCATGGGGGTAGTCAGAGACCACGGATCGCCACACGCTACGTCTCTGTCACACCTCTTTAGCCTCATTCACATTCATACATCTTTTCATGCACTTCCGTCGATTGTTAATATAATTAATAATATGTTATTGAACTTCTAATCTGATCTTGTATGTAAAGTAAACTTATGTAAAGTAATATTATTCATAAAATTATATCGAATTGAACTATTAAATTCATACTTATAAATTTAATAGTACACTTGTACCAACAACAAATGTGATTTCTTAGTGTAATATAAGACTGAGATATAGATAATGAACAAGACACAACACATAATATCCCATGGGTAATATCCATCTGCACTAGAGAATAGCTTGTTATTATTTTATCAACCAAAACTACGAGAATATCAAGGGAATACTGCTGTTATGTATCAAACAAAGTTGCATACTCATTCTGCCAGTCTAGCCTAATGATATGATAAGTTACAATACAAACTAGCTAAAGCTAAAAGAATATTAAAATAATAGTAATTTGCAAATCTTTACCTACGTATTTTTACATTGATATCTTTTACCGGGTGGGTGTAAAATTTGATACGTTACATATCAAACGGGGTGCTTCAGACCATCAAACTGAACAACTTTCACTATAGAGCCAACGTCGAAATAGCGAAAAAAAATCTGATGTTCCATAGAAAATTTAAATAGCTACTAGACCAAAACGTTCGTTCCAACCACAAATTATATTGACCAATTCTATCATAGAAGGGGATTTCGGCGATTTTTCGACTACCCGAAATCGTACAAAAAAAAGAGCTCTAGCTACAACCGATTGGTATTGAGGAGAAAAGTCAAGCTCGCTTCGCTCGCTTTATATTTATATTTTAGCATGGATGAACCAAGAAATTCCTGACCACAACCCGAGTAGGTGTGCTGAAAAATTGCGAGCTCGTTCCGCTCGCCCCATCATTTTCTAATTTCGATGTTGGTGCCCTAAATATTGAAAAAAAGGGGGCGGGAAAATCCTCCATCTATCCATCCATCATGGCCCGTGCGACAGAAACTCACGCTACGCCACTGGACCGACAAAAATTGTACTTACCTACTCAACACTTTTTTATATTAGATACGTTTGACGTACCTACTCTTATTAATGTTTTTAGCATTTTACTAGTAATAGTGGTACTGATTTGATTTTTAACAGTTACTTAGTATACATAGTTCTTAACCTGTGCAAGAAAGTCCGATGGAGCGCGGGCCCCCGCGACCTTGAACATTTTTCTCTGGACCTCGATAAAAAAATTCTAAAGTATCCAGCGGACCCCACTTAAAATTACTTGCCGACCCCTGTTCTAAAGCACCCCCTTAAGTATGCAACGTTGTAACGCATTTGAAATTACACCCAGGATACAATTATTTCCCTACAGATTTGCATAATCAATCTTAGGCTGAATTGCCACAGCAAAGTAGCGTCTCAGTTACACAGGGTCCTTAATATACTGACACTTTTTTAAGGAGATGATCAGACCGTCAAACTGAATAACTTTCTCTATGGCACCAACATCGACATCGCGAAAAAAAATCTGTTGTCCCATACATTTGGCTTGAGTAGGATTGCAGTTTTGTATGGAACAGCTTATTTTTCTTTCGACATTTCGATGTTGGTACCATAGAGAAAGTTGTTCAGTTTGATGGACTGATCATCCCCTTAAAAAAGTGTCAGCATATTAAGAAGAACCCTGTATATTGGTTCTACTGTATCCATCTATTAGCGCTAACAAAACGAATATTTAAAAAGAATAATGATAAAATCTTTGTCCTACATTAATCAGAACCAAAAACATTAAAAAATGTTATCTTACGAGTTTGTCTAATCTTTTTTCTAGAGTACATTTTACATCTCCAATAATCCACTTACCTAGAGATCGATCGAACTATATTTACGATATTCTCTATACCCACAATAAAATTTACTGAAGTAACTTACACACACCGAATATATATTTATTATTTACCGAGTAGATCGTAAAACCCGTACATACAAGAGCTCCAATCCTTAGCTGGTTAAATTATGTTTTAAAGATGGAAGGGTGGAATTTTTAACCGCTCCATTTCCCAGAAATCATTTTAATAAGTAATGAATCTTCTTTAATGAAACAGTATATAAATATTAGGTAGAACTTTCATCTATTTCTGCGAAGTCTTTGTACTTGAACTTAGACATATTTCAATATGATTTTAGTTACCTATATAGCAGATTATAAACGAATAGTAACTACTTAGTAATTCTATGATATCGTAAAAACTCTTTGCCAACCAACTAAAAAAATTCAGTTAAATGTGGATAGGCATAGGTGGATAAAAGTACCTACCTGTAGTGCAATATCTATGCCTACTTGGTATATCTATGTCAACAATAGATAATAATATCCTTGACCTAGACATTACCTAAATACCTACCTACAATAACATGTTTTCACTGTCTTACCGCTGTGTCCTAGAAATACCAAACAATGTAAAATTAAACAACGCTTCCAATTTATTTTCCATAGCAAACTTAAACCTTACCTCCACGTCAAAAGAACAGAATAGAAAAATCATTAATTTGCGTAAACTCTGACCAATTACGATTCCTATGTAGCGACCACTATATTCCCGCCAGACTGCTTTTTGCCACCCCGACTTGTTCCTGAATTTAAATATGTTTGTATTACAAATCTAAGTAGGTACCTAGCTGTGTAGTGTATGATATAGTTACATGAAAATGCTTATCGAAGAACAGTATTTGCCTCCGTTCCGACTGCTGGTGACTGTTTATATCTCTTGTACCTCTGGATGTCCGCTTTAAGCTAATGGGGACTTTACCACAAAACGTACGTAGCTGGTTACCGAATGTATGCAGGTAAGCAATTACACTACCTATTAACCGGTATTAACCATTTTATGTACCTACTGGCCTATTTCGACTGCTTTCTGTTAAAGTTTTAATTGGAATGTATTGACTACGGTTACTAACGTTATTTTGAATGCCCATAAGGTATTGTATTCTTGCAAAAGCCTCTCAAGATTTCCTAGAAGAAATTCTAATACCAAGAATAATTGCCTTACTTGTTATAAAAGTTCAGTACCGCACAACGATCCGGGAACAAAGATAAACTAAAATCTTAGTTATTTCAGATGGGTACCAAGCAATTTTAATAAACCTGTAGTTTGCACTGTAGGTGGGTTCTAAATTCCTACTAAAAGTACCTTATAGAAAAAATAAAGAGAAAATCTTATAACTACAACGAAACTCAGTAGGTATTTGCGCACAAACTCAGACCAAGTTAGTTACCCTACTATGCAGTTAACTAAACCGTTGCATGTTAGCGCGTTAGTTACTGCTTATTATCGTTCAATGCAGTTAACTAAACCAATAAATGTTATCGCGTAAGTTCATCATCATATCAGCCGATAGACGTCCACTGCTGGGCATAGGCCTACTCCAAGGTTCGCCGCAACGACCGGTACTGCGCTTCCCTCATCCAAACGGGTTTCCACCGCCTTCACCAGGTTGTCGGTCAACCTTTAAGAGGGTCTCCACGCTGCGATTTCCGGTACACGGTCACCACACGAGAACTCTTCGGCCCCATCGGCTATCGGTTCTGCGAGCAATGTGCCCAACTCATTGCCACTTTAGTTAAGCAATTCTTTTGGCTATGTGGGCTGCTCAGGTTCTTCTGCGAATCTCTTCTTTTCTGATTCGATCTCGCAAGAAAACGCCGGGGATATAATAGCTCCATTGCCCTTTGGGTGACTTTCAGCCTTTTTATGAGGCCTTGAGTGAGCGACCACGTCTCAGTTCCGTATGTCATCACATCACTGGCAATACCTACACACTGGTCAAAGACTTTCGTCGTTAATTATACTGCTTATTAACGTCCATTACAGTTAACTAAATCATTAAATGTTAAGTTAGCGCGTTAGTTACATAGCTTATCTTATTTACGTTCAATGCAATTAGTGCGTTAGACAGATAAATAACTCCGCAACTAACTGCATTTGACATCGGGTAACACAAGAGCCATATTCAAACAATAATAAATCTAACTACTTAGAAACAAAGTTCGTTTCTGTATCGCATGAAATATTTATCTCTCAAGAGCAACAATAAAGCAGACAGATTTACCTATGGCTACAAAGTACAAAGGCTGTTGGTTTTTACGAGCCTGACTCGTGCAAATCCTGCGCTGTGGTTTACGCCACAACAAGTCACGTCACAGTTAAGAGGATAGTCCTTGCAGAGCGCCCGAGCACGCTCATATAAACGAAGTTTTATTATATTTTCAGAACTAACCAATTAAGTCAATGATTTTTTTATATCGATCTAGTAACTAATCTCTGTGTCTGTATTTTAACAGTTTTCCGTTAAAATATACAGTTTCAATGCTAGGATTAATTTAAGATTTGTATGAAAATCTTTGAGCCACTTGTATAGTAACTTTGAAACTATAGTTTTAAACAAAAATCTGACAAACCACAAGCTTAATATCTTATATGTAGAAGATTAATCCAAAATACTATAATAAAACTTCGTTTATATGGAGCGTGCATCAGTTCTTTGCTCAATTTGAAATGTTATTGAAGCTATTGTTGATTAGAGAAACGATCCATTTCTATGGCAAATAACATTTCATTTCTGATTTGATTTACAAGCGCTTTGTAAGGAAAAAAAGTGTGAAGGGAAAAATAAATCCGCTACAAAAGGATAAAGAAAGATTGATGTTAAAACCTGAGCGATAAAAATAGCAGATTCTCGGATAACTGTCACACAAGCGATATCTCCACAACTGCATTTTCTCCTCAGGTGTTCTCTTTTGGATATTTGCCAGAAATCCAAAGCAATATCGCGCCTCTTTAATTTGTGCGGTGAACGGGAAACCACAAGTGTACCGCAATTTTGCTAAGCTTTTGCTTTTTACCTACCTACCTCAATATTTTTGCAACAAAATTGTCCGCATGCGAATTTGTGTTTCGTATGTTATTCTTTCTGTGCGTTTAGCTCTTATTTTCTAATACTTATTATAGTTAACTACAAAGACCTAATGAAGATTTTATCGTAGGTATGTAAGTAGTGGGTGCACCTCCACGTCAGTTTATTGAAAATATATTCAAACACAATTTTTAATTTCACTCGTTTTACGTAACGAGAATGATCCGTAAATGTCATTCCGTTTATGCCATTTTCAAACAGTGAAATTCAAAAATACCAGTATACAACGTCTTAATGAATAAACGCAAAACTAGAAAGTAGTTTGTTTAGAGTGCAGAATCGAATTATCATGGCTTCAACATGGGTAATATATTTCAAAATATTAAATAATTTGTTTGTAACATTTAAAATTTACTGAACTCGATGTCAACCCACCGCATGAGCACACTCACACTACTTACTAACAAAACAAGATTCTTAAAATGTATCGACGAGCACGCTAGCGCTTTCATTCATTACTGAAATGATAACAATGCGAATAACGTTAAATTTTAATTATCAAAATAATGAAACTATTGTTTCAATCATATTATTTTGTTATAAATTAATTACTAGTTGGGGTGTATGAGGTTTTGCGCTTATTCATTAACACGTTGTATAGTAAGTACAAGTACAAGGCTGTCTACCTACAACTAAACCGTGTATAGGGACTTACATTACAGGTCTACAGTAAAACATGAAATTTCGAGGCAAAAAGTATTTTACTTCTTTACTTTACCTCCTGAGGTAACATTTCCCTTTTTACACAGCTTACATAAAAAATTATAAATCCCGGGCTTATTGCCTATCACCCGACCCAACACTAAGAACAAGGCAAATAGTCAAGACTTTGATTTAGAGCTGTTAACGATATAAAACTTTTAGCTGTTTTATTTTTGTCGGCTAAAAAGCTTTACGACAAAGTTGTTCCATACTCTTGATTACTACTTATGGTGAAAACTGAGTTGGTACTATAGGTTATAACCACCCCGACAGGCAATACCATAAAGTTAATTATAATAACTTAAGTTATATAAGGTAAAAACACATAAGATATATGTGGTTATAAGTAGGTACTATACTCCATTATAAGTGGTGATGGGCTCACTCCCCGTCACACTGGACAGAGTTTCGGTACTACTGGGGCGCGTTCAGAGCCTACGCCCAGAGTGCACTCTGGGTGCATCTTTTCGCACTAACGCCGTTCAGAGCCTCGGTGAAAAAACGCCCTTTGCAACTCGGTTGTCACAACTCAACCGTTCCGTACCTTTGACGGGTTGCAACTTTTAACCATCAAATTAGATGGTTAAAAAACACTCTGACGTTTTGATTATCTGTGGTTACTTGACTTTTTGCTCATTTTGAATAAAAGTTAGTTTTTTTCAATTTATTTTTATTCACTCTTTGATTCTTTAGCATGGAAGATGAGTTTTTATTGTATTTGGAAATGATGGAAGCCCTGGAAGCCCTGGAAGCCCATATTACTGTCAATGTCAAAATTTGAGGTTATAAAACAACCGGGATCGTTCCGTACCTTTTGGCGAGTTGAAAAACAACTGTTCGTTCTGTACCTTAGAGTGAAAAACAACCAAACAACCGCACCCGAAGGCTCTGAACGCAGCCCTGGGGCGCGTTCAGAGCCTACGCCCAGAGTGCACTCTGGGTGCAACTTTTCGCACTAACGCCGTTCAGAGCCTCGGTGAAAAAACGCCCTTTGCAACTCGGTTGTCACAACTCAACCGTTCCGTACCTCTGACGGGTTGCAACTTTTAACCATCAAATTAGATGATTAAAAAACACTCTGACGTTTTGATTATCTGTGGTTACTTGACTTTTTGCTCATTTTGAATAAAAGTTAGTTTTTTTCAATTTATTTTTATTCACTCTTTGATTCTTTAGCATGGAAGATGAGTTTTTATTGTATTTGGAAATGATGGAAGCCCTGGAAGCCCTGGAAGCCCATATTACTGTCAATGTCAAAATTTGAGGTTATAAAACAACCGGGATCGTTCCGTACCTTTTGGCGAGTTGAAAAACAACTGTTCGTTCCGTACGTACCTTAGAGTGAAAAACAACCAAACAACCGCACCCGCAGGTTCTGAACGCAGCCCTGGTGAAACGTGGATGTTCTGAGGTTTCAGAATATCTCTGACTACCCCCTCGGGGAATATAGTCGTGAGCATATGCTATGCTATGCTATGCTATACTCCATTCAAAATAGCAATAAAATTTTAAGGCTATTTTGCATTACAGAAAAAGAGATTTGAAACACTTAGGCCGAGATTCAGAGACGATTTTTTTGGTCTTAGCTCGAGCTAACCGTGGCAAAAATGTATGGATTTTGGCATACGGGAGTCCGAACTATGACTTAAAAATCGTCTCTGAATCTCGGCCTTAGGTTTGTTAGTAGAAAGATATCGACCGAGATTCAGGGACAATTTTATTTAAGCCTTTTTTAGGCGGCCTAAGGGCTAGTTCCCATTTCCTTTCCGAAACAACTGTCAGAGAGCTTTGCGCGGGAACCGAGAACAAGCCGCCTGTCTGGCTTTGTATCGTAATTTTCCAACAATAGTTTTACGTGGCTATAATTGTGTTAATGTAGTGGTATTAGTTTAATAATGTGCCATTAATGGAGAACAATGTAGTAAAAGTGAGAAATGAAGAAAGGCGCTCCCGTTTGATTCGGATTGATCCTCACGTAAAACCCCCTTGAAAATTGGAATGTGTGAACCACCGTTGATCGCATTTCAAAAGTTACGAGTAGGTTAAGAATAGAAGCATAGAAAAATGTAACTAAAGCTGTGTCTCCTGCTACAAAGAAAACAAAACATAGCTTAACTTTTTGTCTTCCGTCATCTTACTTTGAGACAAAGTTGTATAGGGTGTCGCCATTTTGTATCATGTTTTTATGTAACATCTGCCAGAAAACAAGCGTTGGAGACACACCTTTAAGACAATGGGCTGTAAGAGCTAGTCCCCATTGCCTTTCCGAAAGCATAGAATAAAAAAATTTGGATTTTTGGCGGGAATTTGTCAGCTACGTTTAGAGTCCTCATATTTCATCGAATTTTTATTGTTTATAGTGAGTTTTGGTTCGTAAAATTGGTGTTGTTTTGCGTAACAAAGTGTCGTGCAAGTGACCAATATACAGTTCTGTGAAATATGATGGTGTATGGGTCGTAAACAGGAAAAGTGTTCCGTCATTTGTAGCGCGGCAAAGCGGTCGGTCCACCTCTTTCCTGTGGACTTCTCTGCCGTTCCTTCGTCTTTCGGTTGTCTCCAAAAACTCCAAAGAAGCGTAAGAGAATTTATTAAAGACATCGGCTGTATGGGATGTTGCCCTTTGCCTTGAATTGAAAAAAAAAAAATTTTCATATGTCAATCACAGGGCTGCGTTCAGAGCCTTTGGGTGCGGTTGTTTGGTTGTTTTTCAATCTAAGGTGCGGAACGAACAGTTGTTTTTTAACTCGCCAAAAGGTACGGAACGATCCCGGTTGTTTTATAACCTAAAATTTTGACATTGACAGTTAATATGGGCTTCCAGATCTTCCAGGGCTTCCATCATTTCCAAATACAATAAAAACTCATCTTCCATGCTAGAGAATCAAAAAGTGCGTAAAAATAATTTGAACAAAACAAACTTTTATTCAAAATTAGCAAAAAGTCAAGTAACCACAGATAATCAAAACGTCAGAGTGTTTTTTAACCATCTAATTTGATGGTTAAAAGTTGCAACCCGTCAGAGGTACGGAACGGTTGAGTTGTGACAACCGAGTTGCAAAGGGCGTTTTTTCACCGAGGCTCTGAACGACGTTAGTGCGAAAAGTTGCACCCAGAGTGCACTCTGGGCGTAGGCTCTGAACGCGCCCCTGAGTACTATTATATGTCAATGTCAAACGCACGCGTTCGCTTGCCATATCACAGTCACACGTGTTTTTAATTTTTAAATAGTTATTTTTGTGAATGAATATAGCTTTTAAACTAAAATGGTGTCTGTAAAACAAGCTCTTTCAAAAAAGGTCAAGCCTAAGAAAGTTCAGGCGCCGGCTAAAGTCGAAAAAGCGAAGAAAGTAAAGGCTACAAAAGAGCTCAAACTGAAACCGATTCCTCCTAAAAAAGGGGCTAAAGAAAATGTAGTCGAACAAGTGGTTTCAAAACCAACAAACGACAATGAAACGAAGAAAAAGAAGAAATATGTAATGCCCTCGAAGAGTATTACTGAAGACCTTGTCACTTCGTGTTTGACTGCCTTGCAACAGTTAGCCGAACACCACAAGAAAAGGAACACTATCTTCGAAGATGAATCACAGATTTTTGCTGAAATACATTGTATTAAAATCCAAAACACTAAAGGAAATGTTAAATTGTAAGTACTTATCCATTCATACTCCATAACATTCATATTATTCCATAAAGTTATTATACCTTACAGGAGTAGAACTGACCATGAGTTTTCAAATGAAACCGTTTTTGGATGTTTTCAGGAGATTATCGGCAGGGTAAAATTCGAGTTCTGTGTATAATTCTGGATCTAACGTGTAATTTACTGAAATAGTGTTAGTATATTTCACAAAACTATGTAGAATTTTATTTTAGATTCACAATTATTCACAGAAACCGAATACCCTGCGATGAGATCCGCAAAAAAAAAATTTTTTTTTAACTGAGGTCCTTGTATTAGTGTTATTGAGCATTTTGTGAAGAAATAATGTTATATTTTTCTTTGACACTATTCTTTCTAGTCTTCCTCCGATTTCTTCTAGCTTCATGGTTTTATCTCATCAAATACTTTGTGGAGGAACTACTGTGGAAGGTTCCTCCGGTGAAAAGGGAAGATCTTCCGCCAGGCTAGGTGTGAAGCCTGGGGACCGGCCGTGGTCCAACAGTTCTTAGTTGGACCTTGTATATATATCGAATCTCTGTGATTATTTCTCTTGCGCGATTCATGTCTTGTATACGATTGTGAACCTTATGTGTAGCGGCTAACGGGTTACCAATGTGACGTCGCAAGTTGTCTTTACGTACACATTTGGAAGTGCGACCGTAGTGCCATCTGTTAGCTTCGTTGCTATAACTTGTGGGTGTTGACATCTGTGGCAAGTCCCCACAACTTATTTTGTCTCCAATCAGTGATAACAATTAAATTTATGTAGGTATAGCACCAACCTTAAGCTAAACTGAGCTTATTCTTTCTTAATTTGGTATGTAACATTTTTTTTTTTGGAGGACTGAATCGAAAACAATTTCGAGATAAGTGTCTCAATAAGAATATTTTCGATGTCAGAGATTTTAAAATGAAAGGATTACAAATATTTTTAATTAAATAACATTTTTTTTCGGTCCGTCTAGTGACATCACTGGAAAACTTGTAAACTCTTTGGTAAAATTAAAATACTGACCATTATAAAAAAATTTATGTTGCCGTTTCTGTTTCCAGCATAGAGTTAGAAAAGGCAGGATTTTTATATTAAATAAAGTAGTATGTAGTTTTTCTGCATGGAGTTTGAATTATTTTCTCTCCACCATTTTTTCATTTAGAGATTACAGATCAAAGTAATTTAGAAATTAAGTTTATACTGATAAACTAGATGAATCGCAATAAAAATTAAATTGGTTTCTTAAAATTATATAAAATAAGACCAAAAAAAACATGACAACAAATTATTATTTATCGGTATAAAGATTGAGGGCTTTTGGATCAGCAGGGCTAGCATGCCATGCACGACAATGCAACAAAACAAGAAAACCGACATGCACACTTGCTATGTAAAAATCTAGTATTTTTTGGAGGCATGCTAGGCACTGGTTTAAACACTAGCAAGTCCACTAGTTAACTTTTAAATAACATGTTTACAGTGTGCTGCCAAATAGTACGGTAGCATCCACCGGTGAAGTGTGTCTGATAACGCCAGACTTGAAGAAAGGCAGGAAAGTTGACCACGAACCTACCGTTGACCACTGGGAAGATTTGTTGAGAAATGCCAGTGTTACCGCTGTAAGTAAATAACTCAATATAGAACATAATGTTACATTCATACTGGATGGGTAGAAGATTTGCAATTCAAAAGTCATTTAATAAACAAAGGTTTTAGTTTAGAAATTATTAGAGTTTCAATGTCTTTTGCCTACCCGGAGTGCATGCCACTGCTTTGCAACAACTACTATTAAAAACTAATATTTGTAACCAAGTCATGGATGTTTGTATCTATACAAGTCCAGGGTAGATTCTGGTACTTAAATGTTACTAGATAATTTGTTTGACTGTGTCCAAGATATTTAACTTTATTTATTATGATATGGAGTACCTACCAATCTAGTATGATTTCTATACACGCGGGACGCGCCTTTGCTCCATAAAAAATAACCTATTCCAAAGCTTTTCGGAGAGCGAAAGCCGCGCTTGACGCGACAAGTAGAAGCCGAGTCGCGCGCAAGAAGAGAAACCATTTAATATACTTATTACTTATGCGCGCGACTTGGCTTTTTCCCATACTACAACACGTAGCAAGCGCGGATTTCGCTCTCCGAAAAGCGCGCGAGAAATCATACTAGACATGCTGATAGGAGGAATTATAAAATACCCTCATAACTAAATTGATGATCCACTTAATTATTAAATAAATAAAAAATAATCTGTCCTGTTCCAATTAACAATGCAAGTTGACCTTAGTGTTAAAAGAGTCACAAATAATACATTATGTTGTTGTTTTAGGTAAAAACAGTACTTCCAATGAGACAATTGCGAGTAGAGTACGACCAGTATGAATTAAAACGCAGACTGTTAACTCAACACGACTTCATCATGGTTGATACTAGAGTACTAAACCATGTTTCACATCTACTGGGCAAGATGTTTTTCAAAAAACACAATATGCTTATTCCAGTCAGGTTGAATGAAAAATTGAATTTGAAGAAAGATATAGATGTTGGTCTACGAACAGTTATGATGCGACTAAGTGAAGGTCACACATCAACCATTTTAGTAGGTCATACAGGAATGAACAAAAACGCACTGAAAGAAAATGTGATGTCTCTAGTGCAGCAATTACGTGAAAAATATCCCGGTGGGGAGGCAAATGTCAGATCGATTGCTCTCAAACTACCTCTGTCATTATCACTACCTTTGTACATTACTCTACGTAAGTATTACTGTCTATTAAAATTAGGTTTTTTAGTACAGATTGATTAATAAAGCTGGTAAGAGTGTTAATGAAGTCTCGTTTTCTCATTATGAATAAAGAAGAGGCGTGAGAGACTGTCATTGTTTGAAATAAGTACAGTGCTTTACGCGACGCCGTATAACGTGCCCTTATACGCGTATAATATAAACATACAGGGTGTCAGGGTAAACAGTTGCATTACTGTAAGGGGTGATTGTACAAATGATACTGAACAACTTTGCCAAAGAAACCTATAGGAAATTAGCAAAAACAAATTTCGACTTTTCATAAAAAAGTTTGATCAGCTGATTTAGTATGGGAAGTCCAAAATTTTATAAAGATTTTCCTATAGGTTTCTTAGGGAAAGTTGATCAGAGTCATGGGTACAATGACCCCTTAAAGTAATGCAACTGTTTACCCTAACACCCTGTATAATAAAAATAATTAAAATTTTCCCTGGAACGCATCTCTCGCATAAAGCGGGGTATCATGATATTTTCATTTGCTATTCCTATGTGAGAGTTTCAAAAGCATCGCATAATCTCAAGCATTGCAAATGTTTAAATAAAATATTTTTTTTTACAATATTCTGACACTAAAAATGTATTACAGGGCCATCAAGATCATTAGATGCTCCTAAATTGAAACAGAAGAAGCCTAAACACTTCACAGTTCTAGAAGATGAACTATCAACCATCCCTGGCAGTACTGTTAGAGTGGCTCCTGATGGGACAGTGCATGTCAAGAAACCTAAAGATGATGAAAACAGGTACATAAATGTTCATGAATACCAACTTTTGCCTGTGACCTCCTCTGTCTGGGTTTTGGAAAACTTTCAAACTTGGCGTGATTATTATGTAATGCAAACTCTAGAGTAAACTAAAGTAAAAAGTCAGTAACAACTAACAACTGACCAAGTGTCAGTCGGGTTCGCACTAAGGTTCCTGAACTGAATGAAAGAAAAAATGTTTTGGTAACAAACAAATATATTGAGCGGTTGTATGGAAACCTCACTCACACTTGGCCTTTTTTTCTTATTTTCGTAAGGGGCACGCAATCTTCTGGGTGATTTAATAGTGGTACGCAACATAGAGCTATAGGTTTGAAAAACCCTAGTATAGATTAATATGACGTGGCAATAGTTCCCTCTTGAATAAGATTCCTTATACCTTCAAAATGAAAAACAGGTGAATTTATGTTATCTGAAATATATGTATGATTCAGTAAATGGTATACAATAATTATACTCTTTTCAGTGATATGGAGGACTCTGAAGAGGAGCCTAATCAGGTAGAAGAATCAGAAAAAGAAGAGGAATAGTTTAATCATGTTTATTATTTGTAATATTACAAAATAAGATTCACAAATGGCGTTTCATTTCACCTGTGACATAAAATGTTTGTTTTGCACAAGAACTAGAGTTTTAACAAAGTATTTAAAACCAATCTAATTATCATCATCACTTATTTTACCAATGTCTTCAAAAGTGAACATTAAATAGAAATTTAATAGCTCATAGAATCCATTTCGGTACCATTTGATGAGTCCGGAACAACAATACTTGTAGCTGACTTGGGAATTAAAGTCACCTGCATTTTAACAGGCCATACCTTTTTGAATTTCTTGAAATTCTTTTGATTGTTGCTTTGCTCCTCAATCTCAATCATTTCTTTTTTAACAATTAAATCACTTCTAACTTTAATAATAGTTGTGCCCAAATCAAGTTGATTCATTTTTCTGTCTAAATCATCTGGCTCTTCCTTTTTCACAATTACATTGGGAATGTTTGTTTCAGTCTTCAAGTTGGAATTATTTTCCATTAATTCTTTGAGTTTGGATCCTCTCAAGGCTTCTATATCTACCTTCTCCTCAATTAATAATCTCTTACACGGAACTGCATCAGAATCTGATTCATTTTTGCCGTTACTGGTCCTGTTAATATCAAACATACTATTTTTCGATGTATCTCCAGTAGTCGCTTTTGACTTATCTTCTACAAAATTGAACAAATCATCATCATCATTTGTGATTACATCTGCTTTCCTTTTTAGCGGTTTGGAGAAGTTTAATTTTTTTTCAGATCCTCTGTTTTGATTGTCAGCATCAGTACTGTTCTTGAAATTAAACATATCGGCATCATCATCACCAACAGCCTGTTTCTTGGAAGGGTTAGATGCTACAGTGCAGTCATCATTGAACTTTCTTTTGCCACTCTCATTATTTGCTGAAACTGCACCAGCAGCCTCGGTTGCAACTTTTTTGCTTGCGTTCATTTCAAAGTCATCACTAAGCTTTCTTTTAGAATTTGATCCTTGTTCCATGGTTGTCAAGGATTCATTTATCACAACATTTTCTTTTTTGACCTGTGTTGGTTCTTGAGATTCTTGAGCTAATACATTTGTCTTTGCGTTTTGTCCTGGCGTTTGTTTTATTACTTCGGAAGAAAAATTGAAATCTGGATTGCAATATTTTGCATTTGAACAGTACAGTATAGCTAAACCAATTTCAGCATCAGCGACAACTCTCTTGCCCTTGTTCTTCAAGTAAGTAACAATCTCATTAATCTGGTTTTTTTGAGTTTGAGTCTCCTGATTAGTGGCATTATATTGAATCACAATCATGTTGGGGTCACTTAGGGACGACATTGTCAACTTAGTTTCGCTGAGCAGTAAAGGTGTAGCTGAACATTTCGTCAAAACAGTCTTATACATTTCCAGCTGTCTCCTTGAAAAGAAGACAACAGTTTTGCCAGCGAACAACTTCGTCCTACGATCGTTTGGTAAGAATGAGACCGATTCTTTGTTCAGTGTAGACTCGATAACTTGAGGCGTATAATTTGTTGGGTCTGGTAATTTTGATTGTTTATTAACAGCTTCAAGACACTTGTTCCAATACTCCGTTGTGACAATATGTGATCCCTGTGCCAATGCTAGCACTACTTTTATAGTCAATGTTATGGCAGGCATAGTTAAATATGTACACATTTCATCCCATTCATTCTTTAATTGAGCTCCCAGCTTACCGAGGCACAGTTTCAAGTTCTGAAGATTCTCTCCTTTTAATGTAGATGTACAAGTAACGTAGCTAACTTCGTGAACTTGCCATTCGCAGCCCATTTTGCCGAACCTAATGACATCATTGTTGCTCAATTTTACAGTGGAGTTTTCCTCTATTTTCTCGACTATTTCTGATGAACTGGTCACCTTGCAAGTACCATACCTTGATCCCAAATCTTTCAAAAACAAGTTGTCGTCGGAGACGGAAAGCGTTGCATGTTTTCTACTAATCGAAGCATCGTCAGGAATTGCAAAATTACAAACCTGCGCATCAACACTTCTTCCTATTGTTATTTCTTTATCGGGCACTACATACATGATTCGTTGATCATTGTTGGAAGTAAGGTACCACATCTTCTAAAATTTATACAGTAACCGACGACAAACAGATAAAATTCTTGCTTTTAACCTCAAAGACAAAGCCGCGGAAGGAAGCCGCCAGTGTTACAGTTTTATTTTCACTTTACCCCAGTAATCTCTCCTTTACCCTAGGCTTGGTCCAGTGTGACCGTTTTCGTTTACAAAATTCAGTAATGTATCAAACGGACGTTCGGTCGTAGTTGTATTTGATATTCGTGAAAAATTGGTTTTAGTGGAATACCACTATCCCTACTGGTACACGGATTGTTTACCAAAAAGTTGCGTAAATCAACCAACATAACAGGAATCTCAAATATATACGAAGAAAGAACAAAAGTTTTGTTGTAAGTTTACTTACTCGTACATGGTGATTTTGGCAGCAACGCGCGAGCTTACAAAATCGACCACAATTTCATCATCGTCATAGTTCATCTATCACCCCATCATCATCGGAAGAGTTTTGCGCGGGAATCGTGAAGTAAAGGACGGGCTTTGTTTCTTAATTATAACGTAATATAGTAAAAGTAAGAAATACCCGTTCCGGCGCTCCCATTTGATTCGGACTGATCCTCGCATAAAACTTCCCTGAACATTGGAATGTGTGGACCACCCTCGCATTTCAAGAGCAGTGTTGCCGATTCCGGGGAATTTCCCCGATTTTCGGGGAATAAGGGGTGCGAGCGGGGAATGATTAAAATCGGGGAATTTCGGGGAATCTACTATTTGTAATAAATGTCGAACAAAGGATGTCTAAAGAAGAGGTATGTATGTTTATCCTTAGTTGTAGTTGTTGGTCTATCCTTAGAATGAAAGTTTGGGAGAAATATAAATAATAAAATAAAATCAATGTATTCTAAATATTTAAGTCGGTTTTTGGTAAAAATTTGAAGACAAAGAAGTTGTCGAAAGTGAAATTAGCTTATGCTAATTTTGTAAAACATTAAACTATATTTTGCATGAAAAATGCTTTATTTCTTAAATATTGAAATGAAAATGAAATGTATATTACAGTGTCGGGGAATTTTCGGGGAATACATGATTGGAAACGAGGAAATTCGGGGAATTGAGCCGACTTAAGCGGGGGATTAAGAAATTTACATTGGCAGTACAAAGAAAATATAACTAAAGAGGAGTTTGCTTGGCGCCATTGCTCTTCTTGTGTTTCGTCGTATTTGAAATTCGTAAAAAATTGGTTTTAGTGATATTTGTGACATAATTTCGTGCGGATTGTGTACCAAACAGTTGCGTAAAGCGACCGACGTAACAGGAATCTCAAATAAATACGATAACAGAACATAAGTTTCGGTTCAAGTTAACTCGTCCATGGTCATTTTGGCGGCATCGTGCGAGCTTACGAAATCGACCACAGATTCGACGTCATCTATCATCCATTCATCAAAATAAAGAATATAAAGAAAAAAATAACGAATGGCTCAAAAAGACTAGTGTCCAGAGCCGTTAAAACCATTATAAAAAATAATAATAACTAAAGACCACGGCTGTAAGGGCTAGTTCCCATTGCCTTTCCGAAAAGATAAACTATATAAACTATTAAAAAAAAACGTCGTTTCCATGACAACATAATGAAAACATCAATAGATTAAAGTCAACAAACAAAATATTAAAACGGCAAGAAATCGGCTTGAAATGTCCTATTAAACCCAAATTTCACGTTTTTCGATGGTGTTTTAATCGCTGCAAGAACATGACATTGTATATTGACACTAAACTTAATTTTACTGACGTAAACGTAGTTTCAACAGTGGGATCATGGCATCCTTCCTTACCGCTTCTGGCTGTAGGTTCATACAACCAAGAGAAAGGTGGATTTGTAACAATATTTCAAGAAAATGTAAGTATATTTTGGTAGATAGGTATACTAAATCCGACCCTACTAAACTATACCATAGTGCAATAAAAACTACTAGTGGTGAAGCTCGGCGGTCGTGACAGGTGACAGGTCAATCGAAAGGGGGCCGAGAGGGCGCTTTTTTTTATGACCTACAGTTTAGTCAGGGAGCATTTACTACTTGTTACAGCGGACTATTGGGGGGACCACACCAGTGACGGCGAAGCGCCCTGGTAGTTCTACCGAACCAGTGATCGGGAGGGCGCGTCCCGGTACAGTACGACCAGGAAAATAATTATGCTCAGCAATATTATAATAATAATCCCCCGACTAAACCCGAAATCGTTTATTAATCAAAGGGTGCAAAGTCGGATAGTAGCGAAAAGGGCGCGAGAACAATTAGCCAATCGTGTCAAGGGATTGAAGGCGCGCTATTAAAATTTGTTAACTGCACAGGTATATCGGGGGAACTTATAAATCTGGTACTGCTGTACCTACCATTGAAGAATTGACTTGCGTGTGCGCGGCACCGAATTTGCGAATAAGACGTGCCACACACATACGGAATTCCGAATCAGAATTGTGATTTTGTACTGGATTTGATAACGAACGTAATTGTGGAGGGGGAAAATCCATACGAAATCATAATCCTCGGAATTCCGTATGTGTGCATAGCATGCATAGACCCGCCGCAACCGCTGAGCTTCACCACTAGTCGATTTAATTAAACTAGGAGCATTTACCCGCGACTTCGTCCACGCGGGTTCCCGTCATCGTAGCGAGATAAATGACATACGAGATTTTAAATCTAATCATAAGCTTTCAAACAAAAAATTGCATCGAATTCGGTCCAGTAGTTTTCGCGTGATGCGCGAACAAATAAACAAACAGACGGATCCAAAACTTAGTGGTTTGAAATCAGGGACACCTAAAAATCATTTCTTAACTTTTTTTAAATACCTACAATGTACATACTTCTGTTACAGTTTTATAATAGTAGCGATGACTGTATTATCTTCGATCGTTTTTACATTAACAACTTTTGTTCTCAGGGCTGTGCTTTAGAAGGCTGTGAGTGGCCTATATTACTAGCCAATCAAGTGACGGCCCTCGCTTGGCATCCAACGAGACGACTCTTAGTGGTTGGATGGGACGGTGGTGAACTATACATATGGCTGGAGTATTCCTGGGCACGTCTAGAAGCACCGCACAATGCTGCCCTGACATCTATAGCCTTCAGTCTTGGTGGAGGCAGACTGCTTGCTTCAGATGCAACTGGCTCGCTCTCAGGATGGCAATCCGGTGCCGGTGCACCCTTAACATCCTTCCACCATCAACTCGGGGATGTAATTACTCACATAACATTCTGTTCTCCGCAACCAAGTAGCGAATCCTCCATCAGAGGGCTAGCACGTGCTGCTGTCGCCGGAGACGAAAATGCCTTAGATGCCCTCGCAGCCTGGAGACCCCGTACCACTGCACGGATGAGAGAAGGCTCGCAGCCTGATAACCACTGTTGCTATGCAGCTCAAGACAATGGTGTTATTATGTACGTTGACCATGCAGGAGCTTGCTCTGAAGTTCTAAATACCCCAGGCAATATAATCTTCATGGGAATTATAAGCAACATCTACCTTCTCGTCGCTTGGGAGTCTGGCGGAGCTCTCAGCTTGACTAGGTTCATGATGGCCGACGATGGATCTTTAGCTACTGATACACACGTCAGAATGGCAGCTAGGAATGGACAATGTATTGTACTGTCAGGAAACTTTTATGTAGCTGTCATTACTGGGGATAATATGATTAGGGTATGGGACAGTGAGACTGGTGACAATGATGTCTTGCCGAACGAAAATGAGGAGACTGTCTCAGGAGATAGCTTCACTAATATAAGCTATTGTAATCTAAGTGACACTCTATGTTGTGGGACATCTCAGGGAAACCTCTATCTTTGGAGGAGAGACCACAGAAATAGCTGGAAGCTAATAAGCAGTACCTCCATTAAGGGTACAGTGAAGGAAGTCAGCTGGGGTTCAGAAGGCCTGATGAACCCGTTGCTGCATGTCAATTGTATCACAAGTGCGTTTATTCTTCGAGAGCAGCCCGTGTGTTGGGGATACTCACCTAAAGTGTGGATGGTACAGAAGTCTGCCAATGAACTAGCAGTCACAAATAAGAATAATCTGACATCAAGTATTAATTCTTCTATCACGGTCAGAGCTTTTACATTCAAAGACCAGTATGTAGCATTGGGAGATGGGAAAGAAGTGCAGGTATAATTAAAAAAAACTTTTTATTTCTCTTCTTTTTCTTTTTTTGCTGACACTAAATTATGTTATATGTCACTCCCACAATTAAGACGAATCTACGATACTTCAAATATTAAAATCCATCAAGCCGTTAAAGCTACATGCTAAAGATATAGACATACATACATACACTCTTAAAACATTATCCTCCGTCTGGAGCAGTCTGGTAAAAACAAACAAGCAACCTACAACATAATAACATTGCTTAAATAATTTAAACATGACTAACTAACAGAGAGAGTTCCTTATGTTAAAAATGTATTAAATGTTTCAGATTTGGATGTGCAGTAAAGATAATGACGTAAAATTTTCGCTAATACGCACTTTTCCATGGAAGACAGATGTGTTAATAATATACAATGATGTCCTCGTGGGTGTCGTCAACCCTCACATAGAATGCTGTTCAATATCAGGAAATAGTTTGGGAATTCTGCCCAGCACAGAAGGGGAAGGTGAACCCATTGGAGTTACAAACACAAACAAGTTCATTGTCATTGCAACCATGGATGGCACACTCAAGTTGGCAGAGATTACCAAGAAAGGTCTCAGAATGCCTTACCCTCCGAAAAACTGCTACCAATCAATAGAAGATTTCGGCGAAGTTATGAGAGCTTCAGTGAACTGCACAGGTCGTTATATTTGCCTGAGCATCGCAAACTCAGGTTTAGCTCCTGACCCTAGGCTATACCTCTGGGATGTAGCCAATGACGTCATTACGAATCTGCTGCTCCGTGAAAGCTCTACTCCCCCTTACCAAAGTGTCCCAATAGCAATATTATGGGACTCCAACGATCCCAGAATTGTCGCTGTTCACATGCGTTCTGCTGACTTTGATCGAATTCACTTATTTTTCTGTCATGAAGGTTCTCTTTTTGAATACAAAAATTGGTGCTCTCCTTCTGAAGAATATTTCCTGTCAGATTTTATATTGTGTTCATTGTACACGCCTTACGTTGTTGTGATGTCGCAACAAAGCGTCAAAAAGATAATAATGCATGAATTCGAAGATTCCAACCATAGTGATCCCGCCAGTTTGCGACAAGTACTAGATTTCCTGTATTACATGACAACAGGGCATTTAGAAAAAGCTGTTGTAGTAGGAACTAACATTGCTGGGGGTAGAGGCTCGGTGATTTGGGATAGTCTAGCCAAGGAATGCGTGTCTCGCAAAAGACCAGATGTTGGTGCTGTTTGCCTTGGCAAAATGGGCAACATAAAAGGTGCCATGATGATGCGGAAAGTTATGAATGACAATGATATAGACGACACTTGCAAAGTCGGCATCCTTGCGGTTAACCTCGGCATGACAGAGGAAGCTGAGAAGTTATTCAGAGACGCCCAAAGGCCTGATTTGATCACGCGTCTTATATCGGCCAAGGAAGGCGGATTAAATGAAATCACAACAGGGACGAACGAAGGTGAAAATATGTTACTGATTAAGAGCGCTCAACACAAACTGGCTAAAGTTTTATGGGCTAATGGAGAGACAGGGCCTTCACTTAAATTGTTTGAAAGTGCTGGAACTCTGGTGCCTCATGTTCCCCGAATGCTTATAGCACAAGGTCAAGCTCCAATGCTGGCTCAGTATGTTATTAATTCCAACGATGAGAATCTTCACACATGGTGGGGTCACTACCTCGAGAGTACTGGTGACTTGGATAGTGCTCTGGATGCTTACGCCCGTGCGAACGACTACGGAGAGCAAACAAGATTGTTATGTCACATGCAAAGAATTGAAGAGGCCGAAAAGGTGTGTCAGAAGAACCGTCCAGCGATGTATCAAATGGCGCGCTACTTAGAAATGCAGCCTGATAAAACGGAGAGTTCTGTCAAGGTATTAAGCTCTAGCATTATACATAAACTCGCGATCGTAATCCCTTTCGGGGTGGTTATAAACATTGCTACAACTACCAACTTTATCTTTAAGAATGTAATTATAGCAATACTTACATTTAGCAATTTAGGTTTCAGGGTGGAATGACGTGTCAAGTGGTGAGAAGGTGGCTAGAGGTCTTTAGCATTATTTCTTATCTTAAAATATTAAACAAGCAATTAATGTTTATATTTATTTGTTCTATTATTTCTTGAAATGAAAACGGTTGTAACACCTAAAAAGGGAAAACATACCTATTTTTACCCGACTGCGCCAGAAGGTGGGTTATAACTAGTTTTATTTTCCAGTTCTACATAAAATGTGGAGCAGTATCTTCAGCAATACGCGTAGCAGCTGAAGCCACGGCCTGGAACCTGGTGTGGCGCGCTGGATCCGCTTCACCCACGCACGCACTTCATGCCGCATCAATTCTTGAAAACGCCGGTCAAAATGAGCAGGCTATCGCTTTGTACCAAAAAGCAGGTATATTTATCCTCACTGTAATATAAGGAATAAGGATTCTCAGTTCATATTATTAACTCATCGTCATCATCTCAACCTATAGACGTACACTATTGGACATAGGCCTCCCCCAAAGATTGCCACAACGACTGGTCCTGCGCTGATTCCCGCCACTAACTTCAGCAGGTACCATGTGCGGCCTACGTGTGCGGTTTCTGGACCGGACCGGTTCTTCGGTCCCATCGGCCATCCGTTTCTGCGAGCAATGTACCCTTTAGTTTAGCACCCCAATTCAGTTTAGCAATTCTTCGGGCTATGTCAGCTACTTCGATTTTTCTATGAATCTCTTCATTTCTGATTCGATCTCGTAGGGAAACTCCGATCATAATTCATATTCCTCAATTGCCCTTTGGGTGACTTTTAGCCTTTTTATGAGGCCTAGAGTGAACGACCACGTCTCAGTTCCGTATGTCATTATTAACTTCCGTAATTAAATTAAATTTAAAAAAGTATCATAAACATATTCTTCATTGCAGGAAAACCTCATATGGCGTTAAAGCTAGCACTAAGCTGCGGTGATACGAATGCGATGGTAGCAGCAGTGGAGTCGCTCGGAGACCGCGTCGATCCTGAACTAGCACAAACTCTCGCTGCTCATCTGCGGAAGGCAGAACATCATTCTCATGCTGCCGCTTTGTTGGCTACTGCTGGAAATGTATGTTATTGATTCATTAATTTATAAAATTTATTGATTCATGGGAAATCTTAAGATGGCAAGAACATTGGTAGTAAGAAGGCTTGTCACTGGCTCCCCTATGATTTCCGGTCCACGAAAATCTATTTTCTGCAGTTTTATTTTCTGAAAGTGCAGTTTCAAGTGCTTTGCTATTTTTTAATTATGAAGTAAAATTACTTAAATTATAAATTAAAAAACCCTCCAACCCAAAAAGAACATACATATGTACTTATAAAAAATAAAAAAATAATGTTGATAAGCTTACTTTTAAAAAGTATTGTAATTTTACTAGGATCAATCTAATCAATCGATGTGTCGCGGGGATCGCAGATAACAGCTATCAATTAAAAACAATTATATTTTTTGACAGTATGAAGAAGCATTAGACATCGTTGAACAATCATCGGCACCACTATCAGAAGAGTTGAGCGAGCGACTGGCCGCTCCGGCGGGCACGAGCGGGCGAGATGCCTTGCTGCGGCGGTTGGCTGACGTGCTCGGCGGCCGCGGCTTGTACCATCAAGCTGCTAAGAGACTCGCGCACGCTGGGGATAAGGTACCTATATCAATCAGCAGTGTGACTATCAGAAGAGTTGAGCGAGCGACTGGTCGCTCAAGCGGGCACGAGTGGGCGAGATGCCTTGCTGCGGCGGTTGGCTGACGTGCTCGGCGGCCGCGGTTTGTACCATCAAGCTGCTAAGAGACTCGCGCACGCTGGGGGTAAGGTACCTATATCAATCAACAGCATGACTATCAGAAGAGTTGAGCGAGCTACTGGCTGCTAAGAAGATAAGCTCGGCGGCCGCGGCTTGTACCATCGCGTTGTTGTACAATCGCACACGCTAGGAATAAGGTATGACAATCAGCAGCATAACTATCAGAAGAATTAAGCGAGTGGAAAGGCACGAGCGGGGGAGATGCTTTGCTGCTGCAGCTGGCTGTCAGAAGAGTAAAGCGAGAAGTGACGTTTTAGTCGCCTTTGAATAATCTCCACCATGTAGTTCTCGTATACCTATCACTACTTGTACTTTATGATAAAATTCCATATTTCGGCGGGTGCTTCAGACCATTAAACTTTCCTTAATTGTTCATCTAAAGCAATACCTAAACACACTTGTAAGTCTCCTGTATACAAAATAATACATACGCTCACGCCATTGTCTCACATTATACTGTGTCTAACCAGGCAGGCGCGATGAGATGGCTGATGCGTTCAGGCGACGCGGACCGCATAGCGACGTTCGCAGCAGCCACTCGGGACCGCGCCGCGCAGCTGATGGCCGCCGACTACCTGCGCAGGCGCTCCGACTGGCGCTCCCGTCCCGACCTCACACGGCATATACTGCATTTCTATACTAGAGCCAAAGCGTATAGCAAACTCGCTTCCTTCTACGCCGAATGCGCCAAGACAGAGGTCGATGAGTATGATGTGAGTATTTCGGGTGAAGTTTTAGCTTTTGTTAGAGTTTCAACGCCCCAAACTGGTTTCTCTAGTCCTTGCCCATTTAGCCCATAGAAAGATACGTCACTGCCTACTTGCCTACCCTAGTACAGTAGTACCAGATTTAAAAGTTCCCCTGACCTGGTGTACCTGCGCAGTTGACAAATTTTAATAGCGCGCGTAATTATATTGACCAATAAGGACGTGTCACCTTCAATCCCTTGACACGATTGGCTAATTGTTCTCGCGCCCTTTTCGCTGCTATCCGACTTTACACCCTTTGATTACTAAACGACTTCGGGTTTTGTCGGGGGACTCTGCGCAAACGAAGATTGACGAGGTTAATTATGTTCCTGGTCGTACTGTAGCACACAAGCTCTACAACAGTGACTGTATAGAAAGTGTTAGTGGAAACAGTTGCATTACTAGGATGTAAAGTTGGAATTTTTATTGCTAATTTCCCTACGGTTCCATGAGCAAAGTTGTTCAGCATCATGAGTACAATTTATTATATATTTCTATTACGCCTTATTTTGATGAGAAATGTTTTTCAATTTACAGAACTTTGACAAGGCGCTAGAAGCGCTAAAAGAGGCAACTCGATGTCTTTCAAAGTCTTCAGATCCGGAAGCAGGTAGCTACTTTAGAAAATGTATCTCTTATAAGAGATTACTAGTTATCTATTATAGCTGTACGTATTTATTAACTTCTATAGTTTGCCCGCGACTTCGTAAGCACCAATAATATACCAGATTTTTAGTCAAATCATAAGCTATCAAACAAACAAAAAATCATCGAAATCGGTTCATTAGTTTTTGCGTGATGCTCGAACAAACAAACATACGGACAAGAATTCTAAAAAAGGTTGATTTGGAGTCAGCAAACCGATCGAAGAAAAAAATGGCAATGCGGTTTAATATGGAAAAGCAGATTTCTTTTTTTACTCCGATCGTTTGCTCCCACAGTAAAAGTTCTTCATTTTGATGGGTAGGCTCTTAGTTTAAAAGGATGCTAATGATATCAATTTCACCCTGTATATGGGAATAAGAGTAAACCCACGCGTGTAACTTAAAGCTATTCTAAGCAGACGAATTCTTCAATATCTAGTTACATAAATATAGTGTTAAAGAAAATTCTAACTTCTGTTTATAGTATAAGTTTAAATTTCAGGAGCTCAAACAATGGCGCTTCAGGAGCAAAGCACGCTTGTAAAGAGGTTCTTAGATGTCAAGAAAACCTTAGAAGCTGGTGAAGCGAATGCAGGTACTGTTTGGGTTCTTCAGATCTCTATTTTTGTCTGGTGATGTCTGCCGATTCGAGAGTTGTAAATATTGTACACGAGACAATTTGTTCTAGTGGACAGTGCTGTTTGCTCGCGCACGCTATTTACGACTCTATTTGAATGGGATTACATTTAATTATCAACGAGAATGTTCTACCATTTTCACGCATCTAGAGACCCAAGGGCCCTGGTATCCACTAAAGTGGAGATGAGTAAAATCGACTAATAAATCTTATTTTTATAATACGATTTTACACATCTCCGCTTTGGTGGATACCGGGCCAAGGCTGGCTTTCCACTAGACATGTGCGAGGTAGAGAGACTACGAGGCTGTAAGCGAGGAAAAATCAACCTATAGAATAGCTTAATTTCCTTATGACGCGATCGAGCGAGCGAGCTAATGGCTGATTTGTTCCTCGCCTCGTTACCTTGCATAGCCTTTGGTTGGAGTTACAATTACAAGTCTTATGATGACTTTAATATTATGGCGACTACGTTAATCTTGTGCAGTGGGTATACCACTCCCGAGACAGCGACAAAAATCTTGGCACGCCAATCTGTCTCTGTTATTTTGCGTATGTAAAATCGGACGCGGTTATAGGTTGACCAGAATCTGATGGCAAATAGGGAAATCATCATAGATGCACACGCGATATAGCCACGATGCAAAACTTTCGTAATATTTGATCAGTTATTCGTCGATAGTGTTTACCACAATGCACACGCGCTTGTGAATCGTTACAAACATGTTTGTGCATCGCTACAATCATGCTTATGAATCGATACAAACGCCTGTTAAATGCTAGTGTAGCGATAAAGTCACGCGATAGACAAACGCGCGTTTTTATCGCTGCAAAAAGTCGCAGTCTCTACGGGGCCTATTTTCACTAGACAGATGACAGTTTGACACTACCATGTGAAAATCTATATTTTTTTTACTTTTTTGTATGCCATGAGATTCTGGTCGACCTGTACGCGCATTATAATTTTCTTATTTTGAGGCTTTGTAGTGCGTGGCATCCTAGCCCTGCAGAGGTACTCCAAAACGTAAGTGACGCCTAACCTTTTTAGACACACTTCTCACAAATATTTGTTATCTAACAGGTGTTACAAGCGGTCAACAATTGATCCGCGCTGTTAGCGGGCGTCCTGGATTAGTTACAGAGGAGAAAATACTTCGTCTCTTACTGCAGCTCGCGCCTAGCCACCCTGACAGCATAAGTATGATTATATTATATACAGGGTGATATTGATATCATTAGCATCCTTTTAAACTAAGAGTCTACCCATCAAACTGAACGACTTTTACTATTAGAGCAACGCGATCGGAGCAAAAAAAAATCTGTTTTTGCGTACATCTAAGTCAAGAAGGCATTGCAGTTTAGTATGGAACAGCTGATTATTTTTTTTGCTCCGATCGGTTTGCTCCTATACTAAAAGTTGTTCAGTTTGTTGGGTAGTTTAAAAGGATGCTAATGATATCAATTTCACCCTATGTACTTACATAGGGTCCTTCTTATTATGCTGACACTTTTTAAGGGGATGATCAGACTATCAAAATGAACAACTTTCTCTAAGGCATCAATATCGAAATCGAAAAAAAAAGAAATCAGCTGTTCCATACAAAACTGCAAACCTACTTGAGCCAAATGTATGGGACAGGTCTATTTTTTCGTGATTTCGATGTTGGTCCCATAAAGAAAGTTGTTCAGTATGATGGTCTGATCATCCCCTTAAAAAGTGTCAGCATATTAACCCTGTATAATAAAATTGTAAAATTTGGCGTGAATGTAGATTGAAGATATTTGCAATAATATAAATTGGTGGCGTTTACGATACTAAACGTTAAATTCGCTTTTTAACCTTTGTGAAGAGAGAAAAATAAATATGTTTTAATTGCATTTCAATGAAATTGAGACCATTTTTAGAACTTTTTCTGTTTATCTTTTTGTTTGGGCACGCATCACTACTGAACCTATTTGGATGGGGTTTTCACAAAAACGGCTTAGTTTGGATTAATATTTAGGCATCTTCTACTTTTCGTGTCAATGGTCGCAATCGGTTCATTAAATCGAAGGTTATTAGTATTTAAAATCAGCGGTCTGCCTGCGCGTACGAAGTCGCGGGCGCTGCTTGTTTTTTATTAAATACCAAGTATTTTATATTCAACTTTATGGTTATTGTCTAAGGGTTGAACCTTATCTGGCAGCACGGATTCGCATTTTTTGACGCTCCATCCTTTTCTGTCGCTCATGAACGTCATTTGCTGGAGCGAGAAAGATAGCAGGAACGACCTTTCTCGCTCTAGCCAATAACGTTCCTGCATGGGTAGCATGGCAGCGTAATATAGCGCTATCACGTCTTAGCTTTCTTTCTATTTTCACGCGAACGAACGAGATAAAAGGTGTGATACAGCCGTATCACGTGTAACATGCTACGGCTTCTGAGCGACAGAAAAGGATGCAACGTCAAAAAATTATTCAGACGTCAGATTTTAATAGAAAGGGACCAAAATAAATAAGAATGACGGATTACAAGACGTATAGCTTTACTTTTGTTTCAGGATTTGGACAACAACTGAAGGCTCTTCAACACCACGCACAGGAAGACACCCGTTCGACAGATTCTGCTGAGCAGAGCATTGAGGAAATTATTTAATTTATTATTTCAATTGATCTCTCATTTATGTAAACTATCCGTCCATATAAAAAGCTCTCTATTTTATGTAGTGTAAGCACTACATTGTAATAAAATCTTTAACATTGTAATTTGTTTCGATTTGGATTCATAGAGACCACTGTTAGGTGTAGTAAAAGATGAGTTGTAGGGTTGAGCCTCATCGGACAGCACATAATCGCATTTTTTCACGCTCTATCGTTTTCTGACGCTCAGGAACGTCATTGGATAGAGCGAGAAAGGTCGCATCACTGCCGGTGTTGCCGCATGCGATCGTATGCCTCACCTATCTTCTAATCTATCTCTATCTACCTCGATTCCCGTACGGGATATCGAACTTTCACTGATCGATTAACGCTTGGTCGAATAAACTACTGACTTTTTTAACGCCGATCGAGCAAATGACGTTCCTGAGCGACAGAAAAGGATGGAGCGACGGAAAAATGCGATTCGATGCTAGCAGGGGCGCGTTCAGAGTCTATGCCCAGAGTGCACTCTGGGTGCAACTTTTCGCACTAACGCCGTTCAGAGCCTCGGTGAAAAAACGCTCTGACGGGTTGCAACTTTTAACCATCAAATTAGATGGTTAAAAAACACTCTGACGTTTTGATTATCTGTGGTTACTTGACTTTTTGCTCATTTTGAATTAAAGTTAGTTTTTTTCAATTTATTTTTATTCACTCTTTGATTCTTTAGCATGGAAGATGAGTTTTTATTGTATTTGGAAATGATGGAAGCCCTGGAAGCCCTGGAAGCCCATATTACTGTCAATGTCAAAATTTGAGGTTATAAAACAACCGGGATCGTTCCATACCTTTTGGCGACTTGAAAAACAACTGTTCGTTCCGTACTGTCGATTGAAAAACAACCAAACAACCGCACCCGTAGGTTCTGAACGCAGCCCAGTTGAGGTTTAACCCGTAAACTCTATCGATTTTGACAAAACTCCAGTGTAGCGTAAAACAAGTTTACTCCAGTAGTAAAAAGGGGTTATGGGCACTGGCTTAGCTCAGATCAGAATCCATATCTGGACAAATCCAAAACTCATCTCGTCATTATCCTTGATCGACTACCCAATACCTACTCCAACTTCCCGATCGACTGAAAGATTTGCCTGTATGGGCTCGTCCCTTTGCCTTTCCGCAAGAAAAACCTGCAAAATGGGAAGAAAAAATCCACAACAACCGGAGTTTTTGGCGGGAATTTGTCAGCTACGTTTGGAGTCCTCATATTTCTTCGAATTTTTATTGTTTATAGTGAGTTTTGGTTCGTAAAATTGGTGTTGTTTTGCGTAACAAAGTGTCGTGCAAGTGAACAATATACAGTTCTGTGAAATATGATGGTGTATGGGTCGTAAACAGGAAAAGTGTTCCGTCATTTGTAGCGCGGCAAAGCGATCGGTTCACCTCTTTCCTGTGGACTTCTCTCCGTTTCCTTCGTCTTTCGGGTGTCTCCAAAAACTCCAAAGAAGCGACAAAACGTCGAACACCAACGTTTTAATTGCTATAAATAAGAGAATTTTATTAAAGACATCGGCTGTATGGGATATATAACCCTTTGCCTTGAATTGAACCAAAAAAAAAAAAAATCCACAACAACCACAACCAGCCACAGATTATTAAGAACAACCAGCTGACTTTGACAAAGCTGTAGTAGTATTTTGAGGTTATTATGATTTCGAAATAATTTAACTCATTTATACCTCAAAATAAACATTTATTATGGTTAGAATAATAAGTTTAAACAGCGTTAAAAACCTGTATTTATCGTATCCCACAAAATGTTATCACAGGTTAGTTATTTTCATTCACAAAACATCTCGAATCACTTCACAAGATTGATAATTAAAGTACGTAAATAATGTAAATTATTATGAGCTCCTATGTTTCTAGATTACTAACAAAGCGACTGAACAGCTCTGAGCCTGATAAAAGGACAGTAGACGTGAAAAAGATCCGGAACTTCAGTATCGTAGCCCACGTAGACCACGGCAAGAGTACGTTAGCTGACAGGCTGCTGGAGATCACGGGCGTTATCAAACCCGGTGCAGAACGTGCCCAGGTTCTCGACCAATTGCAGGTCAGATTTATGTTTTATTTTATTTAACTAATTATCCCTAATTCGAATTAAGCCTGCAACTTCGTACGCGCTACTTTAAATACTCATAACACTAGCCAGAGAACGAAATTTTCAATCTATTGCGTCTCAAGGGGACATGATTCCAAATAGCACCACATGGCTGTAACATGTTTATAATCAATAATATTTTACGTACAAGACAAAAGTAAAAATAAGCATTTAAAACTTTTAAGGGGGTTGTTTAGACCATCGAACTGAACAACTTTCACTATGGGACCTAGATCGAAATCGCGAAAAAACTCTGCTGTCCCAAACATTTAGCTCGAGTAGATTTGTAGTTTAGTATGGAACATCCGATTTTTTTTCCCGATTTTGATATTGACCCCAGCGTGAAAGTTGTTCAGTTTGATGGTCTAAACCACATCCTTAAATGTTTATTTGTATTTTTGTAACACCTTGTAAGGATAGGATAAAATTGTAAACTTGGAACAACTTGGTTTGTAACAGTGAAAGCGTCTTTTAGTGACTGATGAGTTACGTCACAAAAATACACTTTCAATGTAATGAGAGAAAACTGGTCTTGTCTTTAGAAAATGAATGAATAAAAGAAAAGAATATTGAGGTGCATTAAACTGCTCCTATAAAGGCATTATAAACAATCTGATATAATTATGAGAACCAACTTAAATGGTAGATTCTGCTGAACAAGCTGTATCTAGAGCCAAAACTTAAACTTAAAATCAGGGGGCCTACCATGCCTCCCCCGAGAAAACGACAAAAATCGAGACGTGACTCTGTGTTTGTTTCTTTGCGTATGTGAATGCGAGCATGGATGTCTGTATAAGCGTTTTTTCGCTTTATCGTGCATAGCATGCTAGTTCTACAGGTCTGTAAATGATGAGCATTCAAGCGATTTCTGTGAAGAATTAAAAATAATAGTTTGGGTCAAAACGCTAATCTTTTCGTTGATTGTTCTTGTTTTATTTGTAAACAAGCAAGTGTGCACTAAGGGTCAATACACACCAGAAGAGCATCGAAGAGCATCGGCGCGCAGCGGCAATCTTATTACTAGTCAAAATTTGGAGCGATATGGGTAGCGCGGCGCCGCGAGCAGCCTTCGCGTCGGCGACGTTCAAATAAATTTGTCCTTTATTCACTAGTAATAAGATTGCAGCAGCGCGCAGATGCTGTTCGATGCTCTTCTGGTGTGAATTTACCCTAAAAAGTATTCCCAAAGATAATTGGGTCTATTTATAGTGATCATATTTTTTTTAATATTTCAGGTTGAAAGGGAAAGAGGTATAACAGTGAAAGCGGTGACGGCATCTTTAAATTACACTTACAACAATGAAACATATCTCTTGAACCTTATAGACACGCCAGGACATGTTGATTTTTCTAATGAGGTAAATACAATATAGACTTTACCCACAACTTTATATGAAAGAAAATGTTTTTTTATCCTAAAATTAATCTAGGGCCTAAACTGTTTATGCTAAGTGTCATTGAAATTTTATCGACCCATTACAGAGTAACAGAACAAGCTGCAAATCCCCCCTTATTAAAAACATACACATGTTCACGCCTGTGTCCCATTGGGGTAGGCAGAGACAATTGATCGGCATCTGCTACGATCCTGACATACCTTTTTTGTCTCTTCCACAGTCATACGTCAGTTTCATACACGCTCGTCGGTTTAGGGTATATTTCCACCCAAATTTAACATCCAAACCCAAATTAGAAGAATAGTAGTATGTCATCAAAAAGTTTTCATGTGAACCGGCTTGTCTTTAGGTCTTCTCACTCTTAAAAGGTCATGAGATCTCGTGTAATGCTTTCAGTAAGTTTACATCTTGATCAAAGAAAGTTTTAACTTTTTAATGCTTGGCCGTTTCACAGAGATATGACAAATATGTATTAGCTAAGCTAATTTCCTCATTTAGACCTCTCTCTGAAACTAAGCAGATTTGTGTACATTATGCCATATCTTATAGGTACACTCTTATTATGATTATTTCTTTATTTTGCTCTTCATTTTGATTATTAACATTTGTGTTAACTGTAATATATGTAATTTAATGCAGGTGGTTCGAAGTGTAACAGCATGCCAAGGCGTGATCCTACTTGTCGACGCCAATGAAGGAGTCCAAGCTCAAACGGTTGCTGTTCACTCATTAGCAAACAGAAATAATTTAAAAATAATACCAACCCTGAACAAAGTAGACTTGCCTAGAGCGGACCCGGAAAAAGTAAAATCTCAGTTGAATTCTCTATTCAAAATTGATCCTGAGACAGTAATGACTATTTCGGCAAAGAAGGGTTGGGGTGTGAAGGAATTGCTTGAAGCTGTCATACAGAGAATTCCACCACCTACTGTTGATTTAGAAGGACATTTCAAAGCGCACATCATAGATACCTGGCATGATAAATACAGAGGTGTGTTGTGCTTGGCCTACATTCACTCTGGGAAGATACAAGTTGGGCAACCTGTGAAATGGAGATCAGATATGAAGCAGCATACTGTGAAATATCTGGGTCTGTTGAGGCCTAGTGAGGAGCCTGTGGACATGGCTGTGGCTGGTCAGGTTGTTATGGTAGGTAAGTTGAATAAAATCTAATTGTACCTATCTGTGCTAAAAAAGGCTGGATCTTTTAACACGTTCGTGGACATTAACTAGCTATAGCAGTGATAACAATAAAAGTGATATTTCGTCTCGTTCACTGCCCACGAACGTGTTAAGCATGTGAATTATATGATCGATTACCAAAACACTTTTTTAACTCCCGACGCAAAGAGAGGTGTTATAAGTTTGACGCCTATGTCTGTCTGTCTGTTTGTGGCATCGTAACTGTCAAACGGGTGGACCGATTTTGATGCGTTTTTTTTAAACCAATGCAAATTTTTGCGAGAATGATCTTAGTTTTGTTTCATGAAAATCGGTTCAGCAATTTTTAACTTTAAAAATTACGAAGTAACATTAAATTACAAATTGAAAAAACCCCTACGCCAAAAACTAACATTTAAAAAGTGAACAATAATTTAGTCACCCATTATTTTTATGTAAACAAATGTATGTTTTACTTTTTAACTCTCTTTTAAGATATTTTAGGTCAATTATTGTGTCTGGACCAACGGGGCAAGTGATAGTCGGATATAAAAATTAATGGTCATTTCATAGCGGTCCCCTACAAAAATTTCTCGTTGTTCGACCCTAGGGACAGTTGTTCATTGTCTGGAAAAAACCCTTCAAATTTTGTTAGTAATTAAAAACTAGTGGTGTATAATCATAATTTTTTATTGATGTTACTTGTTTTATAACCTCAACAATGTATTTGTGTCTCTCCTATTCAGGTTGTGGTCCAAAAGGCGGCGGCAGTGTAGGGGACCAGCTGCTTTCACCGGAGGCCGCCGAGAGTTCAGATGCTTCGACAGTGGCTCCCGTCAGACACATGGTGTACGCTGGGATATTCCCCTCGGACCAGTCCCAGCATGCACAACTGAGTGATGCTATCAAGAAGCTGGCATTAAACGATTCTGCTGTCAGTGTCCAGGCTGATTCTAGGTAAAATTTCGATATTTAATTATTTTAAAGACATTTAACGTGGATGTTCTGAAGTTTCAGGATATCTCTGACTATCTCGGGGAGTATAGTGAGCATTGCTTGACGAAATTTTATTCGAAAAAAGTGATCTGAGAAAGTCTAGTCTTTGTATTAAAGACATCTTGAATCATTTATTTATTTTATTTTATTCGGAAAACTTAAAGCTTACAATCACAATAATAGTTCTGTTAATGCTATAGTACAATCTGAGCCTATTACAAGTTTTCACCAGTAGTACTAAAATAGGCAATTACAATGTATTAACAAATTAAATTAAAATATTTCATGAAGAAATAAGGTAACAGTATGTAGGAAATATAAGATACATCAGCGGAAACGAGAACATGGTAGGTAGGTATTAAGTTATGAAGTCACAGCATAATGGTTAATTAATTTTATTACAGTCCTGCACTGGGCCAAGGATGGCGTGTCGGCTTTTTAGGTCTTTTGCATTTAGACGTATTTACACAACGCCTGCTGCAAGAATACAAAGCGGAAGCTATACTGACTGCCCCTTCAGTTCCCTACAAAGTCAAGTAAGTTTGAAACATAATATTCTAAATATAAAGATAAAATTTTAATGTATAATTCCTTATTTGTTGTTGTTTTTAGAGTGTCGGGGTCCAAAGCAATTAAAAGGTACAAAGGCGAAGAAGTTCTTATTACAAATCCCACACAACTGCCAGATTCTCAAAATATAGCAGAGTACTATGAACCATTTGTTATAGGTACGTAATTTTTTTGTGATTCTGTAACATTGTTAAACTGTAGTTACAGTGTTCGAAACGATCGCCGAAATTCCAAATCCTGTATACAATGAAATACAAGCTCAGTCAAATAACCCGCCCCTCGTCGATCGTGGCGCAAAGACAAAGAAAATATAGCGTCGCAAGCTATGAAGCTCGCCAGAATTAGGGCAGTTGCCCCTCCCTGCCCATACCTCGCTACGCCCATGGCAACACACACTGGTCAAAGACTTTCGTCTTGAGACACTGCGGTATTTGGAACGTGAAGGTACTATGTAGCTTCCTGAAAGCTGCCCAGCCGAGTTGGATTCGACGGTTGACCTCTAGATGTTTTTATATCGTACGTATATTGCAGGTACAATAATAACTCCAGTTGAATACATCGGGTCCGTTACAACCCTCTGCCTGGACAGGCGTGGTACACCGCTACCGTCTAGTGCGGTGGACGACCAGATGACCATGATGCAGTTCATCTTGCCGCTTTCAGAAGTTGTCATCGACTTCCACGATACGCTGAAGAGTATCACATCTGGTTTTGCTAGCTTCGACTACCAGGATTATGGATTTCATTCGAGTTCTTTAGTTAGAGTAAGTAAGGGAAATAATGACGCGCACAGGCACATAAATATTGGTCTGATTTCAAACTGACGTCACTAAAATTATTTATTGTAGAAAAACTGGATAACTCGCGCCCTGAGAGTCCCGTACAAACTTAATTATGAATGTAGATACCAACTGCTAAGGTGTTTGTAATCGCAAAAAGAACGAACTGGGATTCAAGTCCAGGACCTGTCAGTCCGGCATGGTACCAATCACACCAACCGGGTCATCTTGTACGCAATAACTCACAGCTGTTATTAGTGATTTTTGGGTTCGTAAGGAACTGCTTAAATCGAACAATGCGTGTATTAAGTACTTAGGGTTTAAGAATAGAATTATGTGTTAAAAACACAAAATTAACCTATAGCGGGAGTGATTTACGACGTTTTCCGGTGCCTCTGTATTATAATAAAATATTACCTAATCGTAAATGACGCCCACCGGATCTTTCCGGATTCCGGATGTTCTGCTGACATCGTCATTGTGCTGCAGAATTTTGTTTTATAAAATGTCAACGCCCGATACTAGTCTTGTCGTCTTTTGTTCTATCGAATATCCAATCGGTCGTCTCAGGTTATCCAGCAAATAACTCAGAAATGACGAAGTAGCTTCTGACGAGGTTGCGCAGGATAGAGAAAAGTAGCGGTCTCACGGAGGCCAAGATCCCCGAATAAAAAAAAAATCAAAATAAAAATATATTCAAATATATTTCAAATATTTGAAATTTGACTTTTTTAATTCCAGATGGACATTTTACTCAACGGCACGTTAGTGGAAGAACTATCGACAATAGTACACACCAGTCGTTTAGAATACAACGCTAGGAGGTTAACTGAGAAATTAAAGGAAATGATTCCTCGACAAATGGTGCAAGTATGTTAAAGTTTGATTTTAAAATTTAATTTTATAGGAACGATCAGTGGTTCTTACCTTTTGAAGGACCATTTCACATTTTCACTCATTGGCGTAGCTAGAGATTTTCCCTGAGGTGGGCAACCGGCCACCCAGCTCATAGCTACTGCCCCAGTGGCAAGACTTAAATTTCTCGTGGCAAATTCGGATCCAAAAGGTCATTTTCCTAAGGCTCCCGTAACCAGAATTTGGCTTGGGATTTTTAAGGAGGTTGTAGAACACGTTATATATACGATTATTTCATAAATAATAACAGCTTTAGCCCTTGCATGCCTATAGTTACATCTGGAGCGAGCGATGCGAAGCGAGCTCGAAATTTTGCAGTAATGCCTCTGAGTTTTGTCTGATTTTACAAGATGATGTTGAAACAGTGCCTACTATTATTTAATTATTTCTTCACTACTTTCCAATTTTGTAGCAACGGGCTTTCTGGGATGGGCGTCGCGTCGCCAGCCTCTGCCCCTAGCTACGCCAATGTTTCTAATCTTATTTATCATGGACCACCAACCCCTTGACGATAATATGTTCCGTCGCTCGCCGCCACATAGTACCGCCAGCACTGGAGATGTAACCCTGAGATTTGATTCAAATCCATACATTTTCGACCCTACTTAACTAAGCTCACGTTCGGCGCGGCAGTCTTTCGCGCTATCGTAAGGTTTTGCTTGTGAAAACCGTGCCAGCGATTGGCGCGACATGTTTACTCGATTAAAAAAATTGTCGCAGGGGATGCTATAGACGCGGGCGGAGGTCACTGGCGCCAAAAAATAGACGCGTGTTCTATTCTGTGCTGGCGCTGACATACGGCGATAAAGGCGCGGAAAAGTGTTTACACCATGCTTTTTTTCTTGATAACGCTGACGCTAAATAAATTGCATCGTCTAAACCTGCCTTTAGACATGGTTCCCTCTCAAAAACTCTAACATCTTCCCGTTTTAAATGAATCATTGCAGTTAATGTCTTGTTAGTATTAAAGGAAACGTATATTCACGTTTTTAACTACATTATCGTCAGTATTTTTATACGAGAGACGTTAATGGGAAAAGAATACTCCTGGCACTTTCAGGGGGACCAATCCAATTATTAGGAACAGTAGTACCTTCGATAACGGGATGTTAAATGTTTGTTTCAGGTCGCCATCCAAGCAGTTGTTTTAGGGAAAGTATACGCCAGAGAAACTATAAAAGCATTCAGAAAAGATGTTACAGCTAAACTGGTATGTATTAAAGGCAGTCTGGTTCTAGTTTAGAATAGACCATCCCATTTCTACCCGTGGTGTGTTCAGGACGATTAAAGTGTCCTTTAGACAGGCTTACAATCAAGGCCAAATCGCAAAAATGTCAAAGTTTGGGATCGTGCCGTCTTACATCTGCGATTTTGCCTTGGCAAAAAGTCTGCGATCAGTTGCACGTCTAAAAGGCACTTAAGGAATAAGGTTATCGCATACTTAATTATGGCCTTTTCTAGAAATGAAACTTGTGAATGTGCGCTTTAATTCGTGAGCCATAAAGCACAAAATCGACAACAATGGCACGAGTGGAAGGAGAGTCGACATCGTGATCCTTCAATATGCTAAGTGAGCTTTGCTACAAATGCACTCTTAAAAACTTTATTTCGTATTTGTACCGGTGTTTATGAACACCCCGAAAGGGATTATAGGTCGTGGGTTTATGTACGTTTAATAATTAATACATGTAGTATTAATTATTAAAGCAGAGACATACATAGGATTCGATTCTTAAAACAAAACAGGAACCGATTAAACATTCTTAACAGAATACGCGCATTTCTCTGAAGTGCGCATAATGTATGTCCCCGCACTAAATCTTCAACGATAGTTTGGTACCTAAATGTGTTACCTGTACAGTATGGTGGTGACGTCACACGCAGAAAGAAGTTGCTGAAGCAGCAAGCCGAGGGGAAAAAGAAGATGCGAAGTGTCGCTAACATTAAAATCCCGAGAAATACATTTATCGATGTGCTGAAGAGATAAGCTAATCTAAATAAAAATTTATGCATTTTAGAAAAAGTGTTTTTTTTAAATATCTGGCCAGATCACAAATAGGTTATTTTACTACGTTAAATTATTATAAGCTCCTTAATATGCTGACGGTATTTTTGGGGGGATGAACAGACCATAAATGAACAACTTTCTTTGTGGGACCAACATCGAAATCGCGAAAAAACGACGGAACAGCCGATTTCTTTTTGCAATTTCGATGTTGGTTCCATAAAGAAGGATGTTCAGTTTTATGGTCTGATCATACCCTCAAAAATACCTAAAAAACCATCAGGATACACAGAGATATAATTAAATAATTTAATTTTGTTCTCAGTAAAATTAATTTCAAATGTTCATTTGAAATTAACGCTAGCTTAAATTTTCTGTTATTTTTAGCTTGTTTTTTTTTTAAACTGTAAATAGTAATGAAACGTCCATGACGTCACAAGAGTGTATTTGGTACAATTATTGTTCAAAGCGCGCGTTTTGTCGTTCGTTAAAGCAGTTGCAGATTTAACTAGTCAAATGGCCTATTCTGATGAAAAGACGAGGACCTATGCTTACTTAAACTTCACTAGATTAAACAAAAATTTATAAACGCAGTATCTCAGTAGACAGATAAAAGGTGTTCGCAAATAATAGATATTTGGAAAAATATATCTAATTTATTTATAAAATGCGGATTACAATATAGGGTCATTGCATGGTAAACATCACAAAACATGAAAAAATTTAAGCAAATAATCTACAAGGCGCTAAATATAAAGAAAATTAAGTAAAAAATCGAGATGGAAATTATATTTAACACAATAAAATATTACTTTTAAAAATATTTAAACAGGAATGGTTTGTAACAATAACTAAATTTTCCAATTCAGTAACTATATAATACCTAATTGTTAGAAATAACAGTTATTTTTAGGCATTTGTTATGGATGAGGGCAAACTTCGCGAAATAACAGGAGAACAATTAGTATTACTTATAAAACCTATTTAGTTAGCGATTAACTGTGGAGACACATTTTGTAGGGCGATATATTGCAGTTCAATCTTATACGGTTGCTAATATTTTACTATGATTATTCAAATATTACTAACTGAATACATTTGATTTGTAAGGATCTCAGTTACATAGACATTCAAATAGGGGAAAAAACTCCAAAGAACTAGGTATGCTTGCCAATTAATCAATTTCTTACAAAAATAATCTTTCCACAATTCACTATGTTTGACTTATCGTCATAAAAGTTTTGTAGGACTTTAAAAGAGGGTGAAGACAAGTGACAGTCAAAATAAACCTTAACTGTTCATATGTAAAGTAAATTTTCCCATATCAAAAGGAACGTAAGTCTGTATACATCAAGCTGCGGTCGTCATAAGCACCGTCAATTAAAAAGAGAACATTACAAATTAGTTTAGTACTTATTACGTTTGTTTGCGTGTAAGTACGTATTTTTATAAATAGTACTTACCATTTTTGTTAACTGGACTTTATAGGTTGTTATAATATAAATTGGGAGAAACGAAAATTGCACATGTATGCATAGTGCTTCATGATATGACATTCTTTGGCAAACTTCAAACATTCTTATTTCTCACACACGTTCAATTAGATACAGTCAGACTTCCGAGGCGTTGTAAGTCTGTGGATACAGTCTAGAAATGTCACGCCAATTTTTTGGTCAATTAGATAGGGTACTTAATAGAATAATATAATCCTCAAAGAGGTTGGGAACTTCAAGAGACGGTCTTGTGACCATATTATTAATGTGTTTATTCTATTCGTTTTCGTTTTTTTACCCTGCGACATAATTATACACTACAAAAATAAAACTCATAATAAGAGTTCTAATTTTAAATAACTTTTATACAAAAAGAAGAGGCTATGTTTATCTGATACAATAAAAAGTTCAAAAATGTAATGTGTTTATCAACAACTGAGGCTACCAACTACAACATTGCAATAAATTGTCGTTTGAATAAAATGTAATAGTATTCAGTTATACTGATAATTAAAATTTTGAAATCTAACAAGTAAAGAGTTGATATATACTCTACATGTCAGCAATAATTCTAATAATAAAAATTGTGATTCCCTAATATAATTTTATAAAATTGGTTTGATCACATTTTATCAATAACATAATAATATATTAAACAAATCATATAATTATGTAGTATTGGCTCACCTAGCATTTACATACAACAAAATTAAAAGCTAAATCTCTGGTCAAACTGACTAGAATCCCTTGTGAAACGCGAATTTAATTTTATTAATTTTTCTTTCATCTGAGCATAGAACTCCTGGGCGATTATCTGACAGCTAGATTAAACGTTCCACATGACTCGATAGATGACATCGACGACAAAAACAGGCATGTCCCCGAGTCAGGCATCCGCTGACGAAGTATATTTTCGTGTTTTCCCATAAAAAACAATTGCACTATTTTATTTGTATTTCATGAACAGCAAGGTTGAATCTATCTCTCATCAACGCCATCTAGTAATCATAATGGAAATATTTTTGCTTTTGATTTTCGGAAAATTCCCCATTGTCTTGTCATGGGAATCAAACAAGTAGAACAAACTTTTATGAAATCTTTGTTTGGGCACAATTTGTTGTCATTCCTGTTCCGTGCGCGATTCGCGTTAGTTAGAAGCTACACAGGAACGCACTTTTGTCATATGTGGATACTAGAAGAGCCTGTACTATGTCAACAAACCCACATAATTTTCACTCTCATAGGCCATGAGTGAATATTGTGTTTATTTCATCCAATTAGTCCGACCAATGTTGCATCGTAACATAAAAGAAATTAGCACATTACTTCCGGTTGGGATGGATGACTAATTCCTCTGTAATGTCATCCTCTACTGAGGATGTATTCTATTTATCTGTCTTCTGACGTTTCCAAGAACTGAGCGTAGACATCTCTGGTGCATTCACCTTTCTCATTGAATTTGTATTTGTAATAGGAACCATCAGCACAAATTACTGAAATCAAATTAGTTATTTAATAAAAACTCATGACAACATTATAATGTACTTCATCTCAGCTTAAATGTCCCACTGCAGGGCACAGGCCTACCCTCAGGGAGGATGCCCAATGCAGATTGGTAGACTTCCCATACACATCAGAATTTCATCGTCAGCATATGCAGGTTTTCTCACGATGTTTTCCTTCACTGTTTGAGAGCAGTCGGTTACATAAGTTAGAAAAACTTATTGGTGCTTGTCATCTGTGCAGATTAGAACCTGGACCTCAAGATTGAAAATCCATAGCTCTCCGCACCGACGCTCTTACAATTACAATTTGATTGAATATAACTGTACTATTTTGTTTTTAGATGTCTTTAAGTAACTTACCAATAATTGAGCTCTTATCAACTCCGAATGCACAGATACATGGTGGTCCATTTGGTATGGTGAATTTGCAGAAACTCCAGTTACTTGAGAAGTATTTAGGCAAGAAGTTGACTGTTGCTAGACTGGACTGTTTGTTGAGCTTGTCGTCTTCTAGGCTGAACACGTGAACCGTGCCATGATCAGAGGTCACACACAGGTTGGTGCTTGTGTGGTTAAAGTTTATGCAGTAAATTGTAGCCTGTTTGACAATGACAAATAAGATTAGTTTATGGAATAAAATAGAGGAACACCTAGGCAGAGTTACCTAGCACAGGTGAAAGGGTGATGTTGTGTCATATCAGGAACTCAAGGAACTGGAGGAAAAGAGATTGGCTTATGCTCCACCGACAAGACTGTAGCTCTTAAATAAGATGATGATGAGATAATATCACTTTTAGTGATAAGGCCGCCTTTTGTACCCTTCTTGTTCGTGTATATTGTTGTTGTTTTTTGTGTATTTTGGTGTGCAAATAAAGAATATTTATCTTTATCTTATCTTAATATTTTGATGTTTTTTTTCTATTCTTGTCAAAGTAGTACCAGACAAAAAGATAAATCTGAAGGATATTTCTCCACACAAAGGTACCAGATATAATATTTTATGTTATAATATAATATTATAGGGTATAATCATATTTTTTCTCACATCTTAAAACTGGAATATTGCATGAAAAATATACCTGATGAGCACCTCTTCTCAATTCGGCAAGCTTCTGTCCAGTAGCTGTGTCAAATACTCTTATAAGTGTGCCCTTAGTGGAAGCAGTTGCCAATCTAGTACCTCCCACGTTCAACGCTAGGCAACTGAGCGGTGCTTCATGTGCTGTTATGAGATGACCTTCTGGAGCTGTGCTGGTGCCTGCATGACTGCTGAGCTCCACTAACTGAAACATATTAAATTACTTACTAAAATCAGTGATATAAAAATATTATTTAAGCACTCTTATCGGTAGTTAAGTAGGTACAATGCTGTTTTTTTTAGTTCACTGAAGCTGAAGCTCATGTAACAAAGTACCATAGTATAAAATAAAAACATGAGCAGAAAAAGGTCAGCATTTGAAATGCTAAGTTAACTTGAAATTATTAAGGAACCAAATATCTAAATTTCAATCAGACAGACATTGAAAAATTGGTTCTGAAGTAAATTATAGAAAACCCCATTCATGTGGTTGTTCCGCGAGGTGCCTAAGGGATAAATATTTTGTTAGATGTAGTTGTTTTATGACCCCCCCCAAGAAGTATTATATTCTGTAGTATCTAGGACCCACTTTTCCAAGAAACCAAACATAAAATCGTACTTATAAAACTGTTCCGTGACTATTTGACTAGCTGACAGACAAAGCACAGCCTAAACTGTTGAATATAGAAACATGCAATTTGGAATATATATTCTACCGAGGATGTACGGGATTTCACCAAAATCTACCCCTAAGGGATACAATGGAGTTTAGAAGTTTTGTGAAATCCACATGAACTAAGTTGTGGTTAAACGATATTAAAGACAAAACAAAACATTAGACTTTATTTAGTAGCTGTAATGGGCTTGAAACTTACTTGAACATGTCCAGTTTTGCGACTTGGATATGCTAACAGGGCATTATTACTGTTTGGGCAAACAACACACAATCCTCTTGGATTCTGGCAAGTCTCAAACACGTGTAACATCTGAGGTTGGGCCGTAAATGTGTACACTTTGATCAAATTTTCTGTAAGCACAATAAAATATAAACTGTTAATAGACCATTAAACCAAAAACAGGGTGAAATTGATATTATTAGCATAAAGCATATGCTCACAACTTATTCCCCAAGGGGGTGAAACATGGATATTCTGAAACCTCAGAATATCCATGTTTCACCAGTAGTAACGAAACTCTGACCAGTGTGACAGGGGGGTGAGCCCGTCGCCACTTATAATGGACAGTGGGTACAATACATGTCTCGAAATTGAAGCATGCAGGTTTCCTCACGATGTTTATATCATTAGCATCCTTGTAAACTGGTGTTGCAGACATTTGAGTCGAGTAGGCATTGCAGTTCTATTATATTCTATTTTAAAAATATGACTGCCATCTTGATATTGATGATTTGGCCAATGTCTAGTTTATGTAGCAAGAGTGCTTGATGTTGTATGGTAGTTATTGTATTTCGGTAACTTCAAGGATTGTTTTTCGAAAAGAACACTATCTTGAGCCACCACTGGTGCTTTGTTGTAGGCCCGGGAGCCAACAATCGATGAGCGACGTGACTACCCAATAGCAGACCTACAACGCGACTCCCGGCATTGCAGTTTAGTTGTAGGTATGGAACATCAGTTTTTTTGTTGTTGTTCCAATTGGTTTGCTCCCATAGTAAAAGTAGTTCAGTTTGATGGGTAGACTCTTAGTTTAAAGGGTGCTAATGATATCAATCATTTCACAATTTTAAGATGTTTGTTGGCACTTTGCAAGTGGGTAAAATTAGTTAAAATGATTTTGCATAACATGGTGACATTTTGATTTCTGATCATGCTTTATTTATGAAAGATATGTGCTGAGTCGTAAGTTTATAGTCACCTAACTATAGTTACAAGGTCTGACACTTTTGTTGACGTTATGTATGGATTCATACATAGTTGGTTCGTAAGCTACATTACGTCAAACCTGATCATCAAATTATGATACAGACTTTAGGACATAATTTATGCTGATTGTCATGAAGATCACCTCAAACTAAAATAAGGTAGTGATTGAGAAAAATCTTTAGAGCGTGTGCTAAGATTTGTGGTTGGGCTATTGCAAGCAAGGGTCGTTATTGTAACACTGAGACCATTGCAGGGTTTGTAATCGTGCAATCTGCATTTACTCTTGTGATTTGGCTAGCAGGTGATTTCACCTTAAGAAAAAGTCTGCGGTCATATAAACATATCTGCTTAAGTATGATCGAAAAATTATAGATTTTGACACATGAGAGTTCGAACTTAGACTTAATTAATCTCTGAATCTCTATCTAATAATGTTTTCAGTGTAATCCATTACATTAAAAGTAATGCATTATCCTATAAAAACAGCTGACAACATATTACACAAAGATATGAATATGATAACAACAATCTTATCAAAAGCTTACCCAAAACAACAACAATTCTGTCTCTTCTGAGCTTCACAGCCTTCACTGGACTATTGAAATCAAGTGATATTGCAGAGTCCTTCTTCAAGTCATCCCATATTATCACTCTGTTAGGAGGATAAACAGGTGTTTTGCCTCCGCCGACCAGAGCCATGTAATTGCATCTAAACAACATCTCCACGTAAGAAAGGCCCCCTTCTGCAAAGTTCTGCCGTTCTTTCTCCTTCAGTGGGTCGCTGTTAAACACTCGAAATCCATTTTCCGTTCCGCAAGCAAAGCAGCCTGAAGAAATTACGAAACAAGAATTGTATAACAGTAAATACATCTTTTGTATGCAGCCGACAGAATAGATACCTTCACCTTGTATTAATATTTACCTTGATCTTGATTAAATCCGACGTACAGTAAACCGTTACCGAAATTGTTTTCCTCTGATAAATTCATTTTACAGATTTTTTCGTAGTATTTAGGTAGATATATCAAAACAATTTAGAAAATTTCTAATTCGACATTTTACAACAACACAGTTGCGGCACATCAACGAAAGTTTGACAACTTTGACAGCCCAGGCCAGCCAAAGAACCAGCTACCATGCAGTGCTACCAACAAAACAAAGTAATCTTTCGGCTTTTTTCCCTTGTTTTTCCCGACTAGCCAAAGAAGGTAATCTTTTTCGAACCCATTCGGAACGTAGAACAGCATGTGTAGCATGCTACACGTGATACGGCTGTATCTCGTTCGTTCGCGCGCAAATAGAAAGAGAGCGAAGGTGTGGTAGCGCTGTATCACGGTGGCATGTTACCTATGCAGGATGACAACACTACCTCCACAGCAACGCAATGAGAAAGTTTTGCGCGGAAACCTTAACGAAAAGGACGGGCTTTATTTCTTCGGTTCGGCCAAAGGAACCTGCCTGGGTCTCCGGAGCAATCTGCCAGCCAAGCGAGGCCGCAGGCAGAGCGTTTTCTAAATTAGTTTTTCGTAGCTATTATTGTATCATTGTGGTGGTATTAATTTAATAATGTTCGATTAATGGAGAACAATATAGTAAAAGTGAGAAATAAAGATGGGCGCTCCTGTTTGATTCGGTTTGATCCTTGTGTAAAACTCCCTTGAACATTGAAATGTGGGAACCACCTTCGCATTTCAAGAGGTAGATATAGGTTTGGTTAGGTTCAAAGAAACATAAAACTAAAGACTAAGGGGCTAGTTTCCATTGCCTTTCCGAAAGGATGGAGTAAAAAAAAGCAACGTGATGATTCAGTTTCTTCGTAGTAAATTAATATTTCTATGGTTTCTTCATCATCATCTGTCTTTTTTTTTTATAATGTCTTTAACGGCTCTGGATACTAGTCCTTTTGAGCCATTCCTTATTTTTTTCTTTATATTCTTTATTTTGATGATGGGATGATAGATGACGATGAATCTATGGTCGATTTGTAAGCTCGCGCGTTGCCGCCAAAATTACCATGTACGAGTTAACTTGAACCAAAACTTATGTTCCGTTATCGTATTTATTTGAGATTCCTGTTACGTCGGTCGCTTTACGCAACTGTTTGGTACACAATCCGCACGAAATTATGACACAAATATCACTAAAACCAACTTTTTACGAATTTCAAATAACACGAAACACAACAAGAGCAATGGCGCCAAGCAAACTTCATCATCATCTGTCAATGTCATTTTCAGTGAGACCACATGTGGCAGATTTCTGCCATTTTGGCAGGTTTGACTTTCGATTTTTCACAAAAGTAGTAGGATTAAAAATTAAGAATATGTAGCGAATGTGGTGTGTATACACGGCGACAGATCAACCTACCCATAGTTGAACTCTATGTTCATGGACATAAGGTCCAACTATGGTCCAACTAGGTTGATCTGTCGCCGGGTGTACAAACAGCGACACATCAAGCTACGCAAAACCAATATAAGCCGGCCGCGCGACGATATACATGACTCTACCTACGTGCGGCCAGCTTATTTTGCGTAGCTTGATATAGCGCCGTGTGTACAAAAAGGTATAAGTTAAGTTTTAAGCTAAACCCTGCACAAATGATATATTTTAATTATAAAATAAGTGTATGCGCAAAGTGAAGACTCAAACACGACCCAATTGGGACGTCTTTCAACAGTACGCCTCAAGCCATGCTACGAGCGAGATGTATAAAGATTGTATCTATGAAGGCAACGTAGGTATCTTGTAAAATATCATTAATATTTCTATTTATGGAATTTTTCTTTAGGATTTTGGCAAATTGTAGCTGCTAGTGTATGGTAGATTATCTATTTACAGAAGACTGCTCAAGACGCTTTTCTCGTTTTGTCACTTTGTTGTGGGTGGCATGCTAGCCGTGCTGGAGTGCGATTTTTGAAAGTCACACGTCCAAATCAGGAGTAGAAAATGACAAGATTACAATGGAGATACTGACATTTTCTACTGCTGATTTATCGTGTGATTTTCAAAAATCGCACTGTTGGCCTGTGTCATCCATCCTCATCCACATGTTTTACTATACATATAATATAAAGCATAAGTGCTCACGATTATATTCCCCGAGGGGGTGGATGTCCTGCAGTGCTAGCATAATACCCCGCGACTTCGAGTCTCTCTATACCATATCTCTATATCAGCGCGCCTTCGCCTCTGTCTCTACAGTAGCTAACATGATGCCCGCGACTTACGATGACGCGAGCGTTCAACTGTCATTCGTAGACTCTAGTCTACAAATGCGAGCATGATCACCGTTCGGTAGAGTTTGTGACTCTACGTTTGACGTTTGTCTTTAGAGTTATAAGTCTTGCACTGTTGGGGTCCGCGACTGCGATTTTTATGTAGAATTTTCAGTAATAATTGATATAATTTGGCAGTGACAATTATATTTTTATGGTATTCGTTGCGGTGGCGTCTCAAATGACTTGAAAAACACATTAGATATAAAATATTGCATTATATTAAAACAATGACAAGCTAAGATTTGAAATAAAACATAGGTGGTATTCTTTCTACATAAGATAATAAATACATTTATAATCCCCATTTTCCTTTCTTTCAAAGAATAACTTTTCATTATTTTGGAATATTAGGTAGGTAGCTACATGTTCGTATACTTTTTACCGAAATACTAGCAACCCTCCCCAGCTTCGCCCGGGTGGGATCTATAATATAAGTAAATATACACATTAACCTTCCGAAAGAAATTATCAAAAATAAAACAAAAAAACCTTTTGCATTTTCCAAACTTTTTAATGAATTCCTACGTTACTTACCGTTTAAATATCTGTGTATTTTTATCTCCAAAACGGCTTCTCCGATTTAGGTAAGTATCTTCCTAAGTAAGATATCAAACATACAGAATGTTTGAAGTCTTACATAAATCGGAAAAGCCACCTCGCAGAAGCCAGTTTGGAGGTAAATGAGAATATTCGTTTACACACACAAAGAAACAACATCTCAACCTCAAAGCGTAAAGAGCCCTAGCACGGTCTACTGGCTATGTGCCTTCGCCGAGTTCCCCACGACGTTGTTCTAATCCATCATCAGGCCCTCAGCAGATCATGTACAGAAACTACTCACCAAACACTATCAAAAGAGCCCAAGCTCGGTCTACTGACTACGTGCCTTATCATAGTTCCCCACGGTGCTATTCTGCTCCATCATGAGACCCTCAGCAGTTCATGTACAGAAGCTACTCCACAAACACTATCAAAAGAGCCCAAGCACGGTCTATTAGCTACGTGCCTTCTTATAGTTCCCCTCGGTGTTGTCCTGCTCCATCATGAGACCCTCAGCAGTTCACGTACAGAAACTACTCCACAAACACTATCAAAAGAGCCCAAGCACGGTCTATTAACTAGGTGACTTCTTATAGTTCCCCTCGGTGTTGTCCTGCTCCATCATGAGACCCTCAGCAGTTCATGTACAGAAGCTACTCCACAAACACTATCAAAACAGCCCAAGCACGGTGTATTAGCTACGTGCCTTCTTATAGTTCCCCTCGGTGTTGTCCTGCTCAATCATGAGACCCTCAGCAGTTCATGTGCAGAAACTACGGTTAGGGTGTCGCAAAGAGGGTCACACACTTAGAAAAATTTACGCCAATTTTATATGGAGCTGGGACTTAGAAAAATTTTGAACGATTTTGTATGAGCCATCGACTTAGTCGAATTTTCGAGTGAAATTAGTATGGGGGCTGGACTTGTAAAATTTTTATGTTCTATGTAGTGTCGGAAGAAGGGTCCGAGACTTAGAAAAATTTTGAACGATTTTGTATGAGCCATCGACTTAGACGAATTTTCGGGTGAAATTTGTATGGGGGCTGGACTTGTAAAATTTTTCAAAATGATTTTTTTTTATTTTCGCATGCGGAAGTCGTTCATAGTTCCCCACGGTATTGTTCTGCTCCATCATGAGACATTCAGCAGTTCATGTAGTTACAGAAACTACTCACCATCTCACCAAACAATAATAAAAGAGCCCAAACACAATCTACTAGCTAATTGCCTTCACAGAGTTCCCCACGGGCCACGATGTTGTTTTGCTCCATCATCAGCGGAGAAAGTCAGAAAAGGAGTTGGTTCTTCATCGTGTACAATTTAAAGAATTCTACCATCACTGTTATATTTAATAATATAGCTAATAATATTGTCAAAGAAAAATGCACTTTTTAAATCAACACAATTTATTTTAAATTTTTAACATCCCGGCTAAATTACAAAAAAAAACTTCAAATAGGTATCTTTATTGCAAAGTTAGGTACAGATACATAATATACTTTGTTAAATCTATACAGTTTCATTGTAACTTGCGATAGCTAAAAATTTTACAATAATTAATATTAAATACAATTTAATACAATTTAATCGATATCTTTAAGTCAATAAAGTAAAGTAGTTACTTTGTAAAATTGATATTAGCACTGTTTTAAACTAAGAGTCTACCCATCAAACTGAACAACTTTTACTATGGGAGCAAACCGATCGGAGCAAAAAAAAATCTGCTGTCACATACCAAACTGCAAACTGCTAAAACGCCTACTCGACTCAAATGTATGCAACATTAGATTTTTATTTTGCTCTGATTTGTTTGCTCTCATAGTAAAAGTTGGTCAGTTTGATGGGTAGACTCTTAGTTCAAAAGGATGCTAATGATATAAATTTCTGCCTGTATAATAAACATACAACAATTATTTACATTACATAAAGAAAATAGGTATGACAACTTATAATGATGAGCAACTACAACATCACAATAATTAATAACTAAATGCACTGATGAACAATGATGATCAACAACTTCCTGCAACAAATGAAAGATTATAATTATTACAAATAAATACAAGATAATTATTACAAATAAATCAAGTTGCGTGGTTTAGAAGAAGTAAGCGGAGAAACAGACACAAATGATGCAGAGAGCGATATTGTTTTCATGCTGTTTAGAGATTATAACATTAGGACCCTCAATTTACAGATTTTACTAGAAGTGCAGCATAGAGAAAACTATGCATTCTAAAGAGAATACATACATACATAAATAAACTCACGACCATTATCCCTTGCGGGCTGGTCAGAATCCTTGTTACAGCTACCAACCATCATTTGAAGCGTAAAGTTGTAGCAAGGCTCACTTTTATTATATTGTAGGTTTCAGACTGAAATTACACGTTAAGTGGTTATAAGTGGCTAGCCATTCGCCCACAGAAACACTCCACAAAAAGAAACCTTATACCATAGGTGACTCATGCGACACCAACGGGAAGAAATAGGGTGATCCTTACTAAACCGGAGCCACATGGTTATTATTCTTAAGAGATTGCACTTATATTAACACATTCGTGGACACTAAGTCACCCATGTTGGATACTAATATCTTGTATTATTATATTATAATATATACTAAGATGCCATCGTTGTTCTGGAAGGTTTCCTCGTCACCACGCCCTTAACAACTATATGAAGCGGGCTATTTGATTAAGTTTACCTGTGGGTTTTTTTATTTGCTTTTTGTTTATTATGTTGTATTGTTGTATATAAAGGATTTACCACATTAAACCTAATGTTAAAGACATTTCTAACTGAAGTAGGTACTTACATGGTTATTCCTAGTTTGTATGACTTAAGGCCAGACTGATTCTTCCACTGCTTTATCGTTGTGTTGGAACATGGATCCACCAAAAGCTTTTTATAACGGGATCAGTGTCTAATCTCATGCCTTCAGTTATAGCCAAGTATTCCCGTATATCCGCCGATGGCGAAGTCTTCAAATTGTCAGAATGTTTATTTGCTCTCACTGTGCTTAGATTTCTGAAAGTAAAATGTAAATTTATTACGTTTAACGTGAAATACAAGTAAGTAGAAAGTCGAAGAAAAATGTATATTTGACATCCAATAATACTTACATAACATTGTTTTCTTCAACAAACATGCTGACATGACGATTTTTTATTGAAAACTAGCTATAATTAGCTATTTTAATGTTGTTTATTTGCGATTTTTCCAAAATAAAATTTTAGTTTTCCGATGTCAAACATATGTCAAGTGAAAAACCAATAGCTTCAATTTAAGAATAAAACATAAAGAGTAAGCGAGACATCGCTATATCAACATTGCCAACAATATCTTCTTACTCTTCACTCGAAACGTAAGCACTTAAAGCACGCAACGAAATAAGCAAAAGAACGAATGATATTGGGGCAGCTCTAATTACCGATTCGGTGCTGCCATATTTAAAAATGATAGTTTTAACCGTATGGTAACCCAGCGAACCCGCGCCGCGACTTTGCTTTCTCTCGGTAGAGTTGCTGGCGCGCTGTCAAATCATGCTCAGCATCGCGGGATAAATGACAGGCGCGGGTATAGTTTTCAAACCCGCAGGCGCGCGTCACGCGGGTAATCATGCTAGCACTGCAGCAGTGCTAGCATAATACCCCGCGACTTCGAGTCTCTCTATACCATATCTCTATATCAGCGCGCCTTCGCCTCTGTCTCTACAGTAGCTAACATGATGCCCGCGACTTACGATGACGCGAGCGTTCAACTGTCATTCGTAGACTCTAGTCTACAAATGCGAGCATGATCACCGTTCGGTAGAGTTTGTGACTCTACGTTTGACGTTTGTCTTTAGAGTTATAAGTCTTGCACTGTTGGGGTCCGCGACTGCGGTTTTTATGTAGAATTTTCAGTAATAATTGATATAATTTGGCAGTGACAATTATATTTTTATCGTATTCGTTGCGGTGGCGTCTCAAATGACTTGAAAAACACATTAGATATAAAATATTGCATTATATTAAAACAATGATAAAATCCGCCAAGCTAAGATTTGAAATAAAACATAGGTGGTATTCTTTCTACATAAGATAACAAATACATTTATAATCCCCATTTTCCTTTCTTTCAAAGAATAACTTTTCATTATTCTAGAATATTAGGTAGGTAGCTACATGTTCGTATACTTTTTACCGAAATACTAGCAACCCTCCCCAGCTTCGCCCGGGTGGGATCTATAATATAAGTAAATATACACATTAACATTCCGAAAGAAATTATCAAAAATAAAACAAAAAAACCTTTTGCATTTTCAAAACTTTTGAGTGAATTCCTACGTTACTTACCGTTTAAATATCTGTGTATTTTTATGTCTCCAAAACGGCTTCTCCGATTTAGGTATCTTCCTAAGTAAGATATCAAACATACAGAATATTTGAAGTCTTACATAAATCGGAAAAGCCACCTCGCAGAAGCCAGTTTGAAGGTAAATGAGAATATTCATTTACACACACAAAGAAACAACATCTCACCCTCAAAGCGTAAAGAGCCCTAGCACGGTCTACTGGCTATATGCCTTCGCCGAGTTCCCCACGACGTTGTTCTAATCCATCATCAGGCCCTCAGCAGTTCATGTACAGAAGCTACTCACCAAACACTATCAAAAGAGCCCAAGCTCGGTCTACTGACTACGTGCCTTATCATAGTTCCCCACGGTGCTATTCTGCTCCATCATGACACCCTCAGCAGTTCATGTACAGAAGCTACTCCACAAACACTATCAAAAGAGCCCAAGCACGGTCTATTAACTAGGTGCCTTCTTATAGTTCCCCTCGGTGTTGTCCTGCTCCATCATGAGACCCTCAGCAGTTCATGTACAGAAGCTACTCCACAAACACTATCAAAACAGCCCAAGCACGGTGTATTAGCTACGTGCCTTCTTATAGTTCCCCTCGGTATTGTCCTGCTCCATCATGAGACCCTCAGCAGTTCATGTGCAGAAACTACGGTTAGTGTGTCGAGGGTCCCACACTTAGAAAAATTTTACGCCAATTTTATATGGAGCTGGGACTTAGAAAAATTTTGAACGATTTTGTATGAGCCATCGACTTAGTCGAATTTTCGAGTGAAATTAGTATGGGGGCTGGACTTGTAAAATTTTTAAAACTTGTTCTATGTAGTGTCGGAAGAAGGGTCCGAGACTTAGAAAAATTTTGAACGATTTTGTATGAGCCATCGACTTAGACGAATTTTCGGGTGAAATTTGTATGGGGGCTGGACTTGTAAAATTTTTCAAAATGTTTTTTTTTTATTTTCGCATGCGGAAGGGTTAGGGTTACCCTAGGGATTCGAAAAAAACCTTTTGCATTTTCAAAACTTTTTAGTGAATTCCTACGTTACTTACCGTTTAAATATCTGTGTATTTTTATGTCTCCAAAACGGCTTCTCATGTTAGCTACTGTAGAGACAGAGGCGAAGGCGCGCTGATATAGAGATATGGTATAGAGAGACTCGAAGTCGCGGGGTATTATGCTAGCACTGCTGATATAGAGATATGGTATAGAGAGACTCGAAGTCGCGGGGTATTATGACCGCCAGTCCACCACGGCTACATACCTACTTAATATAAAGAAACCATAAATTAAATAAAATAAAAATTAGGTACATATACTTAAACTTCCTTTATTGAAGAATGATTTGTTTTTCAAATTAAATCAAATATATTTAGTTTCTTAAAGAAATCAGCCACATGCATTGCTTAAATAATGTATAAAAAAAGATTAGAGTTTCACCAACTCAGTGGTCTTTACCGCAATAATCACAATAACTTGTAATCACTGAGTCCTAGGGCCTATTTCACCCCTTCTGGATAAGTTTCAATAGCTTATCTGACAGATTGTTTGACATATTTCGGATGAAAGAAATGCCAAATGATCTGTCACATAGACTATAAAGAACTTATTCAGAAGTGGTGAAACAGGCCCTTAGACTTATAACTAGAGAACAGTCTTGTGTTAGCATTTCCCCTCTGCCACGTTACAAGATCAATTGATTATGTGCATTCTACATACAATTTTATAACTTATCACCAAACGAGACAGCCTATAATTCCGGAACAATAACTTCAAACTAGTCACGTTTGGGGTTCACAAGAGACTATTTTTAACAATCAAAATTCGAATCTAAAGTAATGGAATACAATCCAAAGTTGCGGATTTCATGCTACCTCGTCCCTCGCATAAGTGGCAGAAAAGTATATTGTCCTAGTTATGAGTAGCTCTTCAGTATGTACAGTAAACAGAACATCTAGCTTGTCTCTTGGTTAATGGAGTGGATAAGATGTTTAAATATTCAATAATGTTCACATGCTGCTGACCAAGGTTCTGGAAGAATCTCCCACACAGGTTGGCAGAGACGACGGAACACCAACTGCTATGAACCAGACAAACCTCTCTAAACCATTTCATGACCACTGTTATGGTATATACAAAATGTTACAAAAGTAAAAATAAATATTTAAAACTTTTGAGGGGGTTGTCTAGACCATCAAACTGAACAACTTTCACTATGGGACCAATATCGAAATCGCGAAAAAGAAATCTGCTGTCCCATACATTTAGCTCAAGTAGATTTGTAGTTTAGTATCAGAACATCAGAATTTTTTTTTCGTGATTTCGAAATTGGTCCCATAGTGAAAGTTGTTCATTTGATGGTCTTAACCACCTCCTTAAATGTTTATTTGTATTTTTGTAACACCTTGTAGATATACACACATACAGGTTGAAATAAAATCATTAGCATTCTTTTAAACTAAGAGTCTACCCATCAAACTGAACAACTTCTACTATGGGAGCTAGCCGATCATAGCAAAAAAAAGTCAGCAGTTGCATTCATTTGAGCGGAGTATGCGTTGCAGTAAAGTATGGTACAACTTTTTTGCTGTACTCTGTTTGCTCCCATCGTAAAAGTTGTTCAGTTTGATGGGTGGATGGACTCTTTAGTTTAAAAGAATGCCAATGATTTTAATTTCAACCTGTATAACTTGATGTGCTGTTGACTGTAGATCTACTAGAATATCATGATAATCCATGACCCACACATCCCGTATTTAAGTCCCACAACAAATGCGTGTGTGCTCAGATGGACGTTGTACAAAAACATGTAGGTAAACGGATTTGTTGCTCGACTATCGGTGTCCCTAATTGGGTCATCATTATGTATGTAGTATGATATGGGTCATGCTATGTAGTAGATCTCTAAATAAAATCAATTTACCAATGACATTCTATAAACAAGGACTTCGCATCAGTGTGCTATTAACGGGACCACTAAAATGTGCTTAATTGTTTTACATTACTGCTTTGTGACAGAGGATATTTGAAAGGACTGGAATGTCAGCGGCAATGTATGTCAGCCGAGCATAACTGAGTCATACTAAGGTGACATTAGAGACATGTGTCATTTTTTGGTTTTGTTATAGTATGTGTTGAGTCCATTTGCACAGAATGTCATTGCAATATACTTAATTTCTTAAACATAGTCAATTTAGCCAGCATATTACCATTTAGCCAAAATCAAATTTTATATGTTATGAACTGGCAACTTGTTTTAAAGGTCCTTCTAAGTACTGAGCAATGGCATTAATTTTCTCCTTCAAAATGCCAAAACCCACTGTTTCCTTGGAGTATAGGCATAGTAACAGATTGGCCACTTGTGTTACAGCAATTTTTCCATTTAAACAATCAACTAGTATCAGATGTAGCTTGTCTTCTTTGAAAACATTTCTTCCTTGCTTTTCGTAGGCTGACCAAACGTTGCTGGCGATCGCTGCGGTGACTCTGGCATCTTTGTCATTATAACCAGAATATGCCAGCAGGGCTCCGTGATGATTTAATAACCTGCAAATGGTTGGTATTAGAAATTATATTATCACTCATCAGTCTAAATTATGGATGTGCTATATGTGTAATTTTACTTGGTCGAGTAGGGTTTGCATTAAAAATACTGAGCCAAATTTATCGTAGGTAGATAGCCCATTTCTTACGAAAAAGACTACTAACAAATAACTTTTCGTGCAGATATTAAAATTAAATTAGTCAGCATTTTTTCCAGGTCATGTACATTCATCTTTTAAACTATATCATACACTAAAGATTCATAAATTATTAATTAATTTCTAAATACATTACAGTGTATTTTCTACGCCGCCAGTATTCGCCTGGCTTAGCACTTGTGTTAACGCCTTTGGTTTCAACATGGTTCTATCTAATTGATAATTAAGATAAAAGTAGTTCTGGAAAAGGGTTTAGTTCTCCTGTATGAATAGTAGCGTCGAATTTCTATTTTCTAGTTCGTTGTAAATATCTATTCGTTTCACAATTCCAGCAAAAATACACAGCTGTTTCTTTGTTGACGTTGACAATTATTTTTTTAAATTTCATTTCATTGACAGCTCTGGATACTGGTCCTTTTGAGCAGTTTGGCCACGAGCGGTTTTGTCATTCGCGCGGTATGCGTTTGAGTTGAGTTTGCCACGAGGCTCCACTATCTCTTTTCTCAAATGTGTTATTGCTCAAAAAATAACCCTTGAGTTTGAGATAGATACTTCCACAAACTACTTGACATTCATTGGGGCAGAAATTACAGTGCACCTAATTATACATAGTTATTTAATTAATATTTATTTTGGTCAAGGGCCGAAAAAAAGCATAATTTTTAATGTTGTATTAGTTTAATTTATTTAAATAAACTTTATACATCTTTTTGTTGGTCTCAACGCAGAGCTCATGTCTGCATAGAGATAATTTAAAGTACTTACAGAAACAAATTGAAACAATTCAACGCATTTTCTTCTGCTTAATCAAATAATTTCTAAAAGCAATTTGTTTATCTTTAAATGATCGCTTAACTTTACCCTTAGCTTTATGTTTGACCATTTGGTAGTTCTTAGTCTTCCTTTTTTCCCTATTTGTTTTAGAGCAATGGATATTCTTCCTGCGGTCTTTGTAACCAAACTTATCCCTTTCTTCCCTGCCTTTTATAACCGATTCCATCCTGGCATTTTTGTCATGTTTTCGTTTCTTATGAATATTTTCAATAGCAGATAACTGTACAAGTTCTCCATTTTCATCCTCATCATCTTCTACATTACTTTTTCTCTTGACACCACTTACATGTTTTTTCAATTGAGCTGCTTCAATTCGTTTGAAGTCTTCATCTGTGAATATTTTTTCCATGGCAATTTCACGAGCTACCTGCACTTTTTGCTCCTTTTCTTCTTTGCTAATTGTACTACGTTTTGCTTTTATTATTTTTCTATTTGCAGTGACAGGTGATTCCTTGGACTGATTTGTGGCTTGTTCTTTATCTTCTTGTTCATCTTCACCATCTTCCTCATTTTCTTCTTCAACATCCTCCTCTTCTTCTGCACTATCATCATCATCTTCATTCTCACTATCTGATATTTCAATTTCAGAATCGGAAGATGCAACATCGACCCATTCATCACTATCTGAATCATCATTTTTTCTTTTCTTCTTTCCTTTTTTCTCTTTCCCCTTTTTGTCTTTTTCTTTGATTTCTTCCTTTTCTAAGAGTACTTCTGATCCGGGAATGTAGTCCTTAATTTCCATTTCACCATAACTTTTAGTCTTCAGCTCTAAAGATGCTTCTGTTGGCCTCCCTCTATCTTTTTTATGCAATAGGGTAGGCATAGACTGTCTGAAAAGTTGTATAAGCGATCTGGCAGCCATCATAACAGATTTTTCTTTATAATTCTTATACTGAACTAAATCTCTGAGTAGATCTTCAGTTATAGCAAGGGGGCATCGAGAACAAATTTCTCTAATAGCATTTAAGCCAACTGCCATAACGTCTGTAGAGTTTCTCTCAGTAATAAAGTTGTTTGCGATGGCTTTCATTACTGGCTCTAATACTTCTGGTGGCACAAGCTCGTGGGAGGCTTGTGCGGCAAACTGCAATATTCGGGTAACTTCCCTTTGATGCGGCATCAACAGTCTAGCAATAAATGGATAGTAGTTGAACAAGAACAGATTATGTAATCCAATCAATCTGGAAATAACATCTAAAGTCATCAATTTAACTTCAAATCTCTCATTTGATGATTCAATTTGCTTGAATAGTTTCTCCGCAAATCCTTGAGGATTATTTATCAGGTGTAGTGCTGAGAAATTAAATATGGGAGCTTTCTCTTTCTTCTTTTTAATTTTCTTTGCAATCTTCTTTACTTTGTCAACCATTTTCTCACGTTTTCTGGTCTTTTTATTGAATTTATTTGATATCATGGTGTCTCTGGGATCAACTTCCTCATCGCTGTCAGAGTTTTCTTCTTTTTCTTCTTCATCTCGACCTAAGAAGAATTTCAGTGAAGCGACCATGACCTTAGTGATTTTAGAGAAGCAACCGATGTCAGCGATGATGTTCACCGTTTTGTGATCATTCCAAATGTTTTTGTGATATAACTCTATGAGGATATCGACAGACAACTTGGCGGCTTTGGCGTTTGAATCACGTAGCATCGAGAATATGAAGTTCTGCAGTGTTGAATTAAATTTCATGTCCTTATGTTTCATATTCATGTTTTTAATGTCTGTGATGATGTGAGTTTTCAAAAACTCTCTCAAATTTTTATCTTGACACTTTAGTAGCAGGAAAAATAACTCAAGCAAATCAAATGGTGTGATAAAGTTTTTGTTTCTGAGAAGTATCAGACATTTGCACAACGCAAGTCGCATGTCGTTGTGAAGAACTGTGTTGTGTGTTTTAAGAACATCTACGATCTTCTGCGGGAACAGTTTCATCTCATTAAGGTAGCATTGTGCGACCTGCGCCAGGAACATCGCTTGTTCATCTAGTTTTTTGCTGTACTGCGACGGATTCAGATTGAAAATTTCCAACGTAGTTTCGAAGTGTGCAAGTTGCTGATGAAACTCTTCTTTGTAAGAATCTGGATCTCGTTTTATTAAGTTTTGTAGCTGGGTTAAATTGTTGGGCAATTGATTGTTATGTCGCACCATTTTTAAGTGTAAACTTAATTACAATTTTCACAAAACTCACGTGAAACACATAACCTCACTCAATGAAAGAAAATGTTTTTCTGTTTTTTTCTTATAATGTCTTTAACGGCTCTGGATACTAGTCCTTTTGAGCCATGCTGTATTTTTTTTCCTTTATATTATTTATTTTGATGATGGGATGATAGATCTAGTAATAGATAGAAGATAGCCAAAAAAGACAAAACATTGTTTTTTTGCTTCGGTCACCACCGCACCGTGGCAATTTCTTGTTGTTTTTGTCAAATTTGTTGTTTGTCAAGATGTCAATCCTATAGAATGTTGCCAAACAAATTTTCTTTTAGTATGCAATAGCCAAATTATTGCTGTTCCATGTGCGGCCATGTTATGGCTTAATCTAGTGGTAGATATTAACATTGACCAATTCGGAACGTAGGCGATAGTTTATTGTATTTTTTTCTGCTGGCAGTACTGCGCTGCTGTGTTCTGTCAATCGGCCACGTCACTTTTGCTTGGATGAAAAGTATACGCGGCGTATCTTTGATAAGTTGTCCTTTATTATAATAAACCATGAACATATTCCGCTTACTCGGTGATTTATTCCATCTTTTAGCTATCATATTATTATTACTCAAAATCTGGAAGACTAGATCATGTGCAGGTAACAATTTCATTATGCTTATATGTTTGATCTTCAACCGGCATGTTCTTGGGTCATGTATTATTGTAACAGGTGTTGTATCATCATGAGTATTATATTTTGTTTCCAGGCATATCTGGAAAGTCCCAGATACTCTTCGCCATAGTGTATACGACACGGTATCTGGATTTACTGACGACTTATGTGTCTACCTATAACACTGTTATGAAGTTGGTGTTCATCGTCGCGTCGTATGCAACTGTGTATTTGATGTATGTCAAGTTCAAAGCGACTTACGACCACAACCACGACACGTTCAGGATCGAATTCCTGTTGATCCCTACACTGATATTAGCTCTGTTGTTTAATCATGAGTTTACTGTGATGGAGGTTAGTTGGACTACATTTTTATCTATAAGTATCTATAGTTTAGCAGGGCCGGGCCATATTTTTCTGGTTTTTAGAAGCTATCTTCTCGTTATTTTAAAGACATACAAATTAATGAAAAATATAGCAATGATCTTCAACAGCTTGGCTTTATTTGCTATGAAGCATATTTCTTATTTTTCTATAAAATACATATGAATCCTGTGTTCAAAGGAAAGCCTAAACATTGGAAAACATCTGTTATGTGCATCTACTTTATAAGTAAAAGTCACTTTTACTTGCAACACACACCATTGTGTCGACAATTTTGAGATCTAAAAATGCTATGAAGTAAATTTTTTTAGACCAATATTTAATGAGTTAATTTGATAATTGTTAAATTTGGTGTCTGAATTTGATTTCCTTGGATTAGAAGGCACCACAGTGACATAATGAAGTACAAGCCAGTCAAAAATAGGTAAACCTACTAAAATGACATAGTTTAGTAGAGGTGAGGTGGCTCTGAAAGAGTCAATGTCATTCGGTCAGGGAAACCTCTTAAGTAACAATATAGTGCAACATCATTTCATCTTAAAACCTTCAATATAGTAAGAGTGAGCCTTGTTACATCTGCACGCAAAGCAGCTAGTTGTCGTAACGTTTATGACCCCGAAATGGAGTGTGGTCGTGAGTTTATGTATGTATCCATATAATATATACAGGGTCCAACTTTATATGCTGATACTTTTGAGGATGATCAGACCATCAAACTGAACAACTTTCTATACGGGACCAACATCGAAATCGAGAAAAAAAAATCAGCTAACCCATACATTTGGCTCGAGTACGTTTGCAGTTTTGTATGGGAGAGCAAATAGGTTTTTCGCGATTTTGATGTTGGTCCCATAGATAAATTTGTTCAGTTTGATGGTCTGATCATCCCCTTAAAAAAGTGTCAGCTTATTAAGAAGGACCCTATATACATTAATGTACATATACAGCAAAATAGAACTGCATTTTTAATCTTCACAAAAACACATGTGCAATTGAATATTTATTCTTTATTGTAAATATTTGCTCTTATTGTGTCATTAAACATGTGTATGAATTGTCTTACAAAAATTTCTCATTTGAATCTAACCAGTTTTAAAGTAACTCACGTTTGTAATTAATTGCTAATAAGTGGAACCAAATACAATTATCTAAAGAAATCACAAACATTGTTGAATGGAACCAAGGTTGAAATTCAGATAAGTTTTTAAGTCATGTTCGGAACTCCAGTATGTCAAAATCCATACAGTTTTGTCCCTACTTAGACTAAGCTCACACTCAGAAGATGTCCAGGGGTGGAAAATGGTGAGTAAAGTCAGTAAGAGTCCATTTTTTTGGCTAATGTCAGTAAAAGTCAGTTTTTTCGAAAAATAATTTGTTTCATTGCACTATGAAATTGAATCAAATGATCATGCGAGCGATGGTCAATGCAAAAAACAAAGCCTCAGGCTATTACGCAAATCATGATATTTTGAATGAATGAAATTATGATATGATATCTAATTATTGAATATATTTTTAGTTTTGTTTTTGTTGTGTTGTGGAGTTTTCATAATATCTCTGACTCTCTTACTTCTACTTCTGGGAATATAGTCATGAGCATTTGCATGCATTTTAGTTTACAAATTTATTTATTGTAAAACATTATTTTTAGGTTTTATGGACATTCTCAATCTATTTGGAGTCTGTTGCTATCCTGCCGCAATTGTTCCTGGTTTCAAAGACTGGAGAAGCTGAAAGTATTACATCGCATTACCTCTTCGCTCTTGGATCTTACAGAGCTTTGTACCTCTTGAATTGGGTATGTATTCACATTTTGTCAACAATTTTGTCATACAGACAATTTTGACAGCATTTCAAGGTCATTATTGTTTACAAATATTCTATTGATAGCTAACTTTGCTATCATAATAACGAAGGCCATTTTATAGAAATAAAATGCATTGGTTTATTTGAAGACCTTTAAACATTGTCTATGAAACAATTGCTAAATCATTTCTCCTAAAGATAAATATGTATGTAATTATTTTTATCTAAGAATTTCAATGTATATTTAAAATCACTCAAAATCATGATAAGTAAATCAAACCTAGTCTCTGAACTTACAGTGAAATTTTCGAACGAATCCAAACTGATAATCACAGACAGACAGACACCAACAATAACAGGCTACTGTTGTAATTAAAAATAGACTATGAGTAAATAAAATAATGTAAAAAAAAAAATGTTACATCTAATGAATTTGATTCCTTTAACCAGTAATTTATTATCATCATATCAATGTCCTATGACTTCATCTATCAACTCTGCTAGATTGAGGTTATTGACCTTAAAAGAATGGACCACATGTATCTGTGTGCTCTTAATGAAATGAAATTACTTTGGTTCAGTCACAGGTCCACACCTCAAACAATGTTTTAGATTTGACATGATGACGTTCGCACATGCGCAAATTGTGCATGACATATGTGTAGGGTTGACTTACCACGCATTGTATGAACATCATTATACATTTCATTACTTTTAATAGTTCATTCTGTTATAATAGTATTTAAGCTAAAGAATCACTGAAAATAAGAACTTATCGTTATTTTCCAATGTTTATTTTTACTGAAATATATTTTATGTAGTTAAATCATTCCCTTGCTCGGCTCCCCTCAAGTTCGAGGTGAGTTGAGGTGGGGTATCAGAAGTCAGACCGGGGCGGGGGTTGGCAGTTCTGTATATAGAACTATAAACTATTAACTATTCTGTGGTTCAGTATGAACAACTCAAAATATTTTGAATAATGTTTTCAGGTATACCGTTACGTGGTTGAAGAGCATTATGAATGGATTGCAATCATTGCTGGCATAGTACAGACTGTGCTTTACTGTGATTTCTTCTATCTTTACATTACTAAAGGTAAGTTACATCAGTCATTTTAGGATCATTAGCCTAATTTTAAGGGGTGGTTCAGATGATCTAACTTATAAGGTTATAATTTATGCAACCTGAACCTAATGGGCAACATTGAATTTTTTTGAAAGGAAAGTGCATTTAATTCCTCCTTTTTTTCAGTTTCTTTCATATAACTCGAGAAGTATAAGATAGAAAAATTTGATAATTTTGATGTAAGCTTTTTACGACATAATTTCCAAAAGGTTTTTAAGTTTTAGTACCTTTTTAAAATTAAATTTGTTCTCATAATAAAAGTTGTTCAGTTTGATCTGAAACGCCCCAGTAAATTAGGCTAGTCATCAGAAAAATACTCTGTACCATAAAATTCAAAGAGCAATTTTGTTGATATTAAATAACATAAATATATCTATTTTATTACAGTTCTCAAAGGAAAGAAGCTGCAACTACCGGCTTAGAATAACTGCAAGTGAGTTTGCGAATACATATTTGACTAAATATCTTTGTAGATGTTTAAATAAGCCAATAATATTACCTAAGATCTAGTTGTACAACCATTGTCTGTACAGTGTGAAAATGTTAATTATACTAAAGGCAATTTTGTGTGATGAACTTTATTTACTATTATAATTTATAATATTTAGTTTATTATTTTAATTAAACTCAAAAGGACCACCATTTACGTGCAATTTAATTTTAAACACTGTGTATGTAATCCCTATGATGCAATAATATTGGAAATATTAATGTTTGTCTTGCTTCACACTTGACTTGATTTCACTTTGATATTGTTAGCCACGCTTCGTTTTGTACAAATATCAGCTCTATTGTATTTATACAAGGGTTATATGAGTATAATTATCTGTATCCATCTATATATCATGGAAAAATTGTATTATTTATTGCATTTGACATTGTGTGTATTGGGCATACCCGCAGGACGCTTTGTGGTCATGTCATATCAATGTATGGGATGCTAATGTAAAAGTCCCCTTCCATACATTGTCACACAAGTATAGTTAGGTTTTAATGATTTCACTAAACATAAATTTTGTTAAATTTGAGCCAATGAAGGCAGGTTTAGAATTAATTGTAATTTAAATAACAAATACTTAGTAATCAAGTATTTACTTTAGTCTATACAAGGAAGTTACTTAGATTGAAAGCCTGACAAATGATAATTAATCTTTGTAAGTGGTTTTTAATTATGCTAGCTATTAATTTCGTATATAAAGTAGCAGATGTCAAATTATTTTATTTCCAATATAGCAAAACATTTAATCTGAATTATGTAGATCAAAAATTACCTTTTTTACATAGTCTAAGTTAATGTAATTAATGTCTTGCAATAAGAATTCGTCAATAAAATTAAAAGTGGAATGAATGGGTCTTTTTTACTCAATTACAAATTGGCATACAAATAAAAAGCAGTGTAGCATCACTGTATTTTATTTAGGAGCCTTACAAATAATACATTAACATTCTTTATTAGTGTTAAATATTATTTTGCACAAATAAATGCTGCGTAGGAGTCAAAATCTGCAACATGCACTTGTTCCTGAAAACATAACATGTTTTTTAAAACTTAGGTACTTCAAAAACTTTCATCACAGTAAAGGTCATCGCTCACCCGTAAAGCCGCAATAGCACGGCAACAGCTCAGCTGAGAATTAATCTTTAATATGTGGGCCTTAGGTCATCTCTCATATGTCATATAGCACACTTAACAATAACAAGACAAAATAGCCACCAATTCGTATGAACTTCGCTTCCCCGACCATTCCGACATCACGCTCGTGTGCTGCTCACATTCACAAAATCATTGCAATAGATAGGTACGTTCTGCATGCCAGTCAACTGTAAATGTGCATCGAGTAGCCACCTTGCTGATGGACGGCGCGGGAGAGGCTACTGTTCGCCTCGAGTTGAGGCTGCGCGCTGCAAGTACCGTGCTGTAGGTCTAGCAAGCCGCGCACGACAAAGCGACAAAACGAGAAAACCGTCATGAGCGCTCGCTTTCGCATACGTAAAGTAACAAAGACGGAGGCATGTCTTGATTTTTGTCGTTTTCTCGGGGGTTGCATGCTGCTACTAGTGCTTTGCGGGGTAGGTGATTGAATTCTTTAAGTACAAATACTATAATTACCCGTAATGTGGTGCTACTGTTCATTAAATGAAAAATTCCATTTGTTAGCGTACTCTCACTGAGAATAATTGTGTAACCTATGCCCAATTGCAGATTATCTTTTAACTGAAACAAGTAACGATTTCCACATTATAATGCTTGCTTATTGAAATTGTATATTTTATTTATTTGTTTGGGATTGCCAACAAATTACACACTACCAGCATAAGCATATGCTCACGACTATTTTCCCCGAGGGTAGTCAGTGATGCAAGTATATATTCTACATAGTGTGACATTATTTAAATATTAAGAGTTTTAAACCAATAATTGAAGAAGGTTTTGTTTTTATACCTGGGATTCTACAGATGAAGAGAAATCAGGAAGCCAACTTGATATTTTTTTCATTTCAAGTCTTTGATGAAGTAGTGTAGCTAAATCCTGGAGAGACTGTTTATTGGATGCTGAAATGAAAGATTATATTGAAAAGAGAATTTAAGAGTAAAATTAAAGAGAAAGTCTCTACAAACACTCCTGAATGATTCAAATAGTGAACATTGAATAATATAAATAATTATTATAATTTTGGATGGCACAGTGGTTTTATGGAAAAACATTTAGTAATACATTAACGATGTCTTTGTTAGTAGTGCTGTGGGATCTCCGTAAGGTTTATAAAAAGTTAAATAATAAAGTACCATTTTCTAAAGCAAAGGAAAATTTGTAGGGAGCCATTTTTCTGTGGAGCCTCAGATATTCTTCTTTGGTAGTGTTAGTTAGACCATCAAATAACAATATAAATAGAGCACTCTCTAATGTCGTTGAACAACTGACCTGCGAAGTTTTATCAACATTCTGCAAAAATAAAGAAATTGAATATAAAAACAAAGAGAATCTGGTAAGGTCATCAAATTAATTGAAAATGAAAATTTTAGCAGCTAACTAGTACCAGTCCATATTTTTATTGATGTAGCCACTTGAAATGTTTTCTATTTCGTACCTCATGTAAATAACCTATTTCTTATAAAATATATAAATTATTTAAAGCTTTTTGAAATCTGAATGAAATATAGATTGGCTGTTATAGCCCTTTTCAGTAGAGGCACTTACAAACTTATTTGAATTTATTGTTACAGTCTCAACAGTTTGTTGGCCCCAAGGAAACTTGGCAACAATGTCAACATCTGCACTTTTATTTTCATATTTGATGTCACCGATAGAAAATAAACTGGGCGTTGTTGTTACCTGTAACAAAAATATTTAGTCAGTGAACAAAAATATTATGACAAACCTGCATTTGCTGAAATTTTCTGATGCATGCGTGAAGTCCACCAACCCGCTCTTAGCATGCAATACACATATAAAGTTATAAGTAAGTAGACAGAGACTAACTGAGCTCCACCAGTATATATTTAGTAAATAGACACTAATCAAGCTCCACCAGTATTTATTTAGTAAATAGGCACTAACCAAGCTCTAACAAAAAAAAAAGTGTACCGATCAGGTTTATTTTATTTTTAAAGCAAAAAATTCAAAAATCATGGGGGAACTACCATACCATACTCGCTCAAACTCACTCTCGAACACATGTTTGGGATCGACAAAATGCTCAGCTGCTCACACACACTTGACTCGCACACTTCGTAGTCTTGGTTGCCATCTCACACATTACCTCTTTACACTCCAACACAACATCTCTAGGAGCAAGAGCCTGGCTGAAAAACAGCGCTGCTTTCTGTCAGTTGCACTGACTGTAGCCAGCTTAGTCCCTGTCCTATTGCCATTCATTTTGTTTGTCTTTTCTTTTTGTTTTAATTTTATAATTTTGTATTTCTTGTATGTTAGATTTTTTTTGTTTCGTTTTGTTGTTTTTTGAGTAATTTGCCAAAAAGGATTTTTTCATTTAATTGTTTATTTAAGTAGACACTAACCAAGCTAAACCAGTATTTATTCAGTAAATAGACACTAACCGAACTCCACCAGTATTTATTCAGTAAATAGACACTAACCGAACTCCACCAGTATTTATTCAGTAAATAGACACTAACCGAACTCCACCAGTATTTTCTGTACCTCTGCCACTGAATGAAATACTGCATTACATCCTGTTCTGGTACCATAAGGTTGAATTTTAGCTCTGATGCATGTGCCAGTCTACAGTCATTTAGGTTGTGCTCTAAAACTGACTTCTCGTCATATTCATGTCTCTTGTGATTAATGAAGCCATATGGGATCTCATCTTTTGATGATTCTGTGAGTTTTTCATTTAAGAACACAGGCATGTGTTTTTGTGTTTTCGCAAGAATGGAACGAAGCCAGTTGGTGTGGATGTTTTCTATCAAAATCCTGCTTGGTTTTTCTAGAGTATATTTTATTATGTTTTCTGTTGTCTGTACAATGTTGAAGAATTTATTCAAATTCATAATCTTTAGAATTTCAGATTTCATTTTGCTTTACTTTTTGACAACTAGTTTCTGTGTAGATTTTTCTTCAGTTTGTACTTCGTGCAGCGGAATATTGCCAGGAGGTGCAACAAAATAGTCATCTTCTGTTACGGAAGCATTTTTCAATATTTGTTTCTGGCAGTTTCCTTGTGTTATTTTGTCTGTACGCAGGCTCAAATTTCTGTAAAAAAAAATGGTACATAATGCCTTTCATTCTCTCCATAGTTCAACAAAACAAAAAACACATAAAAGTTTGATCAAAATCGGTCCAGTAGTTTTTGCGTGGTGTTCGAATAAACAGACAGGCAAAAAATAAAAAAATTATTGTTTTGGAGTCAGGGACACGAAAACACATTATCGTAACTTTTTTTTGGTAATATCTTCAATGTACAGACACGCTTCTGATACAGTTTTACTAAAAGTGTAGATGTCGACAATATAACTAGGGTAGCATTTCCCCTCCGCCACATTACAAGATCAATTGATCATGTGCATTTGCATACAATTTTATACCTTATATCTAAATGAGACAGCCTGTAATTGCGGAACAATCACTTCAAATTAGTCGCGTTAAGGGTTCACACGAGACTATTTTAACAATAAATATTAGCATCTAAAGCAATGGAATGAAATCCAAAGCTACCTCGTACTCACAAAAAGTGACAGTAAAGTTTTGTTAGAATTACACGCGTGATTCGTACATAGTTATACAGGGTGTAAGGAAAATTATCATTAACCTTTAAACCACATACTTTACCCATCAAACTGAACAACTTTTACTACGGGAGCAAACCTGTCTGAATAAAAAAAAATATCAGCTGTCCCATGCTAAACTGCAATACCTACTCAATTCAAACATATGGAACAATAGATTTTTTATTTTTACTGACTGGTTTGCTTACATAGTAAGAGTTGCTCAGTATGATGGGTAGAGTATGTGGTTTAAAGGTAATGATACTTTTCCTTACACCCTGTATAGATTTAGTAAATATAAAATGTACTCACTCGTTTTCTAACACAGAGTAAAGAGGCTTAACGTTGTGTGTATCAATGTGTAGAATTTTATCAGCGAACGCAATAGAGTCCTCTAATACTTGGACACCTTCAACTGTATCACACTTCACCAGAGATAGCCTCTCCAGGAGAGCTAGAGTGTTCTTATCCACTTTAACTTTATTTTCTTCTTGTTTTTCAAGTGTAACCACTGGAGTACTTGGCACCTTCGAACTAAGCGTTCTTGTCGATAGATGAAGAACTTTAATTCTACTGTAGGTTGATAAAGCAAACCTATAGTTCATAATGTTAAATGTTTAGGTTCTAGCTTCTAAAATTGGATGATATCCATCCAGATATTTTGAAAATGAAAAAAGTTAGGTTAATTGGCTGGCTGTCAATGTCACTGCCAGGGCTGGGGCGCGTTCAGAGCCTACGCCCAGAGTGCACTCTGGGTGCAACTTTTCGCACTAACGCCGTTCAGAGCCTCGGTGAAAAAACGCCCTTTGCAACTCGGTTGTCACAACTCAACCGTTCCGTACCTCTGACGGGTTGCAACTTTTAACCATCAAATTAGATGGTTAAAAAACACTCTGACGTTTTGATTATCTGTGGTTACTTGACTTTTTGCTAATTTTGAATAAAAGTTTGTTTTGTTCAAATTATTTTTACGCACTTTTTGATTCTCTAGCATGGAAGATGAGTTTTTATTGTATTTGGAAATGATGGAAGCCCTGGAAGATCTGGAAGCCCATATTAACTGTCGCAGCCCTGCGTTCAGAGCCTTTGGGTGCGGTTGTTTGGTTGTTTTTCAATCTAAGGTGCGGAACGAACAGTTGTTTTTTAACTCGCCAAAAGGTACGGAACGATCCCGGTTGTTTTATAACCTAAAATTTTGACATTGACAGTTAATATGGGCTTCCAGATCTTCCAGGGCTTCCATCATTTCCAAATACAATAAAAACTCATCTTCCATGCTAGAGAATCAAAAAGTGCGTAAAAATAATTTGAACAAAACAAACTTTTATTCAAAATTAGCAAAAAGTCAAGTAACCACAGATAATCAAAACGTCAGAGTGTTTTTTAACCATCTAATTTGATGGTTAAAAGTTGCAACCCGTCAGAGGTACGGAACGGTTGAGTTGTGACAACCGAGTTGCAAAGGGCGTTTTTTCACCGAGGCTCTGAACGGCGTTAGTGCGAAAAGTTGCACCCAGAGTGCACTCTGGGCGTAGGCTCTGAACGCGCCCCTGTGTCACTTTAGGGGTTTTTGCGCGGGAACCATTATTTTTTTTTTTGGTTCAATTCAAGGCAAAGGGTTAAATATCCCATACAGCCGATGTCTTTAATAAAATTCTCTTATTTATAGCAATTAAAACGTTGGTGTTCGACGTTTTGACGCTTCTTTGGAGTTTTTGGAGACACCCGAAAGACGAAGGAAACGCAGAGAAGTCCATAGGAAAGAGGTGAACCGATCGCTTTGCCGCGCTACAAATGACGGAACACTTTTCCTGTTTACGACCCATACACCATCATATTTCACAGAACTATAAATTGTTCACTTGCACGACACTTTGTTACGCAAAACAACACCAATTTTACGAACCAAAACTCACTAGAAACAATAAAATTCGATGAAATATGAGGACTCCAAACGTATCTGACAAATTCCCGCCAAAAACTCCGCGCGGGAACCAAAAAGAAAAGGACGTGCTTTTTTTCTTAATTTTCTAAATTAGTTTTTCGTGGTTTAATAATGTGCCATTAATGGAGAACCATAAAGTAAAAGTGAGAAATAAAGATAGGCGCTCCCGTTTTATTCTGACAAACTCCCTTTAACATTGGAATGTGGGAACCACCTCGCATTTCAAGATATAAGGCTTCATATAAGGTTAGGTTCAAAGAAAAATATAACTAAAGACAACGGTTGTAAGGGCTGGCTAGTTCCCATTGCCTTTCCGAAAGGATACATATTAAAAAAAAAGTTTGACACCGACCACAGATTACTGATATGTGGCAAGCTCAAATCCTCTGAGGGCAAGCTAGTCAAGCTACAGATGCGACAGTGAAATTTGCACTTAGTTCCTACATCTCCGTTGTGGGGCTGCTGTCGTCCGGATAATTTGTATAGAACTTTTAGTTATAGGTATGTATACAGTTTTTCCGGAATGCAAAAATAGGGATATTTGACCAAGGAACAAAGTAATCAACGGCATTATTATGTCATATAACGGAGAAGAATTAGGGCTTCTCAAGGATTCTCAAAGGAAAAGGAAAAACACAAGATATAAGCTTCTGACGCAACAACACGGCATGGCATAACGCTGCTTTTGCTGTAAGTACAATATAGCGTCCTATCATCTGTGGAAAAAATGACTGAAAATGTGACTTCAACGCCACAACGGCTATATCGGAACTAAAGCTGGCATAGGCCATTGGCCTGACACCTGACACTGACAGATTGGGATATAACCTCTAAATTGTACACTTGTTTATGCTTAATTCAGCAAATTCAAACAATTAAATTTAAGTTTGGTAAGGAAATCTAAAATAAATGTTCTTGAGCAATTTTTTATGTTATCTGGATGTTTTTCATTCTCTTTATTCTGAGGGATTTGGTTTAGAAAATGTCCTTCAACCTATCCATCAGCTTTCTCCTAAACAAAGTGATTGAATTGCAATGATTTAAAATGTTGATACTTATACAAGGTCCTTCTTAATATCCTGACAGTTTTTTACGGGATGACCGGATTATCAAACTGAACAAATTTTCCTATGGAACCAAATTCGAAATCTCGAAAAAAATACAGCTGTCCCATACGAGAAGGAACTCGAGCTCGAGCTCGAGTAGGATTGCAGTTTTGTATGGAACAGCTGTTTTTTTCACGATTTCGATGTTGGTGCCATAGAGAAACTTGTTCAGTTTGACTGTCTCATCATCCCCTAAAAAAAAGTGTCAGCAAATTAAGAAGGACCCTATATCCCCTATTGCGGAATATAGTCCTGAGCATATGCTATGCTTACACTCACAATATTTTCTAATTATTTCTTTACTTACAGACACCATGAAAAAGCAGGCTCGGAATTTGATATACGACAAGTTACACAGAGGCGGAGTTTTAGTATGCATTGGTTTAACTTTGTATGGATCAGTGCTGTTGGGAGACCACTTTTATAAATACTTCAAGTATGTAAAGCCACAGATTCAGGCGGCCAAAGAAGCGGCAGAGAAGGAACTATTGGCCGAAGGATCATCGGATAAAATACTATGATACATATATTACTAGTCATTTGCTAATGTTAAGATTAAGTAGTACCACACTTTTTGTATTGTAGTTTTTGATGTTATTTTAGTAAAGATAATGATCATAATGGTTGTTTTGCGCTGTATGTATTTGTGTTTCAAAGAACTTTGCCTTTATTGTGGGCCTTACAGCAAGCTTTTTGTTTCTGCGCGACTTTCATGAATTTTATGAATTAATATGTGATGTAATACTATTTCAACTAGCAGTCTGCATAAACTAGAGGCTGGTGCTGATTGTGGCATAGCAGATGGTCATTGATTATTCTGGCAATACATGTCCCTGGCACTCAATAGGTTAGAAATACTGCCTTCATTTTGGGTTAACCATAGTTGGTAAAAACTACTTTTACCACACTCCCAGGAGGGCAATTTTTGAAAGTCACACCACCAATTATTCAATAGTTACGGGTTATTCCTGATGTGCCCTGCTGGCGGCCAACGGGATAATATGTTATAGTTTTCCTCCACTAAAATAGAATCACTATGGAGATTATGCATCATTTGATCATGATTTTGAACGTGTGACTTTCAAAAATCACCTTGCTGTTTAGAATAGAAGGACCTTATGAGTAGGACATGGTATTAATGAATAAATGTGAAAGTTGATCCAAAGTACATTAAAAATTATTTACTTGTTAAGACACTGTTTTTTTTTTTATTTTAGTCAAGTTCAACCTCTTTTGAAGTGTTTTGAATATTCAGTTATAAGCAGGAACCTGGAAATAGGTATTGTATAATGGTTATAAGGATATAACAAAATGCTAGTTCTGGGTCGCTTCCCAGGAGGGCAAGACTCTAGGATTTAGTAAGCTATTTTTTGGCGATACGAAACGAAAATAGTTACACAATATTATAGCCTACCTTTACTCTCTCTTCAATCTAATTAAATAGTCAGTTCTTATGTTATATTTTAATTACCTATAGGTAGTATAAGTTTATGTCCCATAGCCACAGAATAGGTAATACTCGTAGTATATGCCATAACACTCATCTTTTCAATATTAAGGGTAAGGAGAGATGGCGCCGCCGTGCCGGTTGGATGAGGGTTATTGCCTCCAGTGGCTTGCCTGAACTTCTGTTAGTATTTTGCAGCCGCCTCAATACGCCTCTGACAAATAGGGTAGCAAATACGTACATTCCAGCTTTGGAAACGTCAGCACGGCTAGCATGCCACCCACGACAAAGCGTTTAAACGAGAATAACGTGATGCGCGCTCTTTCTGGCATACGTAAAATAATAAGGATGGAGGCACATCTCGATTTTTATCGTTTTCTCGGGGGTGGCATGCATAGAAAACCCGCCCCAGAGAAAACGATAAAAATATATACCCGCCTCTAACTTGGTTTCTTTGCGTACGCGTAATCGAGCGCGCATGACGGTTTTCTCGTTTTGTCGCTATGTTGCGCGTGGCATGCTAGCCTCACTGTGGTATTCATCGAAGATAATCATAATTCATCATCATAATTTTGAATAATAACAGCAGTAGATATTATACAGTTCGTTGAGAGTTTCTGGCCGCATCGTCTCTCCAACGGAACACCTTCGGATGCGGTGGTAGAGTCAGAAAATGACGTCAGAAAGCTATATCTATCCATATCTATGTGATATTATTTTTAGTAAATATTTTGATTTGATTTGTTGCGAACTTGTTGCGAATACGGAAGCTTCACAACGATAAGGAAAGTTAACAGTTTTAGACAGGTATTTAGCACCGAGAGTTCAGGCACAGTATAAGGTATCGTCACAAGAAAGAAAGAGTATTTATTACTACATATCATCGTCGTACAAATTATTTTCTCTGCATGTTCTCAGCTTTTACATTTCCGGGAAAATCGCAGACGGGAAAACGTGGAAAACAAGTCAGACTATCTATTTTGATCACTCAACAGATGGCGTTGCTAGTACCTTTCTCTAATAAAATCAAGGGAAAATTTAGCGACGGAGCTGTTTTTTCTATTTTCAAGCACGGGTATTCAGCGACGGACGGTTACAAACTTTGAAAAAAAAATCAAGTGCATGAAAAATGCGCTTCGATCGTACAAAATTTCGTCCTTTTGTAAAAGACGGCAACTAGGTAGGTACTTTATAAATAAGGGCAGAATTCACTTTTTGCATTTCCCTGTGGGTCCGTTTACAGGAAAACACCCATCTGCCAAATTGAACTTTATCGCCGAATTCACTCTTCTGGCAGAAAGAGTCGCTTAGGTACTCTATGCAATATTGTCTAAAAGCCAAAGCAAGCTGGGAACCAAAGTTCGCCAATAAGCGAAGCTATTGGGTCGATCAAGTCTCTAACATTATGGTACCTATAAGGTATGTTTGTTAATTCCCTGGAGATGAGAAACTATCACAAAAATAAACATGTTTTCATATTCTTATCATCAACCGAGTAAAGGCCAAGTACAAATAAACAACGATAAATGTATGTTATGTAAGGATACCTAAGTATATATAAAAACATCCACATCGTAAAATTTTTCGAGTACTCTCCCTGTCATTACGATGTCCGTTCAAGTGCCTTTCGTGAAATTCAATAATGGATTGTCTTGTCCTATATTAGGATTGGGAACATGGCAGGTAAGGAATCTTAAAAAAGGTTTATATTGGTCTTAAATTTTTGCGATAACTATGTCCAGCAGGGGTTTTTTGACAAAATGAATGTAGTTTTCTTAAATATACACCATAGTCATTAATTACTAACAAAATTTGAAGTGTATATTCACTTAGGAACGTGGGTAAAAACGAGATTTTTTTGGACATACATCGATTGATTATCTATGCGAGGTTCAAAAACTATTTTCCTAAATCTAAATACACTACATTTACATACATTTTGATAGTAAGTATCTAATTAAAAACTAGTGGTGTCTAATTTGGTTGTTGCTATTGAACTATTGGAACAATGGTTATCGATGTTAGGTATGTGTCGATGTGTGTGTTTCTACCTATAATTAAGTAAGTTTAATTATGAATAGGTACGCTATTATTAGGTATACTTCTTGAAGATACAGTAAGACATAATGCTAAATAGGTAGGTGCTTCTTAACATGCTGACACTATTTTAAGGAGGTGATCAGACCCCCAAATTGAACAACTTTCTCTATGGAACCAACATAGAAATCGCAACAAAAAAACAGCTGTTTCATAAAAAAATTCAAACCTACTCGAGCAAAATGTATGGGACAGCAGATTTTTTTTCGCGTTTTCCATGTTGATCCCATAGATAAAGTTGTTCAGTTTAACGGTGTCATCATCCCCTTAAAAAAAGTGTCAGCATATTAAGAAGGACCCTGTATACAAGGTGTTACAAAAATACTAATAAACAATTAAGGGGGTAGTTTAGACCATCGAACTGAACAACTTTCACTATGGGACCAATATCGAAATCGCAAAAAAATCTGATGTTCCATACTAAACTACAAATCTACTCGAGCTAAATGGTTGGGACAGTAGATTTTTTTTTTCGCGATTTCAATGTTGGTCCCATAATGAAAGTTGTTCAGTTTGATGGTCTAAACCACCCCCTTAAAAGTTCAAAATTATTTTTTTTACTTTTGTAACACCTAGCATACCTACCCTACTTACATTATATTTAAAATATCGAAATTTTTAAGCAAGATAAATATTCAGAACAGTACCTTAGAAAGTTGTACGATACCGACAAATTATGTATCGTTCTTTTCAGTCGAAGCCTGGTGAGGTAGCACTAGCTGTCGGTGCCGCGATAGATGCCGGCTATCGGCACATTGACTGTGCACATCTCTACGGCAACGAGAAGGAGATCGGTCAGGCCATCAGGGACAAGATCAAACAGGGCGTCGTCAAAAGGTAGCACTATAGCTTTGATGAGAAATAACATATTAATGTCTTGGTTATTGGCTTGACTAAGGACCACGCACGTATCTACTAACATTTACCTATACAGGGTGTAAGGATCTATCTGAAAACAGAATTGTTTACGGATATACAGGGTGTATGGAAAAGTATCATTAACCTTTAAACCACATACTCTACCCATCAAATTGATTAACTTTCACTATGAGAGCAAACCTGTCAGAACAAACAAAAATCTGCTGTTCCATACGTTTCAATCGAGTAGGCATTGCAGTTTAGTATGGTTATGTGGTTTAAAGGTTAATAATAATACTTTTCCTCACACCCTGTATAACCGCAAACAATTCTGTATTCAGATAGATGTTAATAATTGACCACTTTAACCGTTTTGTTTTTATTACAGAGAAAATCTTTTCATAACTTCCAAGATATGGAATACTTATCACAGACCAGATTTGGTGGAGAAGGCGGTAAAAATGTCGTTGTCTGACCTTGGGTTGGATTATTTGGACCTATATCTCATTCACTGGCCTATGGCTTACAAGGTAGGTGCACTTTCATATAATATTTGATAGGATAAGTAGGTAGTTACCTATAATCTTTTTAGTACCTAAATTAAGTTATCGTTACTGGTTTCTCTTTTCTTTATATGTTCCAATCTGTAATACTGTTAAAAAGTGATCCCGACATCAGTTTAGAGCATTTTTTGTGTAAAGGAGATACCTTCATTTGTCGTAATAGAGGGTTTTAGTTTCGTGTCTTCCCTTGGTCTGTGATTTAAATCGATGGCGTAATGTCTCAGACCTCGTATTACTGTTTAATAATCTTTAAAAATTCAATAATTCGGTGTGTCAAGTTTTTTTTTGGAGGGCTGAATCGAAAACCATTTTGAGATAATTGTCTCAATAATAATATATACATCGTGTTAATGAATAAGCGCAAAACCTGATACACCCCAACAGATTTATAACAAAATAACTAGATTGAAACAATAATTTCATTATTTTGATAGTTAAAATTTAAAGTTATTCGCATTTTAAGTTTTGAGGCAAAAATGATTTGTTATCATTTCAGCAATGAATGAAAGAGCTAACGTGCTCATGGATACATTTTAAAAATCTAGTTGTGGTAGTAAGTAGGGTGAGAGTGCCCGAGCGGTGGGTTGAGATCGAGTTCAGAAAATTTTTAATTTTACAAATTAATTATTTAATATTTTGAAAAAAATTACCCCTGTTGAAACCATGATAATTCGATTCTGCTCTCGATTCTAAACAAACTACTTTCTAGTTTTGCGTTAATTCATTAACACGTTGTATAAGCCGTATATATTTTTAATAAAATAACGTCGTTTTTCGGTTCGTTCAGTGACGTCACTGGAAAACCTGGGAACTCCTTGGTAAACTTATTAAAATAACTAGCCATTAAGAAAAAAATACATGCACAATGTCAGAATTTGACATTTGATGTTGCCGTTTCTGTTTCCAGCATAGTCAGAAAGAGAAGGCAAAAATGTTTTAATTTTTTTTAATAAAGCAGTGGTTTTTCTCCATGGAGTTCGAATTATTTTCTCTCCACCATTTTTGCATTTAGAGATTACAGATCAAAGTAATTTAAAAATTAAATTTATATTGATAAACTCGATAAATCGCAATAAAAAATAATTGCTGTTTCTTAAAATTATGTCTTCAATCCGTAAAAAATAAAAATGAAGACCATAAAAAAAAACTTGACATACCGAATCGAATTACAAAAAGATCTAGGTAATAGGGCGGAGTTACCACGGCGTCGAGCATAAAGTCAGTTAAGCCGGACACTAAATGTATTTTGTTGTTTCAGGAAGGCAATGATCCGTTCCCTTCAGATGCAAATGGCAAAGTGATTTACTCCGACGTAGACTACGTAGATACATGGAAAGCAATGGAAAAGCTCGTTGAAAGCGGACTAGTGAAGAGCATCGGAGTTAGCAACTTCAACTCCAAACAAATCGACCGTGTCCTGAAAGTTGCCAAAATTAAACCCGTTACAAATCAGGTAAAATTGCTTCGGGTACTTTAAACTACCCGGCTGAATAAGGTCAAGCCTTTAATTAAACAGTAGGTACTTTGTCTTAACTTAATTCGATATTTGAAACTAGTCTTTTAAGGTTCAAAATATCTTGAGAGGACAAAAGAGAGTATTATTAAAAATGCTTTTACCTTTCAAATAGTTTGTTCAAATTCTAGGTCGAATGCCATCCTTATTTGAGTCAGCCAAAGTTACTGGAACATTGTAAAGCAAGAGGCATATCTCTAACTGCGTATAGCCCTTTGGGCAGTCCCGACCGTCCCTGGGCACAGCCCGGAGATCCTAGCTTGTTGGAGGAACCTAAAGTAAAGACTGTAGCTGCCAAGTTAAAGAAAACACCCGCCCAAATTTTGATTAGGTGAGTTCTGTAATTGATAAGGTTATATATCTAGGAAATATGTGGGCGTCCAAGCAAAAAGGGTCCAGTTGTCGGATTTTGAGTTGAGGTTAGATTATAGGTATATCTAGATCAATGAAATGATAATATGGAATATTAAAAAGCTGGGTTAAAATACCGACAACTGTATCCTTTTTGCGTAGAAGCCCAAATAGGTATATATATTATACCAATCTACATGTTTTAATAACCGTTTCTGCCCTTTATGTAAGTACCTAACTACTTTTAATACAGTGTGTAAGATACCTACTTTACATATGGATGCGTCAGAACATCAAATTGAACAACTTTCACGATTTAACGATGGTCCCATAGTGAAAGTTGTTCAGTTTGATGGTTTGAAGTTTTCCGCCCATTTAATATGTCACGTATTTAATTTTACACCCTGTATGAAATAAAAACTTAGGTAAGCACCTTTTTGTATTGATCACCTACTCGTGTAGTCATTAAACCATTATAAAGCAATCTACGCACCATCTGATCCTTTTGTATCCTATTTGATTTTCCTACAAGGTGTTACAGTTGTTGGCTCCATGTCCATGATGAAAGTTGTTAAGTTTGGTGACCTGAAACACCCTTTATGACTACCAAGACCATTGAATTCTATAACTCACTGCTGTACACCTTCCTAAAAGGTGCTTTAACAGTCACGATACTTTTATATAAATATTAATTTAGGGTTGAGACACATCTACCGACGGCCGGCCCATACAAGAATGGCATTTAGTATGAGGAGCCGTCCGCCGTCGTCGCCGCATCAGTGGCGGACAGCTTCCCATACTAAATTACATTTTTGTATGGGCCGGCCGTCGGTCGCCGTCGGTAAAATAGGTAACTTATTTCTAGGGTTCCTTCTTAAAGTTTTGATGTGATGAGTTGTGTTGTTTTAGGTTTGCAATTGACCGTGGTATTATAGTTATACCTAAATCAACGAGCAAAACTAGAATAGTTGAGAATTTCAACGTTTTTGACTTTAAGCTTTCCAAGGAGGATCTCGACTTAATTGGAAGCCTCGATTGCAATGGACGTTTGATACCCCAATCTGAGTAAGTAGCAAAGATGATAATGCTAAAACCGGTCAAGCGTGAGTAGGGCTACTTGCGCACCGAAGGTTCTGTACCACACCACTACACAACATATTAACTTAGGATAAAGTTTTGTTTTCTCCGGGATCTTTAGCCCGAGACCGACTCACACTTGGCCATTTTTATTATTTGTTGTTATACTTAAGATTTTGCTCTATGATCACACCAAGTTAGACGCTTGTTTGTATTGCCGTTTTTACGATAGAGCGAGAAGAAAACGCGTATAAAAACTAGTTTCTTCAATGAGGACCCCCCTTAATTTATGTTTTTGACATTTTATGTTTTAACAAATCCGCCGTAATAACGCATATTCTGTGAAAATTTCAACTATCTAGCTATTACGGTTCAAAAGCTACAGCCCTAAATAGGTAGGACGGACGGACGGACGAACGAACGGACAACGTAGGCTTAGTAATAGGGTCCCGTTTTCACCCTTTTGTACGGAACCCTATAAAACGAATTTTTTTTAAACCTCGCATAGAAAATCAATCGAAAAATACTCGTTCGGAAATTTCAACTGTCTGGGTATTACGGTTCTAAAGTTACAGCCCTAAATATGTAGGGTAGCATGGACGGAAGGACGACACGTAGGCTTAGTAACAGGGGCCCAGTTTCACCCTTTGGGTGCGAACCATAAAAAAGAGAAAATATTGAAAATAATAAGAATCATGTAACATTTAACATCAATTTTCCACAGAGGCCGCGCGCACAAGGATCATCCATTCGTTAACGACGAGTTCTGAAAACTTTTTCTGAAAATATTTATATCAAAAAACCATTGGTTAATAACGAAACAGATGAAGCATATATTTTACCATTTCGAGGAAAAACGATCCCCATATACCTACACTGGTTTAATTTAAAAAAGATTAAAATTTTCATTTTGAAATACTCTTTTCTTTACAAAACTTGTTTATATAAACGGAAATCTGAAAAGGTACCGACCGACACGACACAGATATGGTTTCTAGATTGTGTTACCAACGTTTTTTTTACTTTCATTGGTTAATATTTAAAATAGGACGGAACTTCGTCAGTGGCATAGCGCGGGTTTCTGCCGCCCGGGGCACAGAGCGATTTTGCCGCCCCCTTAACTCACCTAAAAAAAAATGGCGGAGCGAGCGAAGCGAGTTCGAAATTTTTTTGCACATCTATTCGGTTGTGGTCAGATATATTTTGGTTTAGGTATCCATGCAAAAATAGAACTAAGAGCGAGCTCGACTTTTCTCCTCAATACGAATCAGTTAGAGCCAGTGCTTTTTACTTACAAAACATGTGCAAAGTAACCAAAGTAAAAGCTATGGATGGAGCGAAGCAAGCTAGAAATTTTGAGCACCACGTCTTAGCTGTGGTCAGAACACTTTAGGATTATGTGTAGGCACAGTAACTAAAATAGAAACTTAGAGCGAGCGAAGCGAGCTTGACTTTTCTCTGCTCTACGAATTATAGACAGAGCTCAATCAATCTATGTTTTTCCCGTTTGCCGCCCCTAGAAAAGTGCCACCAGGGGCATTGGCCCCCCCTGCCCCCGCTCGCTACGCTACTGAACTTCGTTTGTGTGCGCCCTGACGAGTGTAGGTATTCTCTTAACACAGAAAGTCGTATTTGTGGTAGATACGAAATGAATAGAATTGGGAAATCGAATTCGGAAGCTGCTTTCGACAAATAGCTAGTCGAAGAATAGAGAGCACCAACACGTCAATCTGTGAGGAGCACGTGAATTCACGTGAAGCTGGTAATATCCGGACAAACGCTCCGCGCGTCGCTTCCCTTTCTTCCAAACCTGACGGACGAGACATTTGATTTCGTTCACTAAATCTACAAGATCTACACGAAATACGCTACGTGGGTGGTTTATTCTGTTATTCTAATTGGAATCCTTAAAATATTATCTCAAATAAAATATAGTAGGTATATACCTACCTACTGACAAAAATCGGGTATATACCTAGTACTTATATTACGTATTATCAATAGGTACTTGTATGGTAACTTTTACATGGAAAGTCGACAGTCGACAGTCGACAATAGGAAAGTACCTACCATTCACGCCCATTGTCTCTGATGGGGAAGGCAGAGCCTCAGATGTACACACGGCTAAACATCAAGCTACGCAAAACGAACATAAGCTGGCCGCGCGACGTTATACATTACTTCACCTACGCGCGGCCAGCTTATTTTGGTTTTGCGTAGCTTGATGTGTCGCCGTGTGTACACCAAAACGTAGATACATCGAAGCTACTGTCGTCAAAATTGGCATGGGAAAGGTACCTACTACTTTATTTGTAGTTTACATAAAGAATAAATATTTACTACCAGCTGTTGCCTGCGTGGCCCTTTCGAAAGTATCCTATGTGTTTATGTTCAATTTTCATCCAAGTCCCTTTAGCCGTTTATAGGTGATTGAATGACAAACATCCAAACGTCTAAACATCAAAACTTTGACATTTATATTAATTAGTAAGATGAGATTCAAGAGCTTTTGCAAAACTGCAGAAAAGATAAATTATTCTGCGACATTTTCATCAACTTCTTATTGATTGACCTCTTTTTATTAATTTCCGGATTTCCGGGCCAACATCCCTTTAGCTTACCCACCGCACAGATTTCTTTAAATCTCACCAATCAGATTTCAGTTCATCTTTGATAAATTCCGTTTTCTCTTTTTTAGGGTTCCTTAGTCAACAAGGAACCCTTAGAGCGGTTTTGCATTACAACCGATCCGAATCCGAAACGTCAAAAAAGTATGGATTTTGACAGTCACATTCATAATTCTGTCTCGGATGGAATGTACATACCTTTGTCCATAAATAAATATGGTAATGTGATAAATGATGACATTTCTTGGGATTCGGATCGGACGTAGTGCGAAACCGCTCTTATAGTTTCGCTATGTCTGTCTGTTCGCGGCTTAGCTCAGAGACGCTAGGACTAGTAGTAGTTTTAAAATCATAAAAACGGGCCAAGTGCGTGTCGGGCCAAGCACAGGGTAGGGTTTAGCTGGCAAGGGGGGAGGGGCTTTCTAGTACTAAGCGTCTCTGAGCTAAGCCACGGACAGACGGACGGACATGGCGAAACTATAAGGGCTCCTTGTTGAATACGGAACCCTAAAACTACAACCCTAAGCCTAGCAACAACTAACTGTGCCTAGTTTACTTCGAGCTACGGCTTGATCAAAGTTCTTTGATTATTTATGTTTAAACCATAAGAGTAGAACTAAAACGTGTTAATGAATAAGCGCAAAACCTCATACACACCAACTGATTTATACCAAAATAATTCGATTATAACAATAATTTTATTATATTGATAGTAAACATTTTAAGTTTTTAGCATTTTAAGTTTAGAGGCAAAAATGATTTGTTATCATTTCAGGAATTAATAAAAGCGCTAACGTGCTCATGCATACATTTTAAGATTCTTGTTTTGGTAGTAAGTAGGGTGAGTGTGCCTATGCGGTGGGTTGAGATCGAATTCAGTAAATTTTAAATTTTACAAACAAATTATTTAATATTTTGAAAAAAATAACTTATGTTGAAACCATGATAATTCGATTCTGCTCTCGATTCCAAACAAACTACTTTCTAGTTTTGCGTTAATTCATTAACACGTTGTATATACTATTACCTATTATGTTTCATAAGTTTATGGTTATGTTATCTTCAAGCTTCATACTTTCTTCGTGGTGTAATGGTTAAGAGCACTGGGCTCTTTACACGGAGGTCGTGGGTTCGATTCCCACCTAGGACACCTAGTGATATGTCACTTTATGCGTTTTTCGCCAGTTGGTTAGGACATTGCAGGCTGAATCATCTGATTGTCTGACAAGAAAGATGATTCCGTGCTTCGGATGACACGTTAAGCCGTTTGTCCCGGCTATCTCTGGTGGTAGTCGTTACACAAAAACCACGTCAGAGGCCGTAAGGCGGTCTGCAAAAACTCTGACACCAGGGCTTGCTGCCCACACGATAAGTAGAAGAACATAGTATCAAAAACCATAAACTTATGGTTTAAACCACAGAACATTATAAGAGGGGTTCGAAGTGCAAAGTAGGTGTGGAACGTGTCACCACAGGTTATGCAATGATTTGCATAACACCATAAGGCGCGCGGCGTGGCGCGAGAGAGAGGGCATGAGTAATTGTAGCAGCATGAGCAGGAAGACAAGTGGCGACAGCCGTCTCCGAAGCAAAAGCGCTACTTTGCATTTCTAACCCCTCTTATAATGTTCTGTGGTTTTAACCATTAGTAATGAACAGTCAAAAGACTTAACTTACGTAAAAGACGCTCCTCAGTTTAATCTTTGGGATTTTCCGTGATTTTATCTTTTTGTTAGTAAGATTATTTTCTTTGATGTATAAGAAAATCCATCTGGATAATAGGCCATCCTATTACACATTTTTGTCTGACGTTGAAACGCAGAAATTTGAAAAGAAACGTAATTTTGAAAATTGTATATCACGGCACGATCCCTGCTGCCTTTCATTTGGGAGCACTTACGTACATTTGATATTTATTACTTCTGTCTCGAAAGATAAAACTTTATTAAATGAAGGCAACTATTCCACCCTGTAAAAGGAAACTCTGGCATAGAAGGCAAACTATTTAACTTAATAAGTTTTAATTAAGACACGATGAAATCTGAAGAGTTAATTACCGTATTTAAAGAACACGATAAAGCAGAAACTTTTTTCTATCTATTTTAAACATACAGGGTCCTTCTTAATATGCTGACACTTATTAAAGGGGATGATAAGACCGTCAAACTGAACAACTTTCTCTAAAGCACCAACATCGAAATCGCTAAAAAAAATCTGCTCTTCCATACAAAACTGCAAACATACTTGAGCCAAATGTATGGGACAGCAGATTTTTTTTGGCGATTTCGATGTTGGCCCCATAGAGAAAGTTGTTCAGTTTGATGGTCTGATCATCCCCTTAAAAAAGTGTCAGCATATTAAGAAGGACCCTATATACCTACATTTTACTGACCTAACGGTAGACTGCACAGAGCGCGGTTTATATTTAATGACATACATTTTTGATATGAAATATTGATCGATAATTAATTTTTCATAAAATTCTGCTAAGGCGGTATGATCGGGTCGAGGCCGCGCTCACTAGTTTTTTGAACACGGACGAAACATGAAAAACAGTGGTTTAAAGTCTGAAAACAAATTGTCTTATTTTAGGATCTGGCAGATAGGTGATCGCTCTTAATAACATGATTAGATTAAGTTTACTAGATAGAAAAACATCCCAAAGCTACCCCTTTTTGTCATGTTTTTTCAATATTATGATTAAACTGCTGATATTTAACTTTTTAATTTTGTACTTAATTAAATACATTTCTAAACTAGACACATTCGCTCGAAAAGATATTGATGAAAAATAAGTATAATAAGCGATCGAGATTTAGATTGATGCGGGATGGCTAATTGCAAAATTATGCTTGTAAGAAAGAGTCGCTTGCACTCGGATAACCTGACCTTATGTATCTTATCCGTAATTGCGTAACTTGATAACTTTTTACCCGACTGCGTGCGCTAGAAGGAGGGTTACCTTTGTACAGATTTCTGATGTAGGTAATGAAAGATGATAGTGATGGGTTTAGTGCCGTCTCAGAATGATTTCTAATCATCCTCCTAAACAAAACCCACCGGGACAAGGGTCGGCCTACAAAGCTTTTTCGCATTTCGTGTCATATAATATTTCAAAACTAAAATTTTCATTAGTTGGATGTGTGCACGACTAGGTTTTAGGTACAACTGCCTGATGAAGAAATACCCAACCCAAGTGGTTGTCAACTTTCAAAATATTTACAGACACAAACACAAAATGACCGTTATCCTTTATGGGATTATGGTCAGCTTTGATACAACTATTAGGTAGGTATGAAATATGTCAAGTTTCTTAGCCGTTCAACCACTAAAACACTATTTTATCCCCCTGTCGCCTCATACGACACCTGTGGGAAGTAATATGGTATGGTCCATTTTAATAATACTTATACTTGAGTAGCAAAAATATGCTTATATGCACATCCGATTTTTAAGGAAATCGTAGCCTACCTAGCTTTGAATTGTCGATATAATTTTGCTTATCATATAGATAATAGGTAGGTTAATAAAATAATACCGGCGTACCAAAACGTAACCATTCAAAATGTTCTTTAAGGTAAGATAATAGATTTTACAACTTTTTTTTCTTATTCTTTTTATGCAATGGCTACGGAACCCTATCATGGGCGAGTCCGACACGCGCTTGTTTAAATTACCCATAGCATTACCCGTAGGGCCCCTTATACAACGTGTTGATTGAATTTACGCAAAACTAGAAAGTAATCTGTTTAGAATCGAGAGCAGAATCTAATTATCACGTTTTCAACATAGGTAATTTTTTTCAAAATATTTAATAATTTGTAAGTAAAATTTAAAATTTACTGGAGAGATAAAAATAATGAAATTATTGTTTCAATCTAATTATTTTGTTATAAATCAGTTGGGGTGTATGAGGTTTTGCGCTTATTCATTAACACGTTGTATGGTCGAATACTTAGTAAGGTTAGCAAGTCTACCTATTCTGGACTAAGCTAGAGGGATTTATGATTATTGATTCCGTTCCGTACCTATTTAATGCGAAATCATAAAGCGGGTTACCTAATGTAACCATTAAATATCTTGTTTAAAAAAAAGTTAAAACTTAAATAATTTAAGTAGGTAGATAACGCTGCATGCGAGGTGACACAATTTGTATGCAACATGAAACTTGTAACGTGCAGTTTAGAGTGTCCAAAGCTTCAGTAGAGCGAATTTGCGTGCACGAGGCTTGCGTTTTAATGTTGAGGGTCGTCCATATTTTTCGATTCCCGTAAAGATGTCATAAAGTTCCCCTTCGGAGGTAGATAAGAAAGTTATATGGAGGACGCGACCCTTACGGCCGCATCTAACTCTCACTATCCATCACAGGTAATTGCAGCACTTCCTTCAGTGTTCACAAGAAGCATAAATGGGACGACCTGCACGTGACCAGCCCTATCTGGCCCTTTATTACGATCATACCTTCGCTTAAGGAAGCTAATACTAAGGTTGAACCTTGATTTTTATGCCGTAAGAAGTAATTTTAACTCTCGTTAACTTGGTTAAAGTAATTTATTGAAGAGTTAATTATGTTTGTAACTTATTTGTTTTGAAACAAATTAATTGTTCTTGTCTCTTATCTTCTGCACCTGTTATCATCGGATAATATATAGCCTTGGTTGTATGTAGTGTAGGTTCCCAATTGTTTATGCTATCCTATGTTTTGTACCTGATGCTTTTCAGTATCAACAACCTTTGATTATATTTTAATTTAATCAAAGACAACAACCAAACAATTTTTTGTGAATATTTTCGTATAAGGTACGGAATATTTTTGAGTGAGAATAAAAAGTTAATACAGCAAGTGTCACTAAATGTTGTATACCTATTGTTGATAATTTTTGTGATTTTACGCACCACTTAGAGTACCTATCTATCAGGTACAGCTAGGAGATATGTTTTAAATAGCTAGTATTTAAAACATATCTCCACGTACTTAATTTACTTTGAGCTACACTACAGCTCCGTTAATCAAAACATAGAATAAACTTACACCTAAAACCTATTAATAACAAATTCCAAACAATAGATTCAAAGAATGAATACAGGTTCGTCCGTGACTGTTTAATAGACTTTGTGTGAATGCAAATTATATTGCCAAATCCCTTTTCAAACAATGGTACTAATCTAGCGTGCTTTGTAGTGGTCACTGTGCGGCAATGGGGCGGGGATGGGCCACTCGAAGCGAGGCGTTGGGCAGCGGGCACTGTAGGCCGGTGGCCGACCGCCGCACGATTATAAATTCAACGTCCCATTATTCACAATTGGCTTCAATGGGGCACTGACAGCTGGCCTGATAATTCGTTAAGTCCTAAACCGCGACCGCTGCGTGCACCCGATAACGCTCGAATAGGATTCAGCAAATATACAGGGTACCACGAGCGTTGTTTTCCGTCAGTGCCGATGCGACCGCCCTATTTGTTCAACTGTTGCCATCATGCTGCTTGCATGCCATTTTATCATAATTTTGATTATTAATTTGCTTTACGTCAACACTTCTTACCTATCTAATAAAACAGTAGCAGTGACCCACAGCAAGACATTGTTTGTGTACCTTCCTAAAGAGATAGTCGTCGTCTATGGTCTTTAGTACCTAGGAAGGAAGGTAGAAAGTAAGGAAGCAATAAAAATGCACGTCCATAATCATGATTTATTTTAAAGTTTGGTAAAAAGACTAGAGCACAGAGCATATACGAAGAGCACCCGGGCCACGCCGCGCCGCGCGCCGTCACCCGTGTGCCGCAGCGCCGCGCCGCGCCGCCCGCGCTGCTGACTCGTTAGTGAATCCGGTTACAGTTCCCGTTCAAAGTTTGTGTACTCTCGCCTTTTGCCTGACGGATGTCCAACATCCTGATTTTCTGTATGCCAAATTTGTGACTTCTCTCGCAAAATTTTCAAATATTTGCTTTTTAAGCATACATGCAGATAACGCTTTCACAAACTCGTAACAAATGAAATTCGGATTCCTTTGATTCAGTTACGACTCGAAATATTTCGCTCGTTTCTCGTGTTTTTTTGTGAGATGAATAAAGAAAATGAATGAGTTATAATCAAACAGCAGAAGAGATGGACCTCTGAGAACTGAGGCAATTACGCGTGATGGATTGTTGAACTTCTCCGGATTGAAATGACCCGATATTTAATATTGTCGTGTTTCTTTCTCTAACACTTTTTGCAATTTGTCACCAAAGATAATATTTCTCTCTCTTCCGTTTCAGGCTCAGAATAGATATGTTTCAGGTCTTATATACATCTGACCTGACCCTTTTAAAATAAGTTAGTAGGTAATTCACCTAATTTATTTTTCAACAACGGTTAATAAAATTTTTAAACGTATCATGGTGATCAACATTTCATTCTGAATGTATTTTGCGGAATGAGCTTATTGTGATATCTATAACACTAGTCTATCTTTAGTCTATAGACTTAAAGTAAATCCCATAATTTGGATACACCGTAATCACCACATCACACAGTACTATAATTACTATACCGTATCAAGGTAAATACCCAATGTGGATATTTATACCAAGTAGGTACCTACTCTTTGCCCCACTCGTTGGCGAATGAAGATTCCTTTAAGAAATGTATTATCATTCAAATTTCATGTAAAGGCTTCCCAAAAAATAAAGCGAATATGAAAAGTCATGTTCTGAGCACCTTTATTTATTAAAGAACCATCTTTGATTCCTCGGTAGTCTGGCCAAGTCTGGCAATTTCACGAGGGTTGGAGGTCATTATTGCGGGTCAGTAAGTAAAACCATTTATTTTCTGTCACGGTACGACACGTTCGGGAGACTGCGAGATAAGTCAAACTTTCCATTGTAGGACAAATTAGTCCTTATTTATAAATTCTTAGCTCTTATATTTTCTTCAGAAAAGTGCACATTTGTTTTTTTCTTTCATCCTAGTTCAGTCGTCTTAGTGTATTCGTTTTCACCACAAACTGTCTTTTATGAAAAAGTATAAAAAGTTGTTTCCGTGCCGTGTGGTTCCAACTCAGAATGGACTACCCCAATTCTTCGAGTGGGTGTTGTACGAGGCGACTAAGGGATTAAAGCTTTCTTATGCAGTGTTTAAGTGGGCGAAAGACTAGCCACCTCTCACGACATGACACTTCATTCCATCCTGAAACTTCAATTGCTTAATGTGAGCATTGCTACAACTAGTTGTAGCAATTTTTCTCACCACCCTGAAAGGGATTACGGTCGTGAGTTTATGTGTGGTACGTATACAGGGCGTTAGGGTAAATAGTTGCATTACTTTAAGGGGTGATTGTACCCATGACACTGAACAACTTTCCCAAAGAAAAAATGTTGACTTTTTATACAAAAGTTCCATCAGATGCTTGCATTTAGTATGGATAGTCTAAATTTTTTTACGAATTTCCTATAGGTTTCTTTGGGAAAGTTGTTCAGTATCATGGGTACAATAACCCCTTAAAGTAATGCAACTATTCACCCTAACACCCTTTATAAGTTGTTTGATTGAATCATAGTTTAGATTAAAATAGATTTGATGAACATGAAATTGCTCAAAGCGAAAAGATTACAAGGTTTGGAATTTGATTTATTACGACAGAATGACGAGATACGCGAGTGCTGAGACCTGGCTGAGAGAACTGGACGTTAATTTTTACTGCCGGTGCTTTCTAAACTGTTAAAAGAGTAAGGTAATTAAGTATGATGGATATTCGGAGTTTATCGCGGGTGGCAGCGACGCGACGCGAGCGCGACGCGGCCCTCTCGCAACTTTCTTATCACCCTCTGGGCGAACTTTACGACGCCTTTGTGGTACTTGTATGTACTTGTGATGTTTCGTGCGTAACCATCTCATGTTTCTTAACCGCATGTCTCCTTGTTTGTCAAACACAGGCTGTAAACTTGCAACATTTTGGTACTGATACTATTATTGAGTGTTTGACAAAAATTTTTTTGCAGCAATTAATGCAGGATGTCATCTTATAAAACAGACCCAATACATAAACAAGTTATCAGGCATACACGTTCCACTGGAGACCTAGCTAAAGCTCTAAACCAAGCTATCGTATCGACTGATAATAGTAGTTTAAGCTGGATTAACGTATCATGTCATACCGTACCTATCATATGTAATTATTAATTGGGCAGATTGTACTAGATTGATCTGCCCAATTTATATTATAATAGCTTTTGAAGGCAGCGGGCTTTAACGTGGAATCCGAGGAGAGAAAATATTCCTCAGATTTGAAAGTTATAAAATAATAAAAAGATACAAACTAGCTTTCTATACAGGGCTGCCGTGATACGGTAAAAGGCGGCTAAGTTGTATGAGACACCATAGCCACATAGCCGCCTTTTACCGTATCGCGGCAGAGGGTGTAACAAAACACCATAGTAATTCTTAAGGGGGTGCTTCAGTCCATCAAACTGGACCACTTTTAATATGGAGCCAACTTCGAAATCGCGAAAAATGATTCAGCTGTTCCATACAAAACTGCAGCACTGACTCGACTAAAATGTATGGGACAGCAGATTTTTTTCGCGATTTCGAAGTTGGCTCCATAGTGAAAGTTGTTCTGTTTGATGGTCTGAAGCACCCCGTAAGTATTACTAGGGTTTTTTTACACCCTGTATAATATTAATATGGATACACTTTGCCAAGTAATAAATAGAAAAGTATGTACCTAGGTACTTATTCAGCTGATAATTTCGAAGGATAACTTTTTCATATAAATATATTTCACTTCGTCAACTACTCTGGTACGCATTACCTAGAGATAACTATGTGTAGCGTTCGTGCCTATATCATATCATTAACGGTTCCTTTGTTCGTATCATGAACATGAAACTCCAACTCAGCTCTTATCTCACTATATGTATTTTTCATGACATTTCCAGAAAGGGGCAAGATCGTATACGGGTATACGTTGTATTGTACGTACAATTTTAGTATAACCGGAAAGCAACCCTTGTCATGGAAGATTTGTAAACGAAAAACGCGTCTAATTCGGGTTTGTGTTTTGACAAGTCATCTAGAGGTAGACTTTCTGTGACAATTCAAAGGAAAATTAACATTTAACTTTGTTACCTAATAAAATAAACAGATTCAATTTTGCCGTAAAAGTTACTGTGGAACAGTTGAAAAACTCTGATATAATATCTACCATTGTTATTTCGAAATAAAACTATAAATACATAATACCCGAATGTTCTAAGGTAACCCAAAATAATATACCTATCTACCTAAGTTACGGGGAATGCGTTTATTTAACACACAAATTTAACATTGAGCTATTTTCTTATTCTATAAGAATAGCAATTTTTAACAAAAATAAAATCGTTTTTATCAATGTAGGGATCTTATCGTTTCAGACTATTGAACGATTAAACGGATGAATAAGTACCGTTTTGTCCATACAAACGTATTCCCCTAGATAATGATACTAGAGCAAAAATATTTTTACCATACAATCTATGTTACCTCTGCTATGTCCCTATGTTTTGCTTTTTTGCATAAATTAATTACTATAAGGGCCTTCGAAAATTACACAATTTACCTTTGTTCAGACATCCAGCAAACAAAGACGAATAAATAAAAAAAAGAAAACAAGCTGACATAGCCAAAGTCTTTCTCATACTATTCTTGAAAGAATTATTAAAATCGGTTTAGTTTTGGAGGAGGAAACATGGCATTACGAAATGCTGATTTCATCCGTTATATAGGGTCCATCTTAATATTATTATTCCTTAGAGAAAGTTGTTCAGTTTGATGGTCTGGTCATCCCCTTAAAAAACTGTCAGCATATTAAAAAGGACCTTATATATAGATAAAATCAGTCTGAGCTGCAGTTGTCTCTTTCGCACTCTAGTCGGCGGAGTTTGTGGGAGGGGTGGATCGGACAAATACGTATTTAATCGGAAAAGTTACTTTTTCTCCAAATTTCTTCGAGCACCCTCCTATCCTCTTAAAGGTTGCATTTTAAATAATTCGTTTAGACCATAAACATAACATTACTCCCGTGTTTAGACACTCTTCTTATTGTCCTGTAAGTGGGGATGTTATCTGAACAAATACCCGAAACAGGCGATTTTCTCTGCGTATCTTGATCAGGTGACGCAACAAAACATAAAAAGCCAAATTGTACATCTTTTTTCAGTTAACAAATCCGCCTTGACGAGGGTCCACTGTTTTTTGGGCAAAAGTAGAAATAAGAAAGATATTACAACAAATCCTGCTAGATCACGTTCAGGATCTCGATTTTTTTCGATTATTTATAAACAAAACAAAAGCTTCTTTGTGTCGTAGGTATTCTATGGTATGTAAGTACGATAAATAAATTGCATCCTTATCCTGCGATAACAAGCTATGCCGCGATAACGTTACCGTTTAAATTACAGTTACGAGTATTCTAAGACACGTAAATTCAATCGCAAAGTTTTACTTTGTTAACATATACTTACTTAAGAGTCCTTACCATACAAACTAAATTCGGTACACGGTTTTTTTGGAGGACAGCATCGACAACCATTTCGAGATAATTGTCTCAATAAAAATATTTTCTATGTCAGAGATTTTAAAATAAAAGGATTACAGATTTTTTAAATAAAATAACGTCGATTTTCGGTCCAACCAGTGACGTCACTGGGAAACTCAATGGTAAACTTAAAATAACTAACCATTTAAAAAATATACATTCACAACAATGTCATAATTTGGCATTTGATGTTGCAGTTTCTGTTTCCATATACTGGAAAGAGTCAGAAAGAGAAGGCAGGAAATTTGTTTTTAATAAAGCAGTAAGTAGTTTTTCTCCATGGAGTTCGAATTATTTTCTCTCCACCATTTTTGCATTTAGAGATTACAGATCAAAGTAATTTAAAAATTAAATGTATATAGATAAGCTCGATGAACTGCAATAAAAAATAAATAGGTTTCTTAAAATTACGTCTTCTATCTGTAAAAAATATAAAATGAACCCCCAAAAAAAACTTGACATACCGAATTCTACAACCTAAATTCAACAAACTAAAACTACCACTTTTACATTTATTTCGTTATTCTTAAAAGAGGAATGTTTAGAACCTAACTATAAAACTATTTTATAAAATCTAGTTTTCATGCTTTTAGCACTTGTTCATTTTGGGTTATCATTATTGAACGGTAAAAGGACTCTTAATGCAACCACATGGCAGACCAGACACTAATGAGGGTACGATCAAACCGAAGGCACGACGCGTGGTCGGTAGTTGCGGTGGCCAACTTCTGTCAGATTTCTGACAATTAAGATATCTGATGGTCTAGAAAAGCAGCGGGTACTTAATATAGTACTGTTATGTAGCACTTTAGCTCTTCTTTCTCTTTGCGCGCATAGGAGCGAGATATAAGGTGCGACAAAGTCTTGTTACGCGCATCATGCTAGGGTCTCTACACGGAGAAAAATATCTAGTAGTATTTGTGACCACTATTTATTTCAGTAGACTTTACTAAAAAAATGCTGACTTTACCAGACAATTTCTTGATATAACCACAGAGTAGTATAATTAATATAACTAAATCGAACTCTGGTAGATTTCAATAAAATCTACTTATACAGGGTGTTAGGGTAAACAGTTGGATTACTTTAAGGGATGATTGTACCCATGCTACTGAACAACTTTCCTAAATGCAATCAGCTGATCGAATGTTTTGTATGCAAAGTCGAAAATGTTTTTTTGCTAATTTCCTATTCATTTCTTAGGGAAAGTTGTTCAGTATCATGGGTACAATCACCCCTTAAAGTTATAATTTTTTTTGCGAATTTCCTATACATTTCTTTGGGAAAGTTGTTCAGTATCATGGGTACAATCACCCCTTAAAGTAATACAACTGTTTACACTAACATCCTGTAAATCTAGTAAAGTCTGCTGAAATTAATAGTTGTTATCAGGATGTCACAAACTACTATAAATTTTTTCCTGTGTATTGTATACCTACTATATTGAAATATCAACAAAGACATTAGGGTATAATTACAATTTGGATAATAATAGGTAGAATTAGTTCAACTACATAGTTTTAAAAAATCGATAAGAACGTCAATCAAATTACTGTCCGCCCATTTTAATTAACTACATACATGACCCCTTTTGTTATTTTGTTCCAATATACGATATTGGATGATTCTATACTTCATTCCAAATAAGGACGACCAGATTTTCACTTTTTTTTTTTTGTGTGTGGACTTCGTTCACAAATTATCTAGTCACATTTAAAGTACCAGAATCTAGCCCGGACTTGTATTATGATGTGTATTATGATCACCTATCACCACGTCAAAGTGAGCCTTGTCACAACTGCACACAAAACAGCTGGTAGTTGTAGCAATGTTTCTGACCACCCCGAAAGGAATTATGGTCGTGAGATTATGGTGGTAGGTAGGTACGTACTTTTTTACGATATCACTAACGGATTTAATTTTCAAACAACATAATATACTGGGTGAATTGATATCATTAGCATCCTTTTAAACTAAGAGTCTACCCGCCAAACTGAACAACTTTTACTATGGGAGTAAACCGACCGGAACAAAAAATAAAAAAAATCTGCTGTTCCATACTAAACTGCAATGCCTATTCGACACAAATGGATTCAACTGCAGATTTTTTTACCCGACTGCGCCAGAAGGAGGGTTATGTTTTTCGAGCGTATGTATGTATGTTTGTATGTTTGTATGTCTATTTCTCTGGCACGGCCAACAGCCTAAACGGCTTGATGGATTTTAACGTATGAGGTGTCATTAGATTCGTAAAAATTTTGAGAGTGGTATAGGCTATATTAATTTAATATGGCGTCTGCGAAATAAAAAAAGAGAAACAATTTTTTTTGTTAAAAATTATAATATGGGTATCAAATGAAAGCTAGTAATCAGACGATTCCAAATATATATTATAATAGTACTTTTATGTAACCGTTTCGACACAAGACTAAAAACTATGAAATAAACTAAACTATAAAGATAAACAAAAAACCCGACTGCATAAAAAACCTATTAACTGAAAAGATAAAAACAAATAAACAACCAAAAATCTTCTTTGTCCCCGTTTGCGATACCTAACTTATAAGATTCAAATTATATTAGCTCAAATAAAGTTGTTATAGCTGATTAGTGATTATAGAGCTTGTTTTTATTTGCTCTGATCGGTTTGCTCCCATAGTAAAAGTTGTTCAGTTTGATGGATAGAATCTTAGTTTAAAAGGATGCTAATTATATCAATTTCACCCTGTACAGATACAGAAAGAAATTAATGGAAATGCAGAATGGCGCTGCTCTAGGCACTTGGAAATTTAAATATATCCCAAATGAAAGAGCTTGAAGATAAAATTATTTTTCAACATACTTGCTCGTAAAGTGGCTCTTATTGCACCGCTTTTAGGTACATAACCCAGCTTATAGAACACGCGTGCGAAAATGATTATAGTATCGCACTAGTGCGGTAATAATATAATATGGAAAATAGGATGAAACTTCGCTTGTGTGTGCAGCGCCCTGGGCGCCCTGACGAGTGTATCTTAAGGGGATATAATTCGGAGCGCGCTCCATACAAACGAAGTCTAGTTATATTTTCAATACCAACAAATTAAAGTCAATGAAATTTTTCAGAAACAATCTAGAAACTAAATCTGACAACATTCAATGTTGTCAGATTTTCGTTAAAATATACATATTCAATGTTAGGATTAATTTAAGATTAGTATGGAAATCTTTGAGGCACTGTAACTCTAAATCTGTACATTTTAACGAAAATCTGTCAATATACAAACATAGAGATTACTAAAGTTAATCATTTTAACGGGTTCTTACCGCGTTTTTATTGTTTTTGGAGTTCCCGATATTTCACCAGTGTTGCAACTGCCATGATCACGGAATGACTGTAGAACTGCAGGTAGAATAGGGTAGGTGGCGGGACTTTTGCTAATTAACAACCGCGTAACTCTTAAAAATTTTGATAGAGACTACTTTCTAGATTGATTCTGAAAAATTTCATTGGCTTTAATTGGTTAGGACTACTTTCTAGATTATTCTGAACAATTTCATTGGCTTTAATCGGTTAGTATTGAAAATATAACCAGACGTCGTTTGTATGGAGCGCGCTCCGAATTATATTCTCTTAAGGAACGCAAAGCAAAAGTTTAGTTAAATATGAGTAGATGTGTAACATATGGTGTTAATGCGTTATTGCTGTAATTAGAAGGTACTATAATACAATGTTAGGGCTCGCACCCTTGTGGTCACAGAGCTCCAGGAGATTATAACACACCTGTTATATTTAACACACGGTATTTGAGTTGTGTTTAGGGTTCTGTACCCAAAGGTTGAAAACGGGACCCTATTACTAAGTCTACGTTGTCCGTCCGTCCGTCCGTCCGTCCTACCTATTTAGGGAGATAACTTTTGAACCGTAATGGCTAGACAGTTGAAATTTTCACAGAATATGCGTTATAACGGCGGATTTGTTACCAAATAATAATAAAACCGAAGATTCCGTACCGCACCACCACACAACACTACATATTAGCTTACAAAAAAAAAAATTTTCTACGGTACCTTTAGCGCGAGACCGACTCACACTTGGTCGGTTATTATTATTTGATGTTATGCTGTAGAGTTTGCGCTATAATAGAGTTGGCTTTGTAAATAAAAAAGCGCTAAAGGTCCCAGAGAAAATAAAACATTTTGTAAGTTAGTATGTTGTGTGGTGGTGTGTCACGGAACCCTCGGTACGCGAGTAGCCCCAATCGCACTTGACCGGTTTAATTTAACATTAAATATTTAAAGATTATCTCATTTTTAATTTCAAATAAAAAAATATTCATGGGTATAATATACGGGATGTAAACTTACGTTACGTACCGATGCTTCAGACAATCAAACTGAACAACTTTTACCATGGGACCAAATGTGAAAAATCTGCTGTACTATACAACATGTTAATGAATTAACGCAAAACTGGAAAGTGGTTTGTTTAGAATCGAAAGCAGAATCAAATTATCATGTTTTCAACATAGGTCATTTTTTTCAAAATATTACATAAATTAAATTTACTTAACCCACTGCACGGGCACACTCACCCTACTTACTACCAACACAAAATTCTTAAAATGTATCCACGAGCACGCTAGCGCTTTCATTCATTGCTGAAATGATAACAAATCATTTTTGCCAGAAAAATGAAAATGCAAATAACTTTAAATTTTAAGTATCAAAATAATGAAATTATTGTTTCAAATTAATTATTTTGTTATAAATCAGTTGGGGTGTATGAGGTTTTGCGCTTATTCATTAACACGTTGTATAATTGAAGGAGGGATGTGCATTACTGAATTTCTCTCTTGTACCTATTGATAATGATTATAGAATATGTGTATAAAATACAGTTTTAGAGATAAGGTTTCTTTTTGAGATTTTTTGTGGACGAAGTATAGCCAAGCCACCTGAAGCCCAAAAAAAACTTAATATGAACCTTTTTGTACAGGTAGGCTCTTAAAAGTTGGTTCGTAGTTATAGCAAATTGTCTATCTAAATGTTAAGTTCAGTCTAAATAAAGACTAATATTATAACTGCATTTACTCTGTATGATTACTAAATTGAGCGCATAATAATTTCAGTTAAAATCACGCCAATACATTGGTATTTTAATTTCTCACTCCACTTTTATCCGATACTCCCTACGAAGTTATATTGCCGTGTGCACTTCATAAAACGGTTTCGGTTGTCCACAGCAGGTGCCTTTGTTAGAAAATATTTAATAACACGGATTTTCCAGCTTTGAAAATGGGTCCCACGCATTGTTTTAACACTTGTGGTGGTGACAGTATTAGTTTTTACACTGAAAAATGATAGTAGATGCTTTGTTTACTTTCCTAAAAGAATTACACTATTTTAGTCTTTACCGCATACGTTAAATCAGCTGTCCCATACATTTGGCTCGAGTAAGTTTGTAGTTTTGGATGGAACAGCAGATTTTTTTTCGCGATTTCGATGTTGGTGTCATAGAAAAAGTTGTTCAGTTTGACGGTCTGATCGTCTCCTTAAAAAAGTGTCGGTATTTTAAGAAATGCCCTATACTCTATACAGGGTGTAACATAACACTCTAGTAATACTTAAGGGGGTGCTTCAGACCATCAAACTGAACAACTTTCACCATAGAGCCAACACCGAGAAAAAACATCAGCTTTCCCATACATTTGAATCGAGCAGGTACTGCAGTTTTGTATGGGACAGCAGATTTTTAGGGTTCCGTAGTCAACAAGGAACCAGGATTCTATGGTGTGGTATCGTGCTTTTAAAAATATCTTAGGTGTGGGAAAATCATTTTTCGATTCCGTTAGCGATATATTAAGCTTTAAATTGTAAATTTTTGTTAGAGTCATGTGTCCGAAGCACTTAATTATTACCAGGGTGTTTTGTTACACCGCTGTATATGTAATACGACTTTCTGTAAGCCTTCAATTATACCAACCACAGAACTATACCCCACTGGTTCAGATAATATTATTCAAACAACGCAATCCTACACTATTAAACTACTGAGGATTACAATTAATCACGTCAAGATGTTTACCCTCATCCCACGTCAGTTCAGAGGGAATTATCTAAGTCGAGATAAATAGAAGCGTCTCCTAACGCCTTCGCGCGCCATTCACTCCCACTTGAGGGCCGTTTGCAAATCTCTTCGGTTCTTAATAGGGTTAGAATAAACCTGAATACTCTTGTCTTTAAATGAATCAATTTATAATCGATCAATGTAAACGAGGGCGATACTTGGCTTGTGCTGGTAGAACGTTGTCAAAGCTATTTAACTTTGGATTGAGATCTGAACAGTGAGATACGATCATTTAAAGCTTTGGTATGTTAATTAGTAACAACGGTTGAGGAGAGTTTTAGTTTGTTAGAGTTTTTTAGATAGAAAAAGTCTGTTTAACAAGGGCCCTTGCTAATTTTAATGCTGACTTGTTATTTAAATACACAGTTTGAATAAGTTTTTACACAGTTTTTCCTTCCAATGTACCTAACGTTTTTACAGTGCCTATACCTATAGCAGACTGCGAGACTAGGTACTTTTTTGATCTTATCATTATCGTGGTCATTGGAAGAACAAATCAAATCAAAAGATTGCTTCGCTCCATACAAACGAAGTCTGGTTATATTTTCAACACTAACCAATTAAAGTTAATGAAATTTTTCAGAAACAATCTAGAAACTAATCTATATGCTTAATAATTCAATAATAATAGTTGATCTATATGCTTGTAAGGTGTCAGATATTCGTTAAAATGTAAAAAAAGTTACAGTGCTTCAAAGGTTTCCATACATATCTTAAATTAATCCTAGCATTGAAACTGTATATTTCAACGAAAATCTGACACATTACAATCATAGAGATTAGTTTCTAGATTGTTTCTGAAAAATATCATTGACTATAATTGGTTAGTATTGAAAATATAACCAGACTTCGTTTGTATGGAGCGCGCTCCGAATATGATGCTGTCACTGTCATCACCATGAGCAGTGTGAGAGACATAGCGATCACTAAACATTTTTAGCTTATTAATTTTTGTTTTTTACTACAGGCTTCAGTATACTTACCTAATATTTCATTCAGCTTTTTCAACCATTCGGAAGAGTCTTTCCGCAATTATTTATGAAAACGATCCCGACGTTATCCAATCGTAACTTTCAGTAGATCCCCTGAATAGTTCTATAAGTTGTTCTCCAGGTTGAACGGAACGGATACGGTGTCAGTTAAGTTATTTACGACCTCCGTCGGCTGACTCATCCGCATAATTTACATTTCATTTCAAAGGAAAAGGATTATTTCCAATTTGTCAATATTACCTACGTTTTAATAATGGTACCAATGAAAATCGTAAAGAAAAAGCCAGGTCAAATCTAAACAAATTATACCACATCAAATTAATGAAAAATTGCATCGACTTGAATTGATTATATTAATTGAAAATAGGATCTAACTTCGTTTGTATACAGCGCGATCGGGCGCTCTCAATTCTGAAGCTGTAGAGATCCACTTTAGGATCTAAATGAGAGCTAATGCTACAAACAAGACCAGAGTTACATCTAAACTACGAGCATTAAGTCAGTAAAAGCTGCTTTGCATTTATGAATGGGTATTTAGTTCAGCTTTAAATGTATCCTTTGAATATGAAGCTTAGATGACTGTATGGTGGTAGCCCTGTGTATGTTTTACAGTAAAGCTAAAGCTGTTGGCACGTGTTACGTTCCAGCTACGATTGAAATCTGTGTGCTATATCACGGGGCTACACGCTAATAACTGACATTTGTAACCACCACTTAGCCCCTGTTGTGGAAATAGTTGACATGGTTCTTCGTGGCAACGACTAAAACAGTTTAGTTCTATAATATTTATTTTGTTTTTATAACTTAGTCGGCTCTTCGCGGGCCGTAAGCTGGAGTTTTATGAGGCTCGTTGACATAAGTAAAGGGCCCTCGAGACACTTTGTTTTTAAATATGAGATGGGAATTGATACACAGGTCTATAGCAGTCAACTAGCGTCACATGTTCTAGCGTTGTTTTCTTGTGAAATATACAAAGTATTGTTAGAATGTTGTTTACCTACTATAATTTTTAAAAACAAGCCAGAAAAATATGGATCAAAAGCTAAAAGTGGCCACGTAATTTTAACTTTAAATGTACGTATAAAAAGAAGAACCATTTAAGATACGGAGTAGCGCTAGTTGGGGGCTATAATTTTAATGCACTCAAAGGTAATATAAATAAAACCGGTGGGTACGGTGCAGCACTATTGCTCGTAAACGAAAACTAATATTTCCAGGGAATCGTTCTAATTACTCTTGACTCCTAGTTGGAATATAATAATAACCGACCTAATTAAAAATTGTTCATTTTGGTGCCATTTTAAAAGTTAAACTGACTGAGTTGTGTACTCAGCCCCGGGCGGTAGTCTCAGAGGGCGCCAAAATCATGTGTTTAATAAACCTTTTACTAATATTGCTGGAAAATTTCGAGCTCGCTTCGCTCGCTCCTGGTTTTAGATTGTGATGCTGTGATCTCATTGTAATACAGTCAAAATCTCGAGCTCATTTCGGTCGCTCCTGGTTATGACTACATCGCATCAACCGTCAGGCTACAGAAGAAAGCATTGGGTTTAGATGGAATTGCAGGTTTGCATTGACCTAATAGTATTGTAGTAAAGTCTTGGGCTCGTTTTGCTGGCTTCTGGTTTTTTATTGTTATTGCAGGCAGTGAATAGGCTTCTGGGTAAGCTCGCTACATCTTCGACCCCATCTATGTATAAAAGTCACTCTAGGTTTTAAATCATATAAATTTCAAGCACGCTTCGCTCGCTATAGATTTTATATTTTATTACAATGGGCGGGTGGTTTAAGGAGGGACAAATGGGGAGGAAATTGTTGCCCAAAGAAATGCAGTACTAGCCAGATAAAATCACAGCCAAATGGAAAAATATCAAGCTCGCTACGCTCGATCTGGTCTCTATTTTTACTATGCACTGCATATGTAGATTGATACGAGTTCTAGCACAGCCAAGTCGTATAACGGAAAAACGCGAGCTCGTTTCGCTCGCTTCATAATTTAAGTTTTGCTGCTACTTTCGCAAAGTATAATTCTGATCACAGTACTCTGAAATTTTGAGCTAACTCTAGATTTAGAAGTACCTCGTGGCAGTTCTGTTATAAAATAAAAAATAACCGACAACTTTTGTCGGATAATTCTTAAATATCTCAAAACCTTATAACTTTTGCTGGCACAAATCTTGGCTACGGGCCCGCCGCCGGCTAACTGCTGTTATGGGGGCGGCCAAAAATATTTGTAAATACTTCCCTGGCCCCGCAGTTTAGTCTCTGCATGGATAGCTTTTACAGTTTTCCCTCCATAACCAGAGGAGTTTTAATAATTTTCGTTGTGAGCTCTCACTGTGACTATTATTTTCATTAAATAAATCGTCTAAAATATCCCTTTTCCAAAATGAGAAAGTTCAAGTCAAAAAAAAATGCAATATATTCCGTTAGGACTTGTCCATCTTAACATTTATTATGGCATCAAAGCTGCAGGTCCATCGGCTTTGGTTTTATTTGGTTTCGACAAGTCTGCCTTTTTATACAATTTCGATGAAATTAGCTAAGTCTAAGCAACATTATTTAACAGAATTCTAGACTACTGGAATTGTTTTTTTATCAGTTTTTCATTTAAAGTTCACTTTTTACACAGACGGGTCTTTTGATTTTTTAAATTTACTTGTTATTATTTAGTATGGCACTAAATATGTAGGGCCATTTTCCTTAGTTTCATGAAGGTTTGTAAAATCTGCCTTTTCAAAATTTTTTGATATAATAAAACTTACAGCTATAGCTTTCATGCCAGAATAATAAATGCGTAGATAGACAAGTTCAAACAGAATATAGCATTAGTTTTTGTTGGCAGCTTTCACATTTGGACCAAAAATTTATGAAACGCGGATAATGTCTTTTCATGCATTTCTGTTATTAACTGTAGAAGTTTTTACGCTAAAAGACGCTGTGATAGACCAGGAGTGCGATTTTTGAAACTCATACGTTGAACTCAGCAGTTGAAAATGTCCAAATTACTATGGAGATATGCATCTTTCTACTGCTGATTTGACTTTCATAAATCACAATCCAGGAGTGTGATCTGAAACGGACAGACTGGAGGACTGAGGTTGGGACTGGAGGTTCCTTGTCGGACAACGGAACCCTAAAAACGTGTATTTATCCCTGTTTACTATCTACGTGTATGAGGTAGTTTAGCAAATATAATGTGCTATATTTTACATGTACGGGCTATTCCAACTTTTATGAGTTAACGCCATATATTAGCCCCGCGCCTGCAAACGCGCTTGCAAGATTTATTTTAAAATATTTGCCTCAACGAGCTCTCGCTAAATTGATTGTAATTAGTTTGAAAGTTAGCAAAATTGTGTTGTTGAAAATGCATAAGTATGTTGTGAAGTGTTGTGGTAGAAGAGGAAGGACGAGGAAAGATGGATGGATTGTGTTCACACAATGATGAAATGTGAAGAAAAGGAGTGACTGCTGAGGTGCAGAGACGACGGAGAGATGGAAGAGGATGACATATTGTGATGTGATATTATTTTAAATATTTTGATTGATTTCGTCGACCCCAAATAATGGGAAATGGGCAAGAGAATGATGATGCCAACCATCATTCTCTTATCAACCAATTTCGTCTTTAAGGGACGTGGCACCATCTACTGGATTTATTACAAATAACTCCAATGCATCGAAATTAAAGCATGCAGGTTTCCTCGTGATGTTTTCCTTCACTGAAAAGCTAGTGGTGTTACAAATCGTACATAAATAATCATACAGGGTCCTTCTTAATATGCTGACACATTTTTAAGGGGATGATCAGAACGTCGAACTGAACAACTTTCTCTATGGCACCAACATCGAAATCGCGAAAAAAAAGTCTGCTCTTCCATACAAAACTGCAAAACTACTTGAGCCAAATGTATGGGACAGCTGATTGTTGGTCTCATAGACAAAGTTGTTCAGTTTGACGGTCTGATCATCCCCTTAAAAATGTGTCAGCTTATGAAGTTGGACCCTATTGTTTCAAAACTTACATAACGGATAGGTGTTGTTCGTATAACTTGTTATTACAAGTTATTGACATGAACTAAATTTGTTTCAAAATAAAAGGAACCATTTGGGCGGGTAAATGTGCACCGCTTACCTACCACCTACCTCAACCAGATATTGCAGACCAAGCTGTTCGTGACGTGTATTGTGCTGTGGCGAACTCTGTAAATTGCTTTTTGCGACGATTAATATTTTAATCTGATTGGTGGTCTGTAACCAATTAATTGTGGCTTTAATTTTATACGAGGGATGCGTTGCAGATTTAAAAAATGGTTATCCAAAAAATAATTGAAGGGAAGAAGACAAACAGCTATTTAAAATGACGATCAAAATGATGTATGATGCCCAAAATGGGCTTGGTATTAAATTGTTGCTCGAGTAAACGTTGCCTAGCGTATTGTTATCATCATCTTAACTATTATAAAACTGTAACAGATATGTGTCTGTACATTGAAGGTGAAAAAGATTACGATATGGTTTTTAGGTATCCCGAACTCCAAATCAACCTTTTTTAGAATTTTTGTCTGTTTGTATGTTTGTAACAGCATCACGCAAAAACTACTGAACTGATTTTGACGAAACTTTTTTTATTTGATAGCATATGATCTGACTTAAAATCTGGTATATAATTTTGTGCGGACGAAGTCACGGGTTAACTTAAGTCAGTTATAAACTTATAACATTACTAGAGTTAACCCGCGACTTCGACTTCGCGAAACAAACAAACAGACAAACAGACAGACAAAAATTATAAATAAGGTTGATTTGGAGTCCGGGATACCTAAAAACCACATCGTAATCTTTTTCATTTAAATATCTTCAATGTACAGACACACTTCTGTTACAGTTTTATAATAGTTAAGATACGACAAACTAACTATATCCCAGTTATTTTACAGTTTGGTTTTAAACTAATTACGAATTGTTTTTTTTTCGGTATATTATTTGAGAGCCGAAAAAAAACACTGGTGTTATGCAAATCATTGCATAACCTATGGCGACACGTTCCACGCCTACTTTGCACTTCTAACCCCACTTATAATGTTCTGTGGGGTTAAGGATGGAAAATATGTAAAGATTTTTTTTAAAACTATTTTTGTGTAATTACAATCTGAAGCCGTGGCAAGTTACACGTGATACGGCTGTATCACGTCTTTTATCTCGTTCGTTCACATGCAAATAGAAAGAGCGAAGGTGTGATAGCGCTATATCACGGTGCCACGCTACCCATGCTGATGTAAAACCATATTGTAGTACAATCAAAAGGTGCGGTTTTCAACCGCTGCAGAAGCTGACTGCAAAGGCTTTCCAAAACAAAGGAATCTCACATCCACATTTAAATAAGCTAAATTAAGATCGTCTTATAACGAACATAAACTGCTCCGGAAAAATGTGTGAGAACTCCTATATGCGAGATTCAATCCAGATAAAGTTTTCGACGTATAACCATTGGAAAGTAAATATGGAGCGTCGACGTCAAGCGTTGTTGCAACTTACAACGCTGTTCATTTAAAGAGGCAGTTTAACTTTTTGCTCAAGAGTTTATCTTTGACTCCGGGGCGCAGCAGTGAAATATCGCATATACAGGGTGTAAATTTAAATGCGGGTGTGGCATGTTACAAAAACTACAAATAAACATTTAAGGGTGGTTTAGACCATCAAACTGAACAACTTTCACTATGGGACCAATATCGAAATCGCGAAAAATAATCGGATATTGAATACTAACCTACACGAGCTAAATGTGTGGGACATCTGATTTTTTTTTCGCAATTTCGATGTTGGTCCCATAGTGAAAGTTGTTCAGTTTGATGGTCTAAACAACCCCCTTAAAAGTTTTAAATGTTTATTTTTACTTTCGTAACACCTTGTATTTAACTTTTAATAAAACGGCTGTTTATCCATGTTGGTCGAGAAGCTATTGCAATTTTCTATGGAACAGCTGTTTCTTTTCTTGCGATTTTGGATGATGTTGGCTCCATAGTTAGAGTTGTTCAGTTTGATGATCTGTTTGATATTCCTAGTATATTTTAGATGCTCCACAAATTGTTTAATTTTAAAGATGATTCTTCATGTACTTTGGAAGATTTTGGGTCTTTGTTTATAAGTAGGTAGGTACTAAAACTAAAAAATAACTAAACTAAACCAATCACGTTTTACAAATAGACAGAGTTATATGCTAACATCACTGCACTTTAAAATCACACGATATAGTGACGGGTTGCCCGTACACCAGACGGCGTGTGACTACGTGAATGCCGGGCAATTGCCTTGCTTTTTTATTGCCATTTTGGAGCGCGCATCGCATTTACAAATAAAAACATCTTAGAATTAAACAAAGTTTTTAAATAACGTACATAAATATTAACTTATCCTGAAAGGTCACTTCTGGCTAAACCTAGACGAAAAGTGCCCATTAGGTATATGCTGGTCTTCATGTTATTTTAGTTGTTGTTCTCAGTGGCAGATTTGTCCTAAGGCCCAGTAGGCCCGGGCTTAGGGCGGCCAGATATTAGGGACGGCCAATTATTGAAATTTTTGAATCGATTTCGATAAAAGTGGGCAATAAAGTAAATTCATTATGTAGTCTATATGATGGTTGTTGAGAAAGGGGCGGCTGGTACTTACTAAATGGCCGGGGCCATCCTAGGCGGCCGAGATTGCAAATCTACCACTGGTTGTTCTACATTATTATTAGACTAAAAAGTATAGTTCGATCATTTTAATTAAATTTTATGTAAGTTGTATCATCGATCTATTATAAATATTGAATAATACGTACTTTTCATTTTCATTATTATTTTTGAACGTCTTCTCTTTGCATCGATCACCAAGAAAGCAGTTTCTATAGATTCATCAGCCTGAAAGACTTTGTTCCTACCTAATTAATTTATGTGTAATAATTAATTTCGCATTATGTGATGATAAAACACAGTGTATGACGCCGACCACTGGAACTAGTCTTTATTCGACTTCTATTAGAATTTCTTAACCAATATTATTGAGCCTTGAAGGCTTCGAAATTATACCTATAAAGCATATGATAAAATAGTGTTTTTGTACAATTATCTTGTAAAAACATTTTATAGTCCGAGCCAATTACGGTAGGTACCTGTTGTAATAAATCATTTTTAGGGTTCCATACCCAAAGGGTTAAAACGGGACCCTATTACTAAGCCTAGGTTGTCCATCCGTCTGTCCGTCCTACCTATTTAGGGCTGTAACATTTGAACCTTAATAGCTAAACAGTTGATCACAGAATGTGCGTTATTATGGCGGATTTTTGTTTTTATCAACGTTTTTTCTTCTCGCTCTATCGTAAAAACGGTAATACATACAAGCGTCAAACTAGGTGTAATTATAGAGCAAACTCTACAGTATAACAAAAAATAATAAAAACCGGCCAAGTGTGAGTCTGTCTCGTGTCGGTCAAGGACAAAAACAATTTTTACTTATGTTGTGTGGTGGTGTGGTACGGAACCCTCGGTGCGCGAGTAGCCCGACTCACACTTGACCGGTCTTTATTAAATGTTTTACTGATAATCGTATCCCAATTTTTTTTAAATCATGACAGAAAAAAATTGTTCTAACAACTCCTAACTTACAAAAACCAAATTTTACAGGAGGCGAAAATTAATCAGGTTGTGATGGTCCTTAATATAGGAGATATTTCTTCGGTGCCTAGCTACGTCAATTTCGCGAATTTCAACTTCATTCATAATATCAGTAAACGCGCTATTCATCTCTATCGAACTGAATTCATAAGTCGTTTTCGTAAAGAAATGTAAGTTAGGAGTTGTTAGCACTTCCCCGTCGATATGACAGTCAAATAACGTAAGCTACCATCGACAGCGACGATTTTCTTCGAAACCTTGTTTCTCCTAAACATGGTTGACAACTCTATTCCTATTGTAACTCAGCATGTATTTCACATATAAACAAAATCGTAGTACTGTTTTCTAGATGAGAAAATGATAGGAATTTCGAGAAGATTTTACTAGTCCGAATAAAAATAACATTCCCTTGTTACGAGCATGTAAAACCTAGCCTTTGTTCTTTTGAGTTAGAGATGCTTGATATTTTCCTCTTAGGCTTATCTTCATGTACTTCAGAATTCTCCGGTTAGTATAAAGGTTAATACAAACTGGCAACTGTATAACATCTTACTACCCGACTGCGCTGGAAGGAGGGGAAATGTTCTTCCAGTGTATGTATGTACCAATCTTACTAATATTATAAATGTCAAAGTTAGGATGTTTAGATGCTTGTCACTCGATCACGGGTAAACGGCTGAATAGATTGGGTTGCAGTTTGGCTCACAGATAGAATATGCTCCGGATTAACCCATATGATAATTTTTAAAAGTCCATGCAGACGGAGTCGCGGGCAACAGCTAGTAAGCGATAAACAACAAATAAGTATGTTTTGAAACGTAATTTTTGTTTGTACCACATAGTTTTGTTTGTAGCATTCAAGTTATATCTGCTCAAACAAAATCCTACTAATATTATAAACGCGAAAGTTTGTAAGTATGGATGGATGTTTGTTACTCTTTCACGTAAAAACTACTTAATGGATTTTAATGAAATTTGGCACACAGATAGAATATGATCTGGATTAGGATACTTTTTTAAGGTCTACGCAGACGGAGTCGCGGGCAACAGCTAGTTCTACATATACGTAGATTATAGAGCTTGTTTTTCTCTTTTCATTAAATTTTATTCCTTTTATGTGAAAATTAATTAAAAAACATAATTGTTGTCCTCAACGGCATTGTGTTTTAATTAATCTTCCACTTAATTATCACAGGAATGATGTTTAACGTGGATATTTCGTGTTTTGTGAGTGTGACCAAGATAAGGCACAGCTTGTTGTTTTTAAGGATCAGGTTTTAATTTACCGAGAGTAATTGTTGCTTTAGTAGCTGCATTCTGCCACTGGAAAAGATAAAGAAAATAAACAAAGCTCGCGTTATTTTCCAGTGAAAGCCTTTCGTGACGAGGGTCGCTCGGTATTATTCAGCATCGAGACGAAATGAGAAATAAAAATAAATTAAATGCTAATTGGGAGATTCAGCACGGACCCCTAGGAAGGATCAAGGGTTTTGCTGGTTTAACTTTAATCAATAAGACATAATTAAGTTAAATCATGATTTCCGTTTGTATAATAACGTGATTTGAATATCTTTCTTAGATTTTTTCAAATAAGCTGATTTTTATATTCTTTTAGGTTGTAGGTAGCACAAATAACAACATATTCTCGCGATTCCTTACGAGTGGTCAATGTATTTCCGTTATCGGTTTATTTTGCCCGGCCGTATAAATTATTTTACATCATTTTATTCAATTAATTAATCATGGGTCATGTGAAGTTACCGATTATTGGCCTCGGGGTACACAGATGCATTCATTTTGAAATGTTTTTAAAGTCTCTATCAATTAGTTAGGTTAATTAAAAATCTCGAGAAAGTAGAAATAAATAAAATTTTCAAGCATTCACTTTGTGAATTGGCTTTTACGGCTGCAGTCTAGAAAAACTAGCGCTTGAAAAATCAGAGGGTATACAACGTGTTAATTAATAAGCGCAAAACCTCATACACCCCAACTGATTTACAGCAAAATAATTAGATTGAAATAATAATTTTATTATTTTGATACTTAAAATTTAAAGTTATTCGCATTTTAAGTTTTGAGGCAAAAATGATTTGTTATCATTTCAGTAATGAATGGAAGCGCTAACGTGGTCATGGATAAATTTTAGGAATCTTGTTTGGGTAGTAAGTAGGATGAGAGTGCCCAAGCGGTGGGTTAAGATCAAGTACTGTTAATTTTAAATTTTACAAACAAATTATTTAATATTTTGAAAAAAATTACTCATGTTGAAACCATGATATTTGGATTCTGCTCTCGATTCTAAACAAAGTACTTTCTAGTTTTGCGTTAATTCATTAACACGTTGTATATCTATCCACGTGGATTAATGTACAGTACTCTAAACTCTCTTTGACGGCAACACTGTCTTCAAAGAGACTCACATATGGCATATGAACCGGACCTATTTTACATAAAAGTATAGCCATCACTCGTCCCCGACTTCATAAGAAGGATTACTATACCACAAAATATTTAGGAACAGAAGGCCAGCTCCGACTACTACCTACGCTCGACCGCAGCTTTCGTGCTGTTACCTATAACATTGTGTTAAAATTGTGTGAAAATATAGATATAGGAATTTTAATTCAAATCATTTAATTACACAATGTGTTAATTAATAAGCGCATAACCTCATACACCCCAACCGATTTAAGTATAACAAAATAATTAGATTGAAACAATAATTTCATTATTTTGATAGTTAAAAATTTAAAGTTATTCGCTTTTAAGTTTTAAGGCAAATATGATTTGTTATCATTTCAGCAATGAATGAAAGCGCTAACGTGCTCATGTATACATTTTAAGAATCTTGTTTTGGTACTAAGTAGGGTGAGAGTGCCCGAGCGGTGGGTTGAGATCGAGTTCAGTAAATTTATAATTTTACAAACAAATTATTTAAAAAATTACCTATGTTGAAACCATGATAATTCGATTCTGCTCTCGATTCCAAACAAACTACTTTCTAGTTTTGCGTTAATTCATTAACACGTTGTTTATGCTGTTTTAACTTATCTATTTCAAATGAATAAAAGACAAAATTGGTTACTGAAAAGTACTTCAGACTGTTACGACATGTACGGGAGGCACGGTTTTCATATTGTCAACTATAAAAAGTCTTTCCCTTATACCTATTTTCCTATATCCCACACAGCACATAATATCTAGTACATGTTGAATATTGGTCTACCAAGATCTGCGATATCAAAGACATAATCATAATATCTAACAGATATCTACAGCTGATCTTGAAATCTTATCTTATAAATATATTATGTAGAATCTTAGTAGACGTCTACCAGCAGGTGTTAAAACAATGTCTACATGAGATTTTGAAATGTATATTTAATAACATCTCAAAAACCTTTATAAATAAATTTTTTTCCTTTCGTTTCTAGATGGCGCTGACCATAATTACATCGCGATATCGAAAGGTTCTTAGAAATTGAATATGTCTGTTTAGCTAATTTGTACTAAGTTAACTTACAACTGCCTCTGACAGAGTATACTCCATCCATACTGGAAGAGTATTTCTGAACCTTCGTATTATAGTATGAGATCTCACATAACCTCTTGCATATGCATCTGTCAGTGCATCCTATTTGGGATATCAGGCGGGAAGACATGAGAATGAATGTCTTTTTGCTACACTTAAACTCCGGCTGGTCCGGCAGTATCATATCATTGAAGACTCTGATCTGAACACTCCGTGCATCAGACATCTAGAAGAGATTACTAGTCGATATCTAGCCGATGTGTGAGTTTAGGAGGCGGACATAGATAGATACATCTTCTAGATATCTTTTGTACTACTTATAAATATCACAAGAATTATACTAGATATTTGAGCAAATATTTACAAGATATTTATTAGATATTCTTTAGACATTTTGTGTTGTGTGGGATATTACAGTCGTATGATATGATCGTATTTTATCATTGTCACTTTGTCACGTAAATCACACAGAACAAATTATGATGTGTATCGCCAAAGCGCGGCACTTGCAACTTGTGTTCGACTGTACTGTTCGTTCGTACGCGTGTGCGCTGTGTGCGATCGCTGTTTCGCTCGTTTGTATGAAGCAGGCCTTCTGTACCTTTCTCTTTTGTGACTATACGTAGTAGGTGATAAGACAACACAAATATAGCTAGCAAATACGGAGCGAACCTTTCCGTTCATGTAATAACAGGGTAGCAGAGAGGAGTTTTTCCCGTTTATTGGGCCGTTAGGATATAATTTCATCTCGTGTTTATGACGCCATAAAAAGTTTGCAGCGCTGATACAACCACTGTCAATTACTGGCTCACTCTCCCCAGCGACTCTTTGATTCGAAAATGTTACCTGTTCAATTACCGAACCGTTGAGATTGTTATTACTTATTGGAATTTATATCATTAATGCGTTCATAAATTTGATATAATGTTAATTGTATGGTTATTTGTATTTTTAAATAAGTCTTTATAAATACGAGAGTGTAAAAGTGAAACACGATTAGAAACTTTAATTGTAGTAGTTATACATACATGTATGTAATTATTAATACGAAGAACAATTTTAGTATAATTATGTTGCATTGATTAATACAAGGTGTGACACCTATCTATACAAGGTGTTACAAAAATACAAATAAACATTTAAGGGGGTGGCTTAGACCATCAAACTGAACAACTTTCACTATGGGACACAATATCGAAATAACGAATAAAAAATCTGATATTCCATACTAAACTATAAATCTACTCGAGCTACATGTATGGGACAGCAGTTTTTTTTTCGCTATTTCGATGTTGGTCCCATAGTGAAAGTTGTTCAGTTTGATGGTCTAAACAACCTCCTTGAAAGTTTTAAATATTATTTTTACATTTGTAACACCTTGTATAGACAAAGCCAAACAAATAATATCTTATAAAGAAAACTTATTTTATTATTTAATTTCAATTATTATTTAGATATCGAAACGTTTAGTAAACATTATATTATGTTTACTTAATAGGTAGGTATTAACTTATTAGGTTAGGACAATACAAATCCCCGGAGGCGATGGTTCGATCCCCGTCCAAACCGACTGGTACCAATAAGTTTTTCGGAATTTATGTACGATTTGTAACACCACTGGCTTTTCGGTGAAGGAAATCATCGTGAGGAAACCTGCAATTTCGAGGCATGTATTGTACCCACTGTCCATTATTTGGCGACGGTCTCACCCCCCGTCACACTGGACAGAGTTCCGGTAGTACTGGTGAAACGGTACTACTGGTGAAACGTGGATGTTCTTAGGTTTCAGAATATCTCTGACTACCCCCTCGGGGAATATAGTCGTAAGCATATGCTTATGCTTTGCTTACAATAAAAATCTTACGAAAAAAATATGCATTTAAAAACGCAGGATTATTCTAAAATGTTCAAAAGAATTTACCAACGGACATTTTGCCATTTTGACGAAGCTTGTTGCAGATTTAAGGCTTGTTCTTTCTTATAAATATACAGAGTGTAACAAAACACCCTAGTAATACTTAAGGGGATCCTTCAGACCATCAAACTGAAAAACTTTCACTATAGAGCCAACGTCGAGAAAAAATCCCACACAGTTAAGTCGAGACGGTACTGCAGTTTTGTATGAATGAGTGGATTTTTTTTTCTCGACGTTGGCTCTGTAGTGAAAGTTGTTCAGTTTGATGGTCTGAAGCAACCCTTAAGTATTACTAGGGTGTTTTGTTACACCCTGTATTATATGTTTGATATTTACATATAGTTTTTTTACTACAGCAGTAAAATATCAACATACATCTATTAAACTCTCAAGCTATTTAGCGCGAGTGCCTGTAGCATTTTGATTCACGATGTAAAGGGTGTGAGATGACATAATGGCACATGAGCCGTCTCACCCGGTACAAACCATCTACCATCCACCTGCCGATCCTATGATTGATGATCGAATAATGTATTCTCATTACCACCTGACTTTACATAAAAGGTGCCTGGTAATACGTCATAGTGGGTAAAATATCAGTTTCATGTAAATCACACGTGCTTAAGGAACGTGTTACGTGTTACGGATCACTTGTTAGGTACCAATAGAAATGATTTTAATTCACGTTTATCGCAGAATTGAAAATCACAAAATAAAAGCAAAATGAATGGAACCAAAAATCTAAAAAAACTAGCTAAAATTATAAAAGAATTAAATAATTAATGGAGAACATAGAAAACGAAACAACAAATTTAATAGAAGATGTGTGAACCTCGAACACATCTTCAATTGTTTGCAAGTGTGCGCTAGTGGCTCTACATGATGGATGGAGGATGACAATGGATATCGATTCTTCTTATCGTGTGGGGTGCAAGCCCTGGAGCCCTGGTATGGATATCTGTTACTCGAGGCATACGCCAGCTCTCTGGTCTCAGGATATTCTAACCAATGACGACAACTTCTTGAAGCCCGAGGGTCTCTACATCTAACGTTCAGATTGTTTGCAAGAGTGCACTAGCGGCTCTACCTCAATGCATGACAATGGATATCTGTTGCTCGAGGTACACGCCAGCCCTCTGGTCTCAGGATACTTCGACCAGTGATGACCAATTCAAGAGGCCTCAGGGTGTACATCGAATGTTCAGAATCCTTGTTCGACCTTAAAAAAACAAGTGATATTTAATATTCCGAATGTTGTAATTTTATTAATATTTGCAAATATTAAAAGGTATAAAGAGAACATAAATAATATTATACCTTTCGGTTCCAAGTACCATCTGGCAAGTCAAACGTTAAACATATTGAAATATTCTATTTCGACAGTTGAATTTACTTTGGTTTTAAATATATTATTCATGATAGGATAAGCTCAGTTTGATGACTTGTCACATGCACAGCTTTGAGGCAATCTATTTCACAAGTACCTACAAGGAATATCTATGGAAAGCTTTGATGTATACGCTAAGTACGTTTGTCCAAGGTGTTAAAAATACAATAAATAATTAATAACATTTTAAAATGAACGAGTATAATTCAAGTTAGAATAATAAGTATAGAATCACACCATTCGATAACAGATAAGAGAGTATAAATGCAAAAACTAAGAGCAGCTAGATGGGTTTTACAGATATCCAATGGTTGTGATTTCGGAATTGGACGCGAAAGGAATTTTGAAATAGAAAATTCCACTGGAACAGAGGTTTGTTCGTATAAATTAATTTCGCTCTGACTGACCCCTGTATTAATATTCAGGGCACTCACAAAGTTCGCTCTAACTGCGAGCGGGAATACTCGAATTTATTAATTTTACCGCCCGCTCTTAACTGCAAGGGCTCGATGGTTTACTAACATGTCATTATGTTAAATATTTGCCTTTACTAAATTTGACGAAACAGGTGATGGCATCTTATAGTTTTTTGTATGGAGTAGGTTGCATTAATTGCACTTTTGGTGAAAATTTTGAATATAGTAGATACATACCTGAAAAACATAAATTCTCAATAATCCCCGATTTTTCATGTTGTATTATTGAATAATTAAGACATTTACAAAACATTAAATTTAGGTATGAACAAAAAATGGAAAACTGGTGATTTTGTACAGGATGGCTTCGTACAATACGTTTTACTTATAACAATAATAATCCACGGTTAATATCGTTAATTTGGGTAGATATTTAATATTTAGTTATAAGTCTTCAAAAATTATAATCTCAAAACTAAATTATTTACTGTTCGTTTTTACACATTAAATTTGCCTTTTGATAATTAACTGTCTCTATTGCTGGTATGTAGAACTAAGCTTGCCATTTGTACATTAATATAGATTTTAAGGTATTTCTCAGGTTCCTGAGCCTATATAACCACGAAATCTCGACAAAAATGTTATAAACTAACAGTAATATTATTTCAAACACAATTTACTAAAGTGTCTTTAATGCAATCTCAAACCTTATTTTTCCTAGACTATTATGCGTTGAGTAAAGAGTGCTGTCGGTCGTCCTTCTATAGTTGTGTACCTTATGATTATAGTGATAAAACTTACAAATAAGACAACTTACCTTGATGAGTCGAACTCACCGTCACAAATGTTGTAAATACAGTCAAACCTGGATAAGCGAGAGTTCAAGGGAGCACAATCTCATTCTCGCTTATAGAGGTTTCTCACTAACCCGAGTTTCTCGCTAATGCAGGTACATGGGTAGCGTTTCTCTCTTATAGAGGTACGCAGCAATAACAAGTCACAGCAAGTACTAATGCGATAAAATAAGGACGTTATTTAGTTCCACGAAATAGAATAGGTACAATATTAACGAGAAAACAATATAAAAACAATGGTAGGTAGTTAAGAATGAGTCATAAAATAGCAGATGTTAAATTTGTAATTTGTTTTGTCATTTGTTACTGTATGTGTGTATCTTTTATGTATGTATGTATTTTTATTGTAGCTATAGTTCCTCCTAAATAATATAAATAAATGAAGCTCGACTGTCGCTTATAGAGGTATAGATAAGTAGCAGTTACGGAGGTCCATGAGGGAAAAACGACTCTCTCTTACAGAGGTTTCTGTTTCTCGCTAATAAAGGTTTTGGGAGCTTAAAATGACGGGTCCTGGCTATTACTCTCACTTATAGAGTTTTCTCACTTATCCAGTTCTCACTTACCCAGGTTTGACTGCATATTCAGAATGTATAGCATATTCAGAAAAAAAAACCGAATTAGGAGAGATAAAAAATCTACACGACTGACCTGTCTCGGACACATAGAATGGATGTGTGGTGAAGAGACCGTATCTGAGGCGACCCTCTGGGCGCCGCCCGGTGGGCAAGCCCAGGTATCGCTGGATAGACCAGGTCACCAAGGATCTCGAGGAGCTGGAGGTGCCCAACCGAACTGAGTTGGCATAGAAAAGAGACGAAAGGCATGTTTTGTTCTCGGAGGCCAAGACCCACTGCAGGTCCCTGAGACAGAGCAGTAAGTAAGTATATTTCACTAGCTGTGTCCAAACTCTCTCCGGAGTATAAATGTATTGAGTCCGTTGCGATCTTTTAATGGTCATTGACATAACACACGCCTCACAATTGAAGCATGTAGTCCTCACGATATTTTACATAAGTTTTCGTATTTGTTTTGTTTTACATAAGTCGGATCCAGTCTAGGATCCGCCGTCGCCACCCCCTGGAAGAACAGCGACTAAATCTCTATGGCTTCACGAATATCATCATCATTATCATCAGCCTATACATGTCCCAATGCAGATCATCTCAAAACTTTGAGTGAGATTGAGCGAGTCATACGCTTGTTTAGTGACGGTTGGTAGAGGCAAGTTAACGTTCAACATGCTGAGAGTGCTTAATATGATGCCAAGATGAAAAGTTTTAAAAGTAAGTATAGTTAAGTATAAGTTCTTTGCGCTTAATCGCCTATGATCGTGCATAGGTTTATGAAAATTTATAATACCTATATAGTGCGGTAAAAGTTAAGGGGCAGCATCTACAAACTTTCGCAAATCTCTAGGCAAAGCTTGAAGATGAATGAAACTTCACTAAAACTGTTGTGAAACCTCAATAAAACCGTTACTTATCCGAGCAGAGCCCGCGGCTACCTACATGCTTTGTTTAACTGCTTTATGGTTTGGAAAATGCTTTGCCTTGACGCTAATGGTCATCTAATGGCTCGGAATCAAAAGAATACAAACATTTTACACATAGCTCTGGTTATAACAGGCTTTTGTTACGGCTTGAAGGAAATTTTGCAAAAAAATTTCGTGTCATGCTATCATTATGCTCATGCTTATTTTTTAATTACTTAATAATTTTGGTGGTGATTATCACGTACCTATTGCAAAACTTTAAGGCAGAATTATTGTTATTTTTTGGAAACTGGCGCTGGCAATTCACCTTATCCATAAATCAATTTACATAAGTATTATTCTATAGAATACTTACATAGATACCAACATCCATGACTCTGGTATAAATATAAAAATTCATCATACAAATATTTGACCCTTACTGGATTTGAGCCCGCGATGCTTGGCACAGCAGGCAGTTTCACTTCCGACTGGCTATCGAGCCATCAAATTAACCTTAGTTACATATTTACGGCTACTTAAATATACCTATACATATATATATATACACTAGTTGTTATCAACTAAACAATAACCCTTTTTATTATTAAATATAATTTACCTAATATACTACCTAGTTAGGTACGTGTAGGTAGGTACATATACCTATCGTTGTCGAAATGAACGAAGCAAATGATCATTTGAGATATTAACAGAAGATGAGATTTTTAATAGCCATATTCAGAAATAGAGACTGGTATTTTTCTGCGAAAAACATTCGTTATGCTACATGAATAACATTTTATCGTTTAATTTTATTATATCTAGGTATGTCGGAATTTTCTCATTATATTTTGTATAATCAAGTTATTTGAAGAATAAGTAATACCTACCTGTGGGATCACTCTGCAGGTCAAAGGTCTTCATTTATTAATGATAGTGGGAGGTAGTGGGCCATACATCCATACATGATTCTAGCATAGCGTTATATTAATAATAGTGGGTGCGCTTAGCGATCGTGGAAGTTGCGGGGAGTGCGGGGGACGGGGCACCGGCAAAGTCGGTACCGCGCGCGCAGATAAGTCGGTACCGGCACGTACTGGGACACGCTCCCCCTGACCCCCCCGCTCTCCGCATACGATTGACCTGTCACGACCGCCCAGCGTAATCACTAGTTTAATTACACTATGGTTCTAGTGTGGGTTGTGGAAGCAAGTTACTGGTCTGCTTACTGTCCGAGTAGGTACTTTTAAACCGCTCCAAGAGGCTCTGTATTGTTCTCTTTGCCGTACGGCTTAACTTGGCATGACGAACACTGCCGTCTATTAGTGCTTTGTAGCTTACGAAGCTCGAAAGCGCCCTAGGTGAAATAATACCAAACTTTCTCTTAATGGTTGCCCACGATGTTGTTTATCTTCGACGATACTAACCATCAACACGATACGAATGAAAAACTTTTATAATTTACTATCGGACGGGATTGAAGCCGCAACCTGCTAATCCAGGGCTTACTTTCCCGACGCTGTTAATTCTTGTTTAATTTCACAAAATGACTGCAATATACATACATAAACTCACGACCGTAATCCCTTTCGGGATGGTCAGAAACATTGCTACAACTCTCAGCTCCCTGCTCTGTAGTTGTAGTAATGATATCATATAGCAATTTAAGTTTCAGGATGGAATGAAGTGTCAAGTGGTTAAGGTGGGTGGCTAGCCTTTCGCCCACATAAATACTGCATAGGAAACCTTTAATTTTAATCCCTTAGTCGCCTCGTACGTCACAAACTGGAAGAACTGAGGTGGTCCATTCTAAGCCGGAACCACACGGCTGAACTTAACATGTCTGTAATATTATGTTAATAAAAATTTTATTTCGTAATACTTATAAGATTTTCATCTGAAATGTACTCAGTACAAATGTACATCATCATCATCATCAGCCTATATACGTCCCACCCACTGCAGGGCACAACGCATCAGAATTTCTTTAAGAATTATAATACGAATATTTATTGTTCAAACTGTGTACAAAAGATGTTACAATAAGATAAAATCAACAGTTTGGTCCGCAGCACGTACGAACAATATTAGTTCGCTTACACTGTAAACCAAAATAAAATATTTGAGCATCAACAACTATGCTAAATAATAATAATAAATTGTATAAACACGTAATCTAATTTCACATTAAATAATAATATTACAATAAAATGTATTTTGACTATGATCTCTTTAGACTATTACATATTAGGTAGGCACTAATAACAACTCATAAAAATAATCGTATAACTTATAGTAGCACTTAGAAGTAAGCCATATTTTGAGTTTATTTGAAAATTGCTTGCCATTGTATGCTTTAATAGTGTTTGGTAATTTATTATAAATTTTTATAAACATATGGTAACAATTATTTTTGTACAGACTAGTATTAGGGCAGTGGTCAAAGACAATCCTTTTGGGGTCTCTTATAGCTCTTTTACAAACATTCCGATTAAATCTGAAAAACTGTTGGTGTTTCTTCACAAACTAGGCTAATGCTAGGATTAATTTAAGATTTGTATGGCAATCTTTGAGGCACTGTAACTTTAAAACTATAAATATTAATGAAAATCTGACAAGATACAAGCATAGAGATTTGTTTCCAGGTTGTTTTTGCAAAATCTTATTGGTTAGTATTAAAAATATCACCAGACTTCGTTTGTATGGAGCACGCCAACAGTAATATACCGTTAACTTAAAAAATTGAAACAAATTGCACATAGCTACATTTAAAAAGAAGAAAATTAACTACTCTCTACCTGTGACTCTAACCAGTAGCACAGATTATTCAATAGTTACTACGAAGACTCAAACGTTTGAGTCTTCGGTATCGAGTTGGTATCGAGCGTACAAAATAGATTTTGAGTTCAAATTGCAACAAACCAAATAACCAATAGTCGTCATAGGCGTGACAGTGACAGTGACATGTCGCCGGTGGAATACAACTGTCACGGTCTCGTGACACGTGTCACGGGACTCTGGGATCTAACTCGTCTCCCGAAGGTATCGTTAGCGCTGTTTTTTTACCTTGTTTCGTGTTAATTTCAACGAATTCATTTTACAAATTAGTTTTATGGGTATTTTTGTACCTTTTAGAGGTTATAGCCGCTATGTTTTTGAATTTTAATTATTAATCAATTAGGCATTTTCTCATACTTGTAAAAAAATGTGTGGTGCGGATGTTTATAATACCGAGACGGCAGGACGGTAGTTTATTGAAAGGATGAATGCAATGATAGGGATAATTCTGTAGACAGACCATCAGCAGTGGATGATATAGGTAAGCAGCAAAAGCCTTAAAAAATATTTAAAAGGCATGCATATGCTCACGACTATATTTCCCGAGGGGGTAGTCAGAGATATTCTGAAACCTCAGAACATTTCACCAGTAGTACCGAAACTCTGTCCAGTGTTATTTAAAAGGAGTATTAATTATTTACTTATAGTCTATTAAGTATTTTATTATTACTTATTTATATCCCTTTTGGAGACCTTACAGTTTGATTTATACATCGACAAACAAACACCAGCTGACAAACAAACAACATTAGATTACGACTTTATTTATTATTATTTTTTTGCCTTATTTTGTGCCTTTTGTTTTTTTTCTCTCTGTATTTTACTGTTTATATTTTGGTGTAAAATAAAGTATATTTGATTGATTGATTTATATTTTATTATAATAGTTAAGAGTTTCTGACCACATCTTCTCTACAGGGACACACGATTCTACGTACATGGTAGTAGCTTAAAAAATAAAACCGGTCCAGTGTGAGTGGGGCTGCTCGCGCAACGAGGGTTCCGTACCACACCACCGCACAACATATTAACATACAAAAAAGTTTTGTTTTCTGCCTATTTTTATTATTTGTTATTATATTGTAGAGTTTGCTCTATAATCACACCAAGTTTGACGCTTGAGCTTTTTACGATAGAGCGATTAGAAAAAAACGTTGATAAAAACTAGTTTCTTGTGTGAAGACCCCCCTAATTTTTAACTTATTGACATTTCAACTGTCTAGCTATTAAGGTTCAAAAGATACAGTCCTTAATAGGTAGGACGGACGGACGGAGGGACTGAAGGATAACGTAGGCTTAGTAATAGTGCCCCGTTTTTACCCTTTGTGTACGGAACCCTAAAAAGTATTGATAAGTGGGCTTCAAGTCCCTGTATTGAATAAATTATGTTGACTTTGACTTCGATGCGTAGTAGTTGCAATCAGAAATGGTGACTCCGTTTTTACCAATCTGTCGGTAATCTGTGTCGGGTCACGCACAGGGTAGGGTTCCGTAGTTGCCCGACACAATATACGGACTTAGACTTTTTTTTTATAATACGTTTTAACGGCTAATAATGTCTAAAAAGTATATTTTACAAGTTGGTAGACTATTACTCGTTAACTTGTAAAGCCTACTTAGCGGTGATAGTTTTTCTTTTAACTTCGTTGTATAAACTACTGCCGTGAATTTCCAAGATTTTTATTTTACTCTTTGTCGGCGTGATTAATATGAATACCCATTTCAAATTACAACTTTCTAGTACGAAGCATCTCCGAGCTAAGCCGCGGACGGATAGCGAAACTATAAGGGTTCTTTGTTGACTACGGAGCCGTAGCGAGTAGATTTTCTTAGAGAATATTTATAAATGTAATATACTTTAGATTTTCTTGTATAAAGTAGCTCTGATGAATATGAAATATTAGGTAACAAAAACTATTTGCAACGTGAGATGTAGAAGTTGATTATATAGCACTATCCTTTAGGGATCGTGAGATTGTTCCATGAGGGTTTAGCTTTTTCAACAAAGAAGACAGTTGAGGAGTAGGTAAGCAAAACTGTTGTCTTGTTTCTTCTAAAACTAATATTCTAAAGTGGTTGCAAATTACTTCAAGGCGAGATTTAAAATTTTAATTTCATTAAGGATTTAGAAAACTTTGTAGGTATTTAGTTAACTTAAAACTATTTTGCGCTGTTGTTGTTTGTATTCTCTTCATAACGGTAAGGAAAAATTATGTAAACGTAAAAAAAGTAAAAGGACTCGTGATGAGAACAAACCATCAAACCGAACAACTTTTACTAGGTACGGGACCAACTTTGTAATCGTGAAAAAAATCTGCTGTTTCATATATTTTGGTCGAGTAGCTAGCTTATTTACATTTTCTATGCAGATTTTTCTTTGCTCTTTCAAAGTTGGTCCCATAGTAAAAGTTGTTCAATTTGATGGTTTGAAGCATCCCTTTAAGTGTGTAATACTTTTAAGTTTACACCCTTGTGCAGTAAAGAAATGTACAGTCTAATAAAATAAAAAGTCTATATGTAACGGAAGTGGATTATACCTACACGGAATTTCTTTTAAAAACGAAGTGCACAGATATTTGAGAGTCCCAAAAAAGTTGGAAAAGAGTTCGAAAAACAGTTTCCATTTAGTGAGCAGCAGGTGTTCTTCACAATCCCATCGTCAGCGGATTAGTCTATTGTACGTATATAAATCTCCGTTGGAGGGCTGCTTACCTACGGTCTTTATAGTCCGTTCCGGATGTGAAGCCCTGCGAATCAAGTCATTTTTGTACTTCTGATGCAGGCATAAGAGTTCTGTCAAGAGACTTTTTAAAATGGATTGGAAGTGTAAACGAATCTACTACAGTTCTTGTATTTAACGACTGCGCGTGAAGCTTCCATGTAATCGGGAAACAATATTTTTTTGGCCATGATTGGGCATGTTTCAGCTTCTGCACGCACTATTGCATTATATATGTATGTGATACCGACCAAACCCGATTTCAGGCATAACTAGTTTGTCCTAAGCCAACATTTCAATATAAATTGTCTTATATTGACTTTTAAATGATGATACCAAAAAACCCTATTTGGATTTGTCATGGAAACTTTTACATACAATACAATACATGCATTGCATGCATTATAATTAAAAAATTATCTACATTATTAAAAAAAAAACGGCCAAAAGCCGGGCCACGCAGGGTAGTTCACACTTGACGCTAACAAAAATTTGCACTTTAAGGTTTAATATTTCGCTAACGGATCCCTAAATCGAAAAATTGGATTCAGACACCCACAATATTTTTAAAAGACCTATCCAACGATACCCCACACCATCGGATAGATTAGAAAACAAATTGCATCCCCACTTTTCGTGTAGGGGAGGAACCCTAAAAAGATTTAATTTTACCACTTTGTCGGCGTAATTTATATGTATACTCATGTCAAATGACAGCTTTCTAGTACTACGCTTTCTGAGCTAAGCCGCGGACAGGCGGACATGGCGAAAATTTAAGGGTTCCTTTTTGACTACAGAACCCCAAAAATTTTTGATTAGAAGTAACACAACATTTGCAAAACTATAATTTTATAGTACCTACTATAACTATAATTTTATACCTATGAAAAAGTGGGACACCGTAGGTTAAAAATATTCCTATCTATGAATAAGTTGATGATTGTTTCCTGAAAATTACAAACTGTGTATTAGTTTATTTATAGTTTTGTGCAAATATTGTGTTACTTCTGAGCAATGGTATTATGCATAAGTTCACGATATTATTCCCTTTCGGGGTGGTCACACACTTTGCTACAATTAATTTCAAAGTAGAGTCAGTCAAGTAAAGTCAGGTTTACTACAAGAAATGTTCTCTAAAAACTCTTTATAGCACAAAATGTGACTTTAAAAGATTTTAAACTGCTCTGAATCATGTTAATTCACTAACAATATAATTTAGAGAGAAGTTGGTTCGTTTGAGGTAACTGCAAATTTAGTTTATGTTATAAAAACGTTAAATGAAACGTTGACAAAGTAGAAAGCTAAGGCTGTCTGGAAGAAATAGCTTTTTAGCGATAAGACCGCCTATTTTTGTACCGTCTGTATTTCCTGTATATTTACTCTCTGTATACTATGTTTTTTGGTGTAAAATAAAGTATAATTGATTGAAAGCTCGTGAATTATTTTAGATCCAGTGAGCGACCTTGGGAGCATTCGATCTAATATAAGCAAACGAATATTGAGGCTGACTGAAACTCAAACACGAGTTTAAACATTTCAAATTATTTTTCCAGATTGTTTAACTAATTTTTGCGCATCTAGAGTATTCAACTGGTTCTTCAAGTCTCGCCAATGAAACCAATGTAATATTTTCTTTTATTTACGGTAAGGGTTGGCTTTACATTTCTTCTGCTCAATCTGAGCTTATCAAGCTCAAAACCTGTTCAAGGAATAAATAAATGATTAAAATATGATTATGTCTGTATGCCCAATCCGTTCAGCCAATGCGTGATTGAGTCACAAACATCGTCAGAAACATTCACATTTATAATATAACCTATTAGGATTATCAAAAATCTCAGAATACCGTACAAAAAACCTTTCCTCTTATTGTTTTCGCTGCTCAACTCAATTAAATTACGTAGGTAAGCGTAATTGGTGAGATAATTAAGTTAGTGTTGGCAGATGTCGTTACTAAATTATGTTTATCCGACAGGACGCAGCTGTACGCGGGTGGCTCTTAATCCCCCCCCCCCCACACACACACACGGTGCTGCGAACTTGTGAGAACAGAGCGTCAAAGGGAAATATGAATAATGAGAATGGCTTAGTGTCTACTGTCACTGTCATCCACGCACGTCTTCCAGGTAAGATGAACTTAGGTTAATGACCGTTTGCAGAGTGTGATTAAATTGTGGAACAATAGTCAAGAGTGCATAAATCGAACCGGGAAAACATCGGATCTTTTGATAGTAGTCTATAGGTGATTTGGGGACTCTATTTGTGAAGCCGCGTCGCTTTTAATCACCTGGGACTTGTAGGTGATTTGAGGACACAACATTTGTTAAGTCACCTAAAATTTACAGGTGATTTGGGGATACCAAATACTGAACAGAAGGTCGAGTCGACTTTAAACATCTGGGTGATCATTTCGTCAGGTGATCATAGTACACAGATGAGTCACCCGGGCGATATCACCCAGGTGATTAAAGTGGAATAAACCGTTGTCGCAAGGCTCACGTTGAGCGTATTGTAGGTTTCAAGATAGAATGACGAGTAATGCGGTAATATATGGCTAGCCTTTCGTCCACAAACACACTGCATTATGAAACCCTTATCGCTTCGTACGATACCCAATGGGAAAAAATCAGGTGGTCCATTCTAAGCCGGAGCCACACGGTGTAATAGTTCGTGAATGAATAAAATAATTCTCTTTCGGAGGATCATTGTGATCCGACCCAACTCTCAAATAATTATTTTTTGAAGATGTGTTCTGTTTTGACTCACATCTTTAACGTATTCGTACCAGGTGTATCATCCGCAACATTGCGTCATACGCAACTTTGTACTCTTAGAAAGCTGAATTATACAATTTTACTCATTATAGAGATATAATATAGTATCGCAAATAATAACATCGAATTGATACGTAGACACGGTCCCGATACAGTTTTAGTACTCGTGTATGTACAGGTATACTTAGTTTGTTGTTTGTTACGCCTCTTATAACTAGCTGTTTTCCACTTCTTTGTTTTAACACGAAAAATTTGAATACGAAGGTATTCTAGAGGTACGTTTGAAGACTACAAGCTATTCTCAAGTTATAATAATATAAAAGAAAAGACAGTTGATGACAAAACATAGGTAGTTGACTTTGACAAATTATTATAAGGACTAGCCTTGCGGTAGCATTTCCCCTCTGCCACGGTATAAGCACAATTAATCTTGTGCATTTACATTCAATTTTGCACCTTATCACTAAACGAGACAGCCTATAATTGCGAAATAATAACTTCGAACTTAGAACGTTTGGGGTTCACACGAGACTACTTTTCATGATTTTTTACATTCAAAATTAGAATCTAAAGATATGGGGAATAAAATCCAAAGTTGCGGATTTCATGTTACCTCGCCCCCCGCAAAAAGTGGCAGAAATGTTTTCTTAGTAGAACTACACGCGTAACCAGTCCACATATAAATAGTCAAAGGTAGTTGACAATAATCCAGAAAGAAATTGTATTTCGAATACAGTGTCATTTGTAGTGCTTCTTGTACACATACTAGAGGTACTGCTACTGAATTTTCTTGTACTTCTAATCAGCTAAAGTATTAATGCATCTTCAGCTACCAATGTTCTTGTTTCGTAATTCAGTGGACGAGAGGAAGAACAAGAAACAAACTCAGCATACGGATGTAGGGAAGCTTGCATGTTAAGCCCCGGTCGCATTAGACTTACGTTTATTGTTCAACACTAGCTCTCTCGCCCGCTCGCTGACACTTGACAAAATAAATGGGACAAGCTCTGATGCAACTGGCTGTGGATTAAGTCCCAGGAACATTCACCTTTTCTGAAAGGTATAGTTTGTTGACATTTTATAGGTTGTAAAATAAGCAATTTATTATATTTACATTTTACGATATTTTTATGACTAATAAACTGTTGTCATGTTGTGTCTCTATGCCTCAGTGTAGTTTTATTACTACGCATTATGAAAATGTTTTCATTGTGTAAATAGAATACGAGCCTAATTCACTTTATCAATTAATTAAAGTACACATTTTTAAAATAATGCATACTCGTATTGCTTTATAGATACTTGTCTCTTGAGCATCAGGCTGTGGCTGTGACAGATGTTATTGGCGATTTCGTCAACTTCCATCATGAGTCATAGACCTTTCTGCCTCTAAACTTAAATTAATATTATGCTGCGTATCTTGTGCCATTTTGTGTATTGCTGTTTTGATACAAATAAACAACTTATTTATACTTATGTATTTGCTCACGACTATATTCCCCGAGGGGGAATTCAGAGATGTTCTGAAACCTCAGAGCATCCACGTTTCACCAGTAGTACCGAAACTCTGTCCAGTGTGACGGGGGGTGAGCTCATCGCCACTTATAATGAACAGTGGGTACAATACATGCCTCGAAATTGAAGCATGCAGGTTTCCTCACGATGTTTTCCTTCACCGAAAAGCCAGTGGTGTTACAAATCGTACATAAATTCCGAAAAACTCATTGGTACGAGTCGGCCTGGACGGGGATCAAACCATCGCCTCCTGCACGGCTTATTTATACTTCTATTTAAATTTACTACCTTTTATTTTTAAGATTGTATATTTTGTATCCTATTAAAACCATTTTATGTAAAAATGTTGCCAGGACTCGCAACCCTTTTATTCTTAAAAAGTTATGAGATCTCATTTTAAGACTCTCCCACTAGGTAAACACAGGGCCGAGCTAAATACTGGTTTTTAGAAGCTATCATCTCGTTATTTGAAATACATAAAAATTAATGAAAAATATAGAAATGATCTTCAACATCTCGGCTTTATTTTGTACTTTCACATTTCTTATTTTGCTATGAAAATGTATGTAATATACATATGAAACCTGTGTTCAAAGGAAAGCCTCAATATTTGAAAGTCTGTATTACGTACATCTTACTTTATTAGTTGAAGTCACTTTTACTTGCGACATTATGTAGACAATGTTATTAGACCATTGTACTTTTTTTTAAATAGTTCGAATTGTTATGATTATCGAATTTGGTTTCTTGGATTAGAAGGCACCACAGTATCATAATGAATGACAAGCCAGTCAAAAATAGGTATACCTACTAAAATTATGTAGTTTAGTAAAGGCGAGGCGGCTCTGAAAGGGTCAAGGTCGTTCAGTTGGGGATACGTCTTAAGTCAAGTCTTGAGTAAGTGTTCATCTCGCCTGGCCGACATTGTCATCCCATGTGAGCCATGGGCCAATGCATGTGAGTCAGTATTACATCTTGATCCTTATTTTACCATTTAGATTGACTCCGATTTAACTTAGGCAAAAATATCTGGGGGCACGATAGTGCTTACCTAAAAACTTTTATTTATTCAAAAACTCTTCGTTTAAAACAAAAAATAAAGATAGAAAACTAACGCTATAAATAAAAATAACCGAGTCCTAAATAATACTTTATAATATTTCCCGGCTACCTTGTTTAGTAAGTACAATTTAGAACGTAGAAAAGTATTTCTACAGTACAGTATAGTCGATAATGAACCTAAATTAACAATTAAATAATTTTAAAACGGTTCACGTTCTTACCATTTTTAGTTAGACTAAAATATAGTCCATGATAATTATCTCTTGGCCTCATAAATTGAAATTAAATTCCGATGGTATATGAAACTTAATTGTTCGAGGGAAGGGTAGACGGTCGTTTCCTTGTAGCTTCCAAGCATCGATTATGTGCCATACCTGAATTACGAGCCTTTAAATCATACTTAATGGTGAATACGCATATTCTCGTTCGCAATTTATTGGATGATAGTGCCAGTATATCAAAAAATCCTGTTTCAATAAAAGAAGTGGGTGTGTTCATTTTCTTCAAAGATATTTAAAACAGACATTGAGATTCAGTCTCTCTTGACAAGAAGAACGAGAACTTCAGCGCAAAACACCTAATTTAATACAGAGTATTTCACTCACTAAAGAAGGCATTTCATGTAACTTTTAATTATGTAAAGTTTAAAAACAAAATTGAAGTGAGAGAAGTTTGTTTATTAGCTTCTTAGAAATACCTATAAAGTTGTAATGTGTGCATTAATTAGGATTGCGTACTGATAATTGAAAATGAGAGGGAATCATCATGTTTGTGATCTTAATGATCTTGATAATTAAGCAACGTCGAGTGAGGCCTGGCTTTGGATGGTTGACCAATTTGATGGTTTACTTTGTTTCTAGTGTATACCTGTTTCTGTTAGTGATTGACTATCTTGCCTGCTATTTGCAATTTGTCATCATGGTCCAGTATCGCCCTCTTTAGTGCGAGATTTTACCATTAATTCTAGATACTTTTAAAAGCTTTTGTTTAACTTGCTTTTTGTCTGTTTGCGTGGAACCTTTACAAGCAAATTTTAACTCAGTTCTCGTTATCGAATTATGCTTAGGATTTTAACAATGATTTTAAAATGATAATTCGATTCTAAACAAACTACTTTCTAGTTTTGCGTTAATTCATTAACACGTTGTATAATACCCGCAATACCTGCAAATTGTTAAACCAAAAATCTATGCACAATGAAGACTTCATCACATACTTGTATAACCTATTCTAGGTTAATAATTACGTAGTGTAATGCTAAAGGTTCACCCTTTATTTTGGTAAGAAAGTAAAGTGCGCAGTATTGTGTTCCTATAATATTAAACACTCCATTACGAAGCCCGCTCCCTGTATTATTGGAGGAGTCGAGTTCGCTTGCTCATAATTAGACGCCCGCGAAAAGCCGCTGAGGTTTATCACGGTTCCTTGAAGAATTTTAGCTAATTAATTCCTGACGTTCATTAATTTTATCCCACATTTTTTTAAAACCATCTTTTAGAGAATTTTCTAAAGAAACGATATATAAGATGAATATTAATTTAAATGAACGAATTCGACTGAATATGTTTATTGACAGAAAACGTGGTCCAGTGCCCTAGTTAGGAGTTTTATAGGGAATTCCGGAGTGATAAATAAGTGTACTGAAAAACATAAAATACTGGCATAATTGTGAACAGAGTAAAATACAGAGGTAAAATACTGAGATACTTATATGAAAATTATCGCATTCGATACGATGACAATTAGATAGTAAACCCGTGCTCTACTTATCGACTTATACCTTAATTTAAAACTAAGTTATTTGTTCCAGTTCCAGTTCAAATTTCTGCGACTGGCTGTGACGTGGCAAAGTTTAATCTCAACTGTCAAATTTAAATAAATTTATGAACAAGTTCTGCGACTCGGTAAAGTAATTCAAAGGTTCGGTTGCAGCAGTTTTCCATTTTACATGTCAGAACGAAAAACATCTTGTAGCGTAAAGTAACTGAAATATATTTTCTTAGTAGAGGTAGAAATTTTACCGCAATTTGCCTACTTAAGGGAATGTGTTTTCTGCAAGACTTTGCTTTGTCGCAGAAGCACTCGCAATTACCGAAGTGGCTTACGTATTGTTTGATATTGGTTTTCAGTCGCCTTTTTATTTACAACTTTTTATAAAGCTAATGAAAAAATAGGACAAGTGCTTATCGGACCACACACAATTTGGGGTTCTGTAGCCATAAACTTGTTGTCATAGTTTACCAAAAATAATGTTCATTTAGATTTTCCTCCATGGCCCACTAAGGTGGAGGATAACAGTCCTTTGAGAAAACATTTTTCTCATGGCTATGTGCAGTCAGATCTGTACTATGTGCATAAGAAGATAGACCTGCAAACCTTTAGTTGGCGCTAAACGGTAGAGCTGATAAAAAAACGTTATACGGTAATAAACTATACCTTGAAAATGAATGAATCCTCACTTTACAAGAGAGTAGAGTTTATGAAGTTTTAATTTGTTTTCAATTAGAACCATGTATAAAGCACAAAAATCAAAATGCAACTAAAAGTTTTAATCCAATCGTTTTTAGCACAACACGTTGATGCTTCGCTAGGAAGCTAGTGTTCGTACTACTTTTAAAATATTTCTAACTGTACTTTATGCATTAAAAGTGAGAAAACTCGCTCACATAGAAAGTTGGAAAATATTCGTTAATAACTTTCGAACAACACATAATTTGTAGCATGGATCACTTACGCTTCCAACTCACCGTTTGATTGGAAGTTGTTAGCAAGTTTATTTCATATCTGGTAATTTGTCTTGCTCGATATCTTACTCATAAAAACAAGTATGCTGAGTGCGAGGCTATTTAGTCATTTATCTTGAAGCAGCACAGTTTTGACGTCTGACCTGACGTTTTATAAAATTGAGATCTTCATCTAGTCTCCCTGTGTTCAATTTTGTGAATTTCGGATCACGATTATAGAAGTTATGACGATGTTACTGGCACAGACGGACGGACAGATTGAACGATCGTATAAATAAGGGTTTCTTCTAGACATATCGTTTTAAACCCCTCACCAATCTACAAAATAAACACACGGGGCTTTATAAATGATTTCTCTAGACCAGTAATTGTAATTAAACAGGTTTTGAAAATATACATCAGGTGTGCCAGTTTAGAGTTGGTTTAACTGTTTGTACAGCTCGGTAAAAGCAATTTGTAAAATAACCTATTAATAAGTATACAATTACACACTAATAACTCTATTACTAACTACCCGGTATTTCATCAACTACCTAACAATAGCATATTTTCCATGCTATAATGAACAAGCCAGGTATACTGTAATAGTTCAAATGTTTTAAGAAGCTCTAGATAGGAAATAGCAAGGAAATGGCAATTTTCCTCGCCAGTAATTCGTTTCTAGCACGCCATTTTTCCATTATCCAATATCAATATTGTTTCGTCTTCATCGCTCAGAAATGGAATTCTGAGACTATACTAATGAGGGCATTGCATGACCCTGCAGAAAACAGTTTTGTTTTCACGTTAGTTTCATATGCTACTTTTCAGCGTTTATAGAATTCTACAGTGTATTTGAGAGTGGAATGAAGCGTCCGTTGGGGTTCCGTCCTCACGCCGGGGGACAATTTGAAACGAGCTATCGAGTATCGAGCGATTATGACGGAGTCAAGCAGAGCTCGAACATTCAGTAGCAATGAAGATGAAATCAGGCTGTTTTCTTTTTTATTGTATCAAAATATTTTTTTTTTATTTTTTTTTAAATTTTATTATATTTGGGGAGCTTACAACTATAAAACAAATAGTTTACAGTCAGCTATACGCCATACCACAAGCTTCCACATATAGGTTAATAAGGTTAGGTTTGGGTTAAGTTTTATAATGTTGTATTGTTTGGTTATATAGCCGTTTGAAAACGCATGTGCTGAATGCTTGATTTGTGCTTCTATGTTATAAATGTTTTTTTAGTATGCTGTTTAATTTTTAGCCGTTTAAATGCTGAGTTTACAATCAATGAGCACAAGCCAGGTAGAAACTCATTTATCACATCACGACATAGATACTATAATTTTGTGATTCTCAATTAAATACACCTTCAATTTAAAAATTAAATAAATATCCCAGTCCATAACACATATTTGAACATGGGAGGAGGGTGAAATAGTCGAAATACGTATATACATTACAAGTCTAAGTACGTTTATTCCCGCAGAAAATATTATTTCTCACATACGAGCGATAGGCTTTAGGATCGATTGACATACGTATATTTTTCAGCTTCAAAAGGGTGTAGAGTTTGTTGCAGTAAGTGTAGTAATTTTCTTTAAATTAATAAGATGGTAAAGTAAAAACTGTGTGGAACATACCGTATTTGAACTATATGAGATAGTGGATGAACAAATTCCGGGCATGACGGGCTAGAGAAATGTTATTGTTGTTTCCATAGTTAATATCCGGACTAAAATACTTTTACGTGCAATATTTCGAGCCTTTGATCTTAGTGCAGGGCTTCTACCGTAACATATTTGATAAAAAGAAGAATACAACGTCAGGCAACCGACAATATTGATATTAGTTTTGTGTAAAGAATTATTAAAGCCTTTCTGTCGGGCGCCATGTCAAAACTGCGGGATTTTTCTACAGGGATGCATTTGAAGAGCTCGCTGAGATAGGATTGCCTATTAAAATTTAAAGTTTGATATTGTAATAGCGGTTTCAGCATTTCTGTGCAGGTGAATATGCAGAGATATTGTGTATCCAGAAAGCTATTTGTCTTCAATTAATATGTACCTATCGTATAGTCTATCGCTCGGAATGCTTGGTACAAAATGATCAGGAGCTCCATTTTTGAAAACAATTAGCCAGTAGCGGCAAGGGATTTCAGGCGCGCAAAGGTGGCATATCCTGATTGGTCAATATTATTTCGCGCGCGTTAAAATTGCGCAGGTATATTAGTAAGACTTATAAACCTGCTACTTGCTATACTGGATATTGACTTTAGATGATGGTTTTCTTTAAGTCAAGTCAACTATTTGAAACAACTTGAAAATGATTTGATAGTAACTTGACCAACGTGTGGTGGAATATGTCCTGCTCTCTCTCATCCCCATTGGTTAGAGAAGTATAAGTGCTCTACATTTTAAGATCAGATCCTAATGCCACAGTAATTACTTGAGTTTTTATTTTAAGAGAAGTTTATTCCGAATGCGTAAATGCGCGCTGCATACAAACGAAGTCTGGTGATATTTTCAATACTAATCAATTAAAGTAAATGAAATTTTGCAGAGACAATCTAGAAACAAATCTCTATGCTTGTATCGTGTCCGATTTTCGTTAAAATATAAAGTTTAAATGCTAGGATTAATTTAAGATTTGTATGGAAATCTTTGAGGCACTGTAACTTTAAAACTATACATATTAAAGAAAAACTGACAAGATACAAGCATAGAAATTTGTTTCTAGATTGTTTCTGCAAAATTTCATTGAATATAATTGGTTAGTATTAAAAATATCACCAGACTTCGTTTGTATGGAGCACGCCAACAGTAATATACCTTTAATCAAGATTTTGATTAATTATTCGTAGTAAATACATGATCCTATGTCATCTCAACAAATATTGCACACCTAGAAAGTTACATTCTGTATATTCCCTTGATTAATACCTAATTGTACTATCATGAGATGATAAGGAGAGAATCCCTTAATCTTAACTATTATAAAACTGTAACAGAATTGTGTCTGTACATTGAAGATATTTACATGAAAAAGATTACCATATGGTTTTTAGGTATCCCGGACTCCAAGTCAACCTGTTTTAGAATTTTTGTCTGGCTGTTTGTTTGTTTGTATGTTTGTAACAGTATCACGCAAAAACTACTGAACCGATTTTGATGAAACTTTTTTTTAAATATCTAATGATCTAATTTAAAATCAGGTATATAATTTGTATGGACGAAGTCGCGGCTAAACTCTAGTAGGAAATAAAATATGCCGCACTTTACTCAGAATATGAGGATTATTTTAAGAAGATCTCATTAACCTACTTCGAAAATATTTTGATAGGTACGACTATAATCAGACTATAACATAAAAAAGTCGCAAACGAGCTTCAATGTAATTGAAGTGATACCAATAAAATAATAGTAATGTTTACTACGCTTTACGCTATGCCCGTAGCCAACGCATATCAGTCGTAGCGCGTAACGCGTAGTAGTGTAGCACTACTACGCGCTACGCGTACACAAACAAAAAACCGCAAATCGATCTACAGGATATCCGTTTGCTACACAGTTTGGTTTAAATATTAGGTAGATTTAGGTTAGAACAATCAACAATTTTGACTGGCAGTTCTTAAAAATATTCCTTTTCGCCAATCGTTTGAAGGATCAGGTGAAGACATAGGGTGGGCAATAGACTTAGATAATACCATAAAACACAAAAACTGCTAAGTACAGTACAGTTCAATAAGTTTCGAATAATACTGAAGCTCAAAAAAAGGACAAATTTTATATGAATGAACAAATGAATAAAATACTAAACACTAGGGTTAACCCGCGTCTTTGTCCGCATAAAGTGTATACCAGATTTTAAGTCAGATCATAAGCAATCAAACCAAAAAAGTCTCATCAAATCGGTTCAGTAATATTTGCTTGATGCTCGCACAAAAAAACAAACATTTCCTACCAGGAGGAGCCCAAATTTGGTATGTTTTGAAAATACTTTTTGGATTTTTTAATAACAAGTGTTCGAAACGTAATGGTGTAGTATATTTTTAGAAGCGGCTCATAAAGCCCTTTCATTTGGGGACACGATAGGTTTCAGAACAAAAAAATGTAATCCCTTACAAACAATTAATGACGTCATAACCTCCGCCTTTAGAGCAATAATTTTAAGAACTTCCGGTCAAAATGATTGTTTTTACCTAAAGTACCTGTGTACCAAACGGCTATCCTGTACGATTTTGGCGTTGTATGGCTTAGATTAGATTAGACTATACTCGTAGTACTTAGCACGTACAAAGTAAAGCTTTATCATGTTACCGCGTAACCGCAGTAAGATTAATGTTTGCCTAATGAATCAGCTCCCGTGACAAATCATTGTGCGATAATGGATATTGCTTTGTTCGACGCGTCTAGCCGCTGTCGAACACTATTTTCTCGCGCTATTCAAACTTCGTTTACCACACTCTACGCGTATTAAGACCAGGCGAGGCCCACTTTAAGCTTTTGTTCGAAGTTATGTATACCTTATGCTGATCAATATAGGGTTTTTATTTTCGCAAAGTCATCAACATTATAATTAAGTTCATTGACCTTTGAACGTTCTGGCGCAAATGGAAATGACCTTTACTGTTAATGACTGAAATCACACCTGTCTCTATAAAAGCAATTACTGTTTGGAGAACAATCTCGGTGATGTTTGTGCGAGTCGCTGTGGCGTGAGGTCATTGGTGACACGATTTTAGACGCCTGTAGATTATACAGGGTGTAAGGAAAAGTACCATTGACCTTAAAATCAAACTGAACAACTTTTACTTTAGGAGCAATAATGTCAGCGCAAAAAAAAACTGCTGTTGCTATGAAACAGCTGTTTTTTTTGTTCTGACAAAATGTTGCTACTATATTAAAACTTGTTCATGTAGATGGGTAGAGTATGTGGTTTAAAGGTTAATGATACTTTTTGTTACCCCCTGTATCCTTCGGGTCCTTCTTAATACTGACGGTTCTATAAGGGGGTGATCAGATCATCAACCTTGACTACTTTCTTTCGACGGGGCCGTCCTCTTTCGCTCGATTTTCTATATAAAACTGCAATCCTACTCAGCAAAAATTTATGAGACAGCTGATTAAATTTTTCGCGATTTCGATGTTGGGGATTGTTGTTGAGGAACTTTATCTATGGGACCATAGATAAAGTTCTTCAGTTCAATGGTCTGATTATCACTTTAAAAAGGTGTCAGCATATTAAAAAGGACCCTGTATACCAATTTACCTGAAGAGATGTCAAAATATTGTGTCTACTATATCTACGCAGAGAAATTGTTTTGAAATTCACACAACAAAGTTCATTTTCCATTCTAACTCAACGCTTGACGTGGTCAATTTAAACAAAAAGAATGATTTTTTGTAGTTTTAAAAGTTACACGTGACATGCAGTTAGTGAAACTAAACAAATGGTTTTCTGGTTTTTACTCTGCTATGTTTTTTTTGTTATTTACGGTAAAAATACTAGATTATTTTTGATTTAAATAGATTAAACGTGTCTTGACTAGATTTCTGCTCTGTTTCTCGTGTAATGTGACGTTGTTCTCGATATGCTAACCACACGACCGCAGCTCGTCTACACGGTGAACTTCTTAACTTAAGCAAATATTAATTTACACGCGTTGCCGGCGTTATCAAATGATCACAAACCCTTTAACCGTTTCTTCTTAATTGATAACTGAATATAAGTGATATGTGTGCATTATTAAAATTAGTTTCTTTAAGAAAAAAAATATTAAAGACGACAAAATTTACAAAATGTCCGAATCAGCAACGTAGGCTTCGTCAAAACAGAAAAACATTATCAACGCATCCGCAACATATTTCGTCAAAGGCACTATACTAATAAAAGCAAAAATTTTCCGCATGCAAGCTTCGTCAAACTAACACAAACCAATACAACAATGGGGATGCCCGTTGTCCAGACAACTTACTAAAAACGATTTTTAATACAGATATATCACGTCAGTTTTCTATTTTATACAAAACTAGCAGCCCGTCCCGGCTTCGCACGGGGTAGACAAATAAATTTTAAGACTCATTTTTCTACACCTTCGGTTACATTGTTCAAATTTTACCAGGGATCCCTAATTTTTTTCAAAATGAAATGTAGCCTATGTCAAATTGGAAGAATGTAGCATTCTATTGGTGAAAGAATTTTTTAAATCGGCCCAGTACTTTTTGAGCCTATTCATTACAAACATACAAAAATAGGTACAAATCTTTCCTCTTTATAATATTAGTGTAGATTAAATGTAGAAAATAAACATTTGCTTGAAAGTTACTAAATACAGTAACTGAATGTAAAGTCGCCTTCACAAGTAATTAAAAGTTGAAAATAATTAATACAACGGAAGCAATTTTCATTCGCAACTATAGTGCTTACATTTCTTTTTGTTGGTATTTTAGTAAATACATTTAGTTTGACACTGATATTAGTTACACGTAAGGGCAAGAAGTTTTAAATACCTACATAAGCGCAAGGGTGTACCCCTTGACTCGAAATGACAATGATTTTTGATCCATTGAATTGAGGAGTTGCATTGGCGGTATCCATGAAGATTAAATACCTAATCTTCTTGATGATGTCCAGTTTTAAACAAAATAAAAACCGGTCAAGTGCGAGTCGGGATACTCGCGCACCGATGGTTCCGTACCACACCCCCAACATATTAACTTACAAAAAGTTTTATTTTCTACCTGACCTTTAGCGCGAGACCAACTCACACTTGGCCGGTTTTTATTATTTGTTGTTATACTGTAGAGTTTTCTTTATAATCACACCAAGTTTGACGCTTGTATGTATGACCGTTTTTACAATAGAGCGAGAAGAAAAAACGTTGATAAAAACTAGGTTCTTGTATGAGGAACCCCTTAAATTTTAACTTTATGACATTTTTATTATGTCTTGTCAAAGCCGCCATAATAACGCACGTTCTGTGAAAATTTCAACTGTCTATCTATTACGGTTTAAAAGTTACAGCTCTAAATAGGTAGGACAGATAGACAGACGGACGGACGGATAACGTAAGCTTAGTAGTAGGGTCCCGTTTTCACCCTTTGGGTTCGGAACCCTAAAAAGAATAATACATTAATATGTTGCTCCTAGGTTTCCTTCCTCTAAGGTTTCTCCGTTAAAAGTTATGCGCGCAGACTGTCAAAAAATATTTGAAAACCTTCTTTAGAGTCGTTTTAAAAGATTATAACGTAATTAATAGTATATGCAAATTGATTTTCAGGCTTGGTCGTGAATTTGTTAACAGGCGAGTGCACACAAAATACACGAAATACGAAACGTGTTTAATCTAAGTCTCGTATGTTGGAAGGTATCGGTGGATGATGGTGCCGACACGGGACGGGCCGGCCACGGGCACGTCCGCAGGCAGGGCCGACGGCGCGACGGCCGCACGTCGAACTTCTAAAGCGATCTATAATTACCTACGTACGGCCAGATAGCGGCAATCTCTCGACAGATTGCTCAAGTCCTGCCACTGACAGCTTATCAGCCCGTAGCTCTATTAAGTTGTTTTTGTGTAAATATTTAAATTGGTTCGAACCACTTCGAGCGAGATGTTTTAGTTTACCAGTGTGATCTTTCAAATATTATTGATTATTAATGTGGTCCCGTTGTTACGTGCAGAGTGATCTTTTATTTCTGAGTAGGTACCAAAAGTGTGATACTTTTAAATAGCTATTGATGTAGAAATTAGGTGCCTACCTATCTTTAATTTATTTACTAAGTCAGACGTTGTCGACAAGAAAATCTAAAGCTTGGTCGTATTTCGGTTTTACGTCATCAAATAAACATAGTAATCTAAATGAGAAAAGTAAAAATGTGCTCTCTTTTCCACAACATAATTATTATTCTTAACTTATTCCAACTTTAAAGTGCTCTCCAACAAGTTTAAAAAGTTGAGTGAAGTTGAATCCAACTTCAGTGAACTCAGACGTTCTGATTTACATGTATTGTTTCGGATCTACGTTTGATTAATCCAATAAACCAATTATAGCCTTATGTGTACCTACACTACCTATGCGGGTACTGTCAACTCGCAGGGGAATGATGGATTCAATCAATAATTCGTGCTCGTCATCACATTGTGACAGTCATGTCCCATACCCCGCGAGAATACTCGTACTTCTTTATTCAACCAGAATTTATTGATCAATATGTTGAGAAATTAATTTATATTTTACTTATTAATTAATAATTCGGTATGTCAAGTTTTTTTTTGAGGGCTGAATTGAAGACCATTTTGAGATAATTGTCTCAATAATAATATTTTCTATATCAGAGATTTTAAAATGAAAGGATTACTTACAGATATTTTTAATAAAATAACGTCGTTTTTCGGTCCGTCCAGTGACGTCACTGGGAAACCTGTGAACTCATTGGTAAACTTAAAATGTACTTAAAATAACTAACCATTTAAAAAAAATACATTCACAATGTCAGAATTTGGAATTTGATGTCGCCGTTTCTGTCTCCAGTATAGAGTATAGAGTTAGAAAGAGAAGGCAGGAAATTTTTTCTTTTAACAAAGCAGTAGTTTTTGTCCATGGAGTTCGAATTATTTTCTCTCTACCATTTTTGCGTTTAGAGATTACAGATCAAAGTAATTTAAAAATTAAATTTATACTAATAAACTCGATGAATCGCAATACAAATTAAATTGGTTTCATAAAATTATGTCTTCTGTCAGTAAAAAATATAAAACGAAGACCAAAAAAAATTTGACATACCAAAGTGTTTGGTCTTCCCAAACAATTATAAGTTAATTATAAAAAACTATGTAGGTCCTAGAAGGGTTCAGGCTCATATTAGGAGCTAGGTTTTTCAATATTTTGTTCTTATTGAGATAATAAACTTCAATATCTCAATATTTTCAACCAACGTTCGACTAATGTACGTTGGTACGTACTATCCTATTGGTTTTTTATTTCCGTCAATACATAAATTTTTTAGCGACACGCGAATTCAAATTTATTGGGTCGCCGTAAAGTGGAAATGATATCAATATTCAATAGTAGTTTTATTGAAGCTTGGTTAAAAAATTACCATACCCTTTTTTAATAAATTAAATATTTAAATGAGTAGGTAGCTATGAGATTTAAACATAATATGAGATACAAGATTGTGTAGTAGGTGAATTGTGATAGTATGATAAAAACAGTCTTAGGCTGAGATTCAGAGACGTTTTTTAAGTCTTAGTTCGATCTCCCGTATCCCAAAATCCATACATTTTTGCTCTACTTAGTTTGAACTAAGACTAACTGCGTGTGCTGGAGCCCGATTGCGCTAATTTAAAACATCGAAGTTCCATTCATATCCAATTTCAGTTCTAATCACATTGCAATCCAATTACTATTCAACTGCGTTGAATTCTACATCGCGTCAAACACTATGTAACTAACAGCCTTTAACGTCTGAGCGATCTGTCAAAACGGCTCGAACGGCTTTCAAGAGCAGTACCGCGATTAGCGCAATACCAAAAGTGTCAAAAGTTATGGTTTGTACGTAGTCCAATCACGTTTCAATCACCGAATATTTACTGCGATTGCAGCCCTGAACCATTCGTTCAATGCGTTATAAAAATTTTTAGGGTTCCGTACCCAAAGGGTGAAAACGGCACCCTATTCATAAGCCTACGCTGTCCGGTCGTCCATCCGTCCGTCTGTCTGTCCTACCTATTTAGTTCTGTAACTTTTGAATCGTAATAGCTAGATAGTTGAAATTTTCACAGAATGTGAGTTATTATCTTAACTATTATAAAACTGTACTAGAAGTGTGTCTGCACATTGAAGATATTTACAAAAAAAAGATGACGATATGGTTTTTAGGTGTAGTTGGCTCTAAATCAATCCTTTTTAAAAATTTTGTCTGTCTGTGTGTGGGTTTGTTCGTGCGAGCATCACGCGAAAACTACCGATTTTGATAAAACTGATAGCTAATGATCTGACTTAAAATCTGGTATTATAATGTGCTGACGAAGTCGCAGGTTTTCTCTAGTCTTAAATAAAATAACAAAAAGCTAAAATTTAAGGGGGGTCCTCGTACAAGAAACTATTTATATCAACGTTTTTTCTTCTAGTTGTATCGTAAAAACCGTAATACATACAAACGTCAAACTTGGTGTGATTATAGAACAAACTCTACAGTATAAGAACAAATAATAAAAACCTGCTAAGTGTGAGCTGGTCTCGCGCTAGGGTCGCGGAGAAAAAAAAAATTGTAAGTTAATTTATATTGTGTGGTACGGAACCCTCGGTGCGCGAGTAGCCTGACTCACACTTGACCGGTTCTATTTTCTTTATAAAGAATGATTAACTGGTAACTGGTTATACAACGTGTTAATGAATAAGCGCAAAACCTCATACACTCCTACTGATTTATATACCTAAGTAATTATATTAAAACAATAATTTCAATATTTTGATGGTTAAAATTTAAAATTATTCGCATTTTAAGTTTTGAGGCAAAAATGATTTGTTATCATATCAGATTTTGAAAGTGCTAGCGTGCTCATGTATACATTTTAAGAATCTTGTTTTGGTAGTAAGTAGGGTGAGTGTGCCCGTGCGGTGGGTGGAGATCGAGATCAGAAAATTTTAAATTTTACAAATAAATTTTTAATATTTTGAAAAAAATTACCTATGTTGAAAACATGATAATTCGATTCTGCTCTCGATTCTAAACAAACCATTTTCTAGTTTTGCGTTAATTCATTAACACGTTGTATACACTCAAAGGCGTAACTAACGGCCCACTTACATTTATCTCAATGTCTTGAAAATATGTTTTTGTAATCATGAATCAAATGTGAATTGTTTTTTCTATACATATAAATAATATAATGTGAATTTACTGTTGTTTTATGAGAAGGGTGGGCGGTAAGTCTGAGTGCTGAGTTTCTTGTCAAATGCGTTAATGTGTTATTCAGTGCATACTTAAAGATTCAGTCAATAATCTATACATATAATAAAATTTTAAACTTAGTGATGATGTACATTTAAGATATTAGCACAAAAATGTATTGGGGGTGTTCAGGATACGTAATGGAACACATTAAGACCATTTTTAGAATTTTTGCCTGTTTGTTTGTGCACGCATCACTTAAAACTACCGAACTGATTTAGATAGAGTTTTCACAAAAACATAGGGTTTATTTTGACTTAATATACAGGGTCCAACTTAATATGCTGACACTTTTTTAAGGCGATGATCAGACCATAAAACTGAACAATAGAGAAAGTTGTTCAGTTTGATGGTCTGATCATTTCCTTAAAAAGGTGTCAGCATATTAAGAAGGACCCTATATAGGCTCTATTTCATCGCAATCGGTGTATCCAATCAAAAGTTATGAGTATTTAAAGTCAGCGGTCTGCGCGTACGTAGTCGCGGGCGCCGCTATAATAAATAAATAAAGTAGTCTGGTAAAAAAAAACACAAATTCATTTATTGCGCCATAAACATAACGTTAAATAAAGTCATTATAGAATACAACAATATTTGCTGTACCTATTAAATAAATCGGATTAGAGTTTATAATCTACCTATACTACGCTAACGCGAAACGTGGATGTTCTGGTTTTTCGGAATATCTCGGGGAATATAGTCGTGAGCATATGCTATGTAGGTATCTGCCTAATACAGCAATACATACGAATCAACAACAATCAACATAATATTAAAACCGGATTTTGTCCAATAACTCTCTCAAGGGATTTTACTAATATTATTGGGTTTGCATTACTTTTGATTTCATATTACAGCTGCCATAACATACGAAATGTTATTAGTTTATACTCAGATTCGAATTAATTGCATCAGCCTGCAGTAAAAATATTGAATCGGAATATTTTACGTTTTTTGTTTGGATTCAACCGAATACCTAGTTTGCTGCGTTCGTTCTATTTGTTCGTTTTGCATTGTCTCTACTCTATTTTTAACGTTCACAGAAATAACCGTTTTAACAATCATCAATTTTATTTTGTACACTTTAGCTATTGGTTTTATATTTGCCAGCGTTATCTATGTCACAGCAGCACGCCATCCCACTAGTTTATGGAGGCAAATTGACAAAAACGTGTATGTCGTGATAAACAATAATAAAGCACAGTATTTCTATACATAGAAATGATTATTGTTTCTCTACCAACTGTGTCAAAACAATCAAAACAAAACATTCGTTCGTACTAGCCGTCTTTAGCTCTATTTTACTACCTAACTAAAAGTTAATACAGAGTTGTAAAAACCGACAACTTCTTTCCGAAGGTAATTTGAAATGAAACAAGCTTTCGTTCTACATTTTCCTCTCTGGCGTTGCAGCAAAAATAATCGTTTGATACAAAAAGCGGCATCGAAGCTTTCGCACCTGTTCCCGACGCTCGACGCCCGACCGCAGGCAGCGCGGCGCGGCGCGGTGCGGTGCGGTGCGGCGGCGGTGGCCACGTGCTAGCAAAGAAAACATTTCTAAACCCCCACAGACGCCTCGTTTTCAAAGGCGAAAGCGTATTGTGGAAAATCAAAACTCAACGATGTGTTTAGTTGGAATTACTTCATTATCATTGCTTTTCGGATCTTGGTGTAGGTACGTAAAATTTTGTAGACCATTTTAAAAACTGTGTCAGAAAAGCTCAGATTTTTTAGTGCAATGCAGGTTTTATAGTCTTTTATGTATGCTGGGTAGTCGTACAACGCTACGAGCAGAGCAGATCTTTTATTTCTCGTAGCGCGCTTGGTGTTTTTACTTAGCTCATAAAATAACATAATATCAGGGTTCCGTATTCACTAATACCATAGATAACTAGTAATGAGAATGCGTTAAGGCCGTAGTATACATTCATTTCGAAGGCACAATTTGCAGGTAGGGCATTGTTAACGAGCGAGTAAAGCGGCGCACTATGGGTACGGTAATGAGAACGTAATAGGTGTTCGCGGCGCGGTGCGATCCGGAACAGTGTTGTACCCGCGGCCCTCTATTAGCGCGTTTAATGGTAGCTTACGAATCCGCAAGAGATTACATTTGAATTCGGGCAATTTTGAAGTTATGCTTCATATTCTGGGCGCCGCCCGGGAGCTATTTCGACATGTAATGATGATTGGTATCGTTTCTATTTTCCGCTGAAGTGTTTGTTGTTTCCGAATGTATGTGCAATTGTGCATACATTGATTAAAGTTTCGATACGTAGAACTGTACTTGAGATTTTGTTGGTAGCATCCTATTGCAAAAATTTTTCAAACATAACAAATAACAATAAATTTTTTTGTCTTTTTAGACCGCAATAAACTCTAGTTTAGGCAAATATCGTAAACTAATTTTAGTATGATATATAGTGCAGTAGAATTAAATTATCAATTTGCATAAATTGTGGTACTAATGATAATTTCCCCATCAACAGAGTTATGTATGGATATGATTACCTTAAATTTGCAACCGATTTGGAATTACGGAAAATGGTGAAAATTGGGAAAAACCTTAATTATTTGATAACTCCAAAACAAAAATTGGGGTACTAGTTGCGATTATACCATTTATTTAGAGAACCAGTACCTACCTTCTCAGGAAATTTGGAGCGGTTGCGACATACGGAACCTACCTAAACTTGTAAAACAGATTTTTCGTCTTTAACTCCTAGGCATAATTTGTGGTACTAGTTGCGAACTCTTTGACAACTTGTATTAGCCTTCGACATTTAGTTTTAAGTTCGCAACCGGTTGCGACCTACGGAACCCTAAAAAAATACTTTTCTCGAAATTCTACTTCGGGCAAAATTTGCGTAGTCTGTATTATTGCTTCTATCATATTTATAAGTCGAATTCTATCTACCTTGTAATCGCAACTTAAGAAAACATTACGGAACATTGTCTATTTCATAAATAAAAACCGCGGGTGATGCGAGGGGAATGCGTGCGGCGCGCGGGGGCGGGTCGCAGCTTGTGCGTGTACGCGGGTGTTGTGAGACGTGCGGGAGGCAGAAGCTTTATTTTTACCCGACTGCGTGACGCTAAGGAGGGTAATGTGTTTATTGAATCGTTCGCCTCGCTCGATTTCTACTGATTTTCGTTCGATTTTTACCGGTTTTCGTTCGATTTCTAACAATAATTGCTCGTTTCGAGCGCTCGACGCTTTACAACTCGAACTTTTAAAATAACTTGCCAGGTTAGGACCATACATTTTGATACAGGGTGTAAACTCAAAGTTGACATAGAAAACAAAATGTACCGCAGAGGTCTGATGGAAAACGGTGTTTTCTGTAAAAAAGTATGGAACTAATTCTTTATTTTTGAATTGGGTCGACTGTAAAGTTTATTCAGAATTGACAATATTAATTTTTTTTAACCACTTGTTTTTCATAAAAAATATAAAATAGGTTAAAAAATAAGAGATACGTATTTTTCCGATTTTATTTTTGACCGATATTTCAATTTTTAATTTACTTTTGATTTTTTATGAAAAACGTAGGATTTATGGCTAAGATACCTTGGCCGCAATAACATTAAAAATAAAAACTGTCAAATAGAATAGAAAAGCCCAGCAGGCAAAGGAATAAAATCTCATTCAACCTCTATTATATTTTTCAGTATTTTTCAAATAACTCGAGAAATAATGGATAGAAAAATCGGATAATTTTGATATTAGCTTTGAATCACTTAATCTCCAAACGGTTTCCTTATTTTGATACCTTTCTTAAATGCAATGTTGTCAAATGCGTAACAAGTATTTTCATGAAAAAATTTACAAATTTGTAGTAACTACATCTAAAACAGTGAGCGCGGGGTAGCGAAATTTTCAAATGTTAAAATGTTTTCAAAATCTCGAAAACTATTAAACTTTGATTTTTTTTTGTATTTTTCCCTGAACAGTTATAAACTCACCTATCTTCTGTATTCGGCTTGACGTTGAATTTTGGGACACCTGTACGTATAAACATAATGTAATTTATTAATTATGTATACGTACGCGTTTGTAATTATGTATGTATGTGTGTATATACATTATGTACGTGCGTACATTTACAACGTGTTAATGAATAAGCGCAAAACCTCATACAACTGATTAATAACAAAATAATTAGAGTGAAGCAATTATTTCATTATTTTGATAATTAAAATTTAAAGTTATTCACATTTTAAGTTTTGAGGCAAAAACGATTTATTATCATTTCAGCAATGAATGAAAGCGTGCTCATAGATACATTTTAAGAATCTTGTTTTGGTAGTAAGTCGGGTGAGGGTAGAGGTGGGCGCCGCGCCGGGTTACCCGTGCCGCCGCCACCGCCGAGTTATGGTACGGCGGCGCCGGATGCTGAGGTTGCTACTGGCGTACCGACTGCCGGCGCTAGTTGCCGGGCTAAACTGTACTTTACATGGGCTCTCCGCTGACGACGCCAGTCGCTCATTTGGTTGCCGGCGCTGGTTATCCATATCAGTGCCGGCGCTGGTTGCCAAGCTAGCTGCCGGCGCTGGTTGCCAAGCTTGCTGCCGGCAGCCAGGTTGGCTGTCGGTGCTAGTTACTGCCATAATGTTAAATGAGGTTTTATGTTTTTAAAATGAATAAAGGTCATCTGGAACTGGACTTCAAACATGTCCATGGTGTTTTAATAATTATCTCAAATTTAAATCATATAACAGTTACATGCCTAAACTGGGCTGCAATCGCAGGAAATATTCGGTGATTGAACCGTGACTGGACTACGCATGAACCATAACTTTTGACACATTTGGTATTGCGCTAACGCCGGTACATCTCATCATCTCAGCTCATGGCAGCCGTTATAGCCGTTTTGACAGATCGCTCAGACGTTAAAGGCTGTCAGCTACATAGAGTTTAGCGCGATGCGAAATTCAGCACAGTTGAATAGTAATTGGATTGCAATGTGATTAGAACTGAAATTGGATAAGAATAGAACTTCGATGTTTTAACTTAGCGCAATCGGGCTCCAGTACTTTACATGGGCTACTCTCCGCTGACGGCGCCAGTAGCTCATTTCGTTGCCGGCGCACACCGGTTATGAGAAAAAGGATGGACTGGACTTAGGAATTTTGAACCTTTTTTGGCTACCATCCTATACAGTTTATCATTTTCTACAACGTTTGTATGACACACTTCACTCAAAAAAGCTACAGTTTCAAAGATATTAGAACTTAAATGATTTTTTTTGTATGAAACGTAAACTACTTATTACATTTCAGAAAAATGGGTTTATTTGGGACGCTTTGGGTAAACAGGTAGGTCCGTCAGTGTTGATTATCACTATTTTACAGTATTTCATAAGATAATTACCACCACATGTGAAAACTTATCATTTAAAATTGAAATTATGACACATAAATTATTGTATGCTTCTTCGCCCCATATCATGAGAACCGGGACGAGTTGGAATTTAGTTCTTATTGTGATAGATTCTGGAAAAGTCCGTCTATAAACTACTTTAAGAGAGAGGCGTCCCAAATGAATCAGTTTTTCTGAAATGTAATAAATAATTAACGTTTAATACAAAAAAATCCTATAAGTTATAATATCTTTGAAACTGTAGCTTTTTTGAAAAGTGTGTCATACAAACGTTGTAGGAAATGATAAACTGCATAGGATGCCAGCCAAAAAAAGGTTCAAAATCCCTAAGTCCACTTTTTATCCATTTGAAAACAGTGTGCGGCGCTGGTTATCCATATAGCTAGCTTGCCAAGCTAGCTGGCGGCAGCGCCCCGGTTGCCAAGTTAGGTGCCGGCGGCGCCGGTTGCCGAGATACCTGCCGGTGCCAACAGCCAAGTTCGCTCCCGGCGCTTTATAGGTAGTTACAGGCCTAAACTACTTTACAAGGGCTACTCTTCGCTGACGGCGCCAGTCACTCATTTGCTTGCCGACACTGGGTATCCATATCAGTGCCGGTGCTGCTTGCCAAGCTAACTGCCGGCAGCACCCTGGTTGCCGAGTTAGGTGCAGGTGTCTCCGGTTGCCGAGATTACTGCTGGCGCCTACAGCCAAGTTGGCTGCTTACAGGCCTAAACTACTTTATAAGGGCCACTCTCCACTGACAGCGCTAGTCGCTCATTTGGTTGCCGACGCTGGTTTTCCATATCAGTGCCGGCGCTGCTTGCCAAGCTAAATGCTGGCAGCGCCCCGGTTGCCGAGTTAAGTGCCGGCGGCGCGGGTTGCCGAGCTAGCTGCCAGCGCCGACAGCCAAGCCAAGCCAGCGCTTATTACCGGTTTAAACAGTAGAGTGGGGTTTCTACACATACCGGGATTAGTCTAGCGATTCCTGCTAATACGAACCCCGTTATTTTTCTTACAGTCAGATTGGTTTTTTTGAATGCTGAGAGATCGCGTTTGTAGTTGTAATAACATGAGCACGTTTTTTTTGTTCTCGTTATATTTCTGGCTCCTGGAGCTTCTAGATAAACATTTAACACCTATAGTGTGAATTTTCAACAAAAAAAATATTGTCGCCACGGCGTAGAGCCGCCGCGCTGCCGCCGGCAAATTTCAGGTCGGCGCCCACCTCTGGGTGAGAGTGCCCGAGCGGTGGGTTGAGATCGAGTTCAGTAAATTTTAAATTTTACAAACAAATTATTTAATATATTGATAAAATTGAAAAGTTGAAAACATGATAATTCGATTCTGCTCTCGATTCTAAACAAACTACTTTCGTTTTGCGTTAATTCATTAACACGTTGTATAATGTAACTATGTACGCGTTCTCTGTAACTGACTATACGTACGAACGATGTGTGCTGGCTGTGTACACTAACGGTTTTAATCCGTCCATGTGTAGTATAAGGTAAGTCTAGTAAAGTCATAGAATAGGTAATAGTAGTAACGAGCCGTGAACCCCCGCGACATTCCCCGCGTCTCACAACACCCGCGTACATGCATAAGCTGCGACCCACCCCCGCGCGCCGCACGCATTCCCCTCGCATCACCCGCGGTTTTTATTTATGAAATAGACAATGTTCCGTAATGTTTTCTTAAGTTGCGATTACAAGGTAGATAGAATTCGACTTATAAATATGATAGAAGCAATAATACAGACTACGCAAATTTTGCCCGAAGTAGAATTTCGAGAAAAGTACTTTTTTAGGGTTCCGTAGGTCGCAACTGGTTGCGAACTTAAAACTAAATGCCGAAGGCTAATACAAGTTGTGAAAGAGTTCGCAACTAGTACCACAAATTATGCCTAGGAGTTAAAGACGAAAAATCTGTTTTACAAGTTTAGGTAGGTTCCGTATGTCGCAACCGCTCCAAATTTCCTGAGAAGGTAGGTACTGGTTCTCTAAATAAATGGTATAATCGCAACTAGTACCACAATTTTTGTTTTGGAGTTATCAAATAATTAAGGTTTTTCCCAATTTTCACCATTTTCCGTAATTCCAAATCGGTTGCAAATTTAAGGTAATCATATCCATACATAACTCTGTTGATGGGGAAATTATCATTAGTGGCACAATTTATGTGAAATGATGCTTTTTTTCGTGCTAATTCTATTGCACTAATATGTTTATCCTTGGAATATAGCTTCCCACGCGTTTTTATCCAAAAGGGTGTACACCGTTTTAACTTTCTGCGTTAACCTCTAATTACTTACAAAATAGCGGCAACATTTGCTCTTGCTAAAGAGATTATTACTGCAAACTCTATAGCGATATAATTTTATTATATAGCAATCAACGCAATCAGTGGACGCTCCGATGCAATTAGGGGCGTGTTCACGCTTGAACAATCTGTATTAGCATAGCATAGCAACAGGGACAAAGAACCTCATACGACGATGGTTCCATAGTTATTTCGCATGCTATTATAAAATTTTTACACTTTTGGAGTCGTAGTGATTATATTTTCTTTATATTAGAGTAGGTGAAATCTATTCTTAGAGGTTCTCTAAATACCAAAAATTATTCGTATTCGTATTTTTTCGTTAAGAGAAGTTTATTCCGAATGCGTAAATGCGCGCTGCATACAAACGAAGTCTGGTGATATTTTCAATACTAACCAATTAAACTCAATGATATTTTGCAGAAACAATCTAGAAACAAATCTCTATGCTTGTATCGTGTCCGATTTTCGTTAAAATATAGTTTCAATGCTATGATTAATTTAAGATTTCTATGGAAATCTTTAAGGCACTGTAACTTTAAAACTGTATATTTTAAGGAAAATCTGGCACGATACAAGCATAGAGATTTGTTTTTAGATTGTTTCTGCAGAATTTCATTAAGTTTAATTGATTAGTATTGAAAATATCACCAGACTTCGTTTGTATGGAGCGCGCCAACAGTAATATACCCTTAAACCTACGTCTAGATCCATGGTGATACCAATAACGGCCTTACTGATGTTGTGTGCCTTCACTAAGATTTTTACTCAATGGGGCTTAATTTGGGACTATGCTTTCAAAGAAGACATTTAAGACACCAAAGAAAAGGTATCTTCCTTTAAAGACGTTTATGTTTAGGTATACCTTGGATTTAGTTGATAAATCAAGCAGTCGGTTTTTTTTAGCAACCTCTAGACTCTAGAGGATACAAAAAGATTCCTTTTGAAACGTGTGACTATGTTGAAGCAAGTGTACAAATAAAGATACGTGTGTGGTGGAACGGAAATATTTCAATCGCGAGAATGTAACGAGATCCCATGCGGAGCCCGCGGGCTCAGTTCCACATGCATGTACTAACTACGTACGAGAAATAAAATATGTGAGTTGATTGAAGTGAAATACAAGTTGTTACAAATCATGATAATGTGAATTAGGAGAGAACAGAGTACGACGTTGTTTGGTATATTATGAAAGTGGCATCTTCAGATAAAAAGACTAGAAATGTACTTAGATAAATATGCAAGTGCCAGGTTTCAGGCAGCATTATGGCTCTCATGGTTCAAAGATGAAATAACACGTTACAGAATTTATTTTTGCTCCGATCGGTTTGCTCCCATAGTAAAAGTTGTTCAGTTTGATGGGTAGACTCTTAGTTTAAAAGGATCCTGTAGGTGAAAGTGATAAGTCAAGTCAAGTCAATATAATTTATTCAATATAGGAGCTTACAGCACACTTATCAAACGTCAAATCTTTTTTAAAGCTACCACCGCGTCGGAACGTGTTGTCGCTGTAGAGAAGATGCGGCCAGAAACTCTACAACATAACACGACTTAATAACTATTACAATATAAATTCTTAAGCTAAAGTTATGTATACAATAATACATAGTCTATTTAATAAAATAATTGATACTATACAGTAAAGTAAATAAACTATAAGCTAATGACCTCAGACCCAAGCATTTTGATCATTTAAATAATCATCCAGTTTATAATATGCTTTTTTACAGAGGACTTTTTTGATTTGAGTTTTAAACATGTTTTCGGAAAGATTCAAAATGGTCTCGGGGATTTTATTATATTAGCACTAAGTTTTGCCGCACCGTTTTCAGCCGCTTTTGGCCTTTTTTGTACCTATTCAATAGCAGCTACAGGCAGCGTGTTATTAGAGTCGTAGCATGTGGCCGCTATTGGATTCACGTGTTCGTTGAGTTCATACAAAATGTATGAAAACTTTAGGATGTGCGGCGTATTTTCGGCCTTTATAAAAATGAGTTCTGAGTGCATCTCATCTAAACTTAAACTAACTTACAAATCTTATAAGACTTCATTACCCTTTTATCTATACTGATATTCTAAAGAGGGTAATCTTTGGAACTACAGAACGGATTGTAAAAAATTTCACTATGAAAAAGCTACACTATTCTTGAGTAACGTAGGATATATTTTATTTTAATACGCGAAGAAAGTCGCAGGCAAACGCTAGTATTCAATATAGGAAAGAACCGACGGTAAAATTGGTCTGAAAATATATACTCTGATAGGAAAAATCATAACTAGCAGTTCTTTCCGGGGACTCGAGCTACGCACTCCGAATATAATGCAATTACTCGAGATGGATCGCTACAGTTCGAGCGGGACGTCGTATAACTTCCTTATCTTTCAAGAACCCACTTTTATGTCGTCTTTATAAAAAAGGAATAAAATTGGAGAGGACTTGTGTAGACCTACATCGGGGTTAGATTGTTAGGGCAATTTTTATGCTTTACAGAGAGTACAGCATAACAATTGCCCTAACAATCTAACCCCAATGTTGGTCTCTCTCTCTCTTTTCCCAGCTTTTAATCCCTAATGGTGGTGGGGTCAGCCTTCCGCGTCTGTTGTCTCCACCTTGCCTTATTCCTGGCGTAGTCTTCGGAGACATTGCACTCGGTCATATCACTACGAACTGTGTTCACCCATCTAGTCTTCGGAGCGGACGTCCTCTTGGTCTCTGTCCTGGAATCGGCTTTCGTTACCTAAAGACCAAGGTGTACAACCCATGTGTTCTGCCCATACTTACTTATGGTGCCGAAGGATGGACACTCACTAGGCGAAACATGCACCAAACAAAAGCCGCGCAAAGAGCTATGGAGCGTACCATGCTGGGCATATAACTTGTGGACCGTGTACCCAAAGTAGAAATCCGTTGAAGAACTAAGGACAACGACGTTGGAGAGCGGAATACATAGTTGAAGTGGAGATAGGCAGGACATAAGGCTAGAAGGGAAGATTCCCGATGGACCAAGGATGTATCGGAATAGTAGCCATGAGAAGGAAGGATGTCAGTGGGTAGACAACCGATGCGTTGGTCAGACGACATTGTAAGGCTTGCCGGGTTGTTTATCGTTCATTAACATTTTACATAATTATGTAAGTATTATCAAATAACATATCAGTTAAAAATACATTAAGATCATGCCTATTTAGCCATTTTAAATGGCATGCAAATAATTATAGCAACATTGCAGTAGAATATTTGGATGCAAAGTCAGCTATACAATGTGAAACAATATGTCACAAAACAATAAAAATTCGTTAACTACTGTCATAGCAATTAATCGCATTTTAGATGCCATACAACCATAGAAATATTAATTTACTACGATGCACTCAAAAATGTTAATTTATGTAAATTGTAAATTGCTACTGCCCCAATAATAGCCAATTATATGCGCAAATCATAGACTAACAATTCGTCAATCGAGTAGAATGTGTTTTGAAGGATTATGCCCAGCACTGTTGATGTGGGCTGATTGGAATGAATGAATTAGAAAAAAAAACACTCACACACACCCACCCACACACATAACACGACATGAAATTTAGTTTGTTAAATTTACAAATTGTATATATATTATAATCTTCCTATACCACGAGATTAATACTAAAATAATCTGTCGGAGCCAATCAATAATTACGGTATAGTATACAGACATTACAGAGTGTTAACTTAAATGCGTTTAACTAACGTACGCAGATGGACTAAGGGGAGCCAACGACGAAATAACGAAAAAAAAAACAACAAAACGGTTCCGTAGAAAACGTCAAATGTAAAAACCGTATCAGTCTGCCTCTGTAGCTATACTATACCGTTATTATTGATTGACACCTACATAATATTTTAGTAGGTAATCCCGCGACATGAAAGACTTCATCCGCGTTTGAATATACAACCCATTTCACCCCCTTATTGAAACAATTACCTATTTCTTAGTGCATCCCTACATCCTATGAAGAATATGAAAGTGTAAAGAGTTTTCCCGCATTAAAATTTACCATTATATAATTTCTCTTAAACAGCCAAGTCAAATGAGTTTTGTTAGGAGGGGTGGGGAGTAATTATGTATGTGACTTTTAAACTGTAACCAGCACCATTTAGTGACAAAAAGTCTATCAGAATTTTTTTTTTAAATAAAATTCGATACGCAAAACAGAAATCAACATTTTATCTCCCGGAAGGCTTTGAACTTAATAATAATAAACCAATGCTTTCATTTTAATTTGATTTAAGAGGATATAATTCGGAGCGCACTCCATACAAACGTACTATGGTGATATTTTCAATACTAACCAATGAGACTCATTGACATTTTTCAGAATCTATCTAAAAACAAATTTCTATGCTTGTATAGAGTCCGAGAATTATATCCCCTTACCAACATATTAAATGACTTTTGAGCAATAAAATTGCAATTAAAATTTAAAAAAAAAAGGTTTTCACTAGAAAATAGTAATGTATTTTTCAAAGCTTTCTAAGTAAAAGAAAATATTTACTCCGTGTTTAAAGTTTAAAGTCTTAAAAATGTTCAATAAAAATATTTACTATCAGATTTTTAGAACAAGATAAATGCTAAATTTTAAATTTGGGATTGTTCCTGACGAGTTTTTTTTTTAATTTTGTCATATTTCTAGGCTCAAATTGGTTCTAAATGTTATACCAAAAAAACAATGCTTAATTAAGTCGGGCTAAAAACAGAAAAACTGGGATTGAATGTGGTAACTCAAAAACCGTAGCGAAATGTTTTTTGTTTTTTGAAAATAGATTATTTTAAGCCAGGATGAAGGTGCCTACCAATATGCTCACGTACAATTAGATAAAATTTCGCCTTCGATTTGATTTTTAACTAAGTATGTAACCTACTCACAATTTCCTCACACAAGATTTTTTTTCATTTCTAGAGGCGGCACATCATTTCATAGTTGGATTTTTCGTGTCTATATGTAAGTACGTAATTCTATTTCCGGATTTCCTATATTCCAACAAACAGTTTTTGTAAAAAAGAGCCAAGTTCGTGCAAGCACGCTGTGATCCCGCGATCGTAGTTATCCAGATAGCACCATGGAAGCTTTTATGCACGCGATTATTTTAAAATTATGGTAATAATGTATTTAAATTTCAATTATAGTTCTAGTTTAAAGTGATTTAAGCTGTTTGGTACCTAAATTACTTACAATGCACGGTAGAGTTAGGTTAATTAAATTTCGTCTATTTTTGTTCTGGTATTATGAAATTATACCTATAAATTATACACCAAAGATGTATTACAATATTTAAAATACAGAAATCAGTAATTACAAATAAGGCGGTATTATTGCTAAATCATTTTTTTCCGAACAACCTTACTAGGTAGAAAAATAGAGATGAGATATGACTGAGATTATCAGTAGATAATTTAAACAGAACAAGCTCAACATTTCTACGGAATAATGATGTGAAAAATCTTTTTCGTAAAGAGTATTTATTGATCTTGGTCACGAATGAACTTGGTCGAGACACTGCCATGCATTCAAAAACCCGACCGCCACCGACCGTTTTCACAGTTTGACGCACCACATTACCTGTCCAACACACTGACACATTCAGAAATTGTGTGATTTTCCTACAAGTATCTTCACTAACCCAAGTTTGACATTTCACGTAGCTTTTAGATTTACGTGAAAATGTGATGAGTGAACGACGTGCGTATTATCGCATTTTAGTATAGTAAAAGTTATACCGAAACAAAATTCTCATTCAATCTTCCACTTCCACATTCTCACATTCAGGAGTTGAATTTGGAAAAAATCCCTTATCTAGAAGCCAAGAGAACCATAATATAATGCCATAAATGTTTTGAAATGGTTATTACTTTATTACAACAAATTTAAGGTCTAACAAAATTAGCTGAAACTATTATTTATGGGGATGATCTGACCATCAAACTGAACAAGTTTCTCTATGAGACCAATATCGAAATCGCGAAAATAAATCAGCTGTCCCATACAAAACTGCAAACATAACTCGAATCAAATGTATGGGACAGCTGATTTCTTTTACGCGATTTCGACATTAGTCCCATACAGAAAGTTGTTCAGTTTTATGGTCTGATCATCCGCTTAAAAAAGTGTCAGCATATTAAGTTGGACACTGTGTATAGAATATACAGGGTATCAGGAAAAGTATCATTAGCCTTTAAACCTCATACTCTACCTATCAAACTGACCAATTTTGATTACCAAACGTAATTAATTTATTGGATACATATACCATCCGACATATCTTGGACGTTACTAAAGCTGTTTTAAGAATAAGTGACAGGAAGTGTTTCAAATCTCTGTTTCTGTAATGCAAGTTAGCCTTAAAATTTCGTTGCTATTTTGAATGGAGTATAGGTAGTCCTAGCAAAAACAAGTAATATAATGTATTACAAATATTTAAGAACGTGACGGACGAAGAAGAACCCCAAAGCCGGTTTTATCAATAGCACTCTAATAAATAAAAAAACATATTTTTTAAAGCTGGTGGGCTTTTGAAGTACTCGAATAGTTACTTTTAAATCCATTTTAAGATAGTCCATCTACGATGCTAACCACATACTGACAAACATTTAACAGAAGGGTCGGGACACTGTTAATACAAAAGGACAAATTTGGGTTAATTAAATTCCAGTGTTGGGAGTTTGGCACCCAGTCTCTAGGAGCTCGTCACGGCTTCTTGGACAAAGTAAAGCGTAAAGCCTTATCACTGCTAGTTGGTTCACACCCCAGTTAACCCTGCCTCCCTCCTTCCTACCCTGCCCCGCGTACCTCGCACCTCACGCCCCGTCGAAGATTAATGCGCGTCTAATGAATCAGCTACCGTGACAAATCAGGACCCGGTAATGGATAAGGCCTTCCCGATCTTGTGGCCACAATAAATTGGGTGCAAAAAAGCTAGATTTTGACTTCGATGTTAGAAAAACATTGATGATTTTTCTGTTTATCGACATGTGACTAGTTACTGTATAGTTACAGAACCGCTTGTTAGTGGTTGTTTTGAAGTTAGGTGCATGTTAAACAATCTTTGGTCACTGTATAGTTACAGGAACCGCTTGTTAGTGATCGTTTTAAAGTTAGGCTCATGTTTAACAAATGGCAAATATGTTTGTGCCTCATCCAAATTCCAATGCAATTTAACAAGTTATAACGAATATAAGATAACGTGAAATGCAATTATGTATGTACGCACTATATACACACCATAGCGTTACACTCCAAAATCTCCCGAACCACCGAGTAGCGCTTACATCTTTGTATGAAAAAAAACAAAACATAAATAACAACATTGCACGATTAGAACAGATACGTATGTACTAATAATATTAATTTCACTACTAGCGGCGCCCGCGACTTCGTGCGCGCAGACCACTGACGTTAAATATTCATAATTTTTTATTAAATAAGCCTAAATATTAATCCAAACTAAGCCCTACGCTTCTGTGATAATCCCATCCAAATACGTTCAGTAGTTTTTAAGTGATGCGTGTAAAAACAAACAGACAAACAGAAAAACAGACAGACAATAAAAACAGACACAAATACTAAAAATTGATTTAGACCAATTACGTATCCTAAACGCCCCGAATAATTTTTTAGCCAATGTCTTCATTTAGAATTGTAGTATACTCGTATGTATAGATATAGAATAGATTTACGTTATTGCACTATGAAACTTATGGTGTGTTCGATCGAATTACGTCAAAATCCCGTAATGAAAATGGATAGCTGTCTGAAACGTTATAAGTACTTGTTTAAAATAGCAATAGTAAAACTAGATACTATTTATAGATCGTATTCAAGTGAATATCTTGGTAAAGACATAAGAGTATTCGCTTCAGTAAGGGCTCTTTTGTGAAAGTAGTCGTATCATAGGAATATCGGATTTAGCCCTCAATGATTTTCGTGTTTGTTAAACAATTTTCTCAAGTGAATCGTTTTATTGGCTCACAATTGTGTTCACTACAAGCCAAAAATATACGTAAGCTTGTATATTTGTATTCTTACTCAAGAATACTTTTATTATTGTCACACTGTCAAGTATCAATTCTTCATTCCCTCATATTACTTACCCTTCTTGACGTTCCGTATTTGGGTAAAACTGTTCCAGTTTTGGAGGATTATGTGTTATAAAGGGAGCCGACATAGCTCAAAGAATTGCTAAACTAAAGTGGCAATTGCATTGCTCGCAGAACAGATGGCCGATGGGGCGGAAGAGTACTCGATTGGCGACCGCGTTTCGGAAAGCTCAGCGTGATGTGGGCAGCGCAGGACCGGTCGTGGCGATCCATGGCATAGGTCTCCAACCGGTCCAGGAATGAAAACTGCTGGACCAGGTGATGATGATGTCTTATTATTACATATTGAATTCATAATGCATGTCAAGCATCGAATTAATCGATGTTTTTGCCATACTTATTACTGGAAGCAAAATAAGTCATAGTTTCAGTACAATTTTTGGTTCCTCTTTTGTTTTTGGTCTATTATATTTCTTGGTCCTCCACTCTGCCATAAAATGATCTCTTGATTTGGCTTTCTAATAGCGATGCTTTTTCTTATTGCTGTCTCCCATTGTGGGAAGTCGGATATTGGTTTTTCCTACTCCTCCTATCTTCTTTGATTAAATTCATTGCGGGTTCCAAGACAGATTAGAGTCATACCCCGGGCTCGCTGGACTTCATTGTCTGTTGTGAAGGTTCGCCGCTGTTGATCATGGTTTATAGGAAATTTGTCCCATGCCCGATTTAAAAAAACATCGAATTAAGTGATCTAATGTTTAGAAGTCGTGGCCACATACAGATTTGAGTGAGCGAAAAATAACAAACGTTTCACAAACATTGAATTTCAAAGAGCCTCCCTAGTAATGTCAGCCTGTGGTGTTTGAGTGCTACTATTTCTTTTTAACAGTTTAAATGTAGCCGTACGAGGTCCCCCCGCTGCATGAATGAGCCATACACGTCGCCCGCTATTTGCACATGAAAAACTATTTTTTATTTCGCGTAACATTCCCTCCGTATTCTTGTCGCTTTGTGTGTAAATGCAACAATACGGCTGAACGCGCGACTGCCGGGCTAGCTTTGCAGGCTGTGTATTTCCGCCGCTGGCGCCCCGGGCCTCGGATGGAACCGACGCCCAAGACGAATTACATTTCTGACTAAATGCTCTTAAAAGCGTTTAAGTGTTCTATGGAGCAATGTTTCGTCCGAAATCATTGTGATGCGGAAGACTGTTGCTGACAAGAGGAACATTGAAGAGATATTTATTTGAACTCAAGAATTAATATTAGCATGCTTATAATTTACTCTATTCAAGTTTGTGATACATTTACACAGATACATGGTGTAACGAAAGATAGTAGTGATGGGTGCGTCAGATCTACGAATAAGAAATAAATACTTCAGATCATCAAATCAAATGATAACGTTTTTTGCAAATGTTGGCTACATTGTGAAAGCTATTCAGTTTGGTGGTCTTAACTACCCCTTCAAATATTATTACCATCTTTTGTTACCCCCGGTATACAAAAACTCACGAACATATTCTTTTCCGAGGTAGTCAGAAACTTTGCTACAATTATCAACCAACTTTTAAGGTTGTAGTTAACAGACCAAGCTCACTTTTAGGATTTTTAGGGTTTCACTGCTAACACTGCTTAAGAAACCCTTTATCATCATCATCATCATAGGCATTTACATCTGTTGCAGATGGTTTAAGCAGTATTTTGGAGAAAGCCTTAGTCACCTCGTAGTCGTAAGCACGACACCCACGGGAAGAAATGTTTGTGATATAGAGCAGTGAAAGCTAATTACGTATTTTGATTCCCAACATTTATTTACTACTAAGTTTCAGCAGCGGATAAATTTACCATCGTATCTATTATCACATCTTTTCCCCGAAAAATTATTCTTAACCATCACAAAGAGGTTCAACTCATTTGATACGACAACGACGCGACGGCTAAAAGCTGAAAACTCGTACAAAACGAGTAACGGATTCTGCGGAAACATCTAAAATATTTTTGTAAAATAATTTAACGAAAGGCACAAACCAGTTCACGGTTAAACTAACAACCTCAGTGAGTTAAGGATTGTCAAACCAACGCGGTCTGCGGTCATGATCTCGACACGACACGGCTAAATTTAATTTTTCTTATATTTGCCAATAATCAGTTCTTGGACTTTGATATTTTCTAGAGTCTAATTAAGTCTTTCCGTCATCATCGACATTTTTAACATTTGTATTAACAATCGAAATATTATTAATTGGCACATGAACACGCAAAATCTATCATTTGTATTTGGGATTGTCAGAAATATTCTGAACACTCAGAACATCCACGTACATCAATAATTTAAGTTGTATTTAGTTCCGTATAATTTAATTAAGTACATAAACTGGAAGATTAGGCAGCTACTGCGGCCAAAAAACAGTGTTACAGTACACTGCTAGCGTAGTGAAGTGACTTTGTAAACTAATCATCAGCCTATATACGTCCCACTGCAGGGTTTACCATCAAGGAGGGCTTTTTATAAACTCTAAAAATTTTATCTTCACCCCCCGTCACACTGGACAGACTTTCGGTACTACTGGTGAAACGTGGATGTTCTGAGGTTTCAGAATATCTCTGACTACCCCCTCGGGGAATATAGTCGTGAGCATATATATGCTAAAAATTTAATTGGACCACTAAGGAATATTTTTTTAATACACAATAAAATAAATTACATAGGTAACGACAAAAGCTGAAATACGGTTATCAATACAATATTGTCCGATGACTGTTTACATAATAATATTATATTCGTGAGATTCCAGGATTTTAGAAATATTAAACATCACTAACAGTGGGCCACCACCGCGAACGCAGCCCGCGTTGTTTGGGCGGTACCCGTCGTTGATTCCATGACACGTTACAGAATGGTACTAGGTACTAGCTATCTGACCTCACATAATTATGATAACATTTTGATACGGGAATGCAAATTAAGTTCCCGACAGCCCTCGGTAGCGGTCTGACGTTGTTTAATTATTAATTTTATTCAACCGGCTTTTGAGACCGTACTTAGTCCGCTGAATATTGTGTTTCAATCGATATCATTGATGATAGAGCGGGAAGACACTGTCGGAACTTAGTCTAAACAATTTGAAGTATAAACTGGCCTTTAAAATACTTCATGTACTTGTACTGAATAGGAAAGACTTGAGATTTTCATTTGAATAATTTGTGAAACTTTTGGTTATATTATAAAATGATACAACATAAAGTGTAATGCTCATAAAATCTACCACTTTGTCTTCCAATATGATATAATTTTTTTATCTATGATTAATATTTTGGAATAACGTACATCATTTAAATTTTTTGATTTGGTAGAAGCCTTACTTTGAAAGTCAATAGCAGCAAAAACTAATAAAGTAAATCACTTCTTTTATTTAACGGAATATAATAACAAACATACAATACCTATATATATGTACATTGTTGACAAACTTACCTAAAGATACACTTATAAGGCAAATATGTACATATAAAATTTACCCCATTCTCCCTTCTTTTGGTGTGATTTTATAGTGTTGTAAACGTAGTAACTTGGAATTATCAATAATCTAATAATAATCACTTTTAGTGATAAGGCCGTCTTTTGAACCCTTCTTGTATATTGTTGTTTTTTTGTGTGCAAATTAATAATATTTGTCTTATCTTATTTATCTCATCTTAATTATGTCGATTTAGAGTATATTAGAGCTTTAGTCCCCGTCTTAAAGTATGTAAACTATGGCCACAAAACCATAATCAATCTGTGGTCACTGATTTGAATCATCTTATATTATTCTAAAACACGCGTTATGTACCGTATTACGTGACTTAGAACATATTTATTGTTTATAATATACAAAATTGCTTTGAAGTTTCGTAAATTCTTTATAAAAACAAAACTGAAACAAGAATAAGTACTTGAATCAGCGAAATGAAAGTAATACCTATTTAGATGTTGTTTGTTGGCTGTTATTTAATTTCCGAGAAAAAGCCTAAGAAAGATGACGAGTCACCGAGAGCTCATTTCGAGATGGTTTCGCTCTGTCGGTTTCAACGAGATCTAAATTAACGAGTTTAGGATAACTTCCGAATCAATGAGCAAACGATTCTTGTATCGATATCTATTCGGCCGTGCTAGTTTCTATTTCATTGGTTTTGTTTAGGTTTTATAAAGAAACAGATTTTAACTTTAGATATTTGTTACACCCCTAGGGCGTATAATTTCTCTATGGTTACCCCACCACAATTCGATATGTGAATTTTTTTGAAGGGCCGAGTCGAAAACCATTTTGAGATAATTGTCTCAATAATAATATTCTCTAAGTCAGAGATTTTAAAATGAAAGGAGTACAGATATTTTAAATAAAATGACGTCGTTTTTCGGTCCGTCCAGTGACATCACTGGAAAACCTGTGAACTCCGTGGTAAACTTAAAATAACTGGCCAGTAAGAAAGAAAATACATTCACAATGTCAGAATTTGACATTTGATTTGCCGTTTCTCTTTCCAGCATAGAGTCAGAAAGAGAAGGCAGGAAAGCTTTAATTTTTTTAATAAAGCAGTAGTTATTATCCTTGGAGTTCGAATTATATTCTCCCCACCATTTTTGCATTTAGAGATTACAGATCGACGAAATTTTTATTGACAAACTCGATGAATCGCAATAAAAATTAAATTGATTTCTTAAAGTTATGTCTTCTATTCATAAAACATATAAAATGAAGACCAAAAAAAAACATACCGTATTATCCGCCCAGTGTTCCCGAGTATCTTTTCTCTCTAAAAACATAATTAGGTTCCTACTATAAAATATATCACCTACTGTTATTTTTTTAAGGATTCTTTTACATAAAAATTCAACAATATTTTGGTTTTATATCTTTTAATTTTCAACATTTTACTGATTTCTTACCAATGGTGTGAGTTGGGTGAAGTTCGAATTTTTCACTGATTGAGATACCGTGGTGGTCTGGCGGTTCTTGTTTGTGATCGCAGTATAAATACTGTAAAAATAATTGTGTGTTGTAATTGTATTACAATTAGTCGTACCTAAGTACATGAGTAATTATCAATAATTATCAATTATAAATAAAAGTGATATAACTTACGCTGACACGAAAGAAGAAATCGTGAGTAGCCGTGACTGATTCTGGGTATATAGGCCCTCTAAAATTTAGTGTATCGTGTAATTATCAGGAACCAAACGCAGTTAGCCGTTTTCAAAACAAAAGATGGAAAACGCCGAGACTGAGTATAAATGTTCAATTCGGTGCACTAGTTCGGGGCCGTTTAATCATCGGCAATGTTTTGAAAAATCGCTCCCGTTCAGTTATTATAATGTTCATACTGATTTTATAAGGGGAATGCAAGTGTAACAAAAAGACCACTAAAATGAGGTCTAGACGAATAGAGCACGGAACATTCCACCCAGTTTGTGCTTCTGAAAGAGCAAATTTTATTCCGAGCAGAAAGAAACTTGGGTGTATGTCGCAGACCCTCTAGCATGATTTCTCTACACGCACGCGACTCGGGTTTTTTCCACACTAAAAGTCGCAGCAAGCGCGGCTTGTGATGTCCGAAAAGCGCAGGAACAGGTTATTTCGTATGCAGCGAAGGCGCGTTGCGCTCGTGTAAGAGAATGTGTTGTACTTCGACGTAAAGATTCGTTTTAAAAGGTCCACGAGAATTACACGTTTCCCTTAAGAGACTGAAATTTTTATTTTATTTTTCAGTATTAATTATTACTCTGTTTGTCAGTAATCCCAGTAATGCTAGTTACCAGTTTTCAACCAGTTTTATTTACATTTCTGCTTCATACTAATAGGGAACGGTTTCCATATTTTTGTTATTATTCTTTACGATGTTCTGTAAACGTGTTTCGAGAAAAAAACAGGGTAAAAAGGTACTGGAGATATTTGCTACAATGGCGTTCTAAAGTTCACAATTCTACGTAGCGTCTTCCTAATGTACAAATTCTCAAGGAAATTATTTGTGTTAAATGGATCGACCAATAACATTGTATGTGCTCTGATGCAGAGCTGATTTTATTGGTCTCAGCAGGGCGGCAGGGGGAGCCTGTGTAAGGAACGTAAAGAAACTTCGCTCGACCCAAAAGTTTTGTCATGTAACAATGTAATTAGCCCCTGGGAGTTTGCCGGCCCTCCACTCGTAACAAATTCTTTATCTCGCCTCTGCGTTTTCACTTACTAAAATTTACATTCCGCTCTTAATGAGATAACAACCGCGGTTTGTGATTAAATGTTTGATCCAATATTATTTTCTAGAAAAATGTCTGTAATTTCCGCCAATGTTGTAAGTAAACTTGGAAACAATTAAATATTAAGACCATTCAAGCTTTCTAATTCCCTGTCGTAATGGAAATTACTGACGTTTGATGTTTAAAATCTTGAAGAGACAACGTAACACAAACCAGTGACGTAGTTAGCGAGATCATCATATTTTCTTCGGCTCTGCTTTGTTTATTAATAAAAGCACTTAGGCTAATATTTGATTTTAATTAGAGTTAGTAACATACACTGAAGCAAATCTCGCAAAGATTAATCTTACACAGTTAGCGAAGCTCGCCCAAGTTGGTAAGGTTGTTAGCAGTAGTGGCCTCGACGCATGTTTATTTCAGAGATTGCGAGGGTGTAACTTGAAACTGTTTGCCGGTTTTGAGGCCGGTGCGCAAACACCGTCTCCCGCGTATATACACTACAGCTTAACGAGCCACCGCCTCATCGGGGAATTTCATGTTTTTGGTTGAAATTATGTCAATAAAACTCAGTAAGCTGCTTCGCTGAAAGAGAATGGAAAATGTTTATTTTATGCAGCAACTTGGAAGCCTAGGAGAGAAGAAAAAGCAGAACATTTGATATAGAGCATAGAATAAAGTTGAAGCGCTCAGTCGTTTCGTTATCGCCGCGCAGCACACGGCGGGCGGCGGCGGGCGGCGGCGGGCGGCGGTGGCGTGAGACACAATCGCTTCTGCCGACTCGCCTGAATACACACGCTACGCTCTCTGACGGATATTGGGTAGACCAGCGCATGGTTTAAACTGAACACTTTCCTTACAAAGCGAAAAGTTTGCGCTGAACTAAATGCACACGGCCGTTCCGTTTGTTCGCTCAACCAGGCTTCACATTTGTCAAGTTAGAAACTTTCCACCACGCTAAACCTACCTGTGGCGTAAATTTGCTTTTGTGGTCCTCGCTGCGGTATCTACTTTCAGTTTATGTTGGATATTAACTACACTCGTACTAAATTACTAGCATGAAATTGATTAAAGCGAGCTGTTATTTGGATTTTGAATTATCGTATCGTATTATGATAAACGATCTACCAATGCAAGGTTATTAGAAAAACAGCAGGTGTATGTAGATTATAACTAACGTGAAACTAGTTTAGCAGCGTCCGTGTATTTGTTCGTCAATTAGTTGGAGCACAGCATAGGGAAGCGTGTAGCGTGTAGGTACTACCTGTGCCAACGGCTGTTGCGGCGGAGATGAATGGCTTTCTAATGAATCGGCTGCCAGAGCGCAAAGTTCGTTACCGTAATGGATAACGGGAGCCACAACCCACAACCGTACGTGTCGTCCGAGTAGCTGAATTGCACGACGATCTGCTTTTATGTTTTATCTGCTAATACGGTTTTCTGACAGGAAACTTTTATTGCGTGTTTTATCATGTGACGAAGCTACCTTTTTATAATTTGTGATAATGTTTATACCATTTGGAAACGCGAATCATTTGATTGTGCAAGACAGATATATGTAATTTTGTAACAGTTTTAATTAGTAAAGTAGTCGTAATTGTTTTTAATGCCTAGTTATCGAAACAGGCCCAATAATTCTGCCAATGTCAGATTGTGAGAAAACTATGTTGTTTTTCATGTTAGTTGATCGGTTGGTTTGAGACTGCAGATCAATCAACTGATATTAGGTCTGTGAGTTTTTTCAAGTAACTGTAACACAAGATTTGATGACTTTCTCATGACTTATTTATTAGGGTTTCAGTTCCATTGGTGAATCTTGGATGTTTTAAGTTTCATAATATCTCTGACTACCCCCTCGGGGAATTTAGTCGTGAGCAGAAGCATGCATGTTTAATATAAATAACAAAAGTAATAAATAAGCCATCAAATCTTTTGCAGTTATGTCGAAATAGCAATAGATAGATTTATTAATACATTTTTATTACGTTGTTTTTCAATTTTAATAAAAGGAAGACATAGGATAGAAGTAGACACATTTTCCATGGAAACGAGATTAAATTAACGTACGTTTCAACCAACATAATTCCTTCTAAAGTAATAATGCTCCCACACGATTCCACATCATTTCCTGTATCATGTCACAATGTGTAAGTATAACGCTAGATAATCCCGCACGAAGAATTTCATATTTCACCACCGAATAAGTATCGTATTATCTCGTATGAGACAGGTGTCGCTGGCGTCGGCCGCCTAAATTCATCTCTGTGCTTCAGGCAGCAGGTAGCAGGCAGGTGCACGCAAACGACGCTCCTAATCCGGCCCTGTCGAGCGCTGTATGAACAGAGGCCTTGAATAATAGAGCTGGCTCATGCCATCACCTATGGAAAACTCCATTTGTGCTTAGTTAGAAATTTGCAGCGCGCAAAAGAGATAAAATCGTTGTTTACATTTTGATAAATGAACAGCCCTAGTGAAAAGATGGAGAATGTGCACGGAAATGTTTACAAAACCCGACTATACAGGGGTGTAAAACTAAATGCGTTACATTTGGAACGTAACTGAGTGCTATAGACCATCAAACTGAACAACTTTCACTATGAACCAACGTCGAAATCGCGAAAAAATACTGATGTTCCATAGAAATTGTCCTACTCCACTCAAATGTATGAAAAAGCAGATTTTTGTTTCGCGATTTCAAATTTGATCCCATAGTAAAACTCGTTCAGTATGATGGTCTAAAGCACCTAGTAAAGTATGTAACGCATTTAAATTTACACCCTGTATATTGACAGTGTTAAACGACTTATGAATGTGGATGACGCGGTGAGGTATGTAAGGAGCGCATCAGGAGTGCAAGTCTCTAAGCGTCAAATCGCTGTCAAAAACCTCGATGAGCTCACAAAGGTAACATCCTTCTTGCATCTTTCAGATCGTCGAAGTTTTCCGAATTGTCAGCTCGCCGATGTTTCAACGACGAATTTAAAGTTGTAACGATGTTTGCGCTTAGAGAATTGCATTGGAGATCTGCCTAGGCCTTTGACTATTTATATGTGGACTGGTTACGCGTGTAATTCTACGAACAAACATTTGTGCCACTTTTTGCGGGGGGCGAGGTAGCACGAGATACGCAACTTTGGATTTTATTCCCCATAACTTTAGATTCTAATTTTGAATACTAAAAATCATGAAAAGTAGTCTCATGTGAACCCTAAACGTTCTAAGTTCGAAGTTATTATTTCGCAATTATAGGCTGTCTCGTTTAGTGATAAGGTGTAAAATTGAATGTAAATGCACAAGATCAATTGTGCTTGTATCGTGGCAGAGGGGAAATACTACCGCAAGGCTAGTCCTTATAATAATTAGTCAAATGCCTAGGCCCATGATGATATAACCTAGGTTAGCGACCCATAAATTTTTGTATAGAAAAACAGAACAACTACCGAGTGAGCTATTTTATACTCGGAGTTAATTGCTCACCCAGGTTGACACAAGTGGGGCTCATCAGTCGCTTAAACTAAGAATCAAATAAATGTAATTAGATAGCCAGCAGTTTACCAAATAGTTTCCATTTTCTCGGTTTAACAAACATGAGTGGTCCAGGTAGTGTATAGAGAGGACGTGACGTGTGTTTGCTATTGTCGTAGCGCGTAGCACTGTTTGTAGCCGGCGTAGCACTATTCGTAGCACGCCCGTAGTCCATTTCGGGTAATGTTTTTTGATGAGGTTTAGTAAAATTTTGTCGTTCAAGCGGAAATATTTTACATAGGGTAACAGCGCAAACATAACATGTTAGATTAGATGCCAAGTCTAATTAATTCGCGTTTTCGTTTAAGAAAACATAAAAAAAAACAACAGTGACACTGTACAGATAACGTTACAATCTTATTAATTTAATAGTGTTTAGTGTTTTTCCTATTTACCTAATTTTAGGAACCGATTTTTTAGGGTTCCGTAGTCAACAAGGAACCCTTATAGTCCCTTATAGTCCATCTGTCTCTACTCAGAGACGCTTAGTACTAGAAAGCTGTAATTTGACATGGTTATACATATTTATCACGCCGACAAAGTGGTAAAATAAAATCTTGAAAAATATATTTTTTTAGGGTACCACCCCTACACGAAAAGTGGGGATGCCATTTTTTTTCTCATCTATCCCATGGTGTGGGATAGCGTTGGATAGGTCTTCTAAAAATATTGTGTGTGTGGGAAAACCATTTTTCGATTTAGGAATCCGTTAGCGAAATATTAAGCTTTAAAGTAAAAAAAAATTTTAGAGTCAAGTGCCCCCTCTCCCCCAAAGTTCATTAATTATAAATAAAAAACATCCCTTTTTCCCATAAATATCATAAAAGTATTAAATTCTAATAAAGCCTTTATTAGAATTTAATACTGCCATCTACGGATTTGGGATACTGTGGATCATTGAAACTAGTACAGTACCAATTAATTTTATTAGTTCAAGCTACAGAGAAATAACACGATCCCCTAGGGTCGAAGCAGAGGGTTGACCCTACAAATAAAGAAATAAATAGGTATCTATATAGTTGAAGCTTGATTTGCGTCATGAATGACGGTGAAAAATGAGTATACAAAAATAGTCCATTCGTCGAGCTGTGTCTCTTAGTCGTCAGCTCTAAGACTAGTAAATAAAACCGGTCAAGTGCGAGTCGGGCTACTCGCGCACCGAGGGTTTCGTACGACACCATTTTGTTTTCTCCGGGACCTTTAGCGCAAGACAAACTCACACCTTAGCCGGTTTTTATTATTTGTTGTTATACTGTAGAGTTTGCTCTATAATCACACTAAGTTGGACGCTTGTATGTATGACCGTTTTACGATACAGCCAGAATATAAAACGTTGATAAAAACTAGTTTCTTGTATGAGGACCCCCTGAATTTTTTACTTTTTGACATTTGTATTATTTGTAAGCTAATGCGCTACACATATTCTGTGAAAATTTCAACTGTACAAAAATTACAGCTCTAAATAGGTAGGACAGACAGACGGACGGACGGACGGACAACGAAGGCTTACTAATAGTGTCACGTTTTCACCCTGTTGGTACGGAACCCTAAAAGAAAAAAAGTTTGAAGGCTTGTCTCAAATATGTTTGAAATAAGCGCGTACTCGGAAAAAAAAGAAATTATTAGCTCCTGTAAAATTGTCTCATTTTGAGGTTGGCCCCTTTGCGGCGTAGACGACGAATTTTATGTTTATGTATAAGTGTGTTTATAAAGCGCCTATAAACTTATCAAATAACATAGAACCTCCTTCTTTTTTAAAGTTGGTTAATAAAGGATTATGTATGCGATGTGTTAAAAGTGAGTCTTGCTACAACTACACGCTTAAAGTTTTTATCGGTAGTTGTACCTCAGCTTCTGAGTGATGATCGTGATTTTATGTATGTATGTAGGTATGCGAATCACCGAAACACTTCATTTAACCCCAATAAAGCAATCACGGATTAGTACGTCCCTAAATTATTAAACCTATTCAATTAAAGCTACAAACATACTCGTACATACGAGTAACAAAATCTTGATAATATTTGTCGTTGTTCTCAATAAAATGCCTAAATGAGTCCCGAAACGTTTTAAAATGTACCAAAAACAAAGGACAATAAAATAAATAGGTCCTTTTGAATTAACTCATCAAACAGCACTCGGCAACAATGGGTCCTGATGAATTATCAATTTTCTCTTTGTTACACGCCAAACAAAAACTTGCGATCATATACCTGGGGACCGTTATCTTGGCAGAGATGTATGGCCATTATTTGTTCATGTGTGCTTGATATGGCGTGGATGTGTGAGCTTTATATTTTATCTGAGTTGGATTGGAGCCCAAGCGGAAGGTTTCGGTTTTGTATCCATTTTGTAACTTTCTTTTAATGTTTATTCGGTATGTCAAGATGTTTTTTTTTTGTCTTTATTTTATATTTTATTGGGATAGAAGACATCATTTTAAAGATTTTAACAAACTCGTTTTTTTTTTGCGTTTCGTTGAGTTTATTATCAATTTAAATTTAATTTTTTACTGTTATCTCTAAATGGTAAACGTGGCTGCGAGAAAATCATTCGATCTCCATGGAGAAAAACCTTTGCTAACTTAAATAAAAAAACAGCCTTCTCTTACTAACTCTATGCTGGAAACAGAAACGGCAACATCAAATGTCTTCTCTCTTCTCTTTCGTCTTCTTTCTTAATGGCCAGTCATTTTAAGTTGATTTGAAGTTCACCAAGGAGTTATTACGACGTTATTTTAAATAAAAATATCTGTAATCCTTTTATTTTGAAATCTCTGACATAGAAAATACTAACATTATTTTCTATGTCAGAGAAGTTGAGAAATTTATCTAGAAATGTTTTTCGATTCAGCCCTCCAAAAAAAAATTGACATACCGAATTATCCCGAAATGGTTATGGTATTTGCAGTTATCATTCGATTTATCTTTAAAATTGAGTTTGTTACATACTTACATATGCAGTTGTTGTAGTGCATACCTACCACGCCGCCGGACTACCATCCAGGGTTCTGGGTTCGAAACCCGGTTCGTTTTGTTTTATTTAGGCTCATTCTAGACACATACTTTTTCTAATGTTATATGTTTGTTTGGTTGCGTTGTTATGTGCGGTTGTTTCGGTTTCCATAATAAAGAGGCTAGTAGCTTACTTGGGATCATTACAATGTATGTACATGTGAGCGTTATTTATTTAAGTTAAGAAAAATATAGTAGTTACCTAATTGTAGAAGTAAGATAACTCTGGAATTTTTTATTTAGTTCGTTCTGTAATATCGTATTTTTGTTCTTGTATGCCTGATACGTTTTAGATGTGTGCCCGTTGTTTGTTCATGTGTTATACCTATGCGGTGTGGATGTGTGATCGGTTATCAATCAATCGGCGACGACACTCCTATTCGAGGGATGCGACGGCGATATAATACGATTTTGTTTGTTATTACTTCTGTCCAACAACAATTTTGGTATTGCGTTGTGCGCTGATCTATTATAAGATTTGAGTATATATATATGTAGTTAATTGTCGAAGCCCGTCATACCTTTGTAACTCTGTTTTCAAGAATTTTTAATGGTTTTACCACTTTTTACCTACAAAGTAAGAAATACTTGTTTTTAACAGCTATAAAAACTTGTCACCGCCTACTCTAGCTTAGTTTACGACTTAACTTTCCTTTCTCACTCACTTTGACGTTGTTGAAGAAATTTTTTATGTAATATTTTGTAACATTTTATGAGCAAAGGTCGAATTTAATATGGACACTTTGGTATTTTGTTATTAAAATATTACATAGCTAGTGTAAGTTTTATAAATACGTTATTTATTAGATTGATTTTAATGTTTGATTTCAATTTGTTACAAAACAGTAATGATACGTACTTACTAAGTGCATCAAACCAAAAATGTTATATGCCGAAGGATATTTTGGCCCTAGAGCTTTGATCCAAATTTTGGACCAAAATGGATGATGTCGTTTAAAGTGTCCATATAAATTATTTCATATACAGAAATATTTAGCAAACATATATTTCTGTTGTGATGTAGAATTTTGTAATATAATGTATCCAGACATATCATCTGCGGCATGCACAGCTCACGTGAACCTAGTTCCCGGCCCCGAATGCCACTGAAATATTCCACATCGTTTGTGAAATAAACACACACATAGTGTAAATGTTCTTGCATATAAGATATCCAGAAACATACAACAGTAGATCAAGCAAAGTTTAGTTTACCTGGAGTATTGTTATCGTTTTCACATAATTATAACTTCTAGGATGCTTGCAGTATTCGCAAATGTAACTAAAATTCACTGTGACAAAACTGATATTTAGGGATCCGTATCGCAAAAGGAAAAAAACGGAACCCTTATGGCACCTTGTTGTCCATCTGTCTGCCCGTCTGTCAAGACACTTTTTCTCGGGAACGGGTAAAGGTATCATGTTGAAATTAATACCAAATACTTTAAGTCTACGGTACCTTGGATCTCACCGATCCCAGCTACCTTTTCACCGATCCCAGCTACCCAATCCGCCGCGTAGCCCCAGCAACGTCCTATGCCGAGGTCCGTATCCCCCTCGGGTGCCCCTAGTTCGGTTGCTTAAGTTCATTCAATTGGCTCGGTGACCCATCTGGTCCCTCCAATAGTACGCAGTAAAACGCAGTAAATGCTCCCTGAGCAACGCTGTAAAAGTCATTTAAAAAAAAAGGCGTACAAACTGCAAGCTTCTATATGAATGCAATCAAAAGATACTCAAGAGAGATCGATAATCAAGGGAGTTGCCCACCATGCTTACGCTTGCCCTCTTTCAACTCAGAGTCAAAGTTATACGCTTCGCAACTCGCTTCTACGCCATCCACAACACGTGACAGCCCCACAGAAGCTGACTCCGCATGAGGTAAGCTTCAATGCCGCCAACATTTGCTCGTCGCAGCAAGTTGTTATATTCTATTATTGAATTATAGTATTGGATTTTCTGTATACTCATAGATAAGTATCGAAGATGTCATTGTTATCCAGCGAAGCGACAAGATACCTGATACACTGGAATCTATAGGATTTGATTATCGTCTGCCATTCACTAAATGTAAACAGATGTATTACTTCACACGGATCAATTTACTATGGAGTACAATGGTTTAACACGATGTTAGACATAATATGTAATGTATCATATTGTGTTAAACGTGAGTACACAACGAAAATTGATGTATCTATAATAATACACATTTATAAGAAAAATAATAATAATTCCAGAGACAATGTATGTTTAATTTTATCCTTTTTACCCGACTGCGCCAGAAGGAGGGTTATGTTTTTCAAGCGTATGTATGTATGTATGTATATATGTATGTATGTATGTATGTATGTGTGTATGTATGTATGTATGAATGTATGTTTGTATGTCTATTTCTTTGGCACGGCCTACAGCCTAAACGGCTTGATGGATTTTAACGTATGGCATGTCATTAGATTCGTAAAAATTGTGAGAGTTACATAGGCTATATTATTTTAATATGGAGTCTGCGAAATAAAAAGAGAGGGGGAATAAAATTTTTGTTTTTGTTAAAAATTACAATATGAGTATAAAATGAAAGCTAGTGAACAGACGATTCCAAAAATATACATATTATAGTACTTTTATGTTACCGTTTCGACACAAGAGTAAAAAGTATGAAATAAACTGAATTATTAAGAAAAACAAAAAACCCGACTTCATAAAAACCTATTAACTGAAAAGAGAAAAACAAGCTCTATAATCACCAATCAGCTTTAACAACTTTATTTGAGCTAATATAATTTGAATGTTATTAGGTAGGTATCGCAAACGGGGACAAAGAAGATTTTTGGTTGGTTGTTGGTTCGTCCCCGCCTGCAATACCTTGTTTTTCTCTTTTCAGGTAATAGGTTTTTTATGAAGTCGGGTTTTTTTGTCTTTCCGTAACAGAACCGACTTTGATGCGGTTCACTATTCAAAAATGATTTATTATCATTTCAGCAATGAATGAAAGCGCTAACGCTCATGTATACTTTTTATTAAGAATCTTGTTTTGGTAGTAAGTACGGTGAGAGTGCCCAAACGGTGGGTTGAGATCAAGTTCAAAAATTTTAAATTTTATAAACATAATATTTAATATATTGAAAAAAATTACCTATATTGAAACCATGACAATTCGATTCTGCTCTCGATTCCAAACAAACTTCGTTCTAGTTTTGCTTTAATTCATTAACACGTTGGATATGATTCAACTTTAAAATTACGATCCTTTGTATCGAGCGGTATCAGAAAGGATGGGATCCATCTATTCTATACAAACGACAACAATAGTCAGGAATACTAGTAATGTATCATAATATGATATTATCATAATGGTTACCTTTATGTTATTTTGTACTTTCGCATTATTTGTTTCCGAATGTGGGAAACATTTTAACTTTTTTTGTTTACTACAAATATTAATCTACTTATTCTCAAAAGTCCGATTTTTCATTGTTCTGTTTTTATTCTGACCAATGTTTTAAATACAGCAAAGCGTTTTTCCCATGTTTTTTACTTTTCCGAATATTCCGAGTAGGTCATTCAATAATATTAATTTAAAAAAAAAAACCTTTGCTGTCTTAAAAACCGGCCAAGTGCGAGTCGGACTCGCGGACTGCGGAGACTCGCGGAGGGCTCTGCACAATCATACAATATTACAAAAAAACATATTTTGGCCGGGACCCTTGTCACTTGGCCGAATTTATTATTCTTTCTTTTACCTTGGAGTATGCACTATAATCACACTAAGTTTCAAGTTTTATGTGTTGCTTTTTTTACGATCAAGCAAAAACAAAAAACCTTGAAAAAACACGTTTCTTGTATGGGTTATATACCTTAATTTTTTCCTTTTTACCCGATTGCGCCAGAAGGAGGGTTATGTTTGTTGCATGTTTATTATTTGTTCACAAATCCAAAATAATAACACATATTCTGTGAAAATTTCAACTCTCTACCTATTAGTTCAATAGATAGCTACAGCCCATAAAGCTACTTCACAGACGGACAGCGTAGCCTTATGAATAGAGCCCCGTTGGCACTCTTTAGGTATGGAGTAAGTACGGAACCCTATTAAAATACGAACGCTATGGCGGGGGCGAGGCAAGCTAAGTCCTCGCCATAGCGTTCGTATTTTTTTCAGGGTAGGCAAATGCCCCGGGCGGAACTTTACTAGGGGCGGCAAATTCGGGAAAAATATAGATTGATTGAGCTCTGTCTATAACCAATTCGGAGAGCAGAGAAAAGTCGAGCTCTCTTCGCTCGCTCTAAGTTTCTGTTTTAGTTACTGTGCCTACACATAATCCTAAAGAGTTCTGACCACAGCTAAGACACGGTGCAGTAAGTTTTAACTTCGGTTACTTTGCACATGTTTAGTACATAAAAAGCTCGGGCTCTAACCGATTCGTATTGAGGAGAAAACTCGAGCTCGCTCTATATTTCTATTTTTGCATGGATAAATCTAAAGATGTCTGACCATAACCGGAAGATATGTGCAAAAAAATTTCGGTCTGTGCCCCGGGCGGCAGAAACCCACGCTAAGCCACTGATAGTAGATACTCGACACTTCTATAAACCGTTTCCGTAGAATTGTGATTCGGTCAGTAAAATTTCGAAAGTAAGATAATTATGTTACCATTATATTTGCGCCATAACAAAAACTTGCCCATAATTTCAATTGAAATACGGTAAGGAAGGTGTTATTAAACTCATCAAACAGAAAAACTTTTTACTGTTACATTATAATAGACATAATAAAATACAAAGTACACAAATTTTGTGAAGGCTACAACATAAACAATTAAAGTAAAGATTATATTTATAGCTTTGATTTAATTATTTAGTAATTTAATCAAAACATTTCCATTTATTCTAGATGGAAAGTGACAAGGAGATTAAGGGTATTTCGTTATTTTTCCTTAAGCATCTAATTGGATTAGTGTAAGTCCAATGAATCAGATTGTTGTGATAAACGAGTTCGGAGATGAAAGGGAATCTTAGGAGCATCTTGTGTTACAAACACCTTTCAATATTGCCAACGATTCATTTAACCAGCTATAGTTTAATGTACGAGTCATTAAGTTGATTAAACTCCTATTTATGTGCAGATATATCGCTGTTTACATATAGCAACGTGTTAGGTATCTACTGAGCAGGGCGGTGTTGTTTGTCAAGTGTTTCCGGCTGACTGTCTACCCTAAACCAACATAGTAATGACATCAGCCACCACACCACGAAAACGTTTGACCTTGTTTCTAGTGTAGATACTTATTTAATTTCAACTTCCGACAATGGAAATTAACGGGCCACTTTTCTATCAACTTACACCTTCAAATCAAGTATGTTTCAAAACCAAAGCATTGATAAACAGTCTTTCAGTTGAAATGTCATTCCATATATAACTCTTTGTTTAGCGTGTACGCTAAACAAAGCATCTGCACAGAATGGGGCTTGTAGGTTCACTCATTTCAAGATTCTGCTGTGAAGCAGAGGAAACCCCGAGACACCTCTGAGAATGCGAAGTGCTCATGCACAGCAGAAGTCGCCATTTAGGTGCTCATTTAAGGGGCTCAACTCCAAAGGCATAGGTTCATGAAATCCGTGGACCTTGGAAAGGACTTTATAGGACAAAGGTGACAGTTACAATAATTCGCAGTAGCTATTGGTTAGAAACCAAGAATAATAAGCCTGTAATAGGGCTAAAAGTGATCCTTGTGGCAACGAGACGCTACTATACGATAGTTGGTAGGTAACTGTAACAATGTTTCTTATTACCCTGGATTGGAATACGAAGGTGAGTAGGTACAAACTGTAAGTAGTTAAAGCGTAATCGTTCCGTTATGATTTATCATCATCCAACTTTCTTATTCATCCCCGTTTTTATTCTATTAAAACTTCGTAGATGTGCTCGTTAAAGTCAGAAGCACCATTTTCAGATTCTTTATTAGATGGTTAGAAGTCTTTTTGTTCACTTTTCATTTTTGTTACTCTTTTCTTATATCCTGTTCATGGCAGTATCAGATTACGAATCGAAGAAAAAAACAATAAAAGTAAAAGATAAATTGCCGTAAGATCAGGTAGCGAGTCAAGTGGCTCGGTATTTTCCTCGACAATACAAAGAATTAGAACAAAACGAAAGTCATCGGACGCTCATTTCGGTTCATTTCCGCACCATCCGTTTTTACTGGAAGCAAAGGAGCTCCAGTTATGGAGCTGATAGTTCGGACAACTACCTAATGGGGAACTTGTACCAAAATTATAATGAGTAATTATAAAAATAGTTAGACAATAATAATAGGTAAACAGTTTAGAATAAAGTTTTTCTTTTTAAGAAATATTTCAATTATAAGTTATGTGGATCGGAACGTAATTTCAAACACCAATCAGCGAGAATTGACGAAGCGATTAGCAAGTTGCATACGTTAGAAGAGTACGGCAACATATTTTAGCGGTGATTTTTGATGAGCTTCACGCGTCATGAAAAGGAGTAACGTCACGTCATGGCAGTTAGCGTTTTGGCGCGGAATTTGAAGTCAACTTTTGATTTGCAATAAATAAAAGGATTTGTGAATATTTTACCATTTTGATTGTTGGTATTTTTATGTAAGCCTTAAATCTTTATGATACACTAAAAATATAAAACTGTGCAAGTTCCCCATAGCTACTTACTTCCAGAATTGAATGCTTAACACATTCAATTATTGTTTAAAATCTGCACATTACCGGCCAAGATCGTGTCGGACTTGCCCATGATAGGTCGTTATATGAAAAGTTTATCCTGACTAGCTTAGATAACAGATAAAATCTTCAAAAGTAATCAATAGTGCGATTTTATTTCGTTCAGAACCATCTATCGATCTAAATATTAGTAGTAGTGGGAGGAGGGCGGGAGGGGGGGGGGGGGTCTGTTCTGAGGCATATATTATTATAAATATCTTCTATCAATTTTAAGTTTTTGGGGGGTAGTGTTACCTACTATGCTAAAGTTAGATTCAATAGGAGGAATAGGATGCTATAATGAGCAAGTAATTAAGGCTGGACATACATACAGACAGAATGGACGAAAGGATAAGGGTTCCTTGTTTGACTACGGAACCCTAAAACTAGGTATTGTATTTATTATTAACAAGTTGATTTATAAGAACAGATTACATAATACGAGGAAATGTATATTTCCGATAACATATACAATAAACATATACAAAGAAACAGAGTAAGCTTGTAGTCATAATTTAAAAATTTTGCAGCTATCTGAAATATCTGTTTTCATACCTACAACTTTTCGAATGTGTTATTATTCGTGTGCGGTCAGGCCGGTCAGCACTGTTGTATCAAAGCTGTGGTCTTTGTATTGCAACCGAGTCAAGCGACCTATCGCATGCAATTGACGGTATTCAATAAAACTGAAAACTCAACCTTCCAATCAATGCTTCACAATCACAGAGGAATTACACGCTCCATGTTCACAATAGACGTTGTTATCACATTGTAGCTGTACCAACTTTAATAATTAATTTGTAAATACATCACAACTATTGACCAAAAATTTTCCGGGCACAAGACGCCGTCTCGCTTATGTTGTACAGTCGCCATCAGATATATCGTAGCATACAAGGTGTTCAAATATTTCTGAGCAGTGCTTATTTTCAATAAATTCTTTACAGTAAATGTTACCAATAAACTATCCCAACCAAACGTGTATTTTGTCATAAATATCGGACCAACTTATTTTCAATTATTTTTTTACTATGTTATTTAAAATTGAAATGTATAACAACGGAGTAAGGTCTTTTTTCCTAAACTGCTCAGATGTTTATGATCACCCTAGCTACGTAGATAAAGATGTTCTAGGCGTGCAGATATTTTTGATTGATTATGTGTACAGAAACTGTTGAAAATTAGAACTGCTTTGAAATATTAGACCACTTTATTCGCTGTGATATATCTGATGACGACTGTACTTGCGATGAATAAAAATAGATTACCTTGATCGCATATTTTTAACATCTTTCATAATCAATTTATTCGCTGGATAGTCTAAATTCTACCTAGACAAGATAACTTATCAAATCAATTCAATAAATAAATAAATGACAATAAAAGTCCTCCTTACTCCCATTTCATGAATTTATTGACCAGTTTATTCCATTGTATTTGACTAAACGCGATAAATTGAAGAACTCGGGATCAAAGAAGTTTTCATTATCCTATAAGGAAAAGTTTATGCTTTATATTTTGATCTTACCGCGACAAACAGTCTTAGAGATAAAAGGGAAAGGGCAACATATATTTTTATTATAAATATTTAGCAACTGAATTTCGGAAGCGAGAGGTAATGATAATGTCAATACTTTAGTACATTTATCCATTGATATCATAATATGAATACTGCTTTAATCCAGCTTAAATACATTTTGATTACAAATAAATTGATGCTGAATAAATAACGTATTTACATGTGAATAATTATGTGGTACGTGACTGCAAAGTAATGAAACTTCATATAATAATGTAGATTTAAGCCGTCTGTGCCGCATGAGCTCGTAGCCACTAACTTTATCTAACTTACACTATTAATTTAGGCTCGCCAAATGAACTCAGGCTATGATTAAGTTTGTTTGCGTTTGCCACTGATTCTCAAATCGATATTAACTTATTGCTTCCCAAGCTGAAACATATTTAACAGTCACAAGAAAAGGGCGCTTTTAATTTATGGCCATAATTTATGGGCAATATATCTGAGGAAAAGACTTACTATAATATAACGTGATTTCTATTACAGAATTTTGTAAGTTTTTATTCTGATGATTCTATTTAACGTATAAGTACAAACATATTTGCGATTTAGAATAATATAGATTCTCAAAGAAGTGAATAAAGGACCCGATATTATTTTATGGCAAGTAAAATTCGAATATAGACAAAACAACAACATGTATTGGTTATAAAAATAAATAAATAAGAGCACTCGGTAGTGGGTAATTTTTTCCATAACGAGATTTGGCTTTATTGATACTGTCCTAAGTAGTGTCATAAAATTCAGTTGTCAGAGAATAACATTAAGAAAATTGCAGGAAACCCTTGGAGGCAATAAGCAATAGAAATCGTTTGCTGTGAGCACGGACAATTACTTTCGGGCTTGGAGATCCTTCTTTCAATTCACATTTCTTTATTGGAATCGAAACGACTATTCTGGATTTAACTGCGTAGAGTTCGATGTTTGGATTGCTCAGTTTGTACATGTTCTACTGAGGTATTTGATAATTTTTAATCCTCCGTTTATAAAATTGCAACGGTTTTATGTAGTTAGTATTGTAGAACCATGGTTCTTTATTCTCCATGGTTAGACCATGCACTATTGTGTCGTTGTGTAATATCACACATCTTGGTGTGTAGGCATAAAGAAAAGTAGTATTTAGATTGTATATGTATTATGCCCAGCGATATCGTTTGGGCTTATTACATTGTTGAGGCATCTGTATACAAATGTACCCATTTAAATAAATTTAATCCAGCGAATGCTTTGACTAATTTGCATCTTTGACGTTCGGCATAATTTTGCTTGATTCCCTGCCCAAATTCCGTGCTTCATTATTGTAACATTTCCATATAAAAATGAATGAGTCATCTAAATAAACGAGGCAGTTTTAGTCATGTTATTTGTGTGATAAAAGCGCTGAATTGAACGACAGTCGTTCCTGTAGGACGGTACCTTTGTTGCCGATTCCGGGAGCGTATGTGGAATGTAATTGAAGCGTGCCAGCCGCGCTTCGTCTCCGCTGGGACTCCGCTGTCTGTACACGCACGCGCAAATGCGCCTACACTAGTACACTAATGTACATACGACTACATACATGGAGACGTCACTAACTCTTTCATACCTACGGATTCTCGAATCTTTCCTGGTAACAGTGAGACACATGAAACAGTTTAATTAGAAATTCAACGCGAGTTTGCCGATAGTGTTAGACCTATGGTAAGGGTCAAGGGACAATGTGTAAATTAATCGAGTAATGGCCGAGCAGAGACCTGAGAATAATAATACACAAGGCACGCATGTTAATTTTAATTTCGTGCTAAATATAGGTGAGAGTGGGTAGGTATACCAATTTCAGGACTGTAATTACTTATGCTAAATAGGACCACCGACCAATTTCATACTAATCGATACCTAACGAATGAATTTCATAATTATAATACAAGTTCAGTAAATTATTGTTAATTTGGCGAAGCAGTTATATTAATATCAAACATCAAAGTGAGAAGTGTTATTATAAAGCAATATTACGTAAAATGTTTCACAATACAAATTTTACAATATTGTCATGAAGATTGATAGGCCATTCCTTTAAGCTTAAAACCAAATATTGTAGATATTTGTCTGCGTATCAATTCAAAGTGCGAGCCAAGTTTTCGGGTCACCGCTCACGCCTTCGCCATATTACAGACAGTTGAAAGGATTTCTCTACAAAAATACTCTGATTTCTTTACTTTTGCTGAAGTTTATAAAAAAATTACTTAAACTTTTATTTTTACAGTTTTTCTATATTTCCGAGTGAAATGTAAGCTTGACGGAGTTTTAATTTGAAATTCAACTTTGAGATATTTGTTTTCATTAGTTAATGCAGACGTGCCGTCTGAGACTATCTCATATCAGGATAATCCAGGCCACGAACAGAAAACTCGTGGAAAATAGTCCATGTGGGGCGAAGCGAGTAAAGTGAACGAGTAGCACGTCCCGCCGAATCTCTGTAGGAATGCTCCCTGATTTAATCCAGGCGTGTTACAGGAGAGGCTGTCACTGATGAGATATATCACTGCCTCTAATTGCGAATATTACACATGTTTAGCTGAATGAGCGTCGTTTGCAAAGGACTAATTGCCCGCTACGTTATTGCCTGTGTATCTTTGTTATTTTAGGGTTGAAATTAACGAATGAAAAGTTTTGTCTCATCGCTAGTTCAATATAATGTTTTGTTATATAAAGTGGTCAATACGTTCCACTGTTAAGATAAGATAAATAAGATAAATATTCTTTATTTGCACACCAACAATAGATAAATACAATTTATAACATGAATGAGAAGGGTACAATAGGCGGTCTTATCACTAAAAGTTACTTTTGTCATTTTTCTTTTAAGAAACTGTAAAAAAAATTCAAAACCAACTAAAACTGAACTTGCTTCTTTACTGCAAAGAACTGAACACTTTCCCTTCTTTTATTTAATATCGTATAAAGTTTTTCTTCATTATGATCGAAAGCTTTTTATTTTTAGTTTTCGAAAGCTTTTAAAGTAAACATGATTTGATTAAAAATTTACCGCAAAGTTTTTTTCGATAAATAAAAGTCTATCCTAAAGGTAGTCCACCTTACAGTGTCGCGTCTTGATAATTTGATATGATTCTTTCATATAAACAAATGTACTTTTGAAGTTTCAAAATATATTTGCTTTCCCAAAAAAGCAATAAATATTTGTCTTTTATAGGTGGTATTTGTGTCGAATGTTGATCAGGATGAAATTGATATAATACTTTTTAACAGTTCATTTGGTAATAGGTAAAATATACGTCATGATGATTAAGAAAATACTAGAAAGAAAATACGACATCGTAAAGAATCGTCCAGAATATTTATAAACATTGTTCGGTAAGCTACACTATATCACTTATTTTGTCATTACCTAACACACTATAAATGTATTTCTATTTATCTCTTTTTACTCCTTTTAATAAATATGCAAGGCAAATGCAAGGCTCTTGCATACGACTAGTAGGAAAGTATATAAATGATTCGTTGGGTAACTACACACAACAAGTGAAATAATAATATAAGTGAAATAAGTCACAAATAAAAGGTAAGATTGTGTGGAGGCGTGGCCGAGGCCTCGTAGCTAAGCACGGTGCACAAGTTAATTGCGAAGCCCGCAACCATGACTCATGTAGATTTATCTTGTCACATGTTGCTTGCTGCAGAGCGGAGGTCCACTATTCACGATTATCTACAGATGCAGCGTGAGTTCGTATTTATGACAGTTTCACGTCTCACGACGGATGAACTAATGAGATTAATTTATAATTAAGATTAAGTGGGAACTTGTTATTTGATTCGTAGAAACTTTTTGTCAGCATCTGACTATAAAACATTATACGTATAAAAAATTATATTTTAGCTGTAAATTATCTAAAAAGGAAATAAATAAAAACAGGTCGATAGCTACGAGTATTTGGAAACGCAAACGCAGCTGACTAAACCATTATACTCATCATCGTCATCGTCTCAGCCGATGAACGTAGACCTCCCCCAAAGGATTGCCACAACCAACGACCGGTCCTGCGCTGCCCTCATCTAATGTGTTCCCGCAGCCGTGGGTCCACTGTGTGGGAGGCGCAGGCGAGTGCAGCGTGGGTAGGCCACGCTGCACTTTCCGGTACCCGGTCGCCACAATCAATCAGATAAAAAAAGTTTCATCGAAATCGGTACAGTTGTTTTCGCGTGGCATGATGCTCGCACCAACAAACAGACAAGCAGACGGACAACAATTCTAAAAAAGGTTGATTTGGAGTCAGGGACACCTAAAAACCTCGTCATCTTTTTTTTTTGGAAATATCTTCAATGTACAGACACACTTCTGTTACAGTTTTAAATTTAGACATCGTATCGATCGCCAAAATTTTGCATAAACAGAAATATTGTAATTGGAATCAAATTTTTGTATTTGAACATTCAGAAACGGAGAACTACAATTAAACAGAAGTGAACTAAAAAAGTTGGCCGTCACGGGACGCCCGGCAGATGTAAATCTTCTATACGGCACTTCTTATTTAGAACTTCCGTCAATTTAAATTTCAAACTTCCGTCACACAAAAAGGTTGCGGATCAGAATTTTAAAACCCCTTCCATGAGAAGTTTCACTTGAAAAATAATGGTAATTGAACAAACATACAGCCGTGCATTTCTCTTTTTTGTTACCCAGGTTAGGTAAGGTCTCTCGGACCTATGTTTAAATAAGATGGGAATTTCTCATCAGATATGCAGGGTTCCTCGTGATGAATTGTGAGATACGAATATTTTGTATGTACAGTACATACATGTGATACCGTAGAGCTCGCGATACCCGGGTTACAGCCGAGGTCGCTCCGTTGACCTTGCTGATAGTAAATTATTCAAAATAATACATAACTTGTACCAACTTTAGAAGCTCCTTGCCTAAATTTACATGAATGTTAAACAAAAGGGTATCTAAATACGCATTCGGTTTTTGTTGTTATTGTAGAATGGACATATACACTATTATAAAACTGTAACATAATTGTGTCTGTTATATTGAAGATATTTATAAAACAAAGATCTCGATCAAATCAATCAAATCAATCACTACGGATAATCCGATTCCGTGTTCGAAATTAGCTGTTGCATCTCAAAATAGATATAGCGTGTAATAATAGATATAAAGTGTGTTAAAATGTATGACAAACTTCCAGACGTATTCAAACATAATAAAACACTACTTAGAAATATATTCAAATGCTGGTTGGCCGAGAAATGTTAGGTTTTGAATTAATTATTATGTGATTTATTTATAATTGTGACTAATTTTAGTTTAAATGTCATAAATTGTGATATATTACTATCTACTTTATGACTAATTTGACTTGAATTTAATTAATGACTACATTGTGTTGTATCAACATTGGTTCAGTCGTTTTTGCGTGATGCTCGAAGAAACAAACAGACGGACACAATTTTTAAAAACCGGCCAAGAGGAAGAGCATTTCGGACCCGGCTATGATAGGATTCCGTAGCCATTGCATAAGTAGAATAAGAAACAACTAGTAATGTCCACTCTCTTACCTAAAAGAAAATTGGGAACCTAACGATTTAGTTTCTATGGGAGTTTTTTCCATTAGACAAGACCTATCCAACGACTGCTCGATTTAAAAAAAAATTTTTGTTCGTTGTACTAAATATCTGTTTTTGGGTTACTGTTATCTGTCTTCATGCCAAATATCGATTTAATAGGGGCATAAATGAGAGAGTTATTGAGGCGGGGCATACAGACAGACAGACAGAATGGACGAAAGTATAAGGGTTCCTTGTTTGACTATGGAACCCTAAAAAGGTTGATTCGGAGTCAGGGACGTCTAAAAATGTAAAAACCATATCGCAATCTTTTTCTTGTAAATATCTTCAATGTGTAGTTTTATAATGTTATAGATTAATTATGACTAATTTCAATGTTTGATTAATGAAAATGGTGACATTATAATTGGAATTAATTTGTAACTAGTGACTATTCGGAAAAAAATGTGGCAAATCGGTCCAACCGTTGTAAAGTGATGCGCTTACCTTCGATAAGCATTTAATTTTTTAGGGTTCCGTACACAAAGGGTGAAAACGGGACCCTATTCATAAGCCTACGGTGTCCGTCCGTCCATCCATCCTAGCTTCCGAGGGCTGTATCTTCTGAACCGTAGTAGGTAGCCAGTTGAAATTGGATTTGATTGATGACAAATAATTTAAAATAAAAGGTAAAAAATTAAAAGGGTCTAGATGCAAGAAACTAGTTTTTATCTACGTTTTTCTTCTCACTTAACAAATAAAATAAAAAACCGGCCAAGTGCGTATTGGGCCACGCGCAGGGTAGGCTTCCGTAGTTGCCTGACACAATATACGGACTTAGAAGGGGGCTTTTCGTTTTATACTACGGTTTAACAGATAATAAAGTCTAAAAAATACATTTTACAAGTTGGTCGACTATATCTCGTTAACTTGTAAAGCTTACTTAGCGGTGATAGTTTCCCTTTGAAATTAATTAAATACACTACTGCCGTGAATTTTTTCACGTATCCAGAAACAACCGTTTAGACACTTACTCTAATAACATTTTTCACTTTAAAGCTTAATATTTCGCTACCAGATGCCTAAATCGAAAAATGATTTTCGCACACCCATAATATTTTTAAAAGACCTATCCAATGATATACCACACCATGGGATACACGAGAAAAAAAAATCATCCCTTTCTTCGTTTAGGGGAGAGTACCCTAAAAAAATATTTTTCAAGATTTTATTCTACCACTTTGTCGGTGTAATAAATATTTATACCCATGTCAAATTACAGCTTTTTATTACTAAGCTTCTCTGAGCTAAGCCGCGGACAGACGGACAGACGGACAGATGGAAACCTCGGTGCGCGAGTAGCCCGACTCGCACTTGGCCTGTTTAAATGTTTACCTATTCCGATTTATTATTTCGATGAAATAATATATTCTGCTTTGATATTAGGAAGTACTGACACCGTAGTCAAAATTATTATATTTACGTTCTGAACATTTAATATCGTACCCCAAACGTAATACGAATGTGAGATTAAACTTTTTAACAATTTACTCAATTTTCAATTAAATGCATATTATTTTATTGATGCAGTGTAATTAATTAATTATAGTTCATCATATACTTGTTACCTATTTAAACAACTTAAATACGCATCAATAATCCGTACTTTGGGTCTTAATCGAACATAATAACAGAGTAGAGAGCATTTCAGTAAGCCTGCTTTACAATTTGTTCATAACTTCATTATTTTAGAGCCGCAAACGTTATGGAATCCCTGACCATTGCCAAAAGATAAATACATTGCAACCGTTTAGTTTCCGTTTTGGCAATTTCTAGTATTAATGTCATGCGGTACGGGTAAACATAGACCAAACAAAATCCAGACCAATTATATTAATTCCAGCGCTTTAGCAGTACCCAAAATAACTGCGAGTCGATACGGCATCAAAGCCAACTCGGAAATTAAATCTATTCATCGCCGACGTTTTGATTTATTCGCATTGCCTCACTAACCCGCCTCTATTTATTTATTTCCTTCCTATAAATATGACTGTACCTTTCAATTTGCATACTAATGCTATTTATTATATTGTTTTTAAATAAGTTTCTTTAGTAACCTTATTTTTTTATGTGTTTAAATTATATCGTTTACCTTAATATTAAAGTTCACTCAAGTTTCAAATTGATCATCATCAAACGAATTTATTTTGTAAAGTAACATTCAAAGCGAGATGTTTAGCCCAAAATCAATGGGAAAACAGAATACAGTAAAGCAATTTTGCTTTGTGCTCTTCCTGGGGGAATTAAGCAAGATGCTTTGGGAATGCCTGGCGCAGAAATCATAATGCACAGTTGAAATCACAAAGCCCACTTCAGCTGAACGAAGTTTCGTGAAATTATTCAAGGCGTGATAAAACCTTTCTTTGCATTGACGCGAAATTTTGCTAAGAGATCAACATTATTAAGGTTATGAGGTCACAGTAAAAGATGTGATTATTATGGAAAAATATTTAATTTTGTACATATTTACATGGATAACGTAATGTAAATAAAATTTTACTAGATAAATAAACGCTTTTCAAAGGATAAACATAGAGTAAACTAAGTTATTGTTAAACAAACAATCGATTGATTGATGGGCTAAGGTACTGTGACTCATGACTTTTAGTATTCTTAAACGTACATCATTTCACATTGGATGTTTTGGATAGCTACGGTAACATATTTAATTATACTTTAATAATTTCGATGATAACTTATGTTACGTTATGTTACTATTCACACGGTCGTGATGCGGCTACAATGTAATTTCACTGAAAATGTGACTATAACCAACTCATCGTAGCGCGGGACCACACTAGTTTTATTCATTATCATATACACGTTTACATAATAATCTACTTTACACTATTAAATTGTACAGAGTAAAAAAGGATTTTCAACTACAGTCCGTGATTTGCAAATCCTATAATTAGATAGATGATAAATTTTATATGTACATGATTACCGACTTACAGACTATACAAGTTTGCTGATGTACATCATCTAAGGAGCACTGTCCAAAGAGCGAAAACAAGGGTGTAAAGGAAGTCAGTGTAGTTAGGTTGAGCGTCGCTGGAGAGCGCGCTGGCATGGCACTCGGCCTCGTCCGCGCGGAGCTGCAGGAGGGGCACGCGGCGGCCGAGCTGGTCCTTGCAGGTGGCGGCACGCACCGCGCGCCGCAGCTCCGTGCCCGCCTCGTTCTCCTGCAACCAGCGCCGCAGCCACGCCCCCAGCCAGCCCAGGTCGCACTCGCATCGCAGCGGGTTACCCGTCAGAATCAAACCACCTAAAACAAGTTGTCAATATTAAATACTTGTCGACACAATGTCCAACATAACGATATTGATTTTCCGACACTCTCCCGTAATTACTGTTTGATAGTTTCGGATATCTAAACGAATATAGGCGAATACTCGCATCCATATCCATAATACCTATACCTACACAGGAGAAACTGCCGAGTCGTGTTTATTTTCCTGTTATCCTTATCCAAAATTTGAGTGGGACATTAACGATTAAAACTCGTTACGGGAAGTTATTAACTAAATTAAAGTTAAAGTGAGAGTCGCCATAAATTTTAACAAAACACTGGCTATAGGCCGCGGTTGAGCCCCGGCGGATATTAATGTTTAATACATTTATGCTCGGATCCATCATGTCATAGCGTGATTAAAGCACTTCCTACCAAACCTTATAAAATATTAATATTTAAATACACTTCCGAAATTGTAGTCCATGGAAGTACTTGTGTCTGTAAACTTAGATATTATTTTATCTGTTAAGTTTGGGTAGTTTACCTGATAGCAATTTTGTCGCGACGTGACTCCAACTTGTGAAATTTGGATAGAAGATGGCAGGATTAAGTGATGTGAGTTGATTACAACTTATGTCGACTCCTAGCTGCGGGACTTGTCCGAGGTGCTTCATAAACGCCGTCGGTAGTTTCGTCAAGGACGTCTTAGTAATTCTGATAAATATCTCCTGGCTTTGGGCGAATGGCTCGAACGCTTCATCTGATATCCGACGCAAACTTGCCCCTCTTATTTCTAAGTAGCGAATATTCCTTGCATCTATTCCATGCAGTTGGTTATCCATAACATCGTCCGTCCAGTGTATAACTAGTTTGTACAGAGACGGGAGGGAGGAAGTGATGTTGGATATCCGGAATGTAGAGTGGTTGATAGTGGACCACGACTGTAGATGTAGGGATCGCAAGGATGTCAAGGGACGGAAGGAATCTTGGTCAACTATGTCTAAATATTTGAGCCCATTTAAATTTAATTGAGATAAATTACTTAACCATTTGAAACTATTTGGCGTTATTCTTACTATGGGGTTGTAAGAAATGTCGAGAACGTTCAAATTGTTTAAATGAAACCACATCTTTGGCACTAAAGAGGTAAGACGATTATTACTAAGGTCTAAGTGGCGAAGATTCACTAGCCGTTTAACATCAGTCTCCTTAAAACTGTTAATATAATTTGAAGTCAAATTGAGACTCGTTAAGTTTGTCAAAGGTAGATAAGGCACTGACTTTAAACTTACATTTGCAAGATTCAAATGCCTCAAGTTAGGAAGGTTGTGAAACAGCTCCTTAAAGTTTGCCTTCACCGAGTTAAAACTAAGGTCCAGCTGGCGCAGTCCTACGAGACTCGAAAATGTGTTGTCTGAGAGCACCGTCAGCAAATTGTGACCCAAATTAAGACTCAGCAAGAACTGTGTGTTGCGGAATATGCTATTGTCTAAATACTCTATGTGATTGTGTGACATGTCGAGGTACCTGAGAGTGAAGCCGACCTGAGAGAGCGCCGTGAGCGGGAACAGTGAGATCTCGTTGTAACTCAAGTCTAAGTGCTCTATTATAGTGTTCTTAAAAACATCTCTAGGAAGAAGTCTTAAGTTATTGTGGTCCATTTTTAGATATCTTAATTTATTCAAATTATAAAATTGTTCTACGGCTAATTGAGTTATTTCATTAAAAGAAAGGTCTAATATTTGCAAAGAAATTAAATTAATGAAAGCTTTTCTTTTTATTGTGTTCAAGCTGTTTTTATGAAGGTCTAATATTTCCAAATGAATAGACTCTCCAAAAGCTTCGTTAGAAATATGAAGAAGTTTATTATGTGATAAAATAATGTGTCGTATGTAAGGTTCAGTAGCAATGAAAAATTCGTTTGGCACTTCTTGCATTTCGTTATATGAACCATCAAAAATATTGATTGAAATTCTCGAATCGCTGTCTATAAAACGGATATGATTTCTGCTAACGTTTAGAGTAAACGTGACATCTTCATGAGAAATGTTGTGGAACGAATTGAGTGTCAGATATGTGAGATTATTTCCCTGGAGCTCCAATATTTCTAGTTTCGGTAAATTAGTAAATGCTTCCGCTTCCATCGAATCGATTACGTTACCCGCGAGAGATAAATATCTCAAGTTGGGCAAGTTTGTGAAACTGTACTTAGTCAAGTTGTTGATTCGGTTGTACGATAAGTCCAAATTTCTTAAGTCTGGCATATTTGTAAAAGTTTTGCTGTGTATTGAACTGATAAAATTGTACGCCACTCTCAGGTCACTGAGAGACGCCGAAACATTTTGGTGATCTACGACGATATCTACGATTCTATTGTAGTCTACATTCAAATATTTTAAATATGGAAAAGATGCGATTTCAGATAACTTGAGAATATAAAAATCATTATTATCAAAAGAAAGCCACCCGAGATTCTCTAATCCCTCGTCTACTTCAAATGGGAAATAACCACTGAAGAGTGTAGAAGACGATTCTAAAACGTGCAAGGAACCGGTTACGTTGGAAAAAGATTGTGGATGTACGTAATACAAATCGTTAAAGCTCAAATTAATCTCCTTTACTGGCATACTTGCTGGAAAAACGTTCTTATAAATCTGTGAAATCCTGTTACCTCTCAAGTTGATAGTCCCCAGGGAAGTGGACCAGTCAAGGAATTCGTTAGGTAACAAATTAGATATCCTGTTGTAGCTTAAGTCGAGATAACGAATAGAACCGGGTTCGAGCGTTTGAAGTGCAGAGGGTATTGAAGTTAAAAAGTTTCCAGCGAGGGAAAGCGTCTGAATCCGGGTCGGGAGTGCAGGCGATTCCTCCAACTGGTTGTAAGCTAAAGATAAATGGCGGAGTCGCGCAACCTGAGCCAGGCTGTCCGGCAGCTGCGACAATTTGTTGTGTTCCACTTCCAAATGCTCCAAAGAATTCTTTAGGGATAGAAACACATCGCGATAGATATAATTCAGTTTGTTATATGATACAGACAACCTCTCCACCCTATTATTCACATACACTAGCTTCGGTATAATTGTTAGTTCATTAAAATCTAAAATAATTTGTCTAATTTGGACTTCCCTTAGTAGAAGAATCTCCGTGCTATCATTAACTCTATTATTACTTAAATCTAACTTTTCTAATTTTTTCGTTTTATCTTTAGTACAACTAGAATTTTTATCAAATTTAACAAAATTATGTCGCAAATGTACAGATTGTAGCCTAGGGAGATTGACTATTAAATCACAGGATATGTCGTACAAGAAATTATTTGATAATTTGAGGATGGTCAGGGAAGGTGGTAAAGAGTCGGGACTGATGGTGCGTAAATGATTTCCCTCCAGATCCAGTTGCAGCAGGTGGTTTAAACTCGTTAACGCTTGTGATTTCAGATGCGTCACTTGGTTATTGCTCAATGATAAACTGGTCAAAGTTTCTTCCAAATGGTGCCATTTGACATCCGACCCCACCTGCGCCACATTATTGCTAAAACAAACGTTTCACGTTAGTCGTTATTCATAAAATCCGCGAATTAATTAACTTTGATCGAATTTGTATTCAAAACTTTGTGCTTACTTCTGCAAATTTAACCAGTTTAAAACTTTTAAGTCTCTCAAGCCTTGTTGCGGTATCTCAGTGAATTCGTTGTAACCGAGGTCTAAGGAGGCCAGTGTGGCTGCCATGGAACTGAAAATAAATTGCTCTTTAAGAAAAAATCTTATAGATACCCATTTTTTAAATACAAAATTACTAAGGGTATGATATTAGATTATATTTATATGTGTACCTCAAAGCATGTTGTTCGATGTAATGCAATTTGTTAGCTACTAATACTAAAGTTTGCAGTCGTAATCCATCTAACGCACTCTCCGAGATCACTTCAAGATTCGACATGCTTATATCCAGGTGCTGCAGCTCTATTCGTGGCCATTCTGAAAAGAACATATTGCTTTAAAACATTCGTTTAATAAAAACAGTGTAATTAAAATGAAACAAAGTTTAAATTCAGTATTCCACTGTCAGTAGCTTTGTCTGCAGCGGAACGGAAATAATTAGAAGTTAGTCTGACATTCCGGCAGTCATGTACGTTTGTACGAAGAACGCTGTGATACAACTTAATTATAAGTAGGCATCCTATATCCAAAGGCGCTATAGCAAAGATCTTAGCATTCACCGGGTCTGAGAATGTATTATATTACGATCATGCAATCAGTTACAGTTAACTAAACAATTATTACTGTAACTATTCACAGTAACGATTTATAGTTTAGAACACAAATAGGAACGTAACTTACGTTCGTGTTTTGACATCAATATGATGACCTACAACGTGTTAATGAATAAACGCAAAACTAGAAAGTAGTTTGTTTAGAATCGAGAGCAGATTCAAATTACCGTGGTTTCAACATAGGATTTTTTTTCTAAATATTAAATAATTTGTTTGTAAGATTTAAAATTTACTGATCTCGATTTCAACCCACCGCACTGGCACAGTCACCCTACATACTACCAAAACAAGATTCATAAAAACGTACCCATGAGCACGTTAATTTATTGCTGAAATGATAACAAATAATTTTTGCGTGAAAACTTAAAATTTGAATAACTTTAAATTCTTATTACCAAAATAATGAATTTATTATTTCAATCTAATTATTTTGTTATAAATTAGTGCGGGTGTATGAGGTTTTGCGAGTATTCATTAACACGTTGTATATGCTTTAATTTCGAGGCGTGCATTGCTTCCACTGTCCATAAAGTGGCGACTGTCTCATAACCTGTCATATTGGACGGAGTTTTGGCACTACTAGTCAAATGTGAAAATTCTGAATATATTGAGCATTACTATGCTATCATATGAAAACGAGTCACTTGAAAATCTCATATATGAGCTGTTGTAACATATCTTGTAAGCCCAGAAGTTAACACGATTATTCTAAGACTTTGATCTTAAAGTACTCCGATGTGATCATAATACAAGTAAAGTACTACACTAAATTTATTAAAGTATTCTTAATACATTCCTGTTTACGATTCCATATTTATGGAACTACCTACACATCAACAACCCACACAAGTTCAAGTGGGATGTCAATCGAACACATTAGGTAAGTTATTTACAAGACTCATGACAATTCCACTAACATAATAAATTAGGAAGTGTGTTTACTTAAACAATTCCTGTAATTCAATGAAATTATGGCAGTTTGATCGATTTTGGACGAACTAGGTATGTATAGGTTATCTGTTTATCTATCACGATCAAATACACTCGAGCGCAATGAATACGGGTCACCAACAAATTAAACCTTAATATCTCGGAAACTAAGAATGATATCTTATTCAAATTAAAAGTATATTATAGAAAATTTAATACTTACTACTTAAATAAATAAAATTTCTGGTTGCTGTATAGTAATGCTAATAAAAAGGCTATAAACTAAATAAATAATATTTTGAAAAATTAATTTTTAGAATTCAAAATTATTAATGTAGTAATTGTATCACTTAAACACACTAAAATGTGGGGATATGTTATATCTGTGACAAAAAATAGTTATTTTCAATTTTTGTTCTGCGATAGAATTGACGCATATTTTATATTTGTGTTATTAATTTAATTTAAGAAGTTTTAAATAGTCTATAAAATACTTTTTATTTGAATACGCTACGAGTCATTATTAGTTTCCGAGATATTAAGGTATGTTGGTGACCCGGATTCATTGCTTTCGAGTTTATTTCGATCACTCTGAGGCCTGGGTCAACACTACGTTCAATTGAACTTCCAAACTATTGCAAACAATTCCGTTTTTGAACCTAGTTGTTTCAAAATAAAAATGGTGCGAGTTAGGCTACTCGCACACCAAGCGAGGGTTCCGTACCACACATCACATTAACTTACAAAAAGTTTTGTTTTCTCCGGGACTTTTAGCGCGAAACCGACATACAATTGGCCGGTTTTTATTATTTGTTGTGATACTGTAGAGTTTTCTCTATAATCACACCAAGTTTGACGCTTGTATGTATTACCGTTTTTACGATAGAGCGAAAAGAAAAAATATTGACTTTTTGACATTTATATTATTTGTCAGCAAATCCGCCATAATAACGCACATTCCGCAAAAATTTCAACTGTCTAGCTATTACAGCCCTAAATAGGTAGGACGGAAAACGTAGGCTTAGTTAAGGGTCCCGTTTTCACCCTTTGGGTACGGAACCCTAAAAAGGAAAAACGAGAATGATTACCTAGCTACTGTACTTATATTTTAGAGAAAAAAAAAATGTATTCTAAAAATTTCAAGAATGATTCTGAGTAGAATTTATGATTATACTAACTTTGAATTTCGTGAAAATCAATCGCCTTGGTTTTGTAACGTAACCTTATAAAATCTCTAGCCGTGTCGCTAAACAAACATGTAAAATTAAAGAAATTATACTGTTTATGTCTTTATTTAATCAACTTAAAAGATATCAGAATTGCAATTGAATACTTCGTTTCAAATAAGGACGAAATGATTTTCCGATTCTTATACATATAGTTTTCTGGCCAATTCTGATTTGCAAATATAATTTATTTACCAGAAAGAATGAATGAATGAATGAAATATACTTTGTTTACACCAAAAGCAAAATATAATACACAATAGGAAACAAAACTGATTATGGTACAAATAAGGCTGTCTTATCGCTAATAAGCGATTTCTTCCAGACAACCTTAGGGTAGAGGAAATATAACAAAGAACGGGTCGGTGTTACCGTAAAACAATAATAGTAATAATGTGAAGGAAGTGAAAGATATACTATCCAACATATCTTGGACGTTATTAAAGCTGCTCTAAGAATAAGTGAGAGGAAGTGTTTCAAATCTCTGTTTCTGTAATTCAAAATGGCCTTAAATTTTGTTGCTTTTTGAAATGGAGATTAGTCATAAGTAACGCGACCTATACAGGGTGTAAGTTTAGACAGTTGCATTACTTTAAAGGGTGATTTTATTTATAATACTCGACCATGGTGAACAACTTTCCCCAGGGAACCTATAGGTAATTAGATAACGAATTTTTGACTTGCCATTCTACTATAGATGTAATCAGCTGATTAAGAGAAAATGAGGTCTGTAATAAATTTGAAGAATTGGTTTTTAACAGATCTATTGCGTTCCCGAGCAACCGAGCGACCAGTGCGAAATTGAAAACTACAGTTCGGAATGATTTTACCTGTACAAGGTATTACAAAAATATACATAAACATTTAAACGACCTTTGTAGTAGGAAACAGGGGAATATGAAATCGTGATTTCTTCCATTCTATACATTATACAAGGTGATACAAAAGTAAAAATAAATATTTAAAACTTTTAAGACCATCACACTGAACAACTTTCACTATGGGACCAATATAGAAATCGCGAAAAAAAATCGGATGTTCCATACTAAACTACAAATCTACCCGAGCTAAATGTATGAGACAACTGTTTTTTTTTCGCTAATTCGATGTTGGTCCCATAGTGAAAGTTGTTCAGTTTGATGGTCTTAAAAGGTTTAAATATTTATTTTTACTTTTGTATCACCTTGTATAATGTATAGAATGGAAGAAATCACGATTTCGTATTCCCCTGTTTCACTACTCCAAAGCTCGTCGATTTTAATAGTTCTTTCAAGAATAATATGAGATAGACTTTGGCTATATCTGTGTGTTTGCTGGATGTCTGAACACAACGGTAAAATTGAGCAATTTTTCGTCATTAGAAGGCTCCTAAGTTCTTATACTTAGTACCTTGTGGGAAAAAAAAACATTGGGAAATGGCAGAGGTAGGTAACATAGATTTTATGGTAAAAAATATTTGCTCTAGTGTCAATATCCAGGGAGGAAACAGGGGAATACGTTTATATTGACTTAACGGATCCCGCCTTTCCTCTTAAAGGTTGAAATTATTGAATTGAATTAAAAGTTGAAATAATTTTTGCCGGTTTCCCTTTAATATATTGCGACTGTCTACGCTGCAATTTATTTGGCTATGAGTGGTCGCGACGTATACCTGGGAACCTGTGCAGCGGCACAGCGATGCAGGACATGTGGGCGGCGCGGCAGGAGCATAGCGGGCTGCCCGCGCAGGGCTCCACGCGCTCCGGCGCGAGCGCACCCACCAGCAGGCACGCCACCAGCGCCGCCCGGCACAGCGCCCACCGCGCCCAGCCATCGCCCAACACCATCACTGCAAACAGATTATAATGCTTATAACGGTCTAGTCCACGGAGGAAAGAAAAAGCGGAGGTGTCGCAAGGAAATTACATTAGGTCATAACGTCACAGAGGGCGTGGCCTATGATGCTCAGTTCGAAGCGGACCGCTATTATTTTTACTGAGAGGGGTTTTGTCAACAAAATACATCTAAATAGAAGAAGTGCGCAAATCCTGGATTTGGTTTTAGGGGCGGAACCAGCGCACCCGTCTTGTCACCCGTCCCTGCATTTTGACGACACGTACTTCGATAGAAATATTGCTTTACGACACCTCCGCTCTTTTCTGCCCTCCATGGTCCAGTCATTATTTTTAAAGGGGTGGTCTAGACAATAAACACCATAACGTCGAGCACTTTTGCTTTTTAGGGTTCCGTAGTCAACAAGGAACCCTTATAGTTTCGCCATGTCCGCGGCTTAGCTCAGAGACGCTTAGTACTGAAAAGCTGTAATTCGATATGGGTATACATATTCCTTACACCGACAAAGTGTTAAAATAAACCCTCAAAAAATATTTTTTTAGGGTACCTCCCCTACACGAAAAGTGGGGATGACATTTTTTTTTTCTCGTCTATCCCATGGCGTGGGGTATCGTTGGATAGGTCTTTTAAAAATATTGCAGGTGTGGAAAAACCATTTTTAGATTTAGGGATCCGTTAGCGAAATATTAAGCTTTAAAGTAATTTTTTTTGTTAGAGTTAAGTGTCCCCCCTCCCCCCACCCCTGCCTGCAAAACGGTTGTTTCTAGATACGTAAAAAAATTCACGGCAGTAGTGTAGGGCAGTATAACGAATATTAAAGGAAAATTATCACGGTTAAGTAAGCTTTACAAGTTAGCGAGTAATAGTCGACCAACTTGTAAAATTTACTTTTTAGACTTTATTAGCCTTTATTAGACTTTATTATTATTATAAAATAAAAAGCCCCCTTCTAAGTCCGTGTATTATAACGGGCAACTACGGAACCCTACCCTGCACGTGGCATGACACGCACTTGGCCGGTTTTTTAACCTAAACATTGGCAAAATTATCAAGAGCCATATTTAAAGATTAGAATAGAATAGACAGCACTGGATCTAAGATTTTTCCGAGCCGGGGAAAAACTTGACTTTGGCGCCCCTCCCCTCCAAGCAAACGCGCGTTGCAATACAAACTAAAAACCAGGCGTGAGCAAAGTGAACTCGAGATTTTAATGCGATATGATTATGAGCTAGTAGAAATATGATCTAAAACTTGAAACGACTTCTGCATTACCACAGTCTTAATACAATAAAAAACCAGGAGCCAGCGAAACGACCTCGAGATTTTACTGTAATTAATGAGATCACCTCAATACGCTAGGAGTGAACGAAGCGAGATCGAGATTTTTCTGCATTACTCGTATTTTCAAGACGTTTAGTAATGTTTTTCAAATACATGATTGGCACCCTCTTAATCTGACGCTCGGAGCGTTGGCCGCGTGGGCCCCTTCCCCCCTATATTCGGGGCTGAGAATAGAATAGTAAATAATATGAATGACTCTAATAAAGAAAACAAGTCAAATAAAACAGTGATTTTAAGAACCAACATTACAAACAAATATTACGAACAACAAACACAACTTGTGACATTTCACCACCAATGTTACCGATGTTGTGAATATTACCATGAATTGAGCGCCGCCGTATTACAGAACGTATCACTCTGACAATTGAGCTAAACGTTAATCCGCCGTAATACAAAACGGCTAGCCATTATGTACTGCGGCGAATTCTGCAATTTGGCTGCGACATAGATATAGATCCGAATCCCAATCGCAGCGGCAAATCTGGTGTGGTATTCCCATAGTCTATTTCGACTATAACTATTTAATTAAAAGCAAACAGGTACACGTATAAATATTACACACAGAGTACACATACAAATATTGGTATAAATGCGGTACAAACACCGTAGTATAAAAAAGCTTTTAATTTTACAGATGACCGTATGTATCCCTGTAAGGAGCAAAGTATACAGGGTCCTTCTTAACTTTTCGCAATTTCAATGTAGGTTTCAAATAGAAAGTTGTACAGTTTGATAGTCTGATCATCTCCTTAAATAACCGTTAGCATATTAAGAAGGACCCTGTATACATGTATTGTTCTACATTCAAATACATAGACACAATTATTCTCAAAAACATATCAATTTATATTCATGAATGAACTTACTTTGATAAAATTACTGGAGTATTCAATAACCAGCATTGCGTAAACTTAATATCGGTGATATTGAGAATCGTAAGCAATACAAAATAGTTTTCGGTACGATATTCGCATCTATTTGAAATTATAAATAGGTAGAGCGGAGCGAGCTCGAAATTTTTTGCATATCGATTCGGTTTGTGGTCAGACATCTCTTGGTAAATCCATGCAAAAATAGAAACTTAGAGCGAGCGAAGAACTTTTCTCCTTTTCTCGTTAGAGCTAGAGCTTTTTACGAATATAACATGTGCAAAGTAACCTAAGTAAAAGCTATGGATCGTGCGCAGCAAGCTCGAAATATTTATTTAGGATTATGTGTAGGCACAGTAATTAAAACAAAAACCTAGAGCGAGCGAAGCGAGCCCGACCTTTTTCTGCTCTGGGGGCCTAGACAAAGTGTCTTTCGATTAGCGTTAACGACAGTAGAAAACTAAAAAAACGTATGGGACTGTAGAAAAGAACGAAAACGAATAGAAAAGGCCTAGACAACATGTAGTTTTTGACAGTTGCTTTCGACAGTGAGCGTTTCGTTTTGAACGCTTCTTGTCGATCAACAATACCTTGTAGATAACGCTAGAAAATGGCGGGCGGAAAATTTGACAGCAATTTAAAATTTTCAAATTCTTTTGAAAATCGAACACGATCCCGCATATAAAAAAAAGAAAAAAGAGTGAATGATTGAGTGAACTGAACGCTAATCATAGAGCAGATTTCGCTTTTTTTCTCTAATAAGCGATCGTCAATAATTTATGACATTGTCTAGCATTCTGTCAATTTTCATTCGTCGATAACGACCAACATCGAAATCGGGAAAAAAAAATCAGACTTCCCATACTTTTGACTCGAGTACGTTTGCAGTTTTGTATGGAAGGGCACTTTTTTTTTTTCGTGATTTCGAAGTTGGTTCCTTAAAGAACGTTGTTCAGTTTGACGGTCTGATCATCCCCTTTAAAAGTGTCAGCATATTAAGAAGGACTCTTTGTAGTTGAAATGAGAACAGGAGCATGTTATGCTATGCAAAATTGAAAAAAATCGAGTCTTCGTCTTCTTATCGTGTAGGCAGCGAGCCCTGGTGTCAGAGTTTATTCAGACCCCTTACGGCCTCTGACGTGGTTTTTATGTAACGACTACTACCACGAGAGATAGTAGCCGGGACCAACGGCTAACGTTGCACGGAATCATCTTTCTTTTTAGACACATTGGTGATTCGGCCTGCAATGTCCTAACCAATTGGGGAAAAACGTACAAAGTGACGTATCACTATGTGTCCCCCGTGAGAATCGAAACCATGACGAACATATCAAGAGCCCAATGCTCTTAACCACGGAGGCAGGAGAACCGTCATGTTGCGGCAAGTGTGTGGTACAGGCTAAGTAAGCATGCGCCATTTGGCATGTACGAATGTTACAAACAATCCAGTCTCAACGCCGCCTCTAGTACCTCAATGGTGGTGAGCGGGATTTTAATGTACTCTGTTATAAAATACAGAGCTAGAGTCTGTTTCGTTCTTAGGGTGCCGTCCCCAAAGGGTGCCAACGAGACCCTATTATTAAGTCTACGCCATCTGCCCATCCGTCCATCCTTCCTCCCTTTAAAGGGCTGTTTCTTTTTTAAAGAAGAGGTAAGAGATATAATCAGCCTATGTATTTTTCGCGACCTATACAGCTTTGCTCCCACATTGAGTATACAAATTGTGCCAACACGTCACGTCGTATGGAACGCTCTCGTTAGGCGTAACATAATTATGGAACTGGCTGCCAACAATATAACCTGTCTATTTGTATGAATTCATTCATATGCAGAGATTTTTACATTTGATTATGGTGATTGTAGGTATTGTACATACCTACATTACATGGGTGATTCTTCAGGGCGTTTAACGCCATAATTTATCTGGCCTTACATTTTATTTTTGTTTATAAGAACAGCGTTATAAAATTCTAAGTATGCCGTTTCTTATAAATGTTCAGCCAGATAAATTATGGCGTTTAAACGCACTGAAGATTCACCCACATTACAATTTGCAAAGATGAATGCCAAGATCCATGCAACATCGACTTATAATTTTGTTTTTTTAAAACCAAACCGTGTTACAAACTCAAAAGATTAAAGCGGCGGTCAGACAGATGCATATGCGGTAGCGAAGTGGGTGGTAGCTTTTCTGTGCGGAAAATGTAAGTTTAACATGACTGTGTCATACAAAACCGAACAATAAAAAATCCCGGCCCGCTACCGCGCCGCTCCCTGGAGTGGTGTTTTTGAAAGTCAAACTTTTAAATCAGCAGTATAAAATGCAATCACTATGGCGATCATGCATCATTCGATCTCCATGCATACATACATACATAAGCTCACGCCATTGTCACATGGGGGCAGGCAGAGACCACGGAACGCCACACGCTACGACTCTAACACACCTCTTTAGCCGCATTCACATTCATATATCTTTTCATGCACTTCCGTCGATTGAGGGTGCTACGCACTTGTCCTTTTCGGAAAAGATCATTGATTTCGATCGACATGCGAGATTCAAAAATAGCACTTCTGGACAATGTTTGACCGCAGCTTTTAGGTAAGTACTTAAGTATATGTTTCAAAGATCACGTAGGTAACACGGTTTGGTTTTGAACCTTCTTTAGTATTGGGTATATGTATGCTGCGTTTGCAGTTCTCAATAGTGACAGTTATTGGACATGAATTCCAAAGACTTCAAGCCAGCTTCAAGCTTAGCTTAGTTCTCGGAATGCTTTGGAACACATTTTATTGTAACTGACAATGCGAATTCTTAGCAACATTTTTAAGATCAAAAGATAACTTTCGATGCACAAAGAAAATTTCTTTGTGCTTCGATATTTATCTTCGAATTGTTTTTTTCTCAAAAACGAATGCACTGCACCACTGATTTTGATGATAATATAAATGAAGTCTGTATCTAGCGGGAAAATGCTCGAGCAGTTTTGATAATTAACTCAATAACATTGAAATAGCGTGTAAGAGATAAATGCCTGTGACGTGTGTTCGCGTTATCTCTTGCATGCTATTTTCAAATCTATTTCAATTGTCATTGAGTTCATTGTCAATCGATTAAAGGAAACTGCTCGAATATTTTAGTATATGGGCGTTAGTCCACCACGCGTACCCAAAGTGGATTGGTAGACTTCACATGCGTATTGGAATTTGTTGTTCAGCGTATGCAGGTTTCCTCACGATGTTTTTCTTCACCGTTTGAGAACAGTCGGTATTACGAACATAAGTTAGAAAAAATGATTGGTACATGACATGTCGTTTGTGCGGATTCGAACCCGGACCTCAAGATTGAGTTTTCGTACCTCTTCGCAACGCGCCACCGACGCTCAATATTTATTAAGCCTTGACCTACGCAGTAACACCAAAAATATAAATTTTTTAATACGTAAGATGAACATTGACTACACAAAAAGACAATCAATTCAAAGTATCAAAACGTCTTTCACATTATAACCATCATAATCCTATTAACGAATTAACAAATTGCTCCCTATAATAAGGGAATTAAATTAAGATAAACAAAAAACCCGACTGCATAAAAAACCTATTAACTGAAAAGAGAAAAACAAGCTCTATAATCAATAATCAGCTATAACAACTTTGTTTGAGCAAATATAATTTGATTGTGATTAGGTAGGTATCGCAAACGGGGACAAATAAATTTTTTGGTTGGTTATTGATTGGTTTGTCCCCGCCTGCAATACCTACCTAATAAGAATCAATCAAATCAGGGTTTTTTGTTTATCTTAATAATTTAGTTTATTTCATACTTTTTAGTCTTGTGTCGAAACGGTAACATAAAAGTACTATAATATTTATATATTTGGAATCGTCTGATTACTAGCTTTCATTTGATACCTATATTGTAATTTTAACAAAAAAAAAATTGTTTATATCCCCTCTCTTTTTTAATTCGTAGACGTTATCTTAAAATAATATACCCTATGTCACTCTCACGATTTTTACAAATCCAATGACAACTCAAACGTTAAAATCCATCAAGCCGTTTAGGCTGTAGGCCGTGCCAAAGAAATAGACATACAAACATACATACATACATACCTACTTACATACATACATACATACATACGCTCGAAAAACATAATCCTCCTTCTGGCGCAGTCGGGTAAAAAAAAAGGAATACTTTCGATCTGATAGCAACATTTTTGCGACCGTACCGCCGTCATCCTTCCAGCGTCTTTGAACATTTTTTTATAATGAATAACGCCTCATTCATCACTCATTATGTTCCTGTAATACGAGTTGGACTTTTTTTCATAAAATCGAAACAAACAAAATTACAGTGAAATTAATTACTAGCATACAGTATATTTTAACAAGATTTCGATTAAGTACTAAAACTATTTTAATTGATGTTTATTAAAAACAGATTTAAGCAATTATATTACCTATTTCACTTGAATATAATTATAGTATTCGCATTCTAAAATAGCAATAATGTTTCGACGCCTAGAATTAAAGCGCTACCCAGGTATCATCGAACAAAATGGCAAAGATAATTACTTGAGAGAGCGAAATTTAAGCCCTTTTAAGCAAGAATTAACCACTTTTAATTATTAATCTCTTCAATCTTTTCCAAAAGAAACTCGTTTACATAATTAACTGCTTTTCAAAATTGTAAAGGGGGATGAGAACATTTCATCTGAATGCGGCTTTATTCTTTATCTTACTTTTAACTTTTAATTAATATATAACGATGACGTCGAAAATTATAGACAGAATCTTGAGCGCAAGAAAGAAACGTCAAATAGTCAACAAACACTGAAGCCAGAAACTACTTGTAGTGATAGATAGGTATGATAATTTAATACTTATGAAAATAACCTACACATTGCAGTTTGCTTGCTCAGTTCTAAAAAAACCGGCGAAGTGCGAGTCGGGACTCGGGCAATTAGTGTTCCGTACTATCAGTTGTTTAAAATGGGTCTTTGATGACCACCACTATAAACTGACACTTACTTTAGTATGTGGTCACAAAGTCAACTGAAGATCATTTTACACTTGTGGCAGTTTTTTGGGCATAGAAAAAAAACGATCCAAGTTAGTGCCAGCCTGATAATGTTCCCACCATCTACAACTTATTTCTAATGTGCGTGATTTTTTAAAGATTTTACCTGGCTCTAGTTTTTGAAGTATCGGGGGGACAGCAGTTTTTCTGGGTTTACAGAAAAATTTTGTTTAACAAAATTTGCAAGGAAAAATTAAAAATATATTTTTAGACTCGATTTGATATAGTAGAAACAAAAATTTAGTTTTTCATCTCTTTCCGTCCCCTAAAACTGCCCTTCAATATAAAGATTAAGCTGTTTTGACTTTATTTATGTCATTGGACCGTTAATTGGTATAACTGTGCCAAGTTTCAGCTTCCCGTGTCTTACGGTCTCCGAGGAAAATGCCTGTAACAGACGGACGGACGGACAGACACCGAGATGATTCTATAAGTTTTCCGTTTTGCCCATTTTGGTACGGAACACTAAAAGGGCATCGCACTTTCGAGTTGTATGTATAAGCTCATCAAAATGTTACATTATATCATGATTCATGAGTCATGTAGAGCCATTATGCGTACTATACCTACCTATATACGTTTGTGTATGGTTTTCGTATTAATAATTAAAGATATTATCTTATCTTATCTTAACTATTATAAAACTGTAACAAAAGTGTGTCTGTACATTGAAAATATTTACATGAAAAAAATTACGATATGGTTTTTAGGTTTCCCGGACTCCGAAACAAACCTTTTTTAGAATTTTTGTCCGTCTGTTTGTTTGTATTCGTGTTTGTAACAGCATCACGCAAAAACTACTGAACCGATTTTGAAGAAACTTTTTTGTTTGATAGCTTACGACCTGACTCAAAATCTGGTATATAATTTGTTCGGACGAAGTCGCGGGTAAACTCTAGTAATATATATAACTGGGTGTGAGTAAAGGTATTGTCATTTTTTTAACAGTCGCGGCCAACTATTAAAGCTTTGTATAACTATAGTACTATAAAAAACAAACATGTTGTAATAAACACTTATGGCCTAGCTCGCATCGGAGCTGAAATATTTGACTCTAAAGGTTAATGAATAAGTAACCAAAGCCTTTAAGAATCAACTCATTTTCAATCAATCAATCGAAACATATTACCTACTCAGCAAAATATACCGTAAAGAAATACAGAAGATACAAAACAAGGCGGTCTTAGCGCTAAAAAGCGATTTCTCTACAACCTTAGAAGTTATTTGTACCTTAATAGCACAGCTCCGATGCAGCCTAGCAATGAATGAATGAAATATACTTTATTTACACCAAACATAAAATACATTGCACAGGAAACAAAAACTGCATAGGTAGCATGGCACCGTGATATAGCGCGATATGCGCACGAACGAACGAGATAAAAGACGTTATACAGCCGTGTCACGTGTAACATGCTACGGCTTCTGGTTATGGTACAAATAAGGCGGTCTTATCGCTAAAAAGCGATTTGTTCCAGACAACCTTAGGGTAGAGGAAATATAACAAAGAAATGAATGTGATGTTTTAATGTATTTTGAAAGGTCCTCTAAAAACCTATGTAAGTTTTGTTACTGGCCGGCCAACAACAAAAATGAGAATTTTTCTCCATACAACCTGTCTCATACCCATTAGAGTCAGTCAGCAGGGATATTATTGTAAAATCATAATAACAAAATGAAAGGTCAAGTAAAATGTCTCGTACGAAAAATTTGAATACTTAAAAAAATTTTTAGAAGAGAGTGTGTATAATTCATCAAGGTAATTTGATTTTAACGCACGAGCACTCAAAGGCATTTTGTTTGATAGGAAAGTTGTTGGGTTATTTACGGTTCGCGAAGGTGCTTTATGGGAGTCGAGAAAATAGAGATTGGAGTGGAGCCAACGGCTGCAGAAAAATGTTGGCTGCAACTGAATCGCGTTTTGAATAACGTTACTATTGACTTGCGGTAACATACTTTCAGTATACGGATGGAATGAACAATGTACGTGATTGTACAGACAGCATTGCTGTAATGTTCGTTTAAGGGCAATTTGAAGCTATAGTTTATTGTCAAGAATGTGGTTGAAACAGGGTTGATAGGTTGATGACTTTAATATACAGGGTGTAAGTGACAGCCTAGCAAATACTGAAACGGTGAACACAGACCATCAAACTGAACCACTTTCACTATGGAGCCTACCTCAGGAATCGCGAAACCGTTCACCGTTTCAGTATTTGCTAGGCTGTCATTTACACCCTGTATAGGGTCCTTCTTAATATGGAGATGGTGTTTTAAGAGCATGATAAGACTATCAAACTGAACAACGTCCTCTATGGGACCAAAATCGAAATCGTGCAAAGAAAGTCAACTATTCCATACAAAACTGCAATCTTACTCGACCTAAATGTAAGGGATAGCTAATTTTTTATTCGTGATTTCCATATTGATACCTTGGAGAAAGTTTTTCAGTTTGATGGTCTGATCTTCCTCTTAAAAACAACCAAATAAAAAATCAATCAATTTATGGTCATAGCGTATTGTAGTGATCGTTTCTGTCGATAAATGATATTTGTTTAAATTATAGTTATTACCTTGCCGTGGTGGTCCAGTGGCGAGTAACCTTGCCTGACGTGCAGGAGGCGATGGTTCGATCCCCGTCCAGGCCGACTCGTACCATTGAGTTTTTCGGAATTTATGTACGATTTGTAACACCACTGGCTTTTTGTTGAAGGAAAACATCGCGAGGAAACCTGCATGCTTCGACATGCATTTCGAGGCATGTATTTGTACCTACTGTCCATTATAAGTGGCGACGGGCTCACCCCCGTCACACCGGACAGAGATTCGGTACTACTGGTTAAACGTGGATGCTCTGAGGTTTCAGAACATCTCTGACTACCCCCTCGGGGAATATAGTCGTGAGCATATACATAGTTATTACCTGGATGTTTATTTCTAAACCAAAGTGTTTGAGTATGGCCTCGTACATTTATTAGTAAATGGAACTAGAGTACGACTAAAGTCCATTCCTAATAGCAACGACATTATAAGGCAATTTTAAATTAAAGAAACAGAGACTATTGTTTGAACAGCAATAGTAACTAACGACCAAGATAATGTCGGATAGTATATCTTTCTGATGAAAAAACTATATTTGCTTATCAGAATTGGCCGGAAAGCTAATGAAAGAGGAGGAATTAGAAAATATGTTCGTCCTTATATGGAATGAAGTATAGATATTCGTACTGATTGGTATCGAACATCATGAAAACAAATATGAAAGTGTACATTTTTATGACAAGTGTTTGCAATCAAGTTAATCGTGATGTGAGTTTCATCTCGTGATCTTGATAGTTTTTACGTGATTCGAAAATATGTCTCCTATAATATTGTGGTCAAACGTGTTAAAGTTATGCCCAACTATGCCCAATAATAATCGACGGACCATACGCTAATATTTCATTTATGTATCTGATTCTAAACACATAAATTCTAATGTCAATGACGTAAATGCTTCGAGCTTTGTCAACAAACATACCCATACCAAGTCCACAGAGCAACACGATTCAAACACAAATTCCATTATTTCGGCTTATCCCTATTTGAAACTAATGAGATTTAGAATGAGGAGGTACTTCTATTGCTAGATGAACTAATATCTGATTATATACGTAGAATAATATAATGGTACAAAGGAACGCAAACCTGAAAACATTCTTAGTTTTTTACAAATTGTTTGATTGGGTTTTTTAGTTTGAAAGGTTTTAGAAAAGATATTTTTTAATGAAATTTCAATATACATACTTAAATAAATAATGTCAATATAATAGTCATAATTATGACCATTACATGCTGTAAAGTTTGTACAAATTTACCGCTAAAATTTCATTAAAATTTGTTGGCGTCGTTAAATGAATGCAAAATTGTTAGTATAAAACCTATAACAGGATACGTATATTATATTTCGATGTAGGACTGACTCAAAAGTCGCGAAATTAGTTACTACTTACTTTATACAGAGAAAAAAAAATGAACGTGAAAACTTTATTCGCGTTAACCTTTTATTTCTCTCATTAAGAAACAATGTTATAAAGTGTTAGTAATTAAATTATACCCCAATCCCACTGCAGGGCAAAGGCAACCACTCCCGAATAAAGGTGACAGGACGTGAGTCAAACTCTACCACTCTCTCTCTCTCTCTCTCGTTTGGTAGAGGTAAGTTAGAGGTCGACCTTGCTGTCAGATAATTTTTCATGAACATCTCACCGTTACGAGATGTTTATTGTAGACAATTATTTTCTGTCTATTTTCCTAAGTATAGGACTCTCAACTTGTCAAGAGTTGTTAAAACTGGAACGTAAATTTTCATTATAAATACCTAGAAGCACTGAATGTAGAGATTGAACGTCCGATAATGAAGGCAAAGAAAAACAAATTAGTGACTCTATAAAGTGCTACCAAAGTAAAATATCCTATCCTGCATCGATTTTTAAGAATCAAATAGGGATCTCACTTACGATTATGTTAAGAAGACACCGAACAAACACAGAGAAGCTTGAAAACTTCAGATACAATTCAACTTGGTAACTTTGAACATTGTTTTGAAAATAAAACACAGACACACATGACGAAAAATATGCAGGTAATAAAACTGTGGGGCAAATACGTAAACATTTGACGACCTGGTTGGTGATGGTTACAACGTCGGTCTGCTAAAACAAATTTATGGGTTGAAATACCAATTTTATTAAAGACTACAGTTTACCCGTGACTTCATCCGCACAAATTATTTAAAAGATTTTAAGTCAGATCATAAACTATCAAACAAAAAAGTTCCATAAAAATCGGTTCAGTAGTTTTTGCGTGATGCTCAATCAAATAAACAAACACACAAACAAACAAACATACAGAAAAAAAATCTAAAAAGGTTGATTTGGAGTCAGGAATATCTAAAAACCACATCGCAATCTTTTTCTTGTAAATATCTTCAATGTACAGACGTACTTCTGTTACAGTTTTATAATAGTATAGATGATTTGAATCTTTCTATGGGTAAACTGGTATCAAGTAAAAAGAGTAATAAAATAATAAAACATAGCTAAGGGGGCACCTAATTTCCAGTGCTGCCGTTTTTTTTTAATTTCATAAAAATTATAATTTTCGAAAAAACAAGAATGTCACACTGTAGTCACTGCTGATTTCTGGTCGTAAAATTGTTATATTCTCGGGCGGGACTTGAAATCGCAATCTTCCAAACTGCTGGGGAATCGCGTTCCTCCAATTCAGCCACTGAGCCTACTACGAAAGAGAACGAAATTCTTCAACCTTTTTCCATCATTAAGGTCATTATTAATTTACTTATTTTGAGCATAATTTATTTAAGGCAGAAGCAATTATAAAATGCAAAGCTGCATAGTTACAACTGTGTTTTGTATAAAATAAAACACGCAATGAATGAAACCAGAGAACACCGTATGTACAGTCAGCGGAACTGTGATCATTATTCGCATCGTAACACCATTTCTGTTTAAATTTTTTCTTCACTGCATTTCTTTTTTACGCAGTAATTGAAGCATTAGGCACTGGGGACCGAAATATGAAAAGGATAAAAAAATAAACGAAGTAAAGAAAGAAATTAAAAGATGAAAGAGACCGTAACGAAGTGCTCACGACGAAAAAAGTGAGAAATTATTTTAAGGCATCTGAAGCGGTAATAAGTTTCTGCAGAGATTTTCACGTTAAATGGTAATCTGGGAAATTTCCATCTGTCGTAATAGGATTAAGCTTGCCTGTCGACCATATGAAATGGCTTTTACTTGTGAATAACCAAAATATTAAATCATCAAAATTCAAAAGATAAGCTCCATGCTTTACGAGTTATTTTACAGAAAGCGCAACTAAAAGCAACATGAAGGCAAGATCAATAGGCGCCTCTAACGTGAAAGATCATTTTATAAACCTACTACAAAATCGAAATTTTTATGCTCATTTATCGTGCGGTTCAAACCACTAACTATAACTTTTCTGGTCTACAAAGATAAATGGCATAGATAACGAACCTGCCGAAAAGTTCTGTTATGGCTGTTAAAAAATTTACTGTTTAGAGTTTGGATTCAAGCTAGTTTAATTCGTAACGTCGAAGTCAATTTTAGAAGTTCAGTCATTAATTTTCGAATCGTTTGCGCCAGTGGCTCTCGCTATAGGTTTCAGTTCAGCTTAAGTTTTACTTTGACCACTAAAAGCTTCATTACATAAACAGTAAAAGTTCGAGTCTTTGAAATTTTGAGATTACTTTGACGTCCTTTGTGTAAGTTGTGTTAACTGTTTCGAAGATAGCTTACAATCACAATAGGGTTTTATTAATTGTTCGGAAACTGTTTACTTCGTTTCTTGGAACTCTAAACTTAGTCTTTACTTTGCACTTTATGTTGAAAGATGATGATGTTGAAAATTAAATTAAACGAGTTAGTGTTTTCCGAGACTGCTCTCTTGCAACGTGCCACAATTTAGATAGAACCAGTTATATCATTTAGACGCTGACTGCAACGGTTCTGTCTGTCTTGGGATAACACTCGTAGTAAATTACTTTAGTGTGAAGGGGACAGCACTAGGACTAGAGTAATGATAAAGAGCCTAAAGAAAACTTTATCTTTTGGTCCCTTTGCTATTACATATCTTATAATTTATAGTATGAGGTGGGAAAAATCAAAGAAAATCCAAACTTTATTGATCATTACTCGTATTAACATGTTAAAGTCATGGCAGGTTATGGGTTTGAGTTCCATCTAATACAGAACTTTTCCATCTTCAATTTAATTTACAAGAAAATTTTCCAAATTTTCTGTCCATTCAATTATACAATATTACAATATCACCTTAACTTTTCATGGCCGGACTAAAGGTCACACTAAAGTGGAGAACCGAATAAAGCTGTATTATATTCGGACGATGATTAGATCAGTAGGTACCTAAGTGTATACCTAAGTATAATTTCATGCGATAGTTACAAACGCACGACATCGGTTTGATTTACTGTAGGAAACGCAGGAAAATCAACACATTAAGGGGATATCAAACTATAGAAAAAAGAAATTAAACAAAAATTATTAGTTACCATTTTTTCTACATAGAAAAAAAAACGAAAAACGTTGAAAAAAAACTAGTTTCTTGTAGGTATTCCTTAGTAATTCTTTACTTTATATGTTTATTTGTTATTTGTTAGGAAATTCGACATAATAATACATATTCTGTGGAAATACTAACCGGCTGTCTACTATGGTTCAAAAGAGGTAGGATAGAGTGACAGACAGGGGCGTAGGCAACCCATAAAATCCTTAAAAAACTTACAAATGAAATACTAAATGTCGGCTAAATACAGATCCTCAAAATCACTACAGGTTTCCATCTGCTACGAACCTCTTCTGATTCTCCTTCATTTTGCGTTCTTGATATTAATATTGCAATGGAAGCGGAATTCTAGGTACCTATTTATATGAATTGTACATTCGTTGGTACGGATTACATTGGTTTCTGTTTTAATGAATATATTGTTTCCATCGCATTGATTCTTCAATTTAATTAAGATGAAAAAGATGCATAACAGGCATTTTTTTGGTCACATTAGTGCAGCGCAGACGTAATCAGTAGTCAATCTGTAGCGGACCTTTGGGGTCGTGTACACGATTAATCAAGACCGTTGGTAGCGCGTTGCGGAGAGGTATTGGAACTCAATCTTGAGGTCCAAGTTTAAATCCGCATGGATGACATGCCATGTACCAATGAGGTTTTCTAACTGATAGACATAATACAGACTGCGCTCGAACGGCAAAGAAAAACATCTTGAGTAAACCTGAATACGCTGAAGAAGCAATTCAGATGAGTACTCGTATTATGAATGATTAATAATATTATTATGAAAGGCACGCATGGTGGACTAACGCCCATACACCCTCCCTGAGGGTAGGCCTGTGCCTGGCAGTGGCACGTACACAGGGTCCTTCTTTATATGAGGATTTTTGAATCCTTGAAACTTTGGTCAAAGTCATTATAATTTATAGGAGCTTGAAGCACACTTATCAAATCGTCAAATCTTTTTTAAAGCTACCACCGCGTCGGAACGTGTTGTCGCTGTAGAGAAGATGCGGCCAGATACTATTTTGCCCGCGGGAACCAGGCGCATGACAACCCTTCAAGGAGTTGACGTCGCGATTGGTCGAAGTGTCCGGAGACCTGGAGCTTACCTCGGGCAACGAATATCAATTGCCGTCCAGCGAGGCAATGCTGGCACCGTCGTCGGCAGTCTTCCACAAGACGATAGCCTCGAGCACATCTTCTATTTAACTTAAGCCAAGTAGAAGATTCGCTCGAAAATAACTCATTTTGCCTTATTGTTTATATTTATTTTTAAATTGTTTCTCTTTAGGTACCTAGTTCTAGAAGTTTTATTTTTTATTCCCATCAGATTATAGAGTTAAATTAAATATTGTCTAAAGTTTAAGTGTCAAGAGCTATGCCAACATACAAGCGATACAGGTATCTAAATTCTAACATGAATCTCACATATTTTTAATTTAATGTTAGTTGCAAATCAAGAAGCATTAAGAAAAGTCGTGTTTTAGTTTAAAATGTTTTTAAATTGCATTTCTTATATGCATTTAGATCTCTTTTACCGACTGGTATCTTTTTATTAGTACTCGGAGTTGGCTGTAGCAGTTTTCAGATTGAAATATGCGTACCTATCTCTGCTTCTTCGCTTTGCTGTCTTATTATCAAAGCAAACGTAGCTTGCACTTTATAATATCTCTTTTGTGCGATAGTACTAAAGTATTTTCCATTACTATAAATGGATCTACAATTATTTAAACTAAAAAACCTCGTTTTCATGTCTTTCAGTACCTCGGTTTTGGCACAATTAAAAATGTTTAAATAATGAATTACCGAATTTACCGATTGTTGACTGCGAAAATGTATGTTTTAATTTATGCATACCAAATAAAGTAATTGAATTTTGATTTATTCCGATTTAATACAGCGAGTGATTGTGGTTCCATTTATAAATGATTCTAAATTTCAAGTTTATTTTTTTGGTCTTTATTTTATATTTTTTACGGATAGAAGATTTAATTTTTTTTCAATTCATCAAGTTTATCAAATTTAATTTTTAACTGTAATTAAATGGCAAAAGTGGTTGCGAAAAAATCATTCGAACACCATGGAGAAACATCTTTGCTTAATTTAAAAAATAAAAATCACCTGCCTTCTCTTTCTAACTCAACTGAAAACAGAAACAGCAACATCAAATGTCAAAATCGGACATATTGAATATATTTTTTTCTTAATAGCCAGTTATTTTTGTTGATTTTTCGGTTTTACCAAGGAGTTTACAGGTCCTGCGAGTGACGTCACTCGTCGGACCGAAAAACGACGTTATTTTATTTAAAATATTTGTAATTCTTTCATTTTGAAATATCTGACATATAAAATATTGTTATTGAGTTAATTATCTCGAAATGGTTTCCGACTCAGCCCTCCCAAAAAAAAAACTTGACATACCGAATTATGGAAACATGTTCACTTGTAATACAATACGAGCTTTGTGTTACTTCGTCTAGTAAGTAAATTTGAGATAAAAGATTAAAAAGGTTCTTTGATAAACCAAATGTTTAAAAAAAAGGATACTTTTCCGTATATCAGGAATTGTTAGAAGCTTCAGCCACAAAAAAATTAAGGACCTACTTATTCAAATATCGCAGCGAACAAAAAATATTTTACCTTTTTTCTAAATATTATTTCCCTTTGGCAAATCGTTTAAAAATAACACGATAGCTTTTCAGCCACCGGTTTTCTTTTTAACGGATTATGAATAACATTTCATGGAGATTCAGTTAATTGTAGAATGTTGAAACAACTTGACGATCAAATACGCAGGTGATTATACGTAGTTAACAAAACTATTAAAGTAATAAACATAGTTAAGGTAAATTATAGTTTAACCTAGTTAGTGAAAGTTTTAGTAACTACATTAAAAATACTTACGAGTTTGTTATTAAAATCACATCGCATAATCACAATGAAAGGTTCAAATCCAAAGTTTTGAGTCTTAGAATGTCATACACAATTTTTCTGCTTCATCAGTCACTGAGAAATTTTTTGTGCACTGAAAATGAGAACTGCGCGTTGGACATTTTAAAGTTGCACTGTTCGAAGCCGACGACAGCGGTTAAGTGGATAGAATGTGAAGAGAATACGTGTTGGATCTCCGAGAGTCGGCGATGGACTGGCGCGCGGGCGATACTCGGCCCAGCGCGGCCCAGCTGTGGGCGAGCCGCGCCGCGCCGCCTTCTCCCGAGCCTCGCAACAACCTCACATCTTCCAGGTACTCTACTTACCTTACTTGTCCCAACTCCCACCCGCCACGTAATTCCGAAAACGAAATTACCTGAAAATTGGAACGGGACATGCCTGAATTTATAGCGCATGTTATTGCCAATGAAATTTAATAAAGTGAATTATGTGGAAGTGTTTTGTTTTCTATCAACATTACGAGTACATTAAAATTATGTTTGATGTCAATCGGAAATTTAATCGATGCGGTTAAGAATTTAATATTTAAGACAAAATAACACTCTGACCGGCTTTTCTAATGTTACATATACATATATTACATTACCAACATTACATTAAAAATTATGTTTGTAATGTTAAATCTATGAACATTATATTAAAATTATGTTTGGTGTCAATCAGAAATTTTATCGATGCGATTAAGATTGTAATTAAGACGACTTTTCCAATGTAACAAATTGACTACATTACCAACATTACATTAAAATTATGATTGTAATTTTAATTTTAATGTATGTGATAATTCTATCAACATAACAATGAAATTAAAATTATGTTTGATGTAAATCAGAAAATCGATAGATGCGACTGAGAATTTATTATTTAACACGACTTTTTTAATGTTAAATATTTTATTACATTATCTTCGTACTTTTCTATAAAACGTATAGGTATCGGGCTTTGTGTCTAGTAGCATAACAGCTTTAATTTATTTTACAATGTTTACTTTCATTACGATATTTTAAGAGAATTTGCGCCGGTGACAGCGGCCGCGCTACATAAAACGACATATAAATCTATTTTGAATAGTAACCGATTAAACTAAATTAAATTTTTAAACACGTTCTAGAAATAATTTCTTTAACCCACTAACTTAGAAAATATACATTTTAAAGGAAATTTGATGAACCACAGACAAAGGATATTAGTTTCTAAATCGTGAATGAAAATTATATTGAATGTACAAAATTAAAAAAATAAAAATTTATACTGTTCAGATTTTTTTGCATTGACTTTGAATTGGTAAATTTTTGTTTTTTTCTGACATTTAGTTATAATTGTGTTTGTTGTTGTTGGATTTGTTTTGTTTGTTATAATTAATTTTTCTTTCATATAGCATGAATGCTACCCACTATTGTTTTCCTATGTGGCGGAACATAGCTGAACTGTACCATAAGTAATAATGTCATCAATTATGTATACCTATGATTCAAAAGAAATAATATTTCTATTTCTAGAATTGACCGTATACCTACTACTAGGTACTTGTTACTTATTAGGTAGAGAAAATAAAAAATAATAATAATAACGGAAATTTTATCCAAACAACAAAATGTTTACTTTCTTTATTTGAATCATTTCTATAGCGAACACTTTATTAATAAAACGTTTCTTGTTGTGATTCTTTAAATAATAAGAATTCGTAAAAATCACAAAGTGTCTCACTCAGCCCTCTCTTCTTTTTCTTCAAAACGTAGTATTATTAAGCACAAAGAAAAATAGAAGAGAAATAATAGAGCCTTCAAAATACAATTTCATTTGTTTCGTTTTTAAATTATTTTACGATACCCATCGTTATAGTATTTTTAGGGTTCCGTACCCAAATGGTGAAAACGGGAACCTGTTACTAAACCTACGTTATCCGTCTGTCTGTCCGTCTGTCCAATCTATAAAGGGCTGAATTTTTTGAACTATAATAGCTAGATGCTTGAAATTTTCACAGAATTATTCAAACAAGTCGTAAAAAAAAACAAAATGAAGGGACGTATTTTTTAAATGTTCTTTGTTTTTGCTCTATCGTAAAAATGGTAACTCATACAAGCGTCAAACTTGGTGGAATTATTCTATAGTGCATACTGTAAGGTACAACAACAAATAATAAAAATTGGTCAAGTATGAGTCGGGCTTGCTCTAAGTATCTCGGAGAAAACATTTGTTTTGGTAATAGTGCGCGAGTCCGACTCGCACTTAGCCGGTGTTTTAAATTAGTTTAGGGGTTTTTAACCTCAAGGTTTGTCTGCTTTATCCTTTGACTATTTATTATAAGCACTAGCTTTGCAGTAGCATTTCCCCTCTGCCACGGTATAAGCACAATTGATCTTGTGCATTTACATTCAATTTTATACCTTATCACTAAACGAGACAGCCTATAATTGCGAAACAATAACATCGAACTTAGAACGTTTGGGGTTCACACGAGACTACTTTTCATGATTCTTAACATTCAAAATTGGAATCTAAAGTTATGGGGAATAAAATCCAAAGTAGCGGATTTCACGTTACTTCGCCCCGCAAAAAGTGGCAGAAATGGTTGTTAGAAGAATAACACGCGTAACTAGTCCACATATAAATAGTCAAAGGCTTTATCATGTCAATCAATATTTTGTTGCCACAATGATAATATTATGATACGATTAAGAAACACTAAAAAAACTTGAAATCAAGTTGATTATCATAGACTCTTATGTGGTGAACGGTTGGTGGGAAATGTCATCTCCTTAAATTAATTAGTAAATAAATTTTAGAAGTAACAATAATGGACCATCAGTGCCCCATTTCTTCCCGTGGTGGGTGCCGTACGAGGCAACCAAGGGATAATGTTCTTTATGCAGTGTTTTTGTGGGCGAAAGTCTAGCCACGTGTATAAGCAAGCCACCTATTACAACTTAACACGTAACTCCATTCTGAAACCTTCAATGTGCTAAATGTGAGCCTTGCTACAATTGTACCCATAAAATTATGGTTTTGCAGTTGCAGAAATGTTTTGACCACCCCGAAAAAAAAACGGACTAAATTAAATATCACTAAATTCGAGTTTAATATCCTATATTTGTTTGTATATTCCGTCCACATCATTAGGCGATAACACATATTATATGCAAATTTTTCGAAATCCTAACGAAATTGTCATGGAATATTCTACAATGTCCTTTCACGCATTTTGTAAATAAGATGGGTAACGCTAAACTATTATAATGATGAAAGTAGCAAAAAGAGGGTGGAGGGTTTACATCTTGAGACTGGAGAGTAAATGACGGCCTGATAGCACAGTCGATAGTAATCCTGCCTGCTGTGCTGAGGGTCGCGGGTTTGAATACCGTAAGCGACACATATTTGTATGAAGAATATGAAAATTTGTACCCAAGTCATGGATGTTTGTATCTATATACATGTATTCTATATCGTTGTCTAGTCATAATAATACAAGTCCAGACTAGATTCTGGTACTTTAAAATATTGCTAGATTATTTGTGTGACAATGATCAAGATATTTAATTATGGCCGTCGTGCGAAAAAAAAAAGAATATTGTAAAAGTAGAAAAACAATACAAAAATATAATGTACGTCTTCGTTATACAGGGATTCTAAGAGGTGCAGGCTTGAAAAGTTGATCCGTTTGAGAAGAAGTGAACCTGCTCTAGAAGCCTGATATTTGTACACACCCTAGTAATATTTAATGGGGTGGTTTAGACCATAAAACTGAACAAATTTCTGCAGCGAAGCTTGCGAACAAATAAAAAACGTGGTGTTTCATACAAAAATGCAATACCTACTTGACTTAAATGTATGGGACAGCGGATTCTTTTATCTCCAGATATAAAGTTCTTCAGTTTTATGGTCTAAACCACCTCCTTAAATATTACTTGGGTGTTTAGTTTAAAAAAAATAATAATAAAAGACAGTCATAATTTTATTTTCCGGTAAGAAAACCGAGTGGATCAAACAAAAACCCATATTTTATTAAATGGATGTTGTTAAAACTTGTCTTTTTTCTAACTTATCCTCATTAAGATTTACAGCTTTTGTTGGGAAAAATAAATTTCCCCATAAATTTTTTTGCAAACTTTGTTAAGTGCAAGGAACATTATACCTACCAATTTATCCACTCGGGCTGGCATAACCTCAGGGTTAAAAGCCCAAATTAAAAAAATAGTCATAAAGTATTTAAAAAAAAAAACGTATCCACTCATTAAACTCTTTTCTGAACTAATAGGTATCTACCAAATTAATGTCATGGGTAATTACTAATTACTGTTTCCTTAATTTTATGCACGCCCTGTGCTACGCGAAGGCTACGAGCGTAGCAGACGTAGCACGCACTTTCTACGCCAGTAGGTTCCTAATATTTTCTCCAGAGATATTTTAGTTGGTGGTGCGTTGCGGAGAAGTACGGACACTCAATATTGAGGAGCCGGTTTTGAATCCGCACGCATAACATTTCATGTAACAATGATTTTTTGAACTTACATGTTTCTTACCTAATCGAATACTCCCAAACTGCGTCGGCGCCGGCGTAGGAAAATATCGTGAGAAAAATTGCGTACGCTGAATAAGAATATACTGTTGTGTACGTGAAGTTCTTGAATTCTTCGTTCTTCCTTGATGGTAGGTCTGTTTGATGACAATGATGATTTGAGCCAAACAAAATCGATTACATAATCAGTTCCTTAAAATATTCTGATTGCAAAATCAGTCACTGTGTTGAAATTCGCACTCGCATCATCATCATCAAACAAGATGACCGACGATGATAAGAGCGCCATTTGTACCCTTACGTTATTTTTATTCTGTTTGTGTGCAAATAAATAATATTTATGTTATGTTATCATCTTCCTGCCCTTACTTGGGGTCGGCGCAATATGTCGTCTTCTTTCATTCATCCCCTTATTTCAGCGCAACCTCTTCTTTACGCATTTAAAATTGGGTATGGGCCCACCACACATTCCCACCGCTGGAACTCCTGTAAACCAGGATCAACAGCCATTCACAACACTAGACAATGAAACCCAGCGAGCCTGGGGGATGACTGTAATCTGTCTCGGAACCCGCAATGAATGATTTAATCAAAGAAGATAGGAGGAGTAGGAAAAATAAATATCCGACTTCCCTCCATTGCAAACAGGGAGACAGTAATAAGAAAAATCATGGCTATTAGAGGGCCAATTCCAAAGATCATTCATGGCAAAGTTGAAGACCCTACCGCAATAGCACGAAAAACATGTAAGATTACAAAAACAAACTAGGAAACGTATGTGTATGCGTTTTCATTCACAGGAGCTACTTTCCAGCTACTGCCTCACTCGCATATGCGATACAAAAAGTTCTAGAGACGGTAAACGCAAAGCACCTTCAAATAAAGTGCACATAATTGTCAAGGTGGGGGCGGTGCAGTCGCAATTATTTACCGGCGAGACATAGGGGAATGAAGTGGTCTTGAGCTCGAGCCAAGAGCACGCGGGTCGCCGGCCCGGCGCTCGGCTGCAACCGTGTTAAGAACTCCACTTGCACGTATTCACAGGCCTATATTGTACTATTATTTAGTAATTATGTACATCAGGCATGTCAAACTCAAAGTCACTGGTGGGCCAAATCCATAACGATAGTAGAATCAGAGAGCTGCAACCAACATAAAGAAATAAAACTCATTGCATCTATCGTAGAACAGGACGATTAAAACTGGGCAGAACCTAATTATATTAAAAGGGCAAAATTTTCAGGACTTTTGTAAAAAACGCTATATACCTACCAACAACAAAAATTAGCGAGCGGAGCTAGCTCGAAATTGTTCACTTCATTACTCAATGCAGTGGTAGTAGATAATATGAGTACCTACCTCAAGTCATGCTTGCGGGCCGCATCGGGAACCTATTCTTAAAATTGGATAGGGCCGCAAGAAAACGCACTGCGGGCCGCAAGTTTGACATGCCTGATGGACATGGACTCTTATAACACTGTACGTAATTATAGTACTCTGTGGTATAAATAAAGTAAGTTCCATGCTCACCTATACGTGACATAACCTATAGGGTCCTTAGGGTATTAAACATAATCCTTCTTAATATGCGAACACTTTTTAAGGGGATGATCAGACCATCAAGCTGAACAACTATGAAAGCAACATCGAAATCGCAAAAAAATCTGCTGTCAAATGTATGGGACATTTGACTCGGGTAGGTTTGCAGTTTTATATGGATCAGCTGATTTTTATTCTCGCGATTTTGAGTTTGAGGAAGATCGAATCGAATCGATCGAAAGATCGAGATAGAGAAGTTGTTCAGTTTGACTGTCTGATCATCCCCTTAAAAAATTGTCAGCATATTAAGAACGATCCATATAGGGTCCTCGGATCAGCAGGAACAACTGAGCTAATCTGGTACACAGGTGGTCCTTCTTATTATGCTGACGGTTTTTAAGGAAATTATCAGACCATGGCATTAAACAACTTTATACAACGTGTTAATTAATGAATGCAAAACTAGAAAGTAGTTTGTTGAGAATCGAGAGCAGAATCGAATTATCATGGTTCCAACATAGGTTTTTTTTTTTCAAAATATTAAATAATTTGTTTGTAAATTTTAAAATTAACTGTACTTAATCTCAACCCACCTCAAGGGCACACTCACCCTACTTTCTACTAAAACAAGATTCTTACAATGTATCCATAAGCACTTTAGCGCTTTTATTCATGCATTGCTGAAATGATAACAAATCATTTTTGCCTCAAAACTTAAAATGCGAATAACATACTATTTTTAGTCTCAAAATAATGACATTATTGTTTTATTGTAATTATTTTGCTAGTAATCAGTTGGGGTGTATGAGGTTTTGCGCTTATTCATTAGCACTTTGTATAGGACCTACAACCCGATCTCAACCCACCGCTCGGGCATACTCACCTACTTACTACCAAAACAAGATTCTTAAAATGTATCCATGAGTTCGTTAGCGCTTTCATTCATTGCTGAAATGATAACAAATCATTTTTGCCTCAAAACTTAAAAAGTAAATAACTTTAAATTTTAACTATCAAAATAATGAAATTATTGTTTCAATCTAATTACTTTGTTATAAATCAGTTGGGGTGTACGCGGGTAAACTCTAGTAAACAGATATTCTCAAAGGCAATTTCAACATATAACTTTAAAATAGAAAAAATAATTCGTTTCTGTATATGGTTGGTAGAAGTTTCAAACAAAACGCTGCATTATTACTGCAGATTTTTACCCGACACATAATGTGCTGAGACGGGCTATGTTTTATTACTTCTTGCATCTTAAATGTTTAGTACCCAGTGCAATTCTCCTTATGATTAGTTGTTAAATATTATTAAAGAGAGAACTTTACCATAATCTTTATTGTGTATTGTACAAGATGGTTTAAAAAATCTGCCACTGCTGCAATGGTAGAAAGTATTGCGTATATAATGTGTTAATGAATAAGCGCAAAACCTCATACACCCCAACACATTTTTAAGGAAATAAATTGGATTGAACAATAATTTCATATTAATTAAAATTTTAAGTTATTTGCATATTAAGTTTTCATGGAAAAACGATTTGTTATTATTTCAAGAATGAACGAAAGCGCCAGCGTGCTCACGGATACATTTTAAGTATCTTGTTTTAATAGTAACAGGGTGAGTGTACCTGTGTGGTGGGTTAACATCGGGTTCAGTAAATGTTAAACTATACAAACAACTTATTTAATATTTTGAAAAAATGTAACCTATGTTGAAACAATGATAAATCGATTCTGCTCTCGATTCTAATCGAACTAATTTCTAGTTTTGCGTTTATTCATTAACATGTTGTATACAGGGTGTAACAAAACACCCTAGTTATACTTAAAGGGGTGCGTGATCATCAAACTGAACAACTTTCACTATGGAGATAATATCGAGAAAAAATATAAAAGATCCAGCTGTCCCATACAAAACTGCAGTAACGGCAGTTAGATGGTCTAAACTACCTCCTTAAGTATTACTGGGTTGTTTTGTTTCACCCTGTAGATTACGCTAGTGAAGAAAATTTTAAAAAAGACTTTCCATGCAAATGTGTGGATCAGCCGATCAATTTTCTATGGGAGGTTCCCAAATTTTTCTTTATTTTCGACCCATGTTCCTCAGGGAATGTTGTTTAGTTTCATTGTCTGAATACAGCCTTAAAGTTTTGTTTCTAATAATAAAAACCGGTCAAGTGCGAGTCGGGCTACTCACGCACCGAGGGTTCCGTACTGCACCACCACACAACATAATACTTTAAAAAAAATGTGTCCTGCACCTTTAGACGAATAGTGAACGGACGTAAAGTTTAACTTCAAAACCCTACCCTGCGCGTGGCCCGACATGCACTTGGCCGGTTTTATTATCTTTTACTAAGGGAAAGAAACATTATCGTTAGCATTTCGATTAAACTACAACTTTATTAGATCCGAACTCTCAATTTTAAAGAAAATAAAGAATGATAAAACCCACATGATTAGGCATAACACCTATCTTCTGAAATAAACGTTTTTAGGGTTCCGTACCCAAAGGGTGAAAAGGGGACCCTATTACTAATCCTACGTTGTCCGTCCGTCCGTCCGTCCGTCCGTATTTATGGTTGTAACTTTTGAACCGTAATAGCTAGACAATTAAATTTTCACAGAATGTTCGTTATTATGGCGGATTTGCTAACAAATAATAAAATGTCAAAAAGTTTAAAAATGTTCCTCATACAAGAAACTAGTTTTAATCAAAGTTTTTTCTTCTCGCTCTATCGTAAAAACGGTAATACATACAAACTCGGTGTGATTATAGAGCAAACTCTACAGTGTAAACCGGCAAAGTGTGAGTCGATCTCGCGCTAAATGTCTCGGAGAAAACAAAACTTTTTTGTCAGCTAATTAATATGTTGTGTAGTTGTAGTACGGAACCCTTGGTGCCGGACTCGCACTTGACCATTTTCATTTGTTTGTTCATTGTATATGCATAAGATGTACTTAATGTATATTAACTTAGAGTTCATTATACTAGTGCGATATTTTAATTTGGCCTCGAGCGTAAAAGTGTACGACCGACGGAAAGATAACAGCTGTCTTAAAATAAAGCCATTGTGTCATTATTGCGGAGTACGGCGTCAACGCTATCAGTTGGTGTTCTTGGCAGAAAATATTCTGAACAAACCCGGTAATTTGCTTCATGGCACAAATTATAAATTTACACTTAGTTAAATGAGCACTTAAGATCTATACTCCATTCAAAATAGCAACGAAATTTAAGGCTATTTTGTATTACAGAAACCGAGATTAGAAACGCTTCCTCTCACTTATTCTTAAAACAGTTTTAGTAACATCCAAGATATGTTGGATAATACATCTTTCTGATAAATCTACACTAATATTATAAAGAAGAAAGATTTGTACCTATTTTTGTATGTTTGTAATGAATAGGCTCAAAAAGTACTGGGCCGATTTAACAAATTCTTTCACCAATAGAATGCTACATTCTTCCAATTTGACATAGGCTACATTTCATTTTGAAAAAAATTAGGGATCCTCGGTAAAATTTGAACAATGTAACCGAAGGTGTAGAAAAATGAGTCTTAAAATTTATTTGTCTACCCCGTGCGAAGCCGGGACGGGCTGCTAGTAAATTATATTTGCTTATCATTTGCTTTTGTTTTTCTTTTGATTAGTTTATTTGAAATCTTGACATTCAATGTAATTTACTAACATAGGTTGTAAGATGACACTATGTACTACTAATAAAAATTTTATGGAACTTGTTTTCCGAAATAAACGTATTGAATTATCAGAATTGGCCAGAAAGCTAAATAGGAATCGGGAAATCTCGTCGTCCTTATTTGGAATGAAGTATAGGAGAAACGATATTAGGAAAACGTTGTGCTTTGTAACAAATATACCTCATACCATATAAGGAAAAAAAAAATTCCGATTCCTATTTATCTTTCTGGCCAATTGTGATTAGCATATATAATTAATTTATCAATTAGATATACTATCCGACATACCTTGAACGTTACTAAGAATAGCGAGAGTAAAGTGTTTCCAATATGTTTCTGTATTTCAAAATAGCCTTAAAAATTTGGAATGGATATAGGACAAACGAGTTTCAAAAAATAGTTTATTTCATACTTTATAGGTTAAAGAATTTACAGAGTTTAAAGCCTTACTACAAGGCTACAAGGTGTTACAAAAATAAAAATTAACATTTAAGGGTGTGGTTTAGATTATCAAACTGAACAACTTTCACCATGGGACCAATAGCGAAACAACGAAAAAAAATCAGATGCTCCATACTAAATTACAAATCTACTCGAGCTTAATGTACAGGACGGCTGATTTTTTTTCGCGTTTCAATGTTGGCCCCATAGTGAAAATCGTTCAGCTTGATGGTATAAACAACCCCCTTAAAAGATTTAAATGTTTGTTTTTACTTTTGTAACACCTTGTATAGTACCTAATAAGTTAAAATTTATACAATAACATAAGAATCAAACCATTCAGTAGATTCTGTTATTTAGTGGTTTTCTTTTCAAATTATTATATTACTAGAGCTTATTACCCGCGACTTCGTACAAACAAACAGACAAAAATTCTAAAAAAGGTCGATTTGGAGTTAGGGACATCTAAAAACATTTTTTATGTATACAGACACACTTCTATTGCAGTTTTATTATACGTCGTTTTTTATTGACAAATAACAACGCAAAAATTGTCAAAATCGTGACTTTCGTATAAATCCTAAGACTCAATTATAATCCAATTTAATCTACTCAAACCAAGTTTAGTACCTGGAACCATTGTTTGCCCATATACTTAGGATGTTTATGATGCAAACCAACCCTTCCATCTCTGTAAGTAATCACGTAGTCAGAAATTCTGAGAAGGTAAGCTTACTATGCCACTACAATCCAACAATCCACCTGACGTCCGACAAGAGCTTTCGACCTTGACCTACTGGTCAAGTTAAAAATTGTCAAGTGATGGAACGGGCTAGAAAGAATTTATTCTAGACCAAATATTACAACTGAAATACTCTCGACCTATTTACGGTGTAACAATAAAATATCGCACGTCGTTCGATTTTTTATAAATAATATACGTTGATAAAATATGTCTTTTTGCCATTAAAATTCGATAAAACTGTAACTCTGCAGTTTGTTTCGTAATTTATTGTTTAACTGCCATTGCAGCAATAAACACAGAGGGTCAGCTCGTTTTAACACTTGCAGTAAATAAAACAATTCTGTTATTTAATGAGTAACATTATCATCATCAGCCTATTCACCTTGGAATCTGTGTCGTTTTATCCATCAAACTGAACAACTTTTACTATGGGACCAACTTTTACTTTGAAATCGCGATAAAAAAGTCTGCTCATACATTTTATCGAGAAGATATTAACATTTTCTATGGAACAGCTGATTTTAATTCACGATTTCGATACTGGCTCAATAGTGAAAGTTTAATGGTCTGAAGCACCCCTGTTGCGGCTTCAAAACGATCCCGATTCCATGGTGTACAATATGTACCACTGCAGGAAACAGGGCTATCCCGGCGTCAGTCCATCATGCGCATAAGTAACGTAAATATCAAAAATTACACGTATTCAACGTACCTACTTACCTTGCTTCAAATTTGTATAACTAGTTTATTCATGGTAGTTGCTAGAACTAACAAAATGAGTGGTGGAAAGGTTGTTAAAGTCGAATGAAGGACTTTCCAACTAAGGTTTCGAACACATTGAAAGCACACTTTAGAGAGTGGCATTGTCGGAATGAGGTTAAGCGGAGCCGCCGCAAGCCAGCCCGACTGCTTGCTAGCAGACTGAGGCACAGTGTATCTAATTCACCGAATTATCACTTTACAGATCTGAGCGATAAGTTGAGTTATTGGGAGATATAGAAACCTAGTATGCTCAGCATGCTTATTATAGCATCATTCACACATACCTACATTCATAAATAAGTTTATGATCGTTTTGGGATGGTTACAAAATTTGGTACAACAACCAAGTATACTATACTCGTATGTGTGTCGGAGATCCAAACAATTAATCTTTCTTTCTATCTACCTTTTAAAGCAACATTCATACGGTATCGGATATTATTTATTTCTACCAGAACTGTTTTTTTTAAATAATTTTGTTCGAATCAGAAAACTTATTTTCACTCATAATTGGGTCCTATAGTTGGGTTTCAATATCGTTAATTCGTGTAAGCGCCGTAAAATATTCTGTAAGACGTACCTGGAATAACATCGAATGTTAAAAATCCCGGTCTAATACTGATCCGGCACACGCATTCCCGTCCCGGCCTCCATTTGGCAAGCGCTTTAACGCCATCCTGTATATGCCGGGCTAAACTTCGGATATAGAAGTACTACATGTTTCACCCTGTGACAGGCCCAGTCGTTGTTCTCAAAATAACGCGCGGCGGGTGTTCTATATTTGAAGTGTCTCGCTGCCTGAATAATTTATAAGTCGAGCTCTCCGAGTGCACTGCGTTTCCTTAGTGAAGCTTGTACGAAAGTTTGCCCTTTAGATGAGTGACGAAATCAGTGACAGGTGCACGTGATATTCTCTTGATAACAATTCAGTTATGAGATCCTTTTTCGATTTTGTTCGTTTGCTGCTCGAACAATGAGAGTGTCGGTGACGCCTTGTCATATTTAACGTCTCGGTTTTTTTTTCACGCGCATTCATGACGAAGGTGTTTACAAAAAGTCTCCGAGATACTTCGATTGAGGAAAAGGCCTAGTAAGGTCTCAGAATGATCGTGTTGTCATCAATATTGATGTTGTGTTTCAGGCTTTGACTATTTATATGTGGACTGGTTACGCGTGTAATTCTACTAACAAACATTTCTGCCACTTTTTGCGGGGGCGAGGTAACATGAAATCCGCAACTTTGGATTTTATTCCCCATAACTTTAGATTCTAATTTTGAATGTTAAAAATCATGAAAAGTAGTCTCGTGTGAACCCCAAACTTGTCTCGTTTAGTGATAAGGTGTAAAATTGAATGTAAATGCACAAGATCAATTGTGCTTATACCGTGGCAGAGAGGAAATGCTACCGCAAGGCTAGTCCTTATAATAATTAGTCAAAGGTTTCAGGAGATAGGAATGGCTAATCAGGTCTATTATTTTAAAATAAAATCTTTTGGGTGTTTCTTGTGGGCTCATTTGTCGCAATTTTAGCCTCTCCCTAAAAAGGGGAGGCTGGAAAGGTGGCGGGCGGGCCTGAATCTGAAAGATTTAATTTTAAAAACCTATCTATCTATAACGTCACGCCTCTTTCCCAGTGGGGTAGGCAGAGACCAGAGCGCGCCATATACTACGATCCTTACATACCTCTTTTGCCTCATTCACATCCATACATCTCTTCATACATGCCCGTCGGTTTCGAGTACACCGCACCTCCCCTTTTTTTAGGACGCAACCGATTTGATCAGAATACGTCCTACGAGGGCGCCCTCTGCCGACACTTCCACTCACTTTAAAAACCTTTTATTACTAAAAGTATTGTTCAGTTTCTTTTTTTAGTGAGTGTTAGGTTAAAATGTTAATTTGTTAGTGTGTTAGGTTAAGATACGATGGGGCTGGCTTAAACCCATGGTCAAAAGCCCCTTAAAAAATAAAGGATCAAAAAAGTTTTTCACATCTGCTATCAATCGGTAAACACTTCGCTGCAGTCAAGTGAAAATTTTTTCGCGTTTTTGTCATCTCTTAGAAGGTAGAAAACATGCGTCCAGAAACTTTAGATTAGATTAGATTTCTTTATTGCATTCATGTACATCTTAAGGTCGTAAATAATTACAAGCAAAGAATTTAAATGAACCCTTTAAAATAAGTATGTACTTGTTTTAAAACATAGAAATTCCATAAAATAGAGAAGAGCGCTAATGAACCTCTTGCTATAACAGAAGCTTTATTATTGTTTTTACTTGGTACATTTTATATACGGAGAAAGGGATTTTAAATAATGATGTGAATAAAATCCGGGTTGACAACAAATTACATGTTTTTTTGAGCACCTATACATTCCTAAACACGTGTGATAATTATAACTTCGCGTGACTACGACAATTACCACTCCAAACATACAGGATGTTAAGTAAATTTTCAACAAAATGAAAAGCAAAAACACTCCTATGAATATTTTGCAAATATTTTCAGTAGAGTTACGCAAACAAGTTTGTTTGTTCTTTCATTAAATTTTCTGTAGTTATCTACTAGCGAAATATTGATTTAATTTGCAGTTGATTCAATATTAAGTAACGCTCGCGACACAATCTTGACAATCCTAACATCTTGTGGTAATTACGACCAGCCACCTATCTTCATTTAACTGGTCATTTTGAAACTTTCAATAAACTAAAAGAAAAAATATGAAAATTCATGTTTATGATAGATTTTGGAAAAAGTAAACGAGAAACGTCGTTATTTATTTATAAAACCGGCCAAGAGCGTGTCGGACTCGCCCAGGATATAGTTCCGTAGTCTTTTCATAAAAAGCTCATGCTGACAGAGCTCAAGTAACTTAAAAAAATTTCAAGTATTTCTATTTTAAACTATTTCGTTCAGCGCCATCTATTGCCGAGCGGCGACCGCCCTCGACCCCGCAATAATTTTGCAGGGTTTTATTTGATATCTCCGACACTATGATTGTGCTACAGCGTTCGTTATAATTTTCATTAAAAGTACTTACGGGGAGATACATTTTCAAATAGTTTCTGATTTTTACTCCAGTATTTTTTACGCCATTCGCCATATTGGAATACGACGTGACGGCACTCCGATAGTACACAATCTAGATTATTGTCGTGCTCTGTGTTATTTCTGTTATTGCAGTCGTATTGTTTACTAACGGAGTGACGTCACGAGCAGAAACAGCATGGCGGCTATAGATTCCGTGCGAGAATTCCAATTCATGGCATTTTTCGGCTTTATAAAATTTAAACAAAAATTCTACTGGTCAATACGATCTCTGGATTACTTTAAAACGGGTTTCAAAAAAAGGCCTATTGCACGCAAGACAGATAGTTGTAGCAATGTTTCTGACTATCCAGATAGGGGTTAATGGTTGTCAGTTTATGTTTGTATGGAATTACGGCTGCCAATAAATACTATTATTTATTTTGTCGTTCTGTTTAGAATTTGTTAGTAAGTTTTGTTTGTTCTAGTGTTTTATTTGCACACCAAGAATTGATAAATACAATTTATAACAAGAGTGAGAAGGGTACAAAAGGCGGTCCATTGATTGGCGGCGGTCTTCGTGTGCACTAAATCTTTAAGAAAAGAACTAATTAAGGAGTAACCTTTTCTGGCTGTTACTAGTAGCCTTGGAACATCAACTTGCCACTCATTTTCACTCTGTTAAAAAAAATACCGGTCAAGTTCGAGTCGGGCTACTCGCGCACTGAAAGTTCCGTACCACACCACCACACAACATAATAACTAAAAACATTGTTTTGTCCTTGACCTTTAACACAAGACCGTCTCACGCTTGGCCGGTTTTTATTATTTGTTCTTATACAATAGAGTTTGCTCTATAATGACACCAAGTTTGACGTTTGTGTGTATTACCGTTTTTACGATAGAGCGAGAAGAAAAAAACATTAATAAAATCTAGTTTCTTGTATGAGGACCCCCCTTAACTTTAACGTTTTTGACATTCAAATGTCTAGCTATTAAGGATCAAAAGTTACAGCCCTAAATAGGATGGACGTACGGACGGACGGACGAGCGGACTACCTAGGCTTAATAGAGTCCAGTTTTCACCCTTTAGGTACGGAACCCTAACAACAACCGTCCATGAAATACAACCAAAATACTTATAAAAAAACGCATACAAATCTAAGCTAATTTTGCAGGAAGCAAAGATTTTTTATTTGTATCGAAGATATACATATTTCCATGGCTATTACAAGCTACATCCTATATAAATTATGTCCTTACGTGCTACTAGAGGAACCCAGTAAACTGTCCAATCAAATCGTGCCACCGCGATAAAACGTAAATTTTTAAAACACACAATTAACTGTCGACATAGTTTTAAAGGGTTTTTGGTGTTGTATAGCGATAATAATAGTTTGTACCTGGATATCTTTATTAACCATCTCAAAGTAACAATTACAAAAAATGTAATATTTTAAAAATTTGCTAAAACGTAAAACCGGTTTTAATGATTATATTAGAACTATGTACCGGTTACAAAATAACGGTTACATCAGCTTTTCTCTGAGTAGGTAAATCGGGTTCGAACGAAAGGATTTGACACACAAACGTACGTAGCAGGGTGCTCTCTTCTGTGCGTATATTAAAATAGAGGTAAGCTTTTCATAACATGGATAAAATATCAAATCATCATCTCAACCGATAGACGTTCAAGGATCACCACAAGTCCAAAGGGTTCCTGCCGTCTTCACCAGCGCCCGGCGGGATGATGGCGCGATAAAGCGCTATCGCACTAGCTCCCTTTCTTTTTGCGCGCAAACGAACGAGTTAGCAGGCACGATAAAACGTTTATCGAGGCACCATGCCGCGGGCGCAGGTAGTTTATCCCCTTGTGGGGATACCTACTTACGCTTTAGAGGGGGGTACGAATTTAAGAGAAGTTTATTCCGAATGGTTAAATGCGCGCTGCATACAAACGAAGTCTGGTGATATTTTCAATACTAACCAATTTAAGTGAATGAAATTTTTCAGAAATGATCTAGAAACTAATCTCTATGCTTGTAAGAAGTCAATATACAGTTTTGATGCTAGGATTAATTTAAGGTTTGTATGGAAATCTTTGAGGCACTGTAACTTTAAAACTATACATTTAACAAAAATCTGACTTCATACAAGCATAGTGATTAGTTTCTAGATTGTTTCAGAAAAATTTCATTGACTTTATGTAGTTAGTATTGAAAATATCACCAGACTTCGTTTGTATGGAGCACGCTCCGAATTTTATTCCCTTAACTGTGACCCCTAATAAATAATTCAATACGAACGAATACTCTTCAAAATCTGACCACATTACAGTAATCTCATTAAATTTGAAACAAAGAACAGATATTACATTGCATATTATAAAATCACTGAAAACAATTTTGACATTTCATTCGGGCTTGCTAAAACGTCGAACAAAGGTTCTACTCATTTGCGTTATTAACGCTAATTGTAGTTTCGATCTGGTGTGGTAATAATAACATAGTACATTATACTTTTAAATTTACATGTGCACATTTAATGCCTGAATTTACTTAAAACAGCATCACTTATATTTTTAGGGATTTGTTCGAACACTTAAAAAGGCAATTTCACATTGAAAAAATGTATTGACTACATACATACTTTGGGAAAAAGTTTCATTTTATGCACTTTAGGTATTAAAATCGAAGGTCAGCTCGATATGAACATTATTTGTATTAAATAAATCTCAAGTCATCTTTCATTTTAAAGCAACACTCATTATTTAAAACAAAAACTCATTGAACGAAAAAAGAAAAATACCGGCCAAGAGCGTGTCGGATTCGCCCATGTAGTAGGTTCCGTAGCCAAAGCATAAGTAGAATAAGAAAATATTAGAAATGTTGATGTTGTTGTTGTTAGGTTGTTGATGTTGTTGATCGCTTTTAGTGATAAGACCGCCATTTGTACCCTTACGTTCTAGTATTCTGTTTTGTTACTGTATGTTTTTGGTGTGCAAATAAAGAATATTTATGTTATGTTATGTTATGTTCTCTTACCTAAAAGAAAATTTGGAACCTAACGAAAGCGCGATTTAATTTCCTGCAACGCCATGTATTAGAAAATATATATTTGTGTTACAGGTTTTTTCCAGAAACTGCTTGGGCTACAGCATCCGTTACAATTTACAACATAAGCATTATAACGATTTAGTTTCCATGGGAGTTTTGTTCCATTGGACAAGACCTATCCAATGACACGTCACTCGATTTATTAAACAAACCATCTTTTTTAACCCCTCTTTCGGTGTGTGGGAGGGGTCGAAAAAAATTTATAACCAATATATTTCTGTTTTTGGGTTACTGTTATCTGTCTTCAATAGGTGCAAAAATGAGCGAGTTATTGAGGCGAGGCATACAGATAGACAGACAGAATGGACGAAAGTATAAGGGTTTTTTGACTTTGCCGGCCCGATAGCACAGTGTGTAGTGAACCTGCCTGCCGTGCCGAGGGGACAAATATTTGTATGATGAATATGAATATTTGCACCCGAGTCATGGATGTTTGTATCTATATATGTATTCTATATCGTTGTCTAGTCATCATAACACAAGTCCAGGCTAGATTCTGGTACTTTAAATGTTACTAGATAGTTTGTGTGACAATGTCGAAGATATTTATTTATTTTTGAATTGGGTTAACTGAATCTCGGGGCACGGCAGTGCCCCCGCCAAGACGAGCCAAGCAAGTGTTTTTGACGTGACATATGGTCTCGTCTTAGCAACATTTAACATGAAAACGTTTTTGACAGGATAGATTAGTCAGGATTGCGTAGGAATTTTCATTTTGATTCAGACGTTGAGTTTTGGGACACCCTGTATAATACTATTTGTGTTGTGACTATCATGCTAGATATTCGACCACAACGTGTTGTGCCAATGAAGAAAATCCATGACGCGTTCGTTCTGAGCCGTGTAGGTACCAGAAGATTTTTTTAACCGTTCCAATTCTTTAGGGGTGGTTCAGACCATCAAACGGAAACAAACCTGAATTCGTAAAAATAACCTGCTATCTCATTCCTTTGAGTTTTTTGTTTTGCGATTTCAGCTTTCCTTAGTATTTGTTCAGTTGAATGGTCTGCACCACCCCTGGAAGTTTCGGAATAGCAGTTAAAAAAACCATCCGGTATATAATACGTAAAAGGCATTAACATTCTTTTGCCTTTAACAAAAATGTTACGACGACCCGCCTATAGTACCTAAAGCTACTCAAAAACCTAAATAAAATAACATTACATTACAAGGAAACAACGAAAATTAAACCCACCCAGCCCATCAACTCCATTTTCTAAGAAATTAAAAATTACGACGAAGATGAGTAATTTAGATTTTTTCCTAAATAATCATTTTAATTATCAAAAAGGCCCCTCGTTACGGATTCAAAGAGCTCAGGGGCTGGCGGTGCTCTCTAAAGACTTCCCACTGAGACAGACACGTACTTTGTGTCTACTTACTTGAGACCCCTGAAGCATGTTTGATTAGGTTGTGTTATGATTGTGATTGTAAGTGTCTGGTTATGGTTTTATGTCGTAATAAAACAAATCTTCAACGTAGTGTGCACCGTCTCACGACAGGTACCTACTTATAGTATAAGAGATAGACGTACTTTTTGTTATCATCTTGCAGCTGATTCAGTAGATATTCAAAGGGTGTAGTGTAGAGCATATCTGTGATGGGGTTAGACCAGGTCTGCGTGCATAACTCCAGTCGGTTTAGGAGTTACAGCCGTTCAAATGTCAGTAAAAAATAAACGATGTGATCATAGGATATTATTGTAATACCTATGCACTATAGCTATGCGAACAGTATTAAAACTGACATGTTCTGTCAGTCGTTTTAGGAGATAAAGCCGTTCAAAGGTCCGACCTTTGAAGGCTGTTGCGGATTGACATAAGGCGCATTTTTAGGGTTCCGTAGTCAACAAGGAACCCTTATAGTTTCGCCATGTCCGTCCGTCTGACCGTCTGTCCGCGGCGTAGCTCAGAGACGCTTAGTACTAGAAAGCTGTAATTTGACATGGGTGGGTATACACAATTTACTACGCCGAAAAACTACATACATACATAAACTCACGCCTTTTTCCCAGAGGGGTAGGCAGAAACTATAGATCTCCACTTTGGGCGGTTCTGACACACCTCTCTTGCTTCCTCTAAGTCTATACATCTTGTCATACATTCCCTTCGATTTCGGCGACTTTTAACCTGGCATTTTTTAATGAAGTCCCTAACCTGGTCTAGGTATCCGAGAAACTGGTAAAATAAAATCTTGAAAAAGATTTTCTTCATGGTACCTCCCCTACACAAAAAGTGGGGGGATGCAATTTTTTTTTCTCGTCTATCCCATGGCGTGGGATATCGTTGGATAGGTCTTTTAAAAATATTGTGGGTGTGGGAAAACCATTTTTCTATTTAGGGATCCGTTAGCGAAATATTAAGCTTTAAAGTGAATATTTTTATTAGAGTAACGTCCAAGACATGTCTGATAGTAATAATATATTTCTGATAAATAAATTATTTCAAATCGGAATTGGCCAGAAAGCTATACATGGTGTTACAAAAATACAAACAAACATTTAAGGGGGTGGTTTAGACCATTAAAATGAACAACTTTCACAATGGGACCAATATCAAAAGCGCGAAAAAAAATCGGATGTTCCATACTAAACTCCGAATCTAATCGAGCTAAATGTATGGGACAGCTGATTTTTTCTTTCACGATTTCGATGTTAGTCCCATAGTAAAAGTTGTTCAGTTTAATGGTCCAAACAACCCTCTCAAAAGTTTTAAATGAATATTTTTACTTTTGTAACACACTGTACAGGAATCGGAAAATCTTTTCTTCCCTATTAAAAACGAAGTATACATAACTTTACAATGTCGAGTATTCTGACAATTGAACGCGATAAGAATATCTAAAAATGTTGAACTTAGTTTAAAGAGCTTCGATAACTTCGACATAATTACTCTTGTTTGATATAAGTTACGTTTTCTTCTTTGTTAGGGTTTCGTACCCAATAGGTATCCGTATAAGTGTTTAACTTTAGTTTAAGAGTTCTTTTACCGTTCAGTGGCGCCCTCATCACAGTATTTCTCAATCAATAAAACCGAAATAAAAATAAAACCGGTCAAGTGCGTGCGTGCAAGGGCTACTCGCGCACCGAGGGTTCCGTACCACACCACCACACAACACAAAATTTAAATTTACAAAAAAAAAAAATTATCCGGGACATTTAGTGCGAGACCGACTCACACTTGGCCGGTTTTTATTATTTGTTATACTGTAGAGTTTGCTCTATAATCACACCAAGTTTGACGCTTGTATGTATTACCGTTTTTACGACAGAGCGAGAAGCAAAAGCGTTGATTAAAACTAGTTTCTTGTTGAGAACCCCCCTTTATTTGTAACTTTTTGCCATTTTTATTATTTCCTTAATTGTTTGCCATAATAACGTATATTTAGGTAGGACGGACAGACGGACTACGTAGGCTTAGTAACCGGACCCCTAAAAAGTGCTACTACTCCAACTAACTACAAGAACTAAGGCTATTTTATAATCCTATAATACTTTATAGATTTTATATGGATTTAAAAAACTTGAAGAAAGAACGAAAAATTGCCACTATTACCTGCATTTTATCGATATTCTTAAGCGTAGAATGATTAAAGCTTATTAAAGTATTCTATAATAAACAGCTTTTAGGCATTTGTTTTCTTTTGTAGCAAGTTGGAGTAGAAATTTTGAAGTACATATAAAGTTCTGTAATGCGCACTTAAGGGAATATAATTCGGAGCGCGCTCCATACAAATTAAGTCTGGCGATATTTTCAATACTAAGCAATTCAAGAAACTATTCTCTACGTTTGAATGAAGTCAGATTTTCGTTAAAATGTATGCGTTCTCCATACAAACGAAGTTAAATTATATTTTGGATATTAAGTTCAATTTAAGTCAATGCAATTTTTAAACATGATCTATATCTGTGCCTGTTGTGCTTTGTCAGATTTTCGTTGAAGTATCAAAGTTACAATGGCTCAAAGATTTCCATACAAATCTTAAATTAATCCTAGCATTGAAACTGTATATTTTAATGGAAATCTGATAAACCACAGGCACAGAGGTTAGTTTCTAGACCGTGTTTAAACAATATCATATTGACTTGAATTGGTTAGTATTGAACATAGGGATCTAATTTCATTTCTATGAAGCACGCTCGGGCGCTCTACAAAGATCATCTTCCTCTTACATCGCATAACTTATACGTACCTGTTCTTCCCCAAAGCGTAGGGTGACCGATGACCGTGTGATTTAATCTATACAACTATATATTGCTTTTAAACCCATAATATTTTCCCTTACCAAGTTGGTAGATTAAAATACTTTCCCCACGCAAGCCACGCAATGACAACGGTGGCCCCTGGAGAACACTTCGGCCATTTTACCTGGCTACTTCCCTGTCCGGCCCACGCTTATTTACCTAAAAGCGGGATTACGGTTGAGCTCACGACACTTTCTGGCTCACTATTTAATTCAACCTCGGCTATGCAAACTTTACCTTTTTCCTCTATGATGTGGAGATCGCAGGGTAGATATTTATTTAGGTGTTCCAATTTAAATGTAATGATTTAAAGAGTCAGTTTTACTATGGTCTCAATTTGCATCGTTTGAAGTAGAAATGTAAACAAAGTCTGTCACCTTGTCCTGGTGAATCGTTTGTCCTTGTCCTCGTCCATAGTTGTATGGTATGGTACCGCGAGTAATCAATTTAAAATAAAATAACAACAACCATAATTTTGTTAGTATACCTAATTGCCCAGATTCGACGGAGTGTGTCTCGAATGTGTGAATGTGTCGAACGGACTGAAGAGTAATATACAAGGAATAATACCTAAGGAAAGAGGTCGTTGTATCTGTACTTATTGCAATGTGAGGTAAAACATTTTTAATTTGTAATCAAATCAACACAAGTGACATGACAAGAACGGACTTAATCTAGGAATAAAATTTGATCGCGTTTGGTCGAATCTGGCCAAGAACTTGACATTCTTTTTACATTAACCGTAACCACGAAAACCACGTTTTCTACTACCTAGTAAAGTTTTGATTTATATTTAAGCATAGTTTCAACTTGTTTGTGTTGTTTTTTTCTTTGAGAGTATTAAATTCTTTGATGTAAACAATTAGTCAAGGAAATAAATTATATGTAGCAAGATAGGTAGAACAGAACAGGATAGGTACTATAAATATTATAACGCAAATGATAGCACGTATATGCACACATACATGTAGTAAATATAGGTATAGAGACATATAACGAAGTACCTAGCGTAACTGTGATGGTTCGAGGTGTGTAATACATCCTGTTTCTAAGACGCCCACGTAACGCTCCGGCCTCGCCATGAATATACATAAGTCATTACACAATTTACATTCATATTTTGTTGAGTGATAAACAACATACGAGATGATCCGGCTTATAAACTTTGGAGTAAACTATAACTATCTTTAGGTTTCTATATACATGTAATGACGTCACGTAAACGTGGTGCGAATAAACGATGACACCAATTTGTTTTGAGAATAGCGACAAGCCTTGGTGGTAGAGGTGACAATAATTTCAACCGGAATAGTAAATGTCGAGTCGAATCTAGTTTGGCATTTATCAATTCATTTCCAAATCGGCTTTAGGTTTATATTGATGAAGTGTTTGAAGAAAACTACCACAACGATGTTTAATAACAATTGTGTGATGATTCGGTATGTCAAGTTTTTTTTGGAGGGCTGAATCGAAAACCATTTCGAGATAATTGTCTCATTAATAATATTTTCTATGTCAGAGATTTTAAAATGAAAGGATTACAGATATTTTTAATAAAATAACGTCGTTTTTCGGTCCGTCCAGTGACGTCACTGGAAAACCTGTGAACTCCTTGGTAAACTTAAAATCAACTTAAATTAACTGGCCATTAAGAAAAAAAAATACAATTACAATGTCAGAATTTGACATTCGATGATGCCGTTTCTGTTTCCAGCATAGAGTTAGAAAGAGAAATCAGGACATTTTTATTTTTTAAATAAAGCAGTAGTTTTTGTCCATGGAGTTCGAATTAATTTCTCTCCACCATTTTTGCATTTAAAGATTACAAATCAAAGCAATTAAAAAATTACATTTATATTGATACACTCGATGAATAGTAATTAAAATTAAATGGGTTTCTTAAAATTATGTCTATCCATAAAAAATATAAAATGAAGACGAAAAAAACTTGCCATACTGAATTAACATCAAGATACTGGAATGAGTATGAGTTTGCTTGGCGCCATTGCTCTTGTTGTGTTTCGTCGTATTTGAAATTCGTAAAAAATTGGTTTTAGTGATATTTGTGACATAATTTCGTGCGGATTGTGTACCAAACATTTGCGTAAAGCGACCGACGTAACAGGAATCTCAAATAAATACGATAACAGAAGTTTCGGTTCAAGTTAACTCGTCCATGGTCATTTTGGCGGCATCGCGCGAGCTTACGAAATCAACCACAGATTCAGTGTCATCTGTCATCCATTCATCAAAATAAAGAATATAAAGAAAATAACTGAAAAGAGAAAAACAAGCTCTAAAATCACTAATCAGCTATAACACCTGTATTTAAGCTAATATAATTTGAATGTTATTAGGTAGGTATCGCAAACGGGGACAAAGGAGATTTTTGGTTGGTTATTTTTGACCCCGCCTGCAATACCTACCTAATAACATTCAAATTATATTAGCTTAAATACAGGTGTTATAGCTAATTAGTGATTTTAGAGCTTGTTTTTCTCTTTTCAGTTAATAGGTTTTTTATGCAGTCGGGTTTTTTGTTTATCTTAATAATTTAGTTTATTTCATACTTTTTAGTCTTGTGTCGAAACGGTAACATAAAAGTACTATAATATTTATATATTTGGAATCGTCTGATCACTAGCTTTCATTTGATACCCATATTGTAATTTTTAACAAAAAAAAATTGTTTATTCCCCCTCTCTTTTTTAATTTGTAGACGCCATCTTGAAATAATATACCCTATGTCACTCTCACGATTTTTACGAATCCAATGACACCCCATACGTTAAAATCCATCAAGCCGTTTAGGCTGTAGGCCGTGCCAAAGAAATAGACATACAAACATACATACATACATACATACATAGATACATACATACATACATACGCTCGAAAAACATAACCCTCCTTCTGTCGCAGTCGGGTAAAAATAACGAATGGCTCAAAAGGACTAGTATCCAGAGCCGTTAAAACCATTATAAAAAAAAAAAGATACTGGAATTAAGAAACTCTTTGTAGTTCCTATATCATTACAGATCCATTAATTTAGATGATTGTAAAGTAAGTAGACAAGACAAATAAAATGTAGCTTGTCTGTTTCACTAAGTCGGAAGTTTCTTTTATGGCTTTTTTCCTTCCCACCTTTTTACTTAAAAGTTATAAAAACTTTTAACTAATTAAATTAATATTCGAGACCGTTGATTAAGAGGCTCGGAATGCTTTTAGCGTCAATGTAAGCTGAGGTGAATTTGAAAGGAAGAAAATAATTTGAGTGAAAACTTTACGAAAATATTGCTATCATTTTTGAACACAGCGGATATTTGAATAATGAGAGTTTATAAATTGTTAAAACAGTCACAAAGGATTTTCTGTACTGTTAATTTTGTAAGATAACAATTTTATTGGCGCTACCATCTCATATAATGAAATTAATTGCTTTGAGATGTTCTTTTGATTTAGGACCGTATAATTATATTTGTGATGTAATATCGTTTATAAAATTCTTAATTATTGTTTGCATAGATAGTACACAAAGCTTTTTCTATTTGGATTGTTTACCTAAGTAGGTACTTGTGCATGTTACCTCGGGAGTGACTGCGACACGACGCGACGCGACGGGCGGGCGACTTGAGCACTCTACACAACTCTACACTCATCTCACAAAAGAATCTAGTTAAAGGGCTGGATGAGCTCTCTGCCACTCTTTAAAATTACATTTCTCGCAAACAAGTTGAATCTTCTTACCCGCAGACTTTTGGCAGCATCTCCGGAGGTAATTAATTGAGTTTATTCGGTCGCTTATCGGCAACGGAGTGGGGCTCGTTGGCACGCGTCGGTTCAAAGTTGTGGACAGAAACAAAAGAGTGTTGGTTATTGCATATTAGGGCGGAGCGGCGCACGCGGGCCTCCGCCGCATTAACGCAGCCATTCCAACTTCCTCCGGGACTCCGAGACTCGCAGGACTGGAGCCTCTGTACTTAAGAGTCTAATTAGCCGTAAATTGCACTCAAAATTGGGCTCTTGGCCGAGAAATGAGTTTTGAATGTCTAATTTCGGGGAATAAAGGGAAATTGTACCGCAATTTATGTGTCAATCTGTATTGTCGTGGAAAAGAGAACGGTCGTCGGTGCCTGTCGATAGGCTTTCTGTCTTTGAGAGGCTTTTCCAAAGACTTGATTACAATTTGTAATCAAGTTTAAAGGTTTTGTCGGATCAAATTGAAGCTTTCTGTTCTTACACACAGTGTTTCAATTGCTTGCCAGTAACTTATATTAATATTTGGTTAACAAATTTCTCAAATTGAAAGCGTGTTATTTTCAATGAAATGAAAATAGATAGTCGTGTTAATTGGAACTAGATTCTAATGAACCATATATAAAGTAATTAATTACATTCGCTATCACTTCTAATCCAATTTGCTCAGTAAAGTAGCGCATCCAGCTTAGTGAAAAGATAAATAAATAAGCTTCGTCGAGAGTACGAACCGGAGCAGAGCGGAGCGGGTACGGAGGTAGGTAGAATGATTACGCGACCTAGCGTAGGACCCTGAATATTAACGTGGCTTTGGACTTCTTAACACAGAATCATGTATTATGGACGGGCTGGGAAATTAAAAGCAAATTGAGCGAGATCCCACTCGGTACTAGTGAATACGAATACGGCGATCGGCAAAACCTTAAAGGCTATCGGTTTGGAACGAATGAAAGAGATTTGAAACCTAATAGCGTGCACAAGCTCAAGGTCTCGAGTTGGACGATATGAATACAAATAAAAGGACTCAATACGGGTGGCATATTCTAGCCTCGAAGTGCGATCCCTCGTCAATTTGGGTTTGTACGAAAAGTTGACCAACCATGGCTACGTTTGTGTTTAGGTTAATAACTCTTAGCTTGGACAGTCAACTGTCGCTTAATTATAAATACCTATTATTATAATTTGATGTTGAACATTTAGATTATTTGAAACAATTTAGGTAGTCATTTTATTTGGAAAACTTATAGCTTACAATCACAATAATATTTAATGCTGTACAATCTGAGCCAATTAAAAGTTTTTATTTTGTGATTATTATTTCAATTTCGGATGAGCAATGTAGAGAGCGAACTTGTATTACGGGCACTGTATGGACAGTAGTAAACTACATTGGTTAAGGATTTGGTCGAAATAACTATTTTGTTATACGATAAAGAAAAATAGTACAAGCGCTTTATGTGACAAGTAATGCTATATTCCGTTCAGTCGCTTATATTGACGGCCTGCGCGTTCCCTGAACCCTCTGATGTTATTTATCTCTCTACGCACTGATTTATTGTGTTCGAAACTAGTTACGCGCGCTACGCCGTAGCGCCGTAGCTCAAGGGCTACGTTTTTGCTACGTATGTGTTTTGAATGTATAACTGATATTTTTTAAACATTAATAGAGTTAAAAGTGGATAGCGTGAGCGGGTCGAGATAAAATGCCTTATATTAACCATATACATGGTCCAACTTAACATCCTTTAACACGCTTATGTTATTAAGGAGATGATCAGACCATCAAACTGATCAACTTTAATGCTCTTTCGCATAAGAAACATTTGCTGTTCCAATAAATCTGCAATCCTACTCAACCGTAATGTACGAGATACTCGTTTTTTTCTCGTGATTTCGATGGTGGTTCTATAGAGAAAGTTGTTCAGTTAGATGGTCTGATCATCCCCTTAAGAACCGTTAACATATTAAGAAGGGTGTATACATGGTGGTAGGGTAGACCAGTTGCATTACTTTAATGGGTGATTGTATTGTATTCATGATACTCCACAACTTTCCCAAAGGAACAGAGAAATACGCAAAAAAAACTACTAAACGTTCGGTTAGTATGTTAGGTTCAAAATTTTGGACTTTCCGTAGTAAATGCAATCACATTTAGTACGGAAAGTCCAAATTTTTTTTTTTGCTAATTTCATATAGGTTCCTTAGGGAAAGTTGTTCAGTGTGATGGGTACCATCACCCTATAAGTAATGCAATGTTTACCGAACACCCTGTATATCTAGGTGCCAACTTGGTTTTCTTCTGCTCCCAAACTTTCCCAGTGCTGCCCGGGATATTCAGAGCCAAAAGCGTTTTTGTAGCAGTTTGTCAAGCAATTACTTTTGTTCCCGCAACTCGTAAAATATGTTTATTTTTGCCTAACGATTTTCACAGCAAAGCACACTTCAACGTAAACAAAACACAAAGGAAATTGTTTTTCGTCGAACAAAAAGAAAGTAAAACGCTTGAAAGTTGAGAGTTAATTTATTTCGAAGTTGTTTGCTAGTAATTTGTTGTGGCTGCGTCCTTGGGGAAGACCGCTGGCGAACACTGTTGTTACAAAAACTTTTTCGTGTTCCGAAATTTGACGCGGGCTACTTGTGAAGTCAAGTTAGGTGGTCACCGCGGGTGTTCTTTACAGAACTACGCCTGCCTCTAGAGAGCCCGGTGCTCACACCACCTGTATGAAGTCAGAGAAGGGTGAATTCACCGGTGCGGCGGCGGTGATGCGAGCAATGTTTCCAAGTTCAAAGCTCCACATTTGTGCTCCTCATGTTACCGTTCCGAACAATCGCTGAATTTACATATTGCTCATTGTCTATGTTCATGTAGGAACTTAGTTACGTATTGTGGGTACACTATATACAACGTGTTAATGAATTAACGCAAAACTAGAAAGTAGTTTGTTTGGAATCGAGATTAAAATCGAATTATCATAGTTTCAACATAGGATTTTGTTTTCCAATTTATTAAATAATTTACTGAACTCGATCTCAACCCACCGCTCGGGCACTCTCACCCTACTTATTACCAAAACAAGATTCTTAAAATGTATACATGAGCACGATAGCGCTTTCATTCATTGCTGAAATGATAACAAATCATTTTTGTCTCCAAACTAAAAATGAGAATAACTTTAAATTTTAACTATCAACGTAATTAAATTATTGTCTCAATCTAATTATTTTGATATAAATCAGTTGGGGAGTATGAGGTTTTGCGCTTATTCATTAACACTGTGTATCATAAATCACGATCAATCAATCATTAAGACTGATACGATTTTTTCAAGAAAAAATTTCTAATTAGCATCTCATTAGAAAAGGTGTAAGCACTATATTTTTATTTTATATAATTTAGAACAATCTGTTGCCCGTTACTTCACTTGCGTTGACTTTATAAAGTACCAATCCTATTGTGTGTTAATTCAGTACTATTCTATCTGTGTACCTATCAAATGTAATCATAATCCGTTCAGCCGTTTATGCGTGATTGAGTGACAAACATCTGTACACCACAAATTTTCACATTTACAACATTACTAGAGTTTACCTGCGACTTACTCCGCACATGTTATAAATCGGATTTTATGCCTATTTTTATAAAAAGAAGGTTGATTTGGGGCCAGGGACACCCAAAAACCCTATTGTAATCTTTTTCCCAACCCTATTGTAAATATCATCAATGTACACTTCTTTTACAGTGGTATAATAGTTTAGAACTAGGATAGGATCATAAAGTTAATATATTTATGGATAGGATACTGGTTGTCTGGAAGAAATCACTTCTATGAATGAGATGCAGCGTCATGAAATTAGATAATACCTTACAAGACTTATATTACTTAGATAAAACTTTTAAGACTATAGGTACTCCTTAAATGTTGTTATAGATAAGATAAATATTCTCTTTATTTGCACACCAAAATACACAAAAAACAACAACAATATACACGAACAAGAAGGGTACAAAAGGCGGCCTTATCACTTAGTGATAAGGCTTTTGTACCCTTCTTGTATGACTTAGGTATGATTGTCATTATAAAAAACAGATTTCTTCTCGGCTATCATATTGATAATTTTTCTCCTCCCGTCCCGTCATACACGGGAATGAGTTTAATAGGGAATCTATATTCCGTATTTCCGGCTCAGCTCCCATGGGTTATATGTAGCAAAGAAATTAGGCAGCAGCTTAACTCATAATGAGGCATAAACGAAATGTCACATTGAAGTTAAAAAAGGCCGTTTTGTATATCGTTTGAGCAGGAAGCTGGAAATAGGTATTGATGCTTTTGAGTCATCACCATTCCACATCCATTCATCATAATCTTGATGGCTCTGTGTTGTTGTGTTTCATTAACAATAAATATGCAATGACATCAAAAATTTTTGTTTGTTGTACATAAACGATCATCAACTGCAAAAAAAGTATGTAGATCAATTCAAAATATCAAAAAGTCTTTCACATTGTTGCGATCATACTCCTTTTATTATAGATTAACGAATTGCTCCTTACAATTGGGGAATCCAGAAAAACACATAGAACACTATCCAACCTAAATTTTAAAGATTGTAATGACATCCACCCAGTGCCACTGTTTAAAAAAAATAAAAAAGCCTCATTCGATCTCAGTACCCTGAACAACTTAAATAGCTTGATATGCTTTCTGATGAATGTGACATGTATTTTCATGGCTAAAACCATGCTATATATATGTTATAGTGTAATACATGCTATATATATGTTAACTAAGTCAAATTCACCAAGACCACCAAGGATCACGAGGAGCTGTAGGTGCTCAACTGGACTGAGATAGTACAGAGAAGAGATGAATGGCGTGTTTTGTTGTCGGAGGCCAAGATCCACTTCGGGTCCCTGAGCCAGCATAGTATGTAAGTGAGTAGTAAGCCAAATTCAAGTCAATCAATCATTTTTCACTCTTAAACACTGACACTCAGTTGCAGAAACGGTCATTACATTTAATCCTCCATTAAATCTCTTGCTGTCACTTTCTGTCTTGTTGACGTAGTAAATGCTAACAAGAGATTTAATGGAGAATTAACTCTAATGAGTGTGAGTGTGCTTATTGCAAAGGTGAATTTTCTGATAGCTACTTTTAAAGTAAATAACGGCTCCGAAGAGTAATTTACGATAAAAAGTAAAAAAATAATGCATGTCGCTGAGTCAGATGCATCCGTTGTTTTTCATGTTTTCCTGCTTATTTAAAAACTGTTTCTGTCAATTTTGTTTGTAATTTATTTACATCAAGGTTGCACAGCCATTTTAAATTAACGCCATCTATCGAGGCGTGTGAGAAAATTTTTACGGTTCAGTATTCAAACAAGGAACCCTCATACTTTCGTCCATTCTGTCTGTCTGTATGCCCCGGCTCAATTACTCCCTCATTTTTGAACCTATTGAATCGAGGCATGAAGGTAGAATAATAGTAACCCAAAAACAGAAACATTATATTTAAGAAAAAAATGTTTCCACCCATCCCATAGTACGAAAAGGGGGTTAGCAAAAATTTGTCTTTTTCTAAATCTTGTGAGGTGTCATTGGATAGCTCTTGTAACGTGAACAAAAGGCCCATACAAACTAAGCTAATGACAAACTAGATGCCATTGCACGAAGTAAAATCAAAAATCTCTCTTAGGTAAGATAAACATATTAATGACTTTTCTTTTTATTCTACTTATACAATGGCTACGGAACTTTATTATGGGCGAGTCCGACACGCTCTTGTCCGGTTTTTATTCCTTTCAGAAAATGCCCCGTTTCAGCACACTTCAAATTGTAGGAGAGTTTCGAACTTATCTTAGGGAATAAAGTTCATGTTTAACTAAAAATTCATTTGGGAATTCAGATGTTGCATGAAAATGTTGTTGATATTACGTTATCCTATAAATGGTTAGGATGGCAGTGAAAATCTCATTTTATTACAGTATTCAACAGTTTAGTCCCCCGTTTTTCCGTAGTAAATAAGTTATGACCGCCATCCAATGAATACAAAATTATTGTTTACTTTACTATTTTATTCCATGTATTTCTGTTTCAAATAAATAAAAAAGTAATCAAGCAACCACAAAACCAGTGGCGCATCTATTCGTATAAATACGAATAGATTGTATTTATTATGTTGTCTACAGATGAATATTAATAGAATAAATATATTGTTATGCGTATTAGTGATGCGTCATTTACTCGTACGAAAGACATTATGCTTTTTGTATTTGTTCTTTGTTTTGGAGGATCAGAAAAAACCGGTCAATTGCGAGTCGGCCTACTCCTGCAGGGTTCCGTATCACCACACAACTGAAAATTTTGTTTTTTCCTAGACTCTTAGCGCAAGACCGACTCACACTTGGCCAGTTTTTATCAGTAGAGTTTTCGCTATAATCACACTAAGTGTTAAAAAAAAATTGTTTCTTGGATGGGAACTCCCCCTTAATTTTATACTTTTTAGTTTTTTAATTATTTGTTTGAATTTTTTTAATCAAAAGATTCAGAGGTAGTTTATAGGAAGGACAGCGATGAATAGGGTCCCGTTGGCATCCTTTGGGTACGGTACCCTGAAAAAAAAACAAGATATTCACTAGAAACAAGCGAGCGATTTATTTACCGCCGCAGGCGCCCACATTGATAAATACAACCAATAAAGGAAAACAAAATGTCCGCAAGAGAAATTATTGCGGTTTTCGTAATTTACCTCTTCGTTTACGATTTTTTACATTTTTCGCCTGTTTGATAACAGCTTCAGGTTTGTGAAATTAAAGCTACCGTAAATAACGGTAATGGTTTCACCGAATATTTAATTCAACGCTACAGTTTCATACAATCTACGGCGTTTCACACGATTATAAAAACCTTTAATAAAAACTCGGGTGGCAGCTGATACATTCTGATGCTATTTTCAACTCAGCCAATTATTTTCCGGCAGTTTTGCTAGTTTCATTTCAATGAATATGATAAGTATTTCAGCTCGCAGCTAAAAACTACAAATCCTATAAATATTTGTTTATTTATTAAATAAAACCAAAAGCTTTGATGGATGGATACCATTTATTATCACACTAAAACAGTTGAATAAATTACAGTCGACTAGGCATTTGAAATAAAATAGTACATTATGATACAAGTGAGCAAAGTTGGTCAGCAGAGCTGAGGCGGGATTGCAGCACGAGCCGCCAAGGCGAGTGCTGCATACTAGCCAAGGCTGTAATGACCAATGCTCACACGTTTCATACGACGTTTTTCAACTTACTTGCGAGGAAAAAGTAATAAAATTTCGTAAAATACTATAATTTTAGACAAATATTTGTGTGAAAATGGCGCTGCATAGGTAGCATGGCACCGTGATACAGCGCTATCACACCTTCGCTCTCTTTCTATTTGCGCGCGAACAAACGAGATAAAAGACGTGATACAGCCTTATCACGTGTAGCATGCTACGCATGCTGGTCTCCTTTTTTTTCTGCCGTGCCTTTGGTTTAGATAGCTATGCACGCGCAGGTCAACGAAGAGGCAATGACTTTAGCCGACATTCAACCAACGACATTTTGTTGCAAACAACCTTATATTAAAAACGTTATAAACTTAATATTTATGTATTTATAGTACAAATTAATGTTAATTTGTTAACTAAAATAAATTATTTGATGAAATGGAGCATTTATTTATCATATTTTAATTAAAACAGATTAATATATTTAGAAAAAAGTTTGTTTTTGTTTATTTTTTTAACATAAAAACTCTTTGCTGAGATTTGAAAACAAACAATAGAAAAAAAGTAACATAGTGCGATAATATAATCATTTTGGCACGCGTGTTCTTGGCGTGTTCTATAAGCTGCATTATGTACCCTATAATTATTAGTTATTTTAGTCATTATTAGGTAGTTAGAATCTATTCAATATTCATACCATTGATTAATTAATATTAGAACTAGATTTACACACGGCGACACATCCAACTTTACACCACTAGTTTTCAATTACTAACATAACTTTAAGGGTGTATAAAGACAATGAAACTAAACAACTTTCCCTAAGAAACATGGATCGAACAACGTGAATAAAACTAAGTTCTTTCCTTTTGTAAATACCCATCCAAATCAGTTCGGTAGTTTTTAAGCGATGATTTAAGTGATGCGTGCACAATCAAACCGACAAACAGACAAAAATTATAGAATAAAATGGTCTCAATGCATTCCATTTCGTATCCTCAACGCCCCCAAGTTCACGTCAAGTTTACAACTTTATTAAAATATAGGATGTAATCAAAAAGACGTCTTCATCAAAGAACTCGGGAAGAGTTACTGATTGGCCAAATAAACCTTAACCATAAATAAGGAATAAATAAGTCATCAAGTTATTTATTCAGAGCTGTATTTTGTAAGGAGAATGATGAATTTCTATTTCCCTGCTCGCATGAACTTCAAAGTGCTTATTAACTTTAACATTTGTATTCACCCGTGTCGTCTTGTGTCAAACAAACATACAGTACGGGTGTAAAGGAGTTTATTTGTCAGTGGCGATGTTACGTTCATTAAAATTCGCTTTGTACGAAAATGATTAACTTCCTAATCAGGACTAAAAGATTCAGAATTTAAGATAAATAACAGGTATTAAAACGGTAGTTAAATTTCATTCTCTGCTCATGTTCAGCTAAAATGTTTCGTTTGCATGAATTTTACATTGTGCTAATGCTAAGCAATAGCCTAAATATGCTACAATGCATCAGATTTGTATGAAATTTAGCGTGCGTTTAACCGATTTGCCTTGTGTTTTGCATTCATGTTCAAAAGTAGGTCAAGGGAAAAGATACATACAGGGAATAACAAAACACCCTAGTAATATTTAAAGGGGTGGTTTAACCATCAAGCTGAACTACTTTCACTATGGGAGCCAAAATCGAGAAAAAAAGAATCTGCTGTTTCATACAAAACTGCAGTACCTACTTAACTCAAATGAATGGGACAGCAGATTTTTTTTTCTACATTGTCTATACAGTGAAAGTTGTTTAGTTTGATGGTTTAAACCACATCATTTAATAGTTTTATATATTTTGATACATTCTGTACATAACTACTTAAATGTTATTTTGTACCACCAAATATTCCAGTATGTGAGTAAAGACGGAAGTCCATTAACGCGACCTGAATAATAAACTAAAATGTTTACTTTAGATGAGAATTTTAAATAGATATCAGTCTCAAAACCTTGCCTACCTTGAGTTAATTTAAGTGAAAAGTTAATTTTGACAGCCTACGTTTAAACACTTTTAATTCTTTAATCACTATCCTTGAAAATACCGTTGTTGCAGGTTTTAAGTACTATTTTTATCCATAATATTTCTGAAATCTTTGTAACATAAGATCAAAAGAACACGATAGAAAACAATTTAATAATAAATTATGATCTTGTTCGCGTATGATTCTTTATAAATTTGCACGGAGTAAACGTCGACGTAATTTTGTTATAAAATATAAAAGGAATTTTAAGATGTTATGCGTGACCTACATACTAGAGAACTATCTAACTATGCAATGTTAATATTAGAAGGGTACGCCATGTCGCGAAACAGTATCTACAGAGACAAGCGAAATTCACTTCACCTACCTCCTTCTATACCGAGCGAGCGTTTAGCATTCCTCATACGTGACACCCGTGGAGTGTTTTGGCAATTGCATTGTAAAATATAGGTGGTTATTCATGAATAATGTGACATAGCTCCCAGGGTGCTCGGAGTAAGCCGGCGAGACGCGGCGTGCCGGCCTCGGCTCGCCTTCCACCTCGTAAATATTCAAGGTCCGACCACCGGCGTTCCGCGCGATACATCAAAGTCTCGTCGACTGAACAACGACCAGTAACAACCTAGATACTTCCCGACGTGTCACATCACAACGCCTTCAGGATATTTCGGTCGCGCGGCTGGCGAAATGAAACGAAAAATCTAAACAAAGACGATCCGGAAATTAAACGAACACAATCTCGTGATCGCAGCCCTGTGAGGTATTGCGGCATGTTTGAAGTTTTAAGCAGTGGGTTTCAAATAAAAATAATCTATCAAATTTCCGGGTCATCCATTATTATTGTGCGGTTGAATCACGAAGTTAATCGGAGCAACATTCGTTATTTACTTTAAGTTTAGTTATCTTTGATTATTAAATGGGAGTTACAGCAGTAGTATTCAGAAACCTGAATTTTATCTAATCTGAATTTAAATTAATTGGAACACATATTATTAACTGGGTACCGATAGTTAATAGAGAAAATATGTACGTACTTAATCTTATTATTATATATTTCCATTTAAGTACAATTTTATTTAATTTTCTAACTACCAATAAATGTGGCATCAGAATTTCTTCTTCAGCATATGAAGGTTTCCTCACGATGTTTTACTTCACCGTTTCAGAGCTGGAGTGCGATTTTTGAATCTCATACTTTGAACTCAGAAGTTGAAAATGTCAATATTACTATGGAGATATGCATCTTTCTACTGCTGATTAGACTTTCAAAAATTATACTTAATTTTTGAAAGTCAAATCAGCAGTAGAAAGATGCATATCTCCATAGTAATTTTGACATTGTCAACTGCTGAGTTCAACGAATGAGTTTCAAAAATCTCACTCCAGGTAGGTACAAAAATAAAAATATGTATACTTATTTATGGTCGAAAGAATACGGTAGATTAGTTGACTGGTTGGTTGGACGTAAACATTTTTAAATTTAAATTATGGGATATGTTTCAACAACGAAGTGTGTTCGAAGCTGGAGTTCGAAGACACGACAATGGGTATGATAAACAGAGTATTGCTATTGCTTTTTATGTCCATATTTAGGTTAAAATATTTCTGGATGTACCTACCTACCTACTCGTCGTATGTTTTGACCAAGTTAGTTTGCCCCACCGATAGTTTCATTCCCAGAATACGTAATGACGGTCAAAGTAGTTCAACGGCTGACGGAAACAGATTGGTTCAGATCTTCCTATCAATATTTTGGTAAAACCCATTCTACATACAAAAATATATAACTGACCAGATGGGATCAGCTACGTAGTGTGATAACTTTTGGTGGATTCAATCAAATCAGTTAAATGTAGCTGTAAATTGGGCAGTTCCACTTGAGTGATATTGAGTAATGATCACCGCGCCGATATTGATGGCCGGCTCGGGGACGCGCGCCGTATCTCCCGCTGACGTGCTAATTTGTCAAAACCGTCGTCATAAAGAAAAAGTTACGAGGGACACGTATGCTTTTGATGACATTATTTTCTGAAAAGATATTTATCTATCCATTGGGATGGAATCAAAATGTTACTAATCTAATAAAACGAATCTTAAAACTAAATTTCAAAGCTCAGCTGCAATACATCTTCGTAAAGAGCCGAAACAAGAATTTGTGTTTCCTTAACTCTAAAAGCTAAAGATAACAGGTCACGCGCGCACGTCTGTCGTTACCCTTCGCCTCTTACATTTTATTACGTCCCATTACCTGGGATTAAGTCGACATGCATCGTGCGGATTCTGTTTCATGTCGCCAACTCTTAATGCCGCTCGACGCTTAAAACCAGTTATTTTGAAACACGAGGCCTCGTCGCATGTCACCTTATAAATTCATAATGTTCTGCCCTATGTATAAGCCTCATGGAATCCATTACCATCCGATGATATCTAGGTCTGGTATAATATAAAATGCAAAGACACGTCTGGCTTTTCTAAAATTATACACATAACCTCTATGCTTTCTCGCCGGTGAATTTACAAATGGGTTTTACGCGACTGTAACGTAGTATCATTTGTGAAAGTCTACGCTGAAATTACTACATCTTGATGTTTCTGACTCTAAAGACTTCGTGGTGTACTAAGACTCTTTCGTCATTTAGGAACGTACGCTATTAATAAATTAAAAAGAGTAATTACCTAAAACGTCAACGTCACTATATTTTCAAAATCGAAGGACTAATTATATGTAGGTTGAAACTATTAATAAGGAATTGACATATTATATGTCTTTGGTAAAAATATTTGCTCGTAGTACATCAGGGTTACGTAACCCAGTTACTCTTTCACCACATATTCGCCGGAGTACCTGCCTAAGCCAGATGAATGACCATCGTTGCCTGCTGGTACGTTAGACTGCACATTTCCCCTACCGTTACGAATGACGTTATTACTAGGTACCTAAAAAAAATTTTTGACATGGTAGTACACTAAATGAAATATTCAAATGCATAATGCTTAAGAAAGTAATGAGAGAAAAAATCGTCTTGATGCAAACGCATACAAAGAGCTTATTCCGTAAGGCGTATCTCCTTAATTCCATTTACAACATTTTGAAAAGCTTCTTTGCTTCAACGCTATCTAAATCTACTTTATAATCTATGTACAAGCCACAAGTAGGTACATAGAGCGTTTTCTGCACGTAGATGGAATCTAAGCAATAGAAATGTAGTACGCTGCGCACCGTGTTCCTTGGGGATTTCATGAGCTAATAACATTCGACTCTGAGGAAGGTATGCTGCCCGTCTAGACAGTGTACGGCTCCAGCAGGCAACGTGAACGTCCAGCATACCTACATACGTATATAAACGCAAATAAGCATTTCTAAAGGATAAGTACATTAAATTGCTTAATTTGCACAATTTCAGTAGGTAATCGCAATGTCGAAGCCAGTAAAGTAGGAACGTTAAAGTACTAGAACTCGCAATATGGAGCGGCTCGGCGATTTCATAATCAAGTACTGACTGTAATATAATTTCCCGGTCTGCGCTAATGAACGTATATTTTGTTTCATCTGCCGTCAGGACGTAAAACGTGCGACGTAAAATCAACATTTCATTTGGCCCGAGTACCTGGCCTGGCCGCCTGGCCGCCTGGCGTGGCAGATTCGCTTGCTTCAGCTTTAAATTTGTGTCAATTAATATTTTTCCTCTTCGTTTCCAATGCGGTGAATAAAATTGTCCGCTTCTTGCCGGTATTTGGGATGTTTTTAATATGAGTGCTTCCTGTTATTAAAACTTTTACGTATTCAACGTTTTCTTTTTCCGGGAAAAATGTTAATATTTTGCGGTAGAGCGATATTATTATATTCGTTCTCAAATCTCTGTCTTGAATTTTCTTTCACAGCCAATTTTTTTTTTCAACGGTTCCCGATCAGCTTAAATGATTTTTGAGTAGCTTTGACTTTCTATTTGTAACGGAAGATAAAAGTAAAGGTCAGACGTGAGAGACTGTAGACACAGGCAAGGTAAACAAGCATTGAGATGGAAGTCGTGTTTTCGCACTTAGGCTCGGCTATAGGCAGTCGTTGTGGAATGTTTTATTTATTTTATTATGTGTAAACAGGTAAGGTAGGAAGGCGGGATTGTCAAACAGTCTGCGAGATAAATAGCCGGGCTACGTGTTGCGGAGAGCCGTTCGATGTATCACAAGCACGTATCCAATAGAACCGGTGCAGACACGTTGCGTGAGGCCATTTTCCCTTCTCTACGACCTCATAAATTTCTCTTTATAAATTAGATAAAAACCCAATATTCTTACAAGTGGATCGATCTATAATCAACTGAGAATGTTACTAACCCAATTTCATTTATACGTCTAATCTTTCTAATCTAATTCTTTTTTTACGAAGCTAAGTCAAAATGTATTTACCTTTCATTCTCAAAGATCTAATCTACCTAGTTCGCTGGTTCTAACCTAACACTATTTGTGTTCGGTAGCTGGTATCGTAATAATATGTTTTTTGGCCGTCTCTCATAACAAAATAAATATAACTTTAGTTAATTGTATGTCATGAGACTGTATTCAATAAGTGAACTGCACAGACGACGTCAACTATATATATATAACTCGCCACTCTCAAATTAATGTTTGTGTACAAAACAAAATTACAGAAACAGTTTCCTCAAAATTATAATAAGGTGTTTCCTGAACAAGGAAAGCGCTTCTTTTATTCCCTGAGGATCTTCAATTTATGCATGAGACATTTCAAATTTCAATTTGTTTGAGAGTTTTATTTTCATTAATCGAGCATGTCCCGAGTTGTTAGCGGATTTGAAGATATATCCATTTTCTTATTTATTACTGGTGATTTTTTGTTGTCCATCCTCCGTGGAGATCGACGTCAGAATATCAAGTGATTCTAACAAGGTAATATAATAAATTGTTCTTTCAATGCCCCGTATTTTTGCCTATCGATGCACCGCTTTTAGATAGATAAAAGCTTTGTGAGTTTTTTGTTACTGCCTGGGTTGACTGGGCACAGGCTTTTTCGTGTCTGCGCAACATTAATTCTATCTGTTCTCTATCCTGAACCAAATTTCTAACTTGAAATTTTTGACATAAAACGATAAAATAGCCAGTTATTCTAATGGGTGCTGTACGAGATTACTAGGGGATATGGTTTCTAATGTGGGCAAAATGATACTAAAGCTTGTCTACCTTCACATCATTGCACCCTTAAATTTCAAATATCTAGGCCAATTCTTATTTGCAAATATAATTCATTTTTCAGAAAGATATACCATCCGACATTTATGTTCGACGTTACTAAAGCTGTTCAAAGAATAAATGAGAGGAAGTGTTTCAAATCTCTGTTTCTGTGATTCAAAATAGCCTTAAAATATAGCGCAATACCTCATCGAGCATAGCCCTATCCATAGCCTTTTGGGTGACTTTCAGCCTTTTTATGAGGCGCAATACCCAAACTATGGGAAATGTATGGGATAGCTGACATTTTCTTTTTGACTTTGTCTTCATAGTAAAAGTTCTTTAGTTTGGTGTTATAAACCACCCCTTTCAACACTGTAAATACTACACCCTGTAAATTGATCCATTCTTAAGTTATTTCAATGTTGGTCATTGGATTATGATGCAGACTTTAGTCGTTTTCAAACACACTCCTTGCGATTATTATCTAGAAATAGAAATCGATTTATTATATGCATAATATCAAGTAGTTGTTAACAAAATATCTGTTCTGTTCTATATCTGTTTGTTCCGCATCGCATCCGCACATTGCAACATTCATGCGCTGGAAGGTATTGATATTTTAGAGAAGAGCTAAAGTAACTAAACGAACCAATGTGGCTCGAAAATAGAAAGGATTTAAAGGTCTAGGGCATGCTTTATGGCTAAAACCCTCCTTATATGTACTTGATACAAGTTATCTACGGCAGGGGTTTATTGTTGTTTGTTTAAATTAGGTTAGTACAAACAAAGTGACATGAAAACATTGTGTTGGTAAGCGGGTTCGGGGCTAGGCTGGGGTGACTTGGGTCGCGGTAAATACGATAAGTAGACGAAGTTAGCTATAATCCCACAATTAAGTAAAGGCTTAGCCCAAGTCCTTGCCGGTCTCAGTTATGTTTCATTAAACTTGGCGTGTATAGTAGAGGTAATAAATACAAATTGTGCTTACTGCCTACTAAATATAGGGTGCTAGGGTAAACAGTTGCATTACTTTAAGGCGTGATTGTACCCATGATACTGAACAACTTTCCCTAAGAAACCTGTAGGAAATTCTCAAAAAAATTTCGACCTTTTATTCAAACATGCGATCAGTTGATTGCATTTTACTAAATCCAAGTCTAAAGTCTAGTCCAAGTTTTAGGAAGTCCACATTTTTTTTACGAATTTCCTTTTGGTTTCTTGGCGAAAGTTTATCTGTATCTTGGGTACAATCACCCCTTAAAGTAATGCAACGTTTTATGCTTACACCCTGTATACAGAATGTAACTTTCAAGGTGTGCATTATTTACGGGGGTAATTAAAAATCAATAATAATAGGCAAAAAAAAAAATTTTTAATAAATATTCAAAAGAGTTTCGTAATATCCCCACTTCCACTTTCTGTCACATTATTCTATCTATAATCAAGCCTATGGCATTGAAACGGTTAGTAAAATACTTATAAAGAGGTGACTAATACTTCTTAAAATTTTTTATGTTACCTCCCCTACACGTAAAGTAGCGATGCATTTTTTTTCTCGTCTATCTTTAAAATAGTATATAGGTAAGTATGTGAATAGTACATTAATGATACAGTGAGCAAAGTTGGTCATTACTGCCGAGGCGGGTTTGCAGCACGAGCCGCAGGCGAGGTGCAGCATATCTACCAATATGACCATAATACCATATAACCAATGCTTGACTCAAACAAAAAATGGTTTTCCCACACCTACAATATTTTTAAAAGACCTATCCAACGATACCCCACACCATGGGATAAAGGAGAAAAAAAAATTGCGTCCCCACTTTTTGTGTAGGAAAGAAGCAAACATATTTTTCAAAACTTTATTCTACGACTTTGTCGGCATGATCAATATAATAATAATAAAATCATTTATTCAAGTGACCAGGACTCGTTGTGTTAGTAATTCAACTTAACTTAAGGTTAGTAAATCAGCACAATAATTCAATAAATTAATCCTCGCTGCATGACTCATGTAGCACTATGCATCATGCAGCAGCGGTTTATGTACGAGCAGTCAAACCTACTCGCGATCATGTTCAGGATGCTATTGCCACTGCCGCGCACTCTGCGCACCAGGGACCCAAAACATTTGCGCATCGTGGTATAAAAACAGTCCACCCTACTCTCTGCGAACATACCTGATGCGCTGCAGAATATGTATATGCATGTCAAATTACAGCTTTCTAGTACTAAGCGTCTCTGAGCTATGCCTGGGACAGACGGACAGACGGACAGACGGACAGACGGACAGACGGACGGTCATCGCGAAACTATAAGGGTAACTGTTCCTTGACTACGGAACCCTAAAAACGGTAATCACGAAATTTTAAAATGTCAATCAATTTTTTTTCTACGGCGTGTTAGTAGTAAGACTTAGGTTTTTTATATTAGTAATTTCGTACCTTACAACAATGTATAAACGGCAATCGATAATCTTCTTGGTAATTAAAAAGTCCCGGGGCTACAGTACTATAAATACCGCAGACTGAAAATCCCTATAATGTTAGAGATATTATACCTACGCCAGTATATAGCTCTTATAACTCATCACGGAATATTTGCTCCTTAAAAAAGCAGCACAAATATCTCAAATTGCAGTCTAAATGGAGCTTAATGCGTTCGCAAGTTAAGCCAGAAGTAATAAATGTCGCATACATACCTACATGTTGCATCCACACAACGATAAACATTTTTTTCAGACAATTAGAGCTATACTCCATTCAAAATAGCAACGAAATTTTAAGGCTATTTTGAATTACAGAAACAGAGATTTGAAACACATCCTCACTCATTCTTAGAACAGCTTTAGTAACGTCCAAGATATGTCGCAAAGTATATGTATCCAATAAATTAATTACATTTGGAATTTAATTGGAATAAAGTATAGTTCTGGCGTATTCTTGTTTGATAGTTAAGAGGCTATGTGAAAAAAAATAGGATTCTTCAAAGCATCATATTTCATGAAGTACTAACAGTAGGAGTATGATTTGCGGATATGTGTAAATTGAACGTATAATTGAAGTTTTGATTAGAGCCAAAACACGATTAAGACACATTTCCTCGATAGAAAAACAAGCCAAAGTAGCCTCCGTCTCTATCGATAAACGCTTGGAAGTGCTAAACGGTGAATATTAGAAACAAGAGGCTTGATTTAAAAAAAAGAGATTGATTTTTTATAAATTATGATTAGAGCAGAATTGAACTTACATAAATAGTACAATTACAATTAAATAAAGTTTGTTTTATGCTTGCGTCGTTTCAGGCGCGCGCGCCGCCCTGTCTCTTTCTCTCGCATCAGGCAGTAATATATAAGTAATATACAATCTATTAAAAAGCTCAGTCGGCTGTGGCCTTTGCCCGCGTCAGACCTGCGTTCGCATGCCCAATTTCCGAATTACGATTAATTATCCAGCTTACGTGTAAATTACGCCCATTTCGCTTCAATTATTTTTCGACATAGGCCCTTAACATTTTTAATATTTACAGGAGAAATAAGTTTTCAGTTATCGTTTCTAACGCAAGGCGACCACTAATTTAGCCCTCGGTCAACGTTGTGGAGTATGGCCGAACCCATTTTATGCTTAATTGAGAGCCCTACAGTGGGCTGCTAGCAGTTTTTAGGGTTCCATATACAAAGAGTGAAACAGGACCCTATTCATAAGCCTACGCTGTCCGTCGTCCGTCCGTCCATCTGTATTACCTATTTAGGGCTGTAACTTTTGAACAGTAATAGCTCATCATCATCTTATTTAAGAGCTACGCTCTTGTCGGTGGAGTATTCGCCAATCCTGTCTCTTTTCCGCTAGTGTCTTGAGTTCTTGATACGACACGACATCAACCTTTTTCTTCACTTGGGCTAGATAACTCTGTCTGGGTCTTCCTCTGTCCCGTTTCCCCTCTATCTTCCCTTCCCGTATGGTTTTAAAGAAATTGTCGTTTCGTATCAAGTATCCGACCCGAGTCCATAATAGCTAGATCCATAATAGTAGAAATTTTCGCAGGTGCGTTATAATGGCGGATTTGCTAACAAATAATAAAAATGTCAAAAAGTTAAAATTTATCCTCATACAAGAAACAAGTTTTTATCAACGTTTTTTCTTCTCGCACTATTGTAAAACGGTAATACATACACATTTGGTGTGATTATAGAGCATACTCTACAGTATAACAAAAAATAATAAAATCCGGCCAAGTGTGAGTCGGTCTCGCGCTAAAGGTCCCGGAGAAAACCTTTTTTTTGTCAATGAATATGTTGTGTGGTCGTAGTACGAAACCCTCGGTGCGCGAGTAGCCCGACTCACACTTGACCGGTTTTATTTGTTTGAAGTGTGTTTGCGCTTGATAATGATGATGATGCTATACGAAGTGAATAATCTAATTATAATGATAAATAGTCAGCTCAAAATAATAAGTTTAGTTATTGTTATCGTAAATGCAAAAAGTTATCTTAATTAATCACCGAAGTTTAACTAACTCATGTAACCAATAATAAACTTTCATAAGCTCACAAACTATTTTACTAACTACGAACTATGAATATGATGAATTGAAATAGACCGATATGGTCAAGCATAGTCCGGTGAGCGATGCGGAGGCGGTAGGCGCGGCGGCGTGGCAGAGCCGAGTCAAACACGCGGTTGCGGAGCTAATAGCACATTAGAGCAGCCATCTCGGCAGAACAGCTTTAAATATTAACGCCAGAGGCCCAGCCACAGTACACAGCCTCCCCCTGAAAAGGCTTTTTATTTGCGGATAACGAGATCGCGCACAGCTCCTACTGTATAATGAGGTTTCTTATTCCTTCGTAATGAGTTTCGCATAGTTATTTATTAGTCTGTTTAGAGGCGATAAAGGTGGTCAGGTTTATTACGGATTTAGGACGACGTATTTATTACGGCAAACCATTTAGCCCGGCAGATGAACCAGACAACAGGTGTACCTATAAATGTATACTTTAAAACTGTGTTAAATATTTAATTTGAAACTTTGGTATGCAATACCCACCACGGGTTTGTGTTTTAATAATGTAAATGTTGTGGATTACGGATAAAAGTCACGTAAGAAGGGGATTTAACGCAAATTGTCATCAGCACACGTGGCGCGGGCGCTCGTGAGTCGTGGCAGAGTGTTGTTTCCGGAGTGATGCGTCATTAAGCGACAAACAAATTCCAAGTGGAGTTATGTCGCTGTTTTCACAGGCCGCCAGCCACCATGCCGCCTGCCGTCCCCTGTGAGGCAGATGTGCCGCAACCGTCAGCATGAATATTTATGATTCAATATGTAAACGTTGCTCATTAAAACGTTTAATCTGACGCATAAAAATTGATTTAGGGGTATGTTTAATTTATTCCTCGCCTATAAAGTCCGCTCAGTGAGAAGAGTACGTTTTAGAAGCTTTGACGAACGTTTGAAGCCAGCTAAAGAGCTTTGTATGAAAATGTTTCCTTAAAAGCTTAAAGAAACGACTCGGCTGCGGGCGTTTCTTAACGTTTATGGCAATAGGTTGCGCGCGGTATACAGTGTTCCTTCATTACCTACTGTCCATAATTTTAAACTCGCTCTTTATAAGGAACCGAGGCATTGCACCGATTTTCGCGCAGAAATTTGAATCGGTATTAAAAACTTGTCCCCGATTCGTGATTTTAATTTTTCGCTAAACTTTTGCAATATTTCTCAGTGGAGGTCGACGCAAAACGAAATTTGCATATTCAGCAGTAAAATTTCGTCACAAACAATGCCCTATTACGGTACAATGGAAATGTCTTTACATTGTTGCGGCGCGGCGCGGGTGGCGGCCTACGGAGCGAGAGTGCTCACGTCACTGCAGAGACTCAAAGGGCGGCCGTCGGACCTGATTTACTGCAAGGACCTGTGGCTGCGCGTGTTTAAATGAAAATTATACACGGGACCCGCTATAGGTAGGGGCGCGGCCTTTCCCTCGTAAAGTAACTAATTTATGAACTCGTGATACTTCAGCGGAGGTGCCTGCGCTCCGCTCTTGAAATTTTAAACGCCGCCGCTGGCTGTGCAAGTGTTGAATTTTTGACGCTACGTTACACATCTTGACTTTTGGCTGAATCAATGCTTTTTAGTCATGAATTTGTTAAAATGTTTTAGCTTTCAGCGATAGGCATATTATTTATTTAAAACTAGTTCACAGATTATCCGATAATATCATAAATTATAATCTCATCAGGTCGTCGTTTACATGCACATTAATTTGAAATTAGCGTTCGAATACGATCGAAATTTAATTCAGTGAATTTAAATGTTAATCTGCTAAAACAGAGTATTTAGTATGCTTAGCCACCTGTGCGATGACTCGTGATATTCATTAGTGATTCACAGAGAGGCTAATTGAAACAACATAGGATACTGTACCGCCGCCCTGGGCTCAGCTCCACTCACATTTGACCTTTGTATCCGTCGAACGTGAAGTACATGGAAGTCTAGAGACCCGCCCTGTGAATATTCAAGTCATATTAATACGTCAAGTCTTAAGCTGTAACTTCAACAGACATAAATGAATTTCTAAAGAGCTACGGGGGTCGATGGAGGTTTTCGTAGTTCTCTACGACTGCTACGGCGTAGCAACTTTACGGTCCGGTTTTAATAATGATATAATTAAACTTTGACTAATTATTATAAGGACTAGCCTTGCGGTAGCATTTCCCCTCTGCCACGGTATAAGCACAATTGATCTTGTGCATTTACATTCAATTTTACACCTTATCACTAAACGAGACAGCCTATAATTGCGAAATAATAACTTCGAACTTAGAACGTTTGGTGTTCACACGAGACTACTTTTCATGATTTTTAACATTCAAAATTAGAATCTAAAGTTACGGGGAATAAAATCCAAAGTTGCGGATTTCATGTCACCTCGCCCCCCGCAAAAAGTGGCAGAAATGTTTGTTAGTAGAATTACACGCGTAACCGTCCACATATAAATAGTCAAAGTAATTAAACGAGATACCGGACGTTATCTGAGTTTGTCTGACGCACCCAGGTCAGTCAGCTTCGATACAACCCTTGCTGATTGACTACTCTTTCCAGTACAGCATGAGTGATTGTCATACGATATGGCTCTTGCTGATTCGAAGAAATAGATTAACCGAGATTAAGCAAGATTGGGTTGTCCAACCATGTGGAGTGATAACAACAAGAGGAGTACTGGTAAGTCCTTGAAACAACACCGGGAAAAGTGACATACCTAATTGAGGAAGAGCAGCCCATTGCAGTACTGTATACAAGGTGTTACAAAAATGCAAAAAAATAATTAAGGGGGTGGTTTAGACCATCAAACTGAACAATATTCACTATGGGACCAATATCAAAACCGCGAAAAAAAAATCTGATGTTCCATACTATACTAAACTAAAAATCTACTCGAGCTAAATGTAATGAGACCGCTGTTTGTTTTTCGCTATTTCGATGTTGGTTCCATAGAGAAAGTTGTTCAGTTTGATGGTCTTATCATCCCCTTAACCGTCAGGATATTAAGAAGGACGTACAAAATATATTTACAGTTTCATATTAGTCTAACAGGCAAGTAAAACTTGTATTTACACCTGCGAGTAAACTTGGAAACACCTTATCATTTATGACCAAGTATATTTACAAGTTACTAAGTATAAGCTATTATACTACGGTAACCCGTAACCATATTGGGCCTGACCCGGAATTTTGATTAAGCGTTAACTAGATTATACTAAGGGAGCGTTTCTTAAACTACTAAACAGTTAATAGTGTTTGCCTCAAACTTGGAAGTTACTTATTTGCTCGGCTATATCGGCTACGAGAGTTATAGCGCAAGTTTCCTCTCGTCGCTACCTCTATGTAATCTGTGATCCCTAAGCTATGCAAATCACGACACAATCTCTGTTTGCCTTTGTCATGTTATACAGGGTGTAACAAAACACCCTAGTCTAAACTATTATAAAACTGTAACAGAAGTGTGTCTGTACAAGAAAAAGATTACGATATGGTTTTTAGGTGTCCCTGACTCCAAATCAATATTTTTTAGAATTTTGTTGGCTGTTTGTTTGTTTGTGTGTCTGTTTATTCGGGCATCACGCAAAAACTACTGAACCGATTTTGATTACACTTTTTTGTTTGATAGCTTATGATCTGACTTAAAATCTGATATATAATTTGTGGGGACAAAGTCGCGGGTAAACTCTAGTAATATATAAAGATGTGGTTTAGGCCAACAAACTGAACAACTTTCACTATGGAGCCAACCGTTTGATGGTCAAAATTTTTAAACCAACCCAAGGGTCTTTTGTTATACCATGTATATTATACCAATTATTTATCCAACTGCATTTCGTTCTATTTTGATTATAATTTTCGTGTATCGATACTTCTACTTGCAAACAAAATGGGTCCCTAAAACTTAAATTCATGAAGTACTTTAGGAAGTACTTTAGACCATAAAAAGGAACACATTTTAGATATTAAGAGAGATTATTGACCCAATATGGAAATTGCGTAAAAAATAATTACTGTTCCATAGAAAATGTTAATGACAACTCGATTTGGAGGTACTGCTTATGAGCTGCGCGATTTCAATGTAAGTCTCATCGTGAAAGTTGTTTAGTGGGATGTTCTCAAATACCAACACCTTTAAGTTATAACGTATTTTAATTTACATCCTGTTTATTCGGTGCGACTGCCGTGGTGGTCCAGGGGAGAGTAACCTTGCCTGCCGTGCAGGAGGCGATGGTTCGATCCCAGTCCAGGCCGACTCGTAGCAATGAGTTTTTCGGAATTTACGTACGATTTGTAAAGCCACTGGCTTTCCGTTGAAGGAAAACATCGTGAGGAAACCTGCATGCTTCAATTTCGAGGCATGGCGGGTACACTCCCCGTCACACTGGACAGAGTTTCGGTACTACTAGTGAAACGTGGATGTTCTGGGGTTTCAGAATATCTCTGACTAAGGTAGAGTCTTGTAATTGCAACTATCTGATAATTGCAACTATGTAGCAATTACACTCATAAAAATCACGATTCCTTCTGTATTTCCTGTTTGTTTACTCTCTGTATACTATGTTTTTTGGTGTAAAATAAAGTATAATTGATTGATTGATTCAGTTCACAGGTCAGTCACATCCAGTCGTCTAGAAGGCAGGTGTTGGTATAAAGAGAAGAACTGAATCGTGATTCTTATTGATCCATACTTGCAATTGCCAGATAGTTGCAATAACAAAATACACTACGGGAGTTTTTGACGCGCTCTCTGATTGGAAAATTAACTCCCATAGTGAACTTTTGTCAGCAAAATCTACTATCTGAGTTTTTGAACACGGTCTCTGATTGGTCAATAAACTCCCATATTGGACTTTGTCTGCAAAATCTACTGAATACTCATTTTAACTGAAAAATTATTTATTCCGTCATCGTCATCATCGTCATTATTATTACATACATTCTTACTTATTTTCTAAAGAAAACTAATTACGTATACAGATTGTTCAACTAACCAAATGCGTTATAAAGATACATGTAAAATATTAAATACAGATAATTAAATTAAAGTTAATTAATTATACTTTAATTATTTTATTTTTATCGCTAATTCCTAGTTGGTCCTATAAGTAAAAGTTGTTTTGTTTTTTTTTACCCCGTTTTATATAGGTCACGCATTTAATTATTACACCCTGTAAAGGTATCACCATCATCACGTTCATTTATCTTTACTTATTTCCGAAGGAAAACTAATCTGATATAGGTATCATTCATCACCATTGTCATGCTTCAGTCAGACCGTCAAACTGATCAACTTTCACTTTGAAGCTAACTACGAAATGGCGAAAACAAAAAAAATTTCCAAAGAAAAGGTAAATGGCTTCTCGACTCAAATGTATGGAACATCTGATTTTTATTTAGCAATTTCGATGTTGGCTCCATAGTGAAATTTGTTCAGTTTGTGGTCTGACAGAAGCATGAAAATGATGTTGAATGATACCAGGTCAATTAGTAGAAAATAAGTAAAACTGTATGAACGTGACGATGATGACACCTTTACGTATTCAGAATGTAAAATTAAATGCGTTACATATTAAACGGGATGCATCAAGGCCATCAAACTGAACAACTTTCACTATGGAGCAGCAGATATTTTAATAATTACGTCGATGATGAACCCTTATACTTTCGTCCATTCTGTCTGTCTGTCTCAATAACTCGCTCATTTTTGCACCTATTGAATCTTGGAATGAAGACAAATAACCGTAACCCAAAAACAGAAATGTTGTAGATTCGAAAAAAAAAGGAAGTTTTTTTTAATCGAGTGATGTGTCTTGGTCTTGTCCAATAGAACATAACTCTCATAGAAACTAAATCGATATAATGCTTCTGTCGCGAGATATCTGCGCTCAAATTCAAAAGTATATCACCCTTTTAAATATTTCTGAGGTGTTTTGTTAAGGCTTGTAAATGCACTCTCACCGATCCCAGCTACCCAATCCGCCTCGTAGCCCCAGCAACGTCCCATGCCGAGGTCCGTACCCCTCTGGGTGCCCCTAGGTCGGTTGCTTAAGTTCATTCATTTGGCTCGGTAGACCCTTCGTGGTCCCTCCAATAGTCCGCAGTAAAAAGCATTAACTTCTCCCTGAGCAACGCTGTATTAGTCATTTCCAAAAAAAAAAAAAAGTAAATGCTCACGATTATATTCACCGAGGAGGCGATCGGAGTCATTTAGAATAATCTACACTTTACAAGCAGTTTGCAAAAACCTGTCTAGTGTGACAAATGGTTAGCCCACTACACTTCGAAAAAGTGAGCCAAGTGAGCCGATCAATATCCAGATAGCAAGAAACCTGCTATTGTATGTACTCATTTAAACAATAAGCATATGCTCACGACTATATTCCCCGAGGGGGCAGTCAGAGATTCTGAAACCTCAGAACATCCACGTTTCACTAGTACCGAAAGTCTGTCCAGTGTGACGAGGAGTGAGCCCGTAGCCACTTATAATGAACAGTGGGTACAATACATGCCTCGAAATTGAAGCATACATGTTTCCTCACGATGTGTTCCTTCACCGAAAAGCCAGTGGTGTTACAAATCGTATATAAATCCCGAAAACTTATTGGTACGAGTTTGACTGGATGGGGATAGAACCATCGCATCCTGCATGGCAGGCAAGGTTACTCGTCACTGGACCACCACGGCTATTTAAAAAACCCCCAACGCCAAAAACAAACATTTAAAAAGTAAATAATAATTTGGTCACCTATTATTTTTGATATAAACATATTATTATTGATATATTGAATATATTGTTGATATGAATGTTAATCAAAAATAATAGGTTACCGAAATATTTTTTACTTCTTAAATGTTTGTTTTTTTTAATTTGTATTTTAATGTTATTTCATAATTTTTAACGTTACATGAAAACTACTGAACCGATTTTCATGAGACAAAGCTAAGAGCACTCTCGCAAAAATTAGCTTTCTAAAAAAAAACGCAACAAAATCGGTCCACCCGTTTGGGATGCCACAGACAGACAGACCGACAGACAGACCAACATAGGCGTCAAACTTATAACACCCCTCTTTTTGCGTCGGGGGTTAAAAATAGTGTTTAAAATCTGTAAATAATCTCAGCGGATACATTAGAGTACATTTTCAGCGGGTCTGGTGTAAATCAGCGCGTCCATAAGTCGGCAGAATGTCCGTAAACTGAATATTTATGGAACGTTGCCGCCATACTCCCTAAACGCCCGGAGAGACGCTCCGTCAAAACGATTCTGCATATTTAAACACACAAATATACCGCAATTTATGATAATATGTTGTATGAGAAGATTGACTTCATATAGTCGTTAAAATGCAAGTGAAACATAAGCACAGAATGGGTAATAGTATATAGTTTACATAAATTAAATAACGGGATGGTATGTGATTTTCATTTATTCACTCATTTTATTAAAATGTTGTCTGTTTTATTTGTTTTATGGTGCACGAATACGCCATGGAATTCTATTGTTCTTGTCATCTGATGACAGGAGACTATTGTTCTCATCAAGTCTGTTGTGTGACGGCATGGTAGACGTGCATAGTTAGATCATAGAAATATTAATTTACTACAGTTAGATAGCTAGCTTAAGCCTATCGTTTTAAACAATATCCAATTTTAAAATAGTAAACCAGTTATAATTTTATAAGCAATAATTCCAGTCGTGTTCTATAAAAGTCCTAAAACGTAATTAATACGAATTCATAAAATCTGACACCTATTCCAATTATACTAGAGGCGGAAACACGGTACAATTTAGATCGTATATCATACATTTTCGTGATATGGTTGCAATTTGCAAATCCGCTAAATCGTAATAGTGGTTATCCTGGCGAGATGAGAATATCTCCGGCGGGCAGCGGGCTCGCCATTAAATCCTGGGACGGGGGTAGCCTTTCCCCCCCGCTTTCGCCGCCTTACCCCGCACACCCCTACCCTCCGGGGCAGTGTGGCAGCGTGGCGGCATTGCCCGCCCCGTCCATGCAAATTATTCACAAGGTACGCATGTAAGCGCCCCACACGGCTAACTGACCGTGTAAATAACTACCATTTCTTTGACTGAATGTAAAATGAGGAAAGTAAATCTAATTATCAAGTCTAAGTACGCTCGCCTCGATGACCCTTGCGTGCTAGAGGAACATTTACATTACATTCCTAAAAAAGTACTGTTCAAGCATTTATGTAAACACCAGTTCAAAATTAAATTTGTATTAGTATGGCCTACAGTTAAAATGAAATGTTGAGGTGAGAAATTAATCCACAGTTTAGCGAGCGACACAATGCACGCAATTCATAAAGAATATTTTTATGAAATTTTTAATACTCGCGCATACATGCGGCCCGCTCTCATAAATCAAGTACTTCCGACCGCCCTTTAAATTTCCGCACGCCGATGATATACCGCGTCTGTGACAATGCCAGCCTTCAGCCTTCCCCATTATACACCAATATTCCTTTTGATGGAAAACGACACTAATTGAACAGGGAAAGGGGGATGGTTTTATTTATAATTTGGGTCGATACAAAAGCTGATTATTTGCAATTATAAAACTCGGCCTAAGTCGATAATCAATAAGTCATTTTCCTTTCTAATCGTTCAAAGTATGTTACACAACAACTGCAGCAAAACAAAATGTAATAGCTAAAGCCGCATTCTTTACTGCATCCACAAGAAATATCTGAGCCCATGAAGCGTGTACCCGGAGCTCAGCTGGCGGTGGCGGAGTACGCTAGCCGCCGCAGAAAATATTCGTTCAGTATTCTCTCGGTTTTCCTACAGATGGGAGTGCAGATATATTTCTGGTAGGTCGCGGCCGACGTGCCGGCGCGGGCCGATATTTCGTGCTCCCTGGACGACAATAATTTGTTGGTCCATCGTGCCACGCTCCGTGTACTGCCGGCGATATATCTCCTTCAGCGGACGATCTAATCGCTATCGATATTAACGATCATCCCCAATACATGCTTTTCCTTTTTCAGATGTCTACTCCGACACCAATCTCTAACAATCTGAAAGCCGATCTGTTGTTTCGTATCTACACAATGTGTTGATTTCGTAATGACAATTCGAGCTAATCAGTCCAAAAATTAATAAAAAGCAGCAGTTCATAATGGTAAAAGATTGTATCACTGCTGTTATATTTTAGGCCCACTTTGGTAACTACGTTACATACAAAATTTAATGCTAGAATGCTAAAAATAGAAAAAAATATCAAATAACTTTTGAACTGTATGCTTTAAGATATAATGGGTCGTATATAAGTACTACTTAAACCTCACTTCAATCGGCTTACTAAGCTGCGATGATCCATATAGAGTGAACTCCGAAGTAAATCTTGGGTAGTGTCTCACAGACCACGTTCAACCAATATTTGAGTACGCTCATGTTCATAAAGCTACTTGGTTTACGACGACTACCACATTCGACCAAGCCTCGGATTTAGTATTAAAGTAATGTTTATTAGAACTCTAGAATGTAATGTGTTCTGTTCGTTCCCTTATTTGTTTCATATTGGTTCTACATTCTTTCTTATTATCATTTGTTCTATATGCTTCAAGTCGTATCTTTCCCTCCCGATCAAAAAGTATAAGAAGCATATTTAACAACGTGAAAAGTCGAACAAGCCATACGTGTAATCAGTAAACATCTATATAGAAAAACGTCCAAATATCGGAAGTTATTATTTAAATGTGTACACAAAACATGAACATTATTTAGAAGATACCTTATACTTCGAAATATTTATCGCATTGCAACACAAATCTAAATCTTCTTATACAACGTGTTAATGAATTAACGCAAAACTAGAAAGTAGTTTGTTTAGAATCGAGAGCAGAATCGAATTATCATGGTTTCAACATAGGTATACTTTTTTTTAAAAATAATAAATAATTTGTTTGTAAAATTTAAAATTTACTGAACTCGATCTCGACCCACCACTCGGGCACTCTCACCCTACTTACTACCTAAACAAGATTTTTAAAATGTATCCATGAGCACGCTAGCGCTTTTATTCATTGCTGAAATGATACAGACTCTTTTTATTAAATTTTAACTATCAAAATAATGTCATTTTTGCGCTTGAGGTATTGCGCTTATTTATTAACAGGTTGTATTAGTTTGGTTACATGGTTAGAAATTACAGTTTTGTATTCACGTCGCAAATCTTATTTACGTTGTCTTCTTTTATTTCGCACCAAAAATACCACACCACTCTAAATACTAACTATAAATGATTTCGTTCTTCGCATAATATAACGGAGAACGAACCTGATATTGTACGCTACTGTAATAAACATTACAAAACAAACAGACTTAAAAAAAAATCCCCAGTTGATACCGTTGAAATAATGTTAGTAGGTACGTCAGATATACTTAGTGTCCTTTTTTAGAAGAGCGTTAGTTGCCTCAGTGATTTTCGTTTTATACGTCGGCGTCGTTCAGATATTGTCCCTGTTTTTTCCGAAACAAAAACAGCAAAATTAATAGTGAGAGAGTCCATTATCCTGCATTAAGCACTCAGTGGGGCGGAATGGCACATAATGGCTCGTCGCCGCTCGCCATAGGCCCTTTTATAGTTGCTTAATAAAAACGTCACTACTTGTCTGCGGCCCAATGTGTACGCTACTCTACTTTGTTAATGAATTATGTTTGTAAAAGGATGAACATTTTATAGACAAAGAGAAAATAAGGAAATGCATATTTATAGTACGTACGTGTCAGATTAAAGCGAGCTCTTAAAAATATTAACTAGCAACAAAATGTACACGTTCTTTATCGATATTCTCACAAATTTTGCATATACAGGGTGAAATTTATATCATAAGCTTCATTTTAAACTAAGAGTCTACCCATCAAACTGAACAACTTTTATTATGGGAGCAAACCGAGCGGAGCAAAAAAAAAAAGCTGTTGCAAACATTTAAGTCGAGTAGGAATTGCAATTTAGTATGGAACAGCAGTTTTTTTTGCTCCGATCGGGTTGCTCCCATAGTAAAAGTTGTTCAGTTTGATAGGTAAACTCTTAGTTTAAATGGATGCTAATGATATAAATTTTACCTAGTTTTTCTTTTTGCCTTTTCCCATTTCAATGGGGGTCGTCATCATTTTTCGCCAGACTGTTTCCTATAATCTGTTTTGGGTCGTTATGACGAGTCTATTATTTACATAGTCTTTCATCAAGTTGTAGTTGATAAAGGATATCCAGGTTTTCCCGGATTTTCGGACTTGCTACAGTTATTTTAATTTTACAAGTTCTCAGTATGATAAAATGAAATAATACAAACAATTTTTAATTTTTGATTGCAATTGCAGTAAAATTGACTTTTAGCGTACTCGTATTTTAAAGTGTTACGGTGATACGATGTGGTGTTAGATAGCAAAACATTTGCAATGCAACTAACAACCGTTTTGTCATCTCACACCACCTCGACGGAAAGAAGTTAGGTGGTCTATTTACCACACGCCCAAAAATTCAATAAACATACAACCTATACCTACTTAAAAGCTAACTAATTCTGTTAATAAACATGTTAGGTGATACAAAGTGAACTTGAAGTGATGTTACGTGGAAACGCTCAAAGTAATTCCTCGATGTTGACGTAACGCGGTGTATTTTTACTAACCACACAAGTTTCAGCTGGAGCTCGTTCTTTGAAGTGTCGATCTAACAAATGTCTTGTTTCAGCAAACACTACATACATCGACATCGCCATATGTGAATTCCTTTAACGAGTTACAAAGGAAAGTTCACTTAGCAATTTCTAAATGCTGATGTTATTGCTGAATGAAAGAATTTTTCAGGATAACTGATCATTTTTATTCGGATGACAGATCTAAACCTGACAACTATTTAGGGTCCTTCTTAATATACTGACACTTTTTTAAGGGGATGATCAGACTCTCTATGGAACCAACACGAAATCGTGAAAAAATCAGCTGTTCCATACAAAACTGCAAACCTACTTGAGCCAGTCCAGTGGTTGGGTCCAGTGGCGAGGAACCTTGCCTGCCGTTCAGGAGGCAATGGTTCGATCCCCGTCCAGACCGACTCGTCCCAATGACTTTTTCGGAATTTATGTACGATTTGTAAAACCACTGACTTTTCGGTGAAGGAAAACATCGTAAGGAAACCTGCATGCTTCAATTTTGAGGCATGTATTGTACCCACTGTCCATTACAACTGGGCGACGGGCTCACCCCCCGTCACACCGGACGGAGTTTCGGTACTATTGGTAAAACGTGGATGTTCTGAGGTTTCAGAATATCTCTGACTACCCCCTCGGGGAATATAGTCGTGAGTATATGCTATGCTATGCTACTTGAGACAAATGTATGGGACAGCTGATTATTTTTACGCGATTTCGATGTTGGTCCAATAGAGAAAATTTTTCAGTTTGACGGTCTGATCTTCTCCTTAAAAAAGTGTCAGCATATTAAGAAGGACCCTGTATAGGTACTATACCACAGAATACTAAATTTATTACATACTGCTTTTATTTATTATTACAGTTTTTTAATAGTGTAGAGATAACGTTGAAATTGAGAAAACATTTTACCGCGTTGTTATCGATATTTTCTGTGTTGTTAATGAAACATTCCTGTGAATTGGGCTAAGTGGTAGGTACAAGACTTGTGTAACATATTTAATCAGCGAAGTTATCAACTATTGTTCAGGGGGTTTAATTTAAACTTATATGGGTTCGTAAACTTTTTAAACAAAACTAATTATGTTTTATTATGATTAAGCTTATGTGAAAGACTAATTAAGTTTCTCACACAATTGGAACTATACACATATAGGGTCCAACTTAATATGTTGACACTTTTTGAAGGGGGTGATCAGACCGTTAAACTGAACAACTTTCAGTATGGGACCAACATCGAAATTGCGAAAAAAAATCAGCAGTCACATACATTTTGGCTCGAGTAGGTTTGCAGTTTCGTATGGAACAGCTGATTTATTTTTCGTGATTTCGTGAGAAAGTTGTTCTGTTTAATGTTCTGATCATCCCCATAAAAAAGTGTCAGCATATTAAGAAGGACCCTATTTACATAATATGTTTTCGACCATAACTTATTTATGAATTATTCCTACCTTTACGCCATATACCTACCTGCAGTTTACCTATAGACGTCTATTAAAAAGGGTAACCTATCATACTTTCGAAATTTTACCGACCGAATTCAGTTACCTATTCGAAAACGGTTTATAGAACTTTCTACCTATAGTGACAGATATTTTCGTACATATAAATTTTTTACTCTTTATAAACCCTTGACAGAAGTATTATATTCCAGACAATTTAAATTCGTAATGTCATAATCATTTTTTTCTCTTGACAACGGTCTTCTGGAGTCACGTTGCAGGTTCTGACCCGAGAACTTGTCTCGCGTGTTGTCCGCGCGTCGCGTCTTTGCCTGCCACGAGGCTCCGCATTCCTTAATCTCTTCTTGTTCTTTATCAAAAACAATCCCTGAGATTGGGATAGATACTCCCACAAACTACTTGACATTGGCGGAAATGCGGTGCTAACGCACAAGTAAAAAGTCCATTAATTATAAATAAAAAAAAAAAAAACGGTCTTCTGGGTTCGAAGTTTTAAAATGTCGAAGTAACTTCTTCCATAGTATCACTAGAACACAGTAACGTTTTCTGTAATAATTAGTAGACAGGAACATGATACCAGTTAGAGCACCAACATGCTTGCTAGCATGCTGCATGCTTGTTTGCTTGCTGAAGGCTTGCTTGCTTGCTGCATGTTTGCTTGCTTGGTGCATGCTTGCTTGTTGCTTGCTTGTATGCATGTTGTGGGGGTGAAGGGGGGCTGAGCCCAACGCAAGGGGCGTGCGGGGGGCGGATGCATCCTGCCTGAGAAAATCAAACTGGTGTTTTAAAAATTCTAGGTTAGGTTAGGTTTGAACATGTATCAAACTTAGCGGAGTGAACGAGGCGAGCGAAGCATCAACATGCTTGCTTGCATGCTTATTGAGGGGGGAGGCAACTTTTAAATCAAACGTAACTTAACACAGAGTAGTTGAAAATTTCGGAAAACTATTTCTGCGGAAAAGTGACTGTACGGAAAAACAATTATTCGAAGAAATAAATTATCTGACTTACATTACGTCAAATTTGTTACAGAATTTTGTTCCATTGGTTATAAGAAAAAAAGGACAATAAAAATATCTGGCTTTTTAAAATATGGCGAATAATATTTCTGGGAAACAAAAAAAAGGGAAACAATAAAAAGTGAAACGATTTCGGACAACTAAAATTCGGAAACCTCTAATTCGAAAGTACGATAGGTAACCATTAAAAACTATAGATGATATAATATCTGCCGGTTATTTCGGAAAACCTACGAGACTCGATTTTACCTACGAGAAGAAATCATTATCAAATGATCTCTCCAAGTTTTCAGACATTCATGTTGTTTTCATTTCAAATACTCGTACAAAATCTAATCTTCTTTGAGTAACGTATTATGAGTATGACTCTCATAGTTGAGATTCCATTAAATAAGCAATCATTCTCTGTTATTGGCTGGTAGACTGTGTTTTGTCAAATTAGCCCAGGTAAAATACAGGTCGAAAGAAAATAATTTATAATAAGCAATTTCTTTTGCTAGATCGTTTAATTAAACATGTGATATTAAGATACTTTATTAACGAATCCAACTAAATTTTGTATTTTTAGTTTTTAGGGTTCCGTAGTCAACAAGGAACCCTTATAGTTTCGCCATGTCCGTCCGTCTGTCCGTCTGTCCGCGGCTTAGCTCAGAGACGCTTAGTACTAGAACGCTGTAATTTGACGTGAGTTCACATATTAAACACGCCGACAAAGTGGTAAAATAAATCTTGAAAAAATATATTTTTTTAGGGTACCTCCCCTACACGAAAAGTGGGGATGAAATTTTGTTTTTCACCAACTTGTAAAATATACTTTTTAGAATTTATTATCTGTTAAACCGTAGTACAAAACGAAAAGCCCCTTTCTAAGTCTACGGAACCCTACCCTGCGCGTGTCCCACCACGCACTTGGCCAGTTTTTTTAGTACTGTAATCATTATTTTTTATTATTTATAGTGTCAGATTTCTTTATTTTTATTGTTTGGTTTAGGTTATAAGTTTACATACACTGAGTTAAATTTGAGTATTTGAATTGAGTATTTCTGTTACAAACAGAAGTAAAAAAAAAGGTCCCGTGGTTATATTAAGTTGGATTTACTTCTAATATAAAGGAATAGAAATGTATTTAACAAATGGCATAAAAAGATTGATCATACTTTTTTTTCCGAATTTTATATGATTATTTTACTTTGTTTAATTGCTTCTATAATGAATAAGACAATTTTTGTTGGGTTATCAATCTAAATGAGAACTAGAATTTTAATCTAAAGTGTAAATAAAAAAAACGGCTGTAATAAATTATTTATTTTCGCGATACAAGCGCATCGCAACTTTACTGGGCTAAATCGATTTTATGTGATTTTTATCAAGTGTTTTATAAAACTACCATACATTATTTTATATGACCGTCAACTACAGGTATGCTATAAACATACATAGACATGAATAATCTGATAAGCGGTAATTAGCTATAATTACTACACGACCATGTCTAGTAATTATACTTACTAGCTACTCACCGCTTATTATTATTATAAAGTTTTTGAAAATAACAAACATCGATGACCATTTTCTGATCAATGATCAGTGGTCACATAAACTTTTACCATTTCCATTATAATATGACCTAGTTCACTAATTACAACTGAAATTCTTCTTTGTACGTTTTATAAAATTCTCGCAACAAACTTTTGCAGTTTCCAATTATAGGTGTGCGAGGTGTAGCGACTCCAATTAGGGCGCACAGATATAAAATAAAACTAGGCCAAGTCACACCGCGGCACTGAGTTAAGCCGGGGTGGGCTAAATGTCTTCATAAAATAGCTTCAAGCCATACTTTTTGCAAATAAAGTGTTTGCTTTTAAAACTACCTTGTTTAAACCTAACAGTAATTTATGAATGTTGTAGGTATCTCCGTTAGTAAAAGCTAACTGCGCATTTAGCATTTCCAACATTTTCCAACGGGAAAGGAATTATCAGTGCGCTAAATGTATTGTTTATTTTGTATTTGACGTTACAATTCATGTATACGTAAATTATGACGATAACCAACGGCCCGGCAACTACATCGCGGCAACCCCTCGAGTCCCCAAAGATAATTTTAATAATAAAACATCCCTTTTCTCAGGCACTTTGCTGTAAATCAAGTTTTCCGGACGCCCTTTCAATTTCCTGACCGCAACGCAGCGCGGTTCAAACGAGATTTTCATTAGATGTTCAAACACCCATGTAAGGTCCGAGCTAATATTATGACTAGTCGATTAACATTCCCACATTGCCGGTTCTTATGAAAATATTGTTGAGATTTTTACGTACTATTTATGTGCCTTTGTTCTAACTTCAACAGTTTATTGTGGAGTTTTGTCTAGGTAGGTAGTCAGTCATTGTCATGCTACCTATATATGCTCATGCTGACACGAAAGAAGAAGAACAGTTTAATGTAATTTTCTTTGGAATATGGAATTAGTTAAAGACTCCAGACAAATTGGAACATATTAAACGTTAAGCGAAGAGTTCTCGAGTGGTGACCGCGTAGCGGAAAGCGTTTAAAGTAGATAAAATAAAAATGTAATTTAAAACTAAGTTGAAATTAATATTACAACCTAATAAAGTAATATCCTTATATTATGCGGATGAATTGATATCATTAGCACCCTTTTAAACTAAGAGTCTACCCATCAAACTGAACAACTTTTACTATCATATCGGAGCAAACAAAAGTAAGAAAAAAAAATTCTTCTATTGCATATATTTGAGTCGAGTCATTGCAGTTTAGTATGCAACAGCAGATTTTTTATTTGCTTCTAGCGGTTTGCTCCTACAGTAAAAGTTGTTCAGTTTGATGGGTAGACTCTTGATTTAAAAGGATTCTACGGTTTTCAATTTAACCCTGTATAAGTAAGTATAGGGATTACTTTATTTTTGAGTCGCTGTCAAGCCGATTCGAACGACGATGATTCGCGATTTGGTACTTGGCTTGGCACCTACTTCAACAATATAGACACGATACTGTGACATTTCCGAAGCATCATGACATTTTCACAAAATATGTAATGGGACCAACGATCTCGGCTTACAAAAAGAAAAATCCAAATCCGTTTAGAAATGGTGGGGTTATGGAGTCCAAAACGATCTTGGCCAGTTTTTTTAACTCTGTAATAAAAATTTAATTTCTAAGGACCTATTTCATTTTGTAGGTGGCTGAGCAAATTTTTAGTAACACAGGGGTGGTTTTTATCGAGGGCAGTGCAGGCTAGCATCATTCTGGATTTAACTGTTTAAAATTGTTAATCCTAGCTAAACAGTTCACCTTTGTAAATGTAAAATTTTTTGTATTTGTGTTGTTGTTTGTGTATAATAATAACATTGTTTAATTCCTAGTTCGGTAGTTATTATAATACACTGAGAAAAAAATGATACGTATACTTAGCCCGTCGCAGCTTATACGTAGCCCGTCGCAGCTTACGTACCACGTAGCTTACAACGCAATATTGATTACGAGTGATGCATCAGTACTCGTATATAAGTTGTCTCGTACTTCACAATGAAGCTTCATCATGAACTACGAGACAACTTGAATACTGATGCATCACTCGTAATCAGTATCGCGTTGTAAGCTATGTGGTACGTAAGCTGCGTTGGGCTACGTATACATAACATTTTTTTTCAGTGCTAGCAGGTAGGAACCTATTTGAACCGAAACAAAATATTGCTCGCCTACCTATCTAGAAACTTGTCTAAAACATTTTTTTCTAATACAGTAGATTCAATAAAATTCTGTTACTGACACAATTCACCAAGCTATGAAAAAAATTCCAAAAATTTCAAAGTGTTTAGCTTTGTTAAAGAATCATTTTCACGGTGTACTGATCTGTTAAACGAACGCATCTTTAAGCGCTGATGGAAGTGAAACTGGTTGGAAAATCTTAAGTTAAACTCGAACAATTTTATAATAATGGAAAATAAATAATGTTCTCTTCAATTTCTTGTCTGTTGAAGTTGAGGTCTGACTCTTTGTTTTATCGTTCATTATTAAATCAGTTAAATAAATTAACTTATCGGTTAAGATTGCTTTCTTCTAACAAAACTCCTCAATTATATCGAGTTTACTAAAAAAACGGTCAAGCACAAGTCGGGATACTCATGCACCGAGGGTTCCGTACCACACCACCACACAACACTACATAAGAACTTTCAAAAAGCGCGAGACCGACTCAAGCATATTCTGCGAAAATTTCAATTGTCTAGTTATTACGATTCAAAAGTTACAGTCCCAAAATAGGTAGGACGGACGACGTACGGACAACGTAGGCTTGGTAATAGGGTCTCGTTTTCACCATTTGTTTACGGAACCCTAAAAAACGTTATTTATGATGTTAGCATACAATAAGAAAGTCCAACAAAACCGTTTCCGCGGTTTGTCTGTAGGATCGAGAGTCTCAATAATAATATTTTATAAACATAAAACAACACTTGATTCCTATTTGTTAAATAGAGTTGAGCAGATGAATTTTTAAATAAGTAATCTACCAAATTTTCGTTTGCTTTCTTCAGAATGAGGTTGGCATTTCATACAGTATTGGCAATTTACGTTTCAATAACCTGCCTCCAAACTAAAGTAGTTGTTGATTCTTCCAGAATTTTCTATATTATGGTGAATATGTTATCTATGCTATTGATTGCCATGGTTTAAGGGTTTCTATGTATTCGAGCATAAATATTTATTAGCATTATAACAATGCTAATAAATATTTATGCTCGAATACATAGAAACCCTTAGCGCACCGCGATGCAATGTGTCTATACTCAGCGGGAACATAGCAATGCAGCGTTTAGTTAGAACTTGTTTGTCTCAGTATTTTTTAGTATGGCACTAAAGCTGTAGAGCCATTTTCCTTAGTTTTATTGAGGATTGAAAAATCTGACTTTCTGATGTACTTAATAAAAGAATAAATCTTACAGCTACAACTTTCATGCCATCATAATAAACGCTTAGACGTTTGTACTTTCACATTTGGACCAAAAATTTTATGAAACGCGGATGATGTTATTTATTTATATCTTTTCTCCATATTATAAATCGAGCTATATTGAAGCAAAATCTGGAGCTCACTTTGCTCACTCGTTTTTAAATCATGCTGCGCTATCTCATTCAAATTGCTGTAAAATCTCGAGCTCAGTTCGCTTGCACCAGAATTCAGTGAAATCTCGAATTCGCTTCGCTCGCTCTAGGTTTTGGATCGTATATCTGTTCATATTGTAATAAAATCACGAGCTTGGTTCGCTCGTTACAGATTGTAGGTCGTTAAAATTAGAGCTCGTTTTGCTCGCTCCTGGCTATGATTGTATCACGAGGACCAGGACATGCATTACAGTAAAATCTCGAGCTGACTTAGCTTCGTTCGCTCCAGAATTAAATGAAATCTTGAGCTTTCTTTGCTCGTTCCAGATTTTAGGCCGTAAAAAATTGGAGATCGCCTAGCTCGCTCCAGGTTTTAGATTTTGTTGCGTCGGCCTTGGATCTGGCCTCCCCTGGAAAATAATAAATGTTGTTGTATTAAAATTTAGTATGCTTAACTACAGTGGCAAAAAAAAACCTGAAGAAGGGTGTACCTAAACAGAAAAAGTTCCACGCAGATGAAGTCGCGGGTAAGTTCTGAAATATTTTCGGGTCCTTCATTTTTTAATTTAAATGCAGAGATTTTTTAATTGGCGTCTAGATTTAAATAAGAACGTTTAACAAAATTTTAATGCTGTAAATCTTCCTAAAATAAAAATAACAAATATCGCTCTAATTCTTACCGAAACAATCCAACTAGCACTTTCAAACTAACAGAAAATATTGTTAAATTCTGTGTACTATCTACTGAGGTCGATTGATTAATGTAAAAACCTAAACGTTAGCCGTACCTTACCTATCGTTTATTTATTGGGAAAATGAAGAGTATTCCAATGAAGTAGCAATAAAAAGTGGCATAAAACAATTGCTATTATTCTTTGTTCAGGTGTACACGAGTGATATATTGGCATATCGTGGCGTTTTTGTGGTCGCGGCATGGCATAGCTTCGTAAATGTTTAGGTGTGTATGCAATAAACGAGCAAACGCTGCCTATTGAACCATTTTTCATTTAAGTTTGTTCAGTCTGACACCTAGTAAATAATCGTGCGATGGTTTGAAATCTAATAGAAAAGTAGGTATTGTCAGTGAATATTGAATTTATTAATAAAATATATCTTCTTTATCCAGCAGTGGATGTCCATCAGTGGATGTCCATCGGCTGAGATAATTACCTTCTTAATTTACACCAAACACAAAAATATGGACAGCATAATTATAAATTTACATGCGTTACAAATTTTAGGGGTTGGTTCATACCATCAAATAGAACAACTCTCACTATCTTATCTTATCTTATCAATGAGGTAGGTACACGATCAAAATTATGAACACTATACTAGGTAACTGTTTTAGAATCGTAGTTCATTGTATGTTCACGTTAATTATCGCAACGCATCACTTTTGACAAGCTTCCGATGTGAATCGGAAGTGGCGTAGCCTTTGTATTAATTAATTATAGGTGTACATCCTATACATATAAATAGAAACTTTATTCTGATACAGAATCGTTGATTGTTTCCACTCTTGCATAAATCCTATTCTCGTATGCAACGAAAGTAACTACAAAAGTAACATGAAAACCATTTCAAGGAAATGTTTTGCTATCGAATTGATGGATAAAACGAAAGGATATGCGGAATTTTTCGTTGCCTAAACAAGATAAATAATATTGTGAGCGAGCGGATGTTATTATATAATTCTGTACATAAAAGTTTCCACGCGTATGTTGGCACGCGAAAACGCTTGAAAAAGGGGTAAATTTGTCGGTAATTTCTCTAACTGCCTGGTAGAACTATCTCGGGGGCCGTGTAGAGAAAAATTAACGCGTCGTTTTGTTGGATAAGCACGAATGTAACATACCTATGTACAGGGCCGGATCACGATCTGCAAGCAATATTGCGATAAAGCATGTACCTATTCTTAAAAAAATATTGGTCATTGATTCAAATAAGGTCTAACAAATTTTTATTCAAAAATCCTTGTAAATGGCTAGAAACAATTTGAAGAACAATAGAAGTAACTAATTATTTAGAGTCGAACATTTCAGACCAAAACAGGTAGCAAGGTAGTCTAGGACAACATTAAATTACTCTTTTGAATTTCTGATTATATTGACTAGATAAAGTCACATTGTTAGAGTTACGTGACACATTTAGCAAAACTGAACATCTATGGTACTAACGTGTATCACCGTCCGTCTATCACACGCTTTTCTCTTAGAGACCGTTATACATTATAACAATTAACCGCCTATTAATAAGGCAAAAAAATTGTTTTTTTTTTTTGGGGGGGCAGAAAACAGACAGACAGAAAGACAAAGGTATCTATTAACTATTAACATGTTTTTAAATAAAAATATAATGTATCTCAAAAACTACAGCTAATTAATATCAGAAAAAAATCTTGGTTATTCAAAATAAGGCTGATGAAAAATTTCAGTTTTGCATTACTATGCATAATTATATTTCTTTATCTAAAAGAGACTTCAGTTACTTCTACTACGACTAAATATTTACTACCAAAGTGAATATTTTAGCACTTCAGAATTCAGTCATCAGAATAAAGCCAATATTCGTTCTCCCGTCGTGGTTCTCACTTTCACAACCCGTTGTTTGACTTTTGTGAAGTCAAATTATAAGGAGAGGGAAAAGTTAATTCTTGATCTATGAGTCTTCACTTACAAGAAAATGATCGGATTCTAGAAAATTTATATTCTCAGCTATAAAAATTCTTCTTTGAGTTTTCCCAGGCCCTGATTCCGACGCTGGTTGACAACGTTACGTGGAGACAAGGTTTTTACGACGCGTTGCTTATTGCCTTTCGAGTTACGAGAGGGACGTTTTTCACCTCGCCCTTCTTGATATAAAGTTGGTGTGGTCTTACGCACATTATTTGCAGCCGGCGCCGAGCTCAATACAAACAATTTATTGTATTGTTATAGATCGCCGGCCTTCTTCGGGAGAGTATCGGTAAGCGAAATTGCTAGGTCACAATGTTTGGTGACACTACATTTCATCGAGACAACCAACCGTTGTTGTTCATTTAAATAGTGCATTGAACATCGATCTACAATAATGCTTCCTTCCTTCGATAAACTTTGTTTCATTTGTGAAAGATCACCACAAGTGACCCCTATTTCCGTCCGTTCGTTTGTCCGTCTGTCCGCGGCTTAGCTCAGAGACGCTTAGTACTAGAAAGCTGTAATTTGACATGGATATATATATTTATCACGCCGAAAAAGTGGTAGAATAAAATCTTAAAAATATATTTTTTTAGGGTACCTCTCCTACACGAAAAGTGGGGATGTAATATTTTTTTCTCGTCTATCCCATGGTGTGGGGTATCGTAGAATAGGTCTTTTAAAAATATTGCTGGTAAAACCATTTTTCGATTTATGGATCCGTTTGCGAAATATTTAGCTTAAAAGTGAAAATTTTTATTAGAGTCAAGAGTGTTTGTCAAGTGTCGTCGTCATCGTCGTCGTCCCCTGCCAGCTAAACGGTTGTTTTTGGATACGTGAAAAAATTCACGGCAGTAATACATCGAATTTAAAAGGAAAACTATCACCGCTAAGTAGGCTTTACAAGTTAACGAGTAATAGTCGAATAACTTGCAAAATGTACTTTTATTAGCCGTTAAATCGTAGTATAAAACAAAAAGCCACCTTCTAAGTCCGTATATTGTGACGGGCAACTACGGCAGCCTACCCTGCGCGTGGCCCGACACGCACTTGGCCGGTTTTAAAATTTTGGTGTTACTGAAAAATCTAAATGATGGCGCGTGACTAAGCCTTTAACTTGCAAATTTATCCTATTTTAGATAACAGATGATCATCTACAGGGTGTTAGGGTAAACAGTTGCATTACTTTAAGGGGTGATTCTACCCATGATACTTAACAACTTTCCCTATAATAATAATAACTAAGAAACCTATAGGAAATTCGAGAAAACAAATTTCGACTTTTCATACCAACGTTCGATCAGCTGATTGCATTTAGTATGGAAAGTCCGATTTTTTTTTGTGAATTTCCTGTAAGTTTATCAGGGAAAGTTTTTCAGTATTATGGGTCAATCACTCCTTAAAGTAGTGCAACTGTTTACCCTAACACCCTGTATACAAAACATACAGTCGTGCCATAGTTTTAAGAAATCCATATTTTTGGAACACCATGGTTTTCCGAATAAATAGTAGGTATACTTGCCCAAAAAAGCCGTGGTGATCCAGTGGCAAGTAACCTTGCTGATGGAAGCGATGGTTCGATCACCGTCCATGACTCGTACCAATGAGTTTTTTGGAATTTTATACGATTTGTAATACTTTTCGGTGAAGGAAAATGTTGTGAGGAAAACTGCATGCTTCTGTTTCGAGGCATGCATTGTACCCACTGTCCATTATAAGTGGCGACGGGCTCACACCCCCGACATACTGGACAGAGTTTCAGTACTACCAGTGGAACGTGGATGTTCTGAGTTTTCAGAATGTCTCTGACTACCCCCTCGGGGAATATAGTCGTGCGCATATGCTACTTACCTAATTGCGTCCTTTCCCACATATCGAATTTGAACTGACTGCGATTAAATAAAGCCTATACTCGTATGTTAATCCAACCTAAACCCTATGCTTTAGATTTTAAACTTCATTCAAATCGGTTCAGTAGTTTTTAAGTGATGCATGCATAAACAAACATACAAACAGATAAACAGACAAAAATTAAAAAATCGGCTTAATGTATTCCATTACGTACCCTGAACACCCCCAAATTTATTTTTTGCTAATATCTTCAATATAGATCGCAATCTTTACAATTTTATTATAATGTATGTAAATGTATGGAAGATTTTAGTCTAAAATTTTACAATCGATCACAAAATCTGGAGAGTCAGCCTTAGGTAGCTCACTAAGTCCGTGACGCTATATGGATGGTGTTAGTCGTTGGTGCGCGGAAACCCCTGACGGGCGGAAGAGCGTGATGTATAGTGCGAAATCCGATTAATTTGCGAAACGTGTTAGCGAGACAATAACGTTAAACACGTTCCCTTGTCTTCGTTGTCTCCTGCGCCACCTCTAACCAGCCCCAGCCAGCCAGCTATTTGCTAGCAACATGTTCCGGTATAATTGAAATTACAAGTAACCTACGATATAAACAAGCTCAAAATAATATCCCAGCTAAATTTTCTCTGTTACTATAAACAAAACAGTTTTGCTGCTTCTCTCGTAACGGGGTTATTTTCATGAACTAGCGTCCTCGAAAAGAGTCTACTTTATTTTTGATTACGGAACAAACAACTTTAGTTTTACGGCTTCGAAAGTTTTTAACCTTTCCCCCTTTGCATCAGTCTTTTTACCCGACTGCGCCAGAAGGAGGGTTATGTTTTTCGAGCGTATGTATGTATGTATGTATGTATGTATGTATGTAAGTATGTATGTATGTATGTATGTATGTATGTTTGTATGTCTATTTCTTTGGCACGGCCTACAGCCTAAACGGCTTGATGGATTTTAACGTATGATATGTCATTAGATTCGTAAAAATTTTGAGAGTGACATAGGCTATATAGTTTTAATATGGCGTCTGCGAAATAAAAAAGAGGGGGGGAATAAAAAATGTTTTTTGTTAAAAATTACAATATGGGTATCAAATTAATGCTAGTGAACAGACGATTCCAAAAATATATTTATTATAGTACTTTTATGTTACCGTTTCGACACAAGACTAAAAAGTATGAAATAAATTAAATTATTAAGTAAAACAAAAAACCCGACTGCATAAAAACCTATTAACTGAAAAGAGAAAAACAAGCTCTATAATCACTAATCAGCTATAACAGCTTTATTTGAGCTAATATAATTTGAATGTTATTAGGTAGGTATTGCAGGCGGGGACAAACTAACAACCAACCAAAAATCTTTTTTGTCCACGTTTGCGATACCTACCTAATAACACTCAACTTATATTAGCTCAAATAAAGCTGTTATAGCTGATTAGTGATTATAGAGCTTGTTTTTCTCTTTTCAGTTAATAGGTTTTTTTTTTAAATCCGAACCACTGTTTTCATGAAATCTTACTATAATGAGTTAGCTAACAAGAATTTACCGATGTACATGTTATAGTTAAAACTCATAACCGGTCAAAACTACTTTTGACTGCAAAAATCAGGCTACCATGGTTTTGACAGATGCCCTTAGTCATAATTATATTTTCGAGTAAACAGTAGCATTCGGTTGAAGTCGCAAGAAACCTAAAATGCTCGTTGCTTCGCTCATCGCTAACCTAACCGACTGAGTTTTATCTGGGCCCTGTTTAATAAACGCGACAATTGACAATGACAATTCTGAGTACATTGCTGAGAATGCTAGGACACATGAAGCACTGCAAGTTTAGCGTCATTAGCAACCAGCAATGTACTCTGAATTGTCATTGTCAATTGTCACTTGTCGCGGGCCCTGGGGTCTAAAAACTCATAATCGTTCAAAACCAGTTTGCCTATGTTGGATAAATGAATTGGATTGGATTGGAACTTTATAAGGATATCAATCCAGAGAATGTTACACTGCGAACCGCTGTGAATGTGATAGCAGATGCCAAATGCCACAAGTGCGGTCAAATGCGTTGCACTGATAGCAGTAGACAGCCGGTCATGAACTGGGATCAACATGACCATAGACTACCCATACAGGGTATCAACGAGCATCGAGCTTCTAGAGCTAGGTATCGCTTTTACTTCTCAAACTGAACATTTTTAGGTAATGCTCATACTTTATTGGTAAAATCAAGGTGTCGAGAATTTGGAATGATAGCGATACTTTATATTTTGTTTTGTCCACTGTCATAGTCATCGTAGATGGCGTACATGGAAAATACTATTCAGCTTTTTTGGAACATTTTTCAAAAATGTTACTGTAATAATTATCAATTCGAGGAGTAGAAGCTATACCTGCTCTAGAAACCCGACACTTGGAGAGTGCTGATACCCAGACTGCTGATGCAGGGTTTTATTAACGACCCTGATCAATATAACTAATTCAGGCACCTTCTATGCATATATCTATTCATAGTGTTTCCGGCGATCAGGTGAGCGTCAAGCAGAAGCTTGTAGTTGAATTTTTGATGCGTAGTTGCGTAGATATATTTACATGAGAAGTCCATTGGCAATGTTGTCTGTGACGATGACCCACTACACTTTGCGGTTTCACATCCCATGTTAGACTGACCAAACGAACTGTTTGTTTGCTGGGCCCTTTAGTCATTATCATTAGTAACAGGTTGCTAAATCCAAAATTAAATTGCAGTTGGCTTTTTGGAGTTCACATTCTTTATAGATTTTTCTTCCCTTTGTCATAGCGAGTAACCATGGTCATTTACTAAACTATTTCTTAGTTCTCAATCATGCTTCCAAGTTCCAATAACCAATTTATTACGCGTTCAGAAAGCCTTCATATTTCATACGAAAATAACTATAAATCATAAGGCTGGGTTAGACGAAGGTGTTTTGGCTAATTAAACCCTCGGCCTAACTATTGTTTATATTTTGGGCTTTAATAATTCAATAGTAGGCGGCCCGAAATCCTTGCCTGGGTGACCACCAATTTTTTTTTTAAATAATACCTAGCCATCGTTGATGTGAATAACAGTGAAACAATTAAAATGGCAACGGCCGTTCGGCTAAATTGTGATATGCATGTGATAGCTTTTCTACACGCATTATAATAAGACGAATATGATAGAAATACAATTTGCAAAAATAGCCCCAAATAAAGTGGTTTTGCGTTACAAATTATTCAAAGTAATATTATGACAACTCGAAGTACTTACAAATAGCGCAGTTAGCGATACAAAAAAACGATCTTTCCACTGAATCCGATCTGATTTTGTTTTTTGCCCTTTTTACACAATTTGAACAAAAATATCGTTTGTACGACAAAATATATCGTTGAAATATAACGTTTTAGTAATATGTTTATACAAACTATTATTACCATATTTTTATAACGCTGAACATAACATTCGGTAATACAAAAATGGCCCGTTTTGGAGGTTGTCTTTTATCGGCATTTATTTCTTAATTTTTTTTTCATTGTAGAATCTAGGCTTTCTGTGTACGCATCGTTTGGTTAATTTACATATGTTTATATTCCAACGACATGTAGAGATACATTTATTGAAATCAGTTTCCAAAGTGATCGTACTTTGCGTTCAACCACCCTGTATAACAATAAGCTTAATGGTTCGACAAATAAGCGTCGTTTGAGCACAGAGACGGGCTTTGCTGATTGCAAATTGTGCTTACTGTCGAATACAAATTGTAAGCGAATTTCCTCCTAACTTAATTCACGAAACGATGAAGTGACCTAAAGTAGAGACTTAGAAGAAACTCTCAACTCATCTTTATTAAGATTTTGCGATGGAATTGCTTAGGCGTACGATTTAATATACATGCTCGATATGATAAAATATTTATTACCACTCACGTAGGTTGTGGCTGAAGAATTTGAACTATTATGAACGTTATAGAGAAGTAACTGGTAAGAATACAACGTGTTAATGAATAAGCGATTTACCCAAGTGATTTAGAATAAAATAATTTCTTTGAAACAATCTTAATCTTAACTATTATAAAACTGTAACAGAAGTGTGTACATTGAAGATATTTACATGAAAAAGATTACGATATGGTTTTTAGGTATCCCGGACTCCAAATTAAGCTTTTTTGAATTTTTGTCGGTCTGTTTGTTTGTTTGTATGTTTGTAACAGCATCACGCAAAAACTACTGAAACGATTTTGATGAAACTTTTTTTGTTTGATAGCTTATGATCTGACTTATAATCTGGTATATTATTTGTGCCGACGAAGTCGTGGGTCAACTGTAGTTTAATTTAAAATTACTCATATTTTAAATAATAGTAGTAGTAGTTTGGGGGGCTCACCCCCCATCACACTGGACAGAATTTCGGTACTACTGGTGAAATGTGGATGTTCTGAGGTTTCAGAATATCTCTGACTACCCTCTCGGGGAATATAGTCGTGAGCATATGCTATGCTATGCATATTTTAAGCTTGAATGTAAACATTATTTTTATTCTTACTTATTTTAGTAATGAATGAAAGCGTGCTCATGGATACATTTTATGGATCTTGTTGGGTTTGGGACTGTCTGTTGGCAGTAAGTAGGGTTAAATGATCAATAAATTTTTAAATGTACAAACAAATTATTCAATATTTTGAAAAATGTAACCAATGTTAAAACCTTGCTAAATCGCCACGTCCCTTAAGACGCATTAGGTTGAAGAATTTCGTTCTCTGGCGTAGTGGCTCGGTGGCAAATTGGAAAAGCAATTCCCCGGTTCGAAAGATTGCGGGTTCAAGTCCCAGCCCGACACTTAATTTTTCAATCTTTAACTTGACTTGCTAAGTCGATTCTACTCTCGATTCTAAACATTTTCTAGTTATTCGCTTATTCCATTACACGTTGCATAATAAAATACAATAATTAAATCTCTACATAGGTATAAAATAAAATCGTTTTCCGTCTGTCCGTCCGTCCTAACTCCTAAACCAGGCAACGGATTTTGAGACGATTTTCACTGTCATTTAGAAAATTTCTTCCGGAATCTTTATGTGTATACACCGTGTTCCTGAGCATATGAATTAACTTTGGCATGTTGTTCAGACCAATCAATTAGACATTTTTACTATGGGACCAAAATTGAAAACACGAAATAAAATATTTATAGGGTCCTTCTTTATATGGTAACGGGTTTTGAAGAGGATGATCAGACCATCAAACTGAACAATGGTCCATGGGATCAACATATAAATCGCAATAACAAAAATCTGCTGCTCCATATAAATCTGCAAAATACTCGACCCAAATGTATGGAACTACAGATTTTTTTGCGAGGTGCCATAGAGAAAGTTGTTCAGCTGTCGTTGGTAACTGTAGTAAGTTTTCTGGTCACATGTAGCATTTATTAACTTAAGGGAATATAATTCGGAGCGTGCTTCATACAAACGAAGTCTGGTGATATTTTCAATACTAACCAATTTTAGTCAGTGAAATTTTTCAGAAACAATCTAGAAAGTAATCCCTATGCTTGTATCTTGTCAGATTTTCATTAAAATGTATAGTTTTAAAGTTACAGTGCCTCTAACATTTCCATACAAATCTTAAATTAATCCTACCATTGAAACTGTAGATTTTAATGAAAATTTGGCAAAATTTGTTTCTAGATTGTTTCTGAAAAATGTAATTGACTTTAACTGGTAAGTATTGAAAATATCACCAGACTTCGTTTGTATGCAGAGCGCATTTACGCATTCGGAATAAACGTATCTTAATAGCTCTCGGCAGTGACAATCAATAACTATGTTCGACATTGTCACGTCACACAGATTATCTAGTCCCAATCGAAGTAATCTAGCTCAGATGTATCATGGTTGACTAAACAGCAATATTGTACACCTACATACATACAATATATAGGGTGTTAGGGTAAACAGTTGCATTACTAAACAACTTTACCTAAGAAACCTATAGGAAATTGGAAAAAAATCTTTAATCTGACTTCATACAAACATAGAGATAAATTTTTAGATTGCTTCTGATAAATTTCATTGACTTTAATTGGTTAGTATTTAATATATCACCAGACTTCGTTTGTATGGAGCGCGCTCCGAATTATATTCCCTTAATGGAACCACGTTTTTAAAGTCTGAATAAAAACACTTAATCTCTATTCAAACTTTGCTGACGTTTTTATCTAGATTTAATATTAGATGATCTAGATGTCTAATTGAGTAGGTATGTATGTACTATTAATAACTTGACATTGTCTGCCAGTGACGTAGCGTAGGTTTCTGTCGCCCGAAGTACAGACTGATTTTTCCGCCCCTTTATCATAAGAAGACCTAACTTCATACAAATTGCGGAGCAAGCGAAGCAAGCCCAAAATTTTTAAACTTTTGGTCGTGTTAAAAATTTCGGTTTATCCATGGAAAAACAGAAACTTAGAGCGAGTGAAGTGAGCTCGACTTTCCTCCGCACTATACGGATCGGCTACAATGAGCTCAATCTATATTTTTCTCAAATATGCCGTCCCTAGTAAAGTGCCGCCCAGGGCATTTGCCCCCCAGCCCTCCCCTACGCTACGCTACTGTTGGCTGCGTCTTTTATTATAATGTCTGACAAATTAAATTAAATTTCCACTCATTAGGATTAATTAACTTGTTAAACATAAAAGATAGGAGATTAGATGGGAAATTAAAGCAAGAAAATTATATTTCTGTCCTCTGGTTACTGTAACAGGTATAGTCGGTAACCTACACACAGAAAGGCCGCAATTCGATATACAGGATAGCCGTTCGGTTCACATGTACATTAGGTCAGAACAATCTTTTTGACCGGCAGTTCTTAAGAGAAGTTTATTCCGAATGCGTGAATGCGCGCTGCATACAAACGAAGTCTGGTAATATTTTCAATACCAACCAATTAAAGTCAATGAATTTTTTCATAAACAGTCTAGAAACTAATCTCTATGTTCCTATGAAGTCAAATTTTTGTTAAAATATACAGTTTTAGTGCTGGGATTAATTTCAGATTTGTATAGAAATCTTTGAGGCACTGTAACTATAAAACTATACATTTTAACGAAAATCTGACTTTAAACAAACATAGAGATTAGTTTTTAGATTGTTTCTGAAATTTCATTGACTTTAATTGGTTAGTATTGAAAATACTTCGTTTGTATGGAGCGCGCTCCGAATTATATTCCCTTAAAATAGATATGAGGATATTACGAGACCTTTGGCGTATGCATTACAAAAATACCGATTTGATACCCGACACGATAGGTTTCAGAAATTTGTTTTATCTAATCTTTAATAAAAAGTGATGACGTCATAACAGACCCTAAGGGAAATATTTGTAAGAACTGCCGGGTCAAAATGATTGTTTTAACCTAAAGTACCTGGATACCAAACGGCTATCCTGTACATCGATTTGCGGCCTTTTATCGATTTCGCCCTTGTAGGGCTTAGACTATTACCTACTTGATAATGGCTAAAATGGCATGAAATATCCCGTACATTACAGCGCCACCAGCAATTATTTATTTAATTATACAATATATTTCCTGATAAAGCGCATACAAAGTTACATCCTAGTTTGAACATTTAGTATAAAATTTGTTGTTAACACAATCTAGAACCGAGTATCTTTGTCGCTACCATTTCCATACAAATCTAATATTAATCATTACATTGAAACAAAATATAGGATTATAACAAAACACCCCAGTAATATTTAAAGGGGGTGCTTCAGACCATCAAACTGAACAACTTTCACTATAGAGCCAACATCGAGAAAAAAAAATCTACTGTCCCATACATAACTGCAGTACCGACTCGACTAAAATGTATGGGACAGCAGTTTTTTTAATTTTTTCTCGATGTTGGCTCCTTAGCAAAAGTTGTTAAGTTTGATGGTCTAAAGTCTAAACCACTCCCTTAAGTATTACTAGAGCGTTTTGTTACACTCTGTATATTTAAACTGAATCTATCTAGGTACCTAAATAAGAATAGTTTTTTTTACTTTTTAAACTTTGCAGACTAGGTACTTATGTTTTATGTTTGGTTATTCAAGGTATATTTTTATTTTGTAATTCGATTACAAAATAATGGATTTGTGTTATTTTCGCACCATTATTCTTGGCGCTCATAATATCCACGATCAATATAAATCATATTTATTAGAATGGTATTATTATTATTATTTGGGTTTGGGGCCTTGACAGGCTTACTCCTGTGCCACTTAGGCCATCGCTGGTCCTTTGCGAACGTCCTTTTCACAGTTCCTTACCAATCCATCCACTGCGGCCAGAAATCGTAGTAGGTTTTTGATCGGGACGGTTTGTATCTCATGAGGTCATAGATGTCAATACCTAGATGAGTACTGCCTTTGTACATCAGGGGGCGACAGTCGCATAGAAGGTGCAGAGGAGTTTCCATCTCCTCCTTGCAGAATCTGAAGCAGGTCGTATCACTTAATTTCAGTGTGTGCATGTGCTTGTTTAATTTGCAGTAGCCTGCGAGTGACCTCGCTATTGATCCTTGCTGAGGACAACGAGACTGTTCGCAAGTTTTGGATTGTAGTCTTTAACAAGTGTTTTGGAGTGACACATGCCTGGGATGTTGCACCATTGCTTTATTGCCTCTCCATAATTAGTCCTATGCAAAGAGTCACGCGTTAGCCTACTAGGGATTCCGAGAAAGGGCTCTGGGCCAATGAAGTGGTTTTCAGTGCCCCTTCGGGCAAGTTCGGGACTTTACGATCGGAGAGTACATGGCTAGCAAGGCTGCTTGACTATCTGTATTAATTGTGATATGTCGGTTGACATAGACCTTGCGTAAGTTTATTTCAACGCAGGCTGGATATCCACCTGGAATATGGAGGCGTACTTGCCAAGATTTGGGTCTGCCTTAGTCTTGGTTTTATATTCCGCTGCCAACGTCATTGCCTTTCTTGGATCCGTCTGTGTACCAAGTTAGGCAGTTGTCTTTGATGGACGTTGGACGCTTTTCGCCAGTCTCTCCACCAAGCCCTCGCCGAGGCCTTTGTGGTGTGTGAGCGTCTTTATTACCCTTTGTACTTGTTGGGTTGCAATCAATCAATGATTGGGTCTGTTTCATCAACGGAGCCAGGAAAATGGACCGCTGTGAGCAGTTCCAGAGTCTCCTTCTCGGTACAGGTGAGGTTACCATCAGGCTTTTTGAGAAGATCTAATTATTTTTTGGAGCTTAAGCGGGGATCCTGTGCATTCTAGCCCCATGAGGAGTTTGGTTAACTTCCTCACAGGATTTCCGCCTATTTTCTCTGTTACCTTTTTAATTTCTCGTTTGTAAATTGTTAGAACGAACCTGTAGGTGTCCCAACTACACCTATAGGCGTCAGCTTTATTAAAAAGCCGACGAGATTGGGTTCGAATATATTCTGATTTTCGATTCCACCAGGGAGTGTTCCTCTTTTGCTTGGGTTATTTCACAGGGCAACTTTTGTGGTAGGCATCTAAGACGAAGATTGAAGTGTAGGGAGATAAACTAAATAAAGTGTAGTTGACCCGAGTTGAGTTACATGCTCAAATTCTGATCCGATTTGCAGATTTGAGAGTACCTATAGCATCGTTAACAAGACAAAGCGAGGCGGTTGATGTAAATAACTGCTTAATCTCCAACATAATTTGAAGAGAAATAATTAATACGATTATTTTAGGCTTGGTAAGTTCCTGCTTTAAGGACTTCAAATTTAATTAGGAGAAAGGGGGACTTAAATCCACTTAATTAATATAAGCGGACAATCTATTCGATGGAAAATATTAAACGGCTTTTCAATGATATAAAGCGTTCGACTGATAGGTCTGTAGGATTTAATAAGTTTAAATGGGGTAAGGATTAGTTCAGGTTTTGTCGCTTGTGGTTTTGTAATCGTACATTATGATACAAGTGAGCAAAGTTGGTCATTACAGACGAGGCGGGATTGCAGCACGAGTTGCAGACGAGTGCTGCAATATAAGAGCCGAGTGTATGAAACGCGTGAGCATTCGTCATTCCAATGCTCACGCGTTTCATACGAAGTTTTTCAACATACTTGCGAGGAAAAAGTAAAAAAATTCGTTAAACACGACTTTTTAGACAAATATTTGTGGTAAATCGCGCTGGGATTCTTTTTTTTAAAGGCCCGTCTCTTTGGTTGAGATTGCTATGCGCGCGCGCGGTCTACGAAAAGGCAATGACTAAGCTGCTAACATTCAACCAACAACATCTTGTTGCAAAAAACTACTATTAAAAACGTTATAAACTTAATATTTAAGTATTTATAACACAAATTAATGTTAATTTGTTAACTTGTTAACGTTTAATTTATTCAGTAAAAATATATATTTTTTTAATCGTAATAACTCTGAGTTTTTTACTTCTCTACCTTCTTCTCTACTTACTAACTCGCATATTATTCTTTTTTAGCATACTTTACTAGAAAATATGTTGTTGTAAATATATTTTAGTTAGGTATATCGACAATGATTATAGTTACAAAAACAAATTTTCTAAGTAAAGTCAACAAAATAATTGGGTGGTGTCACAGATTTTTTTTCCGTGTAATATTTAAAGGGGTGGTGTAAATATTGAACTATTAATGTAGGCCATCAAACTGAACAACTTTCTCTACAAAATCAAAGTAATTTTTTATTTTCCTTACGTTATCTGTCCTATACATTTTAGTCGAGACTACATCTAAAATTTCGGCGCAGGGTGGTGATTTTTCCTATGTTAAAAAACCGGCCAATGCGAGTCGGGACTCGGGCTATCTCCTAGTTTTGGGACAACCTGTATTCACTGATAGTACCTATCTGGATCTAGCTCCTGGACCAGATACAACATAATACCGATTGTTTCCTTCATTTTGGCTAAATTGTTCTTTCAAAATATAATATAAGATTATTTAAAGTAATACGTACATACCGTTATTACTCCTACAATGAATATAGTAATACAAACTTTGCACAAAACCTCTTCCACGCATTTGCTTCTCTGATTTTTTACGCCTACGGTAGTCATGCCCAATCCTGTAAATTGCAAATTTAGGTTACTGTAATACCACCGAATAGATATTCTATCAAAAAAACAGTTTCATACAAGCTCGCGGGGCGGCACCCCGGTATACCTACCCCTACATGCGCAGCGTGCGGTAATACGTGAACGTTCACATACAAGAATGAGTAGGCGCTCGCATGTAGGGGTGTACTGGCCGCGCCATACGAAGCTGTTTTTCTGGTTGGATATCTATTCCGTGGTAATACTATTCACACACCAAAACACATGCGCATGCATTCACCCACGCACACAGAGAAACTAATGAAAAGGTGAGGAAACCACACAGTCTTCCAGAATCATGGTTAACCTTCTTGAAAATCGGGGTCAATAGTGCTATCTTATTATAATGCATTTCTGTACACGTGTGTGTATATATTTTTTTATTATATGTAATATCAAACAAATAAGCAAACAATTACTATTTGTTTTCAAAATAAGGTAAATAAATAAGGGCAAAACCTCAAAACCGTTTACATGGGATCTATAATTGAACATTTGAGTTTAATATGTAACTTCCTGAAATTCGCTTTTTAGGGTTCCGCACCTCAAAAGGAAAAAACGGAAACCTTATAGGATCACTTTGTTGTCAGTCTGTCCGTCTGTCTGCCCGTGTGTCAAGACCGTGTGTTTTCTTAGGAACGTGTAGGTAGCTGAAATTAATACTTAGGTCTACGTTACCATGGAGGTAAAAAAATGCAAGCTTCAAAGTCAACGTAATCAAAAGATACGGCCATTTAAGTCATATTCTGACAAATCTGTTGTTCCATACAATTTGGTTCGAGTAGGCATTGACGTTTTCTATGGAACAACGACAAAACATTTAGATGTTGGCTCTATGGTGAAAGTATGATGGTCTGAAACAAATTCCTTAATATAAAGGTTGTAACAAAACTTTAGAGCTTTATACCATCAAACTGAACAACTTTCACTATGGAGCCAACATCGAAATCGTGAAAAAAAATAAGCTATCTCACACATTTGAGTCGAGTCGGTACTACAGTTTTCTATGAAACATCAGATTTTTTTTCGCGGTTTCGAAGTTGGCTCCAGTGAGAGTTGTTCAGTTTGATGGTCTGAAGCACCCCTTTAAGCATTACTAGGATGTTTGGGTACACCCTGTATGTTAAGTTTGTACTCTGTACCTGCTCTGTACATTCGATAAAGTAGGTAGGTAATAATTATTAATCTCAATGATTGTATTTGATTATACAGCAGATACACTAAATAATTCATGAAGTTCACCTATTCCAATATTAACCACTCCGACCGCCAATGTGGAGCACGTCCGACCACTACAACAAACATAATATCAAACTCAACACAATACATTAATAAGAAAAACAAAAAACCCGACTGCATAAAAAAAAATTACAGAAAAGAGAAAAACAAGCTCTTTAATCATTCATCAGCTATACCAACTTTGTTTGTGCAAATGTTATGTTAATGTTATTAGGCAGGTATCGCAAACGGGGACAAAGAAAAATTACAAAACCTAATTGATTATAGAGCTTGATTTTCTCTTTTCAGTTACAATTTTTTTCATGCAGTCGGGTTTTTTGTTTTTCTTAATAATTTAGTTTATTTCATACTTTTTACTCTTGTGTCAAAATGGTAGCATAAAAGTACTACAATATTTATATTTTTGGAATCTGCAATACAATTAACTAGCTTTCATTTGATACCCATATTGTATTTTTTTTTAAGTTTATTCCCCCTGTCTTTTTTATTAAATTTGCAGACGCCATCTTGAGACGCCTAAAACTAATACAAGAAATTTGTATTTCTTTTCGTTTAACCTGACTTTATTTCAGAGTGCCCTCTTAAGCTATGCAGGGGCCTCTGGGCACACTCAGTTTGCGGGCCCTTTTTGAAAACAAAAGGTACTTAAAACTACATAAGAATATTACAGGGTATTATAGGGATTACAACATAAAATTACCATTTTCATTCACCATGACTTAAAACGGTGGTGGTACAAGTTCCGAATAATTTGAGCAGCAAATAAAGTGTGGGTTGAAGCGAGCGAAGCAAGCTCGTTATTTGACAGCACTACTATGACTCGGTATGGTCACAGCTCAGTCTATTTGCGTAACAGAATCAATAAAATCAATAAAGTGGACCGAACTCCAAGCTTCGAAACTATTTATATTTTACATCCAATCAGAAGGCTACTCGTATGAACTCTCGAGCGAAGCGAGTTACCTCCAGTTTTTGAAGCTTTTTGAGTAATAGTCGTTTTCATTAAATTCACACTACAGACTACAGAACCTTTCTAGTTTTGGGTTTTGTTGTCATTATCTAAATTTCAGCTAAATTCTTAAACAACTGTTCAAAATAACTGTAACAAAATAAAAAGCTGGAGCGAAGCGAGCTCGAGATTTTATAGCCTTGCGACTGGCTGCGACTTGATTGGGACTAGAATTGGCTCGGGTCTGGCCTCGGGCCAGTGCCCTTTGTGCCCATAGGGTTAAGAGGGCCCTGGTGATTCGTGACAAATGAGCCAATGGCCATCGAAGTTATAACGTTCAGTTTTCCTTGGTAAACTTGGTACCTATGCAGCAGCATGCTTAAACAGCAGCAGATAATAGGTAATAGGAATATAGTTACAGCAGGTTAAAATTATGAAAAGGTCATTTATTACCTAATCATAAATTCAGTTAATGCTTTGAGCGTGTAATATAAAGTAAAGGGTGAAGGTGAAACCATTACCCGCCAGGTTTCATTTTTAAAGGTTATAATAATTTTCCTGTGTCAGGAACAAATGAACCTTACATAATATCAGGACCATAATAAGATTAATAATATGCATCATACCTTATCCTTTTAAGTTGACTAGAATTGTGGAAATCCATCGTATTTGTGAAAACACCCTAAATATTGAAAACAGTGAAAATATAGTTAATAATTATTCGTTCCTTTTATAGTACCTACTACCGTATGTAACTAAATTTTCATTAGGTGTTACCACGTTTCAAATTCGTAATTACAGATAATTACCTCCTATAATTAATAATACCTCAGATAATTACCTCAGAGCACTGACTTATTATTTTATATGCTAATTACTTTATTAAAATTATTATTTCTTGTATATGTGTCAAAACCATGGACGCCCATTCATAGAGATGGGAAGAGAGTAGTATATTCCTTGCATTGATTGATCGTTGATTGGCTTTAGCGTTTTAAATTCTCTTTGACTATACCTGTTAGCAAGGGATATACTACTCTCTACCGAGCAGAACTACCGAAAGCATGTTAGCCCATGCCACCTTCCTGGACTATACCCTAAGAGAAAGGATCTCTCTACCGAGATCCATCCTTTCTCTTAGACTATACCCAAAGAAATTGAACCTAGTAATCAATTTATATGAATCAATTTCTATGAAATTAGTATGAATATACCTGTAAAATAAGTAGCTTATCTATGACTATACCCTAGAAGTTGGTTGGATGGTATAGACCAAGAAGTTTGGACGGTATCGACTTGGTATCAGGAAGCTGGAAATAGGTATTCTTGGTACATATTGTGACAGATTATTTAATAGTTACTTTCATAACTATTGTTCACAAGCACGTATCCAGAGGGATATCAAAGGGACATGGATAGGTGGGATTTACTAGTACAAGTAACTCATTCCATCATTCTGATATTATCAGATCTGATATTATCAGAATGATGGAATGAGTTACTCGTAACATTATTGGCTATCACATCTCTACTCCTGAGTGTCTTCCGAAGAAACCAAGAGTTTACTATGGAATGGTATATGGAAAATCCGCTCCTAATGATAGGCTCATCGTGGGATTATCGTTGTATGGGCATGTCATATAAGAGACGAGTGTTAAGTATGAATGTAGGAGAGGAATGATGGCTGTGGTAGGAGAGGAAGGCCGAAGAAAAGATTGTGTGAAATGTGTAAGGAAGGAATGAGTGCTGAATCGACGGCTAAGAGAGATGAATGGAAAGATGACAATATTGCGCCGACTCCAAGTAATGGTATGAGGTCAAAATAATGACGATGGTGAGGAAGGCCTATATCAGTGTCTACTTTGCTACTGATGATTATGATGAACTTATTGTGATCCATTAAATTTATATTAGTAACAGCGGCGCCGGCGCCCACGATTCCGTACGCGCAGGCCACTGACTCTAAATACTCATAATTTTTGATTACATGTAGCGATTGAATCCAAACTAAGCCCTATGCTTTTGTGGAAACCCCATCTAGATCCGTCCAGTCGTTTTTAAGTGATGCAGGCAGAAGACAAAAATTCTAAAAATGGGTAATGCATCCCATTACGTATTCTAAACACTCCGAATGAATTTTTTTGCAAAATTTGAAAACAGTACATTATGATACAAGTAAGCAAAGTTGGTCATTTCAGACCAGGCGGGATTGCAGCACGAGTTGCATATGAGTGCTGCAATATAAGAGCCGAGTCTGTAATGACCAATGCTCACGCGTTTCATACGACTATTTTCGACATACTTGCGAGGAAAAGTAAAAGAATTCGTAAAACACTACTATTTTAGACAAATGTATGTATGTATATTCTCACGACTATATTCCCCGAGGGGGTAGTCAGAGATGTTCTGAAATCTCAGAGCATCCACGTTTCACCCCAAAACTCTGTCCGGTGTGACGGGGGGTGAGCCCGTCGCCACTTATAATGGACAGTGGGTACAATACATGCCTCGAAATTGAAGCATGCCGGTTTCCTCACGATGTTTTCCTTCACCGAAAAGCCAGTGGGGTTACAAATCGTACATAAATTCCGAAAAACTCATTGGTACGAGTCGGCCTGGACGGGGATCGAACCATCGCCTCCTGCACGGCAGGCAAGGTTACTCGCCACTGGACCACCACGGCTGCATATTTTAGACAAATATTTGTGGAAAATAGCGCTGGGCTTCTTTTTTTACGGCCCGTCCCTTTGGTTGAGATAGCTATGCGCGCGCAGGTCGGCGAAGACGACATCTTGTTGCTAACAACCTAATATTAAAAATGTAAGAAACTTAATATTTATGAACAAATTAATGTTATTTTGTTAACTACAATAAATTGTTAGATGAAATGAAACTATTATTTATCATATTTTAACTAAAACAGATTATTTAATCAGAAAAACGTTTTTTTCATCCCCCTATCTCGGAAAGAGTATTTTTGCTCTTCGATATCTGAGTGCAAAAGCCGTTTTTATCCGCTAGAGGATAAAGTTAATTTAATTTAGAACATCGTGTGCACTAAGTTTGTGAATTCAAAACATCATTAAACCTATTTACTTCTCCCTCCATGGTGCCAAATTTATCGTACAACCTTTTTTTTTTAGTTATTTCCTCGCTGAGGTGGGATGAAAAGTTACGTGTTGCACTCGAGTGCAAAGATTTCCGTGCTCTTTTGATTCCCTCGCTAACGCTCAGGATTCTAATTTTTGAAATTTTAGGATCCTTCGCTTGCTCGGTCATCATATAATAACAAATAACTATTTTTACGTAATAACTCTTTGCTGAGATTTAAAAACAAACTAAAGAAAAGTAACATTACAGCACTAGTGCGATAATATAATCATTTTCGCTCGCGTGTTGTATAAGCTGTATTATGTACCTAAAAGCTGTGCATAAGAGCCACTTGACGAGCAAGTATGTTGAAAAGACATGGAATGTCTCCAATGTACATCTATGCCAAATTTACAATTTTATTATACAGTACGTCAACTAACTAAAGACAAAGCTTTAAACCACGTACTCTACCCATCAACCTGAACAACTTTTACTATGGGAGAAACCTGTAAGCGCAAACAAATCTGATGTTCCATACTGCACTGCAATGTCTACACGACTTAAGAGTATGAAACAGCAGATATTTTTTTTGTTCTGAAAAGTTTGCTTCCATAGTAAAAGTTGTTCAGGTTGATAGGTCTCTACCTCTACGTGGTTTAAACGTTTGCCTTTAGTTAGTTTACATACTGTATGTAGATACGTTTTAAATCTATGCTTCTATACAAAGAAGATTGAATAAATTTGTCTACTTACAAATAACAATTTACGTGTGAATTACCTAAAACATTCGAGAGAAGAACATTGTAGCTACAGCTATGTTCTTAATGTGAGTTTATAATGTTGTAACCGCAACAATGCCCGCCTTCCCCCACATACTAAAGTGAATTAAATTTACAAAGTTGACTCAACGTTCACCTTTGTTCGCCGCGGTACAATTTCCATAGAATCAATGGCAAATCAAAAAGGATCTCTAGGGATTAGTAGACTGCGAGCGTGAATATACCATTGATTTCACTACACAAATCGAACACTCGTGAAAATAGTGGCAGTGTTAATGCGCTGCGGTAGGGCTACTAACTGCCGTACAGTGTCGTCAATGAAGCTTTACATTATTAACATCATAAGTTACAAAGGTAAAGAGTGAGTCCATGTACCTACCAATGAGTTTTTTTATCTTATGTAGGTACGTAATACCGACTGCTCTCAAACGGTGAAAGAAAACATCATGACGAAACCTGCATACGCTAAAGAAGAAATTCTGATGCGTATTCAGCGTATGCAGGTACCAATAATTAGGCACGCGTGATGGACTGATGCTCATACACCATCCATGAGGGTAGGCTGTGACCTACAGTGTGACGTAGATAGATGAATGAAAAGAGTGAGTCTAGAGGGCCAACGCGATAACGAAAGCATCTGGATAATACACAAATATGATATATGAGAGATCAAGCTAAAGATAAAATAATTTACAAGAGTATAAATATAGTTGACGGTTTTTTAAGTAGACGATCAGACCATCATATACAATATCTTTCTATATTACCAACGTTGAAATATCGAAAAAAATATCTGCTATTCCATACAAAACTGCAATCCTACTCGACCAAAATGTGTGGAACAGCAGATTTTTTTGCGATTTCTATGTTGGTCCCATAGAGAAAGTTTGATCCTTTTAAAAAACCGTCATTATATTAAGTTGGAACCTGTAAAGCTTCAAGTGGCATTGCATTAATACAAGATTTTTTCAAAAAGCGACAACACAACGTTGACTAAAATAAATGTAATAGAGTGTAGGAGAACGAAGGGTTTCGTCTAATGATAGAGATAAGTCCCTTTCGACACTAATTGTAAATAACAACATGTCCAAATCAAGAGTTATACCTACTCCTCCAAATTGATGCACCTTTTAGCTCTTACTGCGAAAAGCGTTGCTTGTAATGTCACTCACGGAGCGCATTAGCCCCGTTTCAAATAAGAGTTGAGTGAAATATCGGGAGAGATCCGAACTGGCGACTATGTCGTTTAATATTCATGAGCCAACTTTAAACTGCTACGTTTACGGGCGACAAAAAATTATTTAAGAGGCGAGACTCTCACAGTCAAGTTTACAGTGGTCAAGCTGAGTTTACGAAACGTCGAGATGGCAGCCCTACGCGGAAGTCGGAGGCGGCGACTGCGCCGTTCAATATTCATGAGCTAACTTTAACTGCTGCGTTAGAGCCGTCGGACTAGGCGTTAAAACGACCATTACTATAATAGCATCTGTTTGCCTCTAGGACCACGACGCAGCTACCAACTATAATTGCGACAAGAATGGAAATGGGAATTGCTTACTTTATTGTAGAAAGTGCTTGTTAATTGTCAAAATTAAGTTCAAACTACAAAGGAAGCAGAATTAAAAAGTTCTGAGCAGAAATCAGAGATAACTTTTGTGACAATCTTTAAAATCTTTGTAACTATAGTTAGCGTTCAGTACATTCACTTATTGTGCAGGATTTTCAACGGCTCTTCCATATCAGCTGCTTCCCATATGTTTCATTATCATCGTCAGCCTATACAACGTGTTAATAAATAAGCGCAAAACCTCATACACCCCAACTGATTTATAACAAAATGATTCTATTGAAACAATAATTTCATTATTTTGATGGTTCAAATTTGAAGTTATTTGCATTTTAAGTTTTCAGGCAGAAATAATTTGTTATCATTGCAGCAATGAATGAAAGCGCTAACGTGCTCATATATTTTAAGAATCTTGTTTTGGTAGTAAGTAGGGTGAATGCACCTGTGCGGTGGATTGAGATCGAGTTCATAAAATTTTTATATTTTACAATTAAAGTATTTAATATTTTGAAAAAAAAACCTGTGTTGAAACCACGAGAATTCGATTCTGCTCTCGATTCTAAATAAACTACTTTCTAGTTTTGCGTTTATTCATTAACACGTTGTATACGTTACGCCACGGGAGGATGTAAGGGCGTCATCAGTCCACAACGCGTGCTCAATGCGGATTGTTAGACTTCACATACGCATTCTTCTTGAGCGTGTTTTCCTTCACCGTTTGAAAGGAGTCTGTACTACTGTTAGTGGGTCCACGAGAAAACTGCGAAAAAATCATTGGTACATGGCATGTTGTCTATGTGGATTCGACCTTATCGATTAGTTTATAATTAATTTAACTTTGTAGTGTATTATTTGTCGACATCTTAATGTTTTATTTCTAATTAACATTTAACTTATTTTATTTTGTAGGATACTAATGCAAATCTATGTTTTATTAAGCTTGATTATGATAATTGTAAATAAATCTACTTGTAAAACTTTTGTATGCCTTCTGGCGGACGGAACACAAAGGAACCAACAATTTTGTATCATCTTTATTACCTGTGATTCTCAAATAAATAAATTGAAATTGAACCTCATGATTTAGAATCTCATGATCCATATCTCTCCAAAACGTACCACCGAGTCGACACGACGCTAACTTCCCACTTTCGCCATACGGCTTCCCATGTTTAATATGGAATCCAATGTATACATATGTCTATTTATCCGATTAACATCCACCTAAAACGCGTGCTACAATCATGAAACAATGCAGATACTGAACTGATACAGTCTAATGGACATTATTATTATACTTTATCAGTGACGCAAATGCTCAAAAAGAAACCCAGACGGTTGTTCTATGCCCTTGGCGGTAATACATATTTGTAAGGCACTACGTAATCTTTATGTCAGTTACGATGAAAGCTAACATAAGTGCACATTTTATTTTATGTGCGTGTATGCGGCGGGACGATAAGTCGATGCGTAGACCGCGCCACATACCATTTTGCTACGAAAAGTGCTACGTTCGTAGCAGTAGTCTATCGTATATTTCATGAGTCGTGTGTTACATGATAGATGGTTAGGCTAGTATGTATACAAGGTCCTTTTTAATATGATGATGGTTTATAAGAGGATGATCAGACTATCAAACTGAAAAATCTTTCTCTTTCAGCAGTCCCATACTTGTCTAGAGTAGGTTTGCAGTTTTGTATAAGAACAGCTGTTTTTTTTTTCTCCGTTACGTTACGATGCTGGTGCCATATAGAACGTTGTTCAGTTTGATCATCAAAGTAGTCAGCATATTATGTTTGACCCTGTTGTGTATTCGACTTTTTCCGGTGAAACTGAACAACTTTCACTATAGGAACAAACCTGAAATTGCAAATAAATATGCTATGTATAGTATATGGGGTCCAACTTAATATGCTGAAAATTTTTTGAGCGGATGATCAGACAAAGGTACTCCCCCAAGGTGCTCAGTAGTTTATTGACCTTGTCTACTGCCAAACGATATACAGGGTCCTTCTTAATATGCTGACACTTTTTTAAGGGGATGATCAGACCATCAAACTGAACAACTTTCTCTATGAGACCAACATCGAAATCGCGAAAAAAAAATCCCATACAAAACTGTGAACCTACTCGAGCCAAATGTATGGGACCCTGTATATCGTTTGGCAGTAGAAAAGGTCAATAAACTACTGAGTACCTTGGGGTAGACGTTCGTAGAACAATCTACAAAAGTCACGTATGATAACCACATCGCTCTTCTTTATTGCGTTCCGAGAACGCGTACAAAGCTCGTAGTCGTAGGTACAACGTGAAGGCTACACGCTATCCGTTCTATGCAGCGAGCAATTACTGCCACCGCCTATTACCTGAAATAACCACGCGATTTAACAATAAACTATCTGGAAACTTTAACTGGATCTAGTCAATTAAACTTGATTTAGCAAAGTTACCTTTATAATGAAAATAGAAGCGCCCTTTGTGAATGTTTTAGTCAGTTTGCTTAATTAGGCCCTTTTATAATACTTATTTTAGTTTCAATATTTCGTAAAGGCTTAAAAAATTCTTTTTGCAATACTAAAATTTCAATCGCATTACGACAGAAAAGCATCTGAAGAGAACATTATGTTTGAAACGAAAACGTTTCAGATAAATGTAACTAACATAAGTTCTTGAGAATTTCGATTCTCGTATCTTGGTGCTCGTTTATTCCATTACAGAATCGAATATAAGTTACGGTGTAACATTGTTGTGGCGCTAGCAGCACAGTCCCGGCGGGCTTGATCGACGACGGCTTGCAAACTTGCAAAGCATCCGCGCTGCAATCTCGCTTTCTTGTCACAAACAATTCAATTGCGAATCGTACGCGTACGCTATGCCAACAACTTCATTACATTTAAATGTTTCAATGTTTGTATTGTTATTACCTCTTTACCGAAATACCTTATAAGCTTTTAAATATAGCTTGACAATGAAGAAACATAACTTCTCCGTTAGCACATTAGAAAATTTTTGCAGACGATAGACACCATTATTGTTTTTTTTTTCTATTCTTTTGGATGGCCACATTAGAGGACCATGATTTTTTTGGGTACTTATAATGGAATATAAAAACTTTACAAAAACCGATAACATTGTGCTAGTTAACTACTTATATGTAAATAACCAAAAAGAACATATTTTTGAAAAGTAATTTTATTTAGCACTACTTAAAAATGCTGTCCCTCTATAATCCATGCGAGTCAGGCAGTGATATACGGCTTTTATGAATTAAACAGGCCTGGTAACCACCGAAAAGAAGATTAACTATTGCCAGCTTCCGAGTGAGACCCCGAGCCAGCGACTGTTCAATATTCATAGCGCGAAAACGAGGTGGTCGTTAAGCTGAACCGACAGCCCTACCATAGTTTCTCGAACGTAAACTTTCGCGAGAAAATGTGAAGGCGCAACTCATCAGCAAATACCTACAATATTATGGTTTAGAACAGGCATGTCAAACTCAAAGTCATTAATGGGCCAAATGCATAACGATAGTAGAATCATTGGGCCGCAAAGAACATAAAGAAATAAAACCAATTGCATCTATCGTAGAACAGGACGATTAAAACAGAACATTTCAAAAGTAGAAAATTCTTATAGATTAATATAAAAGTTACGGAGCGAAGCGATCTCGACATTTTTCGCAACATGACTCAATGCAATGGTGGCACCTACATAATATGAGTACCTAAGTACCTACTTTTAAAAGTCTGCACGCTCGCGGGCCGCATCAGGAACATGTTTATGAAAATGAAAATGCACTGCACTCTGCAATTCGGGGTTACGCAAGTACACTACGATTAAGTCAATGCTTAATTTCATCAAGGTTTGATTCTCTTCCATTTAGCTGTTCCATATCAGATCGATTTTAAATCTTCCATTCAAAAATATACATGTTTAAGCTAATAACATATTTTAATTAAAATCCTTAATTAATTTATATTTTTTTCAAATTTCAAAAATCAATTCTTACGCTTGCCACAGACATACGTAATTCCGAATCAGAATAGGATTTCCCATGGATTTTCTTCCTCCAGAATTCCAAACGGAATTTCTAATCAATACAAAATCGTAATTCCGTCCGGTATAATTCCCTTATAAGACAATAGTAAGCCTTATAAGATATCAACGTTTTCCTATATTCGTCACTAATCCTAGAGCCTAGTTTAATGGTAGGCGGGCGTTAGCACAGAAGAAAATAATATTAGTGAATTTCAAGTTTCCTCGCGACGCGATGTTTTCCCTCACCGTAGAACCAGAAAAATATTCGTATTATATTGCAATGGTAAGGGCAAAGTCAGACTGTGCAGCCGTAGCCGCTACAATAACATTTCTTACGCGTACTTAGTGCCTCTCGGCAACTGCGATTGGCTGATAATAGCCTGTCGACAGACTGCTCCTAACACAGGTGATTCAAACCTAATGTTGTTCCAACTCATAGTTAATTCTCTTTGATGTAGTCTGCAGATTATGCTAATGCAGTTTCTGGGTTTAGCCTCTTATACATCCCATACATCTTATAGGACCCTTAATTAAAATTTATTATAAGTGGCTGCATTGAATGCGTAAATGCGCGCTGCGTATAAACGAAGTCTGGTGAATGTCAATGACATTTTTCATATCTTTTATTGTTCTCATTTATATATTTTGCAGTTGTGTACCTATTTGTAAATGTTTTAAATAGACATAAGACATAAATCAAGAAACTAATCTCTATGTTTGTATGAAGTCCGATTTTCTTTAAAATATACAGTTTTAGTGCTAGGATTAATTTAAGATTTTTATGGAAATCTTTGAAGCACTGTTACTTTAGAACTATACATTTTAACGAAAACCTGACTTCATACAAACATAGAGATTAGTTCTTAGATAGTTTCTGAAAAATGTCATTGACGTTAATTGGTTAGTATTAAAAATATCACCAGACTTCGTTTATATGGAGCGCGCTCTGAATTATATTCCCTTAAGAAAAACACTATCCTAGCTAAAACTACACATAAGAAAGTCAGATTTTTTTTAAAATACGAAATTAATCTAACTGTCCTTAAAATAATTATGGACATGGAGGTTTTAATCGGTAGTTAAATGTAAAATGTCCGCGTTCCTTGACTCATACATTTCATTACTCAATTATTATTTCTGATACCTCTTTATAACGTTTTTAGTTTATAATAGGTAAGAATCTTATTAGGAAGAATCTGTTGCATATAAAAGGGTCGCTCCGGCCCGGTGCAGTAGCGGCGTTAGGCGTGGGCAGTGAGGGCAACCACATACGGCCTCGCGGTCCGAGGGTCCTTGTGCCTCAAAAATTTATGCAGCTTTCTTCAAACTCATGTAAAAAATTTAGCTAGGACCATTAAAATCATAGTTATGGCCACAGGCGAATATAGTTGTAAAAATTTCGAGCTCGCTTCGCTAGCTCAAAGCTAATTATGGCATTGCGTTCATATACTATCTGAATTCTGGCCACAGGCGAAGCATAGCGCTGAAAAATTTCGAGCCCGGTTCGCTCGCTCCATATTTGCTATTTTATGTTTCACACAGGATCCGTCAGAGCTTTATTACCAAATAGTTTAATTTTGCTTCACTCTGTATACTTATTTATTTATGTATATTTGGTAGACTTCACATCCGCATTATACACGTGTGGACTTACGTCCATACACCCTCCTGGCCTGTGTGCTGCATTGGGACGTATATATGCGGATGATGATGATAATTTGTATATTTGAAATTATTTATGTTGAACTCGCAGTTTTTACCCGACTGCGCCAGTTTTTCGAGCGGGTTATGTTTTTCGAGCGTATGTATGTATGTTTGTATGTCTATTTCATTGGCACGGCCTACAGCCTACCCGGCTTGATGGTTTTTAACGTTTGAGATGTCATTAGATTCGTAAAAATTGTGAGAGTGACATAGGCTGTAGTATTTTAATATGGCGTCTGCGAAATAAAAAAGAGAGGGAGATTAATTAAATTTTTTTCATTAAAATTGCAATATGGGTATCAAATGCAAGCTAGTGATCGGACGATTCCAAAAATATATCTATTATAGTACTTTTGTGCTACCGTTTCGATACAAAACTAAAAAGTATGAAATAAACTAAATTATGAAGATGAACAAAAAACCCGAATGCATAAAAAACCAATTAACTGAAAAGAGAAAAACAAGCTCTATAATCACTAATAAGCTATAACAGCTTTATTTGAGCTAATATAATTTGAATGTTATTAGGTTGGTATTGCAGGCAGGGAAACCAATAACCAACCAAAAATCGTCTGTGTCCCCGGTTGCGATACCTACCTAATAACATTCAAATTATATTAGCTCAAATAAAGCTGTTATAGCTTATTAGTGATTATAGAGCTTGTTTTTCTCTTTTCAGTTAATTGGTTTTTTATGCAGTCGGGTTTTTTGTTCATCTTTATAATTTAAGCTTGGTCTTGCGCCGCCTCTGCCCTGGAGGACTGGGAACGTCCACCGAGCAGAATGCGAAGCGGGCACGAGATAAACCGCGTCCGCGGCCGGCCCCACTGCTCTTCACGTAATTAATGTTTGCTCCAATTATAATGGACGAAAACATAAAATTTTTCCACGGTTTTTTTAAACTTTGCTCGTAAAATGGAAACTGAGAGGCGGGTTATTCACGTCACAAGATTTCTCAAGAGACCGAGATCGGTACCCTTCATTACTTATGCACTTTTTGCATTAAAACTTTTATTATTTTAAAAGTTGTTCTCCAATACCGTCTAGTGGGGTACTTTGTGAATCGATAGTTATTTAGTGCCAACAAAAACGAAGCCGCTCGGAAAACTCTAGCAATAGCGCCTGTGTTATTATTCTCGTGGGCTTTTTGCTTTATAAAAGTTCGCAGCGAATCTTGAGTGCTGTCATAAAGAACTTAGTTTTATGTAGGTAAGTGAACTACAGTAAAGTTCCGGGATGAGCAGTTTACAATTGACTAGGGAAAGGGAATCTTCGATTCGTCTTTGATTTGAATAGTGACAAATACGATAGACTTTGAAGTATAAAACAAACGAAAACTTCATCGGACTTGCGATAGTGCCTATTTCAACAACAATGAATTCTCAATAGGCGAAGTTGAATGTTTGGCACTCGAATTCACTCGATCGAAAATTGTTAAACAGTCTACTAAATGGAAATAGCGAAACGTTTCTATTCTAGAGTGAATCGAGAAGTAGATAAATATTGACTTCGAAGTGTGTAAATCTTACAACAAAAGAGCTTAGAAAATAAAAAAGAAAGGTGTTGCTAAGAAAGAAGCGAGAATCATTTAATTTATGTCAACAATTCAAGATGCCTTAACACGGAAGAAAAGCAGTGTCAGTAAAAATTGAACTTTTTTTCTTATTTAAGATAGTAATTTTGTCGACATTAATTAAGGATGTAAAAAGCACCCTAGTAATATAAACAAACCCTCACTGTCTTTTTGTTGTTATTGAATGTTATGGTATGCGTAAAATTAATGGATAGGCCTAATACGCGTTTAGCACACAACTAGTGCAATTGGTCCATACAAACTAGCTCAATAATCCATCCATCAATTTGTTTTGCCTCATTTTTCTGATTAGAAATGTTCGCGTAGGTAAGGCCTATCCATAAGATGGTATGCAATAAATTGTTTTAATTTATCAACATGTTTCTATAAGATAGCCGTGGTGGTCCAGTGGCGAGTAACCTTGCCTGCCGTACAGGAGGCGATGGTTCGATCCCCGTCCAGGCCGACTCGTACCAATGAGTTTTTCGGAATTTATTTACGATTTTTAACACCACTGGCTTTCGGTAAAGGAAAACATCGTGAGGAAACCTGCATGCTTCACTTTCGAGGCATTTATTGTACCCACTATCCATTATAAGCGGCGACGGGCTCACCCCCCGTCACAGAATTTCGGTACTACTGGTGAAACGTGGATGTTCTGAAGTTTCAGAATATCTCTGACTACCCCCTCGGGGAATATAGTCGTGAGCGTATGCTATGCTATGCTATGCATGTTTCTATAACATTGACACAAACAATTTTAGATACCGTGATGTGATCGACAATGTTACTAGCACTTTTATCGTAGGTAGATTATCATTGTAAAGTTCGTAAACAGTATAATGCCATACACGTAGTAGAACAAAGGACCTTAGCGTTGACATGTTTACAATCTTCCCAATTACGTGATGTGATCGAAACAATATCGATAAAGTTTCAGTCTAGGTTCCTATCATGTTGCCGCTATAGGAAGCAATTAGTGGTATAGTATACAGTTGAGCTTCTGTAATTAGCCCTGTGGTTGTGGTGTAGAGCAAGGATATATATAGCTATTAAGTCTATGCTTGAGAAGAAACTGCCATAACTGTGATTTCTATTAATATAGTAGGTCCCTAAATAGTTAAAATAATAAGCTGGAAATGTAAATTAACGCTAGTTAAATAAAACCGGTCAAGTGCGAGTCGGGCTACTCTCGCACCGAGGGTTCCGTACCACACCACCACACAACATAATAACTAAAAATTTAATTTTTGTTCTGAACATTTTAACACGAGACCGACTCACACTTGGGCGATTTTTATTATTTTTTGTTATACTGTCGAGTTTGCTCTATAATCACTCTAAGTTTGACGCGTGTGTATATTACCGTTTTTACGATAGAGCAAGAAGACAAAACGTTGATAAAAACTAGTCTCAAGGTTCAACTGTCTAGCTATTACGGTTCAAAAGTTACAGCCCTAAATAGGTAGGACGGACAAACGGACGTACGGACGGACGGACAACTTAGGCTTAGTAATAGGGTCCCGTTTTCACCCTTTGGGTACGGAACCCTAAAAACTAAGTGACTGTGATTTAATTGGTAGTGGTTATCAATTATCATTCAGTTAAATTAATAATTAAAATTTTTCCCTTTTACAAGAAAATACATAATCTCAACCCCAAGATCCATTTCTAGGTCTATAAAATCATCTGTGAAACTTTTTTATTCACTTTCCTCACACGTTTCGGTCGTAAACATATAGGTAACTTGATAGACTGCCAAACTTGAAACATTAAAGTGAAATACTCAAGAATTCATTTCAACTGAAACATAGCACAGTAGAGAATTGAATGCGGCAGATAAAATGTTAAACGCACTCATAGAATAAAATGACTTCACGCTAGAAGGCCTGAAAGCTGAAACTGGTCGACCGTGAAGAATGCATGCGCCTCGAATCCGAGCACAATGTTGAATTCTAGCGAATCGCTGCGCTGCGTCTCGTGCATCGGCATCGCGAGCAAACTGGCTCAATAAAACGCTATTGCCAGCTCCGATACTTCCGAACGTACCCACTCGACACTGTTTACATGTATTTCGAGCACGAATAAACACTGTGCGCCTGTCTCACTGCACTACTGTAAGAATACTCGTCGGGATACATTTTCGTATTCCTTTATCTTCTTTGATTACTTACATTCGATGTTAGACCATACTAGTTACGCGTGTAATTCTACTAACAAACTTTTCTGACACTTTGCGGGGAACGAGGTAGCATGAAATCCGCAACTTTGGATTTTCTTCCATTACCATAGATTATAATTTAGATTGTTACAATAATCTCGCGCAAACCCCAAACGAGGCTAGTTTGAAGTTATTTTTCCGTAATTATAGGCTGTCTCGTGACAAGGTATAAATTGTATGTAAATGCACATGATCAATTGATTATGTACCATGGCACAGGGGAATGCTATCGTGAGGCTGGTCCCTAGTTATACAGGGTGTTACAAAAGTAAAAATACAAATTTAAAACTTTTAAGGGGGTTGTTTAGTCCATCAAACTGAACAACTTTCACTATGGGACCGACATCGAAATCACGAAAAAATTAATCAGCTGTCCCATACATTTAGCTCTAGTAGATTTGCAATTTAGTACGGAACATCAGTTGTTTTTTTCGCGATTTGGATGTTGGACCCATAGTGAAAGTTGTTCAGTTTGATCGTCTAACCAACCCCTTAAATGTTTATTTGTATTTTAGTAACACTTTGTATAGTCTAAGCACTCAATGCGTTTCAAGCCAGGGTGACTTGGCATAAAACTATGGTGTCCAATACGTTGACGTAGCATAGCATAGCATATGCTCACGACTATATTCCCCGAGGGGGTAGTCAGAGTTATTCTGAAACCACAGAACATCCACGTTCCACTACTAGTACCGATCCTCTGTCGACGTGACGAGGAGTAAGCCCGACGCCACTTGTAATGGACAGTGGGTACAATACATGCCTCGAAATTGAAGCATGCAGGTTTCCTCACGATGTTTTCCTTCACCGAAAAGCCATTGGTGTTCAGCACACAAATCGTACATAAATTCCGAAAAAGTCATTGGTACGAGTCGGCATGGACGGGGATCGAACCATCGCCTCCTGCACGGCAGGCAAGGTTACTCGCCACTGGACCACCATGGCATAAGTTGACGTGCCCGTAGTAAATTCCTCCTTCACCTACAGGCTATACCTAGAGCAGTGTACCTCTGCGAATGAGGTCCTTAGAACTTGAAATTAACATTTAAAACTTAATTTAACCCTACTTGCGAAACTTAGGAAAGAGGTCAACGGGCTTTTCACAAGGTTTTTAAAAGTTCGTAGCGAAACTATTAACGATCACGGAAACTATTAAACTCACTTACCGTCTGTTTAAGAGTTGCTTCTAATTTTTCGAATAGAGCTTTGACGACACTTGACATGAGCGAATATAATTATAAGTAGATGTAAAGAAAATACTTTCAAATTGTTTGCACCTACTAAAACACTATTCGGAGATGAATATACTAAATGATATTCGAATGTCCACATTCCACAAACTCTGTCCAGTGACGAGTGCAAAAAGTTTGCAAGGTTTTGATGGTCCAGTGTGACAGGTAGTGAGTCTGGCGATACTTTTATTTTTACAGCCTTTCATATTATATTATTGGAGTCAAGTACCCCCCCCCCCCCCCTGCCAGCTAAACAGTTGTTTCTGGATACGTGAAAAAATTTACGGCAGCAAGATAAGATAAGTATATTATATATAACGAAATTAAAAGGAAAACTATCACCGCTAAGTAGGCTTTACAAGGTAACGAGTAATAGTGGACCAACTTGTAAAATGTACATTTTAGACTTTATTAGCCGTTAAACCGTAGTATAAAACAAAAAGCCCCTTTCTAAGTAATATTGTGACGAATGTGAATGTGAATTTTTTCGATAGGTTTCTTAGGGAAAGTATTAACTTTTATACTGTGTGTATATAAGTATGACAAATAAATAATAACTTGGTCAAAGCAAATAATAGTTTTAATATATAATGGAAAATATACGTAAGAGAAATATAATAGTTGACAGAGAGATAACAGTCAAGTGTATCTATGGCAACCTAAACCATAGTTCAAAATGACAGAATATAGAGATATATACAATCTCTTCACAGAAAGTTGTTTAGTATCATGGGTACAATCACCCCTTAAAGTAACGCAACTGTTTACCCTAATACCCTGTATATTTAAGTAAATCCCTCAAATCAGAAATTGTATCAGCTGTGTTAGACAAAGGTTAGACATGACTTGGAAATAGTATGCCTTTGTTCCGTGAAGTGGATCTGCATGTCCTTATCGAGTTGTGTCGTCTGATACCCCGGAGACGTGCTAGACAATTTTGTGCCTTTTGATTCGCCTACAGCTCGCAAAGCCATAAAGCATTGCAAATCTGAGACCGCAGCCGCCAACGGCTTGGGACTGTAGCCACAGAAAAGAGATAAGTATATAGTACAGAAACTTCATGCAAGCTCTCGAATCGACGCACGCACACAGACGACCGCCACGGACTAAGGTACTTCAGGGCGCAACAGTAAGTACCTTCGCGGGCCGTGTACGTGAGCTCTCGTCTGCCTGCGTGCGTCTTAGACCATATAACTAGGGACTTGCGTTAGCATTCCCCTCTGCCAAGTTACATGGGCAATTGACCATGTGCACATACAATTTTATAACTTATCACTAAACGAGACAGCCTAAAATTGTAGAACAATACTATAAAATAGATAAACTAAGGAAGCTAAATATCGAAATATCACAATACCAAAATCTGCTGTTCCATAGAAAATGTTAATAGCTTCTCGACAAAAATTGATGAAACGATTTTTTTTCGCGCTTTCAAATTGGACCCATAATACAAGTTTTTCAGTTTGATGTTCCTGCTTCAAAACGACCCCTTATTCCACGGTGTATACAACGTGTTAATGAATTAACGGAAAACTATAAAGTAGTTTGTTTAGAATCGAGAGCAGAATCGAATGATTATGTTTTCAACATAGGTAATTTTTTTCAAAATATAAAATAATTTGTTTGATAAATTTAAAATTTACTGAACTCGATCTCAATCCACCGCACGGGCACACTCACCCTACTTACTACCAAAACAAGATTCTTAAAATGTATCCACGAGCACGCTAGCGCTTTCATTCAATGCTGAAATGATAACAAATCATTTTTGCCTGAAAACTTAAATTGCGAATAACTTTAAATTTTAACTATTAAAATAATGAAATTATTGTTTCAATCTATTTATTTTGTTATAAATCAGTTGGGGTGTATGAGGTTTTGCGCTTATTCATTATTATTTATATTATTATATATTATTATATTCATTCTTATCATATCTGTGTTGTAGCGGCGCGGCGACGGCGCAGCCATGCCGATACTAGGTATATAGTATACACACTGCCAACCGCCGCGGGACAATCTTTACACAAAACAACGCTCACAACCACTCTCCACCCGAAGAACTATCTCAACTCCCTAGTTCACTTTTTCAGCCAATCTTTTTTCATGCTCCACTCCACCCGCATTGCTACACTGAAATGTTTAACTTAATCTAAATCCAATTCCGTTTCAAACTAAGTTAAGATGTTCTATTTGAAACGTGAAAGGTTTTCTTTTCTGTGAACGCAATAATTCTCCGTCTCAGTTGTGGGAAATAATAAATAGTCATTATTTCATTTTAATAGTCCTTTGTCGAGCTTGGAGCGGCTCCTGAATTCAATGGCAGTTTGTTCCGACAAAACATGAATATAAAACATCTAATAAAGATAACGGCACTCGAATTAATTTATAGCTAGTGCTGAATAGACCACAAATATTGTTCTGGAAACACATTAGTCTATTATATTCTAGTTCTAGTCTATCTTTGAGTCTATCTATGTTTCAAAACCCAAAGTCTTTTTACTGTTCAGTAGCACCCTCATTGGAAAATTAATGATTTATGAATAATGAAAACCCACACTGAAAAGTGCTACTTCAACTTACTACAAAAGCCTAAAAGCAATTTTGACATGGGTATACATATATTTATCACGCCGACAAAGTGGTAAAATAAAATTTGGAATTTTTTTTTAGGGGACCTCCCCAAAATTGGGGATGCAATTTTTTTTTCTCGTCTATCCCATTGTGTGGGGTATCGTTGGATAGGTCTTTTCGATTGTTGATTTCAATGGGTTGATAGAGTCAAGTGCCGCCCCCCCCCCCCTCCCCCTGCCAGCTAAACGGTTGTTTCTAGATACCTGAAAAAAATCATGGCAGTAGTGTATATAACAAATTTAAAAGGAAAAGTATCACCGCTAAATAAGCTTTACAAGTTAACGAGTAATAAGTCGATCAAGTTTTAAAATGTACTTTTTAGACTTTATTAGCCGTTAAACCGTTGTATAAAATAATAAGCCCCCTTCTAAGTCCGTATATTGTGACGGGCAACTACGGAACCCTACCCAGCGCGTGGCCCGACACGCACTTGGCCGGTTTTTTTTCTTCTTTATATGTTCAAACTTATACTTATTGTACAAAAATAGTTTTAAGGTTTTGACACTTTTGCAATTTGTTTTCTTTAATACAGTTTTTGAGAGTTACATTTAACAATTTAGCGGGTTCTTAACGTTACAACCCTTTAAAATGTTTAATTCTAGATTAGGTTTTCTTTATTAATAAATCTTTAATATTGTGATGAGTGTGCCACTGAATTGTAAACGAACATTTAAGGCTCTACCGCCCGTTTTTGCCGTAAAACTGGGTAACTTTGTCACCATTTTATATATTAACTATGGTCCTTTTTAGGTAGAAAACAAAACTGAACAATCGCAGGACATGAGAAGTGATTTGGTTTTTTTCGAAATCTGTTTTAATTAATAGAACTGAAGAAAAAGTAATCTAAAGTCACCCCTTTTTTTTCCAGGTGTAACCATTTGACTCTTACATTGCTGATCGGAAGAAAATGAAAATTTACAATATACTTCACTTAACAGCCGTGGTGGTCCAGTGGCGAGTAACCTTGCCTGCCGTGCAGGAGGCGATATGGTTCGATCCCCGTCCAGGCCGACTCGTACCAATGACTTTTTCGGAATTTATGTACGATTTGTAACACCACTGGCTTTTCGGTGAAGGAAAACATCGTGAGGAAAGCTGCATGCTTCAATTTCGAGGCATGTATTGTACCCACTGTCCATTACGTGGCGACGGGCTCACCCCCCGTCACACTGGACAGAGTTTCGGTACTACTGGTGAAACGTGGATGTTCTGAGGTTTCAGAATATCTCTGACTACACCCCCGGGGAATATAGTCGTGAGCATAAGCTATGCTATGCTTCACATAACAATATAGAATGATTTAACTATCTTAGTTTTTAAAAATTCATATATATGTGTAGTGTACAGCAATAAAGAGTAGTTAATGTGGAGAGCGCCGTTAGCGCCATCTATCGGCAGGTGCGGTCTATGGTGAATATCTATCGTGCATTCGCTTGGTATTCACTCACCGACCGCCGTGCCGTGCGGACGTACGCCTAGCCACATTCACTAGTGAATACTATATCTGTGTTTTATTATTATACATCAACCTCAACCAACCCTGTAGAAAAGGTGTATTCTACATTGGCGACGACGGGATTCGAAATTCACGTGAGTAAAGTGCTTATTAGTTTGTTGAGTGTTGAAAAATTTTAAAATTCAAATTGCGTTTGCGTATAAACGCCACTAAGCGTTTTATTTATTTGCTACACAATCGAAGACGGTGTCTGCTAGCGTTGTTTTGTTTGTTGCCTACAGTTACACAGTGTTAAAAACATATTTCAAAAAGAAAAGTAAATATAGTTTTCAATCCCGATTGGAACTCGATTTGATTTGATTATGCTCACGACTGTATTCCCCGTAGGGGTGGTCAGAGTTATTCTGAATGAAGCCTCGGAACGTCCACGTTTCGCTACTGGTCTGTCGAGCTCTGTCGAGTGTGACGGGAAGTGAGTGAACCGAGTCGTTAAATCGATTTATTTGGAATTACCTACATACTGTGTTTCTTTTCCCGGATGTCGACTGCCGAGTGCTGGAGGAAAGAGGGGAGACTCGAGACAGGAGGAAGGTGTGGGACAACACGTGACGACTACGCCTACGATGAACAAACGAACGCCAGCTGTGGACATCAATCTTTAAGGTCACGTGATCATTCCTTATTCTTCTTATCGAGTTTTTCAGACCGCCTTACGGCCTTACATGGGTTTTTGTAACGAGTACTACCGTGAGAGATAGTAGCCGAAACCAACGGCTTAACGTGCCATCCGAAGCACGGAATCATCTTTCTTTTTAGACAATGAGGTGATTCGGCCTGCAATGTCCTAACCAACTGGGGAGGAACGCACGAATTGAGATGTCACTAGGTGTCCCCCGTGGGAATCGAACAGGCTAGTCATGTTGTAGTGTAACCATGATATGCTAAGTGAGTTTATTTCGATAGCTATTTATGCCTAGTGACGCATTACGAAATTATGCCAATGTTTATGCCATAATACCAGGTTGGCGTAGAATTAAACATTCTGCGTATTGACCATTATGCGGATCGAACATTCTACGTATTAATATTCTACGGATCGAACATTCTGCATAATTAACATACAGATTTCACAAAATCAAAATAGTAATCGTCTGTTCTATTTCAATTCAAACCTCAATTGTACCAACATAATTTGTTACCGGAACATATTTGTCGTATCCTATACTTTATAAATTTGAAATCCAGTTCAGTGACCTTACGTTGATCTTATCTTTGCAACATTGTTGTTAGGGTCATATGGATACAATTACCCCAGTACAGGTGAAGCTAATTCGTTTCTTTTGCTATTTAAGCAAAGAATTGGATGTTCGATCGATTCGATTTTCAGTCAACTTTAATCTTGTACCTGTTATAATACCAAACGGTACTAAAAAGCTATGCAATCTTATGATCAAACCTATATTACGAAACGTACTGTAACTTAAGGTTGAAGATCGGATTGCGGCCTGAAAATGATCAGGTGATTTCATATTAAATTGAGTGTTTCTGAAGTACCTGCCTACGCACATTTTAACAAAGAACACTCATCTCTATTGAGAGTAGATTACAGATAAACCTTAGTGATTCAAGCATCATAACTGAACCGATAATACTGCTTCGAAATTTTGTTCTCAGATTGTATGTTCCTAGATGTCACAGGGAAACCAGCCTCCAACAGGACCACTTCCAAGGCGCCGATTGAACCATACCTACTTGCTTCAGTGCATAATAAAGAGAAAATGTCTTCAATTAATAGCTAAGAGTTTTGAAATGGTCAGGGCAATTACTCTCATATTGTCAGTCGGCTTGTAGCTGTTTAATCAGTTGCCATATATAACAAATAACTATTACAACGCACAGCTGGTCATTCAATTGACATAAGCAGCTTTTAGCTGGTCATTCAATTCGATTTAGCAACTTGTAGCGGGTCATTCAATTGACATTAGCAACTTTTAGCTGGGCATGAAATGCTGTCAAATCAAACAATTTTACTATCAGCAGCTTGTAGTTGGTCATTCAGATGACAAGTCAAATAATTAATAAAGTAATTATTAGCAACTTGCAGCTGGTCATTCAATTGACATTAGCAACTTTTAGCTGGGCATCAAATGCTGTCAAATCAAACAATTTTACTATCAGCAGCTTGTAGTTGGTCATTCAGATGACAAGTCAAATAATTAATAAAATAATTATTAGCAACTTGCAGCTGGTCATTCAATTGACATTAGCAACTTTTAGCTGGGCATCAAATGCTGTCAAATCAAACAATTTTACTATCAGCAGCTTGTAGTTGGTCATTCAGATGACAAGTCAAATAATTAATAAAGTAATTATTAGCAACTTGCAGCTGGTCATTCAATTGACATTAGCAACTTTTAGCTGGGCATCAAATGCTGTCAAATCAAACAATTTTACTATCAGCAGCTTGTAGTTGGTCATTCAGATGACAAGTCAAATAATTAATAAAACAATTATTAGCAACTTGCAGCTGGTCATTCAATTGACATTAGCAACTTTTAGCTGGGCATCAAATGCTGTCAAATCAAACAATTTTACTATCAGCAGCTTGTAGTTGGTCATTCAGATGACAAGTCAAATAATTAATAAAATAATTATTAGCAACTTGCAGCTGGTCATTCAATTGATAAAAACAACTTTTATTTCACTATCAGCAGCTTGTAGTTGGTCATTCAAATGACAAGTCATATAATTATATATAAATAATTATTGGCAGCTTGTATAGTTGGTCATTCAATTGACATTAATTGTGCTATTCTATACATGATTATGCTTAGTTACGCAAGGAAACTCTAAAGGTAATGACGTATTGCAATATCAATACTCAATATTCAATATTTTATTGCATTCCATAATGTACAACAAGATGTTAACTTATAAGCTATAAGATCATTATGCACCCTGTAGGGCACAGCAACTATGAACATTACAAATGAGTAGGTAACTTATGTGGTGTGGTCTTGTTTGTATAGATTAATTCTGTATCTTACCTACTCACTGTAGGCACTTCACTGCACTGTTACTTTATTCATTTGTATGTGTTAAAGTACACTATACTGTACTTGAACCAAATCAGTTAATCATCAGTACCCGACCTGTAGGTATACGATTATATAGATAAATTATTATCATATTTTAAATGTACAATATATTTCTAGTGCCAAATAGTCTTCTATAATATTACGCCACGCAATAAAGTCGAAACAACAGTTGCACATAATTCATGTTCATTTAATTAAAAATAGTATTATTTTCCTAAAGCTTACCCAATGATATATATTTATGAAATATATTTTAGAAGGAAAACATTATTAGTGTAAATATATTTAAAAGTACCTAATATTTTAGGTATATACTTATACTTTATTCCAAGAAAGGAGGACAATATTTAATTATTTTCCTATTCCTATTTAGCTTTCTGGCCAATTCTGATTACCAAAGGCAATTAGTTTATTGGATAAATATACTATCCGACCTTTGACTAATTATTATAAGGACTAGCCTTGCGGTAGCATTTCCCCTCTGCCACGGTATAAGCACAATTGATCTTGTGCATTTACATTCAATTCTTATTCACACCTTATCACTAAATGAGACAGCCTATAATTGCGAAATAATAACTTCCAACTTAGAACGTTTGGGGTTCACACGAGACTACTTTTCATGATTTTTAACATTCAAAATTAGAATCTAAAGTTATGGGGAATAAAATCCGAAGTTGCGGATTTCATGTTACCCCGCAAAAAGTGGCAGAAATGTTTGTTAGTAGAATTACACGCGTAACCAGTCCGCATATAAATAGTCAAAGTATCCGACATATCTTGGAGGTTCAAAAGCTGTTCTAGGAATTAGTGAGAGTAAGTGTTTCAAATCTCTGTTTCTGTAATGCAAAATAGCCCTAAAATTTCGTTGCTGTTTTGAATGGAGTATAGGTATATCTTACATTTCTTTTTATTTCGTGGCGTATCATGTAGCTAACAACTAGTTCCTAATTTGGTCATCATGTCGCGTTAATTTTGATGTTGTTATAGAAATATGGAGGTATGTAAACAAACCAAATTACAAAACTACTCTTTTTAAATTACCAAAGATCTCTTCATTGGAATTGTAATAATAAATAATGCAATGACCGAGATACATTTTAACTACAGATAACATGAAACAGTTTTGCTCTAACGGATGTTGATATGAAGTTGTTGAAATGTATGTATAGGAGTAATTAACTATACCAAGTTAATCATTGTTGAACTGTAGTAATTATTTTGCCCATTTATAAATCTGATTCAGAATACTGCTTTAGTGACTGAATAGGTATTGTAGACAAAATAACTCCCTCATAGGGTAGGTCACCATCAGACCCTTTGATACATCAATCTTCGTGAGTAGGTACCAAGATAGCGGAATAAAATCCCAGGTTTCTAGTCTAGCAGACTGTTGTAGTAGGCTAGAATTCTTTTGTATTTTAGGTGTTTATGGACGGAATGATTTAACAAATGGTAAAATAATGACAAGCCTTTCATCCACATAAAATTCAGTCCAATTTCAGGAACAACCAAAGCATAGCATATCTAATGGGGTAGATCTTTTACAGACCAAAGGGGAAATAGAAGAATAAGATTTAGTCGAAATTCATCTCACTATGGATGCCCAATTCGGCCCAAGGCAGGGGAACTCGGGGCACAGGAGAAGTAAATGAGACATGCGCATTAGATTGCGAGAAGCCAGCCGGAAAATTTAGTTACGAATGTGCGGTGTATTCAATTAAAAGTAGCCATGCATTTAATTACGGGTGCATTTAATTGCGTATTTGTTATGTAATTGCGTCGCTGTCAAAGAAAAGCATTAAATTGGATCAAAGATCATTCAATTGCGACTGCGCATTAAATTGAGAATATGTATTTGTTATGTAATTGCGTCGCTGTCAAAGAAAAGCATTAAATTGGATCAAAGAGCATTCAATTGCGACTGTGCATTAAATTGCGAATCTGTTAAGTAATTGCGACGCTGTCAGAGAACAGCAGCAAAGGTCAAAGAGCATTCAATCGCGATGTTGATATCGTCAACATGTTTTAATGTTTTAATGTTTTGAATGTAATGAAAAGTTAAATTATTACGATTATTATTTCCATTTAGGTATCAGCATTTTATTTGTATATGTTGAGTAAAATAGTACCTATTTAAACTGATCCAATAAATAGATACTGCTGATTTGTCAAAACTAGTCTCAATGCAACATTCATGAATTAAAATGTATTATACAGTACTTCTTATGATTCTTTAGTTATGTATTATGTATTTTAAGTAACTACTGAACATAGCTGACAACAAAATCGACCTAGTGTACCTTACCGTGTATTGTTGTTAGTCAAAGTTATATCAGCATTCATGCAGGTATAATACACATCAAGTATTTATATTTATTATAACCAATAACAATATTCAATAATTCAGAGAATAGCCAGGAATAGTCGTATTGATAACTTATAGTCTTTGCGAAGGTTAATAAAAATAAAAAAAATAAAAACCTGGAAAAGCTACTGATAAAGATTAGGATAAGTAAAAAGGTTTCTTATTTAAGAATGGTACTGTTTCTTACCAAACCTAGCTTAAGATTTATTTCTGGATTTAAATTTTCTGTTGTCTATCTTGTGGTGATTAAGAATTTATTTCAAATTAAGAATTAATTCAACTGAAATTTACTTAATGATCAACTAGATGTTTACTTACACTAAAGTACCTCAGAATTATTATAAAACAAGGTATACTTTACTTATCTACTTATCAATAGAAAAAAAAAACATTTTTTTTTCACAAGGATGGGTAATATAGAACAGAAGTAACAAATAATTGAAATGTGTTGATACGATGAGATTGCATATTCCGTAGACATTGTTTATCGTTGAATTTAGTGTTTGACAATTTCAAATCATTATTTGAAAAATCTATTTAGTGTAAACAAAGTAGTCTCAATAAATGTTCAGTGATTTGTTTGAATGTAATAGCATTGATAACAGTCAACATGTATTGTTAATATGGTTTAAGAAATTAGTTAAACTGTGGAGTTTCTTGCGCCGCTTCTTCTCCACGGTTATACCTTCCGAAGCGGTGGCAGATTCGAGTAAATATAAAAATTAAATTAAAACAAGAAAGAGATGTAGTGTACAGCAATAAAGAGTAGTTAATGTGGAGAGCGCCGTTAGCGCCATCTATCGGCAGGTGCGGTCTATGGTGAATATCTATCGTGCATTCGCTTGGTATTCACTCACCGACCGCCGTGCCGTGCGGACGTACGCCTAGCCACATTCACTAGTGAATACTATATCTGTGTTTTATTATTATACATCAACCTCAACCAACCCTGTAGAAAAGGTGTATTCTACAATATGCATCTCTTTATTCAAAGAAAACGGCTAAATTCTGACCGGAACGTTACGGTGTTCCCGGGTGGATACGCCTTAAACATGTTCTACTTTAGTTATATTACATGACTTTTCTAAATAGGTACTCGCTGTTACTATTTTGAAATTCAAGACGTCGTTTGAGGTCCCGGTCCTATTGATATTAATATGAAAGATAAAGTTTCAGTTGCGTTTGTCTCTATTAGAGTTGTCTTCACGTATGTTCTTCAAGCAAACATTTGTTGAACGTGATCAAACTGAGGACGATGGATTTATATGATATACTCTCGAAACCATACAGTTTGCCTTCTAAGTTAAAGAAGATTTAGGTATCTTATTATTTCTTATTGAAGTTTTAAACAAATATTCGTTGAAGACTTGGGTAACCCCTGCGGGCAGGATCATCCCCAAAAAATATTACAAGATTTCTGATCATGAAATCTTAGGTAACATATGTACCTATACAGGGTCCTTCTTAATATGCTGACACTGTTGGTGGCATAGAGAAAGTTGTTCAGTTTGACGGTCTGATCATCCTCTTAAAAAAGTGTCAGCATATTAAGAAGGACCCTGTATATAACACCTCGATAAAATCCTTCCTTTTTCCTACGAAGCCTTATTTGATTGTGTTTAACTTACACAATTGCATTAAAGGTTAAAATATTATCATAATAAAGGTTGGTCAAAGTTGTTCAGTTTGATGGCCTGAAAAAACCGTCAGCGTATTAAGTTGGATCCTATACAAGTTATCGTGATTTGAATCACACGCACTGGACAAACGCTAAAGACATTAATAAACAAAGCTTTACAAACACAAAACCAAATCAATAATTCAATGTCCTACTAAACACGAAGTTTCATTATACATAATGTTACGTTCCAAAGCTAAGTTTAACAATAACTATTGTAAGAAAGCTTTCATCGAAGTTGAAGGTATTTAAAGGATAGTTTGACGCCTTGACAACCTTCATAGATCACAAAGTTATTCAATAAGATATTATCAACCTTGGACATTCAGTGGCATTGGTTCTCTAAGGCCAGCGTGTCTGGCAGGAGAAGCACAACACTCGCTACGAAGCGAGAAAGGCTTTCTAAAGAATGATAAAAGAGATTCAGAAGAGAGAAAGAGAGAGAGAGAGAGAGAGAGAGAGAGAGAGAGAGATATTCTAAAGAATATTATCTTTGAAGCTGTTAAGTTAGAGGTGGTTCGTATTCAGGGGTAGAACTATACAACGTGTTAATCAATTAACGCAAAACTAGAAAGTAGTTTGTTTAGAATCGAGAGCAGAATCGAATTATCATGTTTTCAACATAGGTAATTTTTTAAATAATTTGTTTGTAAAATTAAACATTTACTGAACTCGATCTCAATCCACCGCTCGGACACTCTCACCCTACTTACTACCAAAATAAGATTCCTAAAATGTATCCATGAGCAAGCACATTAGCGCTTTCATTCATTGCTGAAATGATGCCAAATCATTTTTGTTGATGTGTGTAAATTAAAAAAATTACGTATATATTTTTTTATATTAAAAGGAGTATCCCTTTAATATCATGTAATCTTACAAATGCCGTTTTTGAATTTTAAGCACCTATTGTAATGTTTTTGGTGTGCAATAAAGTACAATTCCAACGATTCCCACGGGGGACACCTAGTGATATACTTTATGCGTTTTTCCTAAGTTGGCTAGGACATTGCAGGCTGAATCACCTGATTGTCTGAAAAGAAAGATGTTTCCGTGCTTCGGATGGCCCGTTAAGCTATATATATCTCTCGTGGTAGTAGTAGTTACATAAAAACCACGTCAGAGGCCGTAAGGCGGTCTGAAAAAACTCTGACACCAGGGCTTGCTGCCCACACGATAAGAAGAATAACGTATGTGGGTATACAGGGTGTAAACTTAATACGTCACATACTTTAGTGGGTGCGTCAGTCCATCAAACTTTCACTTCAGGATCAATATCGAAATCGCGAAAAAATCAGCTTTCCATACATTTGTGTGGCCTTTGACACTTTCTGTGAATCAAGCAAATTTTTTTCTCTATTACAATATTGATCCCATAGTGAAAATTATTCAGTTTGATGATCTGACGCACCCCCTTAAGTATGTAGGTAACGCATATAAGTTTACACCTTAACAGGGTGTAAGGAAAAGTATCATTAATCTTTAAACCACACACTCTACAAACTGAACAACTTTTACTATGGGAGCAAACCTGTCAGAACAACAAAAATATCAGCTGTCCTATACGTTTGAATCGCATATAAGCATAGCATATGCTCACGACTATATTCCCCGAGGGGGTAGTCAGAGATATTCTGAAACCTCAGAACGTCCACGTTTCACCAGTAGTACCGAAACTCTGTCCAGTGTGTCGGGGGATGAGCCCGTCGCCACTTGTAATGGACAGTGGATACAATACATGCCTCGATATTGAAGCGTGCAGGTTTCCTCACGATGTTTTCCTTCACCGAAAAGCCAGTAGTGTTACAAATCGTACATACATTCCGAAAAACTCATTGGTACGAGTCGGTCTGGACGGGGATCGAACCATCGCCTCCTGCACGGCAGGCAAGGTTACTCGCCACTGGACCACCACAGCTAACGTTTGAATCGAGTAGGTAATAATATAATGATAGTTTTCTTTACACCCTGTATACGGGCTATAGATCTGCTATAGTCTGTTGCCACGAATGAGTGAAAAGAAAAATTAGTTCCAGTCACAAAAGTCGAGAACAAAGCCGTGTTGTCACAACAGTGTAGTTAGCGTTACAACAATAATTATTATTCCTTAGAAATTATTCACATTATTTGGACAATCGCAAAGCTCAACTTCTCTGGAACGGTTCTGAACAGTTTCTCATTTTTTTTCCATGTTTCTGATCTTCAAGAAAAATTTAAACCAATGGATTATCTTTAGGACTGTAAACTGTTTTCAAAACCAGTGGCCATAAAAATGTTTAAGGAATTGGGTTCAAAACGCGAGCTTATTTTCCGCAACTCGACGTTTCGGAGCGCCTTTAGGTATTTTGCGTAAGTCGGGAATGATCAGCTCTACTTAGGAATCTCATTAGGTGGTTAATGTCGACAACAATGAAAAATCAAATGTTCTCTTCCGTATAAAACTGCAATCCTTCCTACACGACCGAAAGTACTAGACGGCAGATTTTTTCGCTGTTTCGCTGTAGAGCATCTCTTTGATGTGTATGGACCAGGTCTGCCTGCATAACTCTAGTCGGTTTAGGAGTTACAGCCGTTCAAAGGTCTGTATCAAAGGAACGATCAGCTGCAAGGCTGATCATAGGATATTATTGTAATATGCACTGTAGCTCTGTGAGCAGTACAAAAACTGTCATGTTCTGTCACTCGCCGTTCAAATTTCGGAACTTTGAATGACTGACTCCTACTCCTAAACCGACTGGAGTTATGCAGGCAGTCGATCCCCATCACAGAGAAAGCATCCCTGAATACTGAATCAGCCTTGAAGCTGATGGTTACCAAAATTCCTCTTATCTCTTATACTATTAGTCCCATAGAGAAAGTTGTTTAGTTTGATGGTCTGGTCATCCCTTTACATAAAATTCCATATTGTGTCGATGGTGTACCTAATAAACTATTAAACTAATCTATCTTAACATCTTCGGTGCAGGGACTACCGTTGATGTTAAGAGAAGTTTATTCCGAATGCGTAAATGCGCGCTGCATACAAACGAAGTCAGGTGATATTTTCAATAGTAATCAATTAAACTCAATGAAAGTTTGCAGAAACAATCTAAAAACAAATCTCTATGCTTGTATCGTGTCCGATTTTCGTTAAAATATACAGTTTCAATTCTAGGATTCATTTAAGATTTGTATGAAAATATTTGAGGCACTGTAACTTTGAAACTATACATATTAAGGAAAATCTGACAAGATACAAGCATAGAGATTTGTTTCTAGATTGTTTCTGCAAAATTTCATTAAGTTTAATTGGTAAGTATTAAAAATATCACCAGACTTCGTTTGTATGAAGCGCGCCAAGTGAGGTATATACATAAATAATACAAGTGAGGTATATACATAAATAATTAATGATATTACTAAGCTGTGCAGCTTTGGTAGAAAAACTAGAAAACTAAACAAAGATGTAGAGACCTGCTACCATCACTACACAAGCTACATATTTTTGAGCGTAGCCGATATTGCAACTGTACCACCGCGACGTCCGTCGCCACTGAATTGCGGCGATTTTTACTGAGCGTTATCGCCGTGACACCGATTTATCTCAGAAATATTGCGGCGATAACACCACGATAATCACAGCGATATCACTGTGTCAACGCTCAAAAATGCCTTAGTCGAATTCCCAATGGTACCCTAAATATGGTTTTAAAGTTGCGCATTGCGCATATTGAACGCGTATTGTAATGTTTGTTCATTTGTTAACTTAAAATAACGTCACAGATTTTTTTTGTCGAAACATTCATCTTTTTCATATGAATTCGTATTCATAAAATTATTATATTTCGTAAAATTAATTTTACATGTCAAATGCAGAACTTATAATTATATTATTACATTACAATAGCATTATTTTGTACAAAGTTATAAAATTCATCAATGTCAAAAAAATACACAATTTATAAGCCATGTTTTCGTACGTACGTAGTCCAGTCAGTGTTCGAACGTTCGAACTGCTATTGTACACTCTCGGATTACTACTTCATAATAATTTGCTAATCATGAAGAAAGTGATGTGCCTTCTAGTGATCAGGGCATTTGTCGCACAAATAGTAAGTCGTTTTTTTAGGGTTCCGTACCCAAAGGGTAAAACGGGACCCTATTCATAATCCTACGCTGTCCGTCCGTCCTTATGTCCGTCCGTCCTAGCTTCAGAGGGCGGCTGTATCTTTTCAACCGTAGCCGTAGTAGCCAGTTAACATTTTTACAGAATATGTATCTTTGTTTTGGATTTGATGACAAATAATAAAAAAAGTACTTTTATTTCAGATAGCAAAGCCGGCTGACCGTAAGCACAATTTTATATTTTAAGGGTTCCGTACCCAAAGGTGAAAACGCGACCTTATTACTAAGCCTACGTTGTCCGTTCATCCGTCCTACCTATTTAGGGCTGTAACTTTGAACCGTAATAGATAGACGGTTTAAATTTTAACAGAATATGCTTTATTATGGCAGATTTGTTAACAAATAATAAAAAACTCAAAAAGAATAAAATTTAAGGGGGGCCCTCAGACAAGAGAGAGACAGACTCTTCTCGCTCTATCGTAAAAACGGTAATACTGTGACAACGGTGAAACTTGGTGTGATTATAGAGTAAACTCTACGGTATAACAACAAATAATAAAAACCGGCCAAGTGTGAGTCGGTCTCGTGTTAAAGGTCCAGGACAAACAATTTATTTTGATATTTTGTTGTGTGGTGGTCTGGTACGGAACCCTCGGTGAGCGAGTAGCCCGACTAGCACTTGATCAGTTTTTTTTTATTATTTGATGTTTTATCTTCGAGCATGTACACAAGGCGACACATCAAGCTACGCAAAACCAAAATTAGCTGGCCGCGCGTAGATAGAGTAATGTATTACGTCGCGCGGCCAGCTTGTTTGTTTTGCGTAGCTTGATGTGTCGCCGTGTGTACCATAATAACGCATATTCTGCGAAAATGTCATCATCATTATTAAATCATAAATTATCAAAACGTTTTAGGTTTCAGCGATATAGGACAGATTCCCAGGAAGACTGATTCTTATTTAGACAGATTTGGACGAGGTCAGATTCTGATTAGGTCAGGCACGCTTTGCACGATTAGGTTACCTACACTACTTTTATTTACTTACAACTTTAATACTTACCTACCTAAGTACTCTTATATTTAATTATAATTTTTTTCTACAGCTCCCGCTACAGCAGCATCTTACGCTTCAGCTTATGCTGAAGCTGCCGCTTCAGCAGTTTCTGAGAGTGGTGTTGGTGGCATCCCACCTGCTCCTACACCTGCTGCCGCTCAACTACCTGTCGCACATCGAATAGTTGCAATACCACTAAGAATTATATCAGGAATAACAGGGTTGTTTATTTAGGGCTGTAACTTTTGAACCGTAATAGCTAGACAGTTGAAATTTACACAGAATATGCGTTATTGCGGCGGATTTATTAACAAATAATAAAAACGTCAAAATGTTTTAATTTAAGGGGTCCTCATACAAGAAACTAGTTTTTATCAACGTTTTTTCTTCTCGCTCTATCGTAGAAAAGGTCATACATACAAACGTCAAATTTGATGTGAATATAGAACAAACTCTACAGTATAACAACAAATAATAAAAAGCGGCCAAGTGTGAGTCGGTCTCGTGTAAAAGGCCTAGGATAAAAACATTTTTAGTCATTGTGTTGTGTGGTACGGAACCCTCGTCGCCCTCGAAGCCCGAGTCGCACTTGACCGGTTTTATTTTTAAAAGTTGTTCAGATGCCCGTGCCTTTAAAAGCGTCAACCCTATGTATAAGCGGCGTTGAGTAGAGAGATGGGCTAAATTGTCTGTCATTGACTATGCAAAGGAACAAAGACAGACAGACATTTCGATCATATTGGCTTTCTAGTTGGTCGTGTGCTTAGCCTACTAGTGATGCAATGTATAAAGGATTGCCTTCCGTCCGACCTCGACGTCGGCCCTTGTTAATATTCCGACTGACGACACTAGATCCACTCTCTTGTGAATCTTGAATAGAAGACTACGACAACAAAAGGCTTCCTGAATTTTGAGTAGTTGACGTTAAGACAATAAGAAAATGTAAAACAAGGTTTATCCTGACTGATCCTTACTTATTTTATCCAAAATATCCGCCCTTATGTACCAGCCTAGAGCGCAGCGTAATGGAATGGAAAATATTATTTTAAATCGGTTGTTTTTCTCTTATTTACAGTGAAACAGGTTAATTTAAAGAAAAAATAATGTAGTTTTATAAAAAATATTTACACAAACCTCATATAATTTTTATCGATGTTATTTTTATTGTTGTTGTTTGTTTTTTTTTGGTCGAAGGTCAAACAAAATTATCCTTGTCATGTTTACATAGTATGTATTATGTACTTATGTTTAGAAAATAGACATTATTTGCGAATGGAAGGCGTATAAAAGCAATAACTATTGAAAAAAAATATGGGTAACTATTATAAAACTGTAACAGAAAGTTGTATGTATATTGAATATATTTACAAAAAAAAAAAGATGACGATATGGTTTTTAGGTGTATCTGACTCCAAATCAACCTTTTTAGAATTTTTGACTGTCTGTTTGTATGTTTGTGAATCTACTGAACCGATTTTGATGATTTTTTTTTTATTGATAGCTTCTGATCAGACTTAAAATCTGGTATATTATTTGTGCGGACGAAGTCGCGGGTTAACTCTAGTGTTTAATAAGAACTAAGAAACTGCCAAAATGTATAATGACAGGTACAATTATTGTATTGCAACGTTCGATGTACGTAAATAGACAAAATAAGAAGCTAATAGAATAGCTTGAGCGTGATAGTAGCTCCCACAGACAAACCGAGCAAATGGGTTTTGCGGGATTCATTGTTATAAGTGTTCACTGTAACCTAAGTAATAATAATAAAAATAAAAAAATTACTCTCAAAACGTTAAAAAGAACAGCCCCCCTAGACAAAGTGATATTCTATTGGCGTTGACACTAGTAGAAAATGACAGAATGTATGGATTTGACATTAGCGATCGAAACATTTTGACGTTTGCTTTCGTCACCATACGTCAAGTCCATACATTTTTATTTTTTCTACTGTCGTTAACGCTAATCGAAAAATACGTTGTCTATAGGTATATGCCCTGAAATCATTACGAACACAGAGCTTTCAAAATTACAAACTACTTGCAGTAGGTACTGAACAAAACACTGCTTTGCTTATCTCAAACCACAACCTCGCTAATTTTCACATCTTCTCTGTAATTCCCTTTAGGACTCACAAGGTTTTTCAGTTCGCCAGATTTGTTTCGGTCTGTAATTAGTCTGCGCGAACCACGCTACATATCTGTTCAGTGTCCGACCCAACTGGAAAGTTCCGTGGATCAAGCAATTTTCTTCTTAATGGGGTTAGAATAAGCGTTTCAACTGGGTACTTTGGACGTGGGACAGAGTATAGCGCTGTGGTTGCAGCCGCGGCGGCAGTGAGCTCGCACATTTATACACTCCGGCAACCATTAGTCCGGCTCACCGTCGCGCACACAACTTATGACTGAGAAAAAGACTGATTATTTCATTTAATATCCGAGGATTTCAGTCGTTTCCCTACCAACTCATGTACACAAAACGTAAAACCGGGTTCCGTAACCAAAGCACAATATAAGAAAGAGTTAAAGTACTACCTACCCGAATTGTGCCAACAAGACCCTATTCATAAGCCTAAGCGGTCCGTCCGTCTGTCCGTCTTTCTGTCTGTCTGTCTGTCCTACATATAAAGGGCTCTATATCTTTCGAACTACAATAGCTAGACGGTTGAAATTTTCACATTATGTGCGTTATTTTGGCGGATTTGCTAACAAATAATAAAAATGACAACAAGTTTAACATCCTTTTAACTATAAGAGCCCACCCTTTGATTAAACTATTAGTTATTATAATTATAATAATAAATAGTTATAAACTATTTAGTTTAATCAAAGGGTATACTACCCATAAAACTGAACAATTTTTACGATAGGAGCAAACCGATCTTGGCAAAAAAAAAACTGATGCTGCGTACATTTGAGTCGATTAGGCATTGTAGTTTAGTATGGAACAGCAGATTTTTTTTTCTGTTTGCTCCTATTGTAAAAGTTGTTCCATTTGATGGGTATACTCTTAGTTTGAAAGGACGCTAATGATATCAATTTCACCCTGTTTACGCATAATGTATTTATTATTTTTAATGCATAGTATTGAATTCGAAGATGACATAAAAATAATACAGTATCTTATGATAGGGGTTAAGTTTGTATTTGCATTATATTCTTGCTTCCTCTCCGCGGTATCAGTATAATTTATGGAAAAATGGAAGCGGAGCAAATGAATACATGATACTGATAAATCTCGTATAGCCGAGTGAAATATTCAGAGGTTTTCTCAGACACCTAAAGTTTTGTGCGCCATAGTGAGCTAAAACATATACAAGGTGTTACAAAAGTAAAAATAAACATTGAAAATTTATATGGGGGTTGCTTAGAGCATCAAACTGAACAAGTTTCACTATAGGACCAATATCGATCGGTTTGATGGTCTAAAACTCCCTTAAATGTTTATTTGTATTTTAGTAACACCTTGTATATGATATTTAATGGGTAATAGGCCTTATTTAGTTCACCCATTTAACTGTGGTTGTGTATTTACAATGTGGTTGTGTGTGTATAACAATGCATTGTGTACATAACTCAGAACTAAATACACAATGCATTGTTTAACATTATTTCAACATTCTCCCTCAGTCAGAAGTAGGTAAGTAATACAATAAAAAAAGAAGAACAACACATAAACAAAACTTAAGAAAAAAAAATAAAAATAAAATAAAAAAAACTGGTCAAGTGCGAGGCTACTCGCGCAACGAGGTTTCCGTACCACACCACCACACCACATATTAACTTACAAAAAAGAGTTGTATTCTCAGGGACCTTTAGCGCGAGACCGACTCACACTTGGCAAGTTTTTATTATTTTATTACTATACAGTCTGTTTTAATAATCACACCAAGTTTGACGCTTGTATGTATCACTGCTTATACGATAGAGAGAGACGAAAAAACGTTCTCTACTTTTACCCTCTAATTTTTATCTTTTTGACATTTTTATTATTTGTTAACAAATCCGCCATAATAACGCATATTCTGTGAAAATTTAAACTGTCTAGCTATTACGGTTCAAAAGTTAGAACCCTAAATATTTAGGACGAACGGACAACGTAGGCTTAGTAATTAGGTTCCCGTTTTCACCCTTTGGGTTCGGAAACCTAAAAACCATCAGCTAATCTGTAAACACGAAAAAACAAACAGAAACAACCTTGAAATAAAAGAAGAAACCCCTCGCTCTTTGTACATGTTTTCTCAACTATGTGAATTATTATATCTGTGTGTACAATAAAGTGTTATTATAATAAAGGAATATGGGTCAAAAAACGAGAAAAATCGTTGGTCCTCCCATATAAAATCGATCGGCTGATCCGCACTTTTATATGTAAGGTCTAAAAAATGTTAGTAATTAAAAACTAGTGGTGTATAAAAATAAAAAACTTTTAAAGGGGTGGTTTAGACCATCAAACTGAACAACTTTTACTATGGGGTCAACATCGAAATCGCGAAAAAAAACCGGCTGTCCCATTTAGCTCGAGTAGATTTGTAGTTTAGTATGGAACATCAGAAGTTTTTTTCGCTATTTCTATATTGGTCCCATAGTGAAAGTTGTTGAGTTTGATGGTCAAACCCACTCCTTTAATTGTTTATTTGTATTTATGTAACACCTTGAACATAAATGATGTTTTTTTTGTGGTCAAAAACAGTGAAATGGTAATTTAAACGGATCGTCTACGACTAAATTGCAATCGTATACACAAGTTGTATTTTATTATTATAGTTGTATTACGTTACGCCTGACGAGTTTTCATAATTATATGCGTACAATCAAATTTTAAGCCACAGTACATCGTATCGTAATCGTGGCACAGCCCTATTTTAAGCCACAGTAAATAGGGTAAGCAAAATAAATAATTTACATACCTTAAATTTCTTATGGAGTTCACGGTATTTCAGCCAATACAACAGTGGATTTAGCGATCGAAAACAAAGCCTTGACTTAAGCAAAACAGGCGGTGGGACGCTATCCTCGTGCATAATGACGCCAATTAGTCCGTGTCACCGCACCTAATTTATGTAGGGACCAGCAGAACCTCCCCTTAACTTTACTCATAAATAATCGCTCCCTAAAAACTGAGCAACAACCGTACACTTTAAATAATATCTCCTTTTTTTACGATAACTATTTGATTTTATACTTACATAGGCCGTATGTATTTGTTATATTATAGGTAATATAATAACTAAGCCATGCTACAACTCCACTGTACACTCGACAATAATAATGAGGAACTTGCACTGTTTTATATTTTAGTGTAATTTAAGGCTTACATAAAAATACCATACCCAAAAAAGTTGACTTTTAAAATTCAGCGCCAAAACGCTCACTGTCATGACGAGACGTCACTCCATTTCATGACGCGTCAAACTCATTACAAATCATCCACTATAATATGTTGCCGTTCTCTTCTAACGCACGCAAGTTGCTAATCGCTTCGTCACTCTGCGCTGATTGGTGTTTGAAATTACGTTCCGATCCACGTAACTAATAATTGAAATATTTATCTTTATATTATAAATATATCAATTATTAGTTAAATATTATATTAAATCAAAACTTTAGAATAAATCTTATTGTTGAATTATCAAGATATATTCTCATTATGATTTTCGACATTGGTATTGTATTCACCCAATGTTTCTGACCACCCCGAATTATTTACTATACCAATAAAGCCTACGTATACTACACACAAGCTAAACACTTGATTTAATTGCATAACAGAAAAAATATAGGATCACTATCGTAAACTACAACAAACTTCTGTACATGAACGAACAACTGTACTGTAATGTTTAAAAAACTTGACTGTTTTTCTTTAATTTACTCGTACGTTTAGAAGTTTATCGTAGCTTACGAGTGATCCTATATTTTTTCTAATAGAATAAAAAAATATAAACCGGCCAAGTGCATGTCGGGCCACGCGCAGGGTAGGGTACTGTAGTTGCCCGTCACAATATACGAACTTAGAAGGGGGCTTTTTGTTTTATACTACGGTTTAACGGCTAATAAAGTCTAAAAAGTACATTTAACAGTTGGTCGACTATTACTCGTTAACTTGTAAAGCCTACATAGAGCTGATAGTTTTCCTTTCAACTTCGTTATATACACTACTGCCGTGAATTTTTGCACGTATCCCATACGTATCCAGAAACAACCGTTTAGCTGGCAGGGGGGAGGGACACCTGACTCTAACAAAAATTTGCTCTTTAAAGCTCAATGTTTCCTAAATCAAAAAATGGTTTTCCCACACCCATAATATTTTTAATAGACCTATCCAACGATACCCCACACCATGGGATAGAAGGGAAAAAAAATTAAATTTCGTGTAGCCCCTACAAATTTCAATTTTTGTACTCTAAACAAAAATATTTGTCAAGATTTTATTAAACCACTTTGTCGGCGTGATTAATATGTCCCATGTCAAATTACAGCGTTCTAATACTAAGCGTCTCTGAGCTAAGCCGCGGGCGGACGGACAGACGGACAGTTGACTACAGAACCCTAATTATATACTAAGTATACTTATACATCGGAAATTAACTAGTAAGGAGTTCTAGATGGGCATCTCTAAAGTAGTTTTATTATTCTATGTTTTTGTATAGTTTTCAGTTTGTAATGGAGCGAAACTGTATACTTTGTTTTTTCAATTCTTCTTTGATTAAATTCATTGCGGGTTCTGAGACAGTTTAGAAAAATCCACTTGGTTGTTGCACTTCATTATCCAGTATTGTGAATGGTCGCTGTTGTTGATCCTGCTTATAGTCGGGGAAATCTACGGATTTATGTATGGAGTAGGTTGCATTAATTGCACTTTGAGTGATAATTTGGAATGTAGTAGATACATACCTGATAAACATAAATTGTCAATAATCCCTGATTTTATATTGTGTATTTTATAGAATAATTAAGACAATCACAAAACATTAAATGTATGAACAAAAAATGGAAAACGGGGGATTTTGTACAGGATGGCTTCGTTCTTTACATTCTACATATAACAATAATAATCCCCGGTTAATATAGTAAATTTGAGTAGATATTTAATATATTGTATGTCTTCAAAAATTATAACCTCAAAACTAATTTATTTACTGTTTGTTTGTACACATTAAATTTATGCTGGAGGAAATATCATTAGAAATAAGCATGCGCTTTCCACGTTTATATCGATTTCCAGGTATTTCTCAGGTTCCTTAGCCTATATAACGACGAAATCTCGACAAAAGTGTTATACACTAACAGTAATATTAGTTCAAACACAATTTACTAAAGTGTCTTTAATGCAATCTCAAACCTTATTTTTGTTAGACTATTATGCAAGTTTCAGTGTCGAGAAAGAGTAGATGTGTGTTTTATCTGTGCAATTTATTTTATTGTTAGTTTATTTATTAAGCAGTTTGTTTTCAGGTTAGGCATCTATATACGCCTATTTAATTAGCTACTAACCTTATTATGCGTGGATGTTCTGTGGTTTCAGAATATCTCTGATTACCCCTCGGGGAATATAGTCGTGAGGATATGCTTATGCTTATGTAATATTATTATTAGGTTTGCCTTAAAAGTTTCTTTTTTTACTTTTATGAATAAACGCAAAACTTGAAAATAGTTTGTTTAGAATCGAGAGAAGAATCAGATTATCAAGGTTTCAACATAGGAAAATTAAAAAAAAATATTAAGTAATTTGTTCGCAAAATATAAAATTTACTGAAATCGATGCTAACCCACCGCACAGGCACACTTATCCCACTTACAACCAAAACAAGATTCTTAAAATGTATCCATGAGCACGCTAGCGCTTTCATTCATTGCTGAAATAACACACACACTTGACTCTATAAAAATTTTCACTTCAAAGCTTAATATTTCGCTAACAGATCCCTAAATCGAAAAGTGGTTTCCCCCACACCCACAATATTTTTAAAAGATCAATCCAACGATACCCCACACTATGGGATAGACTAGAAAAAAAATGTCATCCCCACTTTTCAGGTAGAGGAGTTACCATAAAAAAATTCTAGATTTTATTTTACCACTTTGTCAGCGTGATAAATATGACCCATGTCAAATTATAGCTTTCTAGTACTATGCGTCTCTGAGCTAAGTCGCGGACAGACGGACGGACATGGCGAAACTATAAGGGTTCCTTGTTGACTACGGAACCTTAAAAAATGTGAATAACTTTAAATTTTTATTAATAAAATTATTTCGTTACAAATAAGTTGGAGTGTATGAGGTTTTTCGCTAATTTATTAACTCGTTGTATACCTAGCTAAATATATTTTCGGTTACTAATATTGTGTATTGTTTTACATGCATTTGATGTAACCATAAAAGGTAAGCAACGTCTCATGTTTACATCGCATATAAATTGCTTTATTGGCTCACGTCTTTATGCTATTTAAAGAAGTAGCTACAAAGCCGGCTCTCAAATCAATTAGTTGATCCAAAAGCCTCAAGGCTCAGATAAAAGCGACGGTATTTCCTTTATACTCGCGGTTAAAAGAATTCAATTACATAATGCTAAGAAGATTAAAAAGGCTAACACAACTCCTTTGAGATTAGGGGTAGGTATTTAATTATTGGAAACGTGTTCTCTGCGAAGTTCTCGGTTCATTTGAAGTTTACAAGTTTACGACGATACGATATGAAAACAAAACGTTAATTTTACTTTAGAACATCTTTTGATCCGGATTGTGCTTATATTATTATTGAAGAAAAGCAATTTACGTAGTATAACAAACATTAAAAGTAGAACATATAAGTCTTGTAACATATAGGAAAGCAAACGAAGCCGATGTTTGAAGTAGCTCAAACACGAATTTTATACGTAAGAAAATAATGTTATAGATATACCATGTCTATGTGTTTTCCTGAGATAACTTTCTTTCTTTTTTTTACTTTCTTTCTTCTTTTTTATTATTTCTTTCTTTCTTACGATCTTTCCTTCTTCTTTCAATCAATCAATTATACTTTATTTTACACCAAAAAACACAGTATACAGAGAGTCAATAAAGGAAATACGGACGGTACAAAAATAGCGGTCTTATGGTTATTTCTTTTCTTCTTAAATTTTTCTTGTTTCCTTCTTTTCTTCTTTCTTCTTTTCTTCCTTTCCTTACTTTCGTTTTTGATACTCATAAGTAAACATCTTTTTAAATATTGTTTATAACTCATCTGAATTTTTGTAATTGTTTCATTAATTGCTTTAAATAGATATTAATAGTTTAAGGTGTCAATTTTGATACGGAACACTTTCGAAACACTAATAATAATATTTTTGTCTACAATATTGTATTGTCGTCTTGAACATTACAAAAGTAAATTTTACCTGTAATCTTCTGCCGCGTTCGATCTAAAATATTAAATTATGTTTCAGAAACTCTTGGGTAGGTATTAGGTTACAAATTACTGAGGAGTAACTTGATAAGTGGGTACAAGAACTTTATTGCTTGGGTATGCTTCAAACCATCAAACTGAACCGCTTTCACTACGGAGCCAATATTGAAATTGTGAAAAATGTTTTCAGTTTGATGGTCTGAAGCACCCCTAAAAAAGGTATTTAACGCATTTAAGTTTACACCCTGTACTTTAAGTATCCAGCTTATTTTAAATAACGGTAACAATAAATAAGTATGTAACCAATACAGGGTGTTACAAAGATACCCCTATAGAAAAAAGTCTGTTAATGGTTCCCCTGTAAAGAGTCTATTGACAATGTATGACCACCGTAGTATAATATTATTATTTGCCGAAAAAATAATAATCGATAGTAAAATAATATGTCATCGTTGAAGCGCAGCACTATTTTCTCACTGTCCGCTAGTTCAAAGACTAAACGGCAGCACATACGTCTTAAGGCCACTGCGATGTCACCACTATCTTGTTAGTACTTAATTTAAAAGATGTTTATTCTCTAAGTTATCTTTTATACTAAAGCTAATTTGAATATTAAGACCTATTTATTGAAACAAATATCAATAAATAACAGACTCACAAAAAAGTTAAATTATTGTTACAAAAAAAAGAATAATTTCAATAAAGTATTCATATTCGTCATCATGTAAGATAATTTAAGCATATTACAATTAGTTTTTTCGACAAAAAAAGCTTCTTCGCCTCTTACTTACACCAAATGTACAGGTACAAATGGCTTACAAACACTACCCTTCTGAAAAAATAGTCTACGTATCTGATGTCACACTAGAGTTGGGATTTTTTAATAATTGGCTTCGATGAAGGATTTTTATTTTTTTTGGTCAATTATGTTATGTAACACGTTGTATATCATTGTATGTAACGCTTCTAAGTTTATATCCTTTATAAATAACTCTTATATATATTTAAAATAGTGCAAGCTTCTGTTACACTACAAAGCATTTTAGACTCTTATAAGTTATTTCCAAGAATAGGACAAAGTTTTCCAAGAAAAATAATATCAAAGTGGTCGCGGAGCAAATTCCAATATCATTAAGTACGTTCGATTCGAGCACTAAATAAATATCTGCTAATAAAACTTATATTGTCCCTTCTCAAGTGGACTTAACTGTACTTTCTGATATTGTGGACGACTTAAGAATAACAGAAAAGTATTGTAGTAATGTTGTATTAACTCTGTTTTCAAACCAAGAGGGCTGCCGGTATTGATTTAAATAACCTTCTTTATTTAAAATTCGGTACCTAATGGCTTTTTAGGGTTCCGTAGTCAACAAGGAACTCTTATAGTTTCACCATTTCCGTCCGTCTATCCGTCTGTCCATCTGTCCGCGGCTTATCTCCGAGACGCTTAGTACTACAAAGCTGTGATTTGACATTGGTATACAACGTGTTAATGAATAAGCGCAAAACCTCATACACCCCAACTGATTTCTAACAAAATAATTGGATTGAAAGAATAATTTCATTATTTATAGTTAAAATTTAAAGTTATTGGCATTTTAAGTTTTCAGGCAAAAATGATTTGTTATCATTTTAGCAATGAATGAAAGCGTGCTCGTGGGTACATTTTAAGAATCTTGTTTTGGTAGTAACTAGGGTGAGTGTGCCCGTGCGGAGGGTTGAGATCGAATTCAGTAAATTTTAAATTTTACAAATAAATTATTTAATATTTTGAAAAAATTACCTATGTTGAAAACATGATAATTCGATTCTGCTCTCGATTCTAAACAAACTACTTTCTAGTTTTGCGTTAATTCATTAACACGTTTTATATACTAATCACGCCGAAAAAGTGGTAAAATAAAATCTTAAAATAGTTATTTGTTATACAAGAGTATAAGGGACTTTAATTGGTTAGTATTGAAAATGTGACCAGACTTCGTTTAAATGGAGCGCGCTCCGAATTATATTCCCTTAATCTTCTTTACTATTCTTAATGATACGCTGTATTTCTTCGTCCGTAAGGTTCTTCTTCTCAAACGGAAAGAACGGATGTGGATACCACTTAGCTGGTGTCCGCAGCCTGTAATTACTGTTGAAAGAAGACAACAATGTTACTTCTTCTGGAGAGAGAGTGAAATCCAATATTTGAATATTCTCTTTTATGCGGTTTTCGTTCGTAGAGCGAGGTATTGCAACTAAACCGCGATCCAGCTGAAATAAAAAGTTTCATAAAAATAACCATTCAACTACCAACGGCATTTTTAGACACTTGATATTGGAATATGGGTATTGTGAATAAATATTTTTTATTTAATATGCTATATTTAAAATATCCATGACTACCTCAGGGAAGTCTGATATAATTACCGTAGGGTTATTGTGACCAGAATTATGTTTGTATGTTTTTATTTTTGTTTTACTTATACATGAATTGTTTATGGTTTTATACAGAGTGTAAACTTAGGTGTGTTTCATAATTAAGGGGGTGCTTCAGACATATCGAACTAAACAACTTGGAGTGCTATGGGACCAATATTGAAAACGCAAGGAAAATTTTGGTCGTTCTATAAAAAATTTCTATGTCTAGGTAATAAGGTACTCGACCCAAATGTATGGAACAGCAGTTCATTTTTGAGATTTCAATGTTGGTCCTATAGTGAATGATGTTCTGTTTGATGGTCTGAAGAGCAACCTGTATCTCTTCTCTAAATAGTATAAAACAAAGTCGCTATCCACGTCTGTCCTTCCTTCTGTTTCTCCACTTACTTCTTATAAACCACGCAACGGATTGTGATAAAGTCTTCACTGTCTTTTCGGCAGAAATTATCTAAATTTCTTAGAGGAAAATGAATAGTAGGTAATAGAGCCAATAAGCCACACCGTGCGCAGCGGTACCGCAGCGAGCATCAGATTTTTTGTATGTAGAATAAAGCGTTTGCTCGATGTAAATCACGTTACTTATGCCTAAATATCTTTTCTAATAAGCGTTTGGACTAAGTAGCTATTCGTTTGTGTCGCTATTGGTCTAATTCTTACATTGCCCATTTCGTGATACGACTATGTCGCGTTTGGTCGGCTTTTAGTCTGATACGCGATTTTGCGATACTTATTTTCAGTACATTCAAATGCGTCGTTCTTCATACAAAAAAATCCGACGACACCGATGGCTTATGGTGGCCGTGGCTTGACTGCTACACATATCTTAAGTAAATTACCCTGTTGTTCCCTTTACCTACCAGATATCTCAACAGTATTTGAGGTACAGTTTTCTTATATTTTTCAGCCAAACTCTTCAAAGTAGGATGATCTGCCTGTGGCGGTGGAGCATCTTTCTTTCGCCCAAGTATAGCCCCAAACGGACTATATGCCATAACCACCACACCATGCTTGACACACCAATCGACTAATTCAGTCTGCGTTATCGTAGGGTTTACCTGTAGCGAAATTTCTTTTTTAATATTCTTCCTAAACAGCTTCTTATTTGAAACGAACTTGGGATGTTTCTTAAACAGTTTTTTACTTATGAAACAGCTTTGCCGCCGCGGAGAAACGAAGGCAATTTGGGCTGTAAATTAAAGGATTCTCACGGGTATAATTGAAAGTCAGTGGGCCATGTCGCGGTGAAAAGCGTTCACGTTAACATTTCTTTCTAAAAGTGTTACTTATAAATTCATAAAAATCATTGTTTTCTTGTGATGTAGATAAACCTATCATTCTGTCAAATTCTTACCACGTTACAATCTTATAAAATTCAAAAGATGATTAAGATTTATTTTGTTACTGACATGATGAGTCAAACTTTTATTTGTTTCATAAACATGTTGATAATTCTTATGATTCCGTTGAGACACATACCTCAATCTGTAAAACACTTGGTTTGATCTTAGAATGGTCCCACAGCCTTTGCATTTGTTCCAAATTAAAGTTAGAGACACCTATGGATCTTGTCAGATTCTGTTCCTTCGCATCTTCCATACCTTTCCATGTCTCGAGATAGTCTGTCAAGCTGACAGTACCATCTTTCTGAAAGAAATTAAAATTATATATTGATGCATCCAACCTTGATGTAAAATAATCCTTTTGAAGTCATAATAATATAATGGTAATGGTGCCGATACAATAATACGCCCACCGAAATGTATATGTCGATTCAGAAATAACAGATATCATCCACATGAAATTTTATATCATTCGTAGGTTGTTGGTATGAATGTAATGAATTGGAAGATATTGCTCAAGTATTTATATTTCATGTCGTGGAATTTTCTGAATATTTCCTTTCATATTTTATTTTCTCTCATTCTTTGTTGCGGAATAAAAAACGCTTCGACTCCAAAAAAGTAGATTCCACAGAAAAGATAAGAGTTTCCAAGAATTTAAAATGAAAATTCAGCGTTAAACTTTGAAAGTTCGAAGTTCTTTGTCGTAGTAGTATAATATAAGTTTTTTGCTGACACCACTAACGTTACAAAATGTTTTACGATGTAATATTTTTTCAACTGAGGCATTATATCTGCTGAGTAAATGTATTTGTTTAGCTTGAATGAAATGTTCGCCTTGAGAACGACCTTTGTTTGACTACTGAGATGGAGTCTTGTAAACTTTATGGATCTGTTTACCTTGCAAAGCCGGGTATCAAATTATACTTTCGTAGTAGAGGAAACGGAATACGAGTATTAACTCACCTTATATGCCATGGGGTAGTGAACTAGGTAGAGATCAACATAATCCATCTTTAAATCCTCCAGGGACTTCTTCAATGCTGGAATCACTTCGTCTCTTTCGTGAGCATCGTTCCATAGCTACACATATTATAAAGTTAATAGTAAGAGGACCATTTTGTATTTATAGAGAGTTAAAACTTTTATACAGCGTGTTAATGAATAAGCGCAAAACCTCATACACCCCAACTGATTTACAACAAAATTTGATTGAAACAATAATTTCACTATTTTGATAGTTGAAATTTAAAGTTATTCGCATTTTAAGTCTTAAGGCAAAAATGATTTGTTATCATTTCAGCAATGAATGAAAGCTCTAGCGAGCTCAAGGATACATTTTAAGAATCTTGTTTAGGTAGTAAGTAGGATGAGTGTGCCCTTGCGGTGTGTTGAGATCGAGTTCAGTAAATTTTAAATTTTGCAAACAAAATATTTAATATTTTGGAAAAAATTACCTATGTTGAAACCATGATAATTCGATTCTGCTCTCGATTCTAAACAAACTACTTTCTAGTTTTGCGTTAATTCATTAACACGTTCTATATTTAAAGCTTGTTCTAACACAACCGCTTTTTAATATTATGTACCTACATCATCATACAGGGTGTAAGTGTAGACGCTTAAAGCGTACTTCTTTTTCTAAGGAACGTACAGGAAATTTGCGTATGCACGTACGTAAGTTATACTTCTTTTGCATGACAATATGAATTCTAGCAAATTTTAACGGAGGAGTCAAATATAAAAAAATAATTATTTAAATAATCGCATTGGAAGCGAAGCAAAGGCCAATCATTTATCTAAGCATAAAACATATTCGAACTTGATTCGGACCTATATTCACTGCATAGAACTCTAAGGCCGAGATTCAGAGACGATTTTTTTAGTCTTAGCTCGAGCTAAGCGTGTCGAAAATGTATGGATTTTGACAAACGGGAGTTCGAACTATGACTTAAAAATCGTCTCTGAATCTCGGCCTAAAAGTTAACCTCATGCCACGCGCGCAACTTGTTTCACATGCTGTGAATACGCTCAAGTAGGCCTACCATGAGTTTATGTATACTATGTGTATGTATGCTATACAACGTCCAACTTAATATGCTGACACTTTTTTAAGAGGATGATCAGACCATCAAACTGAACAACTTTCTCTATGGGACCAATGTCGAAATCGCGAAAAAAATATCAGCCGTCCCATACAATTGGCTCGAGTAAGATTTCAGTTTAGTATGGAACAGCTGATTTTTTTTTCGAGATTTCGACATTGGTCCCATAGAGAAAGTTGTTCAGTTTGATGGTCTGATCATCCCATTAAAAAGTGTCACCATATTAAGAAGGACCCTATATATTATAGTAGTTTTACTGTAGTTTACTACAGTTTTGTATTGAATTTCGTACAGCGTTCCCAGTGGTTAGGTTGAGAACTAATTCTGTCCTACAATGAGAAAAAAATGCTACGTACACGTTATATGAAGCTTCATTATAAAGTACGAGACAACTTAAATACTGATGCAACACTCGTAATCAGTATCGCGTCGTAAGCTACGTGGTATATAATCTGCGACGAGCAACGTATAAGTTGCGACGGGCTACGTATACGTAGGATTTTTTTCTCAGTGTACAAAATTGGCACCGCAACCACGTAACTACAGTTGTAAAGTACAATGAAAGCTCATTGTAGGCTTATCTGATTTGATTTTCCTACCGCGCCAAAAAGAAGTATAACTTCAAAAAATATTTTTTTCACACAAAGTTTCGATCAACTGATTGCATGTAGTATGGCAAGTCCACATTTTTTTGCTAAATTCCTAGAGGTTCCTTGGGGAATGTTCTTCAGTAACGCATACCCTTTAATTTAAAGAAATGCAACACTTGCCACCATCTATACTATTTTCCATCTGAAAACCATCGTTTTCTAAAACTGAATACGATACGACTACAATAAATTATACACACATGTAGACGTTAAGCCGAATCCATCAAACTATCGACTTACTTTAGTGGTTACATATACGTCCCGTCGATCTGCGTTGTTCTCTACGATGTAATTGTGCACCCCTAGCCCGACTTCGTCCTCTACCCTGTATAAAGAGGCAGTATCTATATGTTTGTAGCCAGCTTCCAGGGCCCATTGTACGGCTCGAGCCAGCGAGTGGTTCGTAGGCAGCACACGTGTACCCTGCCATATAGAAGTACATATTTGTGAACACGCCGCCACCATGTCTAGGATGGACGTTGCATGTTTTTATTATGAACTGGCGAGCGAACAAGATATTCGCATTTGCAGTGCAACTATGAATTCGTAAATACACTTACGTCAGCTAAATGTCCTAGACTAGTTCCGAGTGTGACAGCTGGAATATCATACCCATCATTCAATAAGTACGACAGCTCTGCGCCACTGATCTGCAAATCCCATCAGTAATCATTAACTATAATTGGTTTGGTGCTATTCCTATTATTCACACCAGCACGCGAGGTATGTGTGTGATAAATGAAATGTATTGATTGATTTACCTACACTTCGTCAATCTGATGTAATTTCTCACAATTCCATTATATTGGAAAACAGTGGATTGCAAGTGTAATGCCTACGAAAAGATTCTATAACAACAATCATTATTATTAGAATTAGAAGTTACTTCACTGAAACAACACCTTTGTTTGTACACGTGTACACCTCATGTGTATATCATGTGTATTTTTTTTATTTTAAACAATTTTGTGAATGTGTCGTTGGTAAACTAAGTAAACTATTACGTTAAAAACAACATAAAAAAATTTTCACCTACCAAATTAATTTTGATTATTTTCACTTAGATACCTACCTATCTACCTGGATATATTTATTCATTACAATCAAAATTACATAATATAAACCATTTCAAAACAATTAATTATGAAATTGGCAACACGCCTCGTCCAAAAGGATTTACAGACAAATATCCACGACAAGCTTCGTCACAAGAAGGTATACACATAAATCCACAACACTCAGCAAAATAAAAAGAACAATAATAACCTAATAATCATAATCTACCTGGTACGTTCATTCAATAAAAATTTCAAAATGCTAAAAGTAGCCTTGCTACCAGTTGGTCTCGAATCGTAGGAAAGATTCTGACCACCCAGAAAGGGATTATGATCATAACTTTATGTACTTAATGTATGTAGAAAAAGGATCATATCGTAGCACGAGGACTACAGAGGCAGATTGTTAAATTATTTTTATGTATGAAAAAATAATGTAATAATAAGATTAAAATCTTACCAGAGCATTGTTGAATGAAATAAATAATAGGAAGTAAGCCAGCAAGCCCATCACACTATCCGTTTTGACTGATACCCACCAATACACTAACAGAACTAAAACCCGACCCGAGCACACCAAGCATACCAGCCATACCGGTATTGAATGTTTTGTTGATAATAGACGGTCATTAAACTTCATTGACCGGTAGTACGCGTCTATGAGGGTTCATAAAAAAATAAAAAATAGTAGGAATGTGATTTTATCTTTACATTTTTATCTCTACTTAACTAAACTTTTTAGGAAGAAAACGGTTTGGTTGTTTAGAGTATACAACGGGTTAATGAATAAGCGAAAAACCTTATACACCCCAACTGATTTATAACAAAATAATGAGATTGAAACAATAATGTCATTATTTTGACATTTAAAATTTAAAGTTATTCGCTTTTTAAGTTTTTAGGTAAAAATGATTTGTTATCATTTCAGCAATGAATAAAAGCGCTAACGTGCTCATGGATACATTTTAAGAATCTTGTTTTGTTAGTAAGTGTGGGTAAGTGTGCCCGAGCGGTGGATTGAGATCGAGTTCAGTAAATTTTACAAACAAATTATTTAATATTTTGAAAAAAATTACTCATGTTGAAACCATGATAATTCGAGTCTGCTCTCGATTCTAAACACACTACTTTCCAGTTTTGCGTTAATTCATTAACACTTTCTATATCTATATCCATTATAATTAATTATTCTTATGCTATATCATAGAAGGTATACAAAGTATCCGGCTTCGGTTAAAATTTTAACAATATTCCGTATCAATTTAAACATTCATAACCACAATTTCTAGATTCTAACTAATATTAAGCTAGACCCTAGTTTTTACTTTTCTTCTCTAAATAATATAAAACAAAGTAGCTTCCCGCGTCTGTCTGTATTTGTCTCCGCTTGTATATATACTTCAAACACGCAATTTTGATACATCTCTACTATTAAAACTATAAAAGAAGTGTGTCTGAACATAGAAGATATATATAAAAAAGTTACGATATGGTTTTAGGTGTCCCTGATTCACACACACACAATAAAACACACAACCCCACAATAATCACACACACACACACATCACACAATCGCACACAGTCAATCACATCACAAAACCACACACACGAAACCACACAAACCACAAACACATAATTACATAATCACATTAATCACATTGGATTTTTTGACTGTTTGTTCGAGCATCACGCAAACACTACTAAACCGATTTTAATGATACTTTCTTTGTTTGAAAGCTTATAATTTGACTTAAAATCGCGGGTGTATATGTATCCCATCCGGGCGAAACTAGTGCGGGTCGCTATTATGATATACAGGGTTACACTATACACTTAATATGGTTTTTAAAGAGGATGATCAGACCATCAAACTAAACAACTTTCTCTATAGGACCAGGGGTAACGCATATACATATTTTGGCCGAGTAGGATTGCAGTTTTATACATAGTTTAAACAGCAAATTTTTTTCTCGTATTTTCTACCTTAATCCCACAGACTAAGAAAGTTTTTAAGTTAGATGATCTGATCATACCCTTAAAAACCGTCAGAATTTTAAGAAGAATCCTATATTTATATATAGGTATATACTAGGAGATAAAACGCAATTTAAATTCCCGGGATCTCGCGGGGAAGTTTGTTGCATTTTAGATATTTTCGTTGTATGCTGACTGAATTGCTCGGAGATTAGTATTTTAGAATAAAAACATTTGGAAATAAATCCTGTTAAAATTTGGCATTATGTTTCGGTGAATTTTCAATAAGTAGTCAAATAACAAACTTTATTATTGTTTACGTGGTGAGCGGTCTACGCATGTTTTAATTAACGTTAATATTAACGTTTGCTAAGTTATATTCTATTATCGCTAATTGTCTTAGACGAATTATATACAGACCTGCCTCGCCTTAGCATTTACCCTCTGCCAACGTGCAAGATCAAAAGATCTTACGCATTTACATACAATTTTATACCTTATCGCTAAACGCGACAGCCCATAATTGCGGAACAATAATTTCGAACTTATGACGTTTGGGGTTCACACGACACTGTTTTTTATGATTTTTAACATTCAAAATTAGAATCTAAACTAATGTAATAAAATTCAAAGTTGCGTATCTCGTGCTGCCTCGCCCCCCGTAAAAAGTGTCAGAAAAGTTTGGTAGTAGAATTACACGCGTAACTTGTCCTCATATAAGTAGTCTGAGCTAATTCTTTTGAAGTTTGCTTCGAAGTATTTTTTTTTTTTTTTACTTTAATAGCCGTAACTGTCCCACTGTCGGGCAAATGCCTCCTTCCGTACTCTCTATTCATCTTTCTGTTCAATTCTAATTTTAAAATTGTGGCATCCATCTTGGAGTTGGTGTCTTGGTGTTCTAAGTAAGTATTTGGTTCATTTAGCAATCTTGAGCCATCACAAAATAGGCTACTTGACAACTAGTCAAATCAGCTACTTTTTATCAGACGTCAAAACGTGCGCTTTGTATGAAATTTGTACTCGATTCTGAGTTGTGAAGTCATCAACATTTCATTACTTTTTAAAGTTTATCTTGTTATTAAAAATAGTATTTAACCTAAAAACTCAATGGAAATGGGAGTTTCGCGATATTTTCGAATCTTTTTTATTGAAAAGGTAAGAATAAAATATATTGTATGTAGTCAAATACCCAATTTGAGCTTCGTTGTAGGCCGTCCCGGGGCAACCGACTCGCGACCACTCAATACCAAACCCACAACGCGACCCCTATGCGTCTTTGTTTATGTCCCTGTTGATAGCATACATTTTCAATGTACCCTAACCTAATTCAAACCATAATAATAATAAGGAATTTTAAATGGTTTCACTTTTAATAGCACTTCCTTCCCAACCCCTCTTTAATGTCGAAAATTAAAAACAAAAACCATTAATTTCACAAAAATAGAAACAAAAGAATATTAAACTCGTAAAGGATAGATGAAGGACATAATTATACCAATATCAACGTACGACCCTTTTAGAATCGTCGTTCTTTGTTAACAGAAGATATATTGCGCTATCTCCTGGGATTTGTCGTTGTTACCTAACTCGAAAACACGTTTGAAAAGCGAACACCATAAAATAGGTCCTTTTTGATCTGATCACACAAAGATCAGGGTTTCTAAAGATCTTCCATTTGAGTGGTACTTGAATTGTTGAGTGTGCTTCCAATCTTTACAACTGTTGAATTGAGACGTTTTTTCTTCTAATAAAAAGTGGTTCATGAAAGACGCGAACAGTACCTGTTAGATACTTTGGCCACATATCTGAGTCTACAACATGTTGGCAACATATCTGAGTCTATAGCGATTGTATCTGAAGTTTCAATTGTTTAGAATACAATCTACAGAACCCTATTTAATTCACAAAGTAATTTTTAACTCTATTCAAATTGTATCTCGGTTTCAATAAAGAATCCCTACAAAACCTTTCTATCATAATTTCCAAACTAAAACCAAACACTTATTCGGTTTTTAGTTCTCGTTATATTCTGTTTTATTTCTGTCCAGGATCGATAACAGCGGGCGTGCAGTATAAATATAAGGTCTAACAAAATTAGCAGAAATTTCAAAATAGCTAACGCAGCCAATATTCTCTCTTATTTATGTACAGAGTTACCTTACTTCAAACCGTTTTCAAACCCAAAGTAGTAACATAGGAAGCAAGTAATAAATTATTGCACGTGGACCCTTCGCGTGGTTAAGCTCGGAGGTATTGGACGTTAATGTATCGGCTATGGAGTGGAGAGGGGAGAGGGGGCAACGTTTTGTTTTACACAACTCAACTAGCCCACTCTGACCTACCATGCTCTCCGCGCGATTTGTTCAAACCTAGACGAGAAGGAGAATATATTGCCCTCCAGCGATCTCACTAAATTGGACACCCTGTACTATCTCACGTACAAGTGCCCAGTACTTTGTATTGTTAATTCCCCGCGAACATTATTTAAATAGATAGTGAAGTGTAGTAGTTATATTGAAATTCTACAGATAGTTATAGTTATAAATTATACTACTTTTGCCATCATAATTATATCTAGTTCCAGGGAAAGAACAGGACTATCCCTGCATAGCCCCTTAAGAGGAGAGTATAGAAAATAAATAAATAAATATCTTGGACATCTTGCCGCAAGTACCTTTACCATGATGATTTATGGTAAAAAATTTTCCACCTATCTGTTTGGGAAGTAATTGAGGTGCCATCTGAAGGATACCGATGTAAAGAACTGGAAAAACTAGGGTTGCCACACTAATAATAAATCACATTTCGTTCACCAAACAAATAGGTGCATTAATTTACGGTCGGATCTTGGGCTACAGTAGGTATTTATCTAAAACCCCAAGGTGGTCCATTATTTTTTCCTGTGTTGCTCCTCAGGTTTAATAAGAAAGATAGTTAGCGGCATTCAAGCGGGCGGTAAAACTTTTACCAACATCTATGCATCAAAATGTATTAACGTTTTGGGCCAACCGTTAATAATGGTATAAGATAAGGGCAGGAGCAATTGGTCATGTACAACAGATATTCGCTTAATAACATATCGTATATACCATATGAATATCTCAATATACGAGTCATCCGGCAGAAATAAGAAAATGTCACCTAGAGACAGGTGTTGCAAAAATATAAATAAACATTTAAGGGGGTGGTTAAGACTATCAAACTGAGCAACTTTCACTATACGATCAACATCAAAGTCGCGAAAAAAAAATCTGATGTTCCATACTAAACTACAAATCTACTCGATGTTGGTCCCATAGAGAAAGTAGTTCAGTTTGATGATGTGGACATCCCCTTAAAAAAGTGTCAGCATATTAAGTAGGACTTGTGTAGAACCTTCGAGATAAATAATTGTGACATTCTCATTCATTACGAAAACGTTATATCAGATGAAAACGTAGATAAGAGAAAAATGCTCATTTTCTAACATGAAAACAGTTTCATAATAATACCTCATTTATATCACGAGCAACACAACGTACAAAATCAGCTAAGAAAAACCTTTTTTTTAATAACGAACGACTAAGTATTTACGTTTCTGTCTTGTAAGTATCCAGACTCAAGAACTTACACATTATAGTCAGTCCCCACGTCTCCACTAAATACTGTTTCATAGAAAATAAAGCAGGAGAGACAAACGAGCAGTAACTAGATAGATAACAAGATCAGGTTAGCTACAGTTTTAATTTACAGAAATGTCTAGGTTTTTTCGCAGGCGAATTCTCCTCTTGAGCTTGATCCACGAAGACCCACGAGTCAAGCCATTGTCACACTTCGTTGGTGGGTATAAGAGTTTTGTTAAGGGACATTTTGTGTAAAATGGATTGTAGCGCCATTCATCAGGCGACTGTCACTGTCCCCCGCCGAGCAATTACTGATGTCGCACTCCGTTGCACCAGTACCCACGCAATTACTACCACCTACTGTTTCTGTACCCACTAGGCCAGCGGTTGTCAACTAAGGCAATTGTGTGCAAAATTGTCTCTTAGTTTTTCTATGTTGACTATTTGTTCATAAGTGATTGGCAGCTATAGGGAGATTTTACGCATTGTTGCTGAAGTGCAGATCAACGAGGTCAACGTCAACTTAATTTTGGTTTTATAGAAGGTATTACAAATTTACAAATAAACATTTAATTATAATTGTTCAGTTTGATCTAAACCAAATAAACATTTGGTTTAGATCAAACTGAACAACTTTCAGTATGGGACTAATATCGAAATCGCGAAAAAAACATCTGATGTTCCATACTAAACTATACAAATCTACTCGAGCTATGGTACAACAGATATTTTTCGCGATTTTGATGTTGGTCCTGTAGTGAAAGTTGTTCAGTTTGATGGTCTAAACCACCCCGTTAAATGTTTATTTGTATTTTAGTAACACCTTGTATAGAACAGAACTAGATTCACAATCAACGATAAAAAAATAGCAGAACCAAAAGAGCTCGTAAGAGCTCTTTTTTTGTACTAGCTGACAGAAAACATACCAAATACGACTAAGTTTAATAATGAAAAACAACATATTAGTGCCACACAACAGCATGCATACCTGATTTGTTTGGGTTATGTGTCAGAGTCGGACAAAAATTTGCTAAGATTTTGTAAGAGACTTGGAGTCTAAAGTATTAAAGACAAATGACAGTAAATATAAAGTAGCCACCTTTGTAAAATACTTCAGCACTGATCAAAAGATGATTAATTAAATGCTCTACCGCGAAAATCACGTCAGAACGCTGTGAACAAACAAAAAAAGGGCGAAAAGCTTTTACCAATTTGCCATTGCCATCGATGGTGAAGTGAAAATGAATGTTCAAGAAAGAAATCCAAATTCAAAGAATATACAAAAATTTTGAATGTTATTAGTTACACTAGTTTATGACAATGTTTGATTACATAATTTAATCAAATTTGTTAACACAAAAAACAAATAAAGGTAGGTACATTGAAAATACAAAACATATTAAGAACCTAGAAATAAATAACTCAACCTTTAGACCGCGCAGGACCTAAGATGCTGGCAGCGTTTCCTCGCTGAACGGCTAAACTGATCCGTTGAGCGCCATGCGCCAGGGTCTCACGGTCCAAGGATTTTATTTCGACACCAAATGATACAAATTTGGATTGGGTGCCGATCCCTGGTGTGTTATAATTTTTTTAGTATTCGTGTATTTCTGGAAACTATGGATTAAAATACTTCAAAAGCCTAAGCTAAATGATTGGTGTTGAGTCTTAAATAAATTATTTATTATTATTAATACAGCTTAATACAGGATGCTTCTCAATAGCAGGGTCATTCTTAATATGCTGACACTTTTTAAGGGAATGATCAGACCATCAAACTGAACAACTTTCTCTATAGGACAAACATCGAAATCGCGAAAAAAAAACTGCTGTTCCATACAAAACTCCAAACCTACTCTAGCCAAATGTATGGGAGTGCCGATTTTTTTTTCGCGTTTTCGATGTTTGTCCTATAGAGAAAGTTGTTCAGTTTGATGGTCTGATCATCCCCTTAAAAAGTGTCAGCATATTAAGAATGACCCTGCTATAGGTAAAATGTAAGGCTTATGTAACATGCCTTGCTTGCTATGCTTATGTAGGTACATCAACAATTGTTTGCCTTGTTTTAAGGAAGAATTATGTACCTTCCATGGCTGTTTCACATAATGAGATAAGACATGACAACTTACTTCCCTGACAACACGTGACGTAGAAATTCCAGCCTTTTACACTCCACCAAAATGTTCGCTAAAGAAATAAAAACAGGGTAAGTTTGTAAAATGTGGCAAACAACTGGAGACCTTTCTACAGTAGGCAGCAATTATGTCATCTATGTACATCCCTTTACATATCTAGGTAAACATCGTGTAACAAAACATCCTTGATCACCTAAACGGTCCTTCCTTTTCCGTTTTCGACTTTGTTTATGTTTTATTTACACGTACGTTTCTAGAGCGGCTTATCCCACTAAATTTCGAAATGTATAAAATTCCAACAATTTTTTTTTTCTCTTTATCGAAAATAAATTTTTTAGAACCATCAATGCTTAAGCTTTATACAGGATCCTTCTTAATATGCTGACACTTTTTTAAGGGGATGATCAGACCGTCAAACTGAACAACTTTTTCTATTTGACCAACAACAAAAACGCGTGTAAAAAATCTGCTGTCTCATACATTTGGCTCGAGTAGGTTTGCAGTTTTGTATGGAACAGCTGATTTTTTTCTCTCGATTTCGATGATGGTGCCATAGAGAAAGTTGTTTTGTTTGACGGTCTGATCATACCCTTAAAAAGTGTCAGCATATTAAGAAGTACTCTATATGCTTATGATGTTTATACTACATTTTAACATTACACCATAGCAATCGTGGGTGTAGGTATATATTTATTTGCAAATAACCGCTAAATCTTTCGAATTGTTCTTAAATACAGCAGTCTGTCCATAAAACAGTTCAATATTTATGGACAGAAGTTCTTTCTAGTTTAAGTTAATCAGACCTCAAGATCATGGATCTTCATACAAGTATAATCGAACAATATCGCCAGTCTCTGTGCCGTATGCATGGAAGGCTGATCTGAAATTGACAGAAAAATCTCGAAATATTTAACTTAACTTTTCGTCCCCCTACGGTTTATTTCTCGAGCAAATCGAAAATACCTTCAGAGAGCTTTAGTAGAATCTTTGTAGGAAATGATATTTTAATAGCTTACCGGTTGTTTTGTTATGAAAGAATATTACCTGGAATCGTGCTGACTCGGGGAGTGGTCCCGCACAAAAATAAACCTTCACGAGAGAATTGAATCGGACTTACTGAAATATCAACTACCTATCTGTTATATGTTACGTTAATAACATTTGGAACTAGGTTTTGTCTGCCGGATAATATTAGAAAAAAGGGTGTAAAATTAAACAGGGTAAAATTAGACCATTAAAATAAAAAACTTTCACAATGGGACGAACACTGAAATCACGAAAAATAAAATGCTGTCCCATACATTTGGGTCGAGCAGCGATTGACGTTTTCTATGGAACAGTTGATTTTCTTTGCGATTGATCCTGTTGTGAAAGTTGTTCAGTTTGATGGTCACCTCCTTAAGTATGTAATGCGTTTAAGTTTGCACCCTGTGTATCATGTATTCTGCTTGCAGATTAGTTATTTTATGTATTTGTTATAGAGTAGTTAATGTATTTAATGTAGAAGCTTGATTATGTCTTCTCATGTACACACGGCGACACATCACGCTACGCAAAATCAATATAAGATGGCCGAGCGACGTTATACATTTCGCTACCGACGCGCGCCCAGCTTATTTTGGTTTTGTGTAGCTTGATGTGTGTAAATAGTCGTTGCCGTTTATCTTGGTTTATCAGTGTGCGTCTAAAAAAAATAGAATTAACTTCTTGTAACATTTTTCTAACTCAGTTGAAGTCTATCTTTATAACATAGACGCACCTATACCTATATACCTACCCCATTACGTAATGTTAATATCACTTACAATGCAATGAAACATTGTGTAAAAAACCTCTACCATTAAGTATTTCCAAGGAAGCGAGAAAAGAGGGTAGGCTTGTGTTTATTAGAAAATACCGTTTCCTTTCACGTCTCGCGTAAGGAATTTTTCTCGTTTGGCGGAAATTTACCCTTACGCACCTGCTTCTTTTATGCTTATACCGACAAAGCGCAGGCCTCGCTTTCACGTCTAGTTTCTTCCTTCCGTGAAAGCCGCTCGTTGGGAACTGATCCCGATCAAATAAATACTATTCAAATTAAACGAGATACATTCAACTGAATGAACTAGCTATACGAGGCCCAATAAATAATTCGTGCGGCTCTCTTTTGTCACTTTACACAAAAACTCGACCCTCAACGAGCTTTCATAACGAGGCGGTCTAACAAAATATTTTTTCATAAAAACTCACTTTGATAAATACGTCATTCAATTCCAGAGAAATAAAATGAGTCAACGCAGGGAGTCAACAAAGCGGAACAAGTGAAACGTTTCAATAATAAAAAGGTGGGACGATCGCTGGCCCGATTTTCAATATCGTTTTGCAAGCAAATTTCGCGTTGTTATGTAGGTATGTGCAAATACTTTTATGCATTTCGCACAATCGCATTGCACAGGTTAGGTAGGTACATTACATCTTTAGAATTCAATCCTGTACGATATGGAGCAATCGTTATTTTATTGACTACATGAGCGAGTACTCTATTCAGTATCAAATTAGGAACGTCGATTGCAGCTGTATCTGCCTTCTGGGATACTATTTATGCAGAATGTATGGCTATCGGTTGCAGACGTTGCAATCCGTATAGTTCTCATTGCCTATTCTCGGGGCAAGGGCCGATATTGATGGGACTGACGGACTTCAATACACAGATACCGATATCTGAAACTGCTCAAACCGGATTAGTTTCCGATAGCGGTTCCAAATGGAACGAAGTTACTCCGATCTATTTTGATATTATCTTTTAAATGCGGGATACGTTTTTGAACGCTTTGTAATATTTATAGAGGTTTAAAAAGTTGTAAGTTTTATTTTTTCATTTAACACTTAATTATTGTACACATAATCCTTTTCTGCGGCCCGCTTTAATGCTACAGGAACACGGAAATAAGTTATAGCCTCTAGGATCCCACTGTAGGACAAACGCCTCCTCTCAATTACTATTGAACTGTGCTGAATACCGCATCGCACTAAACTCTATGTAACTGACAGCCTTTAAAGTCTGAGAGATCTGTCAAAACGAACTGTGCTGAATTCCGCATCGCACTAAACTCTATGTAACTGACAGCCTTTAACGTCTGAGAGATCTGTCAAAACGGCTCTCATGAGCTGTACCGCGATTAGCGCAATACCAAATGTGTCAAAAGTTATGGTTCGTACGTAGTCCAGTCACAGTTCAATCACCGAATATTTACCGCGATTACAGCCTAGTGCAGGTTGGTGGATAAAAAAGTGCCTATAATATTTTCAAAATAAGTAAAATTTAACAAACAATTCGGTACTGTCGGCTAGTAGGTTTGATTGACACAAAGCGAAAGGATACACCATGAAATTCTGAAGCTATTCAAATATTATTTTAGTCAAGATAATTTAAGTGTAAAGTCACTGAATCGCTTATCATCCTTCCTCTTAAATTCTACATTTTGCGTAGAGACAAAACAGTGTTCTGTGAAATTTTGTCTTGAATTGAATTTCAAAGAGCGAAGCTGCAGAGTGCGGGCGCACCCTAATCATTTTAAAAGCTTAAAGATATTCGTATGTCAGATGTTTTTGTGAAAACCGTCTATTTCCTTTGTTCATTCATTATACTGATAACTTAGTTACGTTTTATCACTATTATTGTACCAGCGTGCGTACCTACTCATAAATTGGTTAAAATTAGACATCTACATAGTTTAAAACTCTATGATAAGTACTGAAGACCGCCTGATTTGTAGCAATATTGGTTTATTATTATATCTCGGGAAGGTATTTCACGGGCCGTAGCCCGGACCTATAAGTGGTTCTGGTTACTATAAACTGGATGATTATATGAATGACCAAAATTTCTGATCTTGAAAATGTTACACTATGTAATTCAATACTGTATTTATAAGTGTACTTTGATTTTTTTTTAAGACGTGTGTTGTAGTGTTTCTGGCCACATCTACTCTACAACGGAACACCTTCCGACGCGATGGTAGAGTCAAAAATAACGTCAGAAAGCTATCCATGTGATATTATTTTGAATAAAACATTTTGAGTTTTTGCGAGTTTTGAGACCTTTGGAAGACAACAAGACTCAGATCCAACAGGCAGGGACCCCTTTGAAACACTTTTATCTGAATGTGATGGGATGTACCAAGCGTGGTCTATCTCTGGATGCATTATTTAGCATAGCAAATGCTCACGACTATATTCCCCGAGGGGGTAGTCAGAGATATTCTGAAACCTCAGAACATCCACGTTTCACCAGTAGTACCGAAACTCTGTCCAGTGTGACGGGGGGTGAGCCCATCGCCACACATGCATTATTTAAATGCACCAAAAGATAATATACCACGTCCGGCGCAGAGATTATTGCAGAAAGGGCATAAAAACTATAAGGGTGAACTGGGTGGACCGATAAATCTGGGTTATTGCGGAGAGATTCAGGCCACCTTCCGTGACAAATGTCTCTGGTTTGTCAAAAATGGCAGACGGTGACTTGCCAATTCATGTAATGGGCCCCCAAAATTGGCCGCTCGCATGGAGCGAAAAAGAGGCAACATCTACTGAGCGGCTAAGATTTTAGAGAGGTGAATCTGCGTTCGCCAGTTCCCGTTGCTAAGATATTTTACGCTTCAAACCTGGAGCATAGATCCCGCTCTTGGAGTTCCATTCCTGACGACTGGTGACAAGAGGTAAGTGACAAATCAATCCGGTACCTCTGGAGAATCTGGTACGTGGTGGAGCCACTCACCAACAGCTCGCCACAAGCTGCCCTGCGGGTTTATTATTATTCATTGTAAGTTCAATTTACGAGCACTGGTCGAATGGTCTCAACAATTTTCACATTCAATACGACCACGTTACCCTGTTGAGTTCTAAGTTCCACAGACACTTCAACAAGCACGACACACAACAACAAGTACACTCGCATTATTCATAAGGGTCGAATTGAGTCCTTTTATAATGCTGTAAGGAAGGTAGATGGCTCTAATAAATTGGATGACCTACTAACGCTGTTACCCGACAGGACTCACTAGTTTTCTGGTCATTTATTCCAGGGACGCTGAAATATAGTAACAAAGCATGTTTGGTGAAACTATTTCGGGGTAGTTTTATATCTATTTTAATACCATTGCTAGACTAAAACCGGTGCTAGAATTTTTTGCTGTAAATTAGAGATTCTGCAGAAGGTCGAGCTTAAAAAAACTTAAGCACATGCGGTAGCCAGTCTTTTATGTGTTATGGATTGAGGAGTCACATTTGCTATTGAAAAAAGGATTATATGCCCATTTTGTAGGAAATTAGTAGATTTTGTAGGCCCAATTCTGGAATTTGTATCAAAAGTATAGAGAAGTTACATGAACAAAAAGGTGGCGAAAGACAAAAATCACAGATCTCGTGTCTTCCACGACCTTCGGGTACATTGAAACCCATCAGTGATACGCACCTCCAATATTTTTTAAATGTAGCCCAAAATGTTATCTCTAGGGTTTTTTTCTATATCTCATCTCGAGATCCATTTTTTTCGGAACGAAACCGGGCGAAAAACGAGCGAATTTTTCAAATTTTAAGAGTTTTTTTGTTGCTTTTTGTAGCCCTCGTCGAGACTCGTCTTTCGAGATCCCAATTAGCCACATGGTCCTAAAACCCACGACACCAGGGCGATGTCGCACTTTCGCTGAAAATAAAGCCTATACCGAAACACATTTTGTCATTTTCATATTTTGTATAACTATAATTAACCTACTTATTTTTGTAAGAACAGTGTTATATTTTTAAAGAAACCTTTGACTAATTATTATATGGACTGGTTACGTGTGCAATTCTACTAACAAACTTTTCTGCCACTTTTTGCGGGGGGCGAGGTAACATGAAATCCGCAACTTTGGATTTTACTCCCCATAACTTTAGATTCTAATTTTGAATGTTAAAAATCATGAAAAGTAGTCTCGTGTGAACCCCAAACGTTCTAAGTTCGAAGTTATTATTTCGCAATTATAGGCTGTCTCGTTTAGTGATAAGGTGTAAAATTGAATGTAAATGCACGCAAGATCAATTGTGCTTATACCGTGGCAGAGGGGAAATGCTACCGCAAGGCTAGTCCTGGAAGAAACTCATGAAATCAAAATCAAGACTAAAACTAACGAATCGAATAGAGATTTGACTTGTAGCAGTTAGATTTTTATCTAGTTACTAATACAAATATCCATCCTACTAGGTGATTTTGTAAACACTGTCCAAATTTTCAAGAGTGGTTCAGACTATCGAATTGAATAACTTTTACTATACGATTTCAGACTTGTTCCATAGTAAAAGATGTTCAGTTCGGAGGTCTGCATCACACCTGAAAATTTAGAAACTGTTAAAAATCACGTGGTAGTTTAAATACCAAAACCATTAAATATTACTAACAAAGATACAACCTAAAATCTTTGATTAAGTTAAAATAGCACAAGATAGGTGACTATAGCGCATGCACCCCATAAATTGAGCCCCCGTCGCCTAATCTCATTAGTCGCAATACGAGCGGCATTGCGTGATTGAGATACTTTTTTGATTTAAGGCAAATTAAAGGTACTGCAATGCCTTCGTGTGCTTTTACTCGTTGTACAAATCATACAAAAAGAAAAAAAAGAAAACATACTGCATTACTTTTCACTCGTAAGTACATGAAAAGCAGATCCATTGTTCGAGTACGTAATGCAAGAACGTAACCGATCTTCCGCTATTTTAATTTAATCAAAGTATAAAACAAACAAAGAGCACGCACGTATCTCCTCTGTACTCTGTGTACACGTCAGTAGGTACTCGAACACGAAGAGCATTGCAGGGGACAGTTTACATCTGCCGGTTGGAGAGACCATTCGATAAGCCATGAAACTGTTATTGCTAAATCCAAGTCAAATGCACACTTCTGCTACGGTATTAAATACAATGTTGATGCTGAATTAAATAGCTTCATCTGTTTATGTCTACGAATAAATATGTAAAGTGTCGCATCCGGATAAATAAACATTTAAAACTTTTAAGGGGGCTGTTTAGACCATTAAACTTAACAACTTTCACTATGAGACCATCATCGAATTCGCGAAAAAAATATATTGTCCCATACATATAGCTCGAGTAGACTTGTAGTTTAGTACCATCCGATTTTTTTCGCGATTTCAATATTGATGGTCGAAACCACCTCCTTAAATGTTTATTTGTATTTTCGTAACACCATGTTTAATATCTACATTTGCTTAAAAAGTGTGATAGTTAATGTATAAAATGGTTACAAAATTACCCAATTTTACGGTAATATTGGGCGTTAGAGCCTTCAGCGGTGCGAAATTTGCTTTACGCCAAAAAAAAAACACTGCGAAGAAACCCTATATTACCCTACCCTAAGGCCCAATCCATCGAAGCAGAGCGGAGGTGTGTCAAAGCATACATACATAAGCATATGCCCATGACTATATTCCCGAAGGGGGTAGTCAGAGATATTCTGAAACCTCAGAGCATCCGAATTTCACTAGTACCGAAACCCTGTCCAGTGTGACGGGGAGTGAAGTCGTCGCTACTTGTAATGGACAGTGGGTACAATACATGCCTCGAAATTGAAACATGCAGGTTTCCTCACGATGTTTTCCTTCACCGAAAAGCCAGTGTACCATTTATGTACAAATCGTACATCAATTCCGAAAAACTCATTGGTACGAGTCGGCGTGGACGGATATCGAACCATCGCCTCCTGCACGGCAGGCAAGGTTACTCGCCACTGGACCACCACGGTTTTTTTGGGCATTTACGTATCTCCGCTTTGCTCTTCTTTGGTGGATATTGTGAGCTTTATTGTATAAATCAATCAAAAGGGTTTTAAAACATTAAGATGACACAATGAAACAATGAGATGTGCCCTCTTGTGATCATCATCCTATATACGTCCCACTGCAGGGCACTAGCCTACCCACAGGGAGATATGGGATAGGTGATATGGGCGTCAGTCCACCATGCGTGCCCAGTGCGTAGATGCAATGCAATAGTAGACTTTACATATGCATCAGAATTTCATCTTCAACGTAGATCATAATATACAGGGTTCCCTCAAGATGTCTTATTTCACCTTTTAGGAAAAGTCTATAAACACACAACTTAGAAAAACTCATTGGTACATTGGTCATGGTAAGGCAAATTTTATCTCCCTTGTTTACGATTATTAAGGTGAAGACTATGAAATCACCTTGAAACACAGAAATCTTTATTTAATATACCTGTCGCATTACTTTACTCCACGCCGAAAGATAGATGCGATTGACACGCAAAATGAGGATGTATTCGACAGCCTTCCGAAATACAGACGCCTACCTGGCGTGAGATATTGAAAACCGAGCCCCGGGCTATTCGTTTGACCTTTTTTATTGGCAACATTTCACTTGTTCCGCATTGTTGAACCTTTGACTCGAACGGGTTGCGTTGTCAAATTGCCCTGATATTTTAGGTGGTCGATAACCTTCATTAACATGTTTCAAGCTGGTTTGCTTTTTGAATTGTGTTTGAGTTCACAAGTCAATTATATCCTGTATAAAGTGCTGTGTTTAGATACTAAAGATTCTCCGTCATTATTTAAGTGATCGTTTTGAAAAATTGTGTAACTCAACTGTTTTGTCTTTGGTGTCTATTTCATTTTTAGGGTTCCGTAGTCAAACAAGGAACCCTTATACTTTCGTCCATTCTGTCTGTCTGTATGCCCCGCCTCAATAACTCGCTCATTTTTGCACTTATTAAATCGAAATTTATCATGAAGACAGATAAAAGTTACCAAAAACAGAAATTTAGTAGTTATGAAGAAAAACAATATTTTTGACTCCCTTACAACAATAGAGGGGTTGGTAAAAATTTTATTTTTTTTAAATCGTGTGATGTGTCGTTGGATAGGTCTTGTCCAATGGAACAAAATTCCTATAAAACTAAATCGATATAATGCTTCTGTCTCGAGACATCAATTTCTCTTAGGTAAGATGAACAGGATACAAATTTTTCTTCTTTTTCTACTTACACAGTGGCTATGGAACCCTATCATGGGCGAGTGCGACATGCTCATGGCCGGTTTTAATACAAACATTGTCACATTCGATTCAATGGGTACCGATACTACAGTAAACTTCAGAGCTAACTCCCAGTGAAACAATGTAGCTGTTACTAAATTTTATTAGAGATGCAGGTACGAGTACGTGATCATGATTCGAAATAGAATTCATAATTTGAATGATTCATTCATACGAGTATATTGCGCGTAAACCCTAACTATAAACAAAATACAATGCAATTTCAGCAACACTTTCTTATTTCTCTAACATTTTTGTATAACAAAACATAAAAATGTCTTGATTATGACATCAAATAGTTTATCTATGTCTGGTCTTGACAATGTTACACTATGTAATTCAATATTGTTTTTGTAATTTTACTTTGTATATTTTATTTTGTTTAAAATAGTGTGTTGTAGTTTCTGGCCGCATCTTCTCTACAACGAAACACCTTCCGACGCGGTGGTAGAGTCGAAAAAATTACGTCTGAAAGCTATGCGCGCTCTATACTAACGAAGTTTGGTTATATTTTTAATATTAATCAATTAAAATCAGTGCAATTTCTCAGAGATAATATAGAAACTCATCTCTATGCTTGTATGTATAGTTAAAATGTATAGTTTTAGAGTTACAGTGCCTCAAAGATTTCCATACAAATCTTAAATTAATGCTAGCATTGAAACTGTAAACAGGGTGTAAAATAAAATACTTTAGAAATCAAAGGTGCTTCAGACCATCAAACTGAATAATTTTCACTATGGAATCAACATAAACATCGCAAAAAAGAAATCACCTGTACCATACATTTGGCTCGAATAGTCTGATATTTTCTATGGAACAACTAATTTCTTGATCGATATTGGGTCCATAGTGAAAGTTGTTCAGTTTGATGGTCTGAAGCACCCCTTTTAATATGTAACGTATATTTTACCTCATATAACATACCAGCATAGAGATTAGTTTCTATATTATTTCTGAAAAATATCAATGACTTTAATTGTTAGTATTTAAAATATAACCAAACTTCGTTTGTATGGAGCGCGCAGCAAAAACTAAACACTTAAATATTTTTTTTAGCTTTCTGTCAAGTTTTCCTCTTAGTATCTCATTAGATTGCTGTATGTATTGTCTGACTCTATAGATACCTAGTAGTAGACGTGTGGTTTCTGATTGGAATATCCAATGAGTGTAGGTAATAAGAGAAGACTAAGGAATTATATTTCTTTCTTCTGTACTGTTTTTGTAAATAAAAGGCTATTGCCACTTATCACCACATATAGGGTCCTTCTTAATGTGCTAACACTTTTTAAGGTGATGATCAGGCCGCCAAACTGAACAACTTTCTCTAAGGCACCAACATGGTAATCACAAAAAAATCTGCGGTTCTATACAAAACCGCAAACCTACTCGAGCCAAACTCGTTTTTTTTTCGCGATTTCGATGTTAGTGCCTTATAGACCGGTGGCCGACAACAACCAACCCTACCTTACACGTTTATTGAACAAATCCATTTTGTAGCTAAAGTAGACTAAAAATAACTTTGAAAAAACTTGGTCGGCCGCGGCACAGCTTGGCACGTTTTCCGGTATGAGGGAAGAAGTGGACCCTAGAAATACGACATTTTACCTCATCGATTTAAAGAACGGAATTAGTCTGTAGGTCTAGAGACCGATTAGTAAAGCCTTTCTAAGTTATTTTTAGTCTACTTTAGCTACAAAATGGATTTGTTCAATAAACGTGTAAGGTAGGGTTGGTTGTTGTCGGCCACCGGTCTATTAGAGAAAGTTGTTCAGTTTGACCGTCTGGTCGTCCCCTTAAAAAAGTGTCAGCATAATAAGAAGGACCCTGTATACATAACAGGTCATACTATCCTAAAACCTAAAAAAAAAGGAAATCATGTTGTATAATACAACCTAAAAAGGTGCTTCGATGGATTTTGTAACAAATACATCTGCGACAAGATTTTTTTTTAAACTAACAACCCAAAAAAACACCGGTCGTGAGTATACGTATGAGAATCTATGCAGAAATAGTATCAAAGAGTTTCATCTTCAGCTGTACTTTGTAACAAGAGCTACGTTAACAGAAAACGCAGCTGTTTTATGCGCAACACTTTGCAAATAGTTTTACGAGGAATGTACTCGTAATACAGATTACCAGCGCAGCGGGATCTGCTGCACGGCAACTTGGAGGATATTACTTTAATCGCATAAGGCCTCCGTTATGGGCGGTTATGATCAAAGTTTCGTGGACGCTGCTAGTACTAGGCACAATTCTCGCTTATTGCTTGCCTTGTTACGACTCTCTCGTCATCTGCTTTCTTATTACTATGTTTCATTAAAATTAGTAGAATATACTTTGCGCAGACACGATTACCGCTAACGTAATATTACCGCGTGATAGTACATAACGTAAAGCGACATATTAAAATTAAATCTTTTTTTGCACGCGAAATCATTGATAAAAATCGGAACAGTCCCGCATACTATTGACTTGTCACGACTGTAGAGATTCACAACTGGAGACACACACACACTTTCTTTTTGTATAACACTTATCCTGACTCGTATACGAGTGAATATTGTGGGCCAAGAAATCAACCGCCTGCCCAGAATCCTTCTTGCCCACCCCACAATTCTAATGAATCACTTAATTTAAAAAAAAGGACAGAGACATCTACAATAATCGACACAATAATATTTGCTCGTGTTTCGTATCTCGAGTCCACTTCTTAAAAAGTAGGTAAATGTGATCGGAATATACTGAGAAAATTCGAGCTCGCTGAGTTCTTGCCAGAACTGAATCAATCTATAACAAAGATTAATTCGGTTGTTCAGTGTATTTTAGAGCTCTCTTTGTTCGATTCAGCTTTTGTTACATAAATAAATCATTTTGATTTGAGCATAAGCTCACTTCATTGTTTATAATACATAAATCGCCTCGATGCATGGGCTAGAAATCGAATTATAATGCAGCAAAATCTTCGCTCGCTCCTATTTGCAGATCGTATTATACTGCTTTCAGTAAAATCTTGTTTAACTAATAATAATATCAAAATTTCGATAGACTAGATAGTATTGCAATATATTGCTCGCTACGCTCGCTCTTGGCTATGATTGTATCACAAAGACCCAGAAGCATTGCAATAAAATCTCAAGCTCACTTCACTTCACTTCAGCTTCATTTCAAGCTAGCTCCAGAATTTAGTGAAATCTCGAGCTCGCTTCGCTCGCTCTAGGTCTTGGGTCGTTTGTCACCAATCTTTTCTTATCGTAGTAAAATTTCCAGCTCGGTCCAGATTGCTGGAGCTCGCTTTGCTCGCTCCATGTTTTAGATTTTATTGCAACGACCTGACCTGGGCCTTGCCCCCCCTGGGAAAGAATCATTGCTACGCCTAAGCTTTTACTATGAGACCAACTTTGAAATCGTGAATAAAAATCAATTGCTTCATACATTTTGGTCGAGTAGCTTTTGAAATTTTCTACGGAACAGCAGATTTTTTTTCCGCGATATCGATGTTGGATGTTTTAATTTTGCAAGAAATAATCAGCTCTTTCATACATTTAATGCGGTTTTTATTTTAGTATGACCACAGAGTACTTATACAGTATACAGGGTCCTTCTTAATATGCTGACACTTTTTTAAGGGGATGATCAGACCATCAAACTAAACAACTTTCTCTATTGGACCAACATCGAAATCGCGAAAAAAAAATCTGCTGTCCCATAAAAAACTATAATCCTACTCGAGCCAAATGTATGGGACAGCAGATTTTTTATTTCGCGATTTCTATGTTGGTCCCATAAAGAAAGTTATTTAGTTTGATGGTCTGATCATCCCCTCAAAAAAGTGTCAGCATATTAAGTTGGACCCTATTTATGAATGGGATTGCATTTCTTTTTTTGACTTCTCATAGTTCGTCCCATAGTAAAAGTTGTTCATATTGATGGGTAGGTACTATCACCCCTTTGAGTTTTCGAGAGCGGATGTCTTACACCCTTACCTTCCTACCACATAGAAAGTATGCTATGCAGTCAGTCAGTTAGTTTTAAAATACTCAAACCTGTGTTAAATTGTCAGCTAATAACGAGGCATGTAAAATCGAGGGACTGTATTTTATTATAGGCACTTCAGCGAGCGCAAGTGGGAAATGGCGCTTAGTTTAAATCGCTCGCTAGTTACTGTTATTTATGGCGCTATCACGGTGAAATATGTAATTTTGCGCCTAACTAGTGACTGTCAACTGGAAACTAAGAAATATCATTGAGTTTTATTTACGTCAGGAGCTTTGAGAACCGGCATTTATTAAAACTACGACGATGCAGACGCTGCACAAAAGTTTAATTGATCTGAAACTATGTAAAAGTTTGTACTTAATAAAAAGATAGTAGGATTAAGCTCGGATAGACATTATACAAGCAAGCAGCTGTTTACTGCTACAGATAATAAAACTAAAATTCAAATTGGACTGAATTTAGGAACCTATAACCGATGTGAAATTAGTGCATATTCCTTTGTTGGTTCGATTCTGGTTTCACATAAGTATATATCACTATTTTTTTATGTACCTATAGATCCACCAGACATTTCTAGACCCATTGAAAATCGGCATTGGCAGATCAGCACAAGAGGTCCTTACAGCATACATATTTTTCGAGTACCTCACTTATACAAAATGGTGTCTCATTTTATGAATTTTCATCATAAAACTATGAGAAAAAATATTGTATTAAACAACTTTTAGTTGCTTAATTTATTTACATAATACATCGAGTTTTTTTTTTAAATTTATGTTGCTCTTGAATAAGAAATATAAACCAAAGGTTTGAAAGCTAGCACTTTACCTAGCTATTTGTTATTACCATAGAATAGGTAACTATTATTCTTATGTTATTACATAGGTACGAGTACATAGGACCTATACTCCATTCAAAAAAGCAACGAAATTTTAAGGCTATTTTGCATTACAGAAACAGAGATTTGAAACACTTCCTATCACTTATTCTTAAAACAGCATTAGTAACGTCGAAGATATGTCGGATAGTATATGTATCCAATAAATTAATTACATTTGGTAATCAGAATTGGCCAGAAAGCTAAATAGGAATCGGAAAATGACGTCGTCCTTATTTGAAATGAAGTATAAATAAGAAATATATTTCATAAATGAGAGAAAGGCCTGATGACAGCCTCCTGGAGAATTCTAATTTAGATTCCGTCCTCCATCGCAATTTCTACTATGTAAGTATCTCTCCGGTGTCGTTATGTCTCTTGACCAATTTACACGAGGCTCCCTTACCTTACCTGCGGAGGGTAGCAGGGAGGGGAGCTACGTGTTTGATCTGTAGATTGTCCTAAACCACTTCCAATAGGTAATTGAATTCCGTAGAACTTAATCCTAGTTACCTAAATACAGCTGTTTTTAAGCGCAAATATTGAAATCGCCGTTTACACGATTTCGCACTTAACTGCAACTTTCAGCGCCTGTTTCAATTTTTACGCAAATTTTCGATAAAATGGCTCAATTCACAGAAACCTTATTTGCAATAAGCTGAAATGATTATTGAAAAAGTTATCGCCTTGAAAATTCAACTTCGCTTTAAAAGTGAAACAAATTAATTGTACTTATCAATTTCTCGGAGCAGGGAAATTATTGTCCGTACATCGATGTTACCCAGGGAAACAGTTAATTCAAGTTGGTGAAAAAGTAAACAAGGGTTGGCGACGGGCGTTGTTAGGGCTACCCAGATTCCTCCGAGTTAATTGGTCACATTAGTCATATCTTGGGTTGCTCGCCGGCCGCGGCCGCTGGGCCGTTATCTCATATGATTTGCGACACCGCTGAAATATAAATTATAATTCCCTGTTTAAATTAGCTAGCCGGTATTTATTTAAAATATCTAAGAATGATGTGTAGCAACGGACTCATTACCTAGGTATATCACACTGGAAAGAGTTTGGACCTACCATAATTAACCTCTATGCCAACTATAAACGTTGAAATGGTATTGGAGATAAAAAATTTAACAATGTAAAATGTATTTTACAGAGGAACGGCACCCCAAAAGCACATATACAGGGTGTAAGTGACAGCCTAGCAAATACTGAAACGGTGAACTCAGACATGAACAATTCTCACTATATCCCATACAAAACTGTTGGACCTACCCGACTCAAATGTATGGGACAGCAGATTTTTTTTTGGCATTTCCTGCGGTAGGCTCCGTAGTGAAAGTTGTTCAGTTTGATGGTCTGAGTTCATCGTTTCAGTATTTGCTAGGCTGTCACTTACACCCTGTATATTCAGGAACTGGATGTTACCGGTGGCGCCATCTAGTGCTTTGACGCAGGCAAGCGCAGGCCTCCGGCTTGCCTTCGCAGATCCGGTACCTGAACCACAGAATAAATACTAGAACCTACTGAACGAGCTAGTTACATACCTTATTTACAGCACTGACCCACTTGCGCCATCTATGAAGGATGTGTTATACTTTATATAGTTACGTAACTATCCTTCGTGAAAAAGAACACCACGTAACGTTTATATGGAAAACAAATGTAAAAAATAGGTCTAGATTGTGCCTCACGTTTCTAACGTATAAAAAAGTGGCCAACTTTCTCAGGTTGGTGTGCGTAAAGCGTCTTACAACATATCTCTGTGTGCGTGTGTAGCTACACTACACGGATTATCACCGAGAGGTCGGTAATATTTTTTTCGACTCGTTCGTAGCTCCCACTGTCTATCTAGACAATATAACTTATCAAAGCCTAATGATTAAAAGATGGCTTGCATATTATACAGGGTGTTAGGGTAAACAGTTGCATTACTTTAAGGGGTGATTGTACCCATTATACCGAACAACTTTTCTAGAAACCTATAAAAATTCACAAAAAAAGTTCGTCTTTTCATACAAACGTTCAATCAGCTGATGGCATTTAGTATGGTAATGTACATTTTTTTTGCTAATTTCCTATAGGTTTCTTAGGGAAAGTTGATCAGTATCATGGGTACAATAACTCCTTAAAGTAATGCAACTGTTTACTGTAACACCCTGTAGTCTAGTAACAATTGTTAGAAAATCAATAAAATTAAATTAAACTAACATAATATCTTTCAAGATTTGTTAAAAAAAAGTACCATTGAAACAAACGTATAAGTCGATATTCTTTTATTTTAAAAAAGACCAGTGTCATGTCAACATTCGACTAACAAATCACTTCTCTGAATCAAAAACAACCTCGTCTCTAAAATATACATCACAGATAAAATATAGACACAAAATATCCTTTGCCACTAAATTATCACCTATCAAACGCTGTTTAGCTTCATTAACTTATTACAATAAGGGCCTGTTTCATCACTTCTGGATAAGTCATTGTTAGCTTATTTGACAGGTCGTTTGACATATTTCGTATGAAACAAATGTCAATGTATCTGTCATAATATAAGCTAACAAGAACTTATCCAGAAATGGTGAAAAAATCCCTAAATGAAGAGATCAATAAAATAAATATTTCTTTCAAAATCTTAACAAAAATTTTACGTTCCTCAAAATTTAAGCAACATTGCAATTACTATGTGCTTATTTTAAATATCTCGAGCTATAAGTAAATGTAGAGTTTGTGCATTATGTATGACAAGGAGTTATTATGTTTCATTCAACACGTTATGTTCCTTTGTTTTGTACTCTATTTCCTGTTTTTAGCTATTTCCACTATTCGTAAACAATTTAAGTACCTACAGAAATGCATCTCACAGTTATTAACGGACATCTGATATGTTTTACAATATCTTACTATTAACAACATTTAATGGCATATTGCTAAAAATTTATATAAATAATTTATAAATAACTTAGACATAGACTGAAAAATTAAGGCACCGTTTACCGTCCAATTGCGCCCTTATCACAATATTTAAAATGTATCAATCAAGAAAGCCTAATTAAAAGTGTTACTCGAACATAGTTACTATAAAAAGCCTTAACGTTGTTTTTAACCGGCTTCAAAAAAGGAGGAGGTTCTATTATACAATACTTTTATAAGTCGAAACATGCAAAGGATATTATTAAGACGATATTCTTAAAAATGGAATGTTTAGAACCTATGAAAGTATTATATTTAATAGTTTTTAGATTTTTATATACTACAAAAGCCTAAAAACTATTTTGAGTTGGAGTAGCGCTTTTAATTTTGGATTTTTATTATTGAGAAATCTTTAATATTGTAACGAGAGCGCCACTGAACGGTAAAAGGAGTCTTAAAGAAGACTGAACATTTCCAAGAGCTCATTACATGGTGCCCAAGTCCGAACATTGAAATTAAACAATATAGTAATTGTCTCTATTAGTATTTACCAGCCTCTTAAAAAGCTAACAAGACAATACATTTTTACTAACATTGACAAGCAACCTAGATTACTGCAGTTAAATGTGCGATAAGAAAAACGTTCGTTAGGCCGTGGATCATTTGAATGATGTTCTAGGTAACATTAAAAATAAATATAGAGAGCAAACTAGACATGATAAAGAATAAATAGGTACAAGTAATGCATTTAGATTTGGTTTAGACATACTTACAAGGTGTAACAAAACACCCTAGCAATATTTAAAGTGGTTCAGATTAGACCATCAAACTGAACAACTTTTACTATGGAGGGCTTTAGCGGACTAGCCTTGCGGTAGCGTTTCCCCTCTGCCACGGTATAAGCACAATTGATCTTGTGCATTTACATTCAATTTTACACCTTATCACTAAACGAGACAGCCTATAATTGCGAAATAATAACTTCGAACTTAGAACGTTTGGGGTTCACACGGGACTACTTTTCATGATTTTTAACATTCAAAATTAGAATCTAAAGTTATGGGGAATAAAATCCAAAGTTGCGGATTTCATGTTACCTCGCCCCCCGCAAAAAGTGGCAGAAATGTTTGTTAGTAGAATTACACGCGTAACCAGTCCACATATAAATAGTCAAAGATGGAGGGTGAAGAGTGGCTGTTTTGTAACACCTTGTTTATAAGACTGGTATAGTAGAATAACTTTGAACAATAACTGTAAATTAATGATATACAGCAGACAGCGACAGCTAAACAACATTTCATAGTATAAATAATTATACTTATAATAATTTATAGACACGTGCACTTACGCTTAGGTACGGTAAAGTACAGTATTTACAAGACGATTACATTTATTTACAATGTTAAGCTTAGATGAAAGTCAAAATGACATGATTTTGTTACTTGTGATTAATGATTTCATAAAAAGTCTACACACAGTACCTAATAAAGTCTAGTCGTTTTATGTATGGACTATTAACTTCTCACTCGGACTTATCAATGCGTTATTAGAGTGCAAGAGAGAGCTATACGCCACCGTCCTCAGATTATAACGGCCAGATAGGTAACACCACCACAAAACGTTTGTGATACGAAATATAGGTAGAACTGGGAACCACACTGAATAATATTACTTTATATTTCACTTGTGAATTGGTAGAATCTCAAGTAAAATTCAAGTTTAACCGAGACCATAAGAATAATACCGTGAGGGTTATTGAATTGTACGCAATAGGGTAATGGACCCTATAATACAAGGATACCTAAATTATTATTTTTTACCCCAAAATAAAACGCAATTTCCATTAAAATCATGCAGAAATTACAGAAATGTTGCACAAATCTAGTACCTAAGTACAGTCGCCATCAGATATATTATAGCGTACAAGGTGGTCAAAGATTTCTAAGCAGTTCTTATTTTCAATAATTTCATTACACATTACCAATCAAAAATATCTGAACGCCTAGAACATCAAATATATCTACGCATTCAGGGTGATCATAAACATCTGAGCAGCTTAGGAAAAAAGACCTTATTCCGTTATTACACATTTCAATTTTTTAATAACATTGTAAAGAAATTATTGAACATTAGCTGTTCAGATATTTATGACACAGTACACGTTTAGATATAATTGGTAACATAACTGTAGTGAATTTATTGAAAATTAGCACTGCTCAGAAATATTTGATCCCTTTTGATGCTACGATATATCTGATGGCGACTATACCTAATATTTTTAGTGATAGTAATTTTATTTTAGGAAAGTAATATAATTATGATTATGGTTTTTTCAAAGATCTGGGAATAAGCATAGCATAAGCAAAAGCATGTATTGCTCTTTATTGTATTTCCCGAGGGGTTAGAGATATTCTGACTCAAAAGAAACTCTCACTCTCTCTGAATAAGAATCTGGGAATCAGTGAAATTCAAATTATAAAATAGTCCAATACCCTATTAAATTAAATGTTCGCCTAAAAACCTAAAGAGCACTATGGTTGTATCAATTCCAAGTAGACAATCTATTTTGATCTATGATTGATATTTATTAACATTGACATACATCGATTTTATAATTTGTATCGTATTGTGTTTTTCATACACATCTCTATGAAAATATGCATCGGAATATATAAAATCGTTTTAGCGTGATGAATTAACTAACGTCCAAAAATCCAAACTTTCGCATTTAAGTTGGTTTTATTATTACGAGGCAATCCGACACAATGTTACAAACTGGAGAAAAAACTAATTGTAAACGCAAATTGAAGACATTTCGTTTAATTATCTACTTTGAACATTATTGGGCAATCAATTTGATTTAATACTGAAATGTTATCTATTATTGAGCAAATTAAATGTAGTCGTCATAACATAACATCTACTAAATGCAGTTCGGCCATCGGGATCCCCAGCCCGATCTCCCAGGGGATTCCCGTGAACTCGTCAGTTCATCAGAATCCCCTTTAGGTAAAAATAAGTAAAGTCGCTATCACATTTAATTTTATGATTTAATTCTTATGTAATATGTGGAGTATTATTGTTATTTTTTTATCATTGATCAATGGTTTTTATAGATACTTGAACTCCTATAGAATATATACAATGTTCTTGCTTGAACTAGCTATAAAATGCAATCTCCTTGTTAATCAAATGATGTTTAGAAAAAAACAAATACAAAAATGCGCTAGAAACAAGATCAAATGCCTACATACATGGAGATTGCATTCAAACCATTTTTTGGTGCCAAAATCTATGACCTTTATGACGTCACGTTATGTTTCCCATCTCATTTCCACTTTACATGGAGTTGTCTTTCTAAAGTAATGTCATCTTTAGGCCTAAGTTCACCAACAGACGTTTAATTTTTAAACGGCTGTTTAAACCTTAAACTGCTGTTTAACAATATTTTGCTGATCACCACTAATCGCAAAATGTCCTGGCGCAAAAAGTGTACATAAAGTGGACATTTTGCGACCGAGTCTTCATGATACAACAACAAACAACATCACCCCTGCAGGATCCGTAAGGGGTATAATCAATGCCGAAAATATCGACTAACCATACTGAATACACATCTCACCGATCCCATAGGATCTTTGTTACATATTGTATATAGGTAGTTATGTTATGATATGATCGATGTGTTCTTAGTTCCTACCATGTGAATGAGCCGGAATTCTGATGAACTGATGAGCTCATGGGGATCCAGGTAGCTGAACCAGGCCGAACCACATCAAAATGGCATAATGACAGTCTTATAATACCTAAGTACCTTTTGCAAACAGTTCCTTAAACATTGCTGAGATAATTCTGCTTTACATTATATTACGCTGAGCGACTGAAAACTTATAGTAATTGTACTTGTGAGTTTATTCAAATTAACGATAATATATAACTTAATTATGTAACTGGTCCTCATTAACAACTATGGCGTGTTAAAAATTTATTTGGGGCATCGTTCGCATACGAATCTCAAGGTTAAATATGAATACGTTCACAGTCCATGTGACCCCAAAGTTGGAATAAAATCCATGCAAAGAGGTCGTGAATCCATTTGAGGTCACGTTTTTGAGATATTCAAAATTATGTGTCCTGCTAAATGTATCCAGAATCTTGCAGTTGATAAAAAATTTAATTACTGACATGAAAGAAATATGAACAGAAGAAGCAAAGTAAATGGAAATTATTTCAAAGGATTCATCGAAGTTCGCATCGAATGATAGAGTTACCACTGTGAGTTAATAAAGAGAATTTAAATGTGTTTTGACAAATAAAAAGAAAACTTGTATAAAATAAACCGTTTTGTTCCTCTAAAGATACAAAAAATAGTCCTATGCCAAACGCGGCAAATTCTGACTTTGTATGAAAAATTCGATTCGTCTGCGAATCGGACGAAATTTGACATACTGATTCAGAATTCGCCGCGTTCGGCCTGGAAAGGTGTGCGATCACCATTAGTCGCAAAGAAGATGCATATTCTTTAGTTGATCACAATATCTGAGCATGAGTTTACTTGCATCATCGATTCCAAGTCTATCTTACTTGTACTGCACTGAACGCAGCTACATCTTTTATTGCAAAAACCCATGGCATAATCATCCTTTCACATTCCACTTAAAAAGTATCTCATCCCAGACTACTGCAGTACCAGTGGTGATGTCGAAGACTCGAATATTTTATTCGTTTTCTCAAGACTCACCTTCGAAGCTAACTTTAAAACATGTCTCAAACTTTTTGAATAAGGGCTTAAAAGCTCGAGTCTTTGACAGCACAAAGAACTGCAATATCTAAGAAATGGTTTGATTGAGATCGTTTTAGCTTAGGTAGGGCATGACTTGGCGAGGATGGCCTTCTCTGCGGTGACTCGCTGCAGAAGCTCCTCGCTCCAGCGGTGCGCCGTGCGGTCCACCGTCGACGGCACAGTCAGGCATTGCACTCCTCCGTACTCACAGTTTAACTGCAAAAGTACAATGTTTACGATATTTATTTGCCTATATACCGTTTACAACAAACCACCCTATTTCTGAACTTGCTAAGTAAATTGTGAGAAAACAAAACGAAAGAAGCAGGCTCTTAAATACAGGACACTACGACACGGGTCTTAATAACTCTTAGCCCTCTTAGCCACACAAGCTATTACTTAAATCTGGATTAAATAGCTATGTCAGTTCGGTTCTCAGTAGAATCTTAGTTTATCGCAAACCAAGCCGGCTCCGAACAGAGTCTGATCCTCTTCCAAGCCGAGGCTCGGCTTTGAGAAAGTTTGGTGAAGCCTGAATCACCGTTTAACCCTGGTCTGTTTAGACGTAGATCTGGTCCAGACGCAATCAATTATTTTTGTGTTCGGAATTGCAACAGAAGAGAGGTTAAAAACGGTGACTGTACAAAAATGTGTGTGTAACGAGACTGTGCCAAAAGGACGATACCTATTACCACCCAAATAGATATCGGTGACGGAAGTGCATGTAAGATGTAATGAGGCGAGAGAAATATATCAGAGTCATAGTGGTAGTGACGCCATGGCGAGCCGTATAGTCACAGCCACCAGGTTGGCGGTCGGTGGGCACTCCAACGGAGCTGACGCCCTGCGCGTGATCCCACAGGAAGTGGTTGCCTAGCTCAACGGTAAACCCCGCTTACCCGATAAAAGTGCAATAGAGCGCGGTCGGTGGGTACTCCGACGGAGCCAGCTCCCACAGGAAGTAGTTACCTGGCTCAACGGTAAACCCTGCTTACCCGATAGAGGTGAAATAGAGCGCGGTCGGTGGGCACTCCGACGAAGCTGGCGCCCGGCGCGTGTCCCACAGTAAGTGGTTGCCCAGCTCAACGGTATACCCCGCTTACCCGATAGTGGTGCAATAGAGCGCGGTCGGTGGGCACTCCGACGGAGCTGGAGCCCGGCGCGTGCTCCCACAGGAAGTGGTTGCCGAGCTCGACGGCTTCGCGCGGCCGCACCGCGTACTTGCTGCGGTTCTTCAGCGCGTGCGGTGTCGCCCACCGGCGAGTCTTCCGCGCTGTTAGCAACGGCGCTATCGCTTCTGGGTCATCCTGACAAAAGAGTCGAATTTTTAAATTCATGAACATCAGTCGACATTATACAGGATGTAACTTACGTAGGGACTTCAGACCATTAAACGGCACAACTTTCAATATAATCAAATTTGAAATTGCGAAACGAAAATCTGCTGTTCCGTAGAAAATGTCAGTCGACCAAAATGTATGAACGAGCTGATTTTTTTTCGCTATTTCGATCTTAGTCCCCATAGAGAAAGATTTTCAGTTTTATGGTCTGATCATCCTCTTAAAAACCGTCGCCAGAGTATTAAATTGTACCCAGTAAGTATAGTTTGTTATCAGTAGCATCGACATAAAAAGTTATCCACTTTTTATGCCGATGCTACCGATAATAAACTATACTTATGAACAAAAAAATCGAAGTTGTAAAATATTTTAATTAACAATTTCGGAATTCTCAATTTCTGGCTTTCAAAGATTTCAATGATTTTCTAAGATTATCGAGGTGTTTTCACATCATATATCAGCAATCGAGGGCATGTACCAAGAAATTTAAAATGCGTACTTAGCATCATATTTAACAAAAATGAAGCGTTCTTGGTTCCTAACAAACACAACAATTGCCAAAAATAAAGCTTTCCCGGTAAAGAGACACATTGAACAAAGCTGAAATTCCAAAGAATCATAACTCCACAAACCTCCCAGCGTACATAAAAGAAAGCGTTTCTGAAAAGGAAAGCAGCCGGTGCTTTAGAAGGCGGGTTGTAGGTTGCAGACAGTGCGCCGAGCAGTGCGGGCAGCGTGCGCTCGCGCCGCGGCAGCACCGCCTCGTCCGAGTCTATCACCAGCAGCCAACCGGCCGACGACATCGACCGGTACAGGCAATCATTGAACGCTGCGAACTGACCCTCTGTCCTGGAAACAAAACCATTTCATTAGAGAATGAAAACATATTTAGTAAACTAAGAACTAAACTGACGGTTTGACAAGATAACGCTGAGATCCTCGCTGACATAAACATATTATGTCTAAAATAGGCATATTAGCATAAGCATATGCTCACGACTATACCCCGAGAGGGTAGTAAGAGATATTCTGAAACCTCAGAACATCCACATTTCAGTAGTAGTACCGAAACTCTGTCCAGTGTGACGGGGATACACATATTAGGTTTAAAATATCACAGAACTGAGCAAGAACAGTAGGTAACATTAATATATTCATTATTAATTTGCATTAATAATTTTAGATTACGAATTGAATACTTTGTAAAACAATTATTATCACTTTTTTTCCCCAATCCCTATCGACATTTGCGGTTAAATTTACTGCACGCAAAATTAATTTATTTGCTTAATAATTATTTAAATTTAATTAATTTTGTTGCGATTTAATTAAATATAACGGAGTTCAATGAATAAGCCTTTGTTATTGATTCGGTTTAGAGATAGCATCAGCAAACAATGAACATAGGTAACATAGATACATAGGTAACATAGACCTAACAATTTGCCATTCGACGGCAAATAATTGCTTATTACGATAAAATCTATAATAACATCCCAGAACAATTATCTTAAATCCAATCTACGGACTAATTTAAACTTTAATCTAACCTGAGACTTTCATGAATTAAAAAGTTAGTTAGCTTACCTAATTTCAACTTTAGAAACGATGGGTAGCTTCCAGGGTAGCAGCGTCACGAGTCCTAGCTTCTTGTAGTGATCTAGTAGACAGGCGGTCGCTTCGCTCACAGAGTCGTTATACATGTAGAAATGACTGACTCCCAGCAGACGGTTAAGTTCGAACCACTCCACCATCCAATCATCACGAGCGTACGAGAAATGGAACGGCTTCACGCAGACGTGCAACGACTCCTAAAAATATAATTTATAGGGATATAACCAGCGCCACTTCGTATTTTTATTGAATTTGTTTCAAGACAGTTGCAATTGTAATAACAATAGCTTTCTTTTTTCAAACTATACAGGGTCCTTCTTGAGGTGCCTACCTTAATAATAATTATTGTTTTAGTAAATTAATTTTTGTTAAAGACATTTACTTTTTATTAAAATTTTATGTTGTAGAGTCAAGATTATTAGAATACGTTTTTTTGAGGACAATTTAATTGACAATTTATTGATATTTGTATATCTGCTGCGGACAGACGTTAGAGAGACACTTTTTTTTATGTTACACCTTATTGGTTTCAAAAATAAAATTCTGATTTCTGACTTCTTAATATGCTGACAGTTTTTAAGGGGATGATCAGACCGTCAAACTGAACAACTTACTCTAAGGGACAAAAATCAGCTGTCCCATACATTTGTCTCGAGTATGTTTGCAGTTTTGTATGAAACAGCTGATTTTTTTTCGCGATTTCGATGTTGGTGCCTTAGAGAAAGTTCAGTTTGGCGGTCTAATTATCCCCTTAAAAAGTGTCAACATATCAAGAAGACCCATATTTAAGAATGTGTTTTCCAGGGAAACAATAAAAAATACCCAGGCAAGATTTTCAATCGATGTTCATATCATCATACCATACCGAATATACAATTTTTACACATTGTAATAATATTTTAGAAGTTATTTTTTTTATATTACTAACAAAATTGAAAGAAAAACCCGGGGGGAGCGCTAGTTAGTAGGTGGTAAGTAGCTATAAAGCAGGCAGCAGCCCACCCACATGGGTCGTACTTAACACTCACTTGAAAGATTATCAGATTAGTTCAATCACATAATTTCACTTGGGTTACATCTGGCCGAATACCTACTTCTTTATTAGCAACTAGCTTTTACCCGCGACTTCGTCCGCATGAAATTGTAATATCGAAAAATCCTTTCTTAGTGTACCCCTACATCCTCCGTAGAATCTAATATTCCAAATTTCATGTTTCAATCTTCAGCGCTTTAGGCTGCGTGCGTTGTCTGTCAGTAAGTCACGGAACTGTTTTATAAGTAGACTAGCGGCGCCCACGACTCCGTACGCGGACCACTGTCTTTAAATACTCATAATCGGTTGCGATGAAAATAAAGCCTATATTTTACTCTAAACTAAGCCCTATGCTTTTGTGAAAACCCTGGCCAAATCGGATCACCCGTTTTTAAGCGATTGATGCGTGTACAAACAAATAGACAAACAGGAGGGCAATTGCGGTAAATAAATTGCAACTGAACCATGATTGGACCTCGTATTGCGCTACTCATTTGACAAGTTTTGACGGATCGCTCAGACGTTAGAGGCTGTCAGTCTCATAGTTAATTAATCAAGTTTAGCGCGATACGGAATTAAACACAGTTGAATAGTAACTGGATTGCAATGAGATTAGAACTGAAATTGAATTAGGATTGAACTTGGATGCCTATAAACAAAAATTCTAAAAATGTTGTCAAATCTCAATGCATTGCATTACGTATCCTAAACGTTCCCAAATAATATTTTTGCAAATATCTTCAATGTACAATGTACAATGCCTAGTTTACAATTTTAATTATCTTCTTAACTATTACAAAACTGTAACAGAAGCGTGTCTGTACATTGAAGATATTTACATGGAAAAAATTACGATATGGTTTTTAGGTAACCCGAACTCCAAATCAACCTTTTTTAGAATTTTTGTATGTCTGTCTGTTTGTTTGTTTGTAACAGCATCACACAAAAATTACTGAACCGATTTTGATGAATCTTTTTTTATTGATAGCTTCTGATCTGACATAAAATCTGGTATATAATTTGTGCAGACGAAGTTGCGGGTAACCTCTAGTAAGTAATAATAATGTAATATAAATTATATGTAATAATTAGATGATAGATAACAGCTAAATAAGGTTGAATGGCTCTATTCATCGGAAAATTCGTCTAGACAACATGGGTGGGTAAAATTACTCTAATATTGTAATGAATACTCAAGTATAATTTATTACCTACATGACATCGTCAAAGGCAACAAGAAAATTGTTGTGACCGTGGGTGGATAATCGATCAAAAGACGTCACTGCATTTAGTTTATTTAACCTTCCCAACCTTTATTTTACCACTGGTAATGATACTTTATCATTAGAAGAATGGCCGATGAGTAAACATTACTTTTGAGTGACAAAGTGATGTTCAATTCTCTATTTTCAATCTATCTATTTTAATCATAATTATCCAGCATTTCTTTGAAACATTTAACATAACGTTCTGAAGTAATTATTTTATGGTAATAATTCTGGAAACAACATACCCATCATATTTCACATCAGGTATATTAATTGGACACAATTTCGACGAAAAGAAAAAAATTACCTAAAGTAGAAGAAGAAGCATGAAGTGTATTATTTGATTAATTGATTGAAAATCATAAATTTACAAAAGGTTTACTAAAGTTTTGATTTATTTTGATACGTAGTATTCCTAATTTTTCCATACCTACAAAAACTCACAACCATAATCCTTTCGAGGTGGTCAGAAACATTAGTCACAGAATAGGTATTAGGCACGGAATAGTATATTGTTCTACAGACAGAACGGCCACTCCCCGCCCCTCTCTGACTGCAGATACGCCACCTCACCTCATACTTTCTGGGGCACTTGAGGGGAGCCGAACAAGGGAAAGCAGCTAGGCGCGCGCAGTCCTAGTATTTGTCTACATAAAATATATTATAATTTTTATGTTTTCAATAAAAATAACGTTAAAATTACGCTAAATTCAAATTTATATTCTTTAGCTTGAATACAATTTTAATAGCATATAAAAAGTAACGAAATGTAGACCTATGACGTATTTTCATACAAATGATACAAAACGCGGTCTTTCAACCTAGCTTTCAACCCTGCACTTACGTCAAGGACAATGTGCACAAAGTGCGCATGTGCAGACGCCATTTTGTCAAATCCAAAACGTTCTATAAAGTGCCGGACCTGTGCGTTAGTACTAAGTCAGTAGCTAAGTAAAGCATACCTGAATATCACTCTTAGGCTCAGTATCAAGCACAGTGAGGAGGTTGGTGGGCAGGCGTGCAGGCGCCGCGGTGGCCATCACCGCTACCGAGGCACCCACCGTCTCCTGCGGCTTCACGCCCGACTCGCGCAGTAGACACAACACGTACGCAGCACTATACTTCAGGTTCCAGTTTTCCCTGATTGACTAGAAACAGAATAGAAGCCATAAATATTGCTGATTGCCGTCAAGACAATAGCCTGTCAGACCGTCAAACGGAATAGTTACGTGCGATTGATGAAGCGAAAACGTGACCTTCCTTGTACCAATGGAAAATTCCCATAAATTGACTCTGTCAATCATTCCAATCAGTTTAGACAGGGTGTAAACTTAAATGCGTTACATATTATGATAGGGTGCTTCAGACATCAACCTGAACAAACGCTATGGAGCCGACATCGTAATCAAAATCTGCTCTTTGGGTCGAGTATCCCTTCTTTGAACTATAAACTCACGACCATAATATATCGGGGTAGGTAGTCAGAAACATTACTACCAACTATATCATATCTTTTTAAGCGTGCAGATTTAGTAAGGTTAATCTTTAGCATATAGGGTCCTTCTTAATATGCTGACAGTTTTTTTTTCGCGATTTTGATGTTGGTCCCATAGAGAAAGTTGTTCAGTTTGACGGTCTGATCATCCCCTTAAAATACTGTCAGCGTATTAAGAAGGACCCTGTATGTGAATGTTTCAGTTTGTAACAATGTTTGGAATGACGTATTGTCAACGCTAGGTGGCTATCTACAAATAAAGAAATAAAATAAGGCTACAGCCTATCTCCCACAAGAACACAGACATGAAACCTTAGCCCTTCCACTTACTTCTAGTTGATATGGAAACTAGAATCAAGACTAATTAAGTCTTATGACCATTTGAAGGGCGCGACGAGCCAATAATGGTTAAAAATGACATAATATCGAATGTCATTTAATGGGGACCAGTGCCCACACGATAAGAAGAAGAAGAATTAATGGGGAAGTCTTATGTTCAATATTGGATGTATATCGGCTGCGTAATGATGATGCAAGCAAGAAGGTATGTTTCTAAACAGAATCTCATCAAATTATTAATGTACTCTTGAAGTTTTCAATAAAAGGTATAGCAAGTGGTACAGTCTTTTAGTGCCATTAAACACGCCTTCTCTCTGGTCTGATAGCTTAGAATAAAAAACAAACTAGAAGGAACATACAAGCTTCATTGTATCCAAAAACTAGGAGAATTCCCCGCACCTCGCGCACTTCCAGTGTGAATATATGTTCCTTGCTTCCTACCCTCGTGATTTCGATAGGTCTCAACATTTAGCACTTTTTCACTTAAAAATTACAAGCTCGTTCACCTACATACGATAGAAAAAAAGAGATATGATAAAATTTTTAATGTAAATTAGAACGCGCTCGCGGTTTCTGGTTTGTTCTTGTATTCTGAGACTAAAGGAGATGTTTTTTCAATCTCGCATACAATAAGTACCTTCCGATCAGCTGATCGATTGTTATAGGAGGATTCCAAGATTCTTTGGTGGAATAAATTTTAGTACCTACCTAGCTAGTGTATAGGGTCTATCTTAATATGCTGACACTTTTTTAAGGCGCTGATCAGACCGTCAAACTGAACCACTTTCTCTATAGGACCAACATCGAAATCAGCTATCCCATACATTTGGCTCAAGTAGGTTTGCAGTTTTGTATGGAAGAGGTGATATTTTTTTCGCGATTTCGATGTTGGTGCCATAGAGAAAGTTGTTCAGTTTGACGGTCTAATCATCCCCTTAAAAAAGTGTCAGCATATTAAGAAGGATCCTGTATAATCCATAAAGCAGCATGTTACCTGAACCCTGGCCTTGAGCGTGAGTGTGCGGTTATCAGCCAACCACAGGCGGCAGAACACGGGATCTGCCCCGCGCGTCTTCGTGGCCGCGATCACGCGAACCGCTGCTACAGTCCGCTGCTCCACATACGCCGAGTATACATAGAATCTAAACCTGCAATCGTAATAAACACTTCTATTACAAAGAGTAAACCAGCTTTTTATTTCTAGCTAAAGACAGAGGGAAGATTTATTTGCGTAATATACTTCAGAATAGATAGAATCTAGAGCCCCTAGGGAGTTGTAGACTAGACACGCATTGATTATGTTTTAACCGACTCCTTCTGAATATGCTGACGGTTTTTAAGAGGATAATCATACCATAAAACTGAACAACTTTCTCTACGGGACCAACGTCAAAATCGCGAAAAAAAATCTGCTGTTCCGTACAAAACTGCAATCCTACTCGACCTAAATGTATGGGACAGGAGATTTATAGTTCGCGATTTCGATTAATGCGCGAGTAACCCGACTCGCACTTGACTGGTTTTTATTTCAAATTAATTCGAATTGTTGGTATCTTAAATGAATTCCTCTACTAGAGTCGATCTGGTGGGTCTTCCGGTATCCCAATACCTTCCGTAACGAGCGATACCGCCCGTGGCTTCCGTTATGCAAATATTTGTCCACGGCAACGTGTAATTTCAATTTATATGACAAGGATGCCATACTTTAATAACGTTAACCCAAATTAATGTTTTCCTTATCAGGTGTACCTTTAGATTGCAGTTAGGTAGGTATGTATAGTTACAATATTGTTACAAGAATGTAGATTAATCAATACTGTAATTTTATAGGCGTTTAAAATTAGTACCATGATTTTCGATTTCTCATTCTAAGGCGCGGTTTTTACAGAAGAGACGTGTACCGCCACACGGATAGTCAAAGTAACACAATTAGAAACCTTATAGTAGGTACGTAGCATAGCGTCGTTTAGAGAATTACTACCGCGAATCCAGGCGACGCGACGTCACCTGGAGGCGCGGGCGCGATTCTCCTTTACGAAACCAACGACGCTATGCTACGCTACGTACTATAAGGTTTATATTGTATTACTTAGATTATCCGCCACCGCCACACGTTTCTTCTGTATAAACCGTGGGTAACACTCATCGCAATCAAACATTTATTTTTAAAGCCCTTTAATAAGCGGCTAGTAGTTGTTAACAGGAGAGGCGCTGGCCTATGTTGTAAAGCCTGACCAGAAGCCGTAGCATGTTACACGTGATACGGCTGTATCACGTCTTTTATCTCGTTCGTTCTTACGCAAATAGAAAGAGAGCGAAGGAGTCATAGCGCTATATCACGGTGCCATGCTACCTATGCAGAAAAATAAAAACCTGCTTTGGGGGTGCTACAATCGACTATAACTATCCAATACCTTTTACAACTTCCTGACTATTATACCTTTGATGAGAATGTTTTAAGTACAAAAGTTTGTTCCAATTATTTTCCGCAACATGGCGAGTTTTTTAGCGACCTATTTCATAAACATGACAATTGTAATTTACAATGACAATTTGAGATACATTACAGAGAATCTGGGTTCGAAGTTATCAAGATAATTATCTTCTTTGATAATTATCCTGGTAATGACAGTTCTAAAATTGCTGTTTTTCCTTAAATGCTTTCGTATTCCGACCAAACAGCGTCATTTCTTCGGAATTTTCGTTTCGTATCCACAATAAATAACAAGTAATTGAGAAAAACAGCATAAAAACAATATATTTCTATTTTATTTTATTTTAACAGTTTATTGTTACACACGGAAATATAAATGTGAAATTATTGTTTCAATCTAATTATTTTGTTATAAATCAGGTTGGGATGTATGAGGTTTTGCGCTTATTCATTAACACGTTAATTAACACGTTGTATAATTGTATACAGTATAATAGCTCGTAAACATGAAGTAGGTATAGTATATAAATAAATATACTATACCTACTTCATGTTTACGAACTTCTTATTTCGCGAATTATGACCGGATACAGATGGCGTGACATTGCTAACGCAAGGTTTTTGGTTTTGAAATTATCAAGATAATTATCAACGTACCTACCTATATTTAACAATATACGAGTAATTGTCATGATTATTATCGTTCTAAATATCAATGATAATTATCCTTTCGAACTCTGCAGCAATGTACCCTGAATTGTCATTGTAAATATTACAACTTTCATGTTTATGAAAGAGGCCCCTGTAACCTTTTAACAATTCGGTATCGGAGGCCAATAATTTGTTGTGAAAAAACGCCTACCATTTTTAGACCGATTCTAATTCTAAGAATTTTTTGTAATAAAGTTTTTAAATATTGAACCTTTGTCACCAGAAGCATTATTCTCGCAAAAGATGACAATGTCTATCCTATAATAATCCATTATCATATCCTTTGTAACACACAATTACTGTAACGTAGCCCTGAATTATCTTCTCAAATTGCAGCTCTATTCTACTAGTAACAGTACCTACCTATTCATCCAAAATACGTCATCGATCAATCTTAGGGAGTTTTAGATTAGGTTATTTCACGGTCCTCGCTTACGGAGTTACGGAGCCAAATCTCAGGACGAATGTAGCCAATCCTCCGTCGATTTGTTCCGTGGGACTGTAATGTGACGGCGTATTGCAGGAAATGGAAAAGAACTTCATTCACGCCTGGCTACAGTCTACAGTCGAGTCAGGAAATTGATCGATGCTGTTGGATACTGGCAACAGGTTGCCATTAAAGGAAATAACGTAGACAGACTAGACTACTTATTGTTGTAGTACCATTAGTACTAAGAACGAAAACAAAGTTTTACATTGATGAATTGATAAGTTGGTACTGTGATGATTATGATTTAGTGGAATGTATTTAGCAGTTGTTTTTGAATAAGATCCCACGGCATGATTTCCATAAGTTTTGTTTAGGCAATGAGACATATTCCAGTGGAACGGTCATAGTTCTGGGATTCTAAAAAACACACATGCCCCCCTTAGTCCTGTCGCAACCCCCTGGGAGACGCGAGCAATCGTGGGGTTCTAGGAGAAGATCTCGACTCATATGTTTAGACGATGATACTTATTCCAGTGGTAAGGCTATAATTTTGGGATTCTAAAAACTTGGGTTGCACCCCTAGGGCTGTCGCAACCCCCTACCAGCCAGCCGCAATAATTTTGTTAGTGTTGATTATCTTCATTTTACAACTAGTAGACAATGATACTATTCCAAAGGAAAAGTAAATACTTTCAGGATTCTAAAAAAAACTAAGACTGACACACCTAGGCCTGTCGCAAACCCCTGCAAATCATCTTCGAAAATGGTGTTTCTGTTCGAAGCATATTCGCTAGCTTTCCTTTGGTATTAACATAATAATAATAATTATTATTAACAAAACATTGCCTAAACATAACGTGAAGATAGTCAACAGAAACACATTTTTTTCAGCTGGCTGGTAGGGGGTTGCGACAGCCCTAGACTTGGCAAATATACTTTCTAAGGATCTTGGAAGTATGACCTTTCCTTTGATATTTCTAGAATCCCTAAACTATGACCAATCCACTGGAATATGCATCAATGCCTAAACAAGACATGGAGAAATCTTGCGGATGGATCTTGGATTACTCGAGTTTTATAATTCTTATGGTGTAGGTACCTATTAAGTAACTGGACGTTAATTTTAAAGATGATTCGTATAGAAAATTGTCCACAGGCGACGGTTCAAAGTAATAAGTAAAAGACTAGATAAACTAAAAGGTATATATTACATCACGCATTCATTAATTATTTCGGATATTCTGTGGCATCGTGGCATTACACTTTACAGTTAAATTGAAAAAGGTAATATCATTGAAAGTTATCGATTTACCTCTAACACATCACAGAGTGTGCCGACTCCCACACTTACATCGCTTCAGAAGCTATAAATGTTATGACTTCAAACTCATTGCATTTCGTGTCACTTTTTCGAAATGGTTGTAGATGCTTATGGCTTCCACAGCCATTAATTATTTTGGGCAATTAAACGGAAAAAAATTACATCTTACATAGTGAACTGTAAGGTATGGAAGGACTGATGGATGTAGGCACTGTCAGTGGTAAAACAGTTTAGGTATTATTTGTAACTTTTTATGCAGGATTTCCCAATTGAAAAGCAACGACAGATTTGTGCCAGCTCTAGGCTGATCTTAGATTAGACCCTTTTTTGTGTACCTTCTCTCAGGCGGGTCTACGAATTCACCCAAAAGCGTATACCACTAGGCAATTTTTAAGTAATAATATGTTTTAGTCAGATATAAAAATCTGAAAGTTTTTTCATAGAAATGGGTACATAATACAGTAAGGTGACACATATAAAAATAAAGTCTCTCCAAATCTTGCCGAAAGGCGTACAAATATTAATAATAATACATGGCATAATAATTGTGATCATATATTGTCTGAAATGATTAAATAGAAGCATTATATCGATTTATTTTCTATGGGAGTTTTGTTCCATTGGATAAGGCCTATCCAACGACACATACAAAGATTTAAAAAAAAAAATTTAACCCCTCTTTCGTTGAAAAGAAATTTTTTCTTCATAACTACTACTGTTTTTGGGTTATTTTTATCTGTCTGCATGATAAATTTCGAATCAATAGGTGCAAATATGAGCGAGTTATTGATGCGGGGCATACAGACAGACAGACAGAATGGACAAAAATATAAGGGTTCCTTGATTGACTACGGAACCGTAAAAAAGTAAAATCGTTATGAACTTCCAAAAAAACCATTTCGGTTTGATACCGATTGAATCGGGTAGTTATACAATAAGACGAGAATAGTAGACAATAGAGAAGAAGAGAACAGTTACCCTGACTGGAGAATCTTGTACCTACTACAACGTATGTACCTACTTACCTAATACCGTTATATCTTATCACTGTTTCCGCAAGTAGGTATATTAATTCTCTAAACAAAACTGTTTATTTGTGATGTACAAACAGATCAACGTTCATTGGACATCCTGTTCAACGGACCGAACGGAAAGCAGATAATGAGTCAGGCTGACAACTAATTTATCCAACTTTTACGAGAACACAATAACTTGCTGGATAACTATTGTGGACACGTAAAAGCGTAGAAGTAATAATGACTACGGAATTGTGATGGATTGACGTATTGTCAAATAATTGGGTCAAACTTTTGTCCAACTGATGGAGGAAATAATCAGTTATTTTCTTTCCTATATTATACAGATTGCTTTCTGTAGCTATACCACAGTATAAGAAAGAAGCTATACTATAATTGTAATACGTATGTACGGCTTCATTCCTCTTCCTCTGCAATCTTGCAATATAATTATCGGGGGGATTTTCATTGAGGAACCATGAAAAAATTATGGCCGTAATCACTGTTCCATACAAATATTCGGATTTCGGGGGGAGGGATAAATCCCACATATCCTCCCTGGATACGTGCTTGCCTACAACTCAAAGGATACAGCTCTGGCGGACGGACGGACTGCGCCGGCCGGCGTATGCATAGGGTCCCGTTGGCTTCCTTTGGGTAAAGAGGTCAAAACCTTAAAAAGGTTAATTAAAATAACCCACATTTCACAAACTCTCGACACACTTAGATGTATTCTAAATTAGCGAAAGCGGAGATGCAGGTGACAGCTCCGAATGAGTTCCAGACTGAAACGTGCTCCGCACACAAACACCGCCTCATTATGCCCCACATATAATTCATTGAATACGGAATGCTCTCACTCAGATGCTCTATTCAGTAGCGCTCTTTCAGCCCGTTCGGTACGGGTATATGGCCCTACACACAATGTCCTACGAATCAAATCATATTCATCCTTATGACATGGGCATACAATTTCTTCCAAGGGATTTCTTCATGTAATAATAGGGTTGTCGCGATCGTTGTAATTCACGGCTCGGTTCGTGCTTACTTTTGATAACATGAAGACGATATGTATTATTATTGTTATCTCTATTGTTAGCTTCGTTTTTATGACATGCTTTTGCGTAATCTTAAATTTAATGATATGCCTTTTCACCCTGCTTGGGCAAAGTTAAAAAAAAAGGTTTATCCCCAAAATAAACTGTCACTATGTTGTCGCTTATGTATTAAGACGCAACCCCCACTGAACGACCTCACCTCTACTAAACTACGTAATTTTAGTAAGTATACCTATTTTTGACCGGCTTGTCCTTCATTATGTCACTGTGGTGCCTTCTAATACAAGGAAATCAAATTCGAAAATCATAAGAATTCGCACCAAATTTTAAAATTCTTTAATTAACTCATTAGATATTGGTCTTAATTTTTTTTTATATTAAATTTTAGGTTATAATATTTTCTACACAATCAATGGTTTGTGTCGCAAGTAAAATTGACTTCAACTTATAAAATAAATGCACGTAACACAGACTTTTTCAAATATTTAGGCTTTCCTCTGAACACCGGTTTCATATATATTTTATAGAAAAATAAGAAATATACTTCATAAAAATAAAGCCAAGATGCTGAAGATTCATATATTTTTCACTGATATGTATATCTTTAAAATAACAAGAAGATAGCTTCTAAAAACCAGCAAAATATGGCCCGGCCCATAGCGTTTTTATTATCTATGGGGAGCGTCTTAATTATCGTCTAGATCGAAAAACACTATTTTATTAATCAAAAAGAAGGTGCTTTAAAATATATGCCATGGCTGGAACGGTAGAAATTATTGCGTATACAGGGTGTAAGGAAAAGTATCATTAACCTTTAAACCACATTCTCTCCCCATCAAACTGAACAACTTTTACTATTGGAGCAAACCGATAAGAACAAAAAAACAACTTGCAAACTAAACTGCAGCGCCGCCTTCACGACTCAAATGTATGGGACTGCTGAATTTATTTTTATTCTGATCGGTTTGCTCCCGTAGTAAAAGTTGTTCACTTCGATGGTTAGAGTATGTGGTTTAAAGGTTAATGATACTTTTCCTTACCCCCTGTATATCTAGATAACGATAATGAAGAAACTTCGTGCCCCCGAATCGTTAAATTAATTTGAAGAAAATTAAGTACGTAATAAATATCGACTTGCTTCATTTTGCATAACATTTCAGCCATCAATGTGCGCTCTTCGAAATTAAATTAATGAATTAATTTAATTATTTCATAGACTTCCTTCAAAATACTACTGGACGGTAAAAACATGCCTGTTAATTATTTAATTTTTTTATCTTCTTCTTATCGTGTGAGCAGCAAGCCCTGGTGTCAGAGTTTTTTCAAACCGCCTTACGGCCTCTGACGTGGTTTTTATGTAACGACTACTGCCACCAGAGACAGTAGCCGGGACCAACGGCTTAACGTGCCATCCGAAGCACGGAATCATCTTTCTTTTCAGACAATCAGGTGATTCGGCCTGCAATGTCCTAACCAACTGGGGAAAAACGCACAAAGTGACACATCACTAGGTGTCGTGGGAATGGAACCCACGACCTCCGTGTCAAGAGCCTAATCCTCTTAACCATTAGACCACTTTTATGAAAATGTTATTGTGATGTTGCTTTCTTCCATTGCAGCCGTGGCAGATAATTTCACACCAGCTTTTATACGAGAGTTATTTCGATATCCAGGTCGTGTTTCAAAATAAAACCAGCTGCTTAGGCATTACCTAGCAACAGAGAGTCCAGTTGACCTAATTCCGTTTCCAACATGCTCGACTGATTGTCACGAGGGCCATTTTAGGCATGTTTCTTTCCGAAACATAAAACCCAACGATACTACAAGAAATCTATGCTCCTATAAATAGGTAACTACGACGAAAAAACAAAAGCGGACCGGTATCATAATAATAGTTTATAAAATAATTGTAAAGGGTGTTAGGGTAAACATTTGCATTACTTTAAGGGATGATACTGAAAAACTTTCCTTAAGAAAATAACACAAATTCACAAAAAAAAATCGACTTGCCATACAAACTTTCAATCAGCTGATTGCATTTAGTATGGAAAGTCCAATATTTTTTTGCGAATTTCCTATAGGTTTCTTAGGGGAAGTTATCCAGTTTCATGGGTCCAATCACCCCTTAAAGTAATGCAACTGTTTACCCTAACACTCTGTATATTCTTATGCCGGAATCCCATGAAACAATGTCGAGCTACATACGGTAGTGGAGATTTATTTAGCGCGATTTTGTCTCCAGGCCGAGTTGGTGTTTCGAACCCGAACAGTTCCGGAGTATTGATCACCACCTGCTGCGATCCTGACACCAATATTGAACTGATATTTTTTATTAAATTTCTAATATTTGTGAGTCGTGAAATAGTGTATTTCTCATATAGTTTCCAATTTATCTATTGGTAGGACATACAGGGTCCTTCTTAATATGCTGACACTTTTTTAAGGGGATGATCAGACCGTCAAACTGAACAACTTACTCTATGAGACCAACATCGAAATCGCGAAAAAAATCAGCTGTCCAATACATTTGGCTCGAGTAGGTTTGCAGTTTTGTATAGAACAACAGATTTTTTTTCGCGATGTTGCTGTTGGTGCCATAGAGAAAATTTTTCGTTTTGACGGTCTGATCATCCCCTTAAAAAAGTGTCAGCATATTAAGAAGGACCCTATATAATAAAATTGTAAACTTAGCGTTGATTTACGTTAAAGATATTAGCAAAAAAAATTATCGGGGCGGTTCAGGGTAGGTAATAAAATACATTAAGACAATTTTTAGAATTTTTGCCAGTTTGTTTATGCATTTAGGGTTTTTATTCAAACATAAAGGGCTTAGTTTGCTGTAACATTTAGGCTTTATTTCATCGCATTCGGTTTATACAATCAAAAGTTATGAGTATTTTAAAGTGTGTTTAAAGTCATGGTCTGCGCGTACGAAAGTACGAAGATTGACTGTCAATTTAAACTAAGTATAGTATTTGTAATCAATTTAATTATTATCAGCCAAGTTCACTAAGTAATGATTACACATAGTAGATAACGTTACGAATACGGTACGGTAACGAATTTTCCGTGACGCCTATCTACGGTGATCTAACTAAACATAGTATCTATTTATTACTCAGCAATGGTTTTAGGTATAATCTTAGCCGGTAGTGATAACGATAGTCCAGTGGGTAGACCTACTACTTTTTGAAAAGAAACAAAAACAAAAAGCCTTGACATCAGAAATACATAAACACGATTTTCTGTACGCAAAAGGAAATTAATAGTATGCAAAATTAATTAAAACTCATATGAATTGCAAATGCCTTTGACAAAATTAAGGACTTTAACTAAGACTTATTCATTACTTAGTTATTCTCGTAGGTATCAACCGAGAAGATTCATTAATTTGAAGAGGGAAGCTTTGTTTTCTCGAGACAATAAGTTTATGTACTCCATTGTTATCAAAATTATTTTAAGTGGGTAGTTAATTTTATTAGAAGATGGTTTAAAACTAGTGTAACCAGCCTTCAATCTTGTTACCAATCTACACTAATATTATAAAGAGAAAAGATTTGTACCTATTTTTGTATGTTTGTATGTTTGTAATGAATAGGCTCAAAAAGTACTGGGCCGATTAAAAAAATTCTTTCACCAATAGAATGCTACATTCTTCCAATTTGACATAGGCTACCTTTCATTTTGAAAAAAATTAGGGATCCTTGGTAAAATTTGAACAATGTAACCGAAGGTGTAGAAAAAATGTGAAAAAAAGTGTTTTATATCCAAATTTCTAAAAATAAATAATTGTCTACCCCGTGCGAAGCCGGGACGGGCTGCTAGTCTAGAATAAATTTAATGATGATTTGTCACTCTAGTATAGAGTCTAGATATAGGAAAATCTTTTAATCCTTTTCAAATAAGGATTAAAAGATTTTCCGATTCCTATATAGCGTACTGGCCAATTCTGATTTGCAAATACAATTTATTTTTCAGAACCGACATATCTTGGACGTTACTAAACTAAACTGAAAGTTACAACAATCTGTAACAGAACAATTTCTCAGTTCCCTCCATTGTAACCTTTCGTTTCATTTTCGAGTGAAATCCGTATCTTACGCAGGAAAGACGAACTTTAGGTACTATTTTCATTCATAAGTAAGTACTAGTATAAATACCTAAGAGTTTCATTCCAACATACTAGCTGCTTGGATAAAACTAGTGTTTTTCAAAGTGCGGGTCGTACCGTTCTACTCGTACTTTACAAGGTGTAACAGAACACCCTAGTAATATTTAAAGGGATGATTGAGTTTACACGCTCACGACTATATTCCCCGAGGGCATATTCTATGATATTCCATTTACCTATACGTACCAGAGACCAGCAAAATTAAGCAATGCCCAAAATATCTGATTAACTATCAAAATATTTAATACTCAAGTCTTGTGTTATGACAAATCTGTCAGAACACAACCGATATTTATGTGTAAACCCTTTGTAACATTCCAAACAAAATACCTCCAACCAACTAGAACAATCGTACCAAACGATCACAGTGGAAAGCGCAGAGATTGCCCACCGGGCTTCACACTTAATTTAACTTGTAAAACAGTTCCTATACTATGCATTGAGGAACATAGGTTGTTTGTTCAACCTCTGTGGAATTAACTTTAACCATTCAAGGATTCATTACTCAGGTACATTCACTATGGCTAGAAATCAATCAGATTAGCGCAGGACCGAAGGTATAGCACAACGGCAGGTTGATTAGATTGGTGATTGAGATTAATCTCTGTGCTATGTTTGCTATGTTTTTAGGTCACTGTATCAGTGCTCAGTGATCACATTTTTAAATCAATTTTAACTATGGGAGCATAATTAAAATCATGGACTTATTTTTACACGACTACAACAAAGCAAAAAGGAGGTTATTCATTTGTTCGTGGTCATATTTATGCCCTCTACCCTAAAAAAATAATACTTTCCAACAGTAGTAAGCGATCATAAGCTTTAGGTCAAAGTTGCATATGACTACGACATGAATAATTATTAAATACATTAAAATATTTAACGTGTAAGTTAATAAACAATAAAAATTGTATAGTTAGTACATCATAATTTCAGATGAGAATATTTTCTTGTTTCATAATATTTAGAGCGTGATTTTTTTTGAACTTATACTAGTACTCTAAAGCCCGAAAATTCGAATAGCGATTCTATTTTAACATAAGGTAAGGATTACCATATGGCCGGGAAATTCGGGGAATGTCCCGGAATTTTGTGTCTGGTTCCGTGTCGATTACACTTTACTGTCCCGAAATTCCCAAAAACTATTTTTTTATATAAAATTACGACACCATCTTGATATCTTATGGCTCCTCCAGAGAAATATAGGTAAATTTATTCTATTGAGATAGATAAATCATTCATAAAAGAAGCACTGCGTATGTTACCATTACTTGGATAAAATAATTTCTTTCTACCAATAATTTGCATTTTTCTTTTCCCTTTAGAAATATCCCTAAAATACCCGACTACATCGTGATTTTTATATTATTTTTCTACTAGCTGTTGCCCGCAACTCCGTCTGCCTGCGTGGACTTTAAAAAAGTATCATATGTGTTAATCCAGACGCAGAACATATTCTATTTGTGAGCCAAGTTTCATCCAAATCCTTTCAGTTGTTTATGCGTAATTGAGTGACAAACATCCAAACATCTAAACATCCAAACTTTGACATTTAAACACTCATTAGATTGTCCGTCCCACGGTTGGGGTTGAGACTTTGGACTCCAACTCCGTTCAAAACCCCAGAATTGACCAGGAAATGATAAATCATCTGGCAACCCTACCTAAGGTTCAAGAACGCCATAGTTGGTCATAATATTTCTCGATGTTTCATAAGAAATATAACCTAGTCTAAATGAAACGCCTAAGCTAACACGGAACTATTAGAAGGTAATTTATATTTTTTATCCCATTCCGAAAGACCTGGCTCAATTTATATGCAAAAAAAAAACAATTAAAAGTTAAAATTCTCAATTCACTTCATAATATTTATTGATTAAATTATTTTCTATTCAAACACAATTTTAAAAATATCATTCATATTTTTAGTGACTGTTTGAAGTGAGAGTTGAAACACTATGCGTATCAATTACATATGAAATAATTTTATAACTTAACAATTTAGTGCTACTTCCCTATACAGGCTGTCACAACATGTTCGATTTTTGAATAAACTATTTATGATACTATAACTTATCTTTACTTGAAATAAATATTTATCTTAATTTCTATTGGGGAGTTGACTGCTAAGAACAAATAACGTTACTGCATATAATATAAGTATTTTAGTCTAATCCTATCAGTAAAAACCCGTTTAAAAATAGATGCTAAACTCACATTTTCTGTAATCCTGTAGCTTAAATAAAATGTTTCATAAAAGGATAAACTATGAAAAGTACCGAAACGACGACGAAAAATAATGACGTCACTACAGGGATTTAGGGTAAACAGTTTTTTTTTTTGAAATGACTAATACAGCGTTGCTCAGGGAGCAGTTACTGCTTTTTACTGCGGACTATTGGAGGGACCACGAAGGGTCTACCGAGCCAAATGAATGAACTTAACCAACCGACATAGGGGCAACCAGGGGTACGGACCTCGGCATAGGACGTTGCTGGGGCTACGCGGCGGATTGGGTAGCTGGGTTCGGTGAGAATGGGTAAACAGTTGCATTACTTGTACCCAAAATACACAACGTAAAGACGTAACGTAAAGAACAACTATCCCAAAGAAACAAAATTTTTGGACCCTCCATACTAAATGCAATCAGCTGATTGAACTCTTGCATGAAAAGAAATTTTATTGTTGTTGCTAATTTCCCTTATGATCCTTTAGGAATGTTGGTGTAATGCAAATACCCTAACACCCTACAGGTATATTAATTATTTAGTTACATTTTTACTTAGAAACTCGCGGATTCTCCATGTTATTTATTTTAGAAACAAGCCTCTAAAGGGCAGACATATACCTTCAACACAAGGTCGGAACCATTTGGAATAATGGTCGGGAATAATTATGGAACTAAAAACCACATTAGAAAGCAAATAGGGCACAAGAGGCCCCGTTCATTTGTAATCATAATATCATTGTTTTCACAAGGGCGCTTTGGCTCGTATCCCTCGAGCGTTTTGGTGGTATTAGGTAAATAAGTATACTGCACGAAGTCCCGAAAATCAAGCTATTATGGTCTTTTTGACGTGGGCAATGGGCATAAGAGCTCTATCAGGTCACTGTTTTGGAAGAATAAACTATTAGTACAAAGGCGTGTTGTTGCTGCTATGAGGCTCTATGAGTTGATTATACTTACCCTTCGGAGACATAACTGACATATTTAGTAAACTATACAATGTTGCAAGCAAAAGTTTTATTTATATTTTTCGAAACATACCTGCCTACCTACATCATCAGTAACCTAATCACCTCGTAAAGTATTGCTGCTGCCTAACCCGCATCATGTTTAGGTATTTTATGTGTGTTTTAGGAGCCAATGCAGCTCGTTTTAAAAAGAAACTCTGACATCATCCATTTTGAAAAAAGTTGGCAGGTAGGTAATAATATTCTTTGAATTATACGACTACAGTCATATTTTAGACGATGACGCAAATACTACATAATTTAGGTATGTTAGTTGAATCAACTCCTTTTTAGGGTTCCGTTGTCGAACACTCCATAGTGTTATACTGCCTTTGTCTGTCACTGTTTATCCTGTATTGTTCTGATGAAATAAATGAGTTATCTATCTATCTCTCTATCTATCTATATTTTCATCCATTCTGTCTGTCAGTATGTATATCCTACCTCGATTACTCGCTCATATTTGTACCTACTGAATCGAAATTTGGCATGACCACGCAGATAACAATACCAGTACCTAAACCAAAAACAGAAATGAGGTAGTCAGAAAAGAAAAAAATGTTATTCTACACCCCTTCCTTACAACGAAAATATAGCTTTTCGTAAGTAGGTACTTTGAATGATAATTATAACGGATGCTATAATACTCTACCAGATTCGGAAACAGTAACATAGATTGATTTTCTAATAAAAAACTAGATGTCGATGCACGAAGAAAAATTATTTTTCAAAAATGTATCTTTGTTTAAGATAAACAGAGTAATTAAATTTCTTCTTATTCTACGTCTACAAAGGCTACGGAACCCTATCATAGGCGAGTCCGACACGCTCTTGTTTTATCTTTATCTAATCAAACGAACCTAAATAATAAATCTGCTTGGGCAGAGTAATTGCTATAGTAATTGGCCGGTGTATGATAATTAAGCCGCTTAAAAATGTTTTATGATATTATCGGTTGTTTTTAATTTTATCGTGTAACTGACAGCAAAGGTGAGACTAGCTTTACCTACTCCACAATCGTTCCTCAATAATATAAAATAACAAAATTTCTATGAAGTTCATAATATGTATAATACGATTCGTTACGATCACAGAGAAATGATACGGTTACTAGGAGACCGATTGCGCTATTTTAAAACATCTAAGTTCTATTGTTATCCAATTTCAGTTCTAATCACATTGCAATCCGATTACTATTCAACTGTGCTGAATTCCGCATCGCGCTAAACTCTATGTAAACTGATAGCCTTTAACGTTTGAGCGATCTGTCAAAACGGCTCTAACGGCTTTCATGAGCTTTACCGCGATTAGCGCGATTCAAATGTTTCAATAGATATGGTTCGTACGTAGTCCTGCCACGGTTCAATCACCAAATATTTACCGCGATTGCAGACTAGTTCAATACGTTTAACGAATCGTGTTTTTGAACTTGTCTTATATCGTTGAAAATCATACAGAATTTGATTTGAGATTTTTGATACGTGGACCGAATTTTAAATATTTTTATCATTCACAAATTAAATTCTAAAATTAGAATATAAGCTCCAAATGGCACTGTTTCATCATCAGCCTATTGGCTATTATACGTCCCACTGCAGGGCCTACCCTTTTTTTTTTTTTTTGTGATTGACATGTACAGTTTGTTCAGGGAGCATTAACTGCTTTTTACTGCGGGCTGTTTGGGGGACCAGGCACTAGTGACGGCGAAGCGCCCTGGTAGGTCTACCGAACCAGTGAGTTAAGCAACCTGCCCAAGGGGCACCCATAATGGGTACGGATGGGTGGGCGTTGCTGGGACTACGCGACGGGTTGGGTAGCAGGGATCGGTGAGAAAGGGCCTACCCTCATGGAGGGTATACAACTTGTTAATGAATAAGCGCAAAACCTCATACACCCGAACTGATTTATAACAAAATAATTAGATTGAAACAATAATTTCATTATTTTGATACTTAAATTTAAAGTTATTCGCATTTTAAGTTTTGAGGCAAAAAAGATTTTTTATCATTTCAGCAATGAATGAAAGCGCTAGCTTACTCGTAGATACATTTTAAGAATCTTGTTTTGGTAGTAAGTAGGGTGAGTGTGCCCGTGCGGTGGGTTGAGATCGAGTTCAGTATTTTTTTTAATTTTACAAACTAATTATTTAATATTTTGAAAAAAAATATCTATGTTGAAAACATGATAATTCGATTCTGCTCTCGATTCTAAACAAAGACTCTTCGGCGAATACAGATTTCACGATGTTTTCCTTCACCGTTTGAGAGCAGTCGCTATGACGTACATGCTAGAAAAACTTACTCAAGGTACTGTTTAACTTCAAAGAATATCATAATTTTTAAGATTTATGTACTGAGAAAATACTTTGTAGCTTTATTCTAAAAAATGGTTTAATCCTACTTCGCCTAAGTAAATAAACTTACCTAATTGTATGTATACATAGAATAACATAAACCCATGCATGATAGTAATCAACATGACTCTAATAGCAAGCATAAAGTGAGGTCGTTGCGATTTACGATAAAACACACGTTACCTGCTTACTTTAGACATGCAAAGTTCATCCACCATATACTCGTATATTTATTGCCTTTATTTACGATTAATAACTCAATTTCCTTTAAATATTAAGTAATAGGTTTCTAATCCCGTAGTGACTGCAGTCGACTCACTATACCTATATTAACTTCTTCTTTTTCCAAATAGTCCTAGCTGCGAATTGCAGGGTTTTTTGCATCGGGACGGAGCGGGCAGCATCGCACGAACTGAAATCTATGGATAGGAGCAATCGATAGTTTCGGCAAAATTTCATTGGTTAATATTGAAAATATCACCAGACTTCGTTTGTATGCAGCGCGCATTTACGCATTCGGAATAAACTTCTCTTAACCAAAAAAAATAAAGTCCTTCATCGAAGCAAATTATTATAAAATCCCAAATCTAGTGTGACATTTGAAACATAGACTATTTCTTCAGAATTGTAGTGTTTGTAAGTTATTTGTACCTACCTTTCAGTAAGAGACGAAGAAGCTTTCTTTGCCGAAAAAAACGAATTGTAAGATGTTTAAATTATCTTACATGATGGCAAATATGAACACTTATTGAAATCATTCTTTAGTTTTATTTTTGTACCAATAATGTAACTTTTTTGTCATTCTGTTATTTTTTTTTTAAATAGGTCATAATATTCAAGCTAGCTTTAGTAATGAAGATAACTCAGAGAAAAATCTTCTTTCGTACGTATCTACGGCCATTTAGTCTTTGAACTACCGGCAGTCCGTAAAATAGTGCTGCGCTTCAACCATTACCATTTTATTATTTTAATATCGATAAAAAAATAGTGAATAATAATATTATACTACAGTTGTCATACATTGTCAATAGACTCTTAACAAGGGACCCTTTAACACCCTTTTTTATTTATATCCTATTTTTGTAACACCCTGTATAAAAGAACCAAACAGCACATATTACGTAATAGTAGGTAAGTCTGGGTGTTAGTTGTCTGGAAGAAATCGCTCTGTGGCGATAAGACCGGCCTATTTGTACCAACATTTGTTTTATGTCCTGTTCACTATTTTATTTGGTGTAAATAGAGTATATTTCATTCGTTAACATTTTGATGTATAGATTTTTTTCAATGTTATGCCATTACTGTTCTGCGAAATCCTAATATAGCAACCACTGGATATGTCATGTCTCCTATATGGCTACCCTAAGATAAATTGACAGAATGTAATATCGTGGAACGACCAAGTTTGTTCACGCCATTAATTTCGAGGAAGGCGAGGAAGAGCGACGCAATTTCTGTTTCAAGCCAAGCCAAGCATATGCTGAGCAAGGCTACCCTCATCAAGAAATTTAATTCAAATTCCTAGACACTAATTAAATTCCTGCGCTAAGATCACTTTTTTTAATTAAAAACTACTTTCGTAAAACTACGAACATGTTTCAGAACTTTTTCATAGCAAATTCACGTTTAATAATGTCGCAATTACCTACTCCCAATAGTACTTACCTACCTAGAGTGAAAATACATTTAATTTTAATCGGTCTATGTGCATTTATGAAATCACAACCGCAAAAGAATACAAGTTTTTGGTTGGTTGGATCAAAAACTTTGCAACAACTAACAACTACATTTTGTTATACACGGTTCGAAGGACTTTATAAGACTAGTTACAAATTTTTCATAAAAAATTCCAGCCACACGCATAGATTAATAATTTAATATGTATTATTGGATATAAAGGGTCCAACTTAATATGCTGACACGTTTTAATGGGATGATCAAACCATCAAACTGAACAATTTTCTCCATGGCACCAACATCGAAATCGCGAAAAATAAATGGAACAGTAGTTCCATACAAGAAAGACCCTTTTCCTTTTCCTCTTTCATGCAAAGAAGGACCCTAAAAATGGGTTGGCTTGTATTTGAGTACATTGCAATTTTAGCGTTAGTCTAGTATCTAGGATCATAATTGGACGTAGCGTAGTTATGAATTACGCATCCAACCCACTATTTTTGCAAAACGGGTTTATGTCTTTTTTGGACATAAAATTTGAAAATTTTACTTTTCTCTAAGACACCCAACCCGCTAGTACTTTGCTTTCAACAATAATCAAAATATGTTAAATACGATTCATTTTTTTAAAAAAGCATCCAAGATTTAAAGGTAGTTTATTGAATTCATTCAATTCAATTACGTTTTTTACCCCTGTTTTACCAAGTCTTACTACCAGCAGTAAGGCCGTGTTCAAACCAAACTGACTGTAAGCCGCCGAAAGTGAGCGAACGTTACGCAGTTTATTGTATTTCCATACATATTCACTTTTTCGTTCACATATTACCGACAATACGTTATTACGCTAGGTAGTACTAATAGTAAGCCTGCTCACATTCGGCAGCTTACAGTCAGTTTGGTTTGAACACGGCCTAATAGTAAGCCTGCTCACATTCGGCAGCTTACAGTCAGTTTGGTTTGAACACGGCCTAAGACGGGAAATTCATTTAACCGTGTTTCTACCGCCTCGGCCGGTAGAATTACCGGCAAATTTTTTTTACTATAGTAATACTCTAGAAACCAAAAATAAAAGATAGCATTAAATATAATATTAAGTAATCTATTTTACTTAGTATTAATTTCCGACAGAAATATTTTAGAGTATTCCAATAATAAAATTAAGTTTGACTTATATCTATAGGTACTTAAAATAATCTTGTTAACTCATTCAAGTGGAATAAATACATAATAATTTGTTGATTAAAATAATACATGATAATTTGTCGATTAAAATAATAAATAAAAGCATCCAACTGAACTATTAGTGTGTATTTATATTTTCGTTTTAAACGACTAACCCATAAAATGTTAGTTCTAATCAACATAGAGTTATGCTTACAACGATACTGTACACTGCAAACATTTTATGATTTAAATTTTTATTATTTGTGAGTACCTATAGTGAACAAAAATAAATCCAGTTGAGTATAATGAAAATCTTTGCAAGCCAATTTCTCACGTTTTTGGTTTTGTGGGTTGGATGTGTAATTCATAACTACGTCCAATTATAAAGGATCCTTACTCTTATAATAAATATATGACGAGTCGGTCGGTCCTGGCCGACCGCAGCAGTTAGTTTTTTTTTATAGTACAGCAGTGTTGCCAACAATAATTTTAGAATTCTACTATAGCAATTTTATGTTTTCATTTAAAAAAACATGAAAATAAATGTAGAAATTCAATATATAATATTTCATTATCAATATCATATACCCACACCTTAGACTACTTATATGCGGACCCGCCTCGCCTTAGTATTTCCCCTCTGCCAACGAGCAAGATTAAAAAATCTTACGCATTTACATTCAATCTTATACCTTAACACTAAACGCGACAGCCTATAATTGCGGAACAATAATTTCTAAATTATGACGTTTGGGTTTCACACGACACTGTTTTTCATGATATTTAACATTCAAAATTAGAATCTAAACTAATCGAATAAAATTCAAAGTTGCGTATCTCGTGCTACCTCGCTCCCCGCAAAAAGTGGCAGAAAATTTTGTTAGTAGAATTACACGCGTTACTAGTCCTCATATAAGTAGTCTAAGACCCACACCCTTTTAACTCTGACACCAAGCACCAAGCTGCCCACACGATAAGAAGAAGATATAAACATGACTCATAGATCAGTGATCCTAGATATATTATAATGTAATACCTCCTTTATTTTACCGCCAGGAGGATCCACATTGTGAAATAAATTGATAAAGTTAGTCTGCCGAGACGGGAATGGAACCGTGACCAGTCGGATCGTTATACAATTTGTCTTGTCAACTTCATCAACAAGACTGATGGCCATGAGCGAAATCCTCTCCACTGCTATCAACATTATACTACTTCTCGATTACAGCCAGATCGCGGGAGAACAAGTTACAGGGTTACTTGTAATTCGACGAATTCCTTCCAGACGATTTCTCTACTTGCGCGCGACTCGGCTTTTTCCCATACTACATGTCGCGGCAAGCGCGGTTTTCACTCTCCGAAAAGCGCGAGAACAGGTTATTTTCTATGCAGCGAAGGCGCGTCGCGCGCATGTAGAGAAATCATACTAGACGTGCAGGACGTTAAATTTCTGAGATATTTGGAATTTAAGGTTTTTTGTGAAAGAGATTATAATTGACAACATTTCATTTGAAGAAAGGTACCAAAATAAGAAAACCATTTGGAGATTGAGTGATTCAAAGCTTATATCAAAATTATCAGATTTTTCTATCCATCATTTCTCGAGTTATTTGCAAAATACTGAAAAATATAATAGAGGTTGAATGAGATTTTATTCCTTTGCCTGCTTGGCTTTTCTATTTTATTTTACAGTTTTTTTTATTTTTAATGTTATTGCGGCCAAAGTATCTTAGCCATAAATCCTAAGTTTTTCAGAAAATTCAAAAGTAAATTAATAATAGAAATATGGGTCAAAAATAAAATCGGAAAAATACGTATCTCTTATTTTTTTAATCTATTTTTATATTTTTATAAAAAACAGGTGGTTAAAAAAATGTTATGTTGTCAATTGTGAATTTATGTGTGTTTTACTTGGTTTTTACTAAAATCTACACTAATATTATAAAGAGGAAAGATTTGTACCTATTTTTGTATGTTTGTATGTTTGTAATGAATAGGCTCAAAAAGTACTGGGCCGATTTAAAAAATTCTTTCACCAATAGAATGCTACATTCTTCCAATTTGACATAGGCTACATTTCATTTTGAAAAAAATTAGGGATCCTTGGTAAAATTTGAACAATGTAACCGAAGGTGTAGAAAAATGAGTCTTAAAATTTATTTGTCTACCCCGTGCGAAGCCGGGACGGGCTGCTAGTGCTAAATAAAGACATTTTGAGACGCCACAACTTTTGCTGTCAATAAACATAAAACCTGCCTTTTCAAGAAACGGTGTGTAGGTCGAAAAGTTCAGAACAGTTACACTTAAATGTTACTTATTCGAAAGAGGATAAAAATAGAAAAGCGCCCAAGTGAAATATAAAAGAGTGCAAGGCATCTCAATGCTAAAACGCTCGTTAATATTAAATTCGGTCGAGCATTCTACCTTCTACTCAATCCAATACAGGGTCCTTCTTATTATGCTGACACTTTTTTAACTGGGTGATCACACCATCAAACTGAACTGCTTTCTCCATGAGACCAATCGAAATCGCGAAAAAAAATCAACTGCTCCAACCAAAACTGTAAACCTACTTAGCCAAATGTATCGGACAGCTGATTTTTTTTCGCGATTTCGATATTGGTCCCATAGAGAAAGTTGTTCAGTTTGATGGTCTGATACTCCCCTTAAAAAATGTCAGCATATTAAGAAGGACCCTGTATAATATTTGTATGTAAATTCGGACTTTAATAGGTTAATATTGAAAACAGGACGAAATTACGTTTGTACCTACCTACCCGACTCAAATGGGAGAGCTGATTTTTTTTCGCGTTTCCTGAGGTAGGCTCCATAGTGAAAGTTGTTCAGTTTGATGGTCTGAGTTCACCGTTTCAGTATTTGCTAGGCTGTTACTTACACCCTGTATATTTAAACAGAAACCTGATAAAATAAAGACAAATTAGTTTCTAGATTTCTTTTCAAAGTTTTCATTGACTTTAATAGGTTAATATTAACTTCGTTTGTATGGAGAGCGCTGTAAGGACTGCCCTCTTAAGGTTTCAGGAGGGAATCACGTGTCAAGTGGTGATAGCTGAGCTCTCAACATCCACGGCAAGAAATAGGTTGGTCTATTTTAAGTAAGGGTGCTATTGCGTAACATGCCGATGAAAATCTATATCGAATCGATATGAGATTTTCTGTTAATTCGGTGTGTCCCGTTTTTGTTTTGGAGGGCTGAAACGAAAACCATTTCGACATCATTGTCTCAATTATAATATTTTCTTTACATTTCAGAGATTTTAGAATGAAAGGATTACAGATATTTTAAATAAAATAACGTCGTTTTTCGTTCCGACGAGTGACGTCACAATTTTTTATATTTTTACGGATAGAAGATATCATTAGAAACGAATTTTTATTTTTGCGATTCATTGAGTTTATCATTACAAATTTAATTTTTAACTGTTATCTCTAAATGGTAAAAGTGGTCACGAGAAAATCATTCGAACTCTATGGAGAAAAACCAACTTTTACTTAAACTCTATGCTGAAAACAGAGACAGCAACATCAAATGTTAAAATCTAACATTGTGAATATTGGCCAGGGCCATTGAACAGGGTACTTCAGACCATCAAACAGAACAACTTTTACTATAGGACCAAAGAAAAAGCCTACTAACAGTAATTAGGTATTAATTGACATACTCCGTGCCTGACTGCCTCCGTGGTCTAATGGTTAAGATCATTGAGTTCTTGACACGGAGGTCGTGGGTTCGATTCCCACGGGGTCACCTAGTGATATATCACTTTGTGCATTTTCCCCAGTTGGTTAGGACATTGCAGGCCGAATCACCTGATTGTCTGAAAAGAAAGATGATTCCGTGCTTCGGATGGCACGTTAAGCCGTTGGTGAAAACATAAAAAAACCACGTCAGAGGCCGTAAGGCGGTCTGAAAAAAAAAACTCTGACACCAGGGCTTGCTGCCCACACGATAAGAAGAATTGACATTTACTACTGAAAAGCAGTTTTTCTCGCGATTTCGATGTTGATTCCATAGTAGAATTTGTTAAGTTTGATGGTCTGAAGCACCTTGTTCGAAAAATAACGCATTTAATTTTACACCCTGAAAATTGCTATCTCAATAGTAATTTAAATTTTTTAGTACGGAATTGTACGTAAATTTTCCAGAGACACGCGTGGATAGTTATGCATGCGGAGATCATCGAGAGCCATCCAGCTGCTCTCGGATGACACTCATCTATTCTCCTTGACTCGGGTGCATTGCTTCCGACGTAAAGGAACCCACTTCAGTTTTTATAGGTAGGTACTTTACTTTGTATCTTAGCAGACGAAACATGATTCATGATGTCCATAATTACAACACTCGAAACAAAAATAAACTGATATCTCCACACTTTCGGCTTAGTAGGGTCAACACGTCTTTCATGGGTCACTGTATACGTTGTTATAATAAAATCCCCGAGACCATTTTGAATCTTTCCGAAAACATGTTTAAAACTCAAATCAAAAAAGTCCTCTGTAAGAAAGCATATTATAAACTGGATGATTATTTAAATGATCAAAATGCTTGGGTCTGAGGTCACTAGCTTATAGTTTATTTACTTTACTGTATAGTATCAATTATTTTATTAAATAGACTATGTATTATTGTATACATAACTTTAGCTTAAGAATTTATATTGTAATAGTTATTAAGTCGTGTTATGTTGTAGAGTTTCTGGCCGCATCTTCTCTACAGCGACAACACGTTCCGACGCGGTGGTAGCTTTAAAAAAGATTTGACGTTTGATAAGTGTGCTGTAAGCTCCTATATTGAATAAAATTATATTGAATTGAATTGAATTGAATTCTTTGATATGTTAGTCCCTTTTCACACGTTCCGGCACAAGCCGGCGAAGTGTATGGCCTGGCCATGTTCTTTATTTATGCATATTTACATATGCACAAATCATTTATTTATTGCAAATCAAATTGACTTTTCAAATTCTGCGCCAAAACGCTCACTGCCATGACGTGACGTCACTCCTTTTCATAACGCGTGAAGCTCATCACAAATCATCCGATATAATATGTTGCTGTACCCTTCTAAAGCTCGCATTTTTTACTGTGCAATATGTTTCTTGTTTCTATGTATATTCAATACGCATAAATTATTGAAAAAAAACTTTACTTCTATTCAATAAGTGACAAACAGGACGCAATTTTGATTGGAACTATATTCTGGCTTTCTGGCTGGACGCCAAGACCACAGTGCACCTAATCTATTATACCTACTCCAACCTTGCAACTTTTAATTTCATTCAGTTATTCTAACTGAATTGTAAACTTATCTTAACTCTTTTAATCTACAAAATTGTACAAGTTAATTTATACAATAATAGAGTTTATCCGCGTCTTCATCCTCACCGGTTCCTGTCATCACAGCTAGATAAATGGCATACCTGATTTTAAGTCTAATCATAAGCTTTCAAACGTAAAAAGTTTCATCAAAATCGGTCCACTAGTTTTCGCGTGATGCGCGAACAAACAAACAGACAGACAAAAAATATAATAAAAATTGGTTTGGAGTCAGGGACACCTACATAATTCGGTATATCAAGTTTTTTTTCATGTCTTCATTTTATATTTTTTACGGATAGAAGACTTGACCGGTTTTATTTTATGTTACCACGTCTTCATCATCATCAGCCTATTATAAGCCACAGCGGGGTTCGGCACCTTTACGTACCTACTTTATAACGAATCAAAGATTTATTTACAACGTGTTAATAAACTAACGCAAAACTAGAAAGTATTTTGCTTAGAATTGAGAGCAGAATCGAATTAAAATGGTTACGACATAGGATTGTTTTTCTTCAATATATTAAATAAATGATTGTAAAATTTTAAATTTACTAAACTCGATCTCAACCCACAGCACGGGCACCCCATTTACTACCAAAACAAGATTCTTAAAATGTATCCATGAGTACGTTAGCGCTTTCATTCATTGCTGAAATGATAACAAATCATTTTAGCCTCAAAACTTAAAATGCGAATAACTTAAAATTTAAAGGATCAAAATAATGAAATTATTGTTTCAATCTAATTATTTTGTTATAAATCAGTTAGGGTGTATGAGGTTTTGCGCTTATTCATTAACACGTTGTATTGTAACGCCTCCCTTTTCAAAATTTCTTTTCTCACATGTTACAATAAACCAAAACTAAATATTTATTACCATACCACGTACCATATACCTATATATATACAGGTATTATACCATATAATTTTTCCCTCGGGGAATATAGTCGTGAGGATAATTATATGCCTACCTTATAATTTTTTCATTCAAAAATTTATAAGGCCTATTATTCGCGTGACAAAAAATTCTATACCACGTTAGACGTTACCAGAAATAATTACACTATCCAATTTCGTTTGACAACAACCACATAATGTGGTAATTACATTAACTATAATAATATTCGAAGCGCTACTATAAAATGCTAATAATGCCTAATTTTGACAGATATCTTTATTATTCACGAAATGTCAGGAAATGACGAGTAATTAGTTGAAAAAGCAATAAATGGCAGTTTCCATTATTCTGTCTACCCACATTTACTACGTATTTTATGTTACTACTCTTCGTAACACAAGCTTTTTACATCCATTATGCTCTTTATCGAACTATTGGTGTGCTAGCGTGCTGTGCTGTGTTTTTGCTGCGCACTCCACACAAACGAAATTTTGTTATACATGTATACATATTTTCAATACTAACCAATTAAAGTCATTGACATTTTTCAGAGACTATCTAGAAACTAATCTCTATGCTTGTTTGCAGATTTTCGTAAAAATATACAGTTTCTATGCTAGGATTAATTTAAGATTTGTATGGAAATCTTTCAGGCACTGAAACTTTAAAACGAATACTAAAACTATACATTATAACGAAAATCTGACAACATACACACATAGAGATTAGTTTCTTTCTAGATTGTTTCTGAAAAATTTCATTGACTTTAAAGTTAAGTTAGTATTTAAAATATAACCAAACTTCGTTTGTATGGAGCACGCAGCTAAGACTATCCTCTTAAACAAAATGAGTTGTTTCGGCAAATTGTTTTTTAAACTGGATTCTCTAAGAACACTAACATTATTTTTATAAAGAAAATGTAAACTGTATGTATCGGATTTTCGATAGAGTTGGTTGCTTTGACTACATAGTCATATAAAAAGCGAAGAAGTTTTACCTCACCAAACCTTAACGTATTTCACTAGCAATCTACAGGGTGTAATTGAAATGATTTGATACATTTTTGGGGAGTAGGTTTCAATTTTAATTGAAATAAACCAAAGTAAATTAACAAACGAGTGCACACGGGCGTATACTACAGGAGACTTTTTAGCGATAAGACCGTCTTATTTGTACCTACTTTTAATTCTTTATCTGTTTTCAAATGTATGTTCTGTTTTGGTGTGCAAAAAAGTACATATAATTGAATTGAGGACCTTGTTTTGATGTTTTTTTAATTACGTGTTGCAACTAGATGGAATATTTTAACAGGGCTTGATGAGATAAATAAATGGTACAGTTTTATTAGCATCTTAGAAAGTTTCTAAAATAAATAGCTTCTACATGGTGAAATTGATATAATTAGCATCCTTTTAAACTAGGAGTCTACCCAGTAAACTGAATAACTTTTACTATGTGAGTAAACCGATCGTAGCAAAATAAATTTGCTGTTCTATACTAAACTACAATGCCTACTCAACTCAAATGTATGCAACAACAGATTTTTATTTGCTCCGATCGGTTTGCTCCCATAGTAAAAGTTGTTCAGTTTAAGGTTGTAGACTCTTAGTTTATAAGGATGCTAATTATATCAATTTCAGCCTGTATAAGTAGGTACCTACGCAATCTCTAGAGCCTTAACATCGATATGGCAAGGGGCTGGACATATGACATATCACACGTTACAGAGACAAGAAATGGGCGTTACAAACACAATGGAAGGGTCCGGAAGACATGTTGGCGGGCTGATGACATTGCACAGATCGCTGCTGGAGAAAACTGGACGATCATGGGCAAGGACAGGGAGTCGTGGAAGAGGAAGGAGGAGGCCTTCAAAGGGAGGAACCCGAAAAGAAAAACCTTAATACTAACATATTATTATGTATTTTAGACATTTACCTAGTCTTTAAATAAAATACTTTTGACGGTCATATCACACAAGTAATTTTAGAGCGTACTTAGGCGTTCAAGGAACGATATCGTAACTATGTCGCTGAGACATCGGCGCGTTATCGCGGCAATATTTTTGAGATCAATCATGGCTGCAATCGCGGTAAATATTCGGTGATTGAACCGTGACTGGACTACGTACGAACCATAATTTTTGACACATTTGGTATTGCGCTAATCGCGGTGCAGCTCATTCATGACAACCGTTGAAGCCGTTTTGACAGATCTCACATAGAGTTTAGCGCGATGCGGAATTCCAAATGAACACAGCACACACAGCATGCACAGTTGAATAGTAATTGAATTGCAATGTGATTAGAACTGAAATTGGATAAGAATAGAACTTTGATGTTTTAAATTAGCGCAATCGGACTCCAGTGTGGCGTCGAAATCGCAGCGATAACGCTTATTAATAACCGTGCCGATTCAGTTGTGTTACGTGTCGTTGCGGTGTAGTTGCGACATTGCCTTCGTTTAAATGTTTACGGAACTAAAGTAGCATCCATTGTTTATAAAAGCTGGTTAATCTTTTAAACTAATTATTTACTTCAAAGTAGGTAAACAGCGTAAAAACGTATTGGTAAGAACATTACTTATGTTCTTACCAATACGTTCTTAACAACTTGCTTACAACATCGTTAAGGAAAAAGGTAGATCGTTCAACGCACATGGGAAAACTGACCCCTATCAAGTGGGACCCATTGCCAAAATCCTCTATTCACCGTGCACATTTATGCTCACTGTTCCGAATTCTAGCTATGATAGTACTTTAAGAGAGTATTAATTGTGATGTGATGCGATATAGCTTATGCTGACACGATATAAGAAGAAGTAGAGTTGTCAGTTATTTATAAGTATCGTCAATAATTTGCTTCACAGTTTAGTAAATAAATAAATCAATCAATCAGCGAGTTTCCAACTAGTCAAATTAACAACTCTTTATCGAACGTCAAAACGCGTGCTTTGTATGAAATATTGTACTAAAAATTGAATAGTGACGTCATCGTTTTTCGTCGTCGTTTTGATACTTTTATAGTTTATCCAGTTTTTAAAAATAGTATTCAAGCAACAGCATTACTGAAAATGTGAGTTTAGCGTTATTTTCAAACAGTTTATTTACTGAGCAGTTAAAACTAAAATATATTTTATGTAGTCAACTCCCCTATTAATCAATTCAACCTATTTGACAACCGACGACGCGCCTTTTTTTCCTATTACCTACTGTTCTTTTTTTCTACGTGGATATTTATTTACTATTAATCATCACAATCATTCATTATTAGAAAGCCAAGTTATAGATTACAGGATGTTAAAATAGCATTGCCTAAAGAATCTCGCTCTATTATAAATAGGATGATTATAATCTTGGGTAATAATGCTGAAAGCTATTTGCGTCATCGTTTACGTCTGATGTTATTTTACTTATGCAGAATTAGCCCAGGCCCTTTTCAGTGAATAAATTATTCCACATCAGTAGGTAAGTAAATCACTCCGATAGCTTGAACGAGATTTCTTACTTACTGAGGATATTATATGGTTAATGAAAAATTAACTATTTTCTTTGTATACTAAGATTGACCGTATGTCCGGCATCCTAGACGGGTATCAATAGAGTCGACTTCTTTCAGGGGTCTTATTCTGTAACTACTCGATTCTAGAAAATAATTAGTTTAATAATAATCCTGTATAAATTCATATTCATATTCATACATTTATTGCTTTTTTATGTGTTAGTTTACACGGTCTTAGGTTTTAGGTTAGAAATTACAAGACATAGAAACCCTGTAAGGGCACTGCAACACAGTATAAGCGTAAAATTCATAATTTTATAGATGGGTAGGTACATTTTATCGGTAGCTATATTATTGATATATCAAGGAAAAATTATAACAGAAACAATAGATTAAAAAAAACAATTAAAATAAGAATAAATTAGGTCTTCATTATATCATTAGAAATATTATACTTATCACCTATTTATGCATGCATGTCAATATTATTATAATTCTGTAATGTACCTAATTTCTATAACTTACAAAGGATCGGCGAAAAAGATTCAAAGTACTATTAGTTGTTTTTCTAAAGGACTTTTATTAAATTAAACAATTTACTTCCGTGTTGCTTCAAACGAATTCAGCTTGCTGTTACAACGACTATCTTTTGTTTTTAGTAAACAATAATAACGTCATTTCAATTATTTTGGTGCCAACTAAGAGAAAATACTACTTAGTTGGAGTGCATTTTTTTCAGTGCAGGTTTCCTTTGTGGGGCAACGGCGAGTAAATAATAAACATACAAATTCATAAGTATTTGAGTACTTAAAAATCGAGTACCGGGCTGTAGGTAGTCGAAATCTACTATCAGCAACGTATAATACGTTTATCCTATTGAAGAGACAATTTACTATTTGACAACGAGGTAGGTAGTCAAATCAGCAACCTTAAATAGGGGAGTTGACTACATAAAATATATTTTAGTCTTAACTGCTCAGTCAATAAACCGTTAGAAAATAACGCTAAACTCACATTTTCAGTAACGCTGTTGCTTGAATACTATTTTTAATAACTGGATAAACTATAAAAACGACTACGAAAAACAATGACGTCACTATTCAATTTTAGTACAATATTTCATACAAAGCACGCGTTTTGACGTTTGATAAAGAGTTGTTAATTTGACTAGTTGGAAACTCGCGGATTACTAGATTCTAGTACTTTAGTGGTTGAATGTCTGACTTTAGACATTTTAATGGGCACAGTGAAATATCACTTTTTTCTGTGGTAAAATGACAGAATAGGTGTACTGTGATCACTGTGATAGAATAATTAAAAAGAAATGTATTTTCCTTTAAAGATAAAACGTATCCACCATTTAAACTTGGGATTATTTTGGGGTCATGCCTTTTATAATAAAAGAGTAAAATCATAATAGGATTGATAGGTCGTTATCCTCCACAAGGACTAATTTTCTTTTGTAAATAAAAGAACTGTTCCGCACCACAGTTTTTTTATTTAGGCGCTATAAATACAATTGCCGGTTTCTATTTTAATAACGATCAGGAAAGAATTCCCATATGTGCCGGACAAAAATACCCGCCTCGGCCTGCTGGCAAAATGGTAAAAGTCGTTATCGTACGATTACCAGCATCCATTTTTTACTATCCTAATAGTATTTTGATTACAACAAAAAGGTACGGAAAAACTATGAAATAATCACCTAATGGTAACAATAAAGTAAAAGTTGCTTAACTATGAAACCTTTCAGTAGATTTTATCGATGAAAGATAAAACTGTCGATTAAAATTGGATTGAAAATGGAAAAGCTAATAATTATGTCTCTTCTTTCTCCTTTAAAAGCGGGCAATTCGAGCCATTTATAATCTGCGTTGTCGAGATTCACGACGAGATCTTTTTAAAGATATCAGTATTTTCATTATCTCCAGTCAATATATTTACGAAAATATTATTATAAGTTCGCATAAATTTGTCTCTCTTTCCCAAAAACAGTAACGTTCATAGTTACAATCCAAAGAAATAAAAATAAATTAGATTCCCACATTTTCGACTCAGTATATGCTATTATAATAAGATACCAGAGGATATTCTAAACTTGCAAGAAAAAAAGTTTAAGTCACATGCAAACTAGCAAATCCTCTGTAAAAAGGTTTACTTAAACTTTTTACAGAGGATTTGCAGTTTACTTAAACTTTTTTACAGAGGATTTGCTTAGCTTTGCTTAGCTTTGCTCAGCTTTGCTTAGCTTTGCTGTGCTTGCTCATTGAGTTTATAGTAAACTCGATGATTGTATGAATGACCAAAATGTCTGGTCTGACAATGTTACACTATGTAATACAATATTGTATGTAATACAATATTGTATGTAATGTAATTGTACTTATTTTTTGTTGTTGAGATATGTTTTGCAGTTTCTGGCCGCATCTTCTCTGCAACGGAACACCTACCGATACGGTGATAGAGTCAAAAATGACGTCAGAAAGCTATCCATGTGATATTATTTTGAATAAAATATGTTGAGTTTTGAGTTTGTCAGTCAATAGTTTCAAATCACAGTTCTTAATTACTATATTTGAGAGGTTCGCGTTTACTCTTCAAATTGAATTTCAATCAACGGGCCGGCCGGCCGTTACAAGCTCAAATGGAAAATACAAGCCGAACTGGAAATCGACGAACGTTATTTAATGCACAATGTAGAGTACACTGCAGCAGATAAGTATCCCGAAGTTCAAGGAAGAGCAATAAGAACTTCCTTAACTGTACTGTATTCGAAGGCGCCTCAAACCAGGTGCGGTCTCTGGATGGTGCGGCGGAAAAAAACAAACTAATCAATTTTTAACGCCTTCCGATTTTATTTTCATTATACAACGTGTTAATGAATAAGCGCAAAACCTCATACAAACTGATTTATAACAAAATAATTAGATTGACACAATAATTTCATTATTTTGATAGTTAACATTTAACGTTATTCGCATTTTAAGTTTTGAGGCAAAAATGATTTGTTATCATTTCAGCAATAAATGAAAGCGCTAACGTGCTCATGGATACATTTTAAGAATCTTGTTTTGGTAGTAAGTAGGGTGAGTGTGCATGTGCGGAGGGTTGAGATCGATTTCAGTAAATTTTAAATTTCACAAACAAATTATTTAATATTTTGAAAAATATTACCTTTGTTGAAACCATGATTATTCGATTCTGCTCTCGGTTCTAAACAAACTACTTTCTAGTTTTGCGTTAATTCATTAACACGTGGTATTTACCATAGCATAGCATAATATTTATGCTCACGACTATATTCCCCAAGGGGGCTCAGAGATATTCTGAAAACTCAGAATATCCATGGAGTAGTAATAGTAACGAAACTCTGTCCAGTGAGCCCGGCAACGGCCCGTTGCCACTTTATTTTATGCGTATGGCGAATTTGGTTTGTAGGCATAAGGTCATAAGTCTACATCCAGCGTCTGAAGCCATCGAAGGGCCTCAGGTGTCAGGTGAGTCAGGTCCTCAGGAATGCCCGGGTAAGCTCGAAGGGGGCACCGTTGTATTATGTGTTGCATCGTCTGGTCTTCGATCCCGCAGTCACACAAGGGAGACTCCGTCCAGCCCCATTTGTGTCGGAGGTAGTTGCACCTGCCGTGGCCGGTCCTTAGCCTGTTGAGGCGACACCAGTCCCTGCGCGGCAGGTGGAATCCCTTAGGCTTGACAGTGGGGTCCACGTTTTCCTCAGGCGACCCATCAGTTTTGCTCTTCCACTCGTCCTTCCAGCGCCGCTCCAGATTAAAGTCGTCGCTTCTAAGTATGCTCGCGGTGACGCAGGCCGGGTGCCGAGACTATTGAGCCTCTGTGGGGGCGGGCTGAAAAACTCCTCGTGGATGGGCAGATGCCGTCGCGGCGCCAGGCGGTCAGCCTCTCTCTTGAGTGAACGTTGTCTTCGGAGGTTCGGCGGCGCGATGTGACTCAGCACCGGCAGCCAGTGCGTGGGCGTCGACTTTACCGTCCCGGACACGCGCCTCATGGTGTCGTTCAGCCTGGCGTCTATCGCTTGCACATGCGCGCTCTCTAGCCAGACGGGGGCACAGTATTCCGCTGCCGAATAGACCAGGCTGATCGCAGAAGTTCGAAGGCAGTCAGCCGAGGCACCCCACGATGTGCCGCTCAGTTTGTGAATGATGTTGTTACGTGTCGAGATCTTATGTGACAGTTTAGTGAGGTGTTCTTTATACGTGAGCGACCTGTCCAACGTGACTCCCAAGTACTTCGGACAGGGGTTGTACCTAAGTCTTTCATCTCTGAATATGACAGCCGGCTCGTACTTGGCAAGACGGTTGTTCAGATGAAAACAGGAAACTTCCGTTTTACTGGCGCTTGGTATTAGTCTCCATTTTGTGAAGTAGTTAGAAAGTTTCCTGAGGTCCGACGATAGGATGTCCTCTCCCACGCTGAAGTCCCGGCTCTGTGCCACCAGTGCAATGTCATCCGCATAGATGAACTTACGAGCTGTCGTTTCGGGCAAGTCTTGGATATAGAGGTTGAAAAGAGGAGGTGCCAGGACGGAACCTTGCGGTAGCCCGTTGTTCAGCTTTCTTTTCCTGCTTTTCACATCAGCAAGAAAGACCTCGAACCGCCTCTCACTCAGCATGTTGGAGACAAGGTCTACCATCGCCCTGTTTGGGACGGCCGACATTAGCTTGAACACAAGGCCCGTTCTCCATACGGTATCGTAAGCGGCGGTCAGGTCAACAAAGACAGCCGTTGATTTAAGCTGTTTCTGGAAGCCGTGCTCGATGTGTGTGGTGAGGGCCAGAACTTGGTCCGTGCAGCTGCGACCGCATCTGAAACCGGCCTGCTCCGGGGGTGTTACTGCCTCGATAAAAGGAGCTATTCTAGTCAGTATAAGACGTTCCAGAAGTTTATAAGTGCAGCTAAGGAGAGCAATAGGCCTGTAGTTTTCGGGTTTATCATCTGTTTTTCCAGGCTTTAGTAGGGCGACCACCTTTGACAATTTGAATTCATTGGGCAGCTGGTTCTTGGCAAGTATACTGCTATACATTGCCGCAAGCCAATCGACTGCTATGGGGCCCATGTTAGTAATGAATTCATTAAACATATTATCAGGTCCTGCTGCCTTGCCATGTTTTAGAAGCTTGATCGCGATTTCTACCTCTGGGGCCGTGAATGGTCTTGATAGCTCCTTGTTATCTGCTGCGGTTCGTCTTAAGTGGGTAAGTTGTTTTTTCACCATTTTTGAATGTCGTTTGTCCCGCTTTGCCCGCGTGACCTCAACCATCCTGTTGGCGATAGCATCTGGATGCAGTTTGGTACAAGTCTTTTTAGATGTCTTCTTTCCAGTTAGGTTGTTGAGAACGCGCCATGCCCTCCTGCTGGATTTCTTGAAGTCCATATCTTTAACGGTAGCTTTCCATTTCTCCTGTCTGTGTCTGTCTAACGACAGAAGGAGCTGGGAACCGATATCGTGGTCTCCTGTTTGCTGATATTCTGCATATAGTAAATCGCTCTCAGAATTCCAGCCAGGGATATATTCCTTTCTATACCCTCGTGGGATGCTATCTTTTGCCGCTTTCATAGTGAGTTTAGCGAATTTTGTATATTGCTTTGGTACCGGGCAGAGTCCTGCAGCTTCCAGATACTTGTCGAGATTTTGACTGAAAAGCTCCCAATTGGCCTTTTGGAAATTCCAACGAGGCAGAGGCATGGAGTTGGTTAAGGGGATCTTAATCCCGACTTCCAGGATAACTGGCCTGTGTTGGCTGTTAGGGAAACCATCAAGAACTAGCCGTGAGATGTTGAGTGGCTGCTGACCTGAATCTCTAGTAACAAATGTCAGATCTGGGTTATAATCCTTTCCCCATCGCGCAGAGTGGAAGGTCCCTTTATCCTTGGCGTCGAAAATAAGGTGCAAGCCTGCCTGTTCGGACCATTCCGATAGTTTAGCGCCATTATCATCGGTGGTGCTATACCTCCAGGTGGTATGGTGACTGTTAAAGTCTCCGGTGTATATGCTGGGATGGCAGAATGTGGGCAGCACAATTGGTGGCCAGGCAGTTCGAGGAGGCTTATACACGTTGGTGATTTTTACGTCGTTCACCTGAACCACGACCCTAAAAATATCGTCTTGTACGTCAGCGGCTATGGTATGCACTCCAGTGAGGCCAGACTTTGCATAGGTTGCTATTCCATACTTGGCGTGGTAAACGGCTTTGATCAGTGTGTATCCGGGTATACATCCTCTGTTGGCAAGGTCCTGTTCGTCTCGTGTGTGTGTTTCTTGGATGCAGACTATGTCAATGTTGTAGTTCTGCAGTATCTTATGCAGGTAGTCACATTTGGCCATGCTAATGCCCTCTATATTAAGCTGGCAGATGCGAACTGAAGGTCCAACATCTTTTGTTCCATGGTCCTTAGAAGGACCTTTTGAGGAATTTTGTCGATGCATTATCAGCGTAGTGTGAGATTTGAAGGTGCCTACAAAAGCGCCCTAAGTTTGCTGTTCGATTAGCACCACCCAGGGGACACGTGCAGGGTATTAGAGGTGCTTCCTGCGGACGTGAACAGCGGTCGTCCCCCGAAGCTTGCCACTTGTAATGGACAGTGGGGACAATACATGCCTTGAAATTGAAGCATGCCAGTTTCCTTACGATGTTTTCCTTCACTGATAAGCCAGTGGTATTACAAATTGTACATGAATTCGGAGAAACTCATTGCTACGAGCCAGCCTGGACGGCGATCGGACCAACGCCTCCTGCACGGCAATCAAGGTTACTCGCCACTGGACCACCACTGCTCCTCGTCGTCGTCTAGTCGTCTGATGGCGACTGTACAAGCATCACCATCATTATCCAGAAATTGTAAACAAAACTATAGGCACGTAACAGGCTTATTTTCGTCTCCAGTACGAGTATAGACTTATGCACCGTGTAGCCGAAAAATGATTGGCAAACAGCCAAAAAATCTATAGGGCGTTTGTGGATCTGTAAAAGCCTAAAAGTCTTATGACAGAGTAATAAAAATCAATAGCCAGCTTTTTTGGAAAGTGATAATAAATATTTACTTGCTACTTAGTACACAATAAGCGCGGCAAAAAAATTTACTGAATTTCTATTTAGGGTTCCATAGTCAAACAAGGAACCCTCATACTTACCTCCTCTGTCAGTATATATGTCTGTCTGTATGTCCCGCCTCAATTACTCACTCATTTTTGAACCTATAGAATCGAAATTTGGCATGAAGACAGATAATAGAAAACCCAAAAACAGAAATATAGCTGCTTTTGGGTTCTTGCTTAATTAAGACGAAAACAATTTTTTTCGATCCCCATACAACGTAAAGGGGGTTGGAAAGTATCAAGTTTTTCTACTCAATCGAGTGAGGTGTCGATGGAAAGAACAATTTTTAGTAATTTTCTTACTTGTACAAATAGAATGGCTACAGAACCCTATCATGGGCGAATCCGACACACTCTTGACCGGTTTTTTTATATACAACGTGTTGAATGAATTAACACAAAACTAGAATAATGTTTGTTTAGAATCGAGAACAGAATCGAATTATTATATTTTCAACATAGGTAATTATTATAAAAATATTAATTAATTTGTTAGTAAAATTTAAAATTTACTGAACTCAATCTCAAACCACCGCAAGGGCACACTCACCCTACTTACTACTAAAACAAGAGAGTGTATCAAGGAGCACGCTAGCGCTTTCATTCATTGCTGAAATGATAACAAATCATTTTTGCCTGAAAACTTAAACTGCGAATAACTTTAAATTTTAACTATCAAAAGAATTAAATTATTGTTTCAATCTATTTATTTTGTTATAAATCAGTTGGGGTGTATGAGGTTTTGCGCTTATTCATTAACACGTGTATACAGGGTCCTTCTTAATATGCCGACCCTTTTTAAGGGCATGATCAGACCATCACACTGAACAACTTTCTCTACTGGACCAAAATCGAAATCGCGAAAAAAAATCAGCTGTCCCGTACTGCAGTTTTATATGGAACAGCAGATATGGACAGTGCCATAGAGAAAGTTGTTCAGTTTGACGGTACGATCCGATCATCCCCTTAAAAAGTGTCAGCATATTAAGAAGGACCCTGTATTAGAAATTTTAAAGCCTTTAATAGTCTTCTTTTCATGTTAAATAAATGTTAGCCTAAAGGATCTAGTACGACACAATTACAATTCAATTCACTTCAATTATACTTTATTGCACACCAAAACAGAACATACATAACATTACATACATTATAATATCATTGAGTCCTACGACTTAGGCGAACATTCGACGCATGCTGTATAATTATAGGCTAAGGTGGGTTAAGATCTTTGCAATGAAATTATCGGCAAATGTTATTAATGCTTGGCGCGCTCCATACAAACGAGGTATGGATATATTTTCAATACTAACCTATTAACGTCAATGAAATTTTGCAGAAACAATCTAGAAACTAATCTCTACGCTTGTATGTTCTCCGATTTTCTTTAAAATATACAGTTTCAATGCTAGGAGTAATTTAAGAATTGTATGGAAATCTATGAAGCACTGTAACTTTCAAACTATACATTTTAACGAAAATCTGGCAAGCTTAGAGATTTGTTTCTAGATTGTTTCTGAAAAATGTTATTGACTTTAATCGATTAGAATAAGGTTAGAATTGAAAACTTAACCAGACTTCGTTTGTATGGAGCGCGCCAACGGTAATATACCCTTAAGGGTTGAGCCTCGTCTGGCAGCACGGAATCGCATTTTTTGACGCTCCATCCTTATCTGTCGCTCGGAACGTCATTTGCTAGAGCGAGAAAGGTCGCAGCACTACCGGTATTGGTTTAACCCTTATTCTGCCTCATGCTATGTTGCCTGTATTTAAAGATACCGGTCAAGTGCCAGTCGGGCTACTCGGCACCGAGGCTTTTCCGGAAACTTTAGCGCGAGATCAACTCACACTTGGCCAGTTTTTATTATTTGTTGTTATACTGTAGATGTAGACTTTGTTCTATAATCACGCTTGACGCTTGTATGTATTACCGATTTTACGATAGAGCGAGAAGAAAAATGGTTGATAAAATTAGTTTCTTGTATGAGGACCCCATTTAAGTTTTAACTTTTTGACATTTTTTTTGTATTTGTTAACAAATCCGCCGAAATAACGCAAATTCTGTGAAAATTTCAGCTGTCTAGCTATTACGGTTCAAAAGTTACAGCCGTAACGTAGGCTCACATTTTCACCCTTTAGGTACGGAACCCTAAAAATACTTCATTCACCGGTAATTTCATTGCAACGATGCTACCCGAGTGCCCATCTTACCCTATATGCTTTGGAATCTCCGATAATACCTACGAGGCATACATAGCATACACTGATTGGTTTAATGTCTCGAGAGGCCTCCGGGACTTCCGAGGATAGGTACAAACATCACTTTAGCTAATAGATCATTGATCCATTCCTAGTAATTTGCAGGATTAAAGATAGTTAGGGCCTTTTTCACCTTGTTCTGGATAAGTTCTTGTTAGCTTATAATGACGGATGAATAGGGAAGTTGACTACATAAAATATATTTTAACTGCTCAGTAAATAAACCGTTAGAAAATAAAGCTAAACTCACATTTTCAGTAAAGCTGTTGCTTGAATACTATTTTTAATAACTGGATAAACTATAAAAGTATCAAAACGACGACGAAAAACACTGACGTCACTATTCAATTTTGATAAAGAATTGTTAATTTGACTAGTTCGAAACTCGCGGATTGACATATCTTTCATACTTAACATGTCAAACGGTCTGTCAAATAAGCTAACAATGACTTATCCCGAAGTGGTGAAATAGGCCCTTAAACTTTCGCGTTTTCGGAGTTACGACGGAGTTACGAGAGACCACCAAAGGTACGACGTTATATTGTAGGTGAGTACGTAAAGCTGTGTCTCCTGCTACAAAGAAAACAAAACATAGCTTCACTTTCTGTCTTCCACCATCTTGCTTTGAGACAAAATTGTAGGGGGCGACGCCATTTTGTATCATGTTTTTGTGTCATTATCATCAGCCCATCATCGTCTACTGCTGAGTATCCTAAGGCCTCTCCCAAGGCGCGCCACAAAACTCTGTCCTCGGCCTTCCTCATCCAATCGCTCCCCGCTACTGTTTTTAGGTCGTCTGTCCAGCGGGCAGCAGGGCGTCCTACACTACGCCTACCAGTTCGCGGTCTCCACTCTAGAACTCTGACACCCCACCGGTTGTCAGTTCTTCGACAGATATGCCAGACCAGACCAGCCCATTGCCACTTCAGCTTGCTTGCTTGTTTTTGTGTAATGTCTGCTAATAAGCAAGCGCTGGAGACACAACTTTACCTACTATGCGTTAATTTTTTATAAAAATCATGTATTCAACATGTCATGTCAGTAATAATCATTTTTCATCAACATTCAAGATAAGGACTGTTGTATGCTATCATTATTCATTATAATTATTATAAGTCGGGACAATTTAATAAGCCACATTTGACATCTATTGATACTTCATCAAAGATAACCTTGTAACGGCGGACATAGAATAATATAATTTTTTTCGAAGTTAGAACTGTACAATTGCTTTACTTTTTTTATTACGATTACACATTTATTGTAATAATGACCAAAGAAGGTAATTTTACGATTTACTTTCACTAATCTTCACCTTTTGCTTTATCTTTACTTATTAACTGTCTCTTTTGCGGGTCTGCTGGAAGAAATCTCTTCAGAGATAAGCTCGCCCTTTGTACATGTCTTCTCAACTTTGTATATTATTATGTCTTTGTGTACAATAAAGTGTTATAATAAATGGTCACAAACAGATCTCCTAAAGCACCAACGAACCATCAATACCTTGATGACAAAGTACAGGAAGCATCACCCACGGTCATGTACACAAAGACTGACACTACCAAGAAGCGAAGGAGGAAGAGGGCTCATCGATATACAAAACCTACACAATAAACAAATTACTACACTTAGATCATTCTTCCATACACAAGAACAGCGTTCACTCTTACACAAATCTATTACACTAGCAGATCACAAATTCACTCCACTCAATCTCAAAGAACATTCCACACTGCAAAACGAGAAAATAACACAACCACAGCAAAAATTTTAAGCGTGGCTGCAGAAATCACTTCATGGACGGCACCGACGTGACCTGATGAACCCAAGTGTCGACAAAGATGCGTCGAATGCGTGGTTAAAGCAAGGCGAGCTCTTTCCTGAAACCGAAGGATTTATGATAGCCATACAGGATCAGATAATGGACACACGAAATTATCGTAAATATATAATCCGCGACAACACACTACAGTCAGATCTATGTCGCCACTGCCACAGTAGCTCTGAAACAATCCAACATATCACAGGAGCATGCAGGGCGATCACCCAAACAGACTACAAACACCGACATGACCAAGTTGCAGCGATTATTCACCAATACCTAGCTCTCAAATATAAACTCATCACTGAAAAAACTGCTTACTACAAATACAAACCTCAATCAGTTATAGACACTAACGATTACAAGCTATACTGGGACAGAACCATCATAACAGACAAAACCATACATCATAACCGCCCCGATATAACCCTTCATGACAAAACAGTTTATCTGATTGACATAGCAGTCCCAAATACACATAACATTTCATCCACACATACAGACAAATTAACCAAGTACACAGACTTAACAATAGAATTAAAAACACAATGGCACCCTGCAAACTGTTAAAACAGTACCAATTATAGTTTCATCCACAGGGGTCATACCTCAAACACTACACACCAGTCTTAACATATTACACATACACCCACTTACATACAGACTCCTTCAGAAAGCCGCAATTTTAAACACGTGCAGAATTGTTCGGATATTTTTAACCATCGAAGCATAATAGACAAACTTAAGTATCAGCTACCCACTATCGTTTCGCCAAAAGACCGCGATAATGGAAAACACCCCAGGACCAACTGGGAGAAAAGAAAAACAAAAAACGAATAATAATAATAATAATAAACCATTCTAAACATAATAAACAATTTCAGTTCTAAAGAACTGAACATCGTTACAATGTTGCGTCAGTGAATCCTTTTTTTTTTAACACTAGGGATGTTACCCAGAAAATCGAAGTAAAACGTAGTTCCAACAAACCGCGATAGATGGTGGTGATGTGAGGGGGAGGCGAGGCGGAAATTTAGGTAAAAAAGATACAAAAAAAAATGCATGTCCCTAAGTCAGGCGCGACCGTGTACGAAGTATATATTGTTCACAATTTTCTGCTTACTTAAAAACACAAATTTTTACTTTCTTATTTGTATTTTATTGTCTGCAAGGTCGCTCATCCCTGTTACGTCAACGCCATCTATCGAGCCATTTAGGACTAAAGAGATTTTCTTTTTTAAATTACGTAAAGGTTTTTTCCATGGAGTTTGAATGATTTTCTCGCGACGACTTTTACCATTTAGAGATAACAATTAAAATTTGTATTTAATAAAACCGATTAATCGCAAAAAAAAGCTGTTATTTTCTTGAAATTATGTCTACTATCCGTAAAAAATATAAAATAAAGACAAAAAAAAACTTTACATACCGAATTCCGAAATTTTATCATTGTATAATCTAGGATGTAGACTTACCTAGTGCCTGCAACGGGCTGCCAGACCGCATCGAGCGGCGCCTGCGCCGGCGGTGGGGGATCGCCTCCTTCTGCGCCTCCCGTCTCCGTCTTTCCCTCCCAACCCTGTGAAGAAATTAACACATTTTTATTTGAGTATCAAAATTCCTCACTGTAATATATTTCATTTCTGAATAGTGTGTAGGTGAAATACTTTAGATTTGGGGTAGAAGCAATCATTAAAAAAAAACTTACTGATTAATAACATTTGTCTTATGGCTAATTTTAATATGCTTAACTGCACTTGCTTTTTCATAGTATAATTAAGAAATTAAAGTTATTAGTAAGTAGTTATACCTACTTTCACCCCAATAGTTGATTTTATTACACCCTATCCAAATTAATTCCTCTTTCCTATTTTCTCACAAAATCAACCCACTTTAGCTAGTTAGTTTTCAAGTATCTGCCTACACTGTAAAAAGAAAAGCTTCCATTAGACTCTGCTTCATGCATAGGCACGAACTAAATTATATTTTATTACATTGTGTTGGCAGGTTCTCTGTTTATTACATGCCTATACTAATAGGTAGAGAATTAATTTATCTTGTATAGTGTAAATTCACGAAGAAGGGTTCAAAGAATAAGCTGACAAAGTTAATTACCTACTATCTATGTAAAATTATCTACTATCATAAGCTGGATAACTAGGAATTCTTATAACTGGATTAATTTCGAGTTCCCGCCACTTCTAAAGACAATTAATTATCTCTAGTAAATTTTATAAAAACTTTTTGAAATCTGACTGACCGAGAAAAGAAAATCATCCTCTAAGGAAAGTGGGATAAATATTTTTTGAAAACTGAGATTCTATAAGTGAAAATAAATTTAACTAGTCTTTTGAGAATCCAGGTTTCCCGATTCCCCTGATTTCAGGTTACATTGTAGGTAATATTTTTTGTTTGTTTTATTTTTATGTTATAGGTATGTAGACGTACAGATTACAGTCAAGATGAAATCATTTTACATTGAAATAAGAAATGTAGAACTAGATTGTAATCCAATTACATCAATACACATCATTAATATTGTTTGTAGTTGTAGCCGTTTAGCCATTTCAAACGCATACACAACGCTTGTAACTTGTGATGGGCAGGTAGGTGCTATTCTATCGCAGGTACTTATGTAGGTCCCTGCATAGTCGTCGTCACGTAAATAGAAACGGAACTACGTTTGAGAGGCAATCTCATAGTCCACCGCCTCCGTAACGCGCCTCGTAACTTCTTCGGAATCGCAAAATCAGAAATGGGAATTTCTCATTTTGACTCATTCTTTTTGTATGTCTCTTTATCTTCTCATAAAAACCCATATTTTGCATTGACCAAGAATTATCACTATATTTTGACAATTAAAAGTGACAATACAAGATAACCAATGTCAATAAAACTACTCGAAGCATTGACCTCTTATACAGAACTATCATGAGAATCAGCGGTCCAAAAATGGCAGATCCAAAAGAGGTACCTACTAAACGAATAAAAGTACCTCTTTTGCTTCAGTACCGCGCCAACTTTCTGACTGTAAACATATCAAATACGAATTAGTTTAATAATCAAATATGACGTATTAGTATCACCGTTACTTATTTTGAGTGATATTTTATTAGTTATAATTTTTAACTCCAAATTTGTCGCTGTTATAATGTACTGTCAACATCTGGAGGATGACATCTTGTTCCTTTTTCAAAATACAGTTGTTAATAAAAATATCGATCCGATTCAATGTCATACTAGAAGCTTTTACGACTTTATACCTAGACTAGTATAAGGTCTACTTTCCATTGAGACCTATTACGTTAGAAATAAACGTAATGATTGAAAACTCTTTGCAGAAGTTTAGAAGTATGTGTCAATTCGGACAAAAATTCGCTAAGTTTTATATGAAATTGTGAGTCTATTTCTTTTATAAGACGTCAATGACTCGAAGACATCAAAAAAAGATTAATGTAATTACACAACAAAACATAAATCTACGTAGTCGGAAGCATACCTATCTAACAACCGACATGAATCTAATTTAGCAGTTTGATAGAAACAAACAAATTGAACGCGCAATCGATTCAAGCTTTTTATTTTCCTTTCTTCTTCATAATTTATTGCAGGCACGGCGGCGCATATCTCGCTCAAACGTAAGCTAATAGAAACAGAGTCTAGTTTCATCCCTTTTGATAGAAAGGATGAACGCGAGGAATTTTTATTCGTTACCAAGGCTTGGCCTGACGTCGGGTCGGATCACAGTCTTGTCTTGGCCTCCATCACACCGAACGATTGGGCGTGTGACTTACATACTAACTACAATTCAATTCAATTTAGTCTAGGAAAAATAAGGTTTGAGATTGCACTAAAGACACTTTAGTAAATTGTGATTGAAATAATATTACTGTTAGTTTATAACATTTTTGTCGAGATTTAGTGGTTATATTGGCTCAGGAACCGGAGAAATACCATAAAATCGATATAAATGTACAAAGGGCAAGCTTATTTCTAAAGATATTTCTTCCAGCATACTAGCAAAAGAGACAGTTAATTATCACAAGGCAAATTTAATGTGTACAAACAAACAGTAAATAATTTAGTTTTGAGGTTATAATTTTTGAAGACATACAAAATATTAAATATCTACTCAAATTTATAATATTAACCGGGGATTATTATTGTTATAAGTAAAACGTATTGAATGAAGCCATCCTGCACAAAATCACCAGTTTTCCATTTTTTGTTCATACCTAAATTAAATTTTATGTAAATGTCTTAATTATTCAATAATACACAATAAAAATCGGGGATTATTGAGAATTTATGTTTTTCAGGTATTTATCTACTATATTCCAAATTATCACCAAAAGTGCAATTAATGCAACCTTCTCCATACAAAAATCCGCAGATTTCCCCGACTAATTGTCATTGTCAATTGTATTGTTTAGATTAGGTTAGGTATTTTATAATTTGGTAGGATTATTTTTTAGTGTTTTTGTTGCGTAACTTGTTGTGTAAATAAATTATTCTTTTGTACTGCAAGTTAACTCTACTTAACTAGGGGCCGACTGAAACCTTAGCATTCGTAATTTTAATATTCAAATTAAAAAAAACTATATACAAGGAAGTTATTCTTACATGTCAAAGGGAGTGCTTCAGGCCATCAAACTGAACAATTTCGCTAACGAAAACTCACTGAAATCGTATGCTCACGACTATATTCTCCGAGGGGGTAGTCAGAGATATTCTGAAACCTTAGAACTTCCACGTTTCACCAGTAGTACCGAAACTCTATCCAGTGTGACGGGGGGTGAGCCCTTCGCCACATAATGGACAGTGGGTACAATATATGCCTCGATATTGAAGCATGCAGGTTTCCTCACGATGTTTTCCTTCACCGAAAAGCCAGTGGTGTTACAAATCGTACATAAATTCCGAAAAACTCATTGGTACGAGTCGGTCTGGACGTGGATCGAACCATCGCCTCCTGCACGGCAGGCAAGGTTACTCGCCACTGGACCACAACGGCTTTTTCCCACCGAAATCGCGAAAACAAAATCAGCTGTTGCATAGAAAACGTCAATGGCTACTCGAATGATGTAGGTACCTACTAGCTTTTTCCCACGATTTCGGCTTCGCCCGCGTGAAATTAGAATAGGTATCAGCAGCCTCGTATCCTACATACTAATTCTATATTCAAATCATTTCGGCGGTTTTGGACCACAAATAAAACGGACTACTTCTTTAAATGACCACTTCTAAAAATTACCTCTTAGTTAAATGACCATTTCTTTAAATGACCACTTCAATAAAATAACCACTTTTTATAAGTATAGAAAAGCGACGACCGACTAACAAACGACCCGGTCTCATAGAAAGCTTAGTCTTAGTACAACCAAAATGGCCAGGCTTACGCTCTTATGCGTGCCCAATCTCGGGACGGGTAAAGGTACCCTTATTTTATATTCCTTCCCTTTTCCCGAGTTACTAATCATAATATATTAACAACATACACACACACACATACAGGGTCCTTCTTAATATGCTGAAACTTTTTTAAGGGGATGATCAGACCATCAAACTGAACAACTTTCTCTATAGGACCAACATAGAAATCGCGAAAAAAAAATCTGCTCTCCCATACAAAAGTGCGAACCTACTCGAGCCAAATGTATGGGACAGCTGTTTTTTTTTACGATTTTGATGTTGGTCCCATAGAGAAAGTTGTTCAATTTGATGGTCTGATCATCCCCTTAAAAAAGTGTCAGCATATTAAAAAGGACCCTGTATAACATTACATTTATTATTATATTCCAAACATGAATTGAGTTTTTAAATTTTTAAAGACGCTGAAAACTAAGATACGCTTTCGGTTGTGAAATGATTAGGTAGCAAACGTGGTTGTTTGAAAATATCAGGAAAAAAGTTATAGTCGGGGAAATCTACGGATTTTTGTATGGAGAAGGTTGCATTAATTGCACTTTTGGTGATAATTTGGAATATAGTAGATAAATACATGAAAAACATAAATTCTCAATAATCCCCAATTTTTATTGTGTATTATTGAAGACATTTACAAAACATTTAAATTAAGGTATGAACAAAAAATTTAAAACTGGTGATTTTGTACAGGATATTTAATATTTTGTAAGTCTTCAAAAATGATAACCACAAAACGCAATTATTTATTGTTTGTTTGTACCTATACACATTAAATTTGCCTTGTGATAATTAACTGTCTCTTTTGCTAGTATGCTGGAAGAAATATCTTTCGAAATAAGCTTGCCCTTTGTACATTTATATCGATTTTAAGGTATTTCTTAGGTTCCTGAGCCAAGATAACCACTAAATCTCGACAAAAGTGTTATAAACTAACAGTAATATTATTTCAAACACAATTTACTAAATTGTCTTTAATGCAATCTCAAACCTTATTTTTCCTAGACTCTTAGTATAGTTTTTAATTTTTAACGGGTCCGTAAGGGTAGGTACCGTAGTATCCACTTTTTTTATAATGTATACAAATCTTATCCAGACAGCTTAGATAACTGAAGGAATCCTCAAAAGCAATAAATAGCGCAATTTAATTTTGTTGAGCGCAATAATCTATCGATCTAGCTGAGAAAATCAATTTTAATGTTTATGTTTCCGACACTGATTCTGCTACAGCATTCGTTACGAGAGCTATATTGTAGAATTTTTTAGATTTTTTACTTCCGAATTTTGAAAGTTACCTAGAGGGGGTTACGCTCCGATTATGACTTTTAACTCATATTATTATTATCTCGACTCGAGATTGTAACGACTTAGTTTATATGTGTACCATAACTAGTAGGTACGATGTCCATAATGGGTCAAAGAAACAAGAACTAATCAGCATTAAAATCTTAACACATTTGCTACTGATAAGTGTTAAGTTGATAACACAACAAGAATTAACCGGAAACTTTCCATGATTTGAACCTTCCTGAAAAAAATCCATTATGAATGTTATTTGTGTGACTTCATGTTTAAACGAAAGAATTTCATTAGTAGCAGCCAGATAATGAGCCAGCAACTCGAATGAGAGACGCTAATAGCTCCGTTATGTTTACGTTACTTTGTCGGCGTAAAGCGCCCGAGCGTGCCGCATATAAACGAAGTTAGATCCTATTCTCAATACTAACCAATTACAGTCAATGACATTTTAAACACGATTTAGAAACTAATGTGCCTGTGGTTTTTCAGATATCCGTTAAAGTTTCAATCCTAGGATTAATTTAAAATTTGTATGGAAATCTTTAAGGCATTTTAACTTTGAAACTATACATTTTAATGGTAACAAAAATCTGTCAAACCACCGGTACAGATATTAGTTTCTAAATCGTGTTTATGAGAAGTTTATTCCGAATGCGTAAATGCGCGCTGCATACAAACGAAATCTAGTGATATTTTCAATACTAACCAATTGAATAGAAATATTTCAGAAAACAATCTAGAAACTAATCTCTATGCTTGTATCAAGTAAATATATTTTCGTTAAAAATACAGTTTTAATGCTACGATTAATATAAGATTAGCATGGCAAATTTTGCTGCACTGTAACTTTGAAACTATACATTTTAACGAAAATCTGACTTCATACAAGCATAGAGATTAGTTTCTAGATTGTTTCAGAAAAATTTCATTCACTTTAATTAGTTAGTATTGAAAGTATCACCAGACATCGTTTGTATGGAGCACGCTTCGAATTATATTCCCTTAAAAATGGCATTGACTTTAATTGGTTAATGTTAATATGCAAAAGTAGGGCAAACATAAAACAACGCAGAACAAACTAAACACAAAAATTACAAATAGTACACACACATAGTAGTATTGGCCTAATAGTGCAGTAGAATTAAATTATCAATTTGCATAAATTGTGGTACTAATGACAATTTCCCCATCAACAGAGTTATGTATGGATATGATTACCTTAAATTTGCAACCGATTTGGAATTACGGAAAATGGTGAAAATTGGGAAAAACCTTAATTATTTAATAACTCCAAAACAAAAATTGTGGTACTAGTTGCGATTATACCATTTATTTGGAGAACCAGTACCTACCTTCTCAGGAAATTTGGAGCGGTTGCGACATACGGAACCTACCTAAACTTGTAAAACAGATTTTTCGTCTTTAACTCCTAGGCATAATTTGTGGTACTAGTTGCGAACTCTTTGACAACTTGTATTAGCCTCCGACATTTAGTTTTAAGTTCGCAACCGGTTGCGACCTACGGAACACTAAAAAAATACTTTTTTCGAAATTCTACTTCGGGCAAAATTCGCGTAGTCTGGATTATTGCTTCTATCATATTTATAAGTCGAATTCTATCTACCTTGTAATCGCAACTTAAGAAAACATTACGGAACATTGTCTATTTCATAAATAAAAAGCGCGGGTGATGCGAGGGGAATGCGTGCGGCGCGCGGGGGCGGGTTGCAGCTTGTGCGTGTACGCGGGTGTTTCTACTGATTTTCGTTCGATTTCTAACAAAAATTTCTCGATTCGAGCGCTCGACGCAATTGGCCAACTTTTAAAATAACTTGCCAGGTTAGGACGATACATTTTGATACAGGGTGTAAACTCAAAGTTGACATAGAAAACAAAATGTACCGCAGAGGTCTGATGGAAAACGGTGTTTTCTGTAAAAAGTATGGAACTAATTCTTTATTTTTGAATTGTCGACTGTAAAGTTTATTCAGAATTGACAATATAAATTTTTTTTAACCACTTATTTTTAATAAAAAATATAAAATAGGTTAAAAAATAAGAGATACGTATTTTTCTGATTTTATTTTTGACCGATATTTCTATTTTTAATTTACTTTTGAATTTTATGAAAAACGTAGGATTTATGCCTAAGATACCTTGGCCGCAATAACATTAAAAATAAAAACTGTCAAATACAATAGAAAAGCCCAGCAGGCAAAGGAATACAATGTCATTCAACCTCTAAAATAATTAAGTAAAATAATGGATAGAAAAATCTGATAATTTTGATACAAGCTTTGAATCACTTAATCTCCAAACGGTTTCCTTAATTTGATACCTTTCTTAAAATGAAATGTTGTCAAATGCGTAACAAGTATTTTCATGAAAAAATTTACAAATTTGTAGTAACTACATCTAAAAGTTTAGCGCGGGGTGGCGAAATTTTCAAATGTAAAAAATTATTCAAAATCTCGAAAACTATTAAACTTTGATTTTTTATTGTATTTTTCCCTGAACAGTTATAAACTCACCTATCTTCTGTATTCGGCTTGACGTTGAATTTTGGGACACCATGTATACATTATGTACGTATAAACACAATGTAATTAATTAATTATGTATACGTACGCGTATGTTATTATGTATGTATGTGTGTATATACATTTTGTACGTGCGCACTTTTTCAACGTGTTAATGAATAAGCGCAAAACCTCATACACCCCATCTGATTAATAACAAAATAATTAGAATGAAGCAATAATTTCATTATTTTGATACTTAACATTTAAAGTTATTCGCATTTTAAGTTTTGAGGCAAAAACGATTTATTATCATTTCAGCAATGAATGAAATCGTGCTCATAGATACATTTTAAGAATCTTGTTTTGGTAGTAAGTCGGGTGAGGGTAGAGGTGGGCGCCGCGCCGGGTTACCCGTGCCGCCGCCGCCGCCTCCGCCGAGTTAAGGTACTGCCGGCGTTAGTTGCCGGGCTAAACTGTACTTTACATGGGCTCTCCACTGACGGCGCCAGTCGCTCATTTGGTTGCCGACGCTGGTTGCCAAGCTAGCTGCCGGCGCTGGTTGCCAAGCTTGCTGCCGGCAGCCAGGTTGGGTGTCGGTACTAGTTACTGTCATAATGTTAAATGAGGTTTTATGTTTTTAAAATGAATAAAGGTCTTCTGGAACTGGACTTCAAACATGTCAATGGTGTTTTAATAATTATCTCCAATTTAAATCATATAACAGTTACATGCCTAAACTGGGCTGCAATCGCAGGAAATATTCGGTGATTGAACCGTGACTGGACAACGTACGAACACTTACTTTTGACACATTTGGTATTGCGCTAATCGCGGTACATCTCATCATCTCAGCTCATGGCAGCCGTTATAGCCGTTTTGACAGATCGCTCAGACGTTAAAGGCTGTCAGTTACATAGAGTTTAGCGCGATGCGAAATTCAGCACAGTTGAATAGTAATTGGATTGCAATGTGATTAGAACTGAAATTGGATAAGAATAGAACTTCGATGTTTTAACTTAGCGCAATCGGGCTCCAGTACTTTACATGGGCTACTCCACATGCGAAAACTTATCATTTAAAATTGAAATTGTGACACTTTAATTGTTGTATGTTTCTTCGCCCCATATCACGAGAACCGGGACGAGTTGGGATTTAGTTCTTATTGTGATAGATTCTGGAAAAGTTCGTCTATAAACTACTTTAAGAGAGAGGCGTCCCAAATGAATCAGTTTTTCTGAAATGTAATAAATAGTTCACGTTTAATACAAAAAAATCCTATAAGTTATAATATCTTTGAAACTGTCGCTTTTTTGAAAAGTGTGTCATACAAACGTTGTAGGAAATGATAAATTGCATAGGATGCCAGCCAAAAAAAGGTTCAAAATCCCTAAGTCCACTTTTTATCCATTTGAAAACAGTGTGCGGCGCTGGTTATCCATATAGCTAGCTTGCCAAGCTAGCTGGCGGCAGCGCCCCGGTTGCCAAGTTAGGTGCCAGCGGCGCCGGTTGCCGAGATACCTGCCGGCGCCAACAGCCAAGTTCGCTACAGGCCTAAACTACTTTACAAGGGCTACTCCTTCGCTGACGGCGCGAGTCACTCATTTTCTTGCCGACGCTGGTTATCCATATCAGTGCCGGTGCTGCTTGCCAAGCTAGCTGCCGGCAGCACCCTGGTTGCCGAGTTAGGTGCAGGTGTCGTTGGTTGCCGAGATTACTGCTAGCGCCGACAGCCAAGTTGGCTGCTTACAGGCCTAAACTACTTTATAAGGGCCACTCTCCGCTGACAGCGCTAGTCGCTCATTTGGTTGCCGATGCTGGTTTTCCATATCAGTGCCGGCGCTGCTTGCCAAGCTAAATGCTGGCAGCGCCCCGGTTGCCGAGTTAAGTGCCGGCGGCGCGGGTTGCCGAGCTGGCTGCCAGCGCTGACCGCCAAGCCAAGCCAGCGCTTATTACCGGTTTAAACTGTAGAGCGGGGTTTCTACACATACCGGGATTAGTCTAGCGATTCCTGCTAATACGAACCCCGTTATTTTTTTTTACAGTCAGATTGGTTTTTTTGAATGCTGAGAGATCGCGTTTGTAGTTGTAATAACATGAGCACGTTTTTATCTTTTTGTTCTCGTTATATTTCTGGCTCCTGGAGCTTCTAGATAAACATTTAACACCTATAGTGTGAATTTTCAACAAAAAAAAATATTGCCGCCGGCAAATTTCAGGTCGGCGCCCACCTCTGGGTGAGAGTGCCCGAGCGATGGTTTTTTTATTTTTATTTTTTTTTATTGTTGTAAAGTGGCTATTTGAGTCTTCTGCAGACTAGTATCACTTCGACCTTATTTAGATCTTTTGTGATCGCCACAATAGTTACAGTTCACTGCTAATACCCACTTCCTTTAGGAATTTTAGGATTTCTTTGGCAGTGAAAGATTTTACTTCACTCGGATGAACAAAGTGTTTACCCAAGTGTGCATATCGTTTGTGCATTAGTGGGCCACATTCACAAAGGATTTGAATGGGGGGTTCGTCCTCCTCCAGACATAATCTGCAGAGTTTCGTGTCCCTGATGCCTAGGATTGTAAGGTGTTTGTTCAGCCTACAGTGCCCCGTCAGCGCCCTCACTATAATGCGCAAGTTTGTCGTGCTGAGCGCGATTCTCTCCTTTGCCATTTTGAAGTCGTATGCCGCAATTAGTGCCTTGGAATGGTTTAGTCCTGGCGTATCCATCCAGTGATCAGTCGATTTTTTAAGACATAAGTTCCTAAGCGTTAAATTTAATAGGCTTTTAGGGACCCCACAGAACGGCTCTGGTCCATACTGCGTGCCACCAGCACCATCTCTCGCTAGCTTGTCGGCCCTTTCATTGCCTACGATGCCCGAGTGCCCAGGAACCCATCTTAAAATTACCTTGTTCAATGCACCCAAGGTATTGAGGAGAGTCAAGCAGTTTTCCACTAGCTTCGAACTTATTGTGTCGGAAGCCAGCGCTAATAGAGCTGCTTGACTATCGGAGTTTATGTAGATAGTATGGTTGACGTAGCGCTTTTGCAGATTTGCCTCCGCACATTTTAGGATGGCATATACCTCTGCCTGGAATATTGAGGCGTACTTTCCGAGATTTGTTCTTTTCATAAACCTCGGACGCTCTCCATATACTCCACAGCCTACGTCATTTCTAGACTTGGAGCCATCGGTGAACCATATAAGACTGCCGGCTTTCCAGTGCACATTGTCACTTAGCCAGTCAGTTCTGGATGGTAGCTCCACAGTAAAGCGTTATATACATATGTTCTTAGGCTGCATAACATCTGTTATCATGCCTAGAATAGGAATTGCCATGACTGAGTCTTTAAAAGATCTCAATCCTTCGGAAAGCCAGTTCGCTGTGGTCTGAGAGGCGATTCTGTGCATACTGGCCATTGCCACTCTTTGCACGTGTAAATGCAAGGGCGACAGCCCCAACAGTGCATTTAGCGCCTCCCCAGGCGAGGTGGACATGGCTCTGGTTGCTATTAAGCAGGCGGTTCTTTGTAGACTGCTTAGCTGGGTGATTGCAGTCCGCTGTTTGGTCTTCCTCCACCATACCACAGAGGCGTATGTTACTACCGGCCTCACAATGGCGGTGTACAGCCACAAGGTTGTTCTGGGTCTTAGTCCCCAGTTCAGCCCTGCCATACGACTGCATGTGCCCAAGGCAATTTTGGCCTTATGCAGTACATTTTCTAAGTGAGGGTTCCAGGTAAGCTTCTGGTCAAAGGTTACGCCCAGATATTTAACTTCCGTGGAAAATTGTATTTGATTGCCATTCAGTGTAGGCTGCATAAGCCTGTCAAGCTTTCGCTTGTTCGTAAACGGCACTATAACAGTTTTACCAGGATTAACCGATAATTCGTTTTCTCTACACCATGCACTTATGGTATTGAGAAGCTCTTTGTATAATGGTTGATATCATGTATTGGCTATTGCCCCTTACTGTGATCACTAAGTCATCAGCGTAGCCTTGAGTGTCAATTCTGAGGTCAGCCATCTTATGCAACAGCTGGTCCACAGCAAAAGTCCATAATAGGGGCGATAACACCCCACCTTGCGGACAGCCCCTTGTCGTGGCCACTTCCACCGTGGTAGAATGAAGAGTAAGTTTTACTCTTCGGTTTGAGAGCATTGACTTAACCCATCTGATCGTGTCTACCTGTTTCAGTTCGAGTCCCCTGACCAGTGTTCTGATCGGTGTATTGTCAAAAGCTCCATCAATATCTAGGAATGCACACAGTGCAATTTGTTTGTCCTCCAGTGCCCTTTCTATTCTGTCGGTACGAGCAGAGGTCGAGCAGCGGTCGAGCAGAGCAGATTCCGTAGATTTACCTCTGCGGTGGGCATGTTGGTTGGGGTGGATGGGTCTGCTAATTAGGACCCCATCTCTGATGTGTCTGTCCAGTACCTTTTCCATTGTTTTCAAAAGAAAAGAGGAGAGGCTTATTGGTCTAAATGACTTCGGCAATGAGAAGTCTTTTTTTCCAGCCTTAGGTATGAATATAACCTTACTCCACTGTTCCGGTATGTGACCGCAGGCATAGCTTGCTCTGAAGATCTTGAGCGGTGGGTTGAGATCGAGTTCAGTAAATTTTAAATTTTACAAACATATTATTTAATATTTTGATAAAATTGAAAAGTTGTAAACATGATAATTCGATTCTGCTCTCGATTCTAAACAAACTACTTTCGTTCTGCGTTAATTCATTAACACGTTGTATAATGTGACTATGTACACGTTTTCTGTTACTGACTATACGTACGAACGATGTGTGCTGGCTGTGTACAATAACGGTTTTAATCCGTCCATGTGTAGTATAAGGTAAGTCTAGTAAAGTCACAGAATAGGTAATAACGAGTAGTAGTAACGAGCCGTGAACCCCCGCGACATCCCGCGCGTCTCACAACACCCGCGTACACGCACAAGCTGCGACCTACCCCCGCGCGCCGCACGCATTCCCCTCGCATCACCCGCGCTTTTTATTTATGAAATAGACAATGTTCCGTAATGTTTTCTTAAGTTGCGATTACAAGGTAGATAGAATTCGACTTATAAATATGATAGAAGCAATAATCCAGACTACGCGAATTTTGCCCGAAGTAGAATTTCGAAAAAAGTATTTTTTTAGGGTTCCGTAGGTCGCAACCGGTTGCGAACTTAAAACTAAATGTCGGAGGCTAATACAAGTTGTCAAAGAGTTCGCAACTAGTACCACAAATTATGCCTAGGAGTTAAAGACGAAAAGTCTGTTTTACAAGTTTAGGTAGGTTCCGTATGTCGCAACCGCTCCAAATTTCCTGAGAAGGTAGGTACTGGTTCTCTAAATAAATGGTATAATCGCAACTAGTACCACAATTTTTGTTTTGGAGTTATTAAATAATTAAGGTTTTTCCCAATTTTCACCATTTTCCGTAATTCCAAATCGGTTGCAAATTTAAGGTAATCATATCCATACATAACTCTGTTGATGGGGAAATTATCATTAGTACCACAATTAATGTGAAATGATGCTTTATTTCGTGCTAATTCTACTGCACTATAATAATAATTTTCCAAAATATTATTAAACTTCCTTTTTACGGAGCGCGCTACAAGGACTACAATCCTGTTCTGTTAGCAATAACATAACAACTGCAGGGACCTTTATTATGCTAAAACATTGCAAACAAAATTGTAAACAGGTTGAATTTGAAAACTGGTTACGTAGGTCGTCGGTATAATGATTAAAACTGTGTAGAATTTAGGCAAGAAACCATTTTGAGCTCAAGGCCGAAACCCTGCAAGTTCCTATAAGTTTGTTAGTTGATGTTAGAAATAAAATACAAATAGATAACATTTTTCACTACTCTATGTTGGTATGATAGTTTAAATTGCCAAAAGACCACCGAAAAATGACAGTTTTAGTGACTATCTTTGATTAAATTAAAACAGGAAAATAGGTGACTGGCCTACAGCGTATGGACCGCATAAATTGAGCCCCCGTCGCCTAATTTCCTTAGTTGCAATACGAGCGGCATTGCGTGGATTGAGTAACTTTTTTATTTTAGGCGGAATAAAGATACCAAAATGCCTTCGTGCGCTATTACTCGTTGTACAAATCATTAAAAAAGAAAAAAACTAAATCATACGGCATTACTTTTCACTCGTAAGATACATGAAAAGCAGGTCAATTTTTCGAGTATGCAATGCAAGAACGTCGCCTATATTCCTATTTTAATTTAATCAAAGGTGACTATTTATTACTAGTAAGGTATTTAAAAAAATTACTGCAAAGTAAATCTACTTAAGTATTTCACGAGCGGCCGCGTCACTTAATTAATGGAGGAGCTCTGTCCTGATCGCAGCCCCACGGAACTACATAAAATACTTATACAGGGTCCAACTTAATATGCTGACAGTTTTTTTAGATGATCAGACCATCAAACTGAACAACTTTCTATGTGGGACCAATGTCGAAATCGCGAAAACAAAATCAGCTGTCCCAAAGAATTGGGTCGAGTAAGATTTCAGTTTAGTATGGAACAGCTGTTTTTTTTTGCGGTTTCGACATTGGTCCCATAGAGAAAATTGTTCAGTTTGATGGTCTAATCATTCCCTTAAAAAAGTGTCAGCATTTCCTCTATGTTTTTTTCATTTAATATCTAGGGACTTTGTGAATACAAAATAATGTTTATAATTGTAGCAAAGTTTCTGACCAACCTTAAAGGGATGATGTTCTTGAGATTATGAATGAATGATTATTCATATTAAAAACATCACCTTCCTTCTGGCGTAGTCGGGAAAAAAGAGAAATATCTAACTCGTAGAAATATACAATTATGGTACCGATATCATATTCCATATCTGGCCGAAACAATTTATTTTTTTGTGCATTAGATACGATAAATATAAAGAATATGTATATTACCGATATTCCGATTCTTATTTAGATATAATAATATGGCTAATTCTTATTAAAAAATAAAATATGTTTTTCAGAAAGACAATTATACGAGTACCTACTATCCGACATAATCTTGGACGTTACTAAAGTTGTTCTGAGGCCGAGATTCAGAGACGAATTCGAACTCCCGTATGTCAAAATCCATACATTTCCGCCACGCTTAGCTCGAGCTAAGACTAAAAAAATCGTCTCTGAATCTCGGCCTAAGATTAGGTAAGTGAGACTAAGCCCAGCTTGCACCAACAAGTATTGAGACAATAATATTTACCTGTGATAGTTCTGTCTTTCACACTGCTCATAGAAATGACAGTGACAGCATCATTTTTAAAACATGTTTACGCCTAAATACTTCTTGGTGCAAGCCAGCCTAAGTGTTTCAAATCTCTGTTTCTGTAATTCGGTATGTCAAGTTTTTTTTTGAGGGCTGAATCGAAAACCATGTCGAGATAATTGTCTCGATGATAATATTTTCTATGTCAGAGATTTTAAAACGGAAGGATTACAGATATCTACACTATCTACACTAATATTATAAAGAGGAAAGATTTGTACCTATTTTTGTATGTTTGTATGTTTGTAATGAATAGGCTCAAAAAGTACTGGGCCGATTTAAAAAATTCTTTCACCAATAGAATGCTACATTCTTCCAATTTGACATAGGCTACATTTCATTTTGAAAAAAATTAGGGATCCTTGGTAAAATTTGAACAATGTAACCGAAGGTGTAGAAAAATTAGTCTTAAAATTTATTTGTCTACCCCGTGCGAAGCCGGGACGGGCTGCTAGTTTTTAATAAAATAATGTCGTTTTTCGTCCGTCCAGTGACGTCACTGGAAATCCTGTGAACTCTCTGGTAAACTTAAAATCAACTTAAAATAACTGGCCATAAAGAAAAAAATACATTCCCAATTTCAGAATTTGACATTTGATGTGGCCGTTTCTGTTTCCAGCATAGAGATAGAAAGAGGAGGCAGGTTTGTATTTATTTATATTAGTAAAGCAGTAGTTTATCTATGGAGTTCGAATTATTTTCTCTCCACCATTTTTGCATTTAGAGATTACAGATCAAAAATTTGTATTGATAAACTCGATGAATTGCAATAAATATTAAATTGGTTTCTTAAAATGTATCTTCTATCCGTATACAATATAAAATGAAGGCCAAATAAAACTTGATATACCGAATTCAAAATACGTTAGCCTTAAAATTTCGTTGCTATTTGGAATGGAGTATAACTAAGCTATTAAGTGGTGTAAGTATACCAGCCAAATACATACAAATGAATTTTGTAATTTAGTTACTTGCGATTAAAATACACTTAACTAATGGAATAGGCAATCGTTGACACCATTAAGTATACCTTACTCATCATTAGTTATATGTATGTAGGTACTAACCTTCGCTTTGTTTGAAACTAACAATAGATATCTATGATGGTCTTCTGTTATTTTTTACCATAAAATTTCGTCCCTTCCCCTTGCTTAAAGAAATAGTACGAAAAATTGTCTGTAAAGTCAAGGTTACGAGATTTTACTGCCTGCATAAATATACGAGCGCTACTACGACCGACATTAATGTTATCTAATTGATATAGAAGACTTTACTTATCTTTTTATTGAAAACTTTATAAAATAGTAACAACACTAGAACAAACTAAACTATGTGCGTATGGATTGAGGAGCCACATTTGCTATTGAAAAATCCGGCCAAGTGCGTTTCGAGGCAAGCGCAGGGTAGGGTTCCGTAGTTGCCCGTCACAATATACGAACTTAGAAGGGGGCTTTTTGTTTTATACTACCGGTTTAACGGAATTGAAAAATGGTTTTACACCCACTACTATTTTTAAAAACCTATCCAACCCCACACCATGGGATAGACGAGAAAAAAAATGTCATCCCCACTTTTCGTATAGGAAAGGTGCCCTAAAAAATATTTTCTAAGATTTTATTTTACCACGTTGTCGGCGTGATTTATATGTAGGTATACTACGACGCTGCAATGTTGGTGGTATCGAGGCGTTTCTGATGAGGCGCCAGTTACGATGGTGTGGTTAAATTCGTCGGATGCCGGAGGAAAGAATTGCCAAACGCATCTTCTACCAAGCAAGCGGAAACAAGGCGGGCAGCTTTTACGGTACAAAGATGTGCAAAAACGCCACATGAAACTTTGCGAGATTGATCCGAATTGTTGGAAGTAGCTTGCTAAAGATCGACCGGGGTGGAGGCAAACTGTACAGAATAAGGTGTTCCACTTTGAGGCTAAGCGTAGGGCTGATCTCGATGCCAAGCGCGATGAACTTAAAGCCAGGCCACCCGCGGCCATCCAATACAACTATCGTAATGGAAAATTGACTTGTAGCTTGTGCGGACGCACTTTTAAGAGAAGTTTATTCCGAATGCGTAAATGCGCGCTGCATACAAACGAAGTCTGGTGCTATTTTTAATACTAACCAATTAAAGTCAATGAAATTTTGCAGAAAAAATCTAGAAACAAATCTCTATGCTTGTATCTTGTCCGATTTACGTTAAAATATACAGTTTCAATGCTAGGATTAATTTTAGATTTGTATGGAAATCTTTGAGGCACTGTAACTTTAAAACTATACATTTAAGGAATATCTGAAAGATACAAGCATAGACATTACTTTCTAGATTGTTTCTGAAAAATGTAATTGACCTTAATTGGTTAGTACTGAAAATATAACCAGACTTCGTTTGTATGAAGCGCGCCAACAGTAATATACCCTTAAAGCCAATATAGGCTACACCAGCCACCTGAGAGCACATCAACGAAGCTCTCAAAGTCAACAGCCATGGTCAGTCGTTGTGGTCGAACACGGCCATGAAGCATCATTTCTTGCACGATATTTTCAAATCTATTTCAATAGTCATCGAGTTCATTATCAATTGATTAATGTAAACTGCTCCAACAGTTCTCCGCTAGGTGCGCGCTGACCCTTATTCTGATTCGGAATTCCGTAGGTATGTGTGTGGCAGGCGTAGGTAGGTCACTCACTAAAGGCTCATGCGTAATCCTGGTCACGTGTAGGATGTAGGTAGTATTGATTTTAAACATTATTTATCGGCATTAAATATGCCGTCATGCTACTAAGACACTGCACAAATAATTGAAGAAATGTTAGTAAAAGTAAGGAAATAACTTTTCATGGGCGAGTAAGATAAAAATCAATTTTAGTTAAAGTAAATACAGGGTGTTAGGGTAAGCAGTTGCATTACTTAAATGGATAATTGTACCCATGATACTGAACAACTTTCTCTTAGAAATCTATAGGAAATTCGCAAAAAAAATGAAAACTTTCCATACTAAATGCAATCAGCTGATCGAACGTTTGTATGAAAAGTCAAAATTTTTTTTTGCGAATTTCCTATCGGTTTCTTTGGGAAAGTTGTTCAGTATTATGGGTACAATCACCCCTTAAAGTAATGCAACTGTTTACCCTAACACCCTGTATAGGGTCCTTCTTCATATGCTGACACTTTTTAAGGGGATGATCAGACCGTCAAACTGAACAACTTTATGGGACTAACATAGAAATAGAAAAAGTTGTTCAGTATTATGGTCTGATCATACTCTTAAAAAGTGTCAGAATATTAAGTTGGACCCTGTATACAATTTTTTTGATTATAATAATGAGAAAAAAAAACTATATTCTATTACATGTAATAAAATTGTAAACTTAGCGACGATGTGATTAATTAGGGGTGTTCAGGATAGGTAATGGAATACATTAAGACCATTTTTCGAAATCTTGTCTGTTTGCCTGTTTGTCTGTTTGTTTGTGCACGAATCACTTAAGAATGACTGAACTGATTTGGATGGGATTTTCACTAAAGCATAGGGCTTAGTTTGGATTAACATAATAGGCTTGAATTCATCGCAATCAGTTCATTCAATCCAAAGTTATGAGTATTTAAGGACGAGTATGCTGAATTCGTAAAATTCCCTGTTTTCCAGTATATTTTCACAAGAAACCGCATCGTTTTATGAATGTCAGTGGCCCGCGCGTACGTAGTCGCCACGTACGTAGTAGTTGGTACGTAGTTCCAAAAAAAGGTTTGAATTTACCCAATAATTGCGTCATCACATGCAGTAGGCCTACCATGAGTTTTCACTGTACTTTACTACTGTAGTTACGTCACCAATTTTGTATGACAGAAATTAGTTCTCAAATTAACCACTAGGAGCACTGTACGAAATTCAATACAAAATTGGTTACGCCACTACAGTAATAAAGTACAGTAAAAACTCATGGTAGGCCTACTGGTTTCACCTGCTCACATCCCCCTCCCCGTCCCTCAGGTGGACCACTATGACTTTTATTTGTAATGTTCACTCTAAGTAATCAATATTGTTATCTATCATTTTATCGTGAATGCTACATTTTTTCTGAAGTTTTATCGCATACGGGGCCCGCTCTGCATGCATAATTTTAACAACATGTTGAAGGATGTGTTTCAAGGCAAAACAATAGATCTACTCAAATAGATCTAATAGACTTACTCACCTATTATACCACCTACCATGTACTCTGTGTGCGCAATAAATGATTATGAATTATGAATTATTTACAGAGAAAACTGTTTGGATTCGTGCATATGATTTAATACCTACTCTTTCAATTTAACAAAAACTTTTAAGAGAGGTTTATTCCGAATGCGTAAATGCGTGCTGCATACAAACGAAGTCTGGTGATATTTTCAATACCAATCAATTAAACTCAATGAAATTTTGCAGAAACAATCTAGAAACAAATCTCTATGCTTGTATCGTTTCCGATTTTCGTTAAAATATACCTACAGTTTAAATGTAAGGATTAATTTAAGATTTGTATGGAAATCTTTGAGGCACTGTCACTTTAAAACTAAGTATACATATTAAGGAAAATCTGACAAGATATATACAAGCATAGAGATTTGTTTCTAGATTGTTTCTGCAAAATTTCATTGAGTTTAATTGGTTAGTATTAAAAATATCACCAGACTTCGTTTGTATGGAGCGCGCCAACAATAATATACCCTTAAAAGCGCAAAAGATCGGCTACAAACCTTGGGTATTTATTACAGACTACCTGTTGCCCGGGACTCCGTCTGCGTTGACTTCAAAAAAGTATCCTATATGTGAATCCAGAACATACTCTATCAGTGTGCCAAATTTCATCAACATCCGTTTAGACGTGTATGCCTGATTAAGCCACAAACATACAATCTTACAAACATACAATCATCGACACAAACTTTGACATTTATATTATTAGTAGGATTTATTATATCGTATTATACAGTTGAGTAGGTATAACTAGATACTCAGACGCAAAAAATTCTGGATTTTCGAATTGCCTTAGAACATACCTAGGTAGATAAGCTACCTAGTATGGTTTTCAAAGACAGGTACAACATTGGTAGGTATGTGACGAAACCTGCATGCGCTGAAGAAGAAATGTTGATGCATATGTAAATTCCAACAATTCGTTTAGGGCTCACGTGGTGGACTAACGCCCATACACCCTCCTTAAGGGTAGGCCTGTGTCCTGCAGTGGGACGTCTCATCAACTCTTCTATGCAATGGAAGGACAGATCAACTCTACAAGGTGTCACAAAAATACAAATAAACATTTAAGGGGACAGACCATCAAACTGAACAACTTTCACTAAGGGACCAATATCGAAAACGCGAAGAAAAACTCTGATATTTCATACTAAACTATAAATCTACTTGAGCTGGTATGGGACAGCTGATTTTTTTTTTCGCGATTTCCATGTTGGTCTCATAGTGAAAGTTGTCCAGTTTGATGGTCTAAACAACCCCCTTAAAAGTTTTAAATGTTTATTTTTACTTTTGTAACACTTTGTATAGGCTGATGATGATGATGATTGAGATACAGCCTAAAACTATTACGGTACAGGGCTGTGCCAGAAGCATAGGCTACTAAATCAACAATCAAAACATAAATGGATATTAAAGGGAACAGAAATGATTGCTGGGGGAAGAAAGTTATGATGGCAAGCGAGAACATCAAGACATCCGAGTTTTTTTGGCTGAGAAACTGTGCCAAGGCAATAAGATGAAGGACCGTAGATCCTCTTGCATATTGGACCCATAAAATTTACTATCACAAAGTACTTCTGGCAATGAACAAAATATCCTCATGTCACGACTAGGGTTGCCAACCCTACTATAAAATAGTATACTAATATATTAGGAACCCTACTAAGTACAATAATTTTGAAAAAAATATACACTGGAATTAGGGTCGTTTTGAAGCGGAAGGAGGTGATATGTCACTAGTAGTACAATCGATTAGCAAGGTAAAATTAAAAAACTAAAAATTTATGTTATCATCGTAATTAATTTTACTAGGTACTTATGGCATATCACTTCAAAATGACCCCAGTTCCACGGTGCATGTAGTATTGTTTTTCTAGCATAGGCCCACCACCCATTCCCACCGCCTCCTGTAAACCAGGATCAACAGCAGTGACAATGCGGTACACAATGAAGTCCAGCGAGCCTGGGGGATGACTCTAATCTGTCCTGGAACCCGCAATGAATTAATCAAAGAAGATAGGAGGAGTAGGAAAAAGAAATATCCGACTTCCCTCCATTGCAAACCGGAGACAGCAATAAGAAAAAAAACATGGCTATTAGACAGCCAATTCCAGAGATCATTTATGGATATAGTTGAAGACACTACCCCAAAAGCATCAAAAAATTAAAATATAACACTAAAAAAAATAGAGGAATCTTAAATTGTACTGAAACTGTGACTTATTTTACTTCCGTGACGTAATAAGTATGGCAAGAACATCTGAACGCACGAAAGTTATCCCTAGTTGCAACAAGATCCATGTAATAAGGGACACCAGAAAACGATTTTATTGAGTCAAGCATGGTCTGGCGTCTGGACTAGACCAGGTACTTCCTGATCACAATTTTCTTCTAAATTTAAACTGCTAACAATTTGCAACAAGTTTATTATGCAGCGAGTCAGATTTATCGAAAATCCATTATACATTCATGTCTCTATCGATTCCAGCGACTTCTCCGTTTTCATTGCATATTGCATATTTTCTATACGAACCGAAGAGGTGAACGCAACAGTGCTAGTATTGTTTAAAGCAGAGTTAGTATTTTGCAAATTGCAATGAATTTACAAAGCTTTCTTGAAGAATTAAAACTTAGTATTCAAACCTAAAAGTAGCAAAAAATATTCTTTAAAATTAAATTGATTTTATTTTCGCTATTACAGTGTTCTACTATATTTTTTTGGACACTGGGCTCGAAAATAGTACATTTTGTCAGAAAAAGTGGCAATCCTACTCACGACCCTCTCTCGTTTTACGTACGACATTGTAAAATCATTGAAACGTTGACTGAAAGAATATACGTAAAAAGTTATAACTTTTTGTTCAGCCGTAGATTCCATTAAGTACATTTTGAATAGTGACGATATAGCACAAGCTAGAATAAATAATTATTTGTTATGCAAGGCTGCAAAGTTGTTTTTGGCGGGAGTACTTGTCTTTAATCCAGAGCGTAGCGAGGGTTTCAAAGGTACGAGACGCAGAATAACTTTGCTGCCGAGCGAAACACACAAATTTTCACCTCCTTTAGCGAGGGAAAAAAAGTGAATTGATTAAAGGGAAGGGAACATTTTAATTTTCATGATGTCGTCGTGCTGGTCAGTGCGATTATTCTAATGATTCTAGACATCAGTTATTAAGGCATTTTCAGTGGACTGGCGGTTTTGAAAAATATTGAATAAAAAGATTCATACTATAAAAACTCTTTCCACACTACTCATACGCTAGTGGATAAAATGAACTTTTGCACTCAGATTTCGAATCATAAACATAATCTTTCCGAGCATGTACTAATATGAAAAAGATATTTTGTTTCTATTCCTCTCGTTCTCATTCATCCAGTAATGTTCCTGCTTAAACAATAATAATCAATCAAGTATTCTCCATAATTGCAACCGAGCTCAAGGCGGGCGATTCATAAAGGAACGTTTACCAGCAAAGAAAAACTTTAGGCCAAAGTTTGGTATAAACGCTTGTGTTTGCTGCAATAGTTTTAAAACAAACCGTTTAGTTCCCTGAAAAAGTGTTCCTTATTTTTAGCTTCTGAGGCGGTTGAACTGATTTTTTTAACCTCCGACGCAATAAGAAGAGTTTTAATTTGTAATAGTTTGTGGGTTTGTGGTGTCTCGTCACATCCAAAACGGATGAATCTATTTTTAGTGTGTTAAAAATAACATATTTTATGAATTGGACTTGATAAGTTTTAGTTAAAGCTGAAATGTTCAATCTCGATGAGCAGTAGGTATCAATACCTACCCAAAAAACGAAAAAAAGCCTTGTAACTGTCTCAAAGACTGATTTATTTCGTAGTCTTGTAATTAACTAATATCTGTGATTAATAGTTATTTGTTATACAAGAGAGCAAAGTTGCTTTTTAACCGCGTGCTCAATTTTGATGATCGAGCAAGCGAAGGATTCTAAAATTCTAATCCTGAGTGTTAGCGCGGGATTCAAAAGAGCACGAGGTGAAAAATCTTTGCACTCGAGTACAACACGTAACTTTTCATCCCACCTCAGCGAGGAAATGACTAAATGAAAAAAAACATAAATTCGGCACCATGGAGGGAGAAGTAAATAGGTTTAATAATGTTTTGAATTCACAAACTTAGTGCACACAACGTTCTAAATTCAATTTACTTTATCCTCTAGTGGATAAAAACGGCTTTGGCACTCAGATATCGAAGAGCAAAAATACTCTTTCCGAGATGGGGGGATGAAAATATTTTTTTCAACACACGTGCTCGTAAAGTGGCTCTTATTGCACCGCTTTGAGGTACATAATGCAGCTTATAGAATATGCGAGCGAAAATGTTTACATTTTCGCACGCGTCGTATATAAGCGGCATGATGTAAGTACCTAAAACGGTGTAATAAGAGCCACTTTCAGATCGAGTACTACTTGGAAGAGTATGTCTATTGAATAACGTTTACATTTTCTGGTCTTTCAAGTAGATAAACTGCTCATTAGCAAAAAATACGCAATAACAACTAAATAAATAACTAAATAATAAATAAATCACTTTTAGTGATAAGGCCGCCTTTTGTACCCTTCTTGTTCGTGTATATTGTTGTTGTTTTTGTGTATTTTGGTGTGCAAATAAAGAATATTTACCTTATCTTAATAACATCAATAATGTTAGATTGTTGTAAATAACCGAGCACCAACTGCCTAAAAAGTCGATCAATTCAAAAATCAACACGTCATTCACATCGTAACCATGAAAATCTTATCAACACGTTCGTGGACAGTAACTGGCTATATCAGTGATAACAATAAAAGTTATTTTGTGTCTCGTTCACTGTCCACGAACATGTTAATGAGGAAAATGAAGGAAATTGAGAAAAACACGGAACGCTATCGATCTGACAGCTAAATTTTTAATAACAGAACGCCATCCATCCAGTGTCACTGAACTATTTTTTCTACACTAATACATATTTTAGTACGGTAGCCCCCTGTAGCCCCGGGACTTTTTATTATAATCTAAACTAATAAAATAAAATTCAAAGTTACGTATCTCGTGCTACCTCGCCCCCCGCAAAACGTGGCAGAAAATTTGGTTTGTAGAATTACACGCGTAACTAGTCCTCATATAAGTAGTCTAAGAGAAGTACTCGTAGATACCGAAAAATGTGTTTTGGTGACGTTTCAATACCTACGTTCCTACCTAATTAAATCCATGCACAGTGTATTTACAATCATTGATTAATTTTATCATAACTTTACTATGCAACATAAACTTTTAGAACATGGGTATTTATTTCAATGATTACGTTACTTACAAATATAGTTACCTACTATTATAGTTTCTGGATTCGTTTTATTTCAACTTTCACAGCATAGGAGAGATATTTTTTTTAAATTACGTAGTAAATACCTACATGTTAATCTGTGGTCACACGTTCATAATAGCAAGTGACATTAAATCAATGAAATTAATGTTATATAGAGGGATTTTATGCATTATACGACATTTATACGATCATTATTTTGAAAGTGTGAGATATTCAAAAATAGCACTTCAGTACTGAACCTATGGTTTTAAACGTTTTTGGTTTGGTTTAGATAATGCCTTTAGGTTAGACGATAGAAATAATGAATTAATCAGACTCTCATATAAATTCTTATCAAGACATAATTTGGTCCAAAAAATTTAAATGCCTGCGAAAAAAAATGCGATATTCTGTTAGGACTTGTCCGTCTAAACATTTATTATTATTGCACCAAAGCTGTAGGTCCATTGTTCTTGGTTTTATTTGGGTTAAAAAAATATGCCTTTTCGACGAAATTAGCCTAGGCTATATACAACGTGTTAATGAATTAACGCAAAACTAAAAAGTAGTTTGTTTAAAATCGAGAGCAGAATCGAATTATCATGGTTTCAACATAGGATTTTTTTTTTCAAAATGTTTAATAATTTGTTGGTAAAATTTAAAATTTACTGAACTCGATCTCAACCCACCGCTCGGGCACTATCACCCTACTTGGTACCAAAACAAGATTCTTAAAATGTATCCATAAGCACGATAGCGCTTTCATTCATTGCTGACATGATAAGAAATCATTTTTGCCTCAAAACTTAAAATACGAATAACTTTAAATTTTAACTATTAAATAACGAAATGATTGTTTCAATCTAATTATTTTGTTGTTAATCAGTTGGGGTGTATGAGGTTTTGCGCTTATTCATTAACACGTTGTATAATCTGGTTAGAACTTGTCCTTCTCAGCATTTTTTTTTTCATGGAACCAAAGCTGTGCATGGCCATTTTAATTGGTTTTATTCAGGTTTGAAAAATCTGCCTTTTCATCAGTTTTTGATGTAATAACACTTACAGCTACAGCTTTCATGACAATAATAAATAGACGGACACGTTCTAGCAGAATATAGCATTAGTTTTTGTTGGCCGGCACTTTCACATTAAGACCAAAAATGTATGAAACACGGATGATGTATTTTTTGTCCGAATTAACACCCACACGAATCAAGTAAGTGGGTATACTTGCTGTTGGGTGGCACTAATACATTGTATTTGAATTAGTCGTATTTGGTATGTTTACTGACAGCTGACCCTGACCTTGACTGACCTTATGTAAGACATCAATGTAGGTAATTATGATAAAAACCAAAATGTTTATGTTTGGCAGAGTTCATATAAGTACCCAGTCCGTCATCGCCTGCATCCTACCGTTGCAGGCAGAAATAAGTAGGTGTATGTTTTTAGTGTTTTGGTTTATTATGGTCCCGTACCAACATTTTCAAAAGGGAAAACTAAAGTCCGGCCAATTTAATAGGTCACATTTGACATCTGTCAGTTTTAGCTTCGTAGTTAGGTGACCTGCTTAAAAACATCGATTAAAGTGAATGAATCGACACGGATTTCAAACATACGTGAATCGAATTATATTATGTGAAAATCGATATTTGTTGGAACTACGTTTTACTTAGATTTTTTTGGATCACATCCCTAGTGTTAAAAAAGAAAAAGGGTTCACAGACGCAACATTGTAACGACGTTCAGTTCTTTAGAACAGATTTTTTTTTGTTATGTTTAGAATGGTTTATTAGTGAAAGTAAATCGTAAAATTACCGTCTGGTCATTATTACAATAAATATATACTCGTAATTAAAAAGAGTAAAGCAATTGTGCAGTTCTAACTTCGAAAAAATAAACATTATTCTATGCCCGCCGTTACAACTTTACAAGGTTACGTTTGATGAAGTATCAATAGATGTCAAATGTGACCTATTAAATTGGTCCGACTTTTAATAGAATCACCCCAGTATACTCTGAGCAGTTATTGAGTTAGACCTAACAAGCTGAAACTTGGCACACTTATAGCTATTAATAGCCCAACTTCAAAAATTAAATAAAAAGCCTAATTTGTATGTGGTACCAATTGAAAGCTTATGAAAATGCGAGTCCGAAAATATTTGTCTTGATAATAAATTGCAACAAATTGTTCAATATACGGATAATGCTGTACAATTCTACCTCCACTATTTTAAAAAAATCTGTACAATTAGGAACGTTTACAAAGAGGTGTAGATTAAAGGAAAATTATCACCTACCTGGATAGTTTTATTTCTATATGTAGGTATCTAAAAAAGTAAATATTGTACCTACTACCGTTGACTTACCAACTACTGGACATAGGGTCCGCGCTCAAAAGTGTCCGGACCAAAAGAGCATCAAAAGGTATAAAGAGAACCAATTACGCGACAGTCTTCATTTGACCTAACTCGGAGCTACGAACGCTTCGAAAATAATATCTTTATAATATACAGGGTCCTTCTAAATATGCTGACACTTTTTAAATTCTAGAAAAATTTGCTGAAACTACTTTAAGGGGATGATCAGACCATCAAACTGAACAACATTATCTATGGGACCAACATCGAAATTTCAAAAAAAAAATCTGCTGTCCCATACATTTGGCTCGAGTAGGTTTGCAGTTTTATATGGAACAGCTGTTTTTTTTTCGCGATTTCGATGGAGGTTTCATAGAGAAAGATGTTCAGTATGACGTTCTGATCCCCTTAAAAAAGTGTCAGCATATTAAGAAGGACCCTATATACATATAAGATAAACCATGTCGCTATACACGCACGGAGATATGTTATATGACGCCTCACGCACACCAACCTAAGAAAGTTGGCCACTTTTGTTTTATGCGGTAGAAGCGTGAGGCTCAATACATATACTTTATCTAAGTTGGTTTCTTAGGGAACGTTGTTCAGTATCATTCGAGTGCAATGATCACCCCTTAAAATTATGCAAATGTTTACTCTAACATCGGTATATTTTGAGCCATGTTATACAGGGTCCTGCTTAATATGCTGACAACTTTTTAAGGGGAGGATCAGACCGTCAAACTGAACAACTTTCTCTATAACAATTACATCGAAATCGCAAAAAAAAATCAGCTCTTCCATACAAAACTGCAAACCTACTTGAGACAAATGTATAGGACAACTGATTTTTTTTCGCGATTTCGATGTTGGTCCTATAGAGAAAGTTGTTCAGTTTGACGGTCTGATCATCCCCTTAAAAAAGTGTCAGCATATTAACTTGGACCCTATAGATAGGTACTTTTATCTTACACCAATCCTATTTATAACCTACAAGAGTTGACCCACGACTTCGTCCGCACAAATTAAATACCAGATTTTAAATCAGATCATAATCTATCAAACAAAAAAGTTTCATCAAAATCGGTTCAGTGGTTTTTGCGTGATGCTGTTACAAAACAAACAAACAAGCAAACAGGCAAAAATTCTAAAAAAGGTTGATTTGGAGTCCGGGATACCTAAAAACCGTATCGTAATCTTTTTCATGTAAATATCTTCAATGTACAGACACACTTCTGTTACAGTTTTATAATAGTTAAGGTTAAGATAAGATATATATCGGATAAGGGAATTCGGGTTAAAACTGTGTAACACAACGTGTTTCCGTTCTATAAATACTTACACTGACTTCTCAACGAAATTATAGCTGTGAGCTCACAATAGTGACTCATTCAATGTCGAGAACGTATGATTGTATGAGGATGAGGTGCATGCTCGATTAATTTATGTATGACGTGACTATTATAATTATAATGCATAGTAATATTGATAAAGGATTGTATTATAAAAGTCAGTAGGAAACAAAGTAATCATATTATTGTTAACATAACAGTACCTACCAACGTATCACAAAAGAAATATATACATACTTACTTAAATTAATTCTGTCACAGATACTATATTACCTACAACTTAACACTGCCCGTACCGCACTTACCGCTTTTTAGCGATAATACCGCCTGTTTTTATACCTTTTGTATTTCCTGTTAGTTTGCTCTCTGTATACAACGTGTTAATGAATAAGCGCAAAACCTCATACACCCCAACGGATTTATAACAAAATAATTAGAATGAAACAATAATTTCATTATTTTGATACTTAAAATTTAAAGTTATTCGCATTTTAAGTTTTGAGGCAAAAATGATATGTTATTATATCAGCAATGAATGAAAGCCCTAACGTGCTCATGGATACATTTTAAGAATCTTGTTTTGGTAGTAAGTAGGGTGAGAGTGCCCGAGCGATGGGTTGAGATCAAGTTCAGTAAATTTTAAATTTTAGAAACAAATTATTAAATATTTTGAAAAAATTTCCTATGTGGTTTCAACCATGATAATTCGATTCTGCTCTCGATTCTAAACAAACTACTTTCTAGTTTTGCTTTAATTCATTAACACGTTGTATAGTTCTACCCCTGAATAGGAACCACCTCTAACTTAACAGCTTCAAAGATGATATTCTTTAGAATCTCTCTCTCTCTCTCTCTTCTGAATCTCTTTTATCATTCTTTAGAAAGCCCGGAAAAACTGGATGATTATTAAAATGATCAAAATGCTTGGGTCTGAGGTCACTAGCTTATAGTTTATTTACTTTACTGTATAGTATCAATTATTTTATTAAATAGAATATGTATTATTGTATACATAACTTTAGCTTAAGAATTTATATTGTAATAGTTATTAAGTCGTGTTATGTTGTAGAGTTTCTGGCCGCATCTTCTCTACAGCGACAACACGTTCCGACGCGGTGCTAGCTTTAAAAAAGATTTGACGTTTGATAAGTGTGCTGCAAGCTCCTATATTGAATAAATTATGTTGACTTTGACTTTGACTTTGCCCTTCAATACTTTTACGTAAGTATTACAATATTTTAAGTGTTATTTTTGGTGTGAAATAAAGTATAATTTATTGATTGATTGTTAACATAGAAAATACTAAGTATTTCACTGTAGGTAAACATTACTCGTCGCAAAAGGGCTATAAATCATAGGAAAAACCTTAGGATTATCGCGGACATTCTATGTACATGATGGGATGGGAATAAAAGTAGGTAAGTACATAAAACCAGCGCATGCATATTAAGTTCTAGAAAAATTAGCTGAAACTATTTTAAGAGGATGATCAGACCATCAAACTGAACAACTTTCTCTATGGGACCAATATCGAAATCACGAAAAAAAAAACCAGCTGCTACATACAAACCTACTCGACCTAAATGTATGGGACCGCAGATTTTTTTTTCGCGATTTCGATATGGGTCCATTGAGAAAGTTGTACAGTTTGATGGTCTGATCATCCCCTTAAAATAGTTTCACCTAATTTTGTTAGACCTGATACATAAAATAAGTGCACATAATGCAAGTTATGGGATTCTATGTTAGTGGCAAACATTTCTGGTCTTCAATTTGAAAGACGACACTTACCTATGAGAGCCCAAAATAAAAAGATACCTATGTTATGAGGTATCCCCGACCGAACGACCTTGACCCTTTCAGAGCCGCCTCGCCTCTACTAAACTACATCATTTTAGTAGGTATACCTATTTTTGACAGGTTTGTCCTTCATTATGTCAGTGTGGTGCCTTCTAATCCAAGGAAATCAAATTCAAAAATCGTAAGAATTCGCACCAAATTTTGAGTTTATCTAATTAACTCATTTAATATAGGACTTAGAAAAAATTTACTTCATAACATTTTTAGATCTTAATATTGTCTACACAATGGAGTGTGTCGCAATTATAAGTGACTTCAACTTATAAAGAAGATGCACATAATACAGTTTTTTTTTTAATATTTAGTCTTTCCTTTGAACAAAGGTTCATATGTATTTTGTAGAAAAATAAGAAATATACTCCATAGTAAATAAAGCCCAGATGTTGAAGATCATTGCTGTATATTTCAATAATTTGTATTTCTTTCAAATAACGAGAAGATAGCTTCTAAAAACTAGCAAAATATAGCCCGACCCTACGTTTACCTATGGGGAGCGTCTTAAGGATATTAATTGAACAAGAACTTCATTGATTGATCATGAAGCTCCCGTTACCTACAGAGGTACGTGTCTTATTTGAATTTCGTCGGAAAGCAAAAGTTATACAAACTACAAATGTGCAGATAATGCTAAATGTGTGACCTCGCAAAGTTCATCAACTGTCGTAATACCAGTTTTACTCCTGCTCGGTTTTATCATTTGTCGATGTTCCCACGGACAATATAAATTCACATTTAATATCACAATTACCGCGCTATTGTTGAACTATAATGTCGGATTAGGTACCTACTTAGGTATATTTGATTCGTTATGCCTAAAAATTTTTACGTTTAATTCCTCATTTTAAACCGAGTCTCGGATGTCAACAAACTCACACAACGGTATTTTAGGTATCAATCAGCCGCTAACTTTATAAATGCAATACGTGTCGCTAACAAAGGAAACGAAGCGCATAGAATTTGTAAACAATTTTAACAAACGTCTATTATCTAGGAAATTGTCTAAGGGCTAACCTGAAGCTCTTCGTTATAGCGTGACCGCACTGAGCCTGGCGCGGTCGGCCGCTCCAGGAGCAGGAGCTCTGTGAGGACTATCACTCCGAAAACGGCGAAGAACATGATGAAGATGAAGAAACTGATATTGGCGCGCTCTTTGGCGCGGGAAGGCGCAGCGCGCGCGCGCCATCTCATCGTGCCGGCGGTTCACTAGCATGGGCGCGAGCGCGAACTGGCCGCTACCGCGTGCGACGCGCTACTGAGGCTGCCGGCCTGTCACCAGGGCCGAAGCGCCATGCCACCGCGCCTTCCTCCGCGACTTCGCGCCACGACGAAGCGCCTTCGCTCCGCTGCTCACACTGACGCACCAATATGCAGCAGACAGACACAACGAGACCCTTCAAGCTTTGGGTTGCAAGCTCAATGCGAGCTTTCCTTACAATCCCGCTTGGCCTGTTGGCTCCTATCGCTAACTAATCAATCGATATTATCAGCAAATCATTATGCTCTGGTAGATTCAAATCAGAGAAGCAACAAGCAAACATTTACTACTAAATGTATTATAATTTGAATGATCATAGACCCATTCCACAATACGAAAACTATTCCACCAAGAAAATGTCGGTCCTTCGTCCCTTGCAACCCCTTTCTACGACGATAGGGCAGTACGCAGGCGCGGCCGCCCGCCCTCCCCTGTCCACGCCCGCCCAACGTTCAATGACTCGCCGCGAGCTTTTCCCGCGCGAGCTTCACTTCAAGTAGGTAAACCGGACAAAACACGAGTCAACCCAATTCCGGATAATTCTATAGACGTAGTGACACACTTTTTTTTGTGGTGTATTATTAAACTTACAGTCTGAAAGGCGATTTACCAGTCTCGCATGCAAAGTACGCCTAAAATCCTTATCGCATGTTTCCTTTCCGTATAAATAACTTTTGGCCATAAACTTTAACTTACAAGAACTAATTATATTTGTAACATTTGTAGATAAACGCGTTGTTTCTTCAATACGTACAAGGTAGGGAAATGTTCGATTCGAGCTATAATTGTTATACACGGTAGAATTGATATCATTAGCATCCTTTTACACTAAGAGTCTACACATCAACCAGACCAACTTTTACATTGGGAGCAAACCGACAGGAGCAAAAAAAAATCAACTGTTGCATACATTTGAGTCGAGTAGGCAGTTTAGTACAGAACAGCAGATTTTTTTTTTGCTCCGGTCGGTTGGCTCCCATATCACAAGTTGTTCAGTATGATGGTAAAAGGGTGCATTATTTACAAAAACTCCTGAACCGATTTTGATGAAACTTTTTTTGTTTGATAGCTTATGATCAGACTATCTCATAATGTAATTTGTGCGAATAGAGTCGCGGATTAACTCTAGTATGTAATTGAGTATTTGTTAAACCAGAAGTCAATGTAAATCAACTAAGTATATCTTCTTGATTATTGATTACTTATGTAAACGTGTCCTTAGAATATCGCGCTTGGATGGACATGGCCATTGGCGCACTCCATACAAACGTGATAATATTTTGGATATTAATCAATTAAAGTCAATGCAATTTTTAGACAATACCTAGATACAAAAATATGTGTTTTACATTTGTCAGATTTCAGCTAAAATATCTAGTTTTAATGTTATCGTGGCTGAAAGTTTTCCACATAAATCTTACTATTTTAACGGAAATGTAAAGCACAGGGCTGCGATCGCGGTAAATATTCGGAGATTGAACCGTGATTGGACTACGTACGAACCATAACTTTTAACACATTTGGTATTGCGCTAATCGCGGTACTGCACATGACAGCCGTTAGAGGCGTTTTGACAGATCGCTCAGACGTTAAATGCTATCAGTTACATAGAGTTTAGCGCGATGCGGAATTCAGCACAGTTGAATAGTAATTGGATTACAATGTGATTAGAACTGAAATTGGATAAGAATAGAACTTCGATGTTTAACTTAGCGCAATCGGGGGCAGTTATGGTTTCTAGATCGCGTCTAAAAAAAACATTGACTTTGATTGGTTAATATTGAACTAACACAGAACTTCGTTTGTACGCAGCGCGCATTAGCGCTTTCGGAATAAATTTCTCTTATATTATGCCTCTAGACTGGACCAGGGCTTGGAACCGGTTCCAAAAGTACAGGTTCTGTACCGTTCCTTAGCGGTTCTTGCCATTTCGGTACCTTGAATACCGATTCCAGCCGGGCACTGGTGCTCCGCCTGACAAATAGGTACCAGTACCCAATTCAGATACCCGCCTCGTATGAGAATGCCTATCCTTTTTACCCGGCTGCGCCAGAAGGAGGGTTATGTTTTTACCCGACTGCGCCAGAAGGAGGGTTATGTTTTTCGAGCGTATGTATGTATGTATGTATGTATGTATGTATGTATGTATGTATGTGTGTTTGTATGTCTATTTCTTTGGCACGGCCTACAGCCTAAATAGCTTGATGGATTTTAACGTATGAGGTATCATTGGATTCGTAAAAATCGTGAGAGTGACATAGGGTATATTATTTTAAGATGGCGTCTACGAATTAAAAAAGAGAGGAAGAATAAACAATTTTTTTTTGTTAAAAATTACAATATGGGTATCAAGTGAAAGCTAGTAATCAGACGATTTCAAATATATAAATATTATAGTACTTTTTAGTTACCGTTTCGACACAAGACTAAAAAGTATGAAATAAACTAAATTATTAAGATAAACAAAAAACCCGACTGCATAAAAAACCTATTAACTGAAAAGAGAAAAACAAGCTCTATAATCACTAATCGGCTATAACAACTTTGTTTGAGCAAATATAATTTGATTGTTATTAGGTAGGTATTGCAGGCGGGGACTAACCAATCATTGACCAACCAAAATTTTTCTTTGCCCCGTTTCTCATTCAAACTAACATACATTTTTATTTGGTACCGGTAAAATATCGATACTGATCAGATAGTAATAAGTGCAGGTACTACCTACGTCTGATACCAGTACCAATAGTACAGGTAAGACGTCTAGTACCGGTATCACACCAAAGCCAATGGTACCGGTTCCCAAAAATGAACGGTATTTCAAACTCTGCTCAGGACAATCGAACGTTGTTAAGTCTGGCTCTCAGATTAATTAATACAATGTCTGGCTAAGGTCTTTGCTCTGTAGTTGATGATGGGCAGAAGTAAAACGGTACAGGGTATATTTAATGCACACATGTAAAAAATATTTTATTTCATACAAAACTGCAGCACCGACTCAACTCAAATGTATTGGACAGCTGACTTTATTTTCGCGATTTCGAAGTTGGCTCCGTTGTTCATTTGGTTGGTTGGTTGATGGTCTGGAACACCCTAAAGTATTACTAGGGTGTTTTGTTACACCCTTTAGAACCCCTTAAGGCCAAGCCTCGGAAACGGGTGACATGCGGCACGGCAAGCGACGAGCTTCTGTGGCCTACACCATACTCGTATGAATCATAGAGAGTTTGCTTGCCGCCATTATTTTGTTCAGTTGTTGTTTTTGATTTTCATGAAAAATTGGTTTTTAGTGATATTTGTGACATAATTTCGTACAGTTTCGTGTCCCAAAAAGTTGCGTAAATCGACCAGTATTAACAGGAATCTCAAATATATACGAAAACAGAACATAAGTCTTGGTTCAAGTTTCCTCGTGCGCGGTGATTTTGGCGGCGACGCGCGATCTTACAAAATTGATCACAGATTCATAGTCATCTATCATCCACCATCAAAATTAAGAATATGAAGAACAAATTTTACGAATGGCTTTAAAGGACTTAGCATCCAGATCCGTTAAAGACATTAAAAAATATATATGGCCCGCCTTTATTGCGTATCTGTATTCGGCGTATTCCGTGATGACGTAATTGACATTAAACCTGGGAAAGGAGTTTATCAGCCTAGACTTGGCTGCTGTTCAGATATTTTTTCGAGGCATTCGTAGCTTCGACTGTTTATCAAAAAGGCTTGTGAGTCTCGGCTACTTTTTTACATTAAATGTTTTTGATAGGATCTATTTTTCTATGACCGAGGCCTTCATATCATATCTTGAATGAAAAGCTTTATTTCTACTTTAGGTTTGGCTGTTTGGGCTACATTTATTTTGCTTTCCTACAAGCATAAATTGAAGAACATCAAAATAAAATGAAACGTCAAATCAAATCAGGAGTTTTGCGCGATAAGAAAAGAACGGGCTTTGTTTCTTATTTTTCTAAATTAGTTTTTCGTGGTTATTATTGTGTTAATGTGGTGGAATTAGTTTCATAATGTGCCATTAATGGAGAACATTATAGTAAAAGTGAGAAATAAAGATAGGCGCTCCCGTTTGATTTGGTTTGATCCTCACGTAAAACTCCCTTGAACATTTCAAGAGATAGGTATAGGTTAAGTTAGGTTCAAAGAAAAATATAACTAAACACAACGGCTGTAAGGGCTAGTTCCTATTGCCTTTCAGAAAGGATAACTTTATTTAAAAAAACAAATCAAATCGAAACTGCATAGGTAGCATGGCACCGTGATACAGCGCTATCACACCTTCGCTCTCTTTCTATTTGCGCACGAACGAACGAGATAAAAGACGTGATACGGCCGTATCACGTGTAGCATGCTACGCATGCTGATGCTGATGACGGACCAATGTTCCTTTCGCCAAGCCTTAAAAAAAAAATTTACCAAAAAAAAATGATGTCAGACATCGTCGGCTTTGTCCACAGATTAATGATGCGACAGTGAAATTTTCACTTGGTTCTGTTAGGTCCGTTGTGGCGCTGCTGTCGTCAAGCTAATTTGTATAGAACATTTAGTTATAGGTATGTATACAGTGATTCCGGAATGCAAAAATCTGGATTTTTGGCCAAGGAACAAAGTAATCAACGATAGTATTATGTCATACAATGGAGAAGAATTAGGGCTTCTCAAGGATTCTCAACTCAAGCGAAAATATCAGGAAAAACAAGATATAAGCTGTTGCTGTAAGTTCAATATGGCGTCCTATCATCGTCCAATGATGACGTTTCATAAGGGAAAATGTGACTTCAGCGCCAAAACGGCTAGATCGGAACCACAGCTGTCATAGGCCTGGTCTTTGTCTGACGGCTGACGGACTGCCAGATAAAAGTAAAAACTCAGCTTTTCTCAAAAATTTTGTGGATTTATTGTAAATATGGTGAAAGAAGAAAAGACCTCTCAGGACAATAATGTATTTAGGGCTTTCATCGGTGCTCTTTACAACACAGTAGATGCTCCGGTGACATGGTTCCGCGGTAAGCGATCTGTCTCATACAAGTTTTGTTATGTTATGTAAGTGAGATCTCCGCTAGGTTTGTTTTGCAGAGAGTGTCGTGGTGCCGAACCAGCAGAAATACCCGTGGTATCATCAGCAGTTCCGACGCGTCCCGACCATAGACGAATGTTACACCGACGATGCGGTTTGCGATTTCGAAGCCAATGCACAGTTCAAACGTGATAGGTTAGTTTGATGTTTTTTATTGGACCCACAGCTCAGAGGAAGGATCTCCATAGAGTCCGAATTTACGATTGTAGTTAGTCTATTTTGTCTTATGACGTACCTTTAATAGTAGAAGGAGATGGAACTATAGATATTTGTTTATGCGGCTGTCAACTTTTTTTTTAGCTAGTGTGTGTGAAAAGTGACCGTAAACATGAGGCCATATGTCACTTGGTGCCTTTTGTCCATACTACTTGACACTACACACTCAAACCTTAACAAAAAAAAAGTGGACACTTTACAATTGGTATGGCTCTCTCTATTAGGTATAATCTCTTTGACCCACAGACATACTCTAGCGATAGACAAGCACATTCAAACAAACAACATGTCACACAAACTGGCAAAACGGCGGCTGTCACACAAAATTGCTGTCTGTCATTGCCATACTTAGACGATTTATATACGGACCCGCCTCGCCTTAGCATTTCCCCTCTGCCAATGTGCAAGATCAAAAAATCGTACGCATTTACATTCAATTTTACACCTTATCACTAAACGACAGCCTATAATTGTGGAACAATAATTTCGAACTTATGACGTTTGGGGTTCACACAACACTGTTTTTCATGATTTTTAACATTCAAAATTAGAAGCTAAACTAATGGAGTAAAATTCAAAGTTGTGTCTCGTGCTACCTCGCCCCCTGCAAAAAGTGGCAGAAAATGTTGTTAGTAGAATTACATGCGTAAATAGTCCTCATATAAGTAGTCTAAGTTGCCATAGTAACCAAGTGAACTCTGGAACATCAATGCAGTGCGTTCCACCTTATTCAAGTGGAACATGTTGTTCCTATGAAAGGGCTTGTCTATCGCTAGAGTAAATGTCAGCGATTAGACCCATAAAATAATAATAATCAATTCATGAAAACGAGACAGACTTATACACTAACTAGAGTTTACCTGTGACTGTCCGCACCAATAATATACCAGATTTTAAGTCAGATCATAAGCTATCAATCAAAAACAGTTTCATTAAAATCTGTTCTGTAGTTTTTTCATGATGCTCGAACAATCAAACAGACCAAATCATGATCTTTTTCTTGTAAATATTTTCAATGTACAGACACAATTTAGTTATAGTATATAATAGTTTAGATTACACATAGTGACTGAGAGGAAATCTATGTTGTTTGTCCCTATCTGCGTATGCAATTTTTTTGTTTGACTTAGTTCAAATTGATTCGACCTGTTAACAATGGTTAAATCCCCAGGGCGGCACTTTGATAATCTGTATTATAAGAAAAACCGGCCAAGTGCGAGTCTGACTTGCGCATCAAGGGTTCCGTACTAAAAAAATCTCCGGGACCCTTAGCTTAAGACCGAATCTTACTTGGCCAGTTTTTATTATTTGTTGTTATATTGTATAGTTTGCACATTAATCACACCAAGTCTGCGCTTTTATGTACTACCATTTTTCCAATACAGCGAGAAGAAAAAATGTTAGCAAATCCAATACTACTATAATTATCATTTCAACTTTGAACCTATTACGATTCAGAAGATACAGCCCTCTGAAGCCCTCGGACAGACAGACAGCAAAGGCTTATGAATAGGGTCCCGTGTGCACCCTTTGGGAATGGAATCCTAAAAAAAGATGGGTAACGTATGGGTGTATCAACAAGACAGATGAATGTGTTATAATCATTATCGCTTGCTTGTCTGCCTGTAGCCGCAGTTTAATAGTAAAATACCTATCATTCTTTGTACATTTTTAACATGTTATCGAACATATTTTAAGGGCTGTGGACAGTGAAATCCTGAGCATCCTGCGTCAACGCTACGAGGACTGTATGATGTACGAGAGCCCAGACCACTTGACTGTGTGCAAGCCTTTCTGGGAAAGGTACAGGCAATCTGAGGAAGCTTGGTTCATCAAATGTAAGTGAGCTTAGTAGAGTAAGCCTATGCACTATCACACTATACTGCCACCACAGAACATTATAAGAGGGGTTAGAAATTCAAAGTAGCACTTTTGCTTCGGAGACGACTGTCGCCAATTGTCGCTGCTACAATTACTCATGCCCTCTCGCTCGCACCACGCCGCGCGGCTTGTGGTGTTATGCAAATCATTGCATAACCTGTGGCGACACGTTGCACTTCTAACCCCTCTTATAATGTTCTATAACTGCCACACAAAAGTCAGTGTGGGTTTTTGCATGGAACATGCCATCAACCTCACTTGAATCTTCTTATTGTGTGAGCAGCAAGCCCTGGTGTCAGAGTTTATGTAACGACTACTACCATCAGAGATAGTAACCGGGACCAACGGCTTAACATACCATCCGAAACATGGAATCATCTTTCTTTTCAGACAATCAGGCAAGCCAAACTAGAATGTTTAGAATAAAGATACATACAAAACTTGTTGTTACTTGTATAACTCTAAACTCAGTCTGAACAGAGATATAAAGGCTCGAAGTTGAAAATATATTCCTAAAAATAAAAAATAAAATTTCTGAAAATATTGTTGAAAATTTCATAGTTTTGCTCGTTACTTTATTCTGAAGTTTGGTTAATGGCCGCGCCATAAAAAATAGGTGAAAAGAAAAAGGCGCTATTTATAGGCATTGGCCAAAAATGTTGTATAGTGACTAGATCGTACACTACTGTGCTGGTCATGAGACCAGTGAGATTCCCCAAGTTTTGTACAGTAAACTCTAAAGTGGTAGCTTAATAAGTTGGCAACACGTTAGAAAGGGACACACAGGTATTCCGAGGCTATCTCACATTGGCTTAGTTTTCAGCTTACAACAATATTGAAGGAAATTAGTACTTTTTACGTAAAATTTGAGTTTATTTTGAATTCTCCACCAACTTCGAGAGTTTGGTCCACCTATAGAATATACTAGAGTAACCCACGATTTCGTCCGCAGAAATAATATACCAGATTTTAAGTCAGATCATAAGCTATCAAACAAAAAAAGTTTCATCAAAATCGGTTCAGTAGTTTTTGCATGCTATTACAAACATACAAAGAAACAAACTAAAATTCTAAAAAAGGTTGATTTGGAGTCCTGGATCCCTAAAAACCATATCATAATCTTCTTCATGTAAATATCTTCAATGTACAGACACACTTCTGTTACAGTTTTAGTTTAGATACAATGTTCTTGGCATTGGCTTTTAAAAACAGTATGTCAAAATGTATTCTGAACCTTCGCGATGAGATCTGTAAGAATCAAAAACCCTTATTTAACAAGAAGTCATGGAAGTGCATGCAGAAGAATAATACAATAGTTACTTCAAGTGCGTCTTTCGCCAAAGTACGAAAACGGTGCACGTTTTTATTTTATGGCAGTGTAAAGGGTGTGTATCCAGTGAAGTAGAGCTGGGTGAAATCAACCGATCAAATAGCTTTATTCTGACAACCGAGGAAAATTGAGCAATTCGATTGGTAGATTTCACACAGCTGCGTTCCACTCCACTTCAGTGGAAATGCACATTACGTTGCTAACTAACTTAATAAAGGGCATTGGTTAAATATAGTTCTGCTTTTTCGCGAGAGGACGCCTGCCCTGCAGTGTGACTTTATAGGCTGATGATTTGATGATATACTGGATGAAATTGAAGTTCCCATCCTTTTAATAAACTAAGGCTACATTCTTGCGCCATTCGGTGTAAAGACCCTGGGGCCGTGGGTGCCAGACGCCCAACAGCTTTTCAAAGAGTTGTCGTCGCGCTTGGTCGAGATGTCCGGTGACCGAAGGGCTAGCGCATACCTCGGGCAACGAATTTCGATAGCCATCCAACGAGGTAACGCTGCCAGCGTTCCTGGGCATCCTCCCGCAGGACGGCGGGCTCGAGCACGTCTTCTGTTTTGCGTAAGCCGAACAGAAATCGTGCTCAAATAGTGGCTCATACCTACTATGTTTTTTGTATTTATTTGTTGCAAATATCATTTAATTGAATAATATAAATAATGTAGACTACCGTAGTGTAAATAAAAACTAAATAGTGGTAAAGCTCGGCGACAGGTCAATTGATGCGGGGGCCGGGAGGAGCGCGTCCCTTCTGCCTTCACGCATCGCTTCTGCCTTCACGCGTACCCACAAAGCGATTTAGGGTGGGTACGTACGCCCGTCAACCTAACCGCGCGAGCCGCGACCGCAATGCTCTATTAGTTTTTATTACACTATGACTCTACACATCAAACTTAACAACTTAGCAACTTTGCTCCCATCAATGACATTCTATACACAGCACCCATAGTTTGTGTGAAGTCTTGGTTTAAAAGGATGCTAACGATTTCAATGTTACTATTTATCTATTTATGATGATGATGATTATCTGTTACAGACGGTGATCTTGGCGCATACGCCGACGCCCGGAAGGCGTACATGAAACAGAAACATCGCATGGTCTGGGAGAGACAGAACGGCCCCCTTTCTGACCTGACCAAGTAGATTTTATTTATATTGCAATAAACAAATTATTGTAGAATTGTGTTATCTCGTGTTAAAGAAATGAAATAAAATTATTCAAAAAATAACATTTATTTTCCAACACTACATTCATTTTTCATGCAATACTGACAAGATTCTACTTCCATACATATATGTTGATTTAATAGTTGGAACTACAACAAGAAATTAATGATCACAGAATCATGAAGATGTAGAAAAAAATAATACAAACATCTTCTCTTACTGTACTTGAAATACTTATATCTACCTTACTGTTATAATTTAAAACTTTGTTATTGGTCACATAAAAGTAAAAACATTAGCTTATAAATAAGTACCTAAATGTATCTGCTACAGTCTTAAGTAATTCAATAGGTTCATAACGTTACAATCTCTTGTGGACAGAGTACTAGCCAATTTGTTTGCTTGTTAAATTGGTCACAAAAGTAAAATATGCTTAGCTGGGAATATATTAATTACATAATTTCCTCTTTTTAAAATAGGGTTAGTGGCCAATTTCGAATCTGTTACATTTAAAATGCAGACTGGCAGTGTTTACATAAAAATAATAATCCATAAAAATCAAATTACATCGGAACAACACACTTCTAGGTACATAAATATTCAAGGGCCCGCCTACATGAAATGCATGTTTGAGATAGTTTAAAATCATTAGAGCTTAAATGTTCGTGTTCCACGCCACATTTTGGGAAAAAATTATAAAAGTGTATAAACATTGTCAATGTTAATTACGTTTTGTACTAATTTACTAAATTACATACTTATGTATACGATATACATAAATATATTACTTGTCTTTTGTGTACTTTTGATCAGTGATTTTATTTACGAACTAAAATTTTTTCATAAGTTTTTATCTGAATGATTATCAATTTATCACAGAAGAACCTCCTTCCGACACAATTACTCGCATCAAGAGTATTGCATAGTTCTAAATATCACAATAGCTATAGCGTCTATAGCTGGAGTGAATATAAATAACAGTTACTCATATCCAAAGCCCCTACAACTACTCTTTAGGCTCGGTATCCTCGAAGGCGCAGCAGAGCGTAAATGTGTCTTAAATAAAAAAATAACAGCTTTCTTTTTTTTATGACGAGATCGAACGAGCTATCTAGGTATTGGTGGACTTTACACATGTCCGCTCCGCTCCGCTTGGTGGATACCGGGCCTTATAATAGAGCCGGTTTACTACTGACTGACACAGTAACCGTGATAAAATTACTTGCAACCGGACATAACAGACCAGACACATGCCGAAAGATCTATCATAATTTAATAATAATTGAATCATTCAATACGATATTTATGGAAGGAATACGTAACCTAATTCGGAATATAATAGATGGACAGTCTTTTTAAACATATATCAGACTGACCGTGGTTTCTAAATAAATAATTAAAACATTCATATAAAAATACTTAGGTTCATTCATTCATTTGTGGAACTACGAAATTTAAGCACATACATAAAATAAAATAATCATTGCACTTTAGGCACAAGCGTATGTTATCAAAGCAATAGTACTTATCACTACAATATTTTTCAAAAAACATTTGAACATCTATAATTGACTTACCATTGTGTGTAGTGAAAGTGATTGTACGCGAGTTATACAAGTCAGTTACCAACAATACTTGACCTCAAGATAAGATGTTAAAGGCATTGTCTAAAATTACATAAATTCGAAACAGTGATATTTCTATGTTCGATAAATAAATAATTCTGTACAATAACAATCACCAAATATATATTACGAAATTGAAGCAAGTTATGGCAAACTGCATGAACATGTAGACTCATTGGAGATCATTTATCAAAGGATAAAATTTTTTGACAAAAAAACAATGTATCATTATTGTACTCTTTGTAAAAGCATCCGAAAAATGTTATAAAGATGCGCTGGTAACAACACTTACTTATTTACTACTCTTGCACAACTTTTGAGCCTCACATCGCAAAATGATATGTACACCTTAATGTTATTTTATTCCAAGAAAGATGTACAAAACTTATTTAGATAACTGATATGGAAATGATTTTAATTAATTAACAGTTTACAATAATTCTTGGAATATTAACATTAATGAGGTTTATGTTTCAGTCCTTCGAAATAATTAATGTTAACCTATCAAAAAAACATAAAAATGTCAAAATATAAAATAAAAACGACGGTCGATCAGAATTTAAGAAATTAAACTGGTATAAATTCTAGCCAACTTACTATTTAGTTTACAGCAAGCTACGGGGAAAGACTAAAACATAAAAAGTTTAATAAACTAAGTATCACAGTGTATAAATAATAATGTTGTCAAGTAAATAAAACCGGGTAAAATATTTGGGAAAGTTAAAATTATATCATTGACACGACACTCATAACAGCGAGCGTAAACATTTCAAAATTGCAAATAGCTCTCTATAACATTTTACGAACGCACAAAATTTCTTAACCTAAATAAAACACACAAAAATATACAAGGAAACATTTTTCATACCTACAATATTTTAGGGCTAAACAGGTACCATAAAACACTGGTGCAGGTAGGTTTGAAAAATGTATAGCCTTATAGACGATCTAAACATTATTGTTATAGACATCACATTTCATAGGACATTTGTTTAAACCTAGAGTTGATAAAATTCGTTGCGACCCTGAGTACAAACCTTCAACGCGTTGGTTGATATCGGAACATTGGCAATGCGAACATCGCTGTATAAAATGGTAAGGAATGCATCTCTCTCTTGTAAGAAGGTGGGATCATATTATGCGGTATCGAACTGAGCTGCCAAACGGGTGCGGCCTGTTGAAATAAAATATCCAATTAAGAACAGCTCTTTGTCAATAGTGAGGGGGCGGGGCGGTCGATCCCATCGTGGATCACACTCATACCAATAAGTTTTTCAAAATAAATAGTCTTTATTTTCTTCTCACATCCAATACCCTTACCCATACCCTTGACAATGAGCCGTTTTCATTAAAAAAAAGAAGTTTAAAGACACTGGCGTTACACGTTGTTTGATTTATTAATAAGATTAAGATGGTTTTTATATGAAAGACGTTGTGATACTTTAAATTCATAGAGTTTTTGTACAGTTAATGTTCATTTATGTATAACTTAAATTTTCGGTGTTATTCCGTATTTATTGGTAGTGAACAATTTATCCATTGGCAACACTACAGCACACAGCACTTTTTACTGTCAATGTGACAGGTTTTTCTGAACTTTTTATTATTGTCATCTAGTGATTTTTCGTATTACTAGTCTTGGAAAACGCCTCATTGCAATGGTAGAAAGGTGCAATACAATATTGGAATGGAATATGTATGGGACTGCTGATTTTTTTTTCGCGATTTTGAAATTAGATCCATAGAGAAAGTTGTTCAGTTTGATGGTCTTTAGCACCCCCTCAAGTATTACTAGGGTGTTTTGTTACACCCTGTGTGCGTGCGCGTGTGTCTGTGTGTGTGTGTGTGAGTATGCGAAAGTGACTTATCATCTCAAATAGTTAGTACTCACGTTTGCTATCGTGGATCAGCAGCGCCGATGGAATCGGCAGAGCACTCGCAGGCGGGGAGCACCAAATATTTATCTTTGGCGAGTCGAACACGCGGGAACCCTGCAAATATAAAAACACTAGAGTTTATCAAAATCGGTTCAGTAGTTTTTGCGTGATGCTGTTACAAACAAACAGACCGACAAAAAATCTAAAAAAAAGTTGATTTGGAGTCAGGGACACCTTAAAACCATATCGTAATCTTTTTCTTGGATATATCTTCAATGTACAGACACACTTTTGTTACTGTTTAGATGGTTGAAAGATGAATGCATATCGTTGATACGTCGTCGTCGTCGGAATCGTCGCACAGTACAAGAGATTAATACATACATACAGATATAGGTACATACAGTACGACGATCCATGCCTCCTTCCTGCTCATTTTGGCTTCTCGATGGTACGAGAGGAGGCCGGTAACCAAGATTGACACAATGTTTTCGAAAGAAAGATAATGCAATCTCAGGCGTGTGAGCAGTTAACGGGTTTATTTACTTCAATAATAAAAGAAATATGACATTTAATATCATATCAAAACTGCCCGATATACATCCCAAGTATACAAATTCTTCAACTTCAGTGGAACAGGTTGAAGAATTTGTATACTTGGGATGTATGTTTACCAGAGATGGTACGTGTAATGGAGACATAGAGAGGAGAGTGAAAGCGGGAAATAGGATTAATGGAGCGATGCACACATTCATGAAAAGTCATAATGTGTCCAAAAAGGCACGTTTGGCAGTTCACGAGGATGTGCTGGCACCAACTTTGATGTATGGCAGCGAATGTTGGGTATGGCAGAAGAGGAATGAATCAAGGATAAATGCTGTCGAAATGCGTTCTTTGCGCAGTATGTACGGTTTGACTTTGAATGATAGAATAAGAAACAGTGTAATTAGAGAAAAGTGTGGACTGAAAGAGGATATAGTGACAAGGATTGAAAAGGGAATGTTGAGATGGTTTGGTCATGTGGAAAGGATGAGTGATAGTAGACTGACGTATGAAATATATAAAGCGAGAGTGAATGGAACAGTCGAAAGGGGTCGCCCTAGACGTAAGTATGCAGACCAAATTGACAGCCTACTTAAGAAAGGTCAGATCAAAAGTACCCGAAACCGACGAGCCTGTATGAAACGACTTATGACTGTGGAAGAGGCAAAAGAGGTATGTCAGGATCGTAGTCGATGGCGATCAATTGTCTCTGCCTACCCCAATGGGACACAGGCGTGAGTATATGTATGTATGTATGTAATTATTTCATACGTTTAAAATACATTTAGCATCAACATTTTGAAAAAAAATCGTAATTTACAGTGAAAATACAAATTTTGCGAGTATTTTATCTATGGGTTTGGTAAAGAAATGATTGATATATATCGTTGATAATTATATCCAGTAATAAATATCACGATATATATCGAGTTATATATCATTGATATATATCACTGATATATCTGTGGCTTGGTACAAGAAGTACGTATGTCCATTGCTATAAGTGACTGACTTACTTACTTCTTGTACCAAGCCACAGATATATCATCGAACCCTGATATGTAGTTGTGGCTCCTCATCATAATCAGTATGTCCGCGGACTATGTTATCGAAGACCTCTACCAACACATCAGTATGACCGTCAGAGTATGAACTGACCTTCTGTCCGGGGGGAGTGTCGTGCACGGAGTAGTCCTCAATGGGGTGCAGATCACGGCACCGCGGCACGGCCACGCCCTCGCACAGAGACCAGCGCCCTCCTACCTCCAGGAACACCGACCGATGCGCGCGCAGAAACTCCATTACGTCTTCTACACCTGCAACGAACAACGCATCTATTTTAGCTAGTCATACATGATAGTGGGCGATATTTAATCACTTTCTGTTGCCGTAGCATGTTACACGTGATAAGACTGTATCACGTATTTTATCACGTTCGAACGCGCGCAAATAGAAAGAGAACGAAGGTGTGATAGCGCTGTATCACGGTGCCATACTACCTATGATGGGATGGAACAGACCATCAAAACGAGAACAAACCTGAAGTCGAAAAAACTGAATCTGCTGTTCCATACTCCACGCAAAAAGGATCCAGTTGTCGGCACTTTAACCCACCTTTTTTATTATTCCATCATGCGACTGATCTGGATGCCGAATCTAACCCCGACAACTGGACCCTTTTTGCGTGGAAACCAAGTAAGGGACAGTAAGTAGACCCATAGTAACCTAAATAACAGACCATAACTTCCTTAGAAACCACAAATTCTCACGCTTTATTTACCCAAACATTCCCGCTAGAAGACTATACGTGCAAAAATGTATCTAATGATCTTGACTCAGCGTTGTTATTACATTGTATAACACGCGACTTTACCGATGCGCAGAAGTGCTCGTTGGGAACTTACAAAAACGAAAAAGCATAGCGACGATGAAGTGTAATAACCTGAGTGTAATGAATGAATGAATCTACATAAAGAAGGTCGATTTTAGAGTAAACGAAAAACACGTTTATTATTTTTTGACACCTGTTACTGAATAATTTTATAATGTAAATTTATCGTCACAGGAACCTTAATCCATGACACAGTCTGGTGGTCTTACTAGTACCATGCGAAATCGTATTTTAAACCTATTTACACAAGAATCACAAAAAAGACAAAATGTTGGTCAGGAGGTAGTCTTCATCGTCGATAGGTAGGTTCGCAACTAATGATGCGCCGTTGCGTTTGAACAAGTGGCAACCATCTGGCAAGCGCATCGTTCTAAGGACGAGTATCGGAGGCCTGGTAAAAAAGGTAAATTCTCACCCATATCGGCGCAGAAGGGTTCATAGCGGCGAGTGTACTCGGCCTGCAGCTCGGCCGCGGTGGTGGGGCCGCGCTCGGCCAACAAACCGGCCACACGCCACACGCCGCGCCACGTCGCCGTCAGTTGTATGCCACGCTCACACAGCTCCACCACGCCGGCCGCTTCTAGATTGTGCAGATCCGGCTCTGCTCCACGTAGGCGACGGAACGCGCTTGCGAAGTATTCCTGCGGAAGGTAGGAAGTTGAGCTTAGGTATAACTGGCTGTTGATAGTAAAAATAAAAAATTTATTCGGCGAAGAAATCCCGAGTGCGTTTTTGAGAGAAAACCTCAGTTTTTTTGTCTGTTAAAGATAAGCCTGTTTAATATAAATTATAACCAGCTGAAGGAGACAATAGATAACAATGGGTGGCTTATCAGGGTGCCGGCGCGGCTGTTACCAAAGGATTGAGTATTATAACTTTTTTTTATACCATTCGCGATGCTGAGCAAGTGCGAGCGCTCGCACGTATCAGGAATACGCCTGTTGCCTACATTTTTGCCACGCTTCCTACCAAGAGGGGGTGATTTTAAAATTGGTGGGGGCCAAAGTATCTAGTACGGACACTCCCTGCCCCCCACCAATTTCTAACCTCACGTCCCCTGGCAGGATAGTGACGTAAAATGTAAGCAAATGCGTATTCCTGTCTCGCTCGCATTCACTCAGTATCCGACATTTTTACATCTTCTTTTAAATTTTTACCATTTGTATGAAATGACAGCTAAAGTGCCCAAGGTCAACTCTTTCTTTTACTGTGCTTTAAGGGGCAAAAGTCCCGGAATTACCTGGGAAGGGATCTCTTATTTTTCGTTTTTCTACAAGACTTATACAAGTTACCGAAACGAAAAAAATACATTCTTGGATAGTATGAAATCATAAATTGAATACACGATTGAAATTACTTCAAACAATTAATGTTTATCTCGAAAATAACGCATTTATAATTACTGGAATTTTACTCACATATTCACACATCCCAAACTCATTCATACATCACAAAAATCGATTAAAAGTACTTTTATTAATTCTTTTTAATCGAAAATACGACACACGCACGCACTTTTCTGAGGTCTGGGCAATCGCGTTTCTCATAGAAAATTATTTGCCTGAACATATGGTCTCTTAACGATGGTCAACAAACCTGACTAGAGCCGCGCGCGACGCTGCGGTCAGCTGTCAAGACGGCGCAGGCAGCCAACGCGGCGGTGGCCCACCTCGGAGCGTCGCCCGGGGCTCGCACCACGCCCGCCTCCACGCACCCGCCGCACGCGTATATCAGCGCTTCAAGCGACGGAGCGTCTAGCGCTTCGGGTTGCGGCGGTCCGCCGAACTGCGATGCGTATTGCGAGGGAAGCGCTGACAACGCTACCGGTGCTAGAGTTTGTAGTCTTTGCGCCATTACCTAGTGGAACATTAAATTGAGTTTTAGCAGAAACATAAAAAATTAGTTTAACTACGTTGACGCTGTTTATGTTATCGAGGTAAAACCTTAGAAAAAGTCTGAAATGAATGATTACCACAAAACCTTGATACATCTAAGGATTTACGGTAGTTCGAGCTTCTACAGCAAAATACAAGAGACCAAGAACTGTAATCTTTCGTTTGTCAGTGGTTTATTCTTACAATAGAGTTAAGCCACGAATTCGTCCCGCACAAATAATATACCAATTTTAAGTCAGATCATAAGCTATCAAACAAAAAAGTTTCATCATAAAGTTAAGTAGTTTTTGCGTGATACTGTTACAAACATACAAACAAACAAACTGACAAACAGACAGACAACAATTCTAAAAAAGGTCGATTTGGAGTCCGGGATACCTAAAAACCATATCGTAATCTTTTTCATATAAATATCTTCAATGTACAGACACACTTCTGTTACAGTTTTATAATAGTTAAGTGGGTATATAAACTGACGACCATAACACATTTCGGGGTTGTCAAAGACGTTGCCGATCGAAGCGAGAGAACTCCATGCTCCATACGTAGCGTAGGTATGAACACTTACCGCCCTGGCAGCCCTGGTAGCCAGCCTGACGCTTCTCTCGCCGCTCGGCTCGCAGCCCACGGCCACCGCCTCGGGTATCAGCTCGAACAACTCGACCAACTTCACGCAGCCGTAGTGAGCCACGCGCAGCTGTCTACCGAAGTGCGCGTGGTAGGCGGGCACGAAGCGGGAGAACTCCATGCGTAGGTTCGCCGTGTAGCAGAGTAGTTCTACTGCCTGCGACATTGTTTTACATTTTTAAGATTTTTGCTTGATTGCTTATTGTTAGTAGCAGACTACGACGAAGGTTAAGGCCCGGTATCTACCAAAGATGTGTAAAATCAACCATAAAGTTGATAGATTCTGATAAGCGAAAAAAGTTAAGCAATTTCGATTTGTTGATTTCACAGCTCCTCTCCGCATTGGTGGATACCGGACCTTATATCTCGAATAAATTCATATGTACAATCGGCCCACTTGATACGAAAATAGGCGAATGTAATGTTTTCTAAAATACCACAGCTGGTCTGAGCATACAAAGTCGCGGATATAACTAGCCGAAAATAAGTTTGATAGCAGTCGTTTATATTATTTGGTGTTACAAGCCATAAAAATTAGTTTTTATTTCTTCACCTTGAAAATTTAAGTGAGTTGAAAACGTAATAATATACACATATTTTTCATTAAACCGGTTCCCACATCATACCGTCCGACTAAGTAAGGGGCAATTACGGTTATAACTGAGTAAATGCTAATGCGTTCTCAGGCAGGCATATTGATGTGCCGAGTTCCTATTAATTACGCTCTAATTATCAGTCATTCTACTGAGTGCAATATCACAACATACCTGCATAGCAAACTGGCCAGTACGCGCCCTTTCCTCAGGCGTGGGCGTACGACGCGGCAAAGAGACGGTCCCGTCAGCCGCCACTATCACAGCCTGCGGCGACACCATCTGCATCAGCTCCCCCAACGTACAAACTCCGTAGTCGACGGTGGAGAACGGACGACCGAACGCGGCTTGGTACAGGCTCGGTATATCATGCGGCAGTATGGAGCGGCCGGGCTGCGCTTTCAGTAGTTTTACGAGGTCCGAGGTCCAGCGGCGACATTGTGCTGCAGCTGATATTGTGATTACTCGGGATGATCCCGATCCGAGGACCTGGGGGAAAATATACCCAAATTATTAACAGGCTCTTGTTGATATAAAGTGTAAAACTGGAAACTATTGTACAGGTCGGATAACTTAAGCTGATCACACATTTAAGCAACTCATGTTTCACTGCACGCATAATGAAAAGTTTCTCTACCTATCTCCCAAGCTTGGGTGGGTTAAATATTTTTTTAACTACATACTTACATACATTTACATTTTCGCTATGTTTAAATGTGTTAATTATGTTAATATAATTGATTTTCAGTACCAAAAGTAGTTCAGTAGAATCTTGATTGATTTCGATGTCAGATGATGATGATGCATGTTTTATATTCATACAAATAATCCGATTTTCATTTCTAACACCTGCCACCTTTACGTGTGTTCTTCGCCTTAATTCTGGCTGACCTGACCTAGACCGACCAACTAAAAACTAAATAGGGAACAAGAATAAACATAGGCAACTAGCCTAAATGTAAAATAATTCAACACTACCGTTATTTCAAAATACAAAGTAATAAAGTCAGATAGATACTAACCACAATGGTATTACCAAGAGCGGCAAGCAGATCGGGCAGCTTGGTAAATCCGTAGTCAGCGACGCGGCACTGACGTCCGAAATGATGATGGAATGCAGGAATAAGTCTGTAAAAAAGAGGTAAATTTATGTTAATTCACAATAATCTTAGGTTGATTATTGATTCAGTCATCTAGGCGGAACTATAAGGTTGTTGAATAAACGGGTAGTTTATAGCTTCTGTAAAGTTATGTGATATTCAAATGATAATTTTTTTTTTGTTTAGTTTAAAATTATCGTTATTTGTGGCCGTATAATATAAAATGGGCGCAGCTAGATAATTCAGTTAAGGATAATTCAGTTCAGTGATGTCGATTAGGATCCAGCCTCCAAGACTTGAGCACATTTATTCATATTCTACACATATTCTGCCTCTTCCGGGACTCGAACTCGTGACTCTGAACAGGAAGATCTATAAACAACTAGGCCGTCATCAACTTTGTCAGATAAACATACAGACGACAAACCATACAGATAAGGTACGTATTACCGTAAATAGCAACAAAATGTACTAACTTGCTGAATGGAATGCAGCACCTCGGCGCGCTTCGCAGCAAATCGATAAGTTCCCTCTCGAACAGCGCCAGCATGGGCTCCAACGCGGGCGCGGTGCGGGGACGTTCACGCTCCCCGCTCGAGCGCGAGCTCTCGCCTGTACAACAATATACATTGTTATCTATACTTATAGAAAGTTCCGCTACTGACTGAATGACTAACTGTCTGACTTGCTGACAGACAGAGCACAGCCTAAACCACTGAAGAATGAAGATAGAAACATGAAATTTGAAATAAATATTCTACATAGCATGTAGAGGTGAACTAAGAGAGGATTTTTCGAAAACCGCCATGCCGCGGCTCGTGTCCGCCGCTAGTGGCTGACTTGTCAATACAAGGTGTTACAAAAATAACAATAATCATTTAACGGAAGGGAGGGGGGGGGGGGGGTGTTTAGTTCAGACCATAAAACTGAACAACTTTCACTATGGGACCAATATCGAAATCGCGAAAAAACAATCTGATGTTCCATACTAAACTACAAATCTACTCGAACCAAATATAAGGGACAGAAGATTTTTCGCGATTTCGATGTTGGTCCCATAGTGAAAGTTGTTCAGTTTGATGGTTTAACAACCCCCTTAAAAGTTTTAAATGTTTATTTTTAAAAGTAAAAGTAACACCTGTATAGAGTCATGAAACAAAGTACTCACTCAGGTGTGACTGTGAGGGCGGAGTCTCGGCCCGCTCGGTGCGCCATGTGAGGTGCCTCGACGGCGTGTCCTTCACCTCCACGCTGGCCACGCTGCGCAGCAACAGCTCCAGAGCCACGCCGCGCCTCGGGTCCGCCGCTAGCGGCGGGAACGTTGACTCGTAACATTCCACGAAACTGGGGAACATCGTCGGTAATTAGCTTGAGGATTTGGTTTATTATCATCAATATTCATCATAAACAGTGACCGGTAATTTGAAGTGGTTAAAGTAGAGAACATTTACAAGTTTTTAATTTTAATTAAAAATCTAAAAACAATTTACTCATTATTTTAAAAACAACAAATTTTGTGTCAGGATACGAAATGATTGAGTGCAAATTACCACTACTTTAATGCCTGTAATGGAATACGTCAGGCAAGAAAAGATCAGTGATAGCTTGCGTGCTAAACTGTATTTCCTTTAAATTTAACCTATTAGTGTATTATTAGATTTATTAGAGTGTTTTATTCTAGCATCTACTAATATTATTTAAGATGTCACAAAATTTACAAAAAAACACTGCCTGCTTGGAATCAAAATGTGTCCATTCACACCTATAAATCTTTATCATGGAGTGCTATTTTTGAAAGTCTTTTACTGACATTTTCACACACCAATTACAATGAGTGAATTTCAAAAATGACTTTTTTTTTTTTCGCACATGGTCTATAATATATTTTATAAGCAATGTTATCAGTCTGACAAATTCTATGTGAAAAATCAAAAACAAATTACCCTCAGATTAAAATTTAATCAAAGCTTACCTTAACAACGGCAAGATCCCTCCATGATTCTCCAACAACGACTGCACGTTCTTAGCCAAAACCGAGATCTCCATATAAACCGGCTGCAAAATGCGGCTTCCGTCCTCATGACTAGTATTCATACCGGCATGAATATGGCACTTCCAGGGTGCCTCCTCCATTTCAGCACTGGACACAGGAGTCAGGTCTACTAACTGAACCATTCTGCCGAAACCTTCGTGGACGAGAACGGTGTCCTTGACCTTAGCGAGGTCGGAGGTGGTAAGAGCGCAGCAATGTCGGCTCGCGTAGGCATCACGTAGACGTAGAAGAGGTAGATTATGGTTCTTTTGGTCGAGGAGGATTGCTCGTAGACGAGCGCGTAGTACATCTAGGTTCGGTGCGGGGGACGGACGGCCCAGGGACAGCTCGAGCCTGCGACCTGTTCATAATGTTAGAATAATAGAGCATATGTCAAGGTTATAAATAAATAGGGTGGGTATCAAATTACACTTAAAATGAAAATGTATATATTTGATCGTTGTTTCAACTAAACGACATCGATAACGGGACCTAGGACGATAGATTCACAATTATTATTTTAATGTCGATTTATGACATAATAAATTAAATCATATGAAGTGAAAATATCACTCCATATGATTTAATTTATTATATCATAATCTCAAGACTAAATAAAATAATTCTCAAAGCCACATTAATCTGATCTCAAACATAAGCCATTAGGGGTTTTTATTATGGAAACCAAACAACAACGACACAAAATTATAACATTCAAGACCAAACCGGGATTCGAACCCACGACCTCTTTAACTAGTCGACTACCAAACCCGGGTTTGGCAGTCCGGCGTAGCAATAATTACGCCAACTAGGTCTTCAGACAGCAACGACGTTACTAGTGACTCAAAACAATTTTCCAAACGGCTCCAATAAGTTACTCGTACCTGTCCACTGGTTGTCGAGCCGGCGCTTGTGGATGCGCGCGATAGCGAGCCTGGCGTCCCACTCGGAGCGCAGCACTACTGTGGCCAGCGGACCGTCCGCCGCCGCCCACACTGACACCCTCACCACCGGCACGTATTGGCTGAACAGCTGTGCCAGCATCTCCTACACATTTTACAATACATATCTACACTAATATTATAAAGAGGAAAGATTTGTACCTATTTTTGTATGTTTTTATGTTTGTAATGAATAGGCTCAAAAAGTACTGGGCCGATTTAAAAAATTCTTTCACCAATAGAATGCTACATTCTTCCAATTTGACATAGGCTACATTTCATTTTGAAAAAAATTAGGGATCCTTGGTAAAATTTGAACAATGTAACCGAAGGTGTAGAAAAATGAGTCTTAAAATTTATTTGTCTACCCCGTGCGAAGCCGGGACGGGCTGCTAGTCTTAAATACACTTCTCTTTAATGCAGCAATCTCAATAGGGAACTTCATTGACTGATACAGTATTGCTCAGTGAGCAGCTATTAGTGCGAACTATGGGGGGACCACACCAGTGACGGCAAAGCGCCCTGGTACGTCTACCGAACCAGTGAATGAACTTAAGCAACCTGCCCAAGGGGCAACCCCTAAGAGGTACCGACCTCGGCAATGGGTGGGGTTACGCGGCGGATTGGATAGCGGGGATCGGTGAGAACCGGCCAGCGATATGCCGGTAGCGTCTGTAGACGCCAGAAGAAAAAGGAGTAGGCAGAGATCGCGACTATCCCCCGCGGCGAGGACGACGGGGACCTCGATTATTACTGCGACGCAACATGGACATGATTGTGTTACAGTCGGCGGTGTTCGTGTTGAGTGAGTTGGTGTTTGTGAGTCGTGACTGTAAAGGCCCAGGCCTACCCTCAAGGAGGGTGTATGGGCGTTAGTCCACCACGCGTGCCCAATGCGGAATGGTAGACTTCACATACGCATCGGAATTTCTTCTTCAGCGAATGCAGGTTTCCTTACGGTGTTTTCCTTCTCCGTTTGAGAGTAGTCGGTAATTACGTACATAAGTTAGAAAAACTCATTGGTACATGGCATGTTGCGGATTCTTACCCGGACCTTTTGAGTTTCCTTGCCTCTCCGAAACGCGCCACCGACGCTCTCCCTAGATTAAAATAGGGGAAAAAACGCGCATGCGTCCATACATATCATGTGCACAGAGTGAACGAATTTGATGCGGGAACTGAGGGAAAATCTCAAATGGCACGAATGTGAGTAGACAACTGATTAACCTTCACACTGCTACAGTATAAGAAAGAGTATGGTACTATAGACAGTACGTACACAGTCTGCACCATTTATTTCGAACTCATCCACGCCGGTTGCCTTTTAATGTTCGTTCAGTTTAGTTCGCCCATCCCTGAAATAAATTCCTGGCTACGGCTTGGAGTGTTAGAGCGACGTACCTGTATGACAAGGGGATCAAAGGGCGGCAGGTTGGTGACGGTGAGCTCCGCGGCGGACTCCTCGCCCTCGCTCTGCTCGCTGAAGCTGCCCGAGCAGTTCCACGGCGATATCGCGCGGCTCTGGCTGAGCTCCCGCCGGCTGTCGTCACCGCTGTTGCTTGACGAACACCCGGAACGATCCAGGTTCACTGAACCTGTAGGCATTATTTTTATTTAAACTTTATGCTGAAAGCTTATTAAAAAAATGTTGTTCTTGCTACTGATATTTCATAAGATGACGCAGACAAGATTTGGCAGAAGTACATGGTTTTCATAAGTAGGAAAATTGTAAAAAGATACTTCGTCAACTGATGCGTCAGGCAAAGTGAAATAATGGGTCCCAGTCCATGGCGATTTGACACTATTGACAGTAAAAGAATCATACACAGTCGTGTTGTGTGACGATCTGACACGGGTTATGTGATAACCCTACAAAGAGAATGTATAAATGTATAATGGTGCACACCGTGGGTGCCGCGTATCTTGCGCGGCCTGGGCGCGGCCGGTGGACAGAAGTCGAGTGGTGGCGGCGTGGGCGCGGGCAGCTGCTGCAGCGCTAGCGCCCACTCGCTAGCCAGGCACTGCGCGCTCATCGCCTTACCGGGGGAAGGCGACACCTGCAACAAAGTATTGACATGAGTATGACTAAAGTCACAAGAAAACAAATTTAGGAGAATAAGAAAACAACATCTTCGAAAATAAAAATACATAACTTTGATAGTGATAATATTCTCTGCTTCATTATTCGGCGACCAATTGTGACGTTATTATTAATAGGATACAGGATCCATCCATAAGTTACGTCAAGGTTACGTCAAATTTGGTCATCGAATTATGAATCAGAGTTTAGCAAGGAAAATACCAATCTTTTTTTCTCATATTGATCAATAGAGTATGAGACCAACCGAGGTTAGATAATTAGAATTAGCAAAAAACTCAAATGACCTTAACAGGCTTAACGGATCACTACCGAAATTATTCGTGACCAATTCATGATTATCAATGTACCTCCTAAACGAAACAGGATCAAAGAAGACTAAATGCACTTTAACATTATACACATGACTTAACTGTAACAAATCTCGTAACCTGATTGCGGACACAGGAGATCAGATATCGAGATAGACGTGACAAGATATTGAAAGCTGACGATTTGAGGAACGTAAGATTCCACACGAAAAGAAGGCAAGTCAATGGCCTCAGATGAATGAAGCATACCTGTAAAGGCGGCGGTACAAAAGCAGGCTTCAGCGGTGGTTGAACCGCAGGCGCGGTGCTGTAGCCCTCATCGCTAGAATAGGCCGGCTGGAAAATGCTGCGAGCGTACCGTGTGCTTATTTTTCTGCCAAAAACATCCTCGCCATCCATACGCTTCAGTGCTCTGTGATCAAACATGGTAATAGTTAAGTGGATTATCATTTACAATGCAATACTCTTTATTTGTACACCAAAAACATAAAAAACAATATTCAAAGCCAACAAAAAGGGTACAAATGGCGGTTTTATGACTAAAAGCATAGCATATGCACACGACTAAATTTCTCCGAGGGGATAGTCAGAGATATTCTGAAACCTCAGAACATCCACGCCCATCCATCACTAACCATAGATTTCTTCCAGACTACCATAAGCAGCTACATAACAATTCATTTAAGTAGTGGGTTTGTCAATGGAGTAACCCTGTATTAGTTATAACTAACATCATGTAGTATTGATTTGTGGCTTGGCAAAACTTTAGAGGGTGAATTAGAACATCAAACTGAACAACTTTCACTATGGAGGCAACTTCGAAATCGCAAAAAAACAGCTGTTCCATACAAAACTGCACTTACCAGACTCAAATGAACATTTGATAACAGTAGATATTTTCCCGCCATTTTCTAATTTAGCTCCATAGTAAAATCTATTTACCACAGCTACAAATCAACAGCTTGTTTAATCGACAACATAAATATTGGAAACCATCGTGAGGAAACCTGCATGTTTCAATTTCGAGGCATGTATTGTACCCACTGTCCATTACAAGTGGCGACGGGTTCACTCCCCGTCACACTGAACAGAGTTTCGGTACTACTAGTGAAACGTGGATATTCTGAGGTTTCAGAATATCTCTGACTACCCCCTCGGGGAATATAGTCGTGAGCATATGCTTATATTGTTATTGAGACAATTATCTCGAAATGGTGTTCGATTCAGCCCTCCAAAAAAAACTTGACATACCGAATTGTTAATTCATGCATGTCGCATCAATTTCCGAAAGAAAATTGCAAGGCTACAAAAACAAAGGACAATTCCAATGTCATCAATAGCTAATCGATACCTATGATTAGTACGCTACGGATGCAATTAGCAAATAATGTACTAAGAGCCTCTAATGTCTTCAAGTCAACGATATACAACGTGTTAATGAATAAGCGCACAACCTCATACACCCCAACTGATTTATTACAAAATAATTAGATTGAAACAATAATTTCATTATTTTGATAGTTAAAATTTAAAAGTTATTCACATTTTACGTTTTCAGGCAAAAATGAATTGTTATCATTTCAGCAATGAAAGAAAGCGCTAGCGTGCTCATTGATACATTTTAAGAATCATGTTTTGGTAGTAAGTAGGGTGAGAGTGTCCGAGCGGTGGGTTGAGGTCCAGTTCAGTAAATTTTAAAATCTACAAACAAAGTATTTAATATTTTGAAAAAAATTACCTATGTCGAAAACATGATAATTCGATTCTGCTCTCGATTCTAAACAAACTACTTTCTAGTTTTGCATTAATTCATTAACACGTTGTATATCCGTAGAACAGAGAAAAAAATTCCTTGTATGCAGATTTCACGCTTTACTCACGAGAAGGTTACATTTTGCTTTAGAATATATACAAAAATCTACCCTAAACAAACTTCAATACGGTAGTAGATTCATATTTCTTAACACGAGAAGAATATTTACCTATCAACTTAGAGTTTTGAATGAAGACAAATTACGACAATTTGTGAGATAATGGTTTTCATAATATCTTTGCTCACCATTAGGCTCTTTTTCCACTACTCCGGTCCGGCATCGGAAGTCGGAAATAACCTTCAGAAAAATATCGAAAACCGGTCAACGTAGTGGAAAAGCGAGTATAGTAGTGTAATACATTTCTAAATCGGATTGGAAATTATCGTGTACCGGACCGGAGTAGTGGAAAAAGAGCCTTAGGATGATAATACGGTGTAATAAAAGACGTCGGACACGCCAGTCATTTCTTTTTATCAACAGTAAACATTATAGGATCGGTATCTAACGTAATCAACTACAAGACATCGTGCCAAATCATCCGATTAGTAAGCTAAGCACTGACCGGCGTTTTTTATATTCATTCGTCATCTACAAGGTGAAATTGATATCATTAGCATCCTTTTAAACTAAGAGTTAAACTGAACAACTTTTACTATGAGAGCAAACCGATCGGAGCAAAAAAGAAATTTGCGGTTCTATCCTAAACTGCAATGCCTACTTAACTCAAAAATGTATACAATAGCAGATTTTTTTTCTCTGATCGGTTTGCTTCCATAGTAAAAGTTGTTCAGTTTGATGGATAGACTCTTAGTTTAAAAGGATGCTAATCATATCAATATCACCCTGTATAGAATGCATATACACATACATAAACTCACGACCGTTATTCTCTTCCGGGTGGTCAGAAACTTTGCTACAACTAACAACTATCTGTTTAGACCTGTTGATATATTGATATTACCGAACGCCTAAATTAGGTTCCACAATTTATATTAATTTAGTCGATAAAGACCCTTTTTAAAACCAAATTTCACAGTAGTCTTTATGCTACTCAATTTATTTTTAACGTTACGCAAGAATTGTCTACCTACTTAATTAAAATATGTAACGTAAATCTAAAAATTGGATTTTAAATATTATAAATCGCTACTAGATGACTTAAGAAGAACAATAATGTATTATTACGCAGTAATTTCATGGTAAATCTTCTATTGTTCGCGAGAAAATAAAAAAACATAACACATCTTAATCACGGTTCAATTATTTCATCAAATTGTTAGATCAAACCCTCAAATCAATGGGAATTCAAGAAATTTAGGACACTTGATTCAAAATTTCGTAACGGTAAATCGTACATTTAAAAAGTAGGTAAAAAAAAACATACCCAGTAAGTAGCATTCTATGCTAAGTGATTACGCCTAGTATCATTAATTGCTTTAAACAATAAAATAAATTACTAAAATCACAGTTAAATTACTTAAACTAAGAGATTGCAATGTTCCTTGCTTGTGCCTGATGGTGCAATGGACGTTCAAACGGCCAGCTGGCGGTTATTATGGAAATCTTAGAAAATTTAGGGTAGATGGGAAAAATTTTTAGCGCTACCGGAAATTTCTTTCGAGGAAAATATTATCTTACCCGATATATACAATTTTCAAAAGCATTCAAAATTTCGATAGCATAGCAAACTCAAAACTTGTATGAAAAACGACATATTAATTTTATTGCTGAACACTATTGTAAACATGGATAAGAAGATACAAATAAGCGAAATTATCGGAATCTCGGGGCATTTTCGAACATTGTCTATAATATGGATATCCTTCGGGAATCACAGAGTTCGGGATTTTATTTATTAGAAAACCCGTGATTTTCTGTATAAAACCTCGGAACTAAGGAACACACATTATTTGAGATGATACGAGGTATCGCGCTATTAGAATTTTCCGAACAATTACGTATTTTGTCACTATCTAAGATTTTGTTACATAAAAGCAATGTAAGAGATTATATAGCAGTGCGTACACGCATACGAAAACCGCATTAGATAAACAATATCGTAATTCTAAAAACAAATCAAATAAATCCCGGAATTCAATCAATCAATCAATAATTGATTCAATTATACTTTATTTTACACCAAAATACATAGTATACAGAGAGTAAATAAACAGGAAATACAGACGGTACAAAACTAGGCGGTCTTATCGCTAAAAAGCGATTTCTTCCAGATAACCTCAAGGATTCTCAAGGTGTATCCCTATTCTTTATAACGTTTGCATTCGTCACTATGATCATTTTAAATAATAGAGTTAAAAGGACGAACTTATCTCAATATATCTAAAGATGTATATTTCGGCATAAAACCTGGCCGTGCTCGGTTTTTTTTTAAATATGCATGCGCCACCTTCGCAACACTTGTTCAGGGGGCTGACATACATACAAAAATTCACGATTCGATACCATTATCGACCTTTTATGCTATTCTTACCTAGACGCGTGGTCAGGCGTCGGGAACCTCATCACGGCGGTCGTCGCGGTGACTCTGACCACCTTGCCCCCACAGTTGTCTGCCAGCCGACGCAACCTTCGCGACACTCGTTCAGGGGGCTGATCGATCGGCAGGTTCGCCACTTCCATCTCACAAGTCGGTTCTTCATCCTCTTCAGTTTGGCTTAGTGTCTGTTGTTAGAGGAAATTATCGTTACAATATAGACTGGGGGTCTATTATTAGAGGTGAATGTTACAATTTAACGGTGCGCAGTGTGCGGTATTTTTCAATACAAACGTAAAAAATTCGAATGCGTAAGATTTCTCTTCATCATCAGCCTCTGTCGTCCCTACTACTCGGACACGAGCCTACCCTTATGATGAGAGCATAAGGGGGTTATACCAACACGTGTTCTAGAAAGGCGTAGATTCAATCATGACCGCCCATTTTGGAATTCGCATGTGATGATCTGGAAGCACTGTAGTGGCGAATCGAATGCCCCTTAACTTTTTCCAATATTTGTATATTGGCTCTCACAACAAAGGAGAAGGGAAAAGTGAAAGAAAACATCGTAAGGTAACCTGCATCGTAATGATCATACACGCATCTAAGGCGCGGTAAGAGACGTGTGGCGGTGGCGGATAGTCAAAGTAACAAGATTATAAACCTTATAGTACGTAGCATAGCGTAGTTTGGAGAAATGCGACCGCACCACACGTGTCTTCTATATAAACAGTGGCTTAGGTTTTCTCCATGCGGTAGGTATTTAAAAAGGTAAATCCATATTGAATTTTGAAAGTATGTAAATAATATGAGTAAAACTTTAACTGTGAATTACAACGACATACTTTAAGTTAGAAATTCAATTGAATACATGCTCAGCTGTTTAGCAGCAAGTCAATAAGACTCACGCTCTAATTACATAAGTACATAACACGGCATATTTGCAGTTACCTTACTTATCATACATTATAAATAAATCGTAAATCGTAGCTTATCCGACAGCTCATTTGACATATTTCGTATGAAGAATATGTCTAATGAGCTGTCGGATAAGCGAACAAGAACTTATCCGAAAGTGGTGAAACATGCCCTAAATCGTCTTACAATGCATTTAGAAACTAGACCTTGTATTAACAAGTAAAAAAAAATTTAAGGAAGTATACGATTTAAGGGAGTAAATGAACAGAAAAATCAATCTGCAACACAAGCTTCACCAAAGAAGAATGACATTATCTTTCATATATGATACAAAATCGTCAATGTCATTAAACAATTGGAGGTATAATTTGCATAAAAGTTGGAAACATTACTGTTGCTTTATTTTGATATATTTATGATATGAATTATTTTAGGAGGCCTCAATTTGTATAAACAGGGTCCTTCTTAATATGCTGACACTTTTAAGAGAATGATCAGACCATCAAACTGAACAAATTTTCAATGAGACCAACACAGAAATCGCGAAAAAATATCAGCTGTCCCATACATTTGACTCAAGTAGGTTTGCAGTTTTGTATGTAACAGCTGTTTTTTTTTTCGGTATTTCGATGTTTGTCTCATTGAGAAAGTTATTCAGTTTGTCGGTTTGATCATCCCCTTAAAAAGTGCCAACATATTAAGAAGGACCCCATATGTTCCTAAGATAGATACAGTAAAAAGTAGATAGTGCAGTACAGTTTCACAGCAATAATATATTGAATATTTGAGATGTGAAGTAACTATTAAATAATTTGTAGTGAAAGTTTAACAAAGAAACTCACTATCCTATCGAAAGTGTCCATCTCTATCTTGTGCCCGACCATATCAATAACAGAAAGCTACGAGCGCGCATGACGGCATACGGCGTTGTCGTGCATGCTAGCCTTACAGTAACAGTATATTATAAATACCTTTGGATTCCTAGGTAGATGCGCAGTCAGATCATTAAAACAATAATGAGAAGAAGCACACGCTATTAAGGCAGATGATGTGTTTTGTTTATGCACCAATATCACTTCCATATTTTTCCTGTTAAAATTAATATAATTTAGAATCACAAATTATTAAAATAATTGTATTGTACAGACATACACAGGGTGTAAAATTGAATGCGTTACATACATAAAGGGGTGCTTCAGACAGTCAAACGGAACATATTTCACTATGGAGCCTACACCGAAATCGCTAATAAAAATCTGCTATTTCATACATTTGGTTCTAGTAGCGGTTAACGTGTTCTATGGAACAACAATTTTTTCTTCACGATTTCAATGTTGGTCCCATAATAAAAGTTGTTCAGTTTGATGGTCTAAACGACCCCCTTAAGTACGTAACGCATATAAGTTTACACCCTATATAATGAAGTGCTATAAGATAAAATTATGCCTTAAAGGCTTTGGAAACAAAATTATTGTGTAGTGATTTAAAAAAACAACAATAGAAAGACACCATACCTATGTCTAAAGTCACTCAGATCTGCAGCAAAATTGATATCTCCAGAAATAAGGAGTAATGCAGCGGGTGCCGAGTGAAGCTCCCCAAACCTTCGCATACATTGCCTCAACTTTTCGTCAGCTGCATTCTTCTGGGTTCCACATACATGTATTAGGCTTACCTGTTGAACGGAATGTTATTACAGTAACAATTAACATGATTGTCTATCTTCAATGATGCAAATACCATTGCAATCAACCGTTACAACCTTCTTCACTCTAGCAACTTCTCGGAATTTCCTCATGAATCGCCTTAGGTTTGTAATAGCTACGCTCCGCTCTCGCGTCGCTGGGTAATCGCTAGTTTGAAAAGGATAGCATTTTCACGTCTAAAACTATGCTAAATATACTAGTTAACTGCTTAAAATATGTTTTAGTTTTATCTTTTCATTTCAATTTCCTTTACACCTTTATAAATAATGCTAAACTCACATTTTCAGTAATTCTGTTTTCATTAAAAGTGAATGTTTTGACATCCAAAAAAGAGTGCCGATAGTTGCCGACTAACTATAAATGTATGATGCTAAGGGGGAGTCACGTTGCAGGTTCTGACACGAGCACTTGTCTCGCGTGATGTTCGCGCGTCGCGGTTTTGCCTGCCACGAGGCTCCAAAATCCTCAATCTCTTCTTGTTCTTGATCAAAAACAATGCCTGAGATTGGGATATACTCCCACAAACTACTTGACATTGGCGAAATGTGCTAACGCACAAGCAAGAGTCCATTAATTATAAATAAAAAATGATGCTAAGGGTCAATTCACACCGAGACGCGACGCGACGCGACGATACTCAAATACCTCGAGGCGCAGTGCTGCGTGGTGCAACGTAATCTGAATTCTCACGATGTAATGTGTATCTTTTCGTGTAGTGAATAAAGTATATTCTATGAAAAATGTGCGCGCAGCGTCGCGCCGCGTCGCGTCTCGGTGTGAACTGACCCTAAGGGTGTTACGACAATGCTGTTACCCTATTTGTAATGATAAGCACATCTTGTACTAGTTAACACAGTGAGTTCAGTACTGAATGACAATGTTATCAACAAATCAGAACAGTACATTAATTCCTTTATTGTTCTTGAAATTAAGGTACTGGGTTTGGCTTTTATTTGCCTTTGGAAAATTGCACGCATCAACCGCGAAACTTGTATAGGTCGATCGAATCGAGGGTTTATGACGGTGATCTGAGGGGGGCTGTGCGGATGCTTGTTTCCGATTGCACTCTTGCCGCTAAGTCTGTAGAGACTCAGGCGTCTTTGCAGGAGAAACATCCGTCTCCGTCCCGTTCACTGTTATACCCAGATGAGCCTGATTTATCTTGTCCCTATCTCTCTGTAACTGTGGAACAGGTGTCGGCCGCCTTGTCTTCCTTCTATAGTTATTCGGCGTCGGGCGTCGATGGTATTCGTCCGGTTCATCTAAAGGAGTTAACTTCTTCGTCGGCTGGTGACAACGGACGTCGTCTGTTGGACTCAATTGCCAGGTTGTGCAATTTTCTCTTGAAGGGAATGCTCAACCGTGAGGTCTGTCCTTTTTTATACGGGGCAACGCTGTGTGCTCTGAATAAGAAGGGAGGGGGAATTCGGCCGATTGCTGTCGGTACCACGTTTCGTCGCCTCGTGGCTAAGCTCGGCTGCAGTGCGGTAAAGGATGAAATTTCATCTTACCTGCATCCGCATCAACTTGGATACGGCACTGCGCTAGGTTGTGAGGCGGCGATTCATGCGGTAAGGGCTTTTGTTTTTGAGAGAGGTGGTCAGGATGACATAGTCGTGAAATTGGATTTGAAGAACGCTTTTAACAGTGTGGAAAGGGACACAATTTTGACAGAGGTAAAAATGCACGTTCCTTCTCTCTATCCCTTCCTACACCAGTGCTATTTTTCGGCAAGCCACCTTTTCTATAACGAAAGCTCTATGCTTTCCCAGGTGGGAGCGCAGCAGGGGGACCCTTTGGGTCCGCTGATTTTCAGCCTTGCCATACATAACATTGTTGCGTCTCTGGGGTCGTCTCTGAATGTGTGGTACCTTGATGACGGAATAATTGGGGGCAAACCGGACTGCGTTTTTAGGGACATTGAGGCTCTTATCCCTAGTCTTAAAGCAGTTGGACTAGAGGTCAACTCAGAGAAGTGTGAAGTTTTTGAATGTGGGCCTAGTTCGTCGAGTCTTTTGACGCGCTTCAGGGATGTCTTGCCTGGCCTAAAAGTTATAGATAGGTCTAACTTTAATTTGCTGGGCGCACCTATATACCCCGAGGCGATACCAGATGTGCTTCGTGGGAAAAACGTCACCCTCAATTCAGTTCGGGAGCATTTCGGGCATCTATCAGCTTCCGTATCTTTGGTTCTGCTGAAGGGCTGTTTCTCCATGCCAAGACTAACGTATACGGTCAGGACCGCTCCAACTTGGCTTTGTCCGAGTGAAGTGGATGCTTTGGACAGCACTTTGAAGGATATAACTGAGGAGGTGCTCAATGTGAAGCTGAATCAGGAGCAGTGGTGTCAGGCGTCTCTTCCTGTAAGACATGGTGGTCTAGGGATTCGCCGTGTATTAGACACGGGCCTTGCAGCTTTTCTGGCGTCCGCGCATGGTGTGGTTGGTTTAGTCACTCGGATTCTGTCTGTTAATGGTGACGACTATGCTGTACCGTTTGCGGACGAGGCGCTTTCTAGATGGTTTCTGTCCTGTCCAAATCAAGCTGCCCCTGAAAAACCTGGAGTCCAGAGGGATTGGGATGAGATTGTGTGTAGGGGGGCTTTAGCGGAGCTTATGAATAACGCATCCGGGGCGGATTTGGCACGTCTCAAGGCTGTTTCTAAGCCCGAGTCGGGGGCATGGCTGCATGCTTTGCCTTCGCCGCAGCTGGGTACGCACTTGGACAACGACTCGTTGCGTATTGCAGTCGCCTTAAGGTTGGGTTGCGACGTATGCGTTCCGCATCGTTGTGTTTGTGGTGCGTTGGTGGAGGCAAATGGTCACCACGCTCTGAGTTGTGGAAGTTGCGTCGGAAGGTTGCCTCGCCACTATGCTCTTAATGATGCAGTACGTAGGTCTCTGGTTGCCGCCAATGTTCCGTGTGTGCTGGAGCCACCTGGTTTAAGCCGCACGGACGGAAAAAGGCCCGATGGGCTCACTCTGATACCGTGGCGGAGAGGCCGTTGTCTTTTATGGGATGTTACGTGCGTGAATACTTACGCGGCATCACATTTAGCGGGTACAATGCGCGAGGCTGGGTCAGCGGCTGAGAGGGCGGCTTCGCTCAAGCATGACAGGTATTCAGAGTTAGAGTCCCTTTACATCTTTGTACCATTAGCAGTGGAAACGTCGGGTGTTTGGGGTTGTGAGGCCAAGACTTTTGTGCGAGAGCTGGGCAGGAGGCTTTTTGAGAGCGGGAACGATCCCCGCTCGGGTTCTTATCTGGTCCAAAGGATTTCTCTAGCCATTCAACGTGGTAATGCTGCTAGTGTGATGAGTTCCTTTGAGCCAGGTGGGTTCCGAGGGGCGGAGAGCATTTAAACCTGTTTTTGTTTTATTACTGACGAAGCGTGAGGTGGATTTTGGTTAGGTAAGTTGACGAAGCATGTTGCGGATCTCTATCTGTTTATTTAAGGTTTTGACGAAGCATGTTGCTGATTACCGGCTGTTGTATTATTATTGACGAAGCTTGTGCTGACTACTTATTTTGTGTAGACATAGAAACTGATTAAATACTAATAAAATAATTAGGTACTGGGTACAAAATAATGTATTTGTTTAAATGAGCATAAATATTCTTATTTGCATACTAAAAATTAACAAAATAAGAACAAGGGTAAAATTTATAAAGATGTTATTGTGTCCTCGGTTAATGAAAATATGATTCACCTCATTTTCAATCAATCTAAGTATATTGCGAAAGGAAATATTGTGACTTTGTTTTGTCCCTTTACGTTGCTTATCTATCAACAATTATATCTGTTTATACCGCAATGTTTTTATGCATTGCAACTTATCAATCATAATCTAAACCAGTTTTATTGCAAATCATTGAATTACTTACACAAGTGTTTACAACAGATAAGAATTATACAGTTGTTTTATAAAGACTCAGTCATTCTAAACTAGAAAACATCATTTAGTAGCCAATTTTGATGTACCTTACGAGTATGAATGAACTATGAATGAGTCATTCAAAAGTTAAGTCAAGTTATCTACAGGGTCCTTCTTAATATGCTGACACTTTTTTAAGAGGATGATCAGACCATCAAACTGAACAACTTTCTCTATGGGACCAACATAGAAATCTCGAAAAAAAAATCTGCTCCCATACATTTGGCTCGAGTAGGTTTGCAGTTTTGTATGGGACAGCAGATTTTTTTTTTCACGATTTTGTTGTTGGTGCCATAGAGAAAGATGTTCGGTATGATGGTCTGAGCATCCCCTTAAAAAAGTGCCAGCATATTAAGAAGGACCCTGTATACCTATATAAGAGTTATGTGACTAACTGACAGACTGACAGACAACGCACAGCCTAAACCACTGAAAATAGAAACATGAAATTTGCAATATATATGCTACAGAGGATGTAGGGGTGCACAGAGTACTTTTCGAAAATGTACCCCTAAAGGGGTAATCCAAGCGGACGATATCGCAAGCAAAAGCTCGTCAAATTATAAATTTAGTCTCTTCTAGTTTTAGACCCTCTTTATGGAATATGGTCATGAGTTTTTGTATGTGTGTATAAAGAAAGACTTACTTGAGCATCATTTAATTCTTGTAGTCTATTAGGTGCCTCCTTCCTTACATCGCAAACTACTACAAAGTCAGCCTCTCTTCTCCCTGTAAGAAACTTGGCACGAATAGCTGCTACCACATCTATCGCTGAACAACCACGAGGAACCTTAAAAAACATAAATATTATTTAGACACATCCATCAAAATGGTCAAACGAAATTTGCAACTGCACATGGCACATGCACTATTTTTGAATCTCACACTTTCAAATTAATATACAAGTAAAGCATCAACTCCATAGTTATTTTGACATTTCTATTAATACATTTAGAATATGTGAAATTTTAAAAATAGCACTTCTATCTCTCATCAAGAGGGGATTTGACATAATCATTACACTTGGCTCTCACAGGTTGCTTTTGTTTGATCGCTAATAGTCACACAAAAAGTTGACCCAAATGTGCCAATAACCACCTAACACTCAGTTGCAGAAACGCTCATTAAAGTTAATCCTCCATAAAGCTGCACTTCCGATGCCAGCGGCCGATGCGACTGACGCGCGCGGCTCGCGGCCGACGGGCGATGCAACAATACTATACTAATACTATGAAAACGTATGGCGCCGCTTCCTATGCCAGCGACTGACGCGTGACACGCGCCAGTCGTCAGACGCTCGCTGCCGATGCGATAGACATATGGCAAATGACAGAACCACTCGTCAGACGCGCGCGTCAGTCGCATCGGCCGCTGGCATCGGAAGTGCACCTTTAAATCTCTTGCTGTCACTTTTTGTCTTGTTGACGTAGTAAAAGTTAGCAAAAGATTTAATGGAGGATTAACTTTAATGAGTGTTTTTCTGAGAAGTTCATGATAAAGCACAAAAAGCCTATTGATACGTGTTAATGAATAAACTATAAAGTAGTTTGTTTAGAATTGAGAGCAGAATCGAATTATCATGTTTTCAACATAGGTAATTTATTTCAAAATTTTAAATAATTTGTTTCAAAAATTTAAAATTTACTGAACTCGATCTCAACCCACCGCACAGGCACACTCACCCTACTTACTACCAAAACGAGATTCCTAAAATGTATCCATGAGCATGTTAACGCTTTAATTCATTGCTGAAATGATAACAAATCATCTTGCCTGAAAACTTAAAATGTGAAAAACTTTAAATTTTAGCTATCAAAATAATGAAATTATTGTTTCAATCTAATTATTTTGTTATAAATCAGTTGGGGTGTATGAAGTTTTGCGCTTATTCATTAACACATTGTATATGTTGAGTGATCCTATCTCATTAGGCCCTGGTAGAGCAGTTCCTTGACTATAGGGATTGTCAGATAGAGACTCATGAACTTGGAAATATGCCACTGTTAACTACAATGTAAATAGCACGGCCCGATAGCACAGTCTGTAAGTGAACCTGCCTGCTGTGTCGAGGGTCGCGGGTTCGAATCCCGTAAGGGACAAATATTTGTATGATGAATATGAATATTTGTACCCGAGTCTTGGATGTTTGTATCTATATGTGTATTCTATATCGTTGTCTAGTCATCATAACACAAGTCCAGGCTAGATTCTGGTACTTTAAATGTGACTAGATAATTTGTGTGACGATGTCCAAGATATTTATTTATTATTATTAAATCACCATGCTATAACTGTAATTACCTAGTTGTTTAGATAATTATCATTAAATGAAAGCATCTGAAAGTGATTGTTCTTTCACATAGGTAATTAATTATAATGAATTAATGATGTAATAAACTTGTAAGTAATAAGGAACTTGTAATAAACATCTTGACTTGAACATTGTCACACAGATTTCCTCTAGTCTAATCTAGTCCAGACTTTTATGACTAGACTAAATGTATGTATGACTAGAACACAATATAAAGGATAAATATTTAGTCAATGTGGATAAAACATTTGCTGTTTCATACAAAACTGCAGTAACTAGACATACTTGATTCAAATGTATGGAACAGCTGATTTGGTTTTTGCTATGTCAAAGTTGTTCATTTTGGTGAATAGTATGCATGGTCAAAATATAATATATCCTCTAGACTAGAGTATACATAGAAAAGAAAATAAATGTACAAATATGTATTATGTGTCTGTGTGTTGCACAACATTGTATAAATTACATCATTTACAATAGTAACTTAAAACAATTTCGATGAGCAATCTTGTTTACGGTGATAGCAGTGTATGATGTTGGTTTCAAGATGTAAACACGTGAAAATTGTTACCTGGCAATTCTCAATGTCCCAAAAAATGCCAATAGGCATATTCACCACAGACCGCTGCTTGTAATGTCTAAATCTAGATCTAACTCTAGCCCGCTCCACATTTAAAACTCCGTCATCTCGTCCGCTGACTTCGCTTCCGTCCGAAGACTCATCTTCTACATCTAAAACAATTATGCATTACATCGATGACATTCTCTAAACAAGGAATTTGCATGTGTTACCGTTTCATCTCAAGTGTTTCCGTGCTTCGGAAGACACGTAAAGCAGTTGGTCTCGGATAGTTCCGTCAGATGGCATTGTAACTATTTGTCAAGCCAGGTCAGAGGCCTATTAAGGCGGCTTGAAAATTCTCTGACAGCAAGTTGACCACTAACTTGCCTCCACCAACACGCACTGGGCCCGTGTGGTGGAGTATGGCCCACTACCTCGCACCCTTATTCGTGAGAGGAGGCCTTTGCCCTGCAGTGGGATTTTACAGGCTATAACTTACTTTACTATTAATGGGACCACTAAAATGTGCGTAATTGTTTTACATTACAGCTTTGTGACAGAGGATATTTTAAAGGACTGGAATGTCTGACAATGGCAATGAATGACAGACAAGCATAACTGAGGCCAATGACATTCTATACATAAAGACTCACTATGTCACACAATAACAGAACAAAAAAATGGCACATGTCTCTTATGTCACCTTTGAATGCATCAGTTATGCTCGGCTGTCATGCATTGCCGCTGACATACCAGTCCTTTCAAACAAATTCGGTCACAAAACAGTAATGTAAAACAATTAGGCATAACTTAGTGGCCACGTTAATAGCGCACTGAAGTGAAGTCCTTTTGTATAGAATGTCATTTTCTGAGGCAAACCTTAGACACTGTCAGCTGATAGCTGTCATTTTATACAAATGGTTAAAATTGAAAAGAGTTTAGCATGTGCAATACTGTTGCGTGCGAGTGAGACAGGCACGCAGTAACCAGAGGGGGTGAAGTAAAAAGTTGGTGGGAGGCAGGGAGTGTATGTACTGTATTTAGTACCAGATACTCTTTCTTATACTACGTGTCTATTATACTTGGCTGTCATACATTGCCATTGACATTAAAGTCCTTTCAAATATCTTCTGTCACAAAGCAGTAATGTAAGACAATTAAGAACATTTTAGCAGTCCCGTTAATAGCACACTAATGCGAAGTCCTTGTTTGTCATTGCATTACATGAACAAAACCTTCTCTACTTGTTAATGTCTTTGTATAATAAATAAAACATCAGCTGTTTTATGTAACCAGAACAAAATGTTACACGTGACACATTTGAAATTCATAATATTGATTACCTGTGATCCACAAACGCGGTGGTAGTGGTATATTCAATGCAGAACTAGAAATAACACTTGCCAGACCTTGAGCAGAATGGCTTCTCGCTCCCCTGTCATTACTAGCTCCCATGAATTCCATTGTGCTCGTTAAGCTCATTGTACGTTACATCAACAGGTTATCGATGAATATAAACTTTATCCTCAAGCATATGTTGAAAAAAACAAAGCAAAATTAGACCACCACTCAATATCAACAAGACGCATTTACACGCTGCCAAAATTACACAAAACACTTAGTCCACTACATAAAATACTTAAATCTTATGAGATTTGCGTCTAAAAGTAAACTAATTATATACAAAATGTAAAATTAACAATTAACGTCGCTACGCCATATCCAGCAATTGTCCATTTGATCCATTTTGATTTGAACATAGACAAGAAAAAAGAAAACCAGGGCTGCCACCTCAAAAAATCGATTGGGCGCTAAAACTGTGAAAAAAGCGCTAGATTCCAAAATTTTCACGGCTAAAAAAGCGCTCGATTCCGCGCGAAACTCTCATCACAAATAGTCCTTTAAAGTTCCCTAAAAAGTCGTATCAAACCCATTTATACGTCAATTTAAGTCTGTAAATTCGTAAGTCCCTTGTAACATTAATGATAACACTTCAAATAAGTGATAGCATCTATTTCAATCTCCCGAACACATTACACTCAATGGACATGTTTTGACTACAATATGCTTTCAATATTTACCATATTCCAATAAAAAAACACAGAATATAGCATATTATTCCAACATAAGTAATGTATTATTAAAAGTTAGGCGCCAAATTCTAAGATACGGCGCTAAAAAAAAAAGCGATAGATCTAGCGCGGAAAGCACTAAGGTGGCAGCACTGAAGAAAAAAAAAAATAATTTGACAGGAATCGATGTTGCTATTACTAAAATTTTTCATTGAAGGGTTCGTGCCAACACTGTCAACTGCCGCTAACTTCATTCGATAGAGAGTCACGCTGCAATTCTGGTGGAGTACGGACGCTTGCGTATCGACGCGTCGGGATTGCACGTGGCTCCACCATTTTGTGAACTCTTTTGTGTTTTAACCTTAAAACAATCACTTGAGATTATAACCTACTTACATTGGCAAAACTGCCACTCTAGACTTAATAAATACCACTGATCATTTTCCTTCATATACTATCCACATAACGAGACATTGGCTGAATTGTGATAACGCATCGGATGCCACTAAACAAAAAAAAAAATTGAAAAAAATTGAATCATTCGATAGAATACTTCTCTTGCGAAGCCTATTAACATGCCACCGGAGAAAATAATCAATCAAAATCCGAACCATTCCCTAACTCCATTACACTCGTTCGTTCAACAGTGTGTTCCGATTCATAAAAACAGTGCTGTGATCGATTACAGCGCTAAAACCCGTTTCATTTGCGTTAGCGCGCCGACAGCGCTGATAGCGTTCTACCAATTCGGAACGCTAGATATCGCGCTCACACCGTTCACGTTCAGAAAATAATGTGAATATTTGAATGTTGTGGACATTCAAATATTCACATTATTTTCTTCATCACTAATCGTTATTAAACTTTTATTCGTCTTTTTTAGAACATAATCAAACCCAGTACTACTAAAGAAACCTAAATCGAGACCAAAACAAACCAAAAATATAGGACAGCAAAACTGTCAAGCGTCACTTTTGAAAATTCGCTCAAAAATTTACTAGAACAAAACTATCAAACGTCACTTTTGACAACTCGCTCACAGTGCTAACGCCACGAACCGTGAGCACTGTTATTGCAAGATGGCGTCGGTAGTGACGTCATGAATGACGTCACGTTTTCGATTGTGGACGCGCTCACGTCAAATCGGACCGACATTTATCGCGCTCACAGCGCTGTCGGCGTAATTCGGGACGCAGCGCAATTCGTCTACTCTACTCTATGGTTCAATTCTTAGCTGTCAAATCAAATGAGTTTGCAGGTTCCTACGTTTATAGTATTTTATTGTTGAAATCATTGAAATTGGAGCGAAATAGCTCGAGCATTTACAATATTTACTCATTACTGAACCGTAAGTGCAACGTACTAATTGTGCATTCAATACATTTAATATACTAAACTTAAGTTTATGTTGCTCTAGTATTTGTTGTTTCTTACGATTTTCTAACTGTTTATTCACATTTATTGTAGTTTTCGTGTAAAAATGACGACGAACGGTGATATTGGCGGCCTGGATGCCAGTGGAAAAATAGTAAAAATGGAAGTGAGTCTACTTTTGTCTTGTACCCATTTATACCTATTATTTATTAGGTTATGTGACGCTATGAATAAAACCATGATTTATGGCCAATTATTTACATTAAGAAATGAAAAATATTAAACATTTACTGTTAAAAATGTGTATTATTATACAAACAAAGAACAATTAATAATGCTTACTCATGTATTTTTATAGGTGGACTACAGTGTAACTTGTGATGAAAAGATTCCAATTTGGAAGTCAATGGCTTCGAAAGGAAACGTCCAGGAGGCTATAGATCAGTTGCTGGCGCTTGAGAAACAAACACGGACGGTAGGAAACATCTTATTAACATAAACTAAACAAGAAAGGATATTTTATCTTGCATTAACTATTTTTTTCTAACACATCTGTGACACTCCCATTTAAGATTTTTACTTAGTCTCGGCATTCAATTTGTTGGCAATACCATACATAAAATGCATAAATGTGGTCTGGGCACTCTTAGAAAGTCTACAAAATGCATTGACTTACATTATAACAATAGAAAAGCCCATTCATAGAAACAAAATGTCACACAAAACAACACAAAATGGCATTGCCATAGTAACAAAATGAACTCGGGAACATCAATGCGGTGCGGGAACCATGTTCAAGTGGAACATGTTGTTTCTATAAAAGGCAAAGAGATTATACCTAATAGAGTGAGCCATACCAATTGTAAAGTGTCCACTTTTTTTGACGTTTAGGTTCTAGTGTGTGGTGTTAAGTAGTATGGACAAAAGGCACCAAGTGACATATGGCCTTATGTTTACGGCTAAGAGGAAGGATTCCGCATATCCTCCATAGAGTCCGCATAAATTTACGATTGTAGTTGGTCTCTTTTGTCTTATGACGTACCTTTAATAGTAGAAGGAGATGGAACTATAGATATTTGTTGATGCGGCTGTCCACTTTTTTTGAGCTAGTGTGTGTGAAAAGTGACCGTAAACATAAGGCCATATGTCACTTGGTGCTTTTTGTCCATACTACTTGACACCACAGACTTAAACCTAAACGTCAAAAAAAAGTGGACACTTTACAATTGGTATGGCTCACTCTAGTCTTAAAGAGAGATCCTTCCTCTTAGGGGAACATCAATGCGGTGCGGGAACCGTGTTCAAGACATTGCGGCATTAAAGATTGACACCTAATTATGGCAGTGTAGATTTTTGCTACTCCACATTAATATGGAAAAATAGATTTTGTTAAAACTTATCAGAGATTGTTTCATGATCATTTTTTGCCCTTATTTTATGTAGGGTTGTTGCAGTCATCTTCCATTCATCTCTCTTAGCCGCCACTTTAGCACTCACTTCTAATCTTAAATTAATTAATTGAATCTGTATATGGGCAGGGTCATTTCATAGACTTGCAATGATAATCCCTTTCGGGTAGTCAGAAACTCTGCTGCAGCTACCAACTATCTATTTAAGCATGTAATTGTGTAGTAATAGCATCAAGAAAGCATTAAAAACACTATTTCAGGGTGCTGATATGGCATCGACTGCAAGGATCTTAGTAGCAATAGTGCAAATCTGCTATGAGGCTAAGAATTGGTCCGCACTCAATGATCATGTGGTGCTGCTTTCTAAAAGAAGGTAAATATTAATAAATAACAACTTCAATAATACTCTGTAAACATTTTGTATCCATGTGGTCTATTTCAATCCAGAATCACACTACATATACAGGGTGAAATTGATATCATTTGCATCCTTTTCCAACCATGAAAACCATCAAACTGAACAACTTTTACTATGGGAGCAAAACGATCAGAGCAAAATATAATCTGCTGTTACATACTAAACTCACCATGTAAATAGGCTGGCTTTGCCGCTAAGTGAACCTCTCAGCATAAGACGGCTAAAACGACGACACATTTGGGATAACTTATGACCTGTAGTAACTAAATGAAGGCGGCCTGACAATGGGAAGGCATGCCTGCAACCATCGATACATGCAAAATAACTGCTCATGGTCCTCATACCGATAGCATGTTATAACATAACAAAAAAAAAAAAAAAAAATAACATACTAAACGGCTATGCCTACTTGAATCAAATGTATGCAACAGCAGATTTTTTTTGCTCTGATTGTTTTGCTCCCATAGTAAAAATTGTTCATTTTGATGGGTAGACGCTAAGTTTTAGAGGATAGACTAGCGGTGCCCGCGACTTCGTTCGTGTGCGACCACAGACTTTAAATATTCATAACTTTTGATTCAATTAACATATTGCGATGAAATAAAGCCTAAATATTATACCAAACTAGCAAGCCTACAACAAGCGCCGATTTTCGCCGTGCGGCTACGTACGATTTGAAATACAACAGTCTGATTAGTTTGACATAAACTTGAAACAAGCTCAAGATATAGATTGTATCTTCATTTTGATCTTTCAAAATAATTGTTAAATTCCTAGGTCACAACTCAAGCAGGCAGTTGTAAAAATGGTCCAAGAATGCTACAGTTACGTAGACAAAACACCCGACAAGGAGACTAAAATAAAACTCATTGAAACACTGAGGTCCATCACTGAAGGAAAAATTTACGTAGAAGTTGAAAGAGCCAGACTTACACACATCCTAGCTAAGATCAGAGAAGAGGAAAACAATGTGGCCGAAGCTGCCAAGATCATTCAGGAACTCCAAGTAGAAACGTACGGGTCGATGGCCAAGCGGGAGAAAGTGGAACTCATTCTGGAACAAATGAGGCTTTGTTTGGCCATCAAAGACTATGTTCGTACACAAATTATATCAAAGAAAATTAATACTAAATTCTTTGAGGAGGAAGATACACAGGTGACTAGTTTTTTATTTGAAATTGTTTTATATTCTCCTTCTGATTTTATTATTAAGGTCAACAAACAACCACATTAAAGTCTACTGGATACCAAATGGCACTATTTGTTTACTCAACATTTTATTTGTTTATTCCTAAAACCCCTGAGATATAATGGTGATTTTTAGAGATAAAAAATTCATAATAGTTTAAATATGTATAAATAAATCTTTATTCCAATACTTCTTCATCATCATTTTATCCAAGAGACCTCAACTTTTGAACATACACTTCCCTTTACGGTTTCCATAACAATCAATTTTTTATGCTTGAATCCATCACCTCCCAACAGCATACAAAACAAATAAATGTTATAAATTATCATCACAGGAATTAAAAGAGAAGTTCTATCGGTTAATGATAGCCGTAGACCAGCACAACGGACAGTACCTGGCAGTCTGCCGGCACTTCCGGGCGCTAGGCCAGGCCGCCGGCGCGGACGCGCTCGTCGGCAGCGTGGTCTTCCTAATTCTGGCGCCCTACGACAACGAGCAGGCAGATTTGACCCATCGAGTCAATGAGGATAAGGATCTGGATAAACTTCCTGATTACAAGTAAGTAAATTGATGTAGGTGCTTTTCACAAAGTTTTAGCTAGCCCTAGTTCAAATTAAGCTAAAAATTTGTTTACCATTGTGACTTCATCAGTGAATCAATGATGTGACTTAACTATCTTCTCATTGGTTGATGTAATAAAGTTTAGGGTACGATGGAACTGATATATACATGTGTATAAAAGTCCCTAACAAGCAATGAAATATAAAAATATATAAATAAAAAAGTCATTAAAGTCAGTAAGACAGTTTTTGAGAGTAAAGCAGTTATTAAATAAGCTAAAGCTAAACTAACTAAGCTAGCTTTTTTGATAAATATCGGAAACTCAAAAATTAATAAAAAACGCGGTAAGAACCTGTTGCTTTAACTTACAGCTCTTATAACCCTTGAAAAAATTAAACACTATGGTGGATATGTTTTCAGACAACTTCTGGGACTATTCATAAACCCAGAGATCATCAGATGGAATACCCTCTGCACGTCGTACGAGAAGATGCTCAGAGCTACGCCTTACTTCGACTCTGCCGATGAGAAGGGCCAGGAGCGCTGGAATGATCTCAAGAACAGAGTTGTGGAACATGTTAGTTATCTGTTTGTTGTTTACTAGCTTTCATATGGTGCCTCCATGCTTTGGTAGGCTCGTGTTTGCTTAGCATTTTGGGTCAGCTTGAATACTCTGATAGCATGTTGCTGGGCCTGTGTGGAATGTGGCCCAACCCTGGTGTCGTGATTTTTTTCAGACCGCCTTACGGCCTCTGACGTGGTTTTTATGTAACGACTAGTACCACCCCAGAGATAGTAGCCGGGACCAACGACTTAACCCAGATACTAGTGCCGTCCGTTATAACGCCCGAGTTTTTCATGTAGTTTGGAATTTATTGTTTATTTCTTTCGGGTCTTATTATGCATATAAGTAAACATACTACAAATTTGCGAGAATGGGAGATAATAAATAGTTTCAGTAACATCTGGGTAAACGTGCCATCCGAAGCACGGAATCATCTTTGTTTTCAGACAATCGGGTGATTCAGCGTACAATGTCCAACTGTGGAAAATCCAACCAACTGGGGAAAATCGCACAAAGTGACATATCACTAGGTGTCCCCCGTAAGAATCGAACTCACGACCTCCGTGTCAAGAGCCCAATGCTGTTGGTTAACAAATGTTTCTTTACTTGCAGAATATCCGCATAATGTCGATGTACTACACACGCATCTCTGTCAAACGTATGAGCGAGCTCCTTGGGCTGAGCGAGACAGAAACAGAGGACGCTCTCAGCGCACTCGTGGTCAGCGCAGTCGTTCGTGCTAAGATCGACCGCCCGGCCGGCGTCGTGCATTTCAGGTACAGATTGGACAAAACAACATCACAGTTTATGAATACAGTTGTCACTCGAAATAGGTCAATCATGCTGGGGTAGAGGGAGTACTGGCATGAGAATAGTTATTACTAATATTTATGATACTGGTCAAAGTGTAATTTTACTTCAATACCATACTGCGATGAGGCAAACCATAGATGAGTATCATCTTAAAAGACGAGTGTTAAATATGAATGCCATCCACATTCATATTTAACACTCGTCTTGATGCATGAAGAGAGGACGACCAAAGAAAAGATGGATGGATTGTGTAAAAGATGACATGTATAGAAAAGGAATGAATGCTGAAATGACGGCTAAAGGACATGAATGGAGGAAGACTACATTTTGCAATCATATTAAGGAAAGGGTCCTTAATATGATAACGGTTTTTAAGAGGACGATCAGACCTTCAAATTGATCAACTTTCTATATGAGACCAAAATCGAAATCGCGAAAAACATTGTCTATTATCTGCAGGGTGTAAAATTAAATGCGTTACATATCGATCACCAGAGCTTTAGGCCATCAAACTGAACAACTTTCACAGCAGTTCCAAAGAAAATGTTAATAGCTACTCGACCAAAATGTATGAAACAGCTGATAGCATACTATAGCGGCACACATTTACCACATCTCGAAATCTCATACTTATTGCAAGTAATCACAAAGTCAAACACTAGTAAACACAACCATGTCTTTTCAGCTTAAACATGGACGCGTCAGACCGTCTGAACGAGTGGTCTAACAACTTGAACACCCTGATGCAGCTGGTGAACAAGACCACGCACCTGATCAACAAAGAGGAGTGCGTCCATAAGCACCTCCTCGCGACCGTCGATTAAACTCTTCAGCCTCATTCGTACGACGTGCTAACAGTTAACTGTCTCCATTACGCGCGGCAAAATCTTGAACATTGGCTCGCGTGACAGCCGCGGAACATCGAGTAGCCTCGCGAGCAACTCGAACATTGCCGCGTGGCATCGATACAAAGCTTTATACTGACGGCATTTTACACAAAAACTCTGTAAGTAATAAAGATCATATTAGCATAAAATTAGAAAGAGGGAGGGAGTATCGGATACTCCCATTGGATTTATTTCGTGAAAACTTCTGCATCCAAAACTTTGGACTGTCGCTGGCCGATGTATGTCCGATGGGCCTATTGCATTCCTTTCGATGCGAGCTTTCCTCTAACTTGGGTTTTCTATAATTTCGAGCTAACTTACGACTTATTTGAGACGATATCTTAAATTTTTTGTCATTTTTACTTTTATTCCGGTGAATATTTTAATTGTTTCACTTAAGGCTCAAGAGCTCAAGGCGTTTCCACGCTACATTAATTTAAAAGTTTGCGCCTACACTGGTATGATGACGTCACAAAACAAATACTGCGCGACGATGTTGTTTTCAATGCAATGTGATCCTTATTACCTAAATAGTCAGTGTAAAAAAAGCGGTCTGGATCCTGTATAAACGCAAAATTGGAAAACTGTTTGTATATAATCGATAACTTCACAAAATTTTGCCTTTAATTCTTTGATCATATTTCGCCCTTTCATTAAAAACGGAAAAGCGAAAGGATAATAATTATTTCAGTATTTAATAAAGTACCTATAATCGAGCTCTGTTATCGATTCTAGAGTTACAGTTTTCATGGTTTGCGTTCAATTGTTAACACGTTGTATATATTCAATAGCCCCGTCGAACTGTTGTCCTGTATTAAAAGTTTCATGTTTTCTCTCTACACATAGACTTATATTGATTTGAATCCAGTACACATAGATTATGTTAAAAGCTGTATTTTTTCTGAAAAAAGATGGGAATTTTCAGTCTGCAAATTATAATAGAGATGAAATAACTTAAATAATAAGTTTTATAATAATATACTGATAAATTTATAATTGCTTTCATTTTAAAACATCTTGTAAGTATAATACCTTAGTAAGTTTTCTTTCCAATAGGCGTAATCCGCAAATATATCACATTACCGCGCTTTCGCGACCAACATTATAAATATGTAGTCAAAAATCATAACTAGGTAATGCTACACACGTTTGTTTTCTATATAAATGTTAGTTTTTTTTACGATTTACGCGCTCTCCTAACTCTCTAGATAAAGTGGTTGAGAAACTCTGTGTACGCTCTCGCACAGTATGAAACGATGTACCTACTTGGAAATCGTCCTAGCCCACGAGGTGGCAAGGTGGGACTCCACTAGAGTGGACCTGAGCGGAGATGTGTCAGCCAATTCATAAATAAGCTTGATTCTGCCAAGCGGAATCGATTCAATCGAAGCGATTTATAACAAAATAATTGATGAAAATAACAGAATGATTGAAACAATAATTTCATTATTTTGATACGTAAAATGTAAAGTTATTCGCATTTTATGTTTTCAGGAAAAAATCATTTGTTATCAATTATCATTTCAGCAATGAATGAAAGGGCTAACGTAGTCATGGATACATTTTATGAATCTTGTTTTGTTTGTAAGTAGGGTGAGTGTGCCTGTGCGGTGGGTTGACATCGAGATCAGATAATTTTAAATTTTACAAACAAATTATTTAATAATTTTTAAAAAATTACCTATGTTGAAACCATGATAATTCGATTCTGCTCTCAATTCTAAGCAAACTACTTTCTAGTTTTGCGTTTATTCATTAACACGTTGTATAAGGTGGCCGTACGTAAGGTGAATAACGTGTAACGTCACGCAGCCAACTTATTTCGGTTTTGCGTAGCTTGATGTGTCGCTGTATTTACCTATTCATTAAGTCACGTCAGAGGGCTATTGAAGCTGCTTGAAAACACTCATGTCTTCAAGCCGTCTTCTTGTCAGTACGAGCTTATTTGTATGAATTATCCAGGTGGTGTTACTAATACAAGCGCCTTAAGCGAAACAGTACTCCTTCGCTATTAGGATTAATCAGTAAAAATTAAGTAGATAAGTACCGGATCCACGATACGATACATTTAACACGTAGATTACACATATATAAGCTCTTAGGACATAGCAATAAGGTTAAAAATGGTTTGAATCGCGGATCTTCTTATACGATACCAAGATGCTACAATATTAGTGACTAGAATTACTCATACAGTCACGATTTAAACTACGTACCTACAGTCACCTTCCGATATACCATAGCATTCAAGCTGGTCAAATATTTCTAAGCAGTTCTTATTTTCAATAATTTCTTACACATAACCAATCAAAAATATCTGAGCGCCTAGAACATCAAATATATCTACGCAGTCAGGGTGATCATAAAAATCTGAGCAGCGTAGGAAAAAAAACCTTATTGCGTTATAATTCAATTCAATTTGTAAATAACATTGTAAAGACATAATTGAAAATTAGCTGTTCAGATATTTATGACAACGGCTAGATATAATTGGTAACATTTACTGTAGTGAATTTATTGAAAATTTGTACTGCTTAGAAATATTTGACCACCTCGTATGCTACGATATATCTGATGGCGACTGTACATATTACAAAACGACGCCACCTCAGTTGCAACCAAGACAGATAGCATAGATAAGGGCTACAAATATACAATATTTATCACCTAATTCCTAAATTTGGACGGCAACTGATACCTAATCAACTATTTAATTATAGTTGAATGCTCATTTAGTGACCGTTTCGCGTATAGGATGGCAATATTGACATTACCAATGATCGCTTTGTCTCTCGTATTTTTACTTAGATTTATAAATAAAAAACATGTACCTCCTATTTTTGGTGTTTACCAACAACGGAATAAGTATTTTTGGATGAAGTTCATTTTTATGTACATCGTATTGAGAGTGAAACAGGTAAGTAAAAAAGTTATTATTTTATTCAATTAAGATATTGATATAATTTATTAATTATAAGAAAGTAGGTACAAGCTTCAAATCTGCAACACGCTTCGTCAAAATGGCAATATGTCCGTATCTGCAACATGCTTCGTGAAAAGTTAAACAACAAAAAAACAGGATACCAATCAGCAACATGCTTCGTCAAAATCTTAAACCAATACTCTCTAAATCTGCTATACGTTTCGCCAAAACAAAGACTAACGCATACTCAAAGACCCAGCCTCACGCAACCCCGGCTCAATAGTCCCCATGATACTAGCGGAATTTCAACCAACAAAGACTACGGTCAAAGACAACCTCTGCACCAAAAAAACGCCAAAGCGCGAGTCGCCACCTTTAGCTCTCAACCGCCGCCCGATCTCCTGAACACAAATTTTCGCATCGGTACCCCAAGGACAAAAAGTTTAAATTAAGTAGGTACTGCAAAAGTAAAATTTAAGCGTGCGGGAAAATTAAACCAGTGCACCTTGAGATAACCATTATTATATTCAGTGAACTAGTCCCGTAATTGTTTAAAGTTTACCAAACACGTAAGAACTTATATTTCCATAGAGTAGTCTTAAGATGTAAACAAAAGCGAAGATCTGTATCTGACTGACAGTAAAGTTGTAAGTCCGAACTTGTACAATTTACCTGCGTCAGTGCGTGAGAAAACTTCAATAGCGCGATTTAGGTCCCACGCCCATAACCATCAAATCACACCTATCTACAATATAGACTATAAAAAGCTATTCATCTTCTGGTTTAATTTATTATCTACGAACTGCTTACTATTTATTACGAAACATTAAATGTATTCTAGCTGGTCGTGCATTTAAAGCGATTGCTAGCCGTCGAACTGGGCAACAGCTACGATGGCACCGTGCAAATCCACGAACACGACGTGGCCTTGGAGCAGAAACATTCTCTTGGAGACTATCCCTTAGTGAGTTTCCTATTGTTGTTTTAATTCTACATTTCTCATAAACTGGCCGATTTTTTATCATTTTAAAAAAAAATTCAAGTGTGGTTCAGACCATCAAACTAATAAACTGAACAACTTTTAGTATGGGAACAAAGCTTGAAACTTGAAAAAGGCATAAGCGTGGGTCTTGCTCGGCACTCCTAAAGTTACCCTCGATGTGCACATACATAAACTCATGACGGTAATCCATTTCGGGGTGGTCAGAAACATTGCTACAACTACCAATTTTATGTTTAGGAATGTAGTTGTAGCAAGTCAAGTGGTGAGAGGTGGCTAGCCTTTCGCCCACATAGACACTGCATAAGAAACAATGCATGTACATATCTATAGAAGCAGAAATGCATTGATATTCTTTTTTTTTTTTAATTTATTACCTATTTTTATTTTATTATCAGACAAGCACTTATTATTAATTTTTTAGTCAGTGGATGCGGTATACTTCAATGGAATGTCTAAGGATGGCAATGCTATCATATGTGGACTAGCGAGAAGACCTCAAAACTTTTGTGATTCTTTCGTATATTTAAAGGTAAGTAATTCTGAAACATGGCACGGCTGAAAGTGGCAAATAAAGTTCAAAATGACATTTAAAGAACAACATAATATATAAGGTCTTTCTTAATATGCTGGCGGTTTTTTAATGACATGATCAAGCTGAACAACATTCTCTACGGGACTAAGGTCGGAACCACGAAATAAAAATTAGCTATGCCATACAAAACTACAAACCTACTCGACCCAAATGTATGGGACAGGACAACTGTTTTTTATCGCGATTTCGATGTTAGTCCCTCAAGGAAAGTTGTTCAGTTTGATGGTCTGATAATCTCCTTAAAAAACCGTCAGGTCTAAATAAACGCACGACCTCACTCCCTCACGGGGTTGTTAGAAACCATGCTAACTGTCAGCCACCTTTTACGGTTTAAGGTAGCGGTAGCAAGGTTCTATGAGAAATTTTTTAATTTTCAAGGTGCGAAGAAGTCGTTTCAACCAGGAATATTTGACTTCTGGCTAGGTTAAGACTTTTGCGAACTAAAACCCGGAAATAAAAACTGTAAAAAAACACGCTTAAATTAATAGGAACTTATTAGGTGTATATTTTAAGCCTTAAAATAAATTCTTTTTTCCGATGGACAAATATTTACCTACTATATTAAAACCTCTTTTGTCAATGCCAAGTAGTACCTTGTTACCTACTGGCTAGAAAACCCTGAAAAAATATACTAAAATGCCAATAAAATTTAAGAAGAATAATGCCATTAGTTTTAAATAAATAAAGAGTTTTTTCAAGAAAAACAGCCTGTAATAAGTAACATAAACCGAATGTCGTCTCTTTTCTAGAAAATTAAAACGCCTGTTAATGCTCGTAATTAAAATACTCTTTAAATCCAGGAAGTTTACTAATTTTCAGTGTGCTTTTATTTAGTGCATTTAGCAGTTAACAAAATCCTTGGTTACCGATTCTACAGCTGGTTACCTATTAACAAATACAATAATTACTATGTACCTAAAACTTAAAGTTTTACTATTCTAATCATTTATTATTCGTCACAAAGGTAGGGGGCGAAGACGTTTTACTGTCCCCCGAGTTGCCAGACTCTCGTCTGAAACAAGCACCCGAAGACGAAGGAGAGTACCGAGTACAAGGGTTGTCGATCGAAAACTTTATCCCCATGCGGACTTGGAAGGTCACTTACAGTGGAGAGATGAAGTGAGTTAAACTGAATTCACATTATGACGTTCGGGCGTGGACGGGCGTGGAAGGTGCAATGTAGAATAATAACTATTTCAATACCCATAGAGTCGACAGAGAGAATGCCCATACGGGCCCCACGGGCGAGGGCGGACCTTTCTCTGTCAACTTTATCGGTATTGAAATAGATATATTTTACATTGCACCCTCCGTACTCCGTCCGCGCCCGCACGTCGTAATGCGAATAGAGCTTCATAAAATCAAATTACAGAGCGAAATTAATATCATTAGCATCCTTTTAAAGTAAGAGTCTACCCATCAAACTGAACCACTTTTATTATAGAAGCAAACCAATCAAAGCAAAAAATAAATCAGCTGTTGCATACATTTAGTCGAGTCGTCAGTGCAGTTTAGTATGGAACAGCAGATTTTATTTCGCGATTTCTTAGTTGGTCCCAAGTAAAAGTTGTCCAGTTTGATGGTCTGAAGCACCCTGTTCGATTTTTAACAACTATGTGACATTTTCTGTGGAACAGCTGATTTTCTTTTCGCGATATCGATGTTCTGTCTCCACTCCATAGTGAAAGTTGTTCAGTTTGACGCTCTGAAGCACCCCTAATAAAGTTTGTAACACATATGGATCTCCACTTTTTCGATCGCGCGAAAGAGTCGATAGTGGATCGGGCTTGGGTGATCGTTTTAGTCTTTGAAAAGTGTAAATTTTTTTAAGGGGATGATCAGACCGTCAAACTGAACAACTTTCTCTATGGGACCAACATCGAAATCGCGAAAAAAAACCTTTCCTGATACTTTTTGCGGGGGACGAGGTAGCATGAAATCCGCAACTTTGGATTTTATTCCATTACTCAGGTTCTAGTATTGATTGTTAAAAATAAGCCCAAACGCGACTAGTGTGAAGTTATTGTTCCGCAATTATGATGTCATGTTTAGTGATAAGGTATAAAATTGTATGCATAAGGTATATAATTGATCATCAATTGATCTTGTAACGTGGCAGAGGTGAAATGCTACCGCAAGGCTGGTCCCTAGTTATAATGTATAAGTTTAGAAGGCAAGTAAACAGTCAGCCAATTAATAATATTTCAGGCCTAGAAACAACACAGAAAAGCGATTGAAAGTGACAATGGACCTAACTTGGAGCGCAAACTGGCCGGCCTTCAACTCCGACGTACACATGTCGCCTAAAGGCTTGGCCATGGACTTGGCACGTGAGCAGTGGTCTCGTGACTACTTTAAAAATGTTCAAAAGTAGGTTGTACTAATTTAAACGATAATAATTGCTATAATTTAAATGATAATACTATAGTTATAGCTTACAGATGCATAAACTCCTGGCTCCTAGTGGGGTAGGCTATGGACACATGAATAAATATCCCTACAGAAAACCAGCTTATTCATACAAGCGGCCGCCGTCGTCGGAGGACATGCGAAAACGTGCACACACTCAGCCGGGGTATGTTAAAAAGGTTTACCACCGCACACTATGCACACACCAGCACGGGCGCACCTGTTCGTACGTCCTCCAACGTGAGTGTAAAGCTTGTTTTCTGTAGGGATATTTATTCATGTGCTATGGATCTCCAATTTGGGCGGTCTTGATCGCATCTTGTCTTGATAAGATATGTCTCAGTTTATTCCATACTTTGAAAACAAGTTGTTTTATTTTTCATTTTTTCTTTGCAGATATCACAACACACATTACGAGCAGATGGGATTTTTCACGGGGTCAGCCGTTATAGACGGTAAAGAGCATTCTATCAACATGCCATGCGTCAGGGATCACAGCTTCGGTATGCCTTTATTTGTACAATTATTGTCAACAACGGAAAAACAAATCTTTTATAACAAAAATCGTGTTATATTGTAAATATTTTCTCTTATATCAATGTTCATTTATTGCATGTAGTTAATTAAAGTTATAAGGTTGATTTAAATAAAAAGTATGTTTAAATATTTTTACAACAATAAGGGCCTGTTTCACCACTTCTTAGTAAGTTCTTGTTATCCGACAGATATTTTGACATATCTTTCATACAAAATACGTCAAACTATCTGTCGCATAAGCTAACAAGAACTTACTCAGAAGTGGTGAAACAGGCCCTAACAAAATATCTATCAACTGGATATTAATACATACGGTTATATTTCAGGAAAAATACGTGAATGGCGTAATTTCCACAGATATGTGTTACATTTTATGTATCTTGAAAATGGTGACTGCATGGAAGTAGGTTTTGTCAGCCAACCCATTACATTGTCGCAGTGAGTGTCAAGATTTATTATAATTTTCATCGAAATAACTTTTACAATTAACAATATCTTTACCTCTTTTCCATTCGTGGACAGGGAACGGATATTCAGGGTGTAAACTTAAATCAGACCATTAAACTGAGCAACTTTAACAAAGGGACGGACAAAATTATCGCGAAAAAAATTGATCCGTTTTTTATATATTTTGGTCAATCTTCAAGACATTTTCTATGAAACAGCTGATTTTTTCTCGCGATTTCAATATACCCAACTACAATACAGGACCCACAGAAAAGGTGGTTCAATTTGATGGTCTGAAGCAATCCCTCTACAATAATATTATAAATATGAAAGTTTCTGAATGTAGAATATGTTCTGAATATAACACATACGATACTTTCTTATATTAGTTTAGTAAATAAGCATAGCATAAGCATATGCTCACGACTATATTCCCCGAGGGGGTAGTCAGAGATATTCTGAAAGTCAAAAGTCAAAGTCAAAGTCAATATAATTTATTCAATATAGGAGCTTACAGCACACTTATCAAACGTCAAACCTCAGAACATCCACGTTTCCCCAGCAAAACGCTTAGCGCGCAGCGCGCGCAGAGATTTACTAAAGTAAATAGTTAGTAGGATATAACTGTGAAAATTATAATTTCAGTGTAACCATAGGATATCTATGTCGAAATTCTGATCAAGCAGTCCTGCCGGTCTCCTCGTGCGACTTCCAACTGTGGCAGCATGGAGAAAACCAGACGCTTCCGAAAGACTACGGATTTGTTTTCGAAGCTGGTAATAATTCATTGATCGTCATTAATATCTCAGTTGAAAGATATCCCCTGAGGTAGCTGGACTTTGACCACCCCAATGAAATCCAATCGACCTATATTTTTTTCTTCAACTTTCATTTTCACACATTCTCGAAAACCACCAGTACAAATTTCTAAGACAGTCAAAATTTGTTTGCGCGTTTCAGAATTTCAAATAGTTTTTTGATCTTCATCATCATCTTCTTCCTGCCCCTATCCCATTAGGTAGTTATTTTTTTTATTTCGTTTAAATAGTGCTACTTGTAGGTTTTAATGAAATTTTTAACACCTTGGAGATATAAATAGAAATTTCTTACTATTTAAAATGTCCCTTATTACAGTTAGGATTGACCCACATCTGACACCACGGAATCGCGTTTATGCCCTGTGTGTTGCCGCGTGCTATAGCGTTCATCCGCGTTCTATAGCGTGCTTCCGCGTACTATCGCATGCGGTCGCGGTTGCGTACTGTCGAATGCGATAGCGATTCGCGCTAGATCGGCGCCGAAAGCATACGATAGCATGCTATCGCGCACGGTAGCATGTGTCAGCACTCCATCGCCTCCCTGCCGGCGATTGCATTTTCGCCGTGCTGCCGAGCGCACCGTCGATGCTGCCGCGCGCGATAGCACTCACGCTATATATCTCGCTCTAGCAAATGACGTTCCTGAGCGACAGAAAACTATAGAGCATGTAAAAATTCGATTCTGTGCTGTCAGATGTGGGTCAACCTTTAAGTTATTAACGTTTGATTTCTGGGCGAACAAAGATTCATATCGACACTAAAAGGGCGAGTTATTTAAATTACTTTTGTTGATATTTCGTAGGAGGTCAATCGTACGATGTTCGAGTCCAAGTAAACGACGAGGTAGTATTCTACATCGGTAAAGTGCGAGAAGCAAAGTTATACGAGCGATGGTGCACCGTCCAGGTCAACGGCATCAAAGGCTGGGCCTGCATGGAGTGGATGCAAAATAATGTGCCAGCCACTATTGATACTAAGTCGTAAATCCATAGTAATAAGATTGGTTTTTAGCTAAGATGAAAACTTTACAACCAATATAAACACGGTGATCCTTGTTACTGTGTAAGTTTTTTTTTTGCGAATTTTTATTGTAATAAGATTTATTATATTATAGAAAATAAAAAGAAAATGGCGAGGAAAGTTAACTATATTTAGCGTAACCTTTTCAACTTATGATGTAACTTAAAATTATAGACTAGCAAATTATGACGTCACTATTGTTTCACTTTGTGTTTAGACAGTACAACACATAATATAATAATAAAACTTAGTTCTTAAACATTGTTTGTTGTCAGTTCACATAAACTTAACCTCCTATTTTCAGTACATAAGTACATAGTAAAAAAACTCTAATGCTACAGTAAATAGCCTAGTCATAATTCTGTTAAATATACGTCGACATAGCAATAAAAACTGTCCCAATTACATATCGTATGGTCGGCTGCAGCTTTCAGTATACAGGCATGTATGGATATCTAATGAGTAACATATTGAATGATTGTATTCTTAAAACTGCAGTTGACTGTGGCAGCATAATATAAGGTCTAAGGCGCGGTTTATACAGAAGAGACGTGTGGCGGTGGCGGATAGTCAAAGTAATACAATTATAAACTATATAGTACGTAGCATAGCGTCGTTTGGAGAATTACGCCCGCCGCCTCACCTGGAAGCGCAGGCGCGATTCTCCTTTACGACAAAAACGATTCTGTACAAACCGTGGCTAACAATAATAATGAAAGCTGACGAAAACATCAAATAAATGGAAGATTTCAATAGAATTTGTACAAATTGATAGTCTGACTAAACGTTCTCCTTGGACCTTATATTTGAATGTGTCATGCCGCATGAAAATGCACCTTGGGGCTCGTCGCTTACGACATCTTTTGGTTCATCCGTGATTTCGAGAGCTGCCTCGGGCCAGCTCGTGTTTTCATGAGATCTGACACATTTTATTGGCTATATCTATGCTACTGCAATCTCGACTGTATTTTATCAGGTTAGAACATACATTTCCTGAAACGCGAATTTGATATAAAATACACTCAATAAGTTAAGGATTATTTAACAACAGCTTATCAAACAGGCGGATCAGAAAATTGGCTATAATTATCAAATTCTATTGTTTTTATAAAAACATTTGAACAGTTCAAAATCCAGCCTCATTTATTATTTTACAGTATTATCTTCACAAAAAGTTTTAAGTACTTACTTACATTATCCTAAGTGCTATATCAAGATAATTTTGCTGTTTGATGAAGTTAAAGAATTATAATTTGCGCGAAGCTGTAATAATTTATGTTTTTCTGCTACAAAGTCCTGCGTCTTATAGGTCTCATATTATGAAAAATCGTTAAAACTCTTCACAATAATCAAATAACGTATACATAAACAAAAATACTTGTGTCCCTAGCAGAAAAAGGCGACATAATGATACAGTCAACAACACAGCTAGCTCAATTGAGTTTATTCGTCTTTGCACATATTCATCAGATAGTCATTTGCTAATGTTAACGCATTGCCTGTACCCAATCAAAGTGTCTCAGAAAAATAGAAAAGCCTGTCGAATCGTCTTCGATCACTAATAAAAACTAGACGCACAATCTCATATCAAATCTCCGCAAATTTTTGTTCAAATACGGTATTTGACTTTATGAAATATATTTTCTTTTTTTTCTTCTCCATTATTCTTTAGCTTGAATACTATTATTATTTAACAGGATAAACTATAGAAAGTAATGAAACTTTTAAAAAAACGCGAGTTTTGACGTACGATAAAGAGTTGCTGATTTGACTAGTTGTCAAATAGCCTATTATATTTTACTGTCATCGAGATGGCGCGATACTATGTCCATAGTGCACTCAAATTTTATATTGAATGCAATTTTGATTTTGCCATTTTTAGAGTGTTGAATAAGTATCTAGTTTTATTAATTATCGAAGGTTAAAGCACTGAAAAGAACAAGGTCTTATAGCCACAAATGATTTAAAGCTAACATAGTGCGAAAAATACGACAGCTGATCTCTATTCTCCTGTAAAAAAAGGTAATTGATTAAAAGTTATGGAAGACAGATTGATTTACTTAAAATCCCTGAAAACATTATCATTTTGCTTATGTAATACTGAATGATATAGCTCTGGACATCAATTATTTTAAAGCAAAAAGCATGACCCATTTGTAAATTTAGGATCAGTTCACATCAGGTAAAAAAATGCTCAAGCAGTTTTCGATGATAAATTGATAATTAACTCAATAACATTTAAAGTACCAGAATCTAGCCTGGACTTGTGTTATGATGACTAGACAACGATATAGAATACACATATAGATACTAACATCCATGACTTGGGTACACATATTCATATTTATCATACAAATATTTGTCCCTTACGGGATTCGAACCCGCGACCCTCGGCACAGCAGGCAGGTTCACTACAGACTGTGCTATCGGGCCGTCAAATAGTTAAATAATTCGAATAGAGTTAAAAATTGTTTTTAAGAAATAAATCCATGTGGCATGTGTTCACGTTACTCTTGGACGCAATTTTCAACTCTATTTCTATTGCGAATGAGTTCATTATAAATTTGCAAGTGAAACTGCTCGTGCATTTTTACGCCTGATGTGAACTGACCCTTACGAAGATAATATTAGCGAGTGAATACTGACGAAGAACAATATGTTACTTTCTTCACAAACGTAAAACAATAGACAATACAACCATTCAAGTGAACACACTACAACAACGATTTCACTGGATTTTGATCTTTAAACTAACGATAACGTATTTTTTATAGAAATTTTAAGACAACATTTAATACCTATCGGTTGACTCCATAGACAAATTCGATTATAGAGTTGTATGGTAGCTTTTAGGTGACTATTTTCCATAGTAATAAATATACTGGGTGGAATATAACGGAAATATATGGGGGATGAAGATGAAGAATATTTTTATAAAAACTTTGGCAAATAATAAGGGTCAGAGGGAGTAGGTCAAATTCCACCACCCAAGCCAAAACGCCTAGCCAGAGTCAGTTTTTACTAAGTCAATTTGTAAATTATCTGACAGCAAATTGACCTCTATCTTGCCTGCACCAAGTATCTTCTACGTACCTAAATAACTCCCGATGCAATCCAGAAGTACTAACTTATAGTAAATTTTTTTTTATTCCATCGTAAACGGCTTTCTCATTCAAAAAATATGTACCGCGTACAAAGTCGTCGGTCGGAAAACTTTCGGGAAAGTGGGTCGTTATGTTCCACCCAGTATTCAGGAAGAAACTAAAATACGGGGAGGAGTCACAGGACAGCATTGAATTGACTGCGATGTTACTAGACATGTCGCCCAGATTAAATATTTTTTACCGGGCGCACAGTGGTACGTCCCCATATAAGAGGTCGGAAATAGACGACTAGAAAAAACATGAAAAAAATACTGATGCAGTCGTGTTCCTCTAATGAAAACCTACGCATGTTCTAGTATTACTTTTTATAATAGGACTCATACTTTAGGAGAAAAATGGTAAAAGTGTTTACTTACTATGAAAACATTTCGTTCCACACCACCTGATTCCGTCCGTTTTTGTGTATTGCGGTTTTTTTATTACAGTTATCTACCTACTAAGTATCACATTTTATCCAAAGACACTTGGTCACAGGCCCGGCACTTCAAAAGACGTTTTGGATTTGAAATGATGGCGTTCGGACATACGCATAATAATGCACAAAAGTAGCACCAAGCCACAGAATAGGTCTACATACAGAACGACCACTCCCCGACCCCCTCTGACATAAGATACCCCACCTCAGCTTACAATTTCTGGGGAAAATGAGGGAAGCCGAGCAAGGGAATGCAGTCCGGCGGCGCACCCGTAGTATTTGACTACATGAAATTGTATCTTTTCAGAGCAATAAAAATGTTGAAAAACAACGCTAAATTAACATTTTTCGTAATTCATTAGGTCAAATACTATTTTTAATAACAGAACGAACATCAAAAAGTAACGAAATGTAGATGATGTTCATACAATGCGTGGTTAGTCAACCCTACACGTGTGTCAAGGACAATTTGCACCAAGTGCGTATGTCCGAACACCGTCATATCAAATCCAAAACGTTGTTTGAAGTGCCGGGCCTGTGACCAAGTGTCTTTGGATAAAATGTGATACTTCGTAGGTAACTGTAATAAAAACCGCAATAAACAAACACGGACGGAAGCAGGTGGTATGGAACGAAATGTGTTTTCATAGTAAGTAAACATTTTTACTGTTTTTCTGTATTAGAAAAAGTAATACAAGAACATGCGTAGCTTTTCATTAGAGGAATACGACTGCATCATTATTTTTGTCATTTGCGAATATGTTTTTTCCAGTCGTATATTTCCAACCTCTTGTGTGGGGACGATCCACTGTGGGGCGGGGCAGTAACAATATTTTTGAATTTACAACGACACTAAAATATTTACAGTGTTCAGTCTGGTACTGGGTTTAGGTTCAAATTATATGCCGCCGCACCGCTGTTCACCTACTTGAGAGGATGTTCTCGCGAGCGCGCCCGAGAGCGCTGCTAGAAAAGAAGTTTAATTCTATTTTCAATATTAACCAATTAAAGACAATGACATTTTTAAACACGATCTAGAAAGTAGAAACTAATCTCCGTATCTGTGGTTTCACAGATTTCCGATAAAATATAGTTTCAATTGTAACATTAAATTAAGATTTGTACGAAAATCTTTTTATCGAAAATCTGACAAACAACAGTCAAGACACAGATATATAGTTCTAGAATGTATTTGAATTAAATTGGTTGATAATAAAAAATGAATTAAACTTCGTATACTGGCTGTAAGTGATAGCCTAGCAAATCCTGAAACGGTCCCATACAAAACTGCTGTACCAACCCGACTCAAATGTATGGGACTGCTGATTTTTAATCGCGTTTCCTGAGGCAGGCTCCATAGTGAAATTGGTTCAGTTTGATTGTCTGAGTTCACCGTTTCAGTATTTGCTAGGCTGTCACTTACATCCTGTATATCGAGCGCTCTAGCGGGTATATCCTCTTAATTGGGAATTGATTCATGTAACATCGATAATAGAGCGGCCGCATTATAATTTCAGCCTTAGGTTCAACTAAACTTAGGTCATAAATAGTATCTCTCTCATAAGGTATTTAAGTACTAATAAAACGTGTGCGTACAAATGTTATCTGTGGCAAAGACTCTATACAGAGTGGCGTCGAATCAATCTATTGGTAATCAAAATACACAGACCATATAATAAGGGTCCTTCTTAATTAGATGACTGTTTTTTCACACGAGCTCGAAGCCGTAAAGATCTCATTAGCATAAAAAACCATTAAAATGTTTACTTTGATGAAGATAAAAAGATAGATAGATGATCTTTTTTTGTGATAAAGTATAATTGAATTGAATTGATGAGTAAAAGATTCATTCTTTTGCGGCTTTTGATGTAACATTATGGATATTATCAGTTTTCAAAGAGATATCTCCGCTGCCACTCTAACAGTGTGCACTGATGTTTAAGACACGTTTAATTAATAAGAATTTCAACTTCGCAACGCTGGCCAACCACGAAACCACAGAGTAGATATACTACAGAGAAACAGCTTCATACAAGGTCGCGGCGGCGCATGATTATGATTATGATTATGGTTATGCTCGTACGTGAACGTTCACGTACGCATTACTACGCATGTAGGCGTGTACCGGCCGCCACGAGCTTGTACGAAGCTGTTACTCTCTAGGATCTACTCGGTTCCGAAACTAAAGAAATTTTGTCGTATTTATAAGTCCTAAGGACATCGATTGCCGATGCATAAGCAGTACAATGTATTTGGAATGGACATCAGACTAGAACCAGTATAAATCACAGCACCTAATTAACAAGAAATGTTCAAAACATTTCACAAGACGGTCAAGTTAACAGTATTAAGGCAGGAGATATTTAAGTACTGTTTTAAAAACTTCACGTTAATTACACTATAATATTATAAAGCTCTTTGGTCTATCTGTGTTACCCATCCTCTAATATTTTTTGGTTGATATAATACTTAATACAGAACAAAAGTTCTATAAGACTACAACTAAAGTTATAAATGTCTAACATGATGACATTATGTACCATCCGGTATAAATTAAAGTATGAAAGAAAGAATATACATATACTAATACATAAATTTCGTGCCAAATAACGGGTTAACTCGAAGACATTATTTCGAAATGCAACTAATATAATTTTAATGCTGATTAATGATTAACAATAATTTAATAAATAATGTGTAAACATTTATTAAATTTAATACTCGTATATTTGAATACTGTATCTATACATTGACTAGATTTATGTCTTTTAACAGAGTAAGCACTAGCGTAATAATATAATTGGCAGAACATAAAAGCTAATATCATTTTGAAAAATAGCGTAAACTGTTCTGTCTTTTATTATGTTTTTATAATTGAACAATTACATTGCACACCAATCCTTAGTCTAGCCTCATTTTAAAGTAAATGAATAAAAATAAATAAATAAAAAACAACAAAATAAATTATACACCTTTGGTATACCAAAATATACATTTCACTAAAGTCAAGGTAAAATAACAAAACATAAATCTTATATGACTTCTCTCCTTGGTAGACATATTGTACTAAATTTAATTTTTTTATGTTAAAAATATATAGAAAGAGTCGTTTATTGTAATTCATAGACGATACTTTCTCTTGCAGTGCTGTCCCATCTAGAAACCTAGTAGACAAAAATATTTACTAGACAATTCAGTTACAAATCGGAATTTAACTATAAAATAAAAACAGAAAAATAATAACATATCAAAACATTTAGAACTGAGTAGAAAATATTCTAGAGCTTGAATTTAAACTGGACATCAAACAGTAAAATTAGACAATTTTTGTTTTTCATTTGATACAAATTACTGCCAATTTATGTTAAGTCTAAGTCCCTTTTCACGTCCACGGAGCTCATATTACATCGGTCACTAATGTGAAATCATGTAAAAATCCAATGCCTAAAAATTGCGCCTTTTATTTTTCCTTATTTTTTTGGCGCGGCCAACAACCAAACTTGAATATTTTGGTTCAGAATAAAGTAACAAATAAAACCTGTTAAAACAAGTTTCTAAACTCAGTCCGAACGGAGATATAAAGACTTGAAGTAACCGCAATGAATATAATTTCAACTTTAAGCCTTTATATCTTCGTTCGGATTGAGTTTAGAGATATACATGTAATAACAAGTTTTGTTTGTAACTTTATTCTGAACCAAAATATTCAAGTTTGGTTACTTTACCATACTAAAACCCACATTGTCTTTTAGTTTTATGTTGTCCGCGACACGACAGTTCCGGCTACGGCCAGGGATTTATTTACATTGTATATGTCTTAAAGCTATATAAAACAGCAAATGTTGATATCCGGTAGCCGTACGTTTTGTGAAAAGGGACTAAAGGTGGTTTCACAAAGGTTACTGCAAGGAGCATACGGCGGACGTACCTGGCGCGTGGTCGAGGAGCGCGCGGCGTCGCTTGATGCCCTCTAGGTACACCTCCCGGTTGAACAGCCCGGCTGCTAGGGGCACTCTGTGTGGATCACAAGATACACTCTTAGGATATACGATTCCCATCATCGTAGCAAGATAATTTATACATGGGTGTACCAGCACACCTTAGAGATATTTAAAAGGTGGTTAGTACCAGAAAACTGAACAACTTTCACTATGGAGACTACGTTGAAAAAAAAATTCTTCTGTCCCATATATTTGAGTACGGTACGAAACGGAGCAAAAAAAATCAGCCGTTGCATACATTTGAGTCGAGTAGGCGTTGCAGTTTAGTATGGAACAGCAGATTTTTTTGTTGCTCCGATCGGTTTGCTCCCATAGTAAAAGTTGCTAAGTTTGATGGAATTTCACCCTCTATAAGTGTTCTGTTATACAAACTATATTACAAATTAGTTTCTGTTATAATAGTGAAGATGTAGATTCCCACTGAAAGTGATATTTCACCTAGCATATTGAACTTTATCTACAGTGAGATATGATACAAATCCAATTGACGGGATAGAATGACAGTCCAACCGCCGCAGTGTGGCTAACTGTTCTGTCATCTCAACTCACATTTTATCTTAAGGTGGTTACAGAGTTGTCAATTTCATACAAAATTTTGACGCATAATACGCGTAAACGATACAATTGAAAATTAATATTTTCTATATGGAAAAATAGTTAAGAAAATATAGATGCCGCGTATCAAATAACATTTGCAATTTATAATATAATTATGAAGATATAAAGCTTTGAACTTATCCATAGAAAATTTCAAAGCTTTATATCTTCGTAACTATATTATAAATTGCAAATTTTATTTGATACGCGGCATCTAGATTTTCTAAACTATTTTTATATAAAATATTACTGTTATTAATACCGTCTACGCGTATTATGCGTCAAACTTTTGTATGAAATTGACAACTCTGCAACCACTTTAAGTTAGAATAGATAAAGTTCAATATATGCTAGATAATATGGCGCGCTGCCGGCCCTTAGTTGAAGATTAGTGTAGCGACACACCTGCTGACGAACGTAAGTTGAATAGGCGTGCAATGCTTTTCCGTATACCGGCGACACACCAGTACGCACCATTTTTCCTAGTAGACGCATATTCTTCCTAACGTTCGGCGCCGTACGTTCACCAGGTGTGTCGCTACACTTAGAGAACAAGACTATAAACGAATAAATTCCAGCGACGCGTCGATTTAAGCCTTGTAGTTATCGTAATGGCCTTTAGGCACACCCCGGACACCCCGCTGTCACTTCATACAAATGGGAAAAACTGACAAGGTAAGGTAATAATGTGCGACACTGAGATGAGTGAGTAAGTAATGAGAGAAGTAGTAATAGAGGAAATATAGTTACTGTCAAAGAAAAATATACTCTAACACCTACTGTCGTCTTCCCCCTCTTCCACGAGGGAATGAGGTAAAAATTTGTGGGGGGCAGGGAGTGTCCGTACTGTATGTAGACCTCTCGCTACGAATGAGGTGTCCACCAGGGAGAACTTTACGTGGCGAGACCTTTTAAAAATCTGATTGTTATTTCTATACATATGTGACGAGCTTTATTTGTCCGCGACTGCGTTCGCGTGGATTACCCCTTTAGGGGTCAATTTTCGATCCTTTCTTAGAGCACCCCTACATCCAAATTTTTTATGTTTCTGTCTTCAGCGGTTTTCGCTGTGCGTTTTCTGTCAGTCAGTCACGTAACTCTTTTAAAAGTATAGATTGTAGTTTAATTTCTGTGGCGCGAACAACCACAGTCATATGTTCAATATTGAAGCAGAGATATGGACTGGGGTTAGGAGTACTGACCTTAATCATCCATCATACAGACACTAAATGGTTGTCAGGTTTCGCGTAAATTTGTAAACACCTTGTAAAAATCATTGCACAACAACTGCTTAGAGTCTAAGTCATTTTTCAATGTCTCATGGCTCATTTTTACTGGTCGATACCTTGGTTAATATTACAGCATGCGAGGACTCCCCGTAAGCGTAGGGGTCACTACTAATGAAAGTCATACGAGTAACTCAATAACGTAGACGTTATACCGCCTGCGGGTATTCCCTACATGCGGCGTAACGACGACGCGACGGTTCGTCATTTCATCGGCCAACACGTATAAAGCATGGGGGTAGACTGCTTTCTCGTTCGCACGAGGTGCGTGGTGGTATACTATACCGCATGCGGGCCCTTTCGACCAATGAAAACAATTTCCCGCGTGCGAACTCTATGCTATGGCATTCGTTACAGAAATCTGCAGCTTCCATCTCACCCCACTGCGGGCGCTATCGACCGATAGAAATGAGCCTTTAGTCATCGAAAAATGTAATCAACCGCAAAAGCAAGTAAGTACAAAATGAACATACACGTCAGTGCCGGGTCGCAACGCGGCGGAGAAGAGTCCCCACACGGGCTTGTGGTCTCTCGTGCATACGGACTGCACGGAGTGGTTGACCGCAGACACAAATAAGTACAAAAGGAACATACACGTCAGTGCCGGGTCGCAACGCGGCGGAGAAGAGTCCCCACACGAGCTTGTGGTCGCTCGTGCATACGGACTGCACGGAATGGTTGACCGCAGACACAAGTAAGTACAAAAGGAACATACACGTCAGTGCCGGGTCGCAACGCGGCGGAGAAGAGTCCCCACACGAGCTTGTGGTCGCTCGTGCATACGGACTGCACGGAATGGTTGACCGCAGACACAAGTAAGTACAAAAGGAACATACACGTCAGTGCCGGGTCGCAACGCGGCGGAGAAGAGTCCCCACACGGGCTTGTGGTCGCTCGTGCACACGGACTGCACGGAGTTGTACGCGACGCACTTCAGCCCCGACGGCACCGGCACCGAACTGATGCGGCGGAACCCTGCAAATTACCCGTTTATATTACGTTAATAAGGCTATCATTGAAAAGGGTGCATGATTTTTAGCTATTTATTAATGGGAATCGATTATTAAATGAAAGTGTTTTGTTTCGAAAGTAGCGAAGACACTTTGTATGTACCAATACCAATAGTAATCTTATATGAAATTTATGATATTACACTACATAAGGTCTAACAAAATTAGCAGAACCTATCTTAAGGATGATCAGACCATCGAACTTAACAACTTTCTCTATAGGACCAAAATCAAATTCGTGAAAAAAAATCAGCTATCCCATGCATTCGGTTCTGATTAGGTTAAAAGTCTTGTACGGGACAGCAGATTTCTTTCTTCGCGATTTCGATATTGGTCCCATAGAGAAAGTTGTTCAGTTTGATGGTCCGATCATCCCCTTGAAATAGTTTCCGCTAATTTTGTTAGACTATACAGGATGTAACAAAACATGCTAGTAATATTTAAAGGGGTGGTTTCTTACACCTTGCATATGCTTCGCCAAATAGAATTAAAAAGAATAAAGAAACTACTTTTGTAAAATCATTAACTTTTAGAGATGCGAAAAAAAGTTATATTTCTTACAAATCAGCTCTCAAATATTCAGAACCATTGACTTACCAACTACTGGACGAAGGGTCCGCGCTCAAAAGTGTCCAACCGAGCACCAAAACGTAAAAAGAGAACCAATTACGCGACAGTCTACGTTTGAGCGGCCGACTACGCGCGTGCCGCGATGGGGGAGTGGGGTGGAAAAGAATTTCAGCATTTTCAATGTTTTTAGTTGGTTTATATTACTACACGTACAAACTACACAAACCTAAGTAAGGTTTGTGTAGTTTAGTCTCGGACACTTTTTTCGAGAATTTTGTACTAGACCCGGCGTCCATAGTATTCTACGTCAATGTTCAGAACAAAGTAGTTTCTGTTTCCTGCTTAATTAATTTACACGACGTTGTATTTAAAAGCCAAATACATTCGCTCATTAAGAAATCTCCGGAACTATAAAGCCTACAAACTTAAAATTGATTTAGCACATAATGTGTATATTTCTCTTAGCTTCTCGGTGATCGCTTTACAGGGTATAAGCTTAAATGCGTTACATACTTAAGGGGGTGCTACAGACCATCAAACTGAACAACTTTTACTATGGAACTAATGTCGAAATCGCGGAAAAAATGTTTAGGGTCCAACTTAACATGCTGACAGCTTTTTTAAGAGGATGATCAGACCATCAAACTGAACAATTGTCTCTATGGGACGAACAACAAAAACAGGAAAAAAAAAATTGCTGTTATACATTTGGCTCGAGTAGGTTGGCAGTTTTTTATGGAAATTTTTTTTTTTTTTTGCTGTTTGGATGTTGGTTCCATAGAAAGTTGTTCAGTTTCACGGTCTGATCATCCCCTAAAAAAGTGTCAGCATATTAAGAAGGACCCTATACAATAGAATAAAGTTTGTTAAGTACGAGTACTACTATAAATCAGTTTGCTTACAATAATAGTTACTACCAACACAATACACAACCACACACCACACTTAAAATAGTTAGTAATGATAAGTTTGTTATTACATGATGCTCAAGACTAAGGGTTCAGCACAGAATCGTATTTTACGCTTCATCCTTTTCTGTCGCTCAGGAATGTCATTTGCTAGAGCGGGAAAGATAGCGGGAATGCGATCGCACGCGGCAGCAACGGCAGTGCTGCGACCTTTCTCGCTCTAGCCAATGACGTTCCTGAGCGACAGAAAAGGATAGAGCGTGAAAAAATGCGATTCCGTGCTGCCAGATGAGGCTCAACCGTAACTGTGACAAAAGGGCCTGTTTCATAGATATAGTTCAACATTTTGCTACTTAGACTTTCTGATCGGGATGGGAAAATGTCAATAGCTTTACAACCCTTATGAAACAGTCTTTTTTTTCGCTATTTCGATATAGGTCCCATAGGAAAAGTTGTTAAGTTTGATGGTCTGAAGAACCCCCATGGATTAAATCCCCGTAAAGGTATGACGTCAGTCGGCAAACCACCAGCACGTTGGTCTGATGACATTGTGAGAGTGACGGGTTCGCATTGGATCAGATTAGCACAGGACCGTGAAGAATGGCGCAATAACAGGGAGGCTTATGCCCAGCAGTGGATTGATGTGGGCTGATATAAGTTAAAAAAAATGACGATGGTGGTGGAAAAATCGCACAAACGATTTGCGAAGCAAGCGTAAGATACAAAGAATCGCCACAACTTTAGAAAAAAAAAGGTTAGCTGTTACTTTCGGTGTTACTGTCCAACCTACATATATTATTAGCTTGCAGGAAAAATATGTGTGTGTAAAAGCTGTCTAATTCAACATTATGGTTATCTAATAGTTATCATTTATACCTGGCCACAAGAATAAACCAGCAATGGTTTCGTTTTGTGTAGCTATAACAAAGGACAACAGTTACGTGTCAAATGATTGTATGTATTTTATGAAGCATATACGCACATCGTTATTTAGTTTAATAATTCAAATAATAAATTAGCTTTATAATGTTGTCGCAATTTACGAAGATTCATTTCTTTTTCAAACTGAAAGATATGATTTTAACTCTATAGCAAAAATAAAACATTATTTTTTCCGAAAAATCATGGGAGCTCAGATTTAATTTTGAAAAAAACATTTTACAAAGTTAAATCCCATCCCAGCCAACGAAACAGATAGCATACAGAGTCCTTCTTAATATGCTAACACTTTTTTCAGGTGATGATCTGACCATCAAACTGAACAACTTTCTCTAGGGGACCAACATCGTAATCGCGAAAAAAAAATCAGCTGTTCCATCCAAAACTGCAAAAACGAGCTGATTTTTATTTCGCGATTTCGATGTTGGTCCCATAGAAAAAGTTGTTCAGTATGACGGTGTGATCATCCCCTTAAAAAAGTGTCAGCATATTAAGAATGAGCCTGTATACTGCTAATCCCTACTGCCAGCACGAAGTTGAATGTTTAGACGTGTCGAGATAGCATGTCAAGTGTTTGAGCGTGTTTGTCTATAAATACATAAATAACTCTCATAGGCACATACATTGTTATGTTCCCAGACGTAAGCTATTAGGCTTTTTATTGAGGAAATCATACGACAACACAAATATATAAAATCCATTTTCAAACTGGGATTCGAACCCAGGACCTATATGGTTTGGCAGTCCGGCATGGTAACCATTACTCAAACCTGGGGTAACTACCCGATTATATCGCTATCAAATCGACATGATGTTTTTGACGGTTCTTGGTGATTCTGCTTCTTAATATTTAGTTTTTCTATTGCAGATAATAGATGTGATGATCGAAAGAACACAATATTATTTAGAAACTGGCGAAGAACAGTCATAAATACGTTATCGATTATGTATTCGATATAATTGAAAGCTTACTTACACAATAGGCCTACTGGTCGTCACCGGATTAAAACAAGAATCAAAACTTACCGGAGAAAGCGGATGATGAGGTATTGGTCATGGATTTAGATTTATACAGTATCCGGTCTGTGTACGCTGGTGCTCTTTGTTTACTGGACGTGTCGAACTGTTGGCTACCTGGATCGTACTGAAAATTACATAAAAACTGGTTGTGTAATCGTCCTTGCAGTATTGCTTAGGTAGCAGCTACTGCTTGTAACTGCGGACGATTGGAGGGGACATAGAGCTCGTACTCAAGGGTAAATGTGTATGACGAGGAGAATAATTTCGCTCGTCCATCTTCGTTCTCGCAGACAGAGACTAATATTTCCTGATGGTACTCGAAACCATTCGATAATATAATCAACCTTATGGCTACTTTATTAAAGAGGGAAAGTGATTGTCGTGCTGTCTGATGACCGAATGTAGATGGCGTCGGTCATGCGTCAGGAGAGAAATCAATCGACAAATAGAAACAGATCATTTTTGGCGCGTAACCGTAGAGTATCGTGATTGGTTCGCGCGGTTTAAATAGTCTACTGCGCAGGTACACACGGCGACACGTCAAGCTATACAAAACCAACATAAGCTGGCCGCGCGACGTTATACGTTATTGGACCTACGCGCGGCCAGCTTATTTTGTGTCGCCGTGTGTACATCCGTAAGCAATATAAACATATACTACTGACCAGGAGAAAGATAAGATAAGATAAATATTCTTTATTTGCACACCAAAATACACAAAAAACAACAACAATATACACAAACAAGAAGGGTACAAAAGGCGGCCTTATCACTAAAAGTGATTTCTTCCAGACAACCAGTGGATGGAAAGCTAAGCAACCAGCCTATAATTTGGCCTCATTATAGGACGTTGCGCTGATGGTTTTATTTTAGCCACACATAAGAAAATACGGTTGTGGAACAAAAGTTATTAGTAGATAAATAAGTAAAACTACCTTGTAAGTGGGCGGAAACGTGATGGGTGCCTCCCGAAAGTCTCTGAAAGCCGCGCCATCTTCTAACACTGCTGTCAATTGGTCCGCGTGGAGGAGACCATGCGGCAAGTGCGGCGGTAGGGGAAACTATAAATATATCGCACATTTAGGGCCTGTTTCTCCACTTCTGGATAAGTCATTGTTAGCTTAATATACAGATCGTTTAACATATTTCTTATGAAAGACGTGTCAATTTATCTGTGATATAAGCTAACAAGAACATAAAGTTCTCTTAACATAAAGGGCCCTTAGCATTCTAAATATTCTAATGTGACGTGTGAAACCATGAAAATAAGCATTTAATTCGTAATTGCAGCCGAAAGACGTCACGCTCGTCGTGTCGTGCTGCTGGACATCGGCTTTCCCAAATAATGTATTTCACAATAGTTTTTAGCATCGTGAGAAAACCTGCATGCTTCAATTTCGAGGCATGGATTGTACCCACTGTCCATTACAAGTGACGACGGGCTCACCCCCCGTCACACTGGACAGAGTTCCGGTACTACTGGTGAAACGTGGATGTTCTGAGGTTTCAGAATATCTTTGTCTACCCCCTCGGGGAATATAGTGGTGAGCATATACATGTAGTTTTTAGCTGCTAACATGCTTCACCAAACCACACCTTGTACACTTAGCTATAATTTCATACAAATGGGAAAAATTTACAAGAGTAAGCATGCGCTATACTGAGAGAGTGAGAGCGAGACAGGAATACGGATAGGAGTGTTCGTACTGTATGTAGAACTAGATAGTCTTTGTTATACTGTGACCAAACTATTTAGCAAGTGTGAAAGGGATATACAGGGTGAAATTGATAATATTGATAATTGATAATCATCTTTTTAAACTAAGAGTCTACCCATCAAACTGAACAACTTTTACTATGGGAGCAAAGCGATCGGAGCAACATAGAAATCTGCTGTTCCATACTCAAATGTATGCAACATGTTGCAACGTTTAAAAAGATGATAATGATATCAATTTGACCCTGTAGTGTCTTATCAGGAACTTAAGGCACTTGAGAAAAAGAGACAGGATTTGCGAATACTCCTCTGACAAGAGTGAAGCTCTTAAATAAAATTATGACACTTAAACAAACAGATCTGTTCAAGAGTCCACATTGCATTCGAATGCCATTAAATATTTTAATTTTAATAACTGTTTGCTACTATCGACCTCTTCCAAATATGTCCCATTTATGAGGATCTACTTAATCATAATGACATGATGATGTTATTCCAATTATTTAGTCAAACCAACCTTCGTTTGTTCTATCCACCGCAACACTGCAGCTCTAGGTTCACCCAATCTAAAGTTTAGGTCTCCACACCAAAAAACGTAATCAAAATTGTTTGTGACATCTGAAACAAATAAGAGGCTTCAATCATCTACATCCTTGCGATCATCGGGTCGGCGCAAAAAGAGTGTAATTTTCCATATTATTTCATTAATTTTACTGAAAACCCCCAAACCCACAATAATAAGCATAAGTAATCAGTAATGAAATGATGTACATATTACCATTTGAATTTATTGTGGAAAAAATTTACGTCCTGTTTGAACTTTCTATCATCTGTGACGCATGCAGGGTCCTTCTTAATTTGCTGACAGTTTTTAAGGGGATGGCCAGACCATAAAACTGAACATCTTTCTCTATGGGACCAACATCAAAAATGCGAAAAAAGAAAATGCTGTCCCATACATTTGACTCGAGTAGGTTTGCAGTTTTGTAATGGAACATATGATTTTTATTTTCGCTTTTTTGTTTTCGATGTTGGCGCCATAGAGAAAGTTGTTCAGTTTGACGTCATCCCCTTAAACTAGTGTCAGCATATAAAGAAGGACCCTATATACCGGTCTGTAAAAAATCGTTTCATGACATTTTACCTATCTCTTTTTATGAGTTTTTCGGAATTTATGTACGATTTGTAACATCACTGGCTTTTCGGTGAAGGAAAACATCGTGAGGAAACCTGCATGCTTCAATTTCGAGGCATGTATTATACCCACTGTCCATTACAAGTGTCGACGGGCTCATACCCAGTCACACTGGACAGAGTTTCGATACTAATGAAACATGGATGTTCTGTGGTTTCAGAATATCTCGAACTACCCCCTCAGGGAATATAGTCGTGTGCATATGCTATAATAAAGCAATTTTCTTACCTTTATTCCTGTGCTTGCAAGGCAAGTTCTTTGGTAAATCAATCGATCTAATAATTCTCTTAATATCTGATACTCTTTCCTTCACCTTTTCCTGGTGGGCAGTGAGATGAGCCGTAACGAACAAGAATGTGGATCCAAACAAAGCGAATGATATTGCCACTGCTCCTTTCGTACGAAATGCTGTTCCAGGTCGAACTGAGAGACTGGCATCTTCAGGTAATGAACAAAACCATATTAGGTCCCTACGTATGAATATAGTTAGATGAAGAGTTCCTGAAAATAAGGTTTTAATAAAATAAAATTAAAGACAATAATATGGCAAGAGAATAATGTGGGATCCACGAGTATTAAAACAATTGAATGCAGATACTGTAATGTCCCCATCTTTTTAGTGTTTTATGCCTACCACTGTACAACCAAAATTTACAGCAGTATTCACACTAGAACTGTGTTAAAACTCATAGCAATTTTTAACAATAAGATAAATTATTAGTAAGAAAAAAGTAATATGACTTTCTATTACTAATGGGAGACGGAATAATTGTCGAATTTACTTTGAATACACAAAAACTGTAAAACTGTAAAAGAACTGTGTCTGTACATTGAACATATTTACAAAAAAAATATTACGATATGATTTTTAGGTGTCCCTGACTACAAACCACAATTTTTTTTTATTTTTTGTCTGTCTGTTTGTTTTTTTCTTCGTTTGTTCGAGCATCACACAAAAACTGATGATTTGACTTTGATCTAGTATACATTTTTGGACTTAAAAGCTCGTTATATATAAAACTGTAGTTTACCTAGGTAATAAGAATGTAACAATAAATGTGATGGTCCCAACACCTCCTGAATAGTAATTTCCCACTCCATTCTCTCTGAATAAGACTCCTGAGTTCCAATAGCAAAAATATCTGGTACATGCTTCACTTGATTTGGGAAAATAAAATCTGCTAATTCTCTGTAACATAAAATAAAAACATTCAAATCACACAAAATAATTAAGAGTCCTTTCACCGTTCAGTGGCACCCTCACACAGAGAAATGACCATTACAATATTGAAGATTTCTCAATAATAAAAGTCACGTCCTACTTCAAGGCACTACAAATATGGCTTCAAGCTATTTTATCAAATACTTTTATAGGTTTTTTACGTGTAGGCGCCACTGAACGGTAAAAGGACTCTTAAACTGGAGGATTAGTGCCTTAGATCCCAGAGAAGGGTATACTATATATTTTCATAGAGATGTTTTATAAATTTTCCAACTGGAAGATTGATATTATTAATGCATTTGACAGTTGTGGCACAAGTTTACAATACATACGCCAGGTTGCAGTTAAATTATGATTCTATGATTTTTATGTTTCAACATCAATTTAAACTAAACATTGCACTGCAACCTGGCCATGACCGGGTATAGTAGGTACATAACACCGAAAGTCAAATAGGTCGATAACGAATTATAAAAGATCCAAATAATTGGCTAAAGTTGACCAGTGTAGGCTGTTTGCCAAATAGTGAAATCAGCAACTCTTTATTGGACGTCAAAACGTGTACTTTATTGAACACTCATCTACATTTCATAGTTTATCTTGGTATTACAAAAAATAGTATTTTAGTAAATAGTAGATATAGAAAATCCAAGATAAGCGTTTATTTTCATTTTTTTTTTTAGATAATATTTAAATAAAATATTTCATGCAGGCAGGCATACTCTATAGGTATTGTCTCATTATTCGATATTGTAATAAATAGACAAAAATTTGGAAAAAAAAAATTTTACTTTACTACTAAGGAGGAAGGTAATTTATGACAGTACCTCGGTGGAGCTTGTCCATTCATATTCCATGTTCCTACAAATATCTTCACTTCTCTGTCAGGGAACACATGTTCTAACTCTGCTGCACCAAGTAAAGAATGAGATGCCAACCGGCCATACAAGTAGTTTCTGGAACACATTTTTAATTCATGTTTAAACTCTATGATTTAAAATTTGAGATTAAGCTCTATTAGTCTATCAAACATGATAATAGGTGACATCATAAGTTGACCTTGTTGGTTTTCAATGATAGAAATACTGATATTTTATATCCTATTCCAATAGAAAAGTATGTAAGATATAAACAAAGCTTAATTTCTTCACAAAATATGTTCAAAACCACATAAAATTATGAAACAACTATGAACTTCTTGTCAATTCTTTAATATTTTTTTTGTGTCATCTCCAGATAATCCTGTTGGAAAAGAATATACCTAGTTAGTATAGTTATGGATTAATTATGATCATAATATGACTCAACAAGCTGCATTGTAAACTTGTAATGTTTGATTAGATTTAATCCGCGAGTTTTAAACTAGTCAAATTAACAACTCTTTATTAAACGTCAAAACGCGTGCTTTGTACGAAATATTGTACTAAAGTCCGGCCGCTGAAAGATTGCGTTTGACAGTTACCATAAAATTGTAAAAAACTGAATGAAAATATTGTTTACCTGTGCTCACTCTAGTACACAGGGCACTAGCTGCCCTTTTAAGTTCAAAAAGCTACTAAATAATGATCGGCATTTATAGTTTTCATTCAGTTTTTTACAATTTTATGGTAATTGTCAAACGCAATCTTTCAGCGGCCGGACTTTAAAAACTGAATAGTGACGTCATTATTTTTCGTCGTCGTTTTGATACTTTTTATAGTTTATCCAGTTATTAAAAATAGTATTCAAGCAACAGCATTACTGAAAATGTGAGTTTAGTGTTATTTTCAAACGGTTTATTTACTGAGCAGTTAAATCTAAAATATATTTTATGTAGTCAACTCCCCTATTGCATGGTTTAATGGAATCTTATAAAGCTATTTTATTTTAACACTTTATTGTACACACGGAAATACAGATGAATACAGCATAATAGACAAGTACAAAGGGTGAGCAAATTTTGTATATTCCTAAAATGAAAAGAATGTTTTTAATAGTCAGTAATTTTATGCTAAAAACACTATAAAATTGAGATAATCCACGATTCTGCTATAGATTATTTCTTTCAAAATTACTTTTCTTAATTGTAAATTTTTCAAACACCATTATACAGGGTCTTTTTTAAGATGCTGACTGTTTTAAGAGGATTATCAGACCATCAAACTGACAGCTTTCTCTATGTCATCAACATCGAAATCACGAAAAAAATATCAGCTGTTCCATACAGAACTGCAAACCTACTCTAGCCAAATGTATGGGATAACTGATTTTTTTTTCGCGATTTCGATGTTGGTCCCATAGAGAAAGTTGTTCAGTTTGATGGTCTGATCATCCCCTTAAAAAAGTGTCAGCATATTAAGAAGGACCCTATATAAAAAAATCACAATTCTTAAAGAAACAAATACCAAATACAAGTACTGATGTTTCTTATGAAGATGATCAGACCATATAACTGAATACTTTCTCTATGGACTAACATTGAAATCGCGATTTGAACCATCAGCATATAAAGAAAGAACATGCATGTTAAAATGTCAAAGTGCTACCTTTCCCGAGCCTCCTGTGTGGGTATGAGACGAAGGACCTGTGCGGCTAGTAGTGAGTTACGAGCTAGGCTGTCCGTACTGCCTGCACGTGATGCTGAACGTGTGATTGTTGACTTGGTCCTAAATAAATATTAATCTTTTATAGACTTTCATTTGATTCTATTCTACGCTAATGTTAAAATGTGGTGTCCATCTTAGTATTGATGATGTTTCCAATGTCTAGTTTATATAGCAAAAGTGCTTGATGTTGTACGGTTTTAAATATTTGGTGGAAACAAGTGATCTTTTTATTTTCCAAAAAAAAAAAAACTGCATCTAGAAGAATCTGAATTCTTCAATTGAAGCTTTGTTGTAAGCCAGGGAGGGGGTAAATGATATGATGCGTGTCCAACCAATAACAGACATACAATGTGACTCCGTCATTTAATAAACATATCTCAAATAACTGGGAACTACCAGTCATTATTGATTTGAAAATATTGACCTTAAATACTATAGACTCCAAGTCTCATACAAAATCTTAGCAAATGTTTGTCCGAATCTAACACATAACCCACACAAATCAAGTATGCATGCCATTGGGTGGCATGAATAAGTGGTTTTTGATTCATAAACTTAGTCGTATTTTGGTACTACTGTCAGCTGGTACAAAATAGAGCTTCTTAGTAGCTCTTTGAGTGTTGATTGTGTATCTAGTTCAGTTCTAAATAATATACTAGCGGCCCGCCCTGGCTTCGCACGGGTAGATATAAAATATAGCTTATGTTCATCGTGGATAATGTAGCATTCTAATGGTGAAAGAATTATTCATATCGGTCCCGTAGTTTTGGAGCCTATTCAATACAAACAAACAAAAATTAAAATCTTTCCTCTTTATAATATTAGTGTAGATGTATGTTTGAAATCTTACCTTCTTTTACGATCTAAAGAACTGCTCCTATCACTTTCGGGAGATGAAGATTGGTAGAGAGGTTTCGCTTCGTTGGATATCAAGTGGTCAGCTGACAATCTCTTAACAAACAGTTTGTTCTTCGGCTTAATACCTTCAAATGACCCGGAATGTTCAAAAGATTTCCTCTGGTCGTCTTTAGGAAATTTTATTGTCGCTTTAGATATTTCTTCAGATTTTTGTTGGTTACAAGGTATTATTTGATCACTGAGACTATTGCTGGAGTTATTTTCTGGGCTACATGTGTTAGAATTGATTTCACATTTGGAATTGTGTCCATCCACTAGACTTTTAGGACGAGATCTTCTGAAGAAGGTCTTACAGCACTTGGGATTGTGTTCGTCGTCAGGGAGGGCATTGTGGATGGTCGGACTTAGATTGTTGCAGGAGCGCTCGCCTGTTGAATTTCTATGGGTTTCGGCCAGTTCTACACTGGAGCCAGCATAGAGCGTGCTGTGAGCTAAGAAAGGATCCGCGGGAGAGATTGGGCGTGATGTGGACTGAGCGAATTCATCGTTAGAATCAGTATCGACATAGCAGCCAACTTTTGGTGATTTTTTGACGAACAGACGCTTCCTCAGGGATAATTTTTGTTTGGTCCTGGTGGGTGATGTTGTCATATTGAATTTAACACCACAAAAACGACTAATTTATGTTACTAATTACATTTTTTACTAAATATAGACAACATAACCTATTACGTCTCAAAGTGACATTTTGCGTTTTATGAACTGTCATAATTTTGCCAATTTCGGACAAGAATGTTCGGATACGTCCATGGTTATTTAGCGAAACAAAACTGCAAACATATCGTTAGCACGGGAAAGTTTCGAAATCAAATACCTATTTTAGATCACATAGATAACTAAAATTTTATTTCTATTCCCGATTAAAAGTGACTTCATGTGGGTAGCACTGACTGTATCACTTCTCTGCTGCTATGGCAATGCCATGGCAACGTTTATCATTTAATCATCCATGACCACATACTCTCGGCAGAGAGTAGTACCTACATTCAGAGAGTAGTATATTCCTTGTTGACCACATAATATGTGGGAGTCCACGCAAGATGGGTCCAGTTGTCGGCATTTTAACCCACCTTTTTAGGGGTCCGTAGTCAACAAGGAACCCTTATAGTTTCGCTATGGTCCGTCCGTCTGTCCGCGGCTTAGCTCCGAGACGCTGAGTACTACAAAGCTGTAATTTGACATGGAAATACATATTTATCACGCCGACAAAGTGGTAAAATAAAGGGTGGTGGTGTCGCCAAAGATCGCAGGCATTATCAGGAAGCTGTCAAAGGAATTGGGCATTATCTATATCAGTATCATACATTAATAGTAGTAGCACAGAATAAATACTAGTACTATCCGTTCAATATTATTAGAGCCAAGAAGTTTAAAATATCTTCTTGAGTAGAGCATTAGAGCGCATTCCTGACTTCCGGCACAGCAATAGTAGGTATCATGACTTCCGGTAACATTTTGTTTAGTATGGAGTAGGGTGAGTACAAAGAAGCATAGAGATAGGAAGTACTACGTACGTTCCCTTCCCTCCAGGAAGCTGGCATAGGTGTTGATGATTAATATACAAGGTAAAAATGGTCTAAGATGGATAAGATCAACAACAGATTATTTAATACATACTACGCATGGTTACCACTGAAGCGGAGATGTATCAACCGATCGAGTCGAATCCTCGCTTGTCAGAATCAAGCAATTTTTTTTATTGGTTGGTTTTTCACATCTCCCTCCGCTCCGCTCTGCTTTAGTGAAAGCGAACCCTTATTCCGAGATCTGAGAATTCAGAGATACGGCCTACCCCTACCCATAAATAGTCTACAGGTACCAATCAAGCTTCTTGAGCCTATTTAACCTATACCATTTCATAAATGTCCTGTTTTTAAGTATCAATTGGGAAGATTCTCAGTAGTAGGTATTTATTAAGAGTTGCCATTAATCAATCTGAATAAGTTTAAATAACGTTTATTAGCATAACAAAAAGAAACAAGATAAGGGTGAGGTGAATAGTTGCCGCTCCGCCTGTTCCTGGAACCAGTAGGTTCTGCCCCGTGTACTCAGGAGTGGGAGACAAGTTTCCACCAACTACCGACTGAATACCATCACCTGTTGAAGATATTTTAATTTATATAAAAGGTCCAACAAAATTAGCTGAAACTATTTTAAGGGGATGATCAGACGATCAAACTGAACGACTTTTTCTATGGGACCGACCGACAGCGACATCGAAATCGCGAATAAAACATCTGTTTTGTTGTCCAGCACGTCCAGCATGATTTCTCTACTTGCGCGCGACTCGGCTTTTTCCCATTCTACAAAGTCGCGGCAAGCGCGGGAACAGGTTACTTTCTATGCAGCGAAGGCGCGTCGCGCGTCGTGTCGCTATTGTAGAGAAATCATACTAGACGTGCAGGTCGAGTATGTTTGAAGTTTTATATGTAACATCTGTTTTATTTTTTTGGCGATTTCGACATTGGTTATTATTTGAACCAGACCATAAAACTAATAAATTTTCAATTGACAAACAATAAGCTGTTCCATACAAAACAATTTGACCCAGTTAACTATGGGTTAGCAGTCAGAGTTGAAGAATATCTTACCTGAGTTACACAGATCATTGGTGCAAGCTCTGTAGAATGTTCTAAAATTGGAGTCGGTAACATCATGATTCAAGAAGTCGGGATGGTCGTCGCAGCCACGCAGGAAACTGGCTATTTGGCCCGCAGGATCCTGTAGATATTTTATTATTTGGTTTTTAGGGCTTAGTCAACGACCAATAGCTACTGCGACTATTGTAGCTGTCACGCTTGACCAAGGTCATTTATTCCTAGGCCCACGGACTTCATGAATCGTGTTACAAGCACGACGTATCCAGACTTTCGGTTCGGGGGACAATCATTTTCGGGGGAGAATAATCTAATAGAAACGATGGCCTATCATGTTATGGCACTTTTTACTCGATTACTCGTCTCGCTGGGTATCGCCTTTGCTAATGCGTCCTGATGCCCCACTGTGAGATGTGTATAAAGTCATATTTAGGTATAATTATTACGCCCATTTAAGATAATATTCAAACTTTTACAGTTTCCACTCACAACAAATTCCTGTCGCATTATGGTGCAATATGCGTATGGGCAATCCACAGAAAGCGAACTGTTCGTTATGGTCAGACATGACTGATCGGAATCCACAGACGAAAATCCGCAAGCATAACATCGCAATTGACCTGAAAAACAATTTATCGAGTTATCATCAGCCTATATAGGGTCCTTCTAAATATGCTGACGGTTTTTAAAGGAATGATCAGACCATCAAACTGAACAACTTTATCTATGGGACCAACATCGAAATCGCGACAAAAAAACATCTGTTTTATACGAAACTGCAATCCTACTCGGCCTATGGGATTGCTGATTTATTTATCGCGATTTCGACGTTGGTCTAATAGAGAAAGTTGTTCAATTTGTTTGATAGTCTGGTCATTAATTCCCTTAAAAAACCATCAGCATATTAAGTAGTACAGTTATACCCCCATGGAGGGTGACGCGCGTACCCAATGCGGATTGGTGGACTTGGCATACGGATCAGAATTTCTTCTTCAGGTTTACTCACGATGTTTTCCTTTAACGTTTGAGAACAGTCCATATTCCGTATATAAGTTAGAAAAACTCATTGACATTAGACATGCCGTCTGGCATATCGTCTGTGCGGATTGGAACCCGTAACTTGATGTTTGAGTGTACATATAACAATTTGCGTCGTTAGCGCGTTGCGGCTCGCCGCAACGCGCCCCCGATGCAAATTGTTTGAGGAACAACACAATAATCCAGGTTAAGAAAAAACTAGGCGATCGACATAACTAAAAATGATAAAATAATTATCTGTCGAAGTCTTTAAAACCTTAATTGTAAGTAGTTAAAGTAGTAACTTACCAGCAGTGTGATCAATTGCAAAAAACAACACCAACAATACAAATCTCAAATACATTTCTACAACAAACACTTTTATTTGTGACTGAATTATCTATAGGTGATTCCTTTTACGTACTTACTTATTGTTCTTTATCCATTATCATATTCGAAGTACTGAATAATACCACTATCTTATCTTTGGTTTAGGAGTTAATAGGAAAAATTAAATCTTGATTAAATCACAGTATTCGTTCGGCAATCGACGTCATTTCCTTAAAATAGGTTTGGACTACCTCTTGCATACAATGATAATGGTTTGATTAACAGACAACAATGTGTATATAAATAAATCGGAAACAGTAGTACCCATTTCTTTTCCAAAAAGCATCTAACATCATCTTACAACTGAGACGAATTATATACGAACCCGCCTCGCCTTAGCATTTCCCCTCTCCCAACGTGCAAGATCAAAAGATCTTACGCATTTACATACAATTTTATACCTTATCACTAAACGCGACAGCCTATAATTGCGGAACAATAATTTCGAACTTATGACGTTTGGGGTTCACATGACACTGTTTTTCATGATTTTAACATTCAAAATTAGAATCTAAACTAATGGATTAAAATTCAAAGTTGCGCAACTCGTGCTACCTCGCCCCCCGCAAAAAGTGGCAGAAAAGTTTGTTAGTAGAATTACACGCGTAACTTGTCCTCATATAAGTACTAAGTATTACAATGCAAATGGTAACATAGAATTAGTATAGTAATGTCTAAATCTACGGAATAGATATAGGTAGGTACCTAAGTAATAAGTAAAAGTTGTTCTTCTTTATGGGTAGAGTATGTGGTTTTAAGGTTAATGATACTTTTCATTACACCGTGTCTAATAAAACTTATAGTATGTCTCTAAAGATGTAGGCAACTAGGCAAAAGTAGTACAAGCGACTAAGTGTTCAAAATGGCAAATAAAGATGTTTCATTTCAATTCATCCCCGCCCCGCAAGCGCAGAGAGAATTGGCGGCGATGCAAGAATATCTCAATAATTAGCACGCTAAATGCTAAGACCATCCCGGAGAACAACAGCACGAGCACCGGATACATGTCCATTATGTTGACTGAATCGAAGTTACCACCTCGGGCAGCACACGTCGGCTTCTTTGCCAAAAACCTCAATTGTTCTCGCTTCGCTATTCCATTTTCTATTATTCTACAATGTCTGAAAAACAACATTATAATAAGTACATTTAAAAAAAGAAAATGGTAAAGCTAGATTCACAATTTCAGCCAAAAGACGTCCACAACGACGTTGGACATAGGATCGCCATAACGACCGGTCCTGCGCTGCCCTCATCCAACGAGTTCCCACCGCCTTCACCATGCGGGGTATAGGCCACGCTGCGCTTTATGGTATGTGGTCGCAACTCGAGAACTTTTCGGCCCCATTGGCCATCTGTTCTACGAGCAATAGGCCCCGCCCATCGCCACTTTAGCAAATCTTTGGGCTTTGAAGCTTGAGCTAAATTAGATTAAAACAATACATAGCTACCCGATTTTAAATAACTCAATGTACGGGGAGCTCTTTTTAATGCTGAGTGACGTTTGATACGGTGGGTTGTAAGCGATTTCCTGAAGCGTACATTTCTCGTGTTCTAGAAAATATTTTTCCACCAGCCTGTATCCGATACCAGTCGGCATGTAAAACGCGAAAGGACTCTGCAAGACAGTTTTCCCGTTATTAAACTACAATACTTCGATACCATTTGTACCAGTAATGTATTTCTAAACCAACTTTTTGCATTTTTCGTACTCCCTCGTCAAGGCTCATAAAGTTAGGTTTAGATCCTCGTGGTGCTACTTTAGTATCATAGATTGCTTTATGAAGTGGTTCTGTCGCGGCCTGAAAGTTAAGACAGAGTCAAGTTGTTCATAAATAAACTTAAAAGCAACTACGAGTAGGTTCAGAATTTTTACAGTTTTATATCTTTACCATAAAGTATGGTCTGTTATATGCAGTGTCTTCTACACCAATGTCCAATTTGGAATGAAGTAGATCAGAGAGTGTACGGATCTGATCAGAACTAGACTGCAGGAGCATCACGATGCTTGCTGAGTAAGACGTGAAGAGAAACAGAAATGTAAGGAACAGTATGAAAGTCACAAACCGTCCTATAGTCCCTGAAAAAATGGCGAAATATACTGTAGCCGAAGTTTGTGATAGGATAAAGCAAGACAGTATAGCCATTTGGTTTTACTAACCTTTAGGTGCATCGTAGCCTCCATGTTGAGTAACAGCGCAGATGACAAGCATGGCTATATCAATAAAAGTTAATCTTGACGATGGGTCTTCAGTTATCTAGAAGCAGAAGAGTGTGATACATAATACGAGAGCAGAGAAGATGAGATTGACTTTGTTGCCAATTCTTTCTTTCTACAAATCTTCGGATCTGACAGTATGGAAAGCTACGTATATACGTATTATGTAGCCTGCTTAACTTATTACAAAGACGAACAGTCGCTGTAAGGTAGGTTACACTATAGTCTGGTTAGCCAGACTATAGTGTGACCAAGAGGGCTAGGCTGCGCTGTACTCGTCATGGGTGCGATAGAGCTTTCAATATTTTATCTCTATACAGGGTGTTAGAGTAGACAGTTGCATTATTTTTGAAGGGGTTAATTTACCCATGATACTAAACAAATTTCCCAAAGGAACATGGGGAGATACGTAAAAGAAAAATTTCAACTTTTCATACAAACGTTCGATCAGCTGATTGCATTTAGTATGGAAAGTACACATTTTTTTCTTATCGGTTTCTTAGGGAAAGTTGTTCAGCATCATGGGTATGCAACTGTTTACCCTAGCACCCTGTCTACACGTCTCCAGTTCAAATAAACCTAACAGCCGCTGCGAAAGTCTAAATACTACAATGGCAGAGCAGGCTTGTTTACCCCCGGCATCTCACGACGAAGCTACTTACGAAACGGTACAGCCCTTGTAGGCATTGCCATGCCCTATAGCGCATTGAGCTATAAAAATAAAGTAGGTCCAATCTCTTACCTTTTGATCCGTCTCATATTGGATCTTTTTCATCTCCCATTTTCCAATGATGTAAAGAATAAATATGAATATAATGGCAAACCCTGCAGTGCAATACCAAATAGTACTCTTAAACGGCAACAAATACAAATTATTTTGATAAGACAAAGGTGGCTCACGAAATACGAAAAGCAGTGATATCTGAACCATACTCGGCAAGAAATCTACAACGTCTAATCTTTCCTCGGTGATGTACAAAATATTACCTGTCGAAGTGAAAGAATAGTATCAGATAGGAATAGGTGTAAAGCGACCTTCAGTCGCAGAGGGACCACGAAACCCGTGATTTCGCGAAAAAGTAAGAATAAGAATCATTTATTTTTGAAACATGAGTAAACATGTAACAGAGCTTTGTTGTAGTATGCATCTAAATACCACAAAAATGGTCTTCTGAACCTGCTCCATTTAGCCAGCCTGTTATCACCAACCAAAGACTACAAGCCGCCTCTAGCTTCCATCATGGCACCGAAATATTTAGCTTTCTTCGAAATGGCTTTCTAGTCTTCAAACCTCTATTACCTTTTACTGCTGTTTAGGGCTGTTAGCTTTATTGATGTGCTCTGGATGGCAGATGTAGCCTATCTTGGCTTTAAACGTGCGTCCGTGCAGGCTACGTCACTGAATCAATCATGCATGACAGACAATTTCGAAGTAAAGTGGTTCACCATTAGTACTTTTTACTTCCCCTTGCGGGATTCAAACCCGCGCGCGACCTTCTGCTCAGCAGGCAGGTACACTCCAACTGAGCTATAGGGCCGTACTTACAATAATTTATAACATTAATTATTAATGTCATAACTATTATCATTATCACACAAGAGTTTTGTAAAATTTGTAAGTACTATACAGGGTGTTAGGGTAAATAGTTGCATTACTTTAAGGGGTGATTGTACCCATATGATAGAATACAAATAGGAAATTAGCAAAAAAAACATTTCGCCTTTTATTCAAAGGTTTTTTGATAATTTCCTAGAGGTTTCTAAGGGAAAGTTGATTAGTATCGTGGGTACACCAGGGCCGTAACTAGAACTGGATTGAAGGTAGGGCATAGGAGGTTTAAGTTAGAGCGGAAGCAAAAGGCAAGTTTTTTGGATGAGTACTCGTACCTAACTTACATAATTCAGTGTCTGTGAAATCTTCTCTAAAGAAAAGAAAAGAACACACCACAAGAAATTTCACACACCATGTCTTAAAACGGTGACAGTCCGAATTCAATTAAAACACCATTCAATGGCTGGAGCGAGCGAAGAGAGCCCAAAATTTAAAAAACGTCAATTTTATAAGCGAGTTTTCCCCACTTGCCTATGGACTGTAATAAAGTTTGGGAGATTTTTAAGGTAGGGCATTGCCCCATGATGCCCCCCCCCCCTCCCCCTCCCTATCTACGGCCCTGGGGTACACCCTAACACCCTGTATTAATAAAGCCCATAATAAGAAAAACGTATATTGAGAAAAGCCCTATTTGAACGGAAAACCAAAAGATTTTCACGAAATCACGAATTCGAATCCTATAAACCACAGAGAAAAATATTTAAAAAGTTTACCAGATATTTCAGCTTGCCCGCTTACTAAGTCACCAATCATCCCGTTCCATGAACCATTAACGAAATATCCCCAATTATTAGTGTATTTATTTACGAGAGTTGCGTTAATAAAATCATAAATAGGATTTAACTGTTGATAACTACATTTTACCGTAGCATCCACCTGTTCACTGCAAAGAAACAAAGAGATAGGGCTAATAAAAAGATAACTTTTAATGTAGACAGGCTCTCTCAAAATTATAAGAAAAGGGTACACATTGATAAGAGTTCCTAAGTAGGTACCTTTATAAAAGGACTAGAGTTAACCCGCTTGTTCCATGATGAAAATGACCAGTTTGATCATCTAGTCCTAGAGGACCCCTGAAAATCGTATATTTGCATTCATGAATCCTTAGGAGATGCTATGCTGTCGCTATCACATGATTAGAAATCCCATTCGCTCTGCCCAGAGATCCCTGCATTCAGGGCCGCGTTTTAACCATTTTGGGCGCCGGGGAGCGGGAATCAGCCTGCGCCCCAACAAAAAATCTACAAATTTTAATTTTTTGGTTCATTTTTCAATAAATTTATTTCTTGTAGTAATTTAAATTGGCTTGCAGGTATCTGAGCAAGATGAATGTTCCGAAAGCTGCTTGAGGCGTTTTTGTAAACAAGCACTATGCTCACGAGTCACGACAATTATATTCTGAAACCTCAGAATATCCACGTTTCAGTAGTAGTTCCGAAACTCTGTCCAGTATGACGGGGAGTGAGCCCATCGCCTTTTTTAAACAATATGGGTAAGTATAATGAATGTTTGTTAAGTAATTTTCAAAACTAGCAGGGCTGCAATCGCGGTAAATATTCGGTGATTGAACCGTGACTTGACTACTTACGAACCATAACTTTTGACACATTTGGTATTGCGTTAATCGCGGTACAGCTCATGAAAGTCGTTAGAGCCGTTTTGATAGATCGCTCAGACGTTAAAGGCTGTCAGTTACATAGAGTTTAGCGCGATGCGGAATTCAGCACAGTTAAATAGTAATTGGATTGCAATGCGATTAGAAGTGAAATTGGATAAGAATAGAATTTCGATGTTTTAAATTGGCGCAATCGGTCTCCAGATTGAGCATGGCATGTGTCCCTGCGCCCGAGTGCCACGCACCCCTTACACCCCCGCTTAAGACGGCCCTGCCTGCATTCAGCAAAAATGTGTGTGCATAGGTACCGTATTTCCAGTAGCCGGTCTTTTGTTCTAATGTCAGTTAATGCAGATGAACATGCTAAAGGTTCTCCTGCTAAATTTTTACGTCTCATTTGAAATGTGGTTTCCATTTTCTTTGATTTGTGAAATCCATTGAAACTCCACGTCCCAAAATATTCGGTCAGCCAGTCACTCAGAGGCTTAATTTTATAAACTGAAAAAAGAATTTAAAACTATTCGTTTAGATAAATAAAATAAAATAGGTATTTTAACTTTAAAAAGTTTTGTTTTCTCCGGGACCTTTAGCGCGAGACCGACTCACACTTGGCCGGTTTTTATTATTTTTTTGTTGTACTATAGATTTTGCTCTATAATCATTAATCACACCAAGTTTGACTCTTGTGAAAAAACTTCGATAAAAACTAGTTTCTTGTATGAGGACTCCCCTTACTTTTTAATTTTTTTGATATATTTATTATCTCGCTCGAGATGAAATAACACTAAACGGTCACCCATCCAAAGACTGACCGGACCTGACGTTGCTTAACTTCGGTGATCGCGTTAACAATACCGAAGCACTACGCCAACGAGCGGCACGAGCACAAAATAAAGTATTTAGTACCTATTAAAAATTGTACTAAAATTAAGACTTACTCAGATATAACTCGAAAAAAGTTCCATTTAATCCCTCGTATTGAGAAACGATTACCTCGGAGTCCCACGAAATGTTCAGACCGTCAAGTTTTGAGAGTATCGTAGACCTCTTGTCTGCAGGTGCCCCGACAAATAGCCATCGAAAAGGTAATTTGAACATATTGTGTTCATTCGCCTGAAGAAATTCGATAATCTTACTCACCTATACTGCATTTCAAATAGCAAAGAAATTTGAAACACTTCCTCTCACTTATTCTTAGAACAGCTTTAGTAACGTCCAAGATAGGTATGTCGGATTTATATTTGCAAATCAGAGTTGGCCAGAAAGCTTTACAACGTGTTAATGAATAACCGCAAAACCTCGTACACCCCAACAGATTTATAACAAAATAATTAGATTGAAACAATAATTTCATTATTTGATAGTTAAAATTTTAAGTTATGCGCATTTTAAGTTTTGAAACAAACATTATTTGTTACCATTTCAGGAATGAAGGAAAGCGCTAACGTGCTCATGGATACCTTTTAAGAATCTTGTTTTGGTAGTAAGTAGGGTGAGAGTGCCCGAGCGGTGGGTTGAGATCGAGTTCAGTAAATTTGAAATTTGACAAACTATTTAATAAATATTTTGAAAAAATTACCTATGTTGGAACCATGATAATTCGATTCTGCTCTCTATTCTAAACAAACTACTTTCTAGTTTTGCGTTAATTCATTAACAGGTTGTATAGAAATAGGAAAATCTTTTCGTCCTTATTTGAAATGAAGTATAGGTAAATTTAATCGGATTGATTAGTTATTATTACAACCCTAGGGCTAGGGGAGCGTATCATTTCTCTGTGATTCTTTCCTACGGTAAGTGTAGACAAGGAACTTTTTTTTGTTTTACTTGAATCAAGATCAAATTTGCCGATGCGCAGAACGCAGTCTTTCGCACATTGGCAAACTTGAGACACTGGTTGTAAGAAAATCATGGATAAGTAAGTATAATAATGTAGTTGTAGATACAATATGGGTAAGTATACCAGTTTGAAGAAGTCTTCAATATCGTGGCAAGTAATATCAACTACGACGATAACATCCTTCGGTATCAGAATTTTAAATTTCTTCGCATTCTCTTTAACAAACATGATCATTTTTGGGTTAGGCATTTTTGCTAAATGCTTCGTCAAGTCTTTCTTTTGTGCTAAAACCATAAACGAAACATTTAAACTACGTTTTGTATAAGGCATATGCGCGTAACATGTGCGTGCTGTTCTAAATCACCTGTCTTCTACCTACTCTATAAAAATAGATTCTTCTACAGAGCATTAAATAAGCATTTAAAATTAACAGAACTTCTTCATTTGCGATTAGGTACACACGGCGACACATCAAGCTATGCAAAACCAAAATAAGCTAGCCGCGCGAAGGTAGAGAAATGTATAACGTCGCGCGGCCAACTTATGTTTGTATTGCACAGCTTGATGTGTCCGAATCGGACCGGGTGCTGGAACGCATTAGTGTCTCAAAGTTCAGAGCTTTAAATAATGAAAGAAAGATTTTACACATTTTCCAGCAAATCTTTCCAATGACAGCTGTTGGTCTATCGTAAGATTTGACTACATCGGCAATCATTTCCACTTCATTTTCGGACCTTGAAACTGAAAAGCTTAGTTGGAAACAAAAGAATATACTGATGAATAATGCAATCAACTTCATGCTTCTTGATACTACAAGGAACTGCTGATGAAAAGTCTTGATACATAATAAGTCTCATTTCATCGAATCAAAATCATTAATAAATAGCATCAGGAAATTGCTGCCCTGACTTATAATTACAAGTTGAGTTCTCAAGGTACTTGTTAATCATATGAGTTGTATAACATGGGCAAGTGGGCGTTGACGCGGTTGATTATAATTATAGGTTGCGAAGAAACCTAGCATTTTGAAAATGCTGACTCAAATTAAGCAGGCGTTTCTATAGAATTTTCAATGACTTAGTCCGTGGGTTTTATTGTCTTACATGTTTCAAATGGGTACTAAGATCCGATCGTAAAATTATGCACCTATTTATTTGGTGAAGGTTACACAGTGGTTCATCCAACGCCGCCGGGTTGCCTAGGAAAACCTTGCCATTATGATTTTTGGTACAATTTTTTCCACCTATGTGTTTAGAAAGTAAATGAGGTGCCATCGGAAAGAGACCGATCTCAAGAACTGGAAAATCTAGGGTTGCCAGGTTCAAAGAAGTCATTTTTAACCCTAGAGTTGCGGCAGACCTAGTTTTTCCAGTTTTTTAGATTGGTCTCCTACCGATGGCCCCTCACAAAACTTGTACCAAAAATCATATTAGTAAAGGTAATTGCGGCAAGATTTTGCTAGGCATCCCGACGGCGTTATATGAAAACTTTCACTTAAATCACATTTCGTTCACCAAACAAATAGCATAAGAATAATTAATACTTACTATAATAAGAAAAATAATATGTTGGTGCGTTTTCTTGTGGTGCCACTCTTTTTATACTACTCGGGGTTTGAAATTCTCAAGATAATTATTTTCTTTGATAATTATCAGATAATGACGCTGTTTGAAACATCAGATGAAATAAGGCCCATGATGATCAGATCCAAGCTGATTCATAGTTTGAGAAAAATTTCTCTTTAAAAGGTTTGGTTTGGTTTGATTGGAAAAAATCCCTTCAATGAGTTCCATTCTGCACAACCAGTTGGTTGGTTCAGTTGATCGGAGTGGAAAGACAGGGCGTAGAGCATCCAGAAAGTGGGGGATGATCAGATCATCAAACTGAACAACTTTCTCTATGGCAGCAACATTGAAATAACGATAAAAATCAGCTGTTCCATACAAAACTGCAAACCTACTTGAGCCATATGTATGGGACAGCTGATATTTTTCGCAAATTCGATGTTCGTCCCATAAAGTTGTTTAATTTAATGGTCTGATCATCCATCCCCTTAATAAAGTGTCAGCATATTAAGGGCCCTGTATATATTGATATAGCCAGTCAAATAGAGCACTTGAGTGCCCTCAGATATTGGTTTGAGGGCATTTTGGAATCTTCCAATCTTTGAGTATTTATTGTCTATATCATCTAGTTTGTAATTCTTGATCGAAAGAATGAACTAAATTCATTTACTAGAGGTAGCAAGAAAAAGAAACATAATTTTTTAAGTTTTTATTGTCTTACAATCTAGATGTTCATTTCTTAGCCTTGGCTTCCCGTGTAGCTTTCCTCTCCGCTGCTCTCGCCAGCTGCTTTGCTGGCTTAAGGTTGCCCTTCTTACAGAACCTCTGGTTCCTCAGGAATTTGGGGTCCATCTGAAAATAATTTTTTTTTGTTTTAATAAGTATACCTTGCATTTTATTGGGGAAAACTAGTTGCAATCTTTGTCATAGTCCCCCCTCTCCTCTAACTTTTAAAATACTAGAGTAAAAAATCAGAAAATGTTATAAAATATAGATTTCGGTAAGTAATAACGGATACTGTAGTCCAATCAGTTTCTAAAAAAACCTGAAACAATAAAATTACAAACTAGATGGCGTTGCAGGAAATTAAATCGCGCTATCTTTAGGGTCCAAATTTTCGTTAAGGTTAGAGAATCGACATTACTATTTTCTTATTCTACTTATGCAATGGCTACGGAACCCTATCGTGGGCGAGTAACGCTCTTAGCCGGTTTTTTAATTACTAACATAGCTTTAAGGGTGTATTCAGACAAAAACAACTATCCCTAATGTACAAGGGTCGAAAAATATGGATTTTTTTTGGATTTCCATACAAAACTGCAGATTGGCCGATCAATTTTCTATGGGAGGTCCAAACATTTTTCTCGTTTTTCTCCCTATGTTCGTTAGGGAAAGTTGTTTAGATTCATGGTCTGAATACACCCTTAAAGTTATGTTGGTAATTAAAAATTAGTGGTGTATAATAAATTATTAAGATGTCAGAAAGTGACAGGCGAGTCTACAACAGCACACATTGATTATATTCTCTTTGGTCTAAAATAACCATAAGTAGCTTTGACTGCGTTATTGTTTTACATTACATTACTACACAGTGACAGAAGATGTTTTAAATGACTGGAGTGTCAGCGGCAATGTATGGACAAGAGCATTTGAAGCTTAATATGGTGACATTAGAGACATTGTGCCATGCACAGAACATTATAAGAGGGGTTAGAAGTGCAAAGTAGGCGTGGAATGTGTCGCCACAGGTTATGCAGTGATTTGCATAACACCATAAGGCGCGCGGCGTGGTGCGAGCGAGAGGGCATGAGTAATTGTAGCAGCGTGAACGGGAAGACAAGTTGCGACAGCCGTCTCTGAAGCAAAAGCGCTACTTTGCATTTCTAACCCCTCTTACAATGTTCTGTGGTACCATGTTTAGGCTTTGTTATTGTATGACGTAATGAGTCCATGGTTCTAGAACGTCATGGGATCCAAGCAACATATTTGTGCAAGTAAATAATAATAAAATAACTTTTGCAACTAGAAGTCAGTCTTTGGATGGACCGTTTAGTGGTATTTCATCTTGAGTGTTTCCATGCTTATGAAGGCACGTTCCGCCAGATGTCATTCCAACTATTCGTTAAGCCAGGTCAGAGAACTATTAAGGTGGCTTGACGATTCTCTGACAGCAAGATGACCACTAACTTACCTCCACCAACACACACTGGGCCCGCGTGGTGGAGTATGACCCACTACCTCTCACCCTTATTCGTGAGAGTGGTATACAGTCTACCCATCAAACTGAACAACTTTTACTATGGGAACAAACCAATCACAGATAAAAAAAACTTCTGTTGCATACATTTAAGTCGAGTAGGCATTCCAGTTTAGTATGAACCAGCAGATTTTTTTTTGCTCCGATCGGTTTGCTCCCATAGTAAAAGTTGTTCAGTTTGATGGGTAGACTCTTAGTTTAAAAGGATGCTAATGATATCGATTTCACCATGTTTAGTGTATAGCTGAAAATCCCTTTTGGGGTGGACAGACACTACCAGAAAAGAAATCCAAAAATAAAAGTTATGTAGTACTTACACCAAGGGTAGATTCGTGCCTGAACTTCGTTGGCTTCTTGATGCCATTTCTATGGGCTTTACGGTCTGTAAGAAGAAATGTTGTCAATTCACTGTGGTAGGTATAGTAAACAAACAAAATCGACCTACAAAATCGATATACAAGGCTACAATTCTGCAGAGGGAAGGTTGAACAATAAAGAGAGATATATCGCAGGACCAATGAAACTGTTTTTTACTTACTTTGGTTGTGATTTGTGTGGTTCTTTGACTTTGCCATTTTGCCGAATTTTCAGCCCTGTAAAGAAAAATAACTATGAAACCACACTGGCAATTGAAACTTCTGGAATGTTGAGAAAGAAAACACTAGTTTTATTTCACGATTTCCCAGATATTTTCGGAAATATTGAAGATAAACACGAACACTAACCTAAAATCGCAGAATTTCAAGAAAGAAAGAGACACATAGAATAAATGTCAGTGTCACTGTCACTTTTTTAAATATATTTATCCTTTCAGAAAGGCAATGGGAACTAGCCCTTACAGCCGTTGTATTTAGTTTGACAGAATGTTTAACGAAATGCGACGGTGCGGTGGTTCACACATTCCAATGATCAAGAGAGTTTTACGTGAGGATAAATTCGTATTAAACGGGAGCGTATTTGTTTATATTTCTCACTTTTACTATATTGTTCTCCATTAATGGCATATTATTAAACTAATCCCACCACATTAACACAATAAGAAAAAAGAACAACACTATGGCCGAGATTCAGAGACGATTTTTTTGGTCTTAGCTCGAGGTAAGCGTGGCGAAAATGTATGGATTTTGGCATACGGGAGTCCGAACTATGTCTTACAAATCGTCTCTGAATCTCGGCCTATAATAGCTACGAAAAACCAATTTAGAAAATTAAGAATTAAAGCAGTTGCTTCACGGTTGCCAACCAAAGCCCGACCAAGGTCACCTTGGTCGGTTGGTTGATCTGTCGCCGTGTAAGAAAAATTTAAATTTTCAACCTTCTTTTTCACTGATGCCACATTTTCATGCAAATGAAGATGCAATGGCTTTCAATTTTGTCACATTAAATCTCCCAAGCTACGAGTAGGTTCTTATGTTTACATCTTTATTATTCTTTATAACTGAGATCCCACATACAGGGTAGGTAGGTATCTATTAAATTATATTAATTTTGTAACAATTCATCATTCGACTTTTTTCCCGCCATTTTGCACGTTTTGTATAAACAAATGGTAGAAACGCGTGTGACCGACGCGACGATTCACAGCGACTGAGGCCGAGATTCAGAGACGATTTGTAAGTCATAGTTCGGACTCCCGTATGTCAAAATCCATACATTTTCGCCACGCTTAGCTCGAGCTAAGACTAAAAAAATCGTCTCTGAATCTCAGCCTGACATACTAGCGGTTGGCAACCGCAGTCTACACGGTCGGCGACCAACCCAATGCCCTCTATTCGCCCTTGGTCACTAGCGCAGCTCCCGCTGCCAAGGACGTTGGAAGGTCAAATCCAAATCGGTTGCAAACCGCTGTCTTCACGAAGGTCACCTCTGTCGGACAGTGGTTGAGAACCGTGTATTCAATACGTTAAGCTCGTCCTTTTCTTCTCGGTTCCCGTGCACCGCGCAAAACACTGCTCCTGGAGTGCGATTTTTGAACATCAGACGTTGTAATCAGCAGTGTAAAATGTCAAAATTACTAAATAGATTATGCATCTTTGATCTTTCTACTGTCAATTTGAACGTAAGATGTTCATAAATCGCACTCCAGCTTCATGTGTCATTAGCTTTAGGGCTATGTTCATTTTAAAGTTAATATTATAGCCAAGAACCTCATTGATCATAGCATTATTATTCAATACAACATGAAATAAAAATCATGTAGGAATCAAGAACTCTATTTATTGTAGCTTTATCATAGAGGGCCAGTGATTCATTGTTTCGTTTCTCATTTACTTCCTGATTTATTGATTTTGTAGTTAAATCATTTTAGAATATGAAAAGTAAAACAATGAACCGACCGTTCCCTCCTAACGTCAAGTGACGTGACGTTTTAGATGCGTTTAATAAATCCTCTGTGTTGCTATGTACAATATAATGACGTCAGCAAATTTTCTATCCTGCTCAAACTTCTTTTCCAACAAGTGACAGAAAATGACCATACGTCACCAAAGTGAAATATTTATTGCAATCATATAGAACGCAGAAGGATTTTCATTTTCATGTTCGTAAAACGAGTTCGTGGACGATTTTACAAGTGAAATTATTCAGATAATTTAGAACAGAAATCGCTGTGTATTAATTTCTGATCCAACCATGGTGGTTTTAGATGGTGAGGCTGGTGATGCGAAGCACGCACACAGCGAGGAACCTGATAGAGAAGATGTGAAGTCACCGAGTCTACTCACTCTGGAAAGTATCCTTTTTTACAAAAATATTCAGGATATTTCTATCTCCTCGTTATCAAAAATATATTAGGTATCTTTTTTATGTCATACCATACCAGAATAGATAAATCTATTTGTACAAGACATACAGCTGATTGAGGAAGTATGAAGACATTGCAGAGTTTAGAGTTGAGGCAATAAGCAGTCCTTTACGGTATGATATTAAGTGTTAGTGTACATAAAATGTAGGCAGGAATTTTAAATCATAATCATCATCAGCCCATACTTGTCTGCTAATCACAAATCTTAACCAAGACACAATATTGAACTTAATTTGAATAATGCATTTTCAGCTCTTTGTGTATACAGGGTCCTTCTTAATATGATGACACTTTATTAAGGGGATGATCAGACCATCAAACTGAACAAATTTCTCTATTGGACCAACTTCGAAAACGCGAAAAAAAAAAAACAACTGTCCCATACATTTGGCTCGAGTAAGTTTGCAGTTTTGTATGGAAGAGCAGATTTTTTTTCGTGATTTCGATGTTGGTGCCATAGAGAACGTTGTTCAGTTTGACGGTCTGATGATGTCCTCAAAAAAGTGTCAGCATATTAAATAGGACCCTATTTGTACAGATATTTAATTTAAAATCTAAAATGACAGTAATAAATAATAAATGTGAATGTTTAATTTAATCTTTTATAGCATTATCTGTGGTTCTACTTTTAGAATAAACCAGTTAACAAAACTGATGAATTGTAAAAACCGACATGAACACCTGATAATCTGACTTACACTCAGTTGCAGAAACACTCATAAGAGTTAATCCTCCATTAAATCTCTTGCTAGCTTTTACTACGTCAACAAGACAAAAAGTGACAGCAAGAGATTTAATAACTTTAATGAGCGTTTCTGCAACTGAGTGTGAGACAATAAAGGTTACATTATGCTGTATTTTCATTATTAATTTTAAAGTCTAGCCAATTTCGTCAAAGTGCTGGTGTACACTCAAGCTAGTGTACACCAGCACGTCTAGTGTGATTTCTCTACACGCGCGCGACGCGCCTTTGCTCCATAGAAAATAACCTGTTCCCACACTTTTCGTAGCCAATTCGAAAGCCGCGCTTGTCACGACACGTAGTATGGAATAAAGCAGAGTTGCGTGCAAGAAGAGATATCATGCTAGACGTGCTGAGACTGAGACTGCTCTCCCTATAATATTATTATTTGGTTACTAACCAATAACTACCGCAACCTGCATAGATCTAATGTAGCTATCACCCTTGACCTTCAGGTCATTTCCTAGGCCCACGGATTTCATGATCCATGTTGCTTATCCACCTAGACACATAAGGGATAATAGGGATGTATGTATACATTGTATGGTAGTTGCAACAAAGTGTCTGATCATTCTGAAAGAGATTACATGTTTATCTATGTATGTACCATCAGATATATCGTAACATACAAGGTGTTCAAATATTTCTGAGCAGTGCTAATTTTCAATAAATTATTTACAGTAAATTTTACCAATTATATCCAAACATGTATTTTGTCATAAATACCTAATTTTCAAACTGCAGCTAATTTTCAATAATTTCTGTACAATGGTTTTTATACTAGAAATATAAATCAAGAGAGTGAAGGTATTCTTTCCTAAACTGCTCAGATGTTTATTATGATAACCCTAACTGCGTAGATACATTTGATGTTCTAGGCGTACAGATATTTTTGATTGGTTATGTGTAAAGGAATTATTGAAAATTAGTACTGCTTAGAAATATTTGACCACCTTGTTTGCTATGATATATCAGATGGCGACTGTATCTGCAAATTCAATAAATAACTGTTACAAAAATGTATCAAACAAAATCCTTGACTGCATGTCAGTATTCCGAATCACAAAGGATGCCCAGCAGCAGCACGGTCTGCGACATGGTGACTACCAGAGATACAGGGGCTTTTGTTCCCGCCGCATCCGCAGACTGCGTAAAGTGCTCAAAATTCCACAGGTTTGTTACTCAAAAATTTCTTACCTATTAGTATATTTTACATTTATTTAGATATTATTATAATTAGAAAAAAGTTTTATGCTGTAGAATTTAAATAAGAAATTTTTCCAGTTAGTTCATCAATAGGGTTTTTAATAAAGATTGTTTTTAATAAATATTATGTTTTTAATAATAATATGTTTTAAAAAAAACATTTTGTTTTAAAAAAAAAAATGTTTTTGACAAGAATTATGTTTTAATAAAAAATTTATTCATAACAGGGTGATAGGCGTCACTACCGCCGCCGCGATGTCACAGCCACCCACCTGACGGCATCAAACGCCGAGAACCGGTTGCTATGCATTCCCCTCCTGCAGGCCGAGCGAGCGTGGGCCCACGCCATGCAGCTGCGGCAGGAGGCTAACACTGAGCCTCGGAAGAAGTTCCACCTTGCCTCCAGGCTGAAGAAGGCGTATGCCCACGCGCAGACGCTGCTTCAGTTGTGCGAGGTGATTATAAAGTGGCTTAACGTAGCGTAATAAAAGTGACATACACTCAGTTGCAGAAAAGCTCATTAGAGTTAATCCTCCATTAAATCTCATGCTAGCTTTTACTTTGTCACCGAGACAAAAAGTGACAGGAATAGATTTAATGGAGGATAAACTTTAATGAGCGTTTCTGCAATGGAGTGTAAGTGTAATAAAAACGAATAGTGGTGAATCTGATCGTGCGGGGTGTGCGGAGGAGCGCGTCCCGGCCCCCGCTGCCTGCGGGCGTACCCTAACCACAGATTATTTAATAGTTACTACCATAACAGATACTGCACTCAACCCGATTTCGCGCGCTTTTTCGAATTTTGAACTTTGCGCTTCAGGAACAAAAACTAAAATGCTCCTTATGTCAACCAGTTAGGTGTGTATATCTTAGAAGATGCAGGCTGTCAAACGTTTGTGACGATGCACTGCCCTAACAACGAATTCAATTAGGGTACTCCAGTCCCCCGCCGCACACCGCGCGCGGTTCTACTCGCCGCGACCGCTGAGGTTCACCACAGTTATTTTTATTACAATATGGTATAACCACAGGGTATAATAAAAAGTGCTTCTCCTGAAACACTGCTTAAATCATCTGCAACAGATGTTCAGGCCAGTGATGTTGATGTAACAGAATGTATTCATATTTAAAGAGGTGCTTCAGACCATCATACTGAACAAGTTTAACTATGGAGCAAACATCGAACTCACAAATAAAAGTTGTTACAAGAATATGACCACACCTTTCTGTTACACTCTGTAGATTGTTTCCCTGAAGGTTATGTATCAGCTATTGCTGTTTTGGGCAAAGGCAGGAAGTTGGAATAGGTAATGTCTATACTTGGAGACCAGACTGCCTTACAAGCGGTGAAACATGAAAATACTCAAACGTCCAACAGGAAAGATGGCTTGGGATATAATTCGGAGCGCCCTCTATACAATGACAATTTTCAGAAACAGTCTAGAAACTAATCTCTATGCTAAGGAGCGCGCTCCGAATTATATCCTCTAGTAAAATAATTTTTGGACCACCAGCAAAGCGGCGTCTGTGACGCGCGTACGCAGCTGGAAGCGGGCGCGTACGCTGCGTGGCTGAGCGGCATATTGCTGGTAGAGCTGCAGCAGTGGCGCCCCGCCGCGGAGAGCCTGCAGCGCGCCCAACTGGTGCTAGAGAAACTATGCGCCGCGCTGCCGGAGGACGAGCGACTCGTTTACAAGCAGAAGGTGAGTATTTTGACTGAGTTGTTGGACAGGTGACTGGTGCTCAGTCTACAGGGCGTGAACAAAGAAAAATCTTGAAAAACAGAATCGACAGCTGAACATTTCATATTAATAGACATGTTTGTATTCACTACGTGACCAGTGATGGTCCCCCATGGCCCCATGTCGCCACACCTCGGACCACTGTCATTTCATACAAAAGGAAAAAACTTTATATAAAAAGGGCATTTACTATTTTACGATACTGAGTGTGTGCGAATGAGAGAGAAATACACCATTGCTCACTGTTCTTTAGAGGTTTTTGGTCACCCATTTGTCACGGTGAGGTAAATCTGATGGAGGGTAGAGAGTATCCGTACTGTATGTATACCATATTCTTGTACTGAGGTGTCGCCATGGAGCGCTAAAAAAAATCACTGTCGGTCACCTATCCAGGGAGAAGTAATAGAGGCCGGAATCGGAACGTGTTTTTTCATATTCACTCAATAAGAGATGCACATAGCAAATTCGCTCTAGTTAAAAAAGGAGATTCCTACCATATTGCTGTCCTTATCGACGTAACCACTTTTTTGTGCCTGACTCACTGTCACTTCATATACATTGTATAGGATTTATGACTATCGCTAACTCATACGCGGTTACACTGACATTGTCTACCAGCGTGAGCGAAAGAAAATTCTTAGTCAATGCACCTATCAGTCTTGTCGTGGGGCCAGAAATGTCGGGTATAGTCTGGCTATGTTGCGCGACCCCGCATATTGTCTATTCTTCTTTCGAGTCCATGACATGCCAATGTGGTGAAGAGATTTGCCAACCAGCAATAAAGGCTTGCTAATGGCGATTCAATATTACCCGAAGGGACCGCCCTTTTCGTGCATGGCATGGCAAAAATACTAGGCCCTAAACAGGGTGAACTTGGTGAACGAATTTAATGTGTAGTCTATCTTCTGATATCAGGTGGAGGAGTTGAAACCGAGTCTGCGTTACTGCGCGTACAACATCGGCGACCAGTCAGCGGCCGGAGACCTTGTGGCTATGCGTGGCCAGGGACTCATTGAGAATTTAGACACCCTGATGGCTCAAGCTAAGTACGTTGATTGATCTTGTTTGTCTTCTTACTCAATGTACGGAAGTGCATTAAGAGATCATGTCAGAATCGTAGCGAGTGGTGGTAGTGTCCATCGTCCATTAGAGAAAGCATAATATGTATGTATGTAGCTATACTACACGTAGGGACAAGATTGTAACTAATGTAACCTTGGTATTTCTACACAGGGAGTCCCGATCCGGCGTAATGCACGAAGTAGAATGGCGCGGGCGGCGCGTCACGGTGCGGCCGGAGAAAGTTCGCCTCTTCCTTATCGCTCTGCAGGACCTCGACAAGTCGGTCGCTAGCGCCGAATCCGCGCAAGCAAAAATCGACATTCTCGAGAACATACTCATGGACTGCAAGGACGCCATTTCAGCCATCAAGGACGAAATTAAAAACGACCCTAAATTGAAGACTGCATCAGAATCGCAAATGTCAGGAATCAACTATTTGCTTTCCTACTTGATGTACTTGCGTCTGATGCGTACAGTCGAGAGGAACAACCTGCTGGTGCAGCAAGCGGAGGAGGCTCGCAAGAACAACGCTCAAATCGACGGCAAGAAAGTACGTCCTCAGGACCTCACGAGACTCTACGAGATCATCTTGCAGAATTACACTGAGCTGCAACAACTTCCCGGCTTCGAGAACGATGCAGGCTACCAGCAGGAGCTCGAGACGCAGATGAAGGCGTATCGAGCGTTCCGCTGCTACTACATCGCTCAGGTTCTGACTGGACTCAGGCGCTTCAGGGAGGCACTGGCCATGCTGGAGAGGAGTAGCACATACACTGCCGAGTCGGTCGCAAGTAAACTCAGCGATCAACAGCTCTTAGACAAGCTCCAAGTTCTGAAGAAAGACATAGAAAGCTGCAAATTCGAAGTTCACGCAGACTCCGTTTTGGAAGACGATGATGAACAGGATGAAGAAACTAAATATACTTCTAGTGGCAGGGCTTACAAGGACAAGAAGCCGCTCGTGGACCGTCTCGACGAGTACCGCGATGAAACGCAAGTTCTGACAAAGAATCCTAACATTTATAAAATGCCCCCACCGATGGAAGCTATCCCTTGTAAGCCGCTGTTCTTCGATTTGGCGTGCAACTTCATAGAGTTTCCAAATCTGGACGACAAGACTGGGGCCGCAGATAGCAAGAAGCAGGGCGCCGGTCTCACCGGACTTGTCAAAGGTTTTTTGGGGTGGGGTAAAAGCGACAAGTAAAGGTTCTATGTTTTTGTATGTCAAAACGAGACTTGTTTATAAAAAATATATTATGTATATGCAACATTATATGCTGTTGTTTTATTGCTGGCTGGGTAATTTAAGACAAGAGGGAATATAATAAAATATGTATTTAACAAAAAAAAAATATTTTACACAAATTAAAAGTAATGTTCTGCTTGAAAATACAAAAATATAATAGTTATTAACTTTGAAACAATATATTTTACATTGTGTAATATTCGTGTAACACTTACATTTTAAATAATCACATATAACTTTAATAATAGCGGTACTAAGATTGATTACAACGGATTGCTGTCTTGTCACTAGAACTTAACTTTTTAGAGATTGAAATAATCAAAATCTTTACATTCAGATTAACTAATTATTGAAAAAACGGGCGTCAGAAAAGCACCAGCTACTTTTTATAGTCATTCCAAATACCATTTGAAGCTTCAAAACATACATCAAAGCAAATTTTGGTTCTCGTCAAATGCTTGATGATTATCAAGCTTCAGTACCCGACACTGCCCCAGAAGGAGGGTAATGTTTTTCAAATCTATGCAATCTTAAAATAATGTAGGCCCTATAAATCAAGGCTTTGATTTATTGTAGATATTAAGGTAAATTACGTCATCTCTACAGTTAAATCTAAATGCACGCTAACAAGGATTCCCGATACATTCTGACTTTTCACATGAACATTAACATTCTCTAATTTATTACCCTGAGCCTAAATATAAAATTATGGTACAATGTGTAAAATTTACAAATAACTATCCGTGGTACGGTGTTCCTCTATAAGGTCAAGTAAGCCTATGTTTGTGTATAATGTTACTATGAATGTCCGAAACGCTACGTATTTTAAGATACAATGGTGTTCATTGTCAACCACCAAGCACTTCTTGATTATTAAGTTCATGCACGAAAATAAAACCTACTAAAAAGTGAAATAATAACGAAATTACAACTTACTGCCATGGGAGAAGCAAGGGGCTTGGGCTAGTTTTAGATCGTATTGCAATTGTATTGCAACGACCTATATTGCAGCAAAATCTCGAGCTAGCTCCAAGTTTTCAAGCGTATTGCGGCAGTCTAATGATATTATTGCAGTAAAATCTCGACCTCGCTTCGTTTCCTGTTTTAGATCTTCGAGCATTTTTCGCAGATAAAAGAAAGAACTGTCAACAGTAAAACAAAAAATCTGCTGGTCTCTTTTCCATATATTAGGGTCGGATTGATCATTGACGTTTTCTACAGAAAAACAAAAAAAAATTTCGCGATTTCAATGTTGGCTTCAAAGTGAATGTCGGTCAGTTTGATGGTCTGAAGTACCCCTTAAAGTATGCTAACATTGAGTGGTGTATTTCTGAATCTGAATAAAATGTTTAAATATTTCTTGTTTCTTAACATGCTCCAATTTCTGACATTCACAGTAACATATACAAAAGGAAACCAAAATATACTGTTTTCAGGTTATTACAAGCTTCGTCGTATATATTGTTAATATGTAGGAACACAACGTACGGAACGGCAGTATCACAATTCTGGAGTTACGATAGTATCAGAACTAGTGAGGTGCTGTGAGTGGGGGCCAGTGAGCGGTGTCGTGCGATATGCAGTCACCAGGGGCCACCAGCTGACCGCACGTTGAGCAAACCTCCAGGTCGATGTTTCGACCCACCACTAGCTCCTGCTGTTTACCGATATCGGGAAGTAAGGCCACTAGGTCTGGGAACAATGATTCCAAATGCGAACCCATAGCAGTCGAGCAATGTTGGTAGAACTCGTCAGCACTTATGATGTTGTCGCGGAAGGCTCTCGAAGCGACCTTGAAGTCCTCCACGCCAGCCGCCCCGCCCAAGGCCTCGGCAAACTTCTTAACGAGAGCTCGGTTTCTTTGCTCGAAGTCTGGGGGCGGTATGTATGTGTGCACAGGGGCAGGGAACGTCTGGCCGGAAGAGTTAGTGAACGTCATCCCGTCGCAGGCCGGCCGCGCCTTGAAACCCGGGGGCACGCTTCCGTTGGTCACTTTTTTACTAGACGCTCTATTGTTGTTCTTTGGGGTTAGCGGCGGATAATCAGGTACGGAACTGTTGCCCTTCTTGCTAAGTGGCGGGTATTCTTTAGGAGCCAGCGCGAAGTCGCCGTTGCCCCCGTTCCTTTTTTTCTCGGCTGGCGCAGACGACACTGTTTCGACCGTCTTGATCTTTTTGTCGAGCTCAACGCTTTGATTATTATTTACACTAACCGCGGCGTTGTAAGCTTCCTTTATTTGTTGCTTACTGAATTTGTCATTAATACCGTTTACATAAGTGTAATCGGTATTTTCATCCTCCATAAGATTTACTAGTTTCTTTTTCTCTTTTTTACTCGCTTTCGTGTTTGTTTGAATCGTCGGCGGTGCTTGTGGTTTAGGTTGAGGTCTGGGCGTAGGTTGAGCTTGTGGAGTTAGCGGTTTCTTGTTTTTGGGTTTGTTGTTATTAACGGGCAGCGTGGGGAAGTCGGCGACTTGATTGAAGGCAGCTTCTCGTGGTTTAGGAGGGGTGTCTGCTTTAACCGGCCTAGCCTTTTCCTTGGCCTTTGAAATCCGGATCCATTGCGGCGGGGCTGAAGGTGCCGCGGTGGATGACAGCGCGGGGAAAGCTTCAGAGTTCAACTGTGGTTTCTTGTGTTGTGATGGTCCATTATTGTTTTTGAGCGCTTGCATTTCTACACTGTTAATCATTGTGACCTGGAGAAGAAAGGTCGTGACTGAGTTCAGAATACATTGTTACGCACAGATTCCTCAGGATCGTATTAGTTCAAGACAAACATTTATGAATTAACAAATTATTGTTTGAAAATATTAGACTAATCAAAACACATTCATAGAAACCCTTAAAAACTTAAGGTCATAGCTCATAGCTCATTTATAGGACGAGTATGATATTATAAACTGTATCTATAGAGCACGACCTAAAGTCCGGGAGAGGTGTCGTATAAGTGGGCACCTTTATACTTTAGGTCGAAGAGAATTACGCCATTGTAGATACGATCAACTGTGATAAAGTAGAAATTATAATGTGACAGTACCTTAGGAGGCTGAATCGTTCCAGCACCGATGCTAGGATGGTCGTCGCGAGAGATGCCCAGCGAGGGGAAGTCGTCGCGAGAGTTGCCCAGCGATGGGAAGTCGTCGTCGGAGAGAGACTGCGGCTGGGGCTTGCGTTGCGGCGGTATTGAGATACGATTGCCGCCGGCCTGGGTCAGGCGGAAGTTACTAGCGCTTGCTGGCTGGCTGTGTAGTTGGATGGATACGCTTGGCTTTGCTGAAGAGGAAATTTGTCAGTTAAATATTTTTGATCATTTTACAAGAATACAGTCTTGAATTTATTAATAATAGAAATAATAGAAAAATGTAAATACGAAGTGGCGCTAGTTCTTAGTATACCCCTACATTCTACTTAGGATTTCATATGTAGAATGTATGTGTTCCTTTCGTGTTTATCTTCAGTGGTTAAGACCGTATGTTGTCTGTCAGTCAATCAAAGAACTTTTAAATGTATAGATTGCTACAGTCCACGGGTAAAAGCTGACGACCCGGTTGGTGTTATAGTTACCAGGCGGGACTGCCAAAATTTAACGCTCTTTTTATACGGTACATCTATAACATTGTAAAATTTCGATTTAATTAAGATTAATTTCGTTTTTAATTTCGCCACAGTTCATAGACTTTTGCTTTTGACTGTACCTGTTAGCGTTATTTTATTTACATAATTTATGCATAAAGCAGTATTGAACGCAGTATGTACATCATACAATACTTACAGTTCCTCAGGACGGACGCGGCGCCAGGTGCATGCGCCCGCGTGGACGCGGGGGCAGGGCCGGCGGCGGGCCCTCGGGACGGCCCCGCCCCGCCCCCCAGTGTGGGGAAGTTCTTATCCGTACGCGCTAGCCCTTCCGACCCTGTAAACATTTTATTATTATTATTATTATTTATCGGGCAGGCAGTTGATGCAACTGAAAATGCCTGTATCCTGTTGGTCGCAGGTACTATTTCTTATCAGTTTTTGGAAATATGTAGGTCGAGACGGTTCTTAAACTGATTTATGGTCTGTGCCGAGACTACTTCTTCGGGTAGTTTGTTCCATGCTGTGACAACTCGGTTACTCAAGAAGTGCTGATGAGGATTGTTCTTTGAGGAGCTGGTTCGTAGTTTCATATGGTCTTTACATGATTAGTCCAGCTAACTACAATACTATAGAACTCGCATTCAAAAGACGGCACCAGGCAAACCCCAATCATGTGGGCGGGGCTAAAAAACTACAATCAACACGCTATGGGAAATCGAGCGATAGCGTCAACGTCAGCCAATCAGCGGCTGCTGCACGAAGCAGCGTCAAAGCGGACATTGGCCAGCCTGTCGCCGGTGTCAGTTGTCATAACGATATTTGAAATTCCTAATAAATCATTTTGTTTTTCCTATTGCGATAAGATAAGGTCGAATTTGGCATAGGCTGGCTGCCATAAGTACGAGTGTATAAAGATGTAAATATAGTTATGAATATGGGTGGGCCGTTTTCCGAGTCGATTTTGTTTGAAGTCATTCTTTTCTTTCATACTATTTTAGTTCGCTGGATCAGACAATTTAATTTAAGACACAGGATATAATTAAGTGGATAAGTTGGTAAACTGCAGATTCATTCTCTCGTTCTTACGGTCCCCAATCTGATGGGACGGGAAACTGTTACAATCAGATAATGGGTCAGATACAGTGGACATTGTTTAACCTGTATTACGGTAGTAATTATAGTATTCTGTGCCGGTAGCCAATGTGGGCATCAGGAATGATGACATTGCCTGAAGGGATTTATTCCCTCTTACAACACGTTTGGGTATGTGCTATTGTAATGAGGTTCTGTGCGGGCGCGGCGGTGGAGAGACGCAGGAAGTGTTCGTCGCTGCGCGTGTCGGTCTTGACGCCTCTCACGCTGTCTGTATGAATTAGACGAGGTGATGACGATGGTTACCTTTGTAAGCGCGTGAAGGCGCGGAGAGCATGAGGTTCTGTGCGGGCGCGGCGGCGGAGAGGCGCGGGAAGTGTTCGTCGCTGCGCGTGTCGATGCGCGGCGCGGGCGTCGGCGTCGGCGGCGGACTCGGAGCTTCCTCTTGACGCCTTTCACGCTCTCTGTTATACAAATAGTTGAAATGTTTATGCATAACTAGAAAATAGTTTTTCCTTACTATGCCTATAGAATAGTACCGGCTACAGACAGTGATAGATAACAGAATGCCATGATTTTTCTCATCGTGCTTGCAATGGAGGGAAGTAGGATATATGTTTTACTCACTATTCCTATTTTCTTTGATTATAAATTCTTTGAGAGTTCCAAGACGGATTAAAGTCATTCCTGGGCCCACTCTACTTCTATGTCTAGTCAGTGGTTCGTCACTGAGCTGAGATAAGTACCTACGGCGCCGAGTATCGCACACGATACAGGCTGTCGTGCATAGACATAAGGCGCGTTTTAGTTCGTCGTTCGGAGAGTGCAGTATCTGTTACGTTCAGCATCAGCCAATATACGTCCCACTGCAAGGCAAAAGCCTACCCTCAGCACATGGCATGTCATATGTGCAAATTCTAACCTGAAGGTTGAGTTTCCATAGCTCCCCGCAACGCGCTACCGACGCTCTAAAAGTAACCATTAAATACGAGTAATGTGGTCTAGTTTTGTGAGTAGCCGCTGTTGTTCGTAGTATAGTTTACAGGAGTTACGGCGGTTGTGTGGTGGGATGTCGTATAGTGAGATGATAGGAGGTACCTCGGTGCGCGCTGCACGACGGGGTGCGGCGTGATGTTGAACTGCAGCTCGAGCGTGCGGGCCTGCCGCGACGCACCCCGCGTCATGCCGCGCCCGTGCACCGTCGCCTTGTGCGCTGCGTACGTAACGTACAACTACTGTTATACCAACCAATGTACATGAAATACTGTGTTTATTTGCTTTCTCACGTTCTGATGACCTATTTCGAAGGTCCGCAATAACCGGTACCGTAGTGCGCACGACTCGCCTGCGTGCGCAAGCGTCGTGTGATTGGTTTGAACTTTGTAGCGAACATGTTAACACATTCGTGTTTACGCTGCACTCTACGACTAAAATATCCAAAGACTGAATGACCTGAGTTACTTTACTGAATTTTACAAATTCGTAAACAGAAACGTAGAAACAACTATGGAGATTATACATCATTTTGTTTAAGAATTTGAAAGTGAGATTAACAAATAGCACTTCTAATCCTATGTTTTTTCACTTCAGTGATTGTTTAAAAGAACCAATCATCACGATACAAGTAAAAAATCGTTGATAACAAAATAATTAAAACAAGATCTCTGACTCACCTTTAAGGTCAATTTCACTCCTAAAAACAGCAGTCAAATGATTGCCAGCGCATTCTCCCTCTTCGCACAGATAATGGTCGGTGCGGAAATGGTGCGCGAGTGCAGAATGTGACGCGTAGTACAGGTTGCGCCCGTCGGCGTCGCACAGATGGCAGTAGAGATGCTCTTTACGCAAGTGTCGGTATAACTCATCAGCGTCCATAAAGCGCTCCTCACAGAACTCGCAGAGAGGGTGCCCCCTGTGAATTAATTAGAGATGCTTTTAACGCAAGTGTCTGTGCAACACATTGACGTCCATTAAGGGCTCTTCACAGAGAGGGTGGCCCATGTAAATGAATCGCGATGCTTTTTACGCAAGTGTTGGTACAACTCGTTGTCATCCATGAAGCGCTCCTCACAGAACTAGCAGAGACGGTGGCCTCTGTAAATGAATTAGAGATGCTTTTTACGCAAGTGTCGATAGAACTCGCAGAGAGGTTGGCCCCTGTAAATGAATTAGAGATGCTCTTTACGCAAGTGTTGGTACACTTTATCAGTGTCCATGAACCGCTCCTCAAAACTTGCAAAGAGGGTGGGCCCTGTAAGTGAATTAACGGTTCAATAAATATTTTAACTAGGACAAGAGGTGGACGAATTATTTCGTGTATTAATGTGGATGAGGTGAACAAAGTGAGTCAGAATGCCTGTGAATATTGATTACAATTTACAATCAATAGCTTTGTAGTAAAATGAAAGATGATTTCAGATTTTAGTAATCCATTATTATGTTAAAACAAATTACCTATGAGATGTGTCATCAAGATCTCCTTTCCGTCGATGGTGAGCCAGTTCTTGACGAGTATAGCACTTCCGCTCATTTGTAAATATCTGGAATAATAACCATTATCTTGTATGTAAGAGTTTATCTCATCTTCATAACAAATGGACCTTGGCTAGTAAGTCTCAGAAATCCAAAAATATTTGGAAATGCAGACTCTTTTAATTTATTTATTTTCTTTGGAAGACCTACAGCTGTTGATATGATACAAATTTGGATAGCTCACAGAAAGCCATTTATAGGTCTCCGCTGATAGAAACAGAATTCACAAGAAACAAAGCAATCTTACACTAAAAATACAAAGTGAATAACAAAAAGATAAATACAAGGTGTTACAAAAATACAAATAAATATTTAAGGCGATGGTTTAGACCATCAAACTGAACAACTTTCACTATAGGACCAATATCGAAATCGCGAAAAAAAATCTGATGTTCCATACTAAACTACAAATCTACTCGAGCTTAATGTATGGGACAGCATTTTTTTTTTCGCGATTTCGATGTTGGTCTCATAGTGAACGTTGTTCAGTTTGATGGTCTAAGCAACCCCCTTAAAAGTTTTAAATGTTAATTTTTGCTTTTGTAACACCTTGTATTTTGAAAAGTTACAAGAATAGGCTAGTCGACCATGTTAATGAGCTGGCAGTTCAGTTCACAGTAAAAAGGATAAAATGACATAACATACACAATCTGGACATTCCTAGAATGCAACACTAAAATAATAACCTCTATTAGGAGCTGGATAATTGCACAAATAAACATCCTGCCAGACATGATTTGTTTATAGTGCCAGCACAGCACTGACTGTAAAAAAAAGTTGTTCAGTTTGATAGTCTGATCATCTTCTTAAAATACTGTCAGCATATTAAGTTGGACCCTGTATATTTTACCTACTCTAAATTAGTTATTTTAATTACTTAATGAGACACTGATGAGTTTGCAAAGGCGAACACTTTTCTGGCAGCATCAGAACTTGGTGATGCTAGGATCTCGTGAAATATGCCCACATCAAGTCGATTCACTCTAAGCTCCTCATCAATGTCATTCGAGTTTACTCGTACCAAACACACTCCACTAACAGGTGACAAACATCCTCGACCACTACTCATATATGCAGACGGTTTTTCTATGGGATACTCAGACCCTCATACTGAACAACCTTTTTTCTATGGCACCAACATCGAAATCGCGAAAAAAAAAACAGCTGTTCCATACAAAACTGCAAACCTTTTTTTCCCAATTTCGATGTTGGTCCCATAGAGAAAGTTATTCAGTTCAATGGTCCCTTGGTTGGTTCGATGGATTAAAAAACTGTAAGACAGTAGTAAGAAGGACTCTATATACACAACTAAGGCCGAGATTCAGAGACAATTTTGAAGTCATAGTTCAAACTCCATACATTTTCGCCCAGCTTAGCTCGAGCTAAGCCTAAAAAAAAATCATCTCTGAATCTCGGCCTGAGTGTCAAGTAAATACATTGAATAATTACCTTTAAATGTTTAACGCAGAGATCACAGAAATATCTCTCATGGACTTTCCTCATGTGATCGCTCAGCATGGTGAACGTTCTGAACGGTGGTATCTTTTCACAGAGCCGGCATCGGTTCTCCAGGAGGTAGTCGTAAGCATTCTTTATCTCTTCACTACTGAACCCGATCTTAAACTGTCTATCAAACAACCGGTCTGTGAACACTCGGTTACGTAGCTCTTTGTACGGTAGGATGGTCTCCGTGAATACAACCTGGTAATTTAAAATAAAAATTTTACAAATTAGTTTCTATCATTAAACTGTTACTTACTACGTACTAGAAATAACACAAAAAACGACATGCGCCATATGCGGGTAGAAGGAATGCAGGTGGGTGAAAGAGATAGTGATAGCGATTTACTAAATGTGGTGATATCACCATATTGAATAGGACAGCATTGTGATGTGCTGTGTTATTTCTACTACAGAGTATATTAATATCATATGCTCACTACTATATTCCCCGAAGGGTTAGTTAGAGATATTCTGAAACCTCGGAATATCCAAGTTTCACTAGTAGTACTGAAACTCTGTCCAGTGTGACGGGGAGTGAGCCCATCGCCACTTATAATGAACATGCCTAGAAATTGAAGAAAACAGGTTTTTTCAGTGTTTTCATTCACCGAAAAGCCAGTGGTGTTACAAATCGTACATAAATTCCGAAACTCATTGCAACGAGTCGGCCTGGACGGGGATCAAACCATTGCGTCCTGCACAGCAGGCAAGGTTACTCGCCACTGGACCACCACGGCTACAGTACATAATAGTTCAATCATTTTTATTGCAAAAATTAATTGATAAGCCCGTATAGTTAATTAGCAGTTAATTGCACCACAATATGTAACTAACGAACAGCAGAAGTAATTTGGATAGGTATAAAGTTTTCAACAGCTTACCCTTGAAAGATCCTGTCTACATATGGGACACTCATTCTGGAGGCAGAGCACTCGCATCCGAGTGGAGCACTCGAAACATACGGGATGGTCGCATTCGCCTATCGAGTAATACACGACCGTCTTGAAACACACCACGCAAGTGTTATAGTCGTTCGCTTGAGAATCCGACATGATTTCAGTTGGTGCGAGCGCGCTCTGGAAAAAATTGTTCCGACTGCTGTTATGAGGTGGAAATAGCGGTCTATTATAGTTAAACGATCGAAATAAAGACCATATCGTACCTACGTAAGAGAAAAGAAGGACGAACAAAATTTTCTAAGTGCAGAGATGGATGACAGAATTGACAGGTTGGTCAGATTATCAATAGAGGTGACCAACTGAACAAGTGATACAAGATACATAAACACTCCGACTTAACTCAGAGATTCGATGCAGTTCATGAGTCAGATCCGTCGTCTGCTCGGGCCTTATGATGATCAAAAAACAAAAAAGATTCCTTCCTTCTTCAAAACTTGTGACATGGCTCATGGCTGTATAAACTCGTTCCCGTTGCCTTTCCGAATGAAAAATAATGTGACCATAGAGAACGAGAACGGTAAAATGACAGATGAGACGAAGTGGGGAGAGGAAAAACGGTTTCAGTTTGAATTGAAGTTTTGACTTCGTTTTGATTTGAATTTGTAAAAGATCGTTGTTTCTTTAATTCAAAGATGTGTTAAGTTTGTTTTGGTGCCTAAATAAAAGGCTCAAGAGTGCCTTATATTTTAAATCGTGTAATCATGTTTTTCGAGGTATGTTCCCACTCAAAACATATTGTGTTATTATCTGATCGATATTTTGAATTGTGAAACTATTAATGTTGTTTCCATCCTTTGAAATAGATTGAAAATACTCCTGAGCATATTAGGAGAGCTCGGCGAACTGAAGTTTCACGGAAAGCTTCGCCTAAGGAGGAATGCCCTCGCTTGATATTAGCACCATTCTCTAGGCCTCCTCAAGTTGTTTTTGACAATGTACTCATTGGTAGCTCTTGTAAAAAAGATTTGGAGGTTTTCAACCCTTCGAAACAAGTTCAACAGGTAAGAAAAACCATTTATTACTATTGTTATCATCATCACCATCAGCCTATAAACGTCCCACTGCAGGGCACAGGCCTACCCTCAAGGACGCCAGGTCGTGTTTGGGCGTAAGTCCACCACGCGTGCCCAATGCGGATTGGTAGAATTCAAATACACATCAGAATTTCTTGTTAAGCGTAAGCAGGTTTCCTCACTATATTTTCCTTTACCATTTGAGAGCAGTCAATATTATGTACAAAAGTTAGAAAACTGACTAGCTATTGTTATTATAAATAAATAGGTATTTCCATTTATTCTTACCTATTATGTACCATGATCAGATAACACTCGGCCGAGACCTGCCTCCGGGACTAATAATACATTTGCCGGGAGAATGGCTGGTGTTGGAACCAGAGACATGCTACTGCCTGACAATGATGTGGACCCCGTCCCAGCCGACTGCATTGAGAGAAACAATACGCTTCACCAATGAGAGCCGAGGCAGATATGATGTCGTTGTGATCCTTAAGTCTGCTATGGTATGTAGATATTATATTATCTTATATTATGACTAATACTGCTGCACATATCAAAAACGCAGTAACTGGGTTTTGTATTTTTGAGAAAAATGTGCTTGAAGTTACTCAGTATGAGTTTTACTCAATCGCTCTAACTTCTTTGCAAATAAGGGTGTTTCATTTTTATAGATCTTATTATGATGGCTCTGAATATGTGATTAAAAACAGCAAAAATTGTGACATACTGCTTTTAATTTTGTGCAGCAGATTTTAATAAACTTGCAAACAATCAATCAATCAATCAAATTTCAACAAACCCTAGAACCGACTCACAGATTGATAAAAGTATCTTAGATCCCCATGCTTGGGAATAGGTAGAAGATTAGTGGGTTGTCCCAAACACAAAAATCGGAGTTGTGGTTGAAGACACTCAAGTTTCATAACAAATTACAATATCTGCAATTGCCTGTGTACCCATATTCACAAAATGCACCATTCTAATCTATTTTATTCGAATGCTTCTGTAAGCTAGATAGCTACTTGAACAAGAAAATTAAAACCTCTGTTTATTTGTCTCCTACAGAAAAAGTGAATAAATAATTGTATGTTTTGGGTAAAAAGGCTGGTGCAATTTCCACAGAGTACAATAAAAACATACTATTGGTAAACTTGACCACCCTTTCAGTCAACAGCCCTTTTACCCAAACCATTTTTTTGGGTTCTGTAGTCAAACAAGGAACCCTTATACTTTCGGCCATTCTGTCTGTATGTCTGTATGCTCCGCCTCAATAACTCACTCATTTTTGCACCTATTGAATCGAAATTTATCAAGAAGACAGATAACAGTAACCTAAAAACAGAAGTAATTATGAAGTAAATGTAGTAGTTATGAAGAAACATTTTTTTTTCGATCCCGAACTGCATCATGTCACAGGCGAGTCCGACACGCTCTTGGCCGGTTTTTCGTTCTTCTTTACAAGTTTTTTCTTTTTTTCTTTAAATACTAAAAATAATTTCCCTAAAAACTATGAAAAGAAATAGTATTTTCTATTAAATTGGTTACTATTTTAAGAAGTGGTGGATTATTCACTAACATCTTTACATTTAGTTATATGAAAAAAAGTTATGATTAAGTACTACTATTAAATAATTGTTTTGAGTATACAACATGTTAATGAATAAGCGCAAAACCTCATACACCCCAACTGATTTATAACAAAATAAATAGATTGAGACAATAATTTCATTATTTTGATAGTTAAAATTTTAAGTTATTCACATTTTAAGTCTTAAGGCAAAATTGATTTATTATCATTTCAGCAATGAATGAAAGCACTAACGTGCTCATGGATACATTTTAAGAATCTTGTTTTGGTAGTAAGTAGGGTTGTGCCCATGCGGGAGTTTGAGATCGATTTCAGAAAATTTTAAATTTTTGAATCAAATTATTTAATTTTTTTGAAAAAAAAATACTTATTTGAAATTATGATAATTCGATTCTGCTCTCGATTATACTTTCTAGTTTTGCGTTAAAACGTTGTATATGGTATCCAATGTTGGAATAGGAACATGCAGAAATTTTAATAAGGGGTATCCTGTTTAAACTTAACATTTTTGGGCCACTAAGCCACTATAAACTGGCAAACACCCTGTATCTTAGAATAGTTCAGGATTATTACTTACATTCTTGTTTTGCTGAACCTTGGTTTAGTTCACAATATAAGCACTATTGCGAAATATTAATTTAAAAATAATGTCTCCTGTATAAATTAATAAAAACCAATGAATACATATCAATATTACAGAATGTCAAGGGAAAGAGCAGCCAACGCAAAGGTTTCAAGACATCCCCTGGGAAAATGAAGAAAAAATCTTCAAAGCAAAGATCCCCTGTAGCTATTTATAAAAAGAAAGCTGAAGTAATTTATAACACTACTGTTAGGAAGACAGTTCACACCCAGCACACAACTTACAAATCATCTAACAAGGAGAACATCTCCACATTTAATGACTATTCAATGGCATCTCACACTGACAAATGCCCATTTGATTCTCCTACCAGTATTGACTTCAACTTTGACACCTCCGAAATATTTTCTAACATGAGAAGGACTAACAATGAAAACATGCTTCAGAATACTTATGACAAATCTTATAGTTCTATCAGCTCCAACAACAGATTGGCTGTACCTCAAAATGTTCTACAGCCCTCAAACAAACAACTATGTGACAATTATGATGCAGACTTATTTGATAATCTCACATTCACACCTCTAAAGAGCATGAATGTGAAAAGTGAGAAATTGGACAAAGGACCTAAAATTATCCTTAGCATGAACTCTGACAGTGACTTTGACGATAGCTTAGATATGAAGAACTCAAACAAGGAAAATGAGACTCATTCAATCATTTGTATTACGTCAACACAACCACCTAATAAGTGGTTAACTGTCAATCACCAGCACCACCAACAAGTGGAGAATCCATGTATAGAGCCACCTACTATACCAAACAAGAAGATTCCAAACACTTCATCTCCCAAAGAACTGAGTAGCCCAAATTTCTCCATAAACACTGATTTCTCACGTATCAGTGACTTGTCCTTCTTTCCTCAAAGATTTTCTACAGAGAGGAAGATTTTGCCGAAACTCAATAATGATACTCATGAAATCTTTGATGAACCTGCAACAAAAATGAATTCTGACACATTTACAAAAGATTCACCCAACACCCCAATGGATCATGTAAACCAGTATATTGAAGCTAGACCACCACACTTCTTCAATAGAGAACAACCAAAAATGTGCAGACAAGCCCTGTTTAGAGAATACCAACAGCAAAGAGAAGCATCTGAGAAAGTGAGAAACTATTTAAACCCATGTGACGTTAATGTTTGGGCAAGTAATGCTAGGGCGGAAGTTATAAAATCCCCTCCACGTTCCATCACACCTCCACTACAGTCCATCCCTGAGGAGAGCACTCAGTTCACAGATACTCAAATACTTGACAATACTAATAAGCAAATGACTACATTCACTATCAACCGTACATTTGAAACATTCCCTGAGAGGAATTCTGTTTCTATAAATAACAGACAATCTTGGTCTAAAAAGGCTATTAGAGCTGAACCAGAACTTTGGAAGGTACCTGCAGCTGTACCCAGGAAGTCTTTGAAACCAAAAGCAAGTATTAGTGGTAAAGATTCTTTGTGTGGCAAAATGTCCAGTACATTTGAAAGCATTAGAAGCAGCAATCAAAACATTTCACTTAACCAAGTGGGAAATGTTTACTCACAGTCTTCCACAGTTGATCCATTCTTGTCTTCTACGTATTTTTATGATGAGGAAGCAGTAGATAAGTTTGAAAAAGAATTCAAACGATGGCTCAATTGTATATTGACTCCTCCTGCCGAATTGGATAGTAACGTGGAAATGAAAATAGATGTCGGTAAAGCTTGGATTGAAAATAGAAACAAAGAAGTACCTACTGCCCCTACGAAGGAGCAAGTGTGTAATACGTATCACAACAGCCATAGACTGGAAAGTCTACGGAAATCGGCGAGAGCTTTGTTAATGAGCCCTGAAATTGGTTCAGTCTTTCAGAAGCTAAATGCACAAATAGAGAAAAAGCTAATAGCTATTAGAACTGACAGAAACTTACACCTGGATGTTGGGCTTCAGAAGGCTATTATGGAGCTGTTATTATCATACAATCCATTATGGCTTCGTATTGGTTTGGAAGCCATTTATGGCCTTGTTCTACCTTTGAAATCTAATAGTGACATTGAAGGTCTGACAACCTTCATTATTCAAAGAATGTTTAAAAATCCTCACCTCAAAAACAAGCATTCCAAATCAAATGCCCCAAACATGCTGCTCCCTGCCTACATGGATGCAATCAAAAAGTTTACTTTGAAAAAGTTTTTCATGCTTGTTTTCTTTTTGGATCAAGCTAAGCAGAGAAAATTGATATCACACGACCCTTGCTTATTCTGTAGAAATGCAGTCTGCAAAGAAAGCAGAGAGGTCATCATTAGATTCACAAGAGACTTGATCGCAGGAATAGGCGACATCACGAAACATCTTCGTCCACTTGGATATGTAGTCAGTCACAAGCAGTCATACTTGGATGAGTACAAATATGGAGTGCACAACATAGCCGTGGACATTAGAGACGGCGTTCGCCTGACAAAAGTAATGGAAATCATATTGATGAAGAATGGCCTGTTGAATCAACTGAGGACACCTGCCATTTCTCGTCTCCAGAAGATACACAACGTACAAGTTGCTCTTAGTGCTCTGAAGGAAGCAAATTTTGTGATTTTCGGAGACATTACAGCGAACGACATTGCTGATGGTCATAGGGAGAAGACATTGTCGCTCCTGTGGCAACTAATACACGTATTCCGTGCCCCATTATTCGAGAAAGCGGCAAATGTCATCCAGACTTGGTGGAGAAAGAAATATGAGGTCATTGTGGAAAAAAAGAAGGAGCAGGAAAGGATATTGCAGCAACAAAATAACGCAGCAAGTACTATCCAACATTGGTGGCGCCAGATTCAATACAATCGTTTAGTCGAGTGGAAAATGCAGCAGATCACAACTGCCACCATTGTCATTCAGAAATACTTCAGAATGTGGCTCTGCAGAAGTCGTCTCCGAAAACTTAAAATAAGTGTTCAGAAAATAGAGGAATGGTACCAAACAGCTAAGTTGGTAAAGGAAGCAAGAGAAACTCTTCAAAAATTGAGAGCTGAAAGGGAAGAGTTGAGACGCAAATCGGCTATTGTCTTGCAATGCCATATTAGGCGCTGGCTGTGCATGAAGGAATTTAAGATGACAGTAAAGAAAATTATTGTAATCCAGAGTGTAATTCGCACTTTCCTTGTCAGAAATCGATACGTAAAACTGATAAAGTCTGTTACATTAATACAACAGAGGTTCAGAGGCAGGTTAATCATGAGAGAAGAAATGAGAAGATTGCTTGAGATAAGAAACAGTGTCCTTATGATTCAAAGCTATTACAGAATGATCAGGCAACGTAGTATGTTCCTTCAACTCAAGAAATCTGTAAAGACTCTAGAAGAACGTTATTTAGCTGTAAGAACGATGAGGATTGAGCATGATAACTACAGAAAACTGAAACAAAAGACCATCATGATCCAAGCACTTTATAGAAGCAAAAAGGCACGCGAAGAATATTTAAGACAAAGACAGCTGATTATTACCTTACAGAGAAAGATAAAAGCTCATCAGCTCATGCAAAAGGAGAAAGCAAACTTTTTGCAAATTAAAAATGCAGCCATTACACTCCAAAAGCATGTTAGATCATACCTAGCGATGAAGGAAGCAAGGAGAGTGTTCATTACTCAACGAAAATCCGCTATTTTAATTCAGAAATATCTCCGATCATATCTTCTCGCAAAAAAACAGAGACTATCTTACATTAAATTACGAAATGCTGCTACCATTCTGCAAAAACATTACAGGAGCTTATTAGCGATGCGTCAACAAAGATCAGAATACTTGAAATTGAGAAATGCTGCTATAATAGTTCAGAGACGGTACAGAGCTCAAACATTAATGAAAAGTTGTAAAATAAGTTACGAAAAACTCCGAATTGCGACTGTAGTAGTCCAACGGAGATACCGAGCAGTCATTCAAATGCGCCATGAAAAATCTAGATACTTAAAATTGAAATCATCTTGTGTCAAAATCCAAAATGCGTTCCGAGCCTATTCACTTGGCAAGCGACAGAGACAAGACTTCCTGAAAATGAAAGACGCTACTATAAGGATTCAGAACTGGTTTAGAAGTTGCAAAAAGGGAAAGCAAGTCAAAGAACAATATCTACAAGCAAAACAGGCGTGTGTGAGCATCCAAAGGATTTACAGGGCCTACATCATAGGCAGGCACCAAAGACGGGAATATCTGAGGATACAAACAGCAACTGTTTGCATTCAGAAATATTTCAGATCTTACATTGAGATGAAAACAGTTAGAGAACAGTACATCCAACTAAAAACTGCGACCGTGACCATTCAAAGATTCTACAAGTCCTATTTGGAAACTAAATATCAAAGGAAACAATACTTACAAGTAAAGTCTGCAGCTGAACTAATTCAAAATTATTACCGAAGGTACAAAGAAAATAAAAGGATCCGATATGAATATTGTGAGCTTAGAAATAGAGTAATCAACGTCCAGAGGAGATACAGAAGTATACGCGCCATGAGAAGAGAACGGGAACAGTATATGAAAATTAAACATGCTGTCATTACAGTCCAACAAAAGTATAGAGCCATCCTTGCTATGAGGATACAGAGACAAGCTTACTTGAAGTTAAGGACAGCTACAGTAAACCTACAAAATAGATTCCGGGCACAATGCCTTATGAAGAAAGAAAGACTGACTTACACCACAACATTGACATCATGCACGACAATCCAAAGGTATTACAGGGCTTATTCAGATGGCAAAAGACAAAAACATGAGTATTTGTTATTGAAAAAATCGGCTGTTGTATTACAGCAAAGATACAAAGCTTTACTTGCAATGAGGAAGTGTAGAAACTCTTACACAGAATTCCGTAAGGCAGTCGTCATTCAAAGAAGATTCAGAGCCCACAAGTTAATGTTAGAGACCAGATCCCGATATAGAAAAATGTCGAAGGCGTGTATTGTTATTCAGCGTGCATACAAAGCTTATGTAGCTGGTAAAAAACAACGTAATGAGTTCATAAAATTCAAAATAGCTACAATTTCAATTCAAACATGGTTTAGGTCAATCAAAGAAACAAGGATCATCCGAAGTCAGTATCAGAATTTAAGAAGATCAGTCATAACTTCTCAACGTTTATTCAGAATTAAACTAGCAGCCCGCGAAGCGCAAAGACAAGATGCTGCCAAAAAAATACAAACATGGTACATATCTATCCAAAAGCGTAATGCATGCCGCAACGAATATTTGAAACAGAAAACAAGTGCTATCGTTATACAATCCGCGATCCGTATGTTCATTCTCCGCAAGAGATTCCTTGCAATAAAACATGCTACCATGACTATACAGAAATACTACCGCTCTTACAAACTAAGCGTGAGCGAAAGACAGAAATACATCAACCTTAGAACATCAGTTATAACATTACAATCCCATGTCAGGATGTACATTGTCAGAAAACGTTATTTGAGAGTTCAGTCTGCTGTTCTAAGGATACAAGCTGCCTATAAATTAAAGAGACAAAGAGATTTGATAAAGAAAAAGAGAGAGTCCGCAGCAATATGTATCCAGAAGAATGTTAGGCGATATCTTGTGCAGTCATGGTACCAGAAATACCGCAAGCAAATCACGTTTGTACAGAAAATATGGAAAGGGAAGCTGGTGACTAGACTGATCCGCTGCGAATTCCTACAGAAGCGCAGGATTGTCATAAAGTTACAGTCTGTTATCAGAGGATATTTAGTGCGGAAACAAGTGCAGCGCCAGAGGGAGAATCTACTAAAAATAAGGGAAGAGATGAAGCGACAGAGGGCTGCCTCCAAAATACAGGTAAAAAGTTACTTTACTTTGTGAAATTATCATTAAACATAGTTCGTTATTAATTATTTATTTTGTGATCAGGCTCTATTCCGCGGCCACAAAGCCAGGATGGCTGTAGCTGGAGATCGAAGAGTTGCAGAGCTCAGGCGCAGATGGCGCGAAGGAGCGTTGAAGTCGACGCAGGAGTCGCTCAAGGAACGCAATGAAGAAGCAATGGACGTGTTACGTAACATGTCAGATATTGAGACCGTTATCAGAGCGTTCAGATCTCTTGGTAAGTAGACTAGACTTCCATAGCCCGTAGCTGTAAAAAAGGCTAGAAAAACCATTGAGATACTAGAGGCGACTCCCAGACTGAATTGTTTGTAACATTCGTACAAGCCAAATGGCATATGCTTATTTAGCATGTGCCAGGCGCTCGCCGCAGCGTTACGCTCCCAGTGCGCGCATCGCACTGCTGATCGTGGTACACTGATTTTTTTCGCATTGTCTGTTCTATACATAATTATTCAATGAGAAAAACTTTTAAATTTTCATAGCCAAACTAGGATAACATACAATTTTTCTTACAGAATTACTAACGGAAGTATTCCCCATGATGTACAACAGCAATGCCGCATCCATTGTTCGTCGAGTTTACGTTTATATGTCGGTCACAAATAGATCCATTTCTAGCATAGAAGTGTTGAAATCTGCCGCGTCTGTGCTCGTCAATTTGACGAGGTACAGAATTACGGGACCGAAGATTTACGCGGTAAGTCAGATTTCATTCTACAGTTTAAAAAAACGACTAAGCAATTTTTTTGCTAACTGTACTTATTCCGGTAAAAGTTAGTGTAGTAGGCCTGCCACGAGTTTACGCTGTAGTATACTACTTATACTTCAGTTTTTGTATTGAATTTCGAACAGCGCTCCTAGTGGTTACGTTGAGAACGAGTTCTGTCATACAAAATTGGAGCCGCAACTACAAGGCTGCGTTCAGAACCTTCGGGTGCGGTTGTTTTTCACTCTAAGGTACGGAACGAACAGTTGTTTTTCAACTCGCCAAAAGGTACGGAACGATCCCGGTTGTTTTATAACCTCAAATTTTGACATTGTCAGTAATATGGGCTTCCAGGGCTTCCAGGGCTTCCATCATTTCCAAATACAATAAAAACTCATCTTCCATGCTAAAGAATCAAAGAGTGAATAAAAATAAATTGAAAAAAAACTAACTTTTATTCAAAATGAGCAAAAAGTCAAGTAACCACAGATAATCAAAACGTCAGAGTGTTTTTTAACCATCTAACTTGATGGTTAAAAGTTGCAACCCGTCAGAGGTACGGAACGGTTGAGTTGTGACAACCGAGTTGCAAAGGGCGTTTTTTCACCGAGGCTCTGAACGGCGTTAGTGCGAAAAGTTGCACCCAGAGTGCACTCTGGGCGTAGGCTCTGAACGCGCCCCAGTAGTAACGTATAGTTAAAACTCATGGTAGGCCTACTGGTCGCGAATATCCCATTCTCCATGAGTCGCGCCAAACTTTTTTGAAGTTGGCATTACCGCTGCGTATTAGCAAACTTTCAATAAAGATTATGCAATTAACGCAGCGTTTGCAGTCTGTAGTGTAGTTAGTGTAGTTTAGTTACGACATTTTTCTCTACATAATAAAATGCACTTCATTGCCAAACAAAAATACAGAATAGGTACCAAAACAATAAACAGATTATGACAAGGCATGCTTTATACCTTTACACACGGCTGAGTGCAAGCTAACACCAATTAATTATGTTTATAGTGTAAAGAAATATTTTAAAGTTTGTTTTCTTTTGCAGAGAGATCGCATTCCACCGATATTGAAATTCATGTGGCGCTTCAGTAACAGCGAAACTCACTTGTTCTGCATTCTGTCCACTTACCTTTGGCTATTTTCTAAATACGACGGAGTGAGAGAGGTGAGTCAAGATTTTATATCGTCTTGATTCTTATACTTACTGTAGGCCTAGCATGCCACCCCCGACAGCGAGAATAAAAACCGGTCAAGTGTGAGTGCTACTCGCGCACCGAGAGTTTCGTACCACACAACATATTAACTTTCAACGTTTTGTTTTCTCCGGGACCTTTAGCGCGAGACCGACTCACACTAGGCGGGTTTTTATTATGTGTTGTTATACTGTAGAGTTTGCTCTATAATCTTTCTAAAAACTAGTATCTTTTATGATTACCCGCCTTAATTTTTAACTTTTTGACAATTTCATTATTTGTTAACAAACCCGCCATAATAACGCACACTCTGTGAAAGTTTCAATTGTCTAGCTATTACGGTTCAAAAGTTACAGCTCCAAATAGCTAGGACAGACAGACATACAGACGGACGGACGGACGGACAACGTAGGCTTATGAATAGGGTCCCGTTTTCACGGTACGGAACCCTAAAAATCGAGATTGCCACTATATTTGTTACTTTACGCATGTCGAAATGAGCGCACATGACGGTCTTCTCGTTTTGTCGCTTTGTCGTGCATGCTAACCCTGCTGGTTATACAAGGTGTTAACAAAAACATCAAAACATTTTGTTAACTTGGAGACCGCCGACGAAGAAAAAATGCGGCAGATTTGTTTAAAACCTAGATATTATTACTAAGTACTTATATCTTTTTTTCCAGGATCTAACAGAGTTCCTGAACATACCAGAAAACCAGAAGATGTTAGGGACTATAAAGGGAAATGTTGATAGGATGAAGAGAATGGCCGGTAATACAAGGAACAAGTACCTAACGCCACAGTCTTCCAAGTTTATCTCTCATACAGGAAACCAGTCATTGAGAGACATGAGTCTATGTAGTAGCAAAAGTGGCAGTTTATTACTGCCTGCTCTTGAACCAGACTACGGTATCATGAGGGCTGATAAACCTAGGTACTTTGAAGATGCCCAGCAAGCCATCAATTGTTTGTTCAATACATATAATTTGTAATGTTCTTTTAGAATTTAGATTGTATTATTTTACGCGTTGTGCGAGTACTGTTTGTTCAAACGTTAAATTTCTAACCATTATTTTGCAATTTTAAAGTAATAACGCGGGTTGCGGGACAATCTGCACGTCTAGTATGATTTCTCTACTCGCGCGCGACGCGCCTTCGCTGTATAGAAAATTACCCATTCCCGTGCGTTACAGTCGCGCTTACCGCGACGAGAAGTATAAAAAAAGGCCGAGTCGCGCATAAGTAGAGAAATCATGCTAGAGGGTCTGGTTTCGCAGATTCTTGGTTCGGACGCCATAAACTAGCTATTAAAAAAAATTTGTTGTCTATGGCAATGAGTTTGACAGTTAACGTCATGACTCATGTCATGGTAGAATTTTTAGGTTATGTTTACGTGCACTCGCTGCTGTCCACTTTTTGATTTGTTTCAAATTTAATTATTATGAATTAAATCATGGATGAATTTGTGAATTACATATTGCTGTTACTGGTGATACTCCCTGTGATTTTGTTCATAAATCTGTGGGCTGGCATTGGATGGGAATTGTTTGTCAACAATTAGAAGAGATGAGACCCAGTTTTTGAGACATGAACTGAAAATGAATACTCGCATTCGGTATTCTGTTTGTTTTAAGACTGCTGGACGTGAATTCCATATTTATAATAAGTAGTTTGTAATAATAATGTTCGACATATACCTACTACTGTGAATTCTGAATAATAAAATGTTTAATATGATAAAGTTTTTAATTGATAACATCTTACTGAACACTTTACTTAAATTATGCCTATTATTATTATCACATTTCATAGGTTCATAATGTTTTATATGATTTTAAATAGATACTTAAAGTAATCATAATAGCAATTAAAGTTAAACAAACTTCATACAAAATAAATTTTTGGGCGTTCATACAATTCATTTATGATCTGTTTAGACGCACGAATGTAAATGAAACAAAACATCCTTTCATCATTCGCTTTTGAGGATTTGTGTGAATAATATTCTTGTGAGACAAAGAATATCATATATAATGAATAAATTGAACATACTGCGTCTAATTATTCAGATCTTTTAAATTACTGCTATCCATTTCAATATATTAACTTTTCAATATGTTTACATCTAAATTTCACTAGATAATAACAATTCCTCCATTCCCATATGGCCCCGATGTCTCCAAATTCTGTATCTGGCTATATCTTTTCGTGTCACCATTCCAACAACCTGCAAGCCAGAAATATTTCGTTATAAAATGGCTAAACGACTTAACAAATAAATAATATTATCTATTCATAGTATTTATTTGTTACCCGGAATGCATTATTTGTCTATAATTGAAATTGCATTATTATACAATAAAGGTATTTATTTATTTTAACACTTTATTGTACACACGGAAATACAGATGAATAAAGCATAATAGACAAGTACAAAGGGCTAGCTTATTTCTGAAGAGATTTCTTGGAGTAGAGCCATGATACAGAGAAAGTTAACAAAGTGAGGCAGGCAACATTTAATGTAATTGTTTCAGTATAATATACATATGGCTATTTACATTGCAGCGCGGGCAATTTTTTTTTATGTAATTAATCTTTGCCGAGATTTAAAAACAAACTCAAGGAAAAAAAAGTTACATTACCGCACTATTGCGATAGTATAATCATTTACGCACGCGTGTGCCATAAGCTGCATTATGTACCTAAAAGCAGTGCAATAAGAGCCACTTTACGAGCAAGTATGTTGAAAATATAAATACCTCATTGACGTCATTAACAATAGGTAGATGGCGCAGTCCCAACGCGCGAAACAGTCTAAAGAGACGCGGTAGGGACGCGCGGTGCGGCAGCGTGTATGGCGACGGATTCATAAACGGACGTAAGTCTATCGTGCACGTCTTTTCCCAATCCTTGATCTCCAACTAAGTGCACAACAATTAATTATAAATCTAAAGATATGTCAAACGATCTGTCAGATAAAGCTAACGAGAACTCACAAGAAGTGGTGAAACAGGCCATAAAGTCTTAGGACTGAATCAATGGAAAAAAATGACAAACTTCTTAAGGGGGCACCGAACCTCCAGTGCTACCCTCAATCGTATCATTTCCAAAAAACAAGAATGTCTCATGTGCATTTATAGAGTCATAACCTTCACATATTTCAATGACGTTTGTTAATATGATTTCTCTACACGCGCGCGACGCGCCTTCGCTGCATAGAAAATAACCGGTACCCGTGCTTTTCGGAGAGCGAAAGCCACGTCAGATGCCATAAGGCGGTTTAAAAATCTGACACTAGGGCTTGCTGCCCACACGATAAGAAGGAGAGCGAAAGCCGCGCTTGCCTTCGCTTGAAAAAGCAGAGTCGCGCGCAAGTAGAGAAATCATACTAGACATGCAGGTTATAGCTTTTGTAAGGATATGGTCTAGGAACCAATTGCAGAGCACAGACCTCATCTCACTGAGAGTGGGACGTAGTCATACTCCACCACCAGGCCATAGTACGGTTAGAAATTTAAAGAATAGGTATTTAACACATCTATTGCTGTCGCGCTGTTCCCGACCAACCGAGATGCCATTGCGAAAGTGACAACTGCAGCGAGGACTGATTTTACCTGCATAAAATGGACGAAATCACGGTTTCGTATTCCCCTGCTTCCTCCTTCAAAACTAAACCGATTTTAATAATTCTTTCAAAATAATAATAAAAATAAATAATTTGGCTATGTCTGTATGTTTTCCTTTTTTTGTTTAAATTCGTCTAATTTGCTTGCTGGATTTCTGAGCACAGGAGTATAATTGAGCAATTTTTCGTCATTTACGAAGGCTCTTAGTTCTTATATTAATTAATTTATCGAAAAAACAAAACACAGGGACATGGCGGAAGCTATATTGATTGTGTGGTAAAAATTTGTTTGACTCTATGTTTTTATGGACCAAACGGCATTAGTCTTTCCTCTTCATTGTTAACTTACCTCGTCAATGGACGGGAACCGTGGATACTCTCTCCTGAACATATTCATATCTACGTTAAAGTTGGACCACGTCGTGTTTGCATTCTCGTTGTATATCTTATTGAGTAGGAGAACTATTAGCTGGGATCGCAGTATGAGTCCTCTGAGGCGTTTGTACGTTGTTACTTCCGCCTAAAATACGATACAAAGTTCATAATTCGTGAAGATAGGTTTTACCCGACTGCGCCAGAAAGAGGGTTATTTTCAGCATTGATGGAAGCGACTGGGCATTGGAGGGGATAAACATGTCATAGATCAAGGCTGCGTGTCAAAAACCACTATAATAATATTAAAAAGTAGCATTACTTTGAGGGGTGATTGTACCCATGATACTGAACAACTTTCCCTAAGAAACATTTTTAGGGTTGAACCTCATTTGGCAGCACGGAATCGCACTTTTTCACGCTCTATCCTTTTCTGTCGCTCAGGAACGTCACATGCTAGAGCGAGAAAGATAGCGGGAATGCTATAGCACGCGGCAGCACCGGCAGTGCTGCGACCTTTCTCGCTCTAGCAATGACGTTCCTGAGCGACAGAAAATGATGGAGCGTAAAAAAGTGCGATTCCGTGCTGCCAGAGGAGATTCAACCCTTGCTTTCCATACTAAACAGTGATGCTGACAGCTGACTGACAGCTGATGATGTATGAATAGTTTTTTTTTTGTTAATTTACCTTTGTCCCTTAGGGAAAGTTGTCCAGTACAATCACCCATTAAACTGTCTATCCTAATACCCGGTATACATAATAATTCCCACTCTTACTTGAACGCAAACAATCTATTTAAATTGACAGGCGTCGAAATTGAAACATGTAGGCTTCCTCACGATGTTTTCCTTCATCGAAAAGCCAATGGTGGTACAAATTGTACATATAAGTTCATAAAAACAGACAACGTAGCAGCAGGCTGCCAGTATGTAGCAAAGTTTCTGAGTCTGACGAACCCGAAGGGGATTGTGGTCGTGAGCTTAAGTATATGTCGCAGCCATCTGGTTAAATCTGCCATTTAATTGAAAGGCTAGCCCGTTCATTGAATGGCGACACTCAATTGAATGACTAGGCCGAACATTGATTGAACAAGCTTCAGTCAACGTTCAACTAGTTGGATAATTGTAAGCTAGTCCTTTGAACATGGTGGACGTAAAATAAGCCAGGTGATTCAAATTTAGCTCAATTTTGAATCACCTGGCTGAATTTCGTTGAACGTTACATTCAACGACTTGGCCAGTTGTAGGGCAATGCACGGGCTAGCCTTTCAATCAAATGACAGATTTAAGCAGATGGCTGCGACATATACATGTGGTTTTTTAGACCATCAAACTGATCAACTTTCACCATGGAGTCAACATCGAGAAAAATAAAGAGATTGCTGTTTCACACAAAACTGCAGTACCTACATACTCTACTCAACTGTATGGGACAACAGTTTTTTTTTTCGATTTTGTCTCTATTGTGAAAGTTGTTTAGTCTAAAACATAGAGAAATGACACGCTCGTCTAAACCACCCCTTTAAATATTACTAGGGTGTTTTGTTACACCGTGTACAATATCGATAATCACTTGTTTGTATACTTACATCATCAGCTAAAGGCGGATCAACGACCGGGAAACCATTATAAGAGACCACCTTGAGAATCTCGACAATATGACCGACATTTTCCACTGTGCGCAGTGTGAACACCGGGTGGGACATGACTTCTGATGCGTAGATGTTGTGGGTCAGTGGCGGCGGCTCCCACGGCAATAGCGGCACCGCTGCCAGCTGGATGTGGATGTCGTATATACCCTAATGAGATGGTGAATAAATTAATAATTTACACTTTAGTTTCGGCACAGAATAAATAATAATACCGCGTACAGAAGTTTCACTACCATACAACGAAACAGAACTGGTTAGATGGCGATGACCTATTCGTATTTTCTAACAGCAAGACCACTAACTTACAGCAATGGACAACATTTCATTTTAGGAAAGGTACCAAAATTCGAAAACCATTTGGAGATTGTGTCCTACAAAGCTTATACAGGTTCCTTCTTAATATGCCGACACTTTTTAAGGGGATGATCAGACCGCCAAACTGAACAACTATTTCTATGAGACCAACATCGAAATCGCGAAAAAAAATCAGCTGTCCCACACATTTGGCTCGAGTAAGTTTGCAGTTTTGTATGGAACAGCAGATTTTTTAAAATATGCTGACGGATTTATAAGGGGATGACCAGACCATCAAACTGAACAACTTTCGCTTTGAAACCAACCAATAGAAAATCGATGAGAAAATACTGCAAGTATCAAAATAGTTTAGGTCGTACTACACTATACGTGTTGCCATGTAAAGCGACAGTGGCGCCCTCAATTAATTTCTACTCTTTCTGGTCAAGCTGTATATAGTTTATTCAATAAAAATTGGTGATTAAAAAATTAAATGTCCATTTGACCACTAATATGCCTCCACCATCCGCGGTCGAGTTTGGTCCCCTCATTCCCTCTCATTCCGGCTATAATTAAACTTTTGTCACCCCGATCAAACCATTAAATAATGACGGCGTAACTTGAATGGTTTACTAATAAGTACACAAGTTTTTACATAACAGCTCACCTCATTGAAAAAGTCGCCAACCCACTTAGCGACGACCAGTGTTATGATAATGGGCAGTGCGTTGGAGATCTGCCCCGTAGTCTCTATGATGATGACCGTCAGTGATATGGTCATGCGCACCACGCCGCCCAGCTGCGCCGCTGCGCCGATCAGCGCATACTTCGCTGGGTTGATGGTCTGTAAGACAATGTTTTAGAGTCGATTTTGCTTTGGATTGATTCAGCAAATAGCTTCCAGTTCAAAGTCTCCACTCAAGAACCTCATTTGTTTATGTGTGCTATAAGTGGCGTAGTTCAAAATTGGCCCAATGTTAACAACAAATCGCGTATGTTTACCAAACTAAATATTACAGGGTGTTAGGGTAAATAGTCGCATTACTTTAAGGGATGATTATACCCTAAGATTGTACCCATGATACTGAAAAACTCTCCCTAAGAAATCGGTAGGAAATCATTAAAATTATTTTGGACTTTCCATACTAAATGCAATCAGCTGATCGAATGTTAGTATGAAAAGTCAAAAGACGGATTTTTTTAACGAGTTTATCTTTGTTCCTTTGGGAAAGTTGCTCATAATCATGAGTACAATCACACATTAAAGTAATGCAACTCTCTACCCTAACACCCTGTGTAGCTGTGTCTCTCAACATCGTCTACAAAGAATTTTCATCTCTATGTTATGTCTATCTTCAGAAAGCAAGCTGCTGAATCTATCAGCGGTTCAGCCGTCAAAAGGTAACAAATAAACATACATACAAGGTCCTTCTTAATATGCTGACACTTTTTTAAAGAGATGACCAGACCATCAAACTGAACAACTTTTTCTATGGGACCAACATAGAAATCGCGAAAAAAAAATCAGCTGTCCCATAGATTTGGCTCGAGTAGGTTCACAGTCCTGTATGGGACAGCTGATTTTGTTTTTCGCTATTTCGATGTTGGTGCAATAGAGAAAGTTGTTCAGTTTGATGGTCTGATCATCCTCATAAAAAACTGTCAGCATATTAAGTTGGACCCTATATAAACAGAACACACATTTATAACATTAGTTGGGATTGCTAACACTCGCTAACAATATAATTTATTTACACCAAAACAAAATACAATGCACAATAGGAAACAAAACTGATTATAGTACAAATAAGGCGGTCTTGTCGATAAAAAGCTATTTCTTCCAGGCAACCTTAGGGTAGAGGAAATATAACAAAGAACGGATCGGTGTTATAAGAAAATCGAAACTATTATAAAACTGTAATAGAAGTGTGTCTGTACATTGAAGATATTTCCAAGAAAAAGATTACATTATGGTTGTTCGGTATCCCTGACTCCAAATCAACCTTTTTTAGAATTTTTGTCTGTCTGTTTGTTTGTATGTTTGTAACAGCATCACGCAAAAACTACTGCACCGATTTTGATGAAACTTTTTTCTGATGACTTAAAATCTGGTACATAATTTGTGCGGACGAAGTCGCGGGTAAATGCTTAAAAATTCTAATTATAGATGTAAAGGAAGTGAATACGACAGAATACATAAATACATACATATTACATATAATAGAAACTGACATTAAACACTTACATTAGACGGCAGCATGTACTGTATCCCGATAGCCAACAACCTTCCCCAAGCAGCTCCAGTGAGCAGGTTCGGTATGAACAGTCCGCTGGAGACAGCCAGGCCGAAGGTCCATGAAGATAGGAGGAAGTAGCAGATCACGAACACGAGGATCGAGAGCGGCTGATACGAGCCGATCGGGTCGTGGAGGAACGAACGTACCGACGCCTCTGGCGTTTGGAACCAGATCGCTGCTAGGGCGTTGTATTCACCGTCATCGCAGTACAGCTGGAATAAAATGAGCGTAGTCTAGCTTCGGTATTGGAAACTATCACCGAAGTAAGCAACGTCAGGTCCGGTCAGTCTTTGGATGGGTGACCGTTTAGTGGTATTTCATCTCGAGCATGGAAACGCCGTGCTTCGGAAAGCAGATTAAACAGTTGGGTCTCAACAGTAAAAAAATTTATCTATTCTCCAAATTTCTTCGAGTGCCCGCCTATTCTCTTCAATAAATAAAAATAAAATAAATCATTCATCTTATGTTGAGAAGCGCTTGTTGGCATAGTGGAGTTTCGGTATTGAAAACTATCACCGAAGTTAAGCAACATGAGGTCCGGTCAGTCTTTGGATGGGTGACCGTTTAGTGGTATTTCATCTCGAGCGTTTCCTTGCTTTGGAAGGCACGTCAAGCAGTTGGTCTCGGATAGTTACGTCAGATGGCGTTGTAACTATTCGTTAAGCCAGGTCAGAGACCTATTAAGGCGGCTTGAAAATTCTCTGAAAGCAAGATGACCTCTAACTTGCCTCCACCAACACGCACTGGGCCCGCGTGGTGGAATATGGCCCACTCACTCTCACCATTATTCGTGAGAGGAGGCCTTTGTCCTGCAGTGGGATTCTACTTACTAAATCGATGGTGTGCGGATTCCTATACCCAGTACTTAATCCATTGTAAGTAAAATTCCAGCACTCACATCTTGAATGATTAACACCGTCAGCATAATAAGGACCCTGCATAAGAAATTCCAAAAGAAATGAGGTGAAGCAGACCATCAAGCTGAATAACCCGACCCAAACCGAATTCCTCTAAATTACGAGTGAATATGCTTGCTACATCTTCGACCCCATATTTGTCCTGAGGACTGAGATTGAGGTCAAGAGCAAACCCAACTTTTTACAAAAAAAAAACCTCTGTAACATTGAAATCGCTAAAAAAACCTGCTGTTCCGTACAAAACTGCTAACCTGCTAGACAAATGTTACCGACGATTTGTTTTCCTTGATTTCGATGTTAGTCCCGTATAGAGATGTTGTTTAATGGTCTACCTTACTTCATTTTATTTGAGCCACCTTGTATACGAACCTGTAAAGGCACTTTAGTGGGATCCTCTCCGAGGGGTCGGCAGTCGTTGAGCAGGAACATCATGAGGAAGCCGCAGGTGGCGCTCGCGGCCGCCACGAGGCAAGCCTCAACCACGCGCAGCCACGGAGCCCGCACGTGTCTGAAAATACCTCTTTATACAGCGTCCTGCTTAATAAGCTGACGGTTTTTATGGCTCCGTTCCCAAAGGGTGCCAACGGGGCCATATTCATAAGCCTACGCTACCCATCCATCCGTACGTCTTATGTTTAAAAGGAATCTATTGAACTGTAATAGGTAGAGTTTAAATTTTCACAGAATATGTGTTAATATTTTGGATTTGCTAACAAATAATAAAAAAACAAATAGGAAAAAATTTTGGGGGGTCCCCATTCAAGAAACGTATTTTATTTTGGTTTTTTTGTTTTTGCTTGATCGTAAAACGGCAATATATAAAAGCGTAAAAACTTGGTGTGATTATAGTATACTCCATACTCTAAGATAAAAACAAATAATAAAAACCGGCCAAGTGTGTGTCGGGGTCGTGCTAAGGGTGCCGGAGAAAACACTTTTTTTAGTAATGTTGTATCGTGTTACGGAGCCCCCCTGCGAGAATCCGACTCGCACTTGGCCGATTTTATTTATGAAACCTATTATGGATTCAGCTCGTTCGCACCCGGTCCCGGGCATACATGACAGGAGACGGAGATATTGAAACGGTTAGAGTAAAATAATCTCTTACGCATTACGATTCGGTACATCGGCCTGCATGCGCGGTTGTGTTAAAATTGTCGGTAGATTGTAGAGCAGCTATTGATTTAATTGTCGTTGCAGAACGAATTTTCTGTATAAAATACCATTATGTATTCTGTGATAGTAACTCTTTGGATAATAAGGACCACATTACATTAAAAATCATTTGCCATTTCACTTTTCAGAGTCACCATTTTTCATGTAAATAAAAAAATCATTTACACCTAACATAAACTCACGAGCGTATAAGCACACCATGAACTCTTCACACAAACGGGCTAATAATGACAAGAAGCTATGCTGAGTGAGAGAGAGAGGAATAGACATCTGCTTACTGTCGTCCACCTCCGTACAACCGAGGACGTGTGTTCAAAATTGGTGGGAGGGAATGTCCGTACTGTATGTAGATAAGTAAAGGCCGACCAGAGAAGTAAAAAACCTCGCCGTGGTGCGGAAAGTGCATAGGAACTTATTTTTGAACACTGACATTAAAGGTTATAGTCGATTGCAGCGCCCCTAAACCAGGTTTTGTTATATTTCTGATCAGGCTTTACAATACTCTTTCTTTTATTGTGGTATAAGTAACAAAACAATGTGTATCACCTTATCCGAAAGACGGTCAACCTATAGTTGACATAGTTCCATAAAGCACCTAGTAACCCTCCGACGGCGCCAAAAAACATAAACACAGGCAGTTCATAGAATTGAAAAGGAAACGGATCCATTTTTCCCAAATTTAGAAGACCTGAAAAAGATTAATTATTGGGTACTCTGTGGTATTGGTATTGTTTCAAAACTGGGGTCTTATTGTGTTACTATCCGATTCAAATGGTATCGAATCGACATTGTGTTTTTTGGCAGTTCTTAGCGATTCTATATCTTAATATTTAGTTTATTATTTCAATCAATAGATATGATCACAGAAATGACATTTTTCCTAGTAATACGTTATAGATCTTGTAAGCAATATAATCGGAAACTTACACAATGTTAAATATGATTTCCTTCACCAAAAAGCCAGTGATCATGCAAATCGTACACAAGTCCCTAAAAATTCATTAGTAGAATTTGGCGGGGATTGAACTGTCACCTTCTATACGGAAGACAAGCCAGTGCCCCCTTGTAACTCTCGAGCCTATTGTGTGCAAAATACACCTAAGAACTTCAAGAATTAAAATGTTTATTTTATTTCCTAAATAAAATCAGTGATTGTATGCCAACTCTGTACTTTTCTTCTTTAATTTTGCACCAGACCCTTCATCCATTTGTATGTTACCTGGATAACTCAATTCTCCTGGATGACCGTGATAGGCTGACAGAGCGAAATTGAGCGTAAAAGTGGACACGACAGTTCCGAAGAAAGTCCTCCATGTTAGAGCCTGGTTCCAGAAGCTTGTGCCTTCCTCCAGAGAGAATAGAACTCCCCCTGTGAAACAACAAGGCGGTAGAAACCAGAGAAGTATTAAAGCGTATTCTTGAGGCGTATCTGCAGCACTGTAAGTCGGCCAAAAAATTGGTCTACCACATTGACTTATTTCATAATACGAAGTCGTAACGTTGAAATTCGTTTACACGTCTTAAAACAATATCTAGTACAATTCTTAACCTTAGATATTTTTTCGGAAACTTTGAATAAATTTATACCACTTTCTTCGAAGATTAGATAGTAGATTTAGCTCGAGTCTGTGTTTCGTTCAAGAGAAGCAACAATGTATTCTGTAATGTAGATCGTTTTCCTCTAGATTCAAAGTTATTTTTCTTTATAGGAAAACAAGTTAAATACATATTATGCTTGCTGTATTCGAATTGAATCTTGATGAGCTAATTTCGAAAAAAAAAAACATTATTGTATCTTATGAGAAAGAGCCTATTGACCAAATGGCAAACTAACCAATAGGTGCCCCGAATGCAGCGGAGACGCCGGCGGCGGCGCCGGCAGATACGAAGTCTCTCTTCTCGTGGTCCTCCCTGAAGTACTGGAATATCTTGAAGTCCTTATTAAAGGTCGTGCTCTTTCCCTGTGATATGCCAGCTGCTACTACTGCACCGCTGTGGATCATGGGTCCTTCCTGTGAACAGAGTCAATATCGTTTCTTACGAAAAGGTACCGAAATACATAACTATACTCAGACAAGATAGTACGCGACCATTCCGTGGGGCATAGATGTTGGGTGAGGCGATTTATTCTGGATGTTAGCGTGTAGAGGGGAAGCGAAGCGCGCGCCGCTCAACGGCAGACGCATGTGCTACCTCGCCGTTAAAAAATTATTCCTTAGAAAACATCAGTCGACCCAAATGTGTACAATAGAATAAGTAGGTAATTTTTTCACGGTTTCGATTGTGGCTCCACAGTAAAAGTTGTTCAGTTTGATGGTCTGAAGCACCCGCTAAGATATCCTACGTATTTAATATTACTATGTATAGCTAATGTGATTATGGTCGTGGTCGTGAGTCATCAAAACTCAAATTGAGTCACAGCCAACTATTTGTAGTTTGTTCCATTTCACGGAAGTTTAAATGACGTTAACACCGTTTATTGTGACAATGATCTAAGGCGATCTACATTTTTATATAGATAATACATATCAATATTTACCTTTCCACCAGCCAATCCACCGACCACAGCGGTGATAACACCAAAAGTCTTGACGATCAAGGTTTTGATGCGAACAACTCGCGGCACTTTCACGCCGTTCAGGTAACATTTTACTTGAGGTATACCACTTCCAGCTGCTACAGGCTGTAAAATATACTTTGGTTACTATCATAATTTCTATTTCTATTGTTATAGGAGCGTTTTTATCATGCAGATCCATGATGCATGCACCATCATAAGGGGTGCGGGATGTTGGCATACATTGCGTGCTTTGCGTTTATGTTGTCTGCCAACACATCTAATTTAGCCAATAATGCGTGCTATTAACATAACATTAAAAACTTTTATAAAATGTAAAATTACTGCCCAATAAATGTGTACTGGGACGGCGGAATCGAAATTGTTTTTTACTTTTGTCTGTTTGTTAGTTCGCGCTATACTTGCTAAGTATAGCGCGGCTTTCGCGCTATACTTATAAAGTGATACTCAGTAAGTGAAGGAAGCTGTGAATAGACCATATTATTTCTTCCATTTTGTTTCTAATGGCGAGGCGACTAGGTAATACAGGTCTAGTGCTTAGCTTAGTAAGACCCTGTGGAATACGCCGTGGAATTGGGGTCGTTTTGAAGCCGGAACAGGGTGCTTCAGACCTTCAGTTCCATAGAAAATGTCAATAGCTTCTCGGTATGAATTAGCTGATTTTTCAGTGTTGTCCCATAGTAAAAGTTTAGTCTGATGGTCCGAAGCACCCTATTAAGCCTTATTTAGCTTCAAAATGACCCCGATTCGGCAGTGTATCTCCTGCCAAACACATACGAAAATCCTATTGTAATTCTGATTCTTATTCAGAATAGGATTTCGTATGGATTTTCCCCCTCAATGATTCCGAACGGAATATCAAATCCATACGAAATCTTAATTCCGCCCGTAATAATTCCCCATGTACATTACGTAAACAGCGTAACAGGCCCAGAACGTAAACAGCGTTTTCGCGCTAGTCACATATCATCCCCTGCCGCACCGCTCCGCTACAGCAGGAACCTACTCAGTTAAAAACTGGACCTGTAGAAAGGACACAAGGAAATACCATTTCATCTAAACTAAAGCCTTCATATAGGATAGGCCTGTAAATCGGGTGGCAAATGGATTAGCGAACGGTCGTGTAGATCGTGTGCTTTCTGTTTGTTTTTTTGTTTATAAAACTATTCCTTACTCCAATACGATACTCCCAAAAATCACTTGACATTGGCAGAAATACAGAGCTTACTCACAGCAAAAGGCTATTAATTTGTAAAAAAAAGGACAGGACTTACCTCAACATACGCCACCAGCATAGATCCAATGAACACTACAGCTATGTTAGACAACACCCACAGTAGGTACGGTATGTACAGTTTGTCCTCTATCACATACTTGTCCACAGCTGTATCAAATGTTTGTTAGGGAAATTATCTATCCTTAACACAGTTTCTGACTGACTGACAGACAATGCACAGCCTAAACCACTGAATATAAATGTTCTATAGAAGATGTATATGGGTCCAATAAGAAAAGGATTTTTTTAAATCAACCTTTTTTTAAATCAAATTCCCATACTTAAGCGAGAATTAGAAATGTTTAAACAGTATTTGAGCCGTGGTGGTTAAGTGGCGAGTAACATTGCCTGCCGTGCTTGAGGCGATGGTTCGATCCCCGACCAAGCCGACTCGTATGAGTTTTTCGGAATTAGATGTTATAGAGATGTTAAATGCTAGGTCAAAAAAAATTTGTTAAAAATAAAACATAATACTTTTAAAAGAAAATGAAACAAAATTGTTTTTTTAAGATTTTCATCCTTTTCCTAATCATAAAAGTAATTTGTATGAGGAAATAACAGTGTTTTATAGCAATTGTCATCATGTTAGGTAATATTGTCCGTCAAGCTATTCAATTATGTTTTGGCCACTGACTCGTAGTATTAGAGATAAAAAAATGTCATATCATACAAAATTTCCCCTACCTACTAATATTATGTATCTGTAAGTTTTGGTGTTTATTAGACAATTATGCTAAATATACGAATCATAGCATATAGATAATTCAGTACCTCGATTAACGAAGACTAACAACCATGTTACATTTTAGTAAATGATGATGTGTTGAGTGCCTGGCTAATTTGGCATTCATTACTTGATTTAAATCTCTATTTTTTAATTGTAGCGATCAAAGCATGCAATGGATGCGGAATTAACCAGTAAGAACACTGTCTTTCATGAAGATGTAATGTGGCCTAAGTTAACGGTAAACACAAGTTAGATATAATTTTCAAAAAGGATACATTTCTTAAGTGCCTTGTACTTAATATTAGAGAATTCTTCTATACAAATATCAATAAAGAAAGCTATGAATGCAGTTATAACTCCGATCATTAGAATCACAACCCATCTTGCCATGTCCTTCCATACAACAAATGTGAAGCCTCTTTTACGCTCCTCGTCGAGCAGGAGGTGATTTTCACATGTATCATAGTCTAAACTCTGGAAAAATAAAATATGAAATATGATGGCCGTTTTCGACAATAGAAACTGCTCATAAGAAAAGCAGTCAGGTATGCAATGAAACAAAAATCTTTAAAGTATTTAGATTGGCGACATGCATACAATCTAACAGGCAGGATTTTTTTAGTGCAAAAGTGTGAGCACTAAATACAAATGCACTATATAATCCTTACCCTCCCGAAACTGATGGAACAGAAAACTGATAAGCCTGAGGGGTCGGGACTTCCCCCTCCCTCCCTTAAGTCAGGATACTAAAGTTTAACCTAAAGTTACAAAGTGGGTGGACAATTACTTTTTTAATAAATAATCATACTTCATATTTGGCAGAGAGAATATTCATGGAGCCGGGTTCAATCTTTTGTACGGGCTGTCTTCTTCTAACTGCATGACTGCCAAGCAGCTCATCATCATCCCCATCCTGAAATAAAACAAAATAAATAACAATAATTCGAATGTTTTGTTTATTGGTAATCCTTTCCAAGTCAGTAGTTTACCCACTTGTAATAAAGCATAATTATGTCAAATTATCAAAATTAAGAGGACAGACTAGTACAGTTTTGTCCATACAAACATATTGCCCTGTTTTCTCCCTGAATAATGAAACTAGAGCAAAGATTTGTTTGCCATACAATCTATGTTATCTCTGCTATGTCCCTATGTTTTGCTTTTTTGCATAAATTAATTACTGTTAGAACTAGGGACCTTCGAACATTGCCCAATTTTACCTCCGTTTTCAGACATCCAGCAAACAAAGACGAATATAAACAAAAAGTTAAACATGCCGACATAGCCAGTCTTTCTGATAATATACCTGAAAGAATTATAAAAAGTTTTAGTTTTGGAGGAGGAAACAGAAGAATACGAAATGCTGATTTCATCCATTTTATGTAGATAAAATCGGTCCGAGCTGCAGTTGTCTCTTTCGCACTCTAGTCGGTGGAATGTGTGGGAGGATCGGACAAATACGTAAACATTAAAAAAAGTGACCTATTCTCAAAATTTCTTCGAGTGCCCACCAATCCTCTTCAGTACAAATCCTTTATCTTATGTTGAGTTAAAGTGCTGCGAATGGTATTGCATGGGTTTCTGTCATCCGGGGTACAGACCGATTTTTCCACCCCCTTTTGTCTAGGTGTAAGTTTCAAGGTTTGCAACATACAGGGTGATTCATAATTCGTCATTTATTTGTGAAACATAGGTTAAGTGCATATGAAAACACAAATGTAACCTAGTATTAGTTACATAGTGAATCTGCTGTTTCGTACAGATGAGATGAGTCCAACATTGCAGTTTAGTATGGAACAGCTGATTTTTTCTTGCTCCGATCGGTTTGCTCCCATAGTAAAAGTTGTTCAGCTTGATAGGTAGACTCTTAGTTTAAAAGGGTCCTAATGATATCAATTTCACCCTGTATAGAGAATACCTACATACAAATGGTGGAGTGAACAAAGCGAGCTCAAAATTTTATACCACAAATACCTACTCTGTTTGTGAATCGTTGGTAGCCAGAGATCTTTCGGTACAAAACATCCCTCGCTACGCTACTAGCTACGCATTTATAGTATAATGGTATGATTGTTAATGTTAGAAAAGAAATTACATACCTGAAAATGTACAGATTTGTTGAGTTGTGTGTAATTAGAACTGCTCGCTTCCTCAGGGACGTCGTCAATTAACTGAGCTGTATCTGATGTGGTTTCAGTGACTATTTCATCGTTATCAGCCGACGAAACACTCATTTTCACTATTTTACATAAATTAGGTCTAATGTTATCATAGCACAAGTGTTTTAAATTGTTACCATGATACGTTCAAACTACGCACTCTAAATTGTTATTGATCAATATTATTATTTATCTTCGTTTAAGAATATTTATGATTTATAGGTATCGTACAAAGAAAGTAAATATACCCAAACGTATCGTAATAATATGAAACTGAAACACTTGGTGTCTTGGTCACTCAGATGACATTGACACTTTTCTCGTTATTACTCTACCAAATGGAAAACTACTAATTTTGTTTTTGTCTCGCTTTAACACATTGCTTTTAAATAAAATCAAAACGGATATTCAAGCCTTTTATGATATACAATTTAGTACTATAGTACAAGGTACTTTACAAGCCCGTACTTGGACTTCTCAGAAAACAATTAATTTAAAATATGGCTTAATGTTAAGAAAAAGGAAACTAATAGTATATGAATTTACATTTATTTTCACTTATACTTCTTGATTCTATTAAAAGATTCAAACCGTAAAAAATTTTTAAATTTTAAGAACTACCATGAAATGTTTTTTGTGTACTATAAAAAGCTTTTAAAATATTTTGACACTGACACTGACAGTTCAAAGATGTTGCCATAATTTCCGATTGAGCTTATTGACTGTGCGTGTAGATAATTGTGCATAGAAAACAAATGAGGAATTTTCTTACTACTATTTGACTAAGCGTAGCTTTTTGTATAGAGGTACGTGATCACCTGCTGCCGCACGTCAACACGTCTTTTATCTCGTTTGTTCACGCGCAAACAGAAAGAAAACTAAGGCGCGATAGCGTTATAACACGCTGCCATACTACGGCCGCTGGTGATCCTGATCGCAACCTTAGATAAAATGAAAGATCGTAACCAATACCTATGCCAGCTTCCTGCATGGGTAGTATTGTAGCGAGATATAGCGCTATCACGTCTTAGCTCTCTTTCTATTTTCGCGGGAACGAACGAGATAAAAGGCGTGATACAGCCGTATCACGTGTAACATGCTACGGCTTCTGACCGTAACTCATTTAGTCATTTATGGAGGATGGTATGATAATATGATGGTAGGTAGAAACTACACAATAGATATCCTACCAGAAAAATAGATTGATAAATTCTCATACGTGAACTAATACGTATTGCCGCACGCTGCGCATAGATATAGGGATGTTCCGGTCGCCGGACGTGTGCATGCATGAAGTTTTTTTTCTGGTAGGATATCTATTCGGTGCGGTGCCTCTACAATCTACGCTAGCCCGCTAGCCATCATTGCCAGTTTCCTGACGCTAGCTAACTGTTACTTTCATTTATCGCGAACTTCCCTATACAGGTACACGCATGTAATTCTTATTAGAAGGTGTATTGTTATTCTCTATTCATTGTGAATATCAGAAACACCGAAAAGAAAGCAGTTTTCAAGTAAAAATGGCCCTGCTGATAATAAAAGTTGTGTTGATAACGTTATCAACTTATCAATTTGTGAGCATGGCAACGAAAACAAACTTGTTTGCACACTCATACAATAATCACCGTACCGTTAACAATGCGATTGTGTATGTGTGTGTAGCTTGTTCGTTCGTTTGGTTGACAATCGCGATGTGATGAATTCTACATCATCGCATGCTGAGTTATATTTTCAACACAATCTTTTAATTTTTATATAAGTTAGTTGATTAATTTCTAAATGTTTTCTTTTGTTGTGACCGCCTTTCTCCGTTTTAATTTCTAAATATGTGTAATTTGCCGCCGAAGTTCCATTCAGTGTGTCGCCTTTGTTTATCATTCTGTGGCGATAATTGCAGTGATGTTAAACTTCCAATTTTCGATCGTGATAAGGATAAATCACGACTTTCCGAGATGATAATGACATATTTGTCGATGATGGTAATTTAGTTTTAATATTTTTCGCTTGGACCACCGGGAAGATGCCGTTTTCTCGTGTGAAAGTTTAGCATAAGCGTACGAGATTGTGGATGCTGATAAGCGCCATTAACTTTCTCGCGGGTGTTGGGTATTTTCGCATTGTGATATCATATTACGGCCCACGCGTTTAGTACTCGGCCGTATGACTAATGTTGTTCGTGGAAGTGATAGGCGAGGCGGGTGGCGGGTGGCAGCGCGCTGTATCAGCCGTGCGCTGATAACAAAGGAGATGTCGCTCGCTCGCTCGGCCTCCCGTGGCCCTCGCGCTCGCTTCACGCCAGTGCTCCTCGCCTCCCCTCGTCTCTCACACATGCACACATATCAATGCTCCTGCACTCTGATTCTCTGCATTACACTGCTATTTTGAGATTTCAATATTTTCTAAATTTAGATGTATATTTTAAGGGAATCAATCTGCAGGGGGACCGTCTCCTCCATACTTTATCTTAGTTTTATTATCCTTGTAGAGGATAGAATGTAAAATATGAGTAAATCAGTCAGAGGAAATTTTTTGTAATTTGTTATCAGATTACCTACCTATTTACCTGTCAATGACTCATCTATGATTACTCTTGCGAAAGGTCACTGGCCACATCACCTCTCTTAATGACTGTGATCTTGTGAAACAAGTGAATGTATCTCTAACTAATGTATTAAATTGTATTTTTAGGTTTCCCCTTCTGATTTGCTGCCACAAGTAGTGTGTGGGAGCTGTGCACACAAGCTCGATGAGTTCCACACGTTCAGGGAACTGTCACATAAATCAGAAAGACTCCTAGAACAGTTTCTACAGTATGCCAATTCACTATCAGGTCCTAAGGATGTGAGTATTCAAAAAATGAAAGAATAATAAACTTTAGAAGTAATATTTTTTGAAATAATTTGAAAAATATCTAAGTATTTATAATATCTAATAATAATTGCTAGTAAATTGTATAACTGATTATGAACTAACAATAAACTCTAATCAAGTTGAGTAACCAGCCTTTATGCAAAGGAAGAATCTGCATTTAGGTTAATATAATGTATCGGTTGGTTCTTGATCTTCTTAATGTAGAAAGCTTTAAGACAGTTGACGAGTAGACCTAGCAGCATGCCCATACACACCACCATCGCAACACCGAACAAGCTCCATAGAACATGTTTAGGTTTTAAATCTGATAAGCTAAAACTTTTCTTTGCATCATTGTATGTGGTGTCAAATGATGGACAGAAAGATACCGTGATGTTGGTTATGTTTGCACCGCTCAGTCTCATAGGAGCTGCACAACTGAAAAAGATAATTTTAAGATTGCATTATTATTGCTGTTAGAAACATAAACAAATTACAAAACATAAGTACACATCAGTCTATTAGATTAGTCATAAAAAGATCTATGATATAAATACATTAGATGACTAATATTGCAAATGGAAATCCAACTTATAACATTAAAATAACTTGTTTCTTAAATAGAAATGTTTTTTTCTGCATTGTAACAAAATCATCGTGACATAGTTATTAATATTCAATGAGTTATTAATGCACATAAATTTGTTTACATAATATCATAAACTTTTATCATAATCACAAGGTTGTGTGGATGGTAATGGAGATTTTTACAACTAGAGAATAATCTCTTTTTAACTAAAGTTTGGTACAAAACATCTTTTGATTTTATGTTACAACAGTAATATTCCATAATAAAATCATCTTGGCTCAAAAGTAACAGTGAAGGCAAAAAAAAAAACAATAATCTATTAAAACTTGTTGGTCTAAACATTTACTATTATGGCACCAAAACTGTAGGGCCATTGTCTTTGGTTTTATTTAAGTTAAAAAATAAAGTTTTTCATACATTTCCTATGAAAAGGAACTAATAAAATTGAAATGTCCTGCCATATAATTACATAACATTTTAAACATCTTACCAGCTTGCCAGCCCATTTTTTGACATGGACAGGATTCATACATTTGTGGTCCAAATGTAAAATGGCCCTACAGAAATGGTGTCATAATAACAAATGCTTAGACGGGCAAGTTCTAAAAGAATATAACATTATTTTTCTTTGGCCGGTACATTCACATATTGACCAAAAATGTATGAAATCTGGATGGTGTCCTTTACTTACTAAGCCATATCTCCGTCCCTAAATTTGGACCCGGCACCTTGTTTAGTGACAATGTTTGCAAGGTCACAGTTACACAGCCAACGGTTGCCAGTCATGCCCAAAATATCCAACTTGTTCCACGGCATCAGGTCAGTGGATAGTTCACTCAGGTTGTTGTCATCTAAATATACCTGTTGACAATAATAATATTGTTGTTAGACATTCCTATTAAGATGTAGGTCATCATCATCAGCCTGTATCTATCTACTATTAGAAGGAGATGTACCATTTTTAAAGAGAATGGGACTTTGTTTCCGTATCAGATAAATCAAATCAAATCCTGTGCTAAACATACAGTGTGTAAACTTAAAAACATTACGTACTTAAAGGGATGTTTCAAACCATCAAACTGAACAACTTTTACTATGGGACCAACATTGAAAACAAAACAATAAAAATTAGCTGCTTCATAAAAAATGACAATTCCTAGTCGACAAAAATGTATGCAACTGCTGACATGTTTTTCGCGATTTCATTGTTGTTTTAAGGGGCTATTACACCTTCCTAAATTCAGATTCTAATTGAGGGGCAGAGCTATAGATTAAAAAAGGACGTACTTACAACGTCCCGTTCTAATCTATAACTCTGTCCCTCAATTAGAATCTGAATTTAGGAAGGTGTAATAGCCCCTTTAAGTTGTTCAGTTTGATGTTCGTTACTTAAGCACTCCTAAAGTATGTAACGCATTTAAGTTGACATGACACCCTGTATACAGGATATACTGCCACGATACAGGGTCCTTCTTAATATGCTGACACTTGTTAAGGAGATGATCGGACCATCAAACTGAACAACTTTCTCTATGGGACCAACATCGAAATCGCGAAAAAAAATACTGCTCTTCCGTACAAAACTGCAAACCTACCTAGCCAAATGTATGGACAACTGACTTTTTTGAAAAAAAAAAATGATACCATATTAAGAAGGACCCTGTATAGTGAAATCATTATGTACTTCGCCTGCCATAACTTCATTTGTGATTTTTTTATTATTAGCCCAAAAAGCACAAAACAGACGTACTATTGTAGGGAGTGCGGGCATAAATCCGCCTCGCGTGATTCGTTTATCTTTCTATTTCAATCATAGGTTCCAATAAGGATCCTACTTCATTAGAGTCTTCATAATTGAAATATAATTTTACTATTATAATAATGGTTACTGGGAAATCCTGTCATACTACCTATTTGATATTTTATAATCACCATGATATGACGTCATAGTTGTTAGTCAACTACAGTGAATAATTAGCTTATCAAATAAATGCCTGTAGCAGTGATAATTACATTGAGACAACAATTTAAAACTATTATCAATATCAGGAAAGTAATTAACAACTTTTTGCTTATAAAATAAATAGCATGTTGTGTAATTATTGATCTAGATTCAGGATAAATTTTGCAATCAGTGATGGATTGATATCAATGTATATTACTGATTAATCAGCTGAGTTTACTGACCCAGTTTTGTGACTGTTTGCTAAGCAATCAAATCTGGGACATTTGAACTGCGTGATAATTAAAAATGCACGGTGCTGTAATCAAAGCTAATATTATTAAATAGCTTGTGCCCCTCGTCTTGCTGCAAAGTCTATTAAAGAGATCTTTTTAAAATTAGCTTCAAGAGTTTGGTCTGTGGATATTTCGAGCATTTCTTTGCTTAACGTGCGATTCAGCTAGCCGCCACAACTTAAATCTTATCGCGAACCCCCTACGATCAACGCTGCGAACCCCTAGGGTTCGCAATAGTTTGCACCCCTTTGAGAAACCCTGGGCTGAAATCGCTATAAATATTCGGTGATTAAACCGTGATTAGACTATGTTCAAACCATAACTTTTGACACATTTGGTATTGCGCTAATCGCGGTACTGCTCTTGCCAGCCGTTGGAGCCGTTTTGACAGATCGCTCAGACGTTAAGGGCTGTCAGTTACATAGAGTTTAGCGCGATGCGGAATTCAGCACAGTTGAATAGTTATTGGATTGCAATGTGATTAGAACTGAAATTGGATAAGAATAGAACTTCGATGTTTTAACTTAGCGCAATCGGAGGGCTGTTGCTGTATCGAAACGACACCAACAAACGCCAACTGTTTTCTTTTTCTTTTTGTTCATAGGGCCATACCTATTGGTTCGTACCGAGCGTTTATTCCTTTCATTTATAGAAACAGCTCTTTTACGGTTTTATAATAGTGTAGATGAGTTTCCTTGAGATCTATGAGTCTAGCAGAATAATAGCTACTTATGATGCGCCAGATTATCAAACGCGATACGTTTCATTACACGTGCTTTAATTTCGCTATTATCCTATACTACACAACAAGGGAAGTGTATTTTTGCTGTAATCTCATATCGAATGATGATTATTCTTGTTTGATCTACTTAGTAGACAACTTAGGTTTTCCCGTATTATACAGTTTAACTACAGAAGCCATTTGCTCCTTTTCATTATCTGTCATGCTTGCTAATGATAAGCTGTTTCCAAGTAAGGTGCATGTTTATGTCTGGTATTACGTACACATACATAATATACTTAAGCAGATTGTAACAAAAGAGGGTAGTAATATACAAGGTGTAACAAAACCCCCTGGTAGTAATTTAAAAGGGTGGTTTAGACTTTAGCCTATCAAACTGAACAACAGGGTGTAACAAAACACCCTAGTTATACTTAAGGAAGTGCTTCAGACCATCAAACTGAACAACTTTCTCTAGGTACCTTCATACCATCAAACTGAACAACTTTCTTTAGCCAGCATCGAGATCGCGAAAAAAAAACTGCTGTCCCATACATTTGAGTCGAGTTGGTACTGCAGTTTTGTATGAAACAGCAGTTTTTTTTTCGCAATTTCGAAGGTGGTTCTTGCATAGTGAAAGTTGTTCGGTTTGATGGTCTAAAGCACCCCCTTAAGTGTTACTAGCGTGTTTTGTCACAGCCTGTAAAAATTAAAATCTACTGTTTCATACAAAACTGTAGTACCAACTCGAGTTAAAAAAATCTTATTTCGATGTTTTCTCGATAGTGAAAGTTGTTCAATTTGATAGACTAAATCACCCCATTCAATATTACTACCCTCTTTTGTTAAAACCCGTCCACACAAGGTCTTTCTTAATACGCTGACGGTTTTTTACCTGTGGGTATGTTCAGACCATCAAACTGAACAACTTTCTCAATTACAATTTACACATTTCTTTGGACATAGTGGCTTAGGCGATTACTGAACACCTTAAAATTAACATAATGTACATGTGAATGGCTAGATCACGCCTTTTATATCGTACATTCGCGCGCGAATAGAAATAGATAGCGCTATACTACGGCCGCAGAATGCTTAGGAAGTCTATAGGGTATTTCATCTTGTATTAAATATGTAAGTAAGTTATAGCCTGTAGGATCCCACTGCAGGGTAAAGGCTTCCTCTCACCAATAAGGGTGAGAGGAGTGGGCCATACTCAACCACGCGGGCCCAGTGCGTGTTGGTGGAGGCAAGTTAGTGGTCAACTTGCTGTCAAAGAATTTTCAAGCCGCCTTAATAGGCCTCTGACCTTGCTTAACGAATAGTTACAACTCCGCCTGACGGAACTATCCGAGACCAACTGCTTAACGTGCCTTCCGAAGCACGAAAACGCTCGAGATGAAATCCCACTAAACGGTCAACATCCAAAGACTGACCGGATCTGACGTTGCTTAACTTCGGTGATCGTTTCCAACACCGCAGCTCCACTACGCCAACGAGCGCGAAATAATGATTATAAATTATAATAAATAACACATACCTCCTTCAAAGTCCACTTGTTGCTCAACCCTCGGAAGGCGTTGTGGCTTATGTAGCGAAGATTGGGATTGTGGCAAAGATGAAGAATCTTCAAGTTTTTTAGTGGTGAGAAAGTACTGCGTTTTACTTCTTGTAAATTGTTATTTTGTCCAACTTCGAGCTGCACTAAGTTTGTTAGACCTGTCATAAACAGTAATAGGAGATCTCTTTATAATTTAAGAGTAATTTTACAGTTCAGTGGCGCCCTCATCACTATATTAATGACTCTCGATAATGAAAACCCAAAATGAAAAAAAGGTACTACAACTTACTACAAAGGTCTAAAAACTATTAATAGTATACTTTTATAGGTTTGTGAACACTCCACTTTTACTAAAGTAAAAGTGGCCGTTTTTCATAACCGCCTTCAAAATACTAGAGTTAACCCAGTTAACGTATTTATGTAATACTAGAGTTAACCCGCGACTTCGTCCGCACAAATTATATACCAGATTTTAAGTCAGATCATAAGCTATCAAACAAAAAAAGTTTCATCAAAATCGGTTCAGTAGTTTTTGCGTGATGCTGTTACAAACATACAAACAAACAAACAGACAAAAAATCTAAAAAAGGTTGATTTGGAATTGATTTGAATCCCTAAAAACCATATCGTAATCTTTTTGATGTAAATATCTTCAATTACAGTTCACTTCTGTTACAGTTTTATAACTGTTAAGATTATTGGAATTGTAAAATATTCACCTTTTGCTAATCTATTAGGGCTTCCAAACAAATGTACCAAATTTTATAGGTGTATGTATGTTTGTCCACGCATTTCACCGAAACTATTAATCGGATTGTGACCATTCTTTTTAATGCCTTACACAATTCAGAGAGCGTGGTTTAAAATGAAATCAAAAATTTAAATGTTTTGATTTTTTTGTTGGAAAGGGTCAGGATGATGCCCGGGGCCCAATATGGTTAAGACGGATCTGGCCTAAATAATACATACCAACAAAGCTGTCATCGCTAAGTTCTACCATGGGATTGTTATTGAATGTCAGATATTCGAGAGTGCTGCCGACGAGACTCAAACTTTCCGGGACCGTCACAAATTTATTATTGGACAAATCGATCTCTCGCAAATTGACCAATCCTCTGAAGGCTTCCAGGGGTATACTGTCGATCTCTGTGCCGGATAAGTCGAGAACCTGGAATTAACAGTAATTTTTAAGGCCAAATAAAATGTATTCTAAGGGTAAAGTCACATTAGAAGAGCACCGACGCGCAGCGGCTGGAGATAGCAGTAGTGAATAAAGTAGCGACGAGCCGAGACGGGGCGAGCAGCCGACGTGCAAATAAATTTGATCTTTATTCACTAGTGATAAAATTGCCACTGCGCACTGATGGTCTTCTAATGTGAATTGACCCTAAACTAATGAAGCAACAGCCTGCCTGATAAAGGTTGAAGATCCAAGAGAGGTGAATCGAATACTTAGCAGGTGGCAATCATTAGTCTACCTACCCCAATGGGACATAGGCGTGAATATAGTTTAGTATAGAACACGTTATTTTTAATATCGGAGTATGCGGCAAGGGAGACCTGTTTTAGTTAGGTACTCATATATATAATCTTAATTTGATGACATTATTAAATGTAAGAAAGCAACGGTGTCGCTGTCGATAGCTTATGACATTCCAGTTAAGGTGTGAATGGAAAATGTTTGATGATTTCAAAGCGGGCTAATAGGCTTCACACATTTCTATGTTACTTTCATTATTCAGATTATCATAATTATCACACATGCGCAGAGGGTTTAGCATGTCAGCGCGACAGCGATAGCGCATCGGGCCCCTAGACAAAGTATCTTTCGATTAGCGTTAACGACAGTAGAAAACATTCAATTCAATTTTTGTTTAGTGGCATCCGATGTGTTATCACAATTCAGCCAATGTCTCGTTATGTGGATAGTATATAAAGGAAAATGATCAGTAGTATTTATTAAGTCTAGAGTGGCAGTTTTGCCAATGTAAGTAGTTTATAATCTCAAGTGATTGTTTTAAGGTTAAAACACAAAAGAGTTCACATAATGGTGGAGCCACGTGCAATCCCAACGCGCCGATACGCACGCGTTGCACTCCGCCAGAATTGCAGCGCGACTCCAGTAGAAAACATTAAAATGTATGGACTTGACGTATGCTGACGATAACAAACGTCAAAATGTTTCGATCGCCAATGTCAAATCCATACATTCTGTCATTTCTACTAGCGTCTACGCCAATAAAAATGTTACTTTGTCTATTGGCCCAGTTCTCTTTCTGCTTGCGCTCATCCGATCGAGATAAGTCGCGACAGAGCTTCGAATACAACTGTATTGCAATAAACCTAGAATAATAATCGTATTTAAAAAATCCTTCCATTCCATGGTTGTTTGGAAGCAAAGTCTTAGTGATAGAACGCTATTTGATCCCTTCTCGATTATAAGGTCTTTCAACGTTTTTGGTTTTAACCTGCCTGCTGTGCCAAGGGTCACGGATTCGATTCCCGTATGGGGCAAATATTTGAATGATGAATATGAATGTTCTTTCCCGAGTCATGGATGTTTGTATATACAGGGCACTTCTTATTCTTAGAAACCTATAGAAAATTTCAACTTTTCATACAAATACCTGCGACTTCGTCTGCACTAATACCAGATTTTAAGTCAGATCATAAGCTATCAAACAAAAAAAGTGTCATCAAAATCGGTTCAGTACAAACATACAAACAGACTGACAAAAATTATAAAAAAGGTTGATTTGGAGTCACCTAAAAACCATATTGTAATCTTTTTCTTGTAATAACTTCAATGTACAGACACATTTCTTTTACAGTTATAATTATTTAGATATATGAAATACCTGAATAATAACAAAATTACCTCAAGTTTTGTAGCGCTCGACAACGCTAGTATAGTAATATGATCTAGTATAACAATGGGGTTGTCGTTCAGATACAGGCGCGTCAGGTTTGGTGTATTCTGAAACAGGTATCTGTCCAAGGAGTGAATGTCGTTAAAACCAAGGTTGAGGGTCTCGAGAGCAATGTCGCCATACACGCCATCTTTATACGGCCCTTGGAATATCTCGCTCCTCATCACGTACCCTGGAATATTATCATTGATTATTATTTTATGAGATGCTCCTTAGCGTTGTTTACTTTGATATTGGAAGTCACCGAAGTTAAACAACGTCAGGTCCGGTCATTCTTTAGATGGGTGACCGTTTAAGGATTGAGCCTCATCTGGCAGCACGTAATCAAATTTTTTGGCGCTCCATCCTTTTCTGTCGCTCAGAAACGTCACGTTTTTCTCGCTCTAGGAAATGACGTTCCTGAGCGACAGAAAAGAATAGAGAATAAAATGGGACATATTTCATCACAAGCGCCTCCGTGCTTCGGAAAGCACGTTAAGAAGTTGGTTCCGGATAGTGCAGTTAGATAGCGAGCAACTATTGTGCCAGGTCAGAGGTCTTTTAAGGCTCGAAATTTCTCTGACAGCAAGTTAACTTCTAGCTTGCCTTCACCAATACGCTCGGGCCCGCGTGGTGGAGTATGGCCTACTTCCACTCACTCTTATTCGAGAGAGGAGGCTCTGCAGTGGGATCCTGCTGGCTATAACTTTATAGGCCAGTCAATTCACGACATAAGTATGGACGGGTGGAAAGTAATTTTCTATGGAACTTATAATAACTATATCGTAATCGGCAAAATTTTGTGTCGAAAACCAATCAATCAATCAAATATAGGCACTTTATTTTTCAGCAAAACATAAACAGTTAAAATACAGAGAAAAAAAAAACACAATAGGCACAAAATAAGTCTATCTAATAAGTGTATCTTAGAGTAAAAAAGCTATTTCTTCCAGATAACCTTAGGGGAAACGGTGAACGAAGAAAGGGAATTTTTGTTAAAAATTTTGGTCTCTTTCTAAAATAGTTTTCTATAAATGTTCTATAGTAATACTCTAGATTGCAAGCCATTGCTAGTTTATAAGCATAAGCATATGCTCACGACTATACTCCCCGAAAGGGTGTAGTCATAGATATTCTGAAAACTCAGAACATTCACGTTTCACTATAGTGACGCCAAAACGTATGTTCCTCCTGATCTATTGTGCTCGTCCATATTTTAATTCGAGTGTACCTCCGATTTTTCCTAGAGAGTATGCAGGCTCCCTCGGCCTCGCGATGTTTTCCTTCAGCGCCGTACTAGTGATAACGCAAAATACAATAGTACATAAATTCCCTATACAGGGTGTAAGTGACAGCCTAGCAAATACTGAAATGGTGAACTCCGACCATCAAATTGAACAACTTTCACTATATTATTAGAGTATTTTGTACTAGACCCGGCGTCCATAGTATTTTACGTCAATGGGGACAGCTGATTTTTTTTTTGCGTTTCCTGAAGTAGGCTTCATAGTGAAAGTTGTTCAGTTTGATGGTCTGAGTTCACCGTTTCAGTATTTGCTAGGCTGTCACTTACACTCAGTAGAACTTATAAGTACAGACTGCAAGCTCTCTTCCATATTATTTACAGACTATCGTCGCTCTCCACATTACTTATCATTAGTCGCAATCGTGTCTATTGTTAATGTGCTTTCTTATCATTATTTGCTGATATGATAAGTATAAGGAATTTCCCTGAACTGTCTATTGTTTTGAAGAAATATGGCTTTCTTTGTTTATGATTTTATTCGCGATAATGTATAAAGGTGAATACTACGTGTATACTAAGGCGCGGTTTATACAGAAAAGGCGTGTGGCGAAGGCGGATAGAAATAGAAATATCATTTATTTGCCTTGAAACAGGTATACTAAAGATGGTAAAATATAATAAAATAAGCTTCTTCTGTTCAGTTCTGTTAAGATAGTCAAAGTAACACAATTATAAACCTTATAGTACGTAGCACAGCTTCGTTTGGAGAATTACGCCCGCGCCTCCAGGCCACGTCACCTGGAGGAGCGGGCGCGATTCTCCTTCACGACACTATGCTGCGTACTATAAGGTTTATATTGTGTTACTTAGATTATCCGCCACCGCCACACGTCTCTTCTGTATAAACGAGGTATAAACCGTGGCTAAGGCTGTTGTAGTCTAATTTCGTCTTACTGATTATAATGAAACATTGTAAAAAGAACTTACCAGTTATCAAGTTAGTGCTCAAATCCAAATAAACCATTCGGTCAACTTTATTGAAAGCATCACTCTCTATTTTCTGTATCTTGTTATTTTTGAAGCTGATGGCGATTCTGTTGCCCGGCACATGAGGAAGCTCGGTCACCGTCGTTATGCTGTTGTTGAAGTATGTTATCAGAACGTACCCATCTGGAATATGTTGCGGTTCGTGATTAGGAATGGTTGGACGCTAAACTGAGTTTTGGTCAAATAATACTTTAATAGGATTTAGAAAATATTCTCATTGTTAGTTCTTAAAGATATGCAACGTCATGTTTAAAGGAGACTAGTTATAAACACAAAAAGTGTTGTGCTGTTTTGTTTTGCTACTAAAAGTGATGTATTATTTTAAACGATATTTACAGATTTTATGCTCATTGCGGGAGTCGAACCTGCTGCGGCTTTAAATTAATAATTTCATCACTTAATGACATGAGGTGGTAGACGATAAGTAATTTACTGTAAACTTAATGATAATAAAAGTAAACCTTATCTTTGTTGTTGATATTATCTATGTCTGCGTACTTATGTAGGGTGTATCATGGACGTATAGTATATACGTCAATTAGGTATAGATTCGCTGTGATAATGAGTGATGGTTCATAGGATTATATCCGTTCTTAAGGTGACTCACAAATTGATTGTTAAGGCGCAATAGTTTTTCATTTTTCGACTAGATTTATACAAATTACCCAAATCAAAGACATACCTCAGTATGCTTGGATAGTTTATCTAGTGAAATCATAAATGGAATACACGATTGGAATTACTTCACTCGATAGAAAATCGTCACGTGACAGATGACGTATTTTAATGAATTTAAAAAAAAAAACGTTTTTGAAGAACTTAAAATAGTTTCAGATTTTTGGTATTTATACTCACATATTCACCATTAGTTTATCTAGTGGAATTATATAAAAATCTACAAAAAGTACTTTTGTTAATTCTTTTAAATCTAAAATACGGCACGGCACACGCACGCACTTTTCGGAGGGAATCGCGTTTCTCATAGAAAATATTTGTCTGAACCTATGGCCCCTTGATGGGCTTTATTTTTGATGTCATCCAAAGTGACCTATTTCTGTCTCTACACATAGCATAGCATAGACTCTCGACTATATCCCTCAAAGGATAGTCTGAAATATTCTCTATATGTATTCAAAATGTCCACATTTGATTTTGCAATATGACAATACAATTTAATAGCCTGTGTTGTATCTCTACAAGACTAACACAATTGACATTTTATATGTATTAAGGGTTCTATAAACTTCCGCCAGGATTTATATTGGAGCGGAGCATCAAAAGGGATAACCTCTTTAAGAACTTAGGCGCAACACTGAACCGGTTCATTATAATATGAGAGAAGCTAATAAACCGAGACAGACGCAATAGAAAAATCATTAACTATTTGCTTACGTTATAAATTCATAATTAATATTGCTACACTTTATGTGCCGAATTTACCTTCGCTAAAGCTGTTTATTTGATCGGGCCAAGGCGCGATAGTGTCGATGTTGCGCCTCGAGCAGTTGAGTGTGAAGCTGGCATCTTGGACGACGGTTTCACAGGGTGCATTTTTAACATCTACCCTCTGAGACTGGCCGAAGGACACTAGGATGCACAATATCACTAACACCTACAACAAAGAAACACAGTTATTGACGTGACCGCTAATCACTAATATACACAAACGCGCAACAATCCTAGCACACTCACTTCCAATTTACTCTGTCCGTACATTTTCCACAAAATTATAAAGTATACTACTCGAGCACCTTACGATCTAACACGTTATCTTATCAGGAGCCGACTGATATCACGAGTGACATCAAAAGAGCGAGCACCCCATTGGTTAATTATAATTACTATTTGTTAGGTTCATTTTTTAGTTATCGTACAACTAATATGTGCCGGTCGTTTAAACTCTTTTTGTTTTATTTTTAGGAGATCCTGAATATCACTGCTAATAAGTTGGAGGAGATAATAAAACCACTAAACGATTATGAGGAAGCTCTCAAACACAAATATGCGGAGATCGGCTCTCCGGACTCCACAGAGGAAATGAAAAATTTGGAGAGTCGACAGGCGGCGGTCACACTGCTTCAAATAAAAAATTATGATCCCTCAAAGTATATCGTCAAAACGGAGGAAGATCCTCACAGCAATATTGTATTTAACAGCGGACCGAGTTTACCACCCGCAGAGCGAGCGAGGGAGGTTATGCACTGCAATGCTGTCATCGATATAATAAGCAAGGCTGTGGCGGTCGCGCAGCGAGAAAACGAAGAATCTCATAAGTTTCCACAAAACTATACGAGCGTGATCGACAGAACGCACGCGCAGAACCCGAGCGAGGTCAGCTACCCGCACGAGTACCCCGAGGAGCAGTACAACGCGTACAGCGCCTCACAGAACCCCACCAGCCCCGGCAGCAACGACGACCATGACAAAGAAATTGATCTATCTCTCTACACGTCCGTCAAGAACGAGCCGACGGAGCCGAGCGAACAACCCGACCGTGATACGAACACATTCTTCGATAGGACATTGACACACAAAAAGTCACTTAACTTTGCCGATGAGTATAAGCAGCATGTTTTTGGTCAATCCGTCAGTAAAACAAAAATGTCTAAAGATAACTCTTCCGTGTACGAAGATTGCAGTCAGAGCAGTAGTGGGTCCGATCCGGACAGGCTACAGATGGATATATCGCAGATGTCGCAGGTGGGATTAGTAATCATTACGTAAAATATGTTATAACATTCATTCAATCTTGGATATATCAATAATTAGTTGTATGTGTATGCAGGACGACCCGGAGGAGACGCAGTCGGCGCGGTCCACTCAATCATCGCCGCAGCCACCGCACGAGAACGAAGCCGACAAAGAATCTCTGTGGCAGGCTCTTCATCGGCAAAATGGTAATTTTGACCCTAAACTAGACTAGAGCCCCAGTATAAGAGTATGGTACTTCGTACAGTAAGGACACTCCACGGAGCACGGGAGGAGGACGACAGTAAGCATTCGTGTATTTCTCTCTCACTCGCACTTAGTATCACACGTGATTCTTGTCAGTATGAGCCCATTTCTATGAATTGACAGTGAAGAGTCCAGGGTGTGCAAGAGCTATGTCACGCTATGTTTGGATGATGAGGTGCTCGTGGCGCTGTAGAGCTTCTATGTTGGAAACTTCTATGTTCTGTGTGTGGTTATGAGTGCATAAAAACTAAGCAACACCGATCGGTGCACGTGTGTGGACGGGTATCCGCTGTTTCCTCCGATGCATCAGCAGGATGCTACAAGTTTTGCACCTTGGCAAAAAAGAGTTCGATGTGGTGACAGCTGGAGATAATATTTTAGTACGGTGGTCTTGCCAGGTTATACGTGATCTTGACGTTCTTGCAAAGAAAGTGCCGGTCTTTTTGTTTCAAACTATTTTTTGCTAAGCTTTAACTTAGTTATGTTCGCAATGACTATTGGCGTCAGCAAATATGTCTGTTATAATTAATGGTCGTTCGTTGTAGGTCGAGGCGGTGAAGCGACGCAGCTCTTGAGGCGGTTGATCAACAGCAAGCACCTGGGCATGACGGTGTCGCCGCTGCGAGCGTCCACCTCGCCGCTGGCAGCGACGCTCCAGCAGCCGCCCAACGGCGCCGTTTCACCGGTCAGTACTATTTAAATCCCCACCTCCTATCGTAGCGGTTTCCCGTTGCAAAAGATTCACTAATGTGGCGGACCCTGAATTAATTTTTGGGAGGGGCTGAGGAAGGGTTTCAACGAACTATTACAGTACAGCTATTACATTACAAGTCAGAATAAATACCAATTTATGTTGTTCTACCACTTATGACTTCAATTTACACTCATTCTACATCACTAACATTGGGTTGCCAATCGCTACAGACTTTACTCAATAAGAAAAAAAATTAATTAGCAATAGATATAAATACGAGTACGTACTCTGTTGAATCGGGTACGTCCTACAAAAAGTTGAGGTGCGGAGTACTTGAAACCAACGGGCATGTATGAAGAAATGGATATGAATGAAGCGTAAGAGGTATGTAAGGATACCCCGATAAGAAAGATGCGTGACGTTATAAATAGATATACCAAAGATGTTTGGGTAGCCATCGAGAAAGATATCAGGTTGTGTTGTACTTTTGAATATCCTTCTGTGTGTGCCGTTTTGACTTTACACGGTAGATGGCCAGATGGTAGGTACTTATAAGATGATTCTTTCAATTCTCCATTCAATATCCTCAGGTCATTGACATACTAAATAATGGACGCTGGGTCTAATACAAAATCCTCGAAAAAAGTGTCCCAGACTAACCTACACAAACTTAAGTCCGTATTAGTAATATAAACCAACTAAAAACACTGAAACTGTTGAAATTATTTTTGTTTCTATTCCTACAGCACCACGGCATGGCATTATAGACGTGCGCGTAGTCGGTCGATCAAATGAAGACTGGCGTGTAATTTCTCACTATTCTTCTCTTTATGCGTTTGGTTTCTCTTTTTGTTCGGACATTTTTGAGCGTGAACCCGACGTCCAGTAGTTGGTAAATCAATGCCTCCGGTTGAAATGATGGATCACAATATTGAATTACACAAAAATGTTAACAGTATCACTCATTGAGTGAGTGATGGAGTCATACTATTGAAATAGCCTCTCTTATTCAACTACTTACTAATTTATCTGTCAAATCTTAACATTTTTGTCATATTATCAAATGTGTTTATGATAAGTTTATTACCGGTTTTCTGACTAATTTTCCTGTAGCGCTTATCATTGTTTTGATAACTGATTCAGTAGCTGTTTTCCTAGAATAAACACTTTTGTAAAGTAATCTTAAAACAACAAATATTTTCTGAGCGTCGTGTATTAAATGACAAGATGTTACACAAGTAGGCACTGCGCGTCATAAAATTCGTGACTGAAGGAAATTAAAAACAATGGACTGTAGGATACAAATAACACATTATAAAGCGAAAATGTTAATGGAAATGTCACCTTCAGTAAATCACATTGTGTTGCTATAGAAAAACGGAAAATGTTAAATAACATTGCGTTTCGAGTGGCATAATTATTAAAGTGAGTTCTAATTTTAAATACCACATACAATAAAACTTCCACTTTTTGTCCAAGTAGCATAGCATGCATACCATATGGTCACGACTATAGTCCCCGAGGGGGTAGTCAGAGATATCCTGAAACCTCAGAACATCCACGTTCAAGTGTTTAAGTAAAATCTTTTATAATTAATATCGAAGCTTCTTTTGTTTAAATACTCCACCGACTGAAGAAAAATTGGTTTTGATATTATTAAAGTCTGCAAATTTTATATATATTATTAGGTATGTGATGTAGAGTTATACTCCAAAAATTATAAAAAACCAGAACTTGCTTTAGATAATAGTTCGTAACCTGGTTCGCCGATATCTAACATTTATAACACCTGTATAATATGAAGCTCATAATGACAGTTGATGAATGAATGATTAATGACAGAAATATTCAATTTTAGATCAATATTAATATGAGATAATGAGAATACCTAAAGTGTATTTACCATAAGTTCGAAAGTGTTATAACATCTATATTAACATGTACCCGATATATATTTTTGACACATCATCAACTCTAATATTATAACTAAGTGGTTATTTTACGGCTTCTACGCCCTGACTAAAATAGTAACATACATAAAAGGCACGTGGAACTAGTGTAAATTGGTATGTCTACACACGTTGTTAACTAATAGACTACAAACGTTTTTCAGGTTTTTCATTTGTTGTATTAATAAAGTATTCTTTTTTTAATATAATAGTTGTAAAATATCCTCGCAAGCTACCTCAAAACTATATTTTTTTCTACTTATAAACGTGTCAAATCTACATTCAATCACACATCAGTAATCGCATGCGGAGAAAACGATAAAAATCGAGATCGAGAGTCTCCATCTTTGTTATTTTACGTATGCCAAAACGAGCGCGCATGACGTTTTTATCGTTTTGTTGCGTAGTTTTCTCGTGATGCTCGAACAAACAAACAAAGAGACAGACAAAAATAAATACCAAATTTTAAGTCAGATCATTAGCTATCAAACAAAAAAAGATTAATCATAATCGGTTCAGTGGTTTTTGCGTGATGCTGTTACAAACATACAAACAAACAAACAAACAAACAGAAATTCTAATAAAAGTTGATTTGAAGTCAGGGATACCTAAAAACCATATCGTAATCTTTTTCTTGTAAATATCTTCAATGTACAGACACTTCTGTTACAGTTTTATAATAGTAAAGATAGATCAGAAACATTTATTAAAACTTACAGAATGAAAAAATGAAGCAAGTAAGTAGGTACTAACGTAAAAAACGATCCTTTTAGCCGAATTGTCCATCTGGTTCCACTAGTTATTATTTCATCAACACTTTATTTATAGTTCTGTACATTTAACCATGTTAGTGCTAGCAAATCCCTAACTAAACTGAATATACTTTTGATGTAAATCATGTTTATGGATGTATACGAAAGAATGGAAGTCAGGTTTCGTTATTGTCCTCTAAAACATATTTATGTTTCCGTGCCAAGGTAACTACGTCTTTCCTTAAAGACATGTGCACCTACCTACTTCCTTAAATCCGTTTATTATTTTATAATTGAAAATGTTTTATACCTATTTATTTTTTAAATAATTACTAAAATAAAATGTTTGTGTTCTGTTCACTATCTCGTATGGTGATGGTGTGAGGAGTCACTGTCTACAAGCCTCTAACATCAAAACAGTTTAATTTATCAAGAGAGATTCTCTTTTCCCAGATTCAGAATTACCAATTTCCTTTTCCAAGGTCTAAAATATTCCCTCGATGTACATCCATAACTCCTTGTTCTAACCACAGAAAAGAGAAGAAATAGAAATCCCATGAGGACAAAATGGTATTTTACAACATGTAAGACAAAAAATAAAAATACAAAATGCATTCATAAAAAAAACAGTGTAAATTTTATAACTCAATATTAAAAATCGTCTATTTAATCTGTTTTTATATGTCTAAAATGCTATTCCCCATATTGGATTCCGACGTGACGTCACTCCGATAGTACACACGGCGACAGATCAACCTACCCATAGTTGAACTCTATGTTCATGGACATAAGGTCCAACTATGGGTAGGTTGATCTGTCGCCGTGCGTACACGATCTAGATTATTGAGATAGAGATACAGAGTACGACTCTGTTATTTCTGTTACTTGGTCTTTCGCAGTCGTATTGTTTACCAACGGAGTGACGTCACAAGCAGAAACAGCATGGCGGATGATTTTGAATTTACGCGCGGAAACGCTTTCCGCGTGTAAATTCAAAATCATAAAGAAAAAATATTTTTCATCGAGAAGAGTATTTTTGCTCTTCGATATCTGAGTGCAAAAGCCGTTTTTATCCGCTAGAGGATAAAGTAAATTGAATTTAGAACAAATAACTATTAAGGCATTTTTCGGCTTCATAAAATTAAAATTCTAATGGTTCATTACGATTTCAGGATGACTTTAAAACAGTTTTCAAAAAAAGGTGTATTCGAGGGATAACACCCCAAAAAAACAAAAAAAGTATCGAAATAAATTGAACCTTATTTTCATGAGTGTTAAGCGATATAGCTGGTGCTGACACGCAAGAAGAAGATGATGATAAGGCGAAGCCGGGTTCTCTCTTCTTTGGTTCTAACCAATTAATAATTATGTGTAGAACAGACATCGCGAACAAAATCTGTGCACCGCGATCAGCAGTGCGGGGCGCGCCCTGGGAGTTGTGACGTCATCAATTTTTTGAATGGTATTCGAAATTTGCTGATACCTATCGTGTCGGGTATCAAATGAAAAGGCGTCATGACTCAGTTTTAAAAATTTACTACATAGCTTTCAGCCACTTACATGTTTTCTAAAAATCCAAAAAGTATTTTCAAATCGTATCAAGTTTGGTTTCCTCCAGTTAGGAAACGGCTGAGTAAATTTCTGTAAAGCATACGCCAAATGTCTCGTAATATCCTCATATCTAATGTCAATAAAGCAATTTCAAAAATAATTAGGTTTAAATTCTTTTTAAATTTTTTCTTTATTATAATGTTGAAAAAAAAACATGTATATTTTTGAAATTTCGTTATTGACGTTAGCGGACCTAAAACTAAATGACTTGTCAACAGAATGGTGAATGGCAGAGTTCGGGTCGAGGCGCGGGCGCGGCCGGCACGGCGCGAAGGAAACAAAGCTTCCCGGCGCGAGCGCAGCCGCCCGCGCACGACGCGTCTGCCTCTGCGCCCTGGGGACAACCCGCCTCAGAAAACGTACGATTTTTATTGGTATAGAACACTAGAATTTACCCGCGACTTCGTCCGCACAAATTATATACCAGATTTTAAGTCAGATCATAAGCTATCAAATAAAAAAAGTTTCATCAAAATCGGTTCAGTAGTTTTTGCGTGATGCTGTTACAAACAAACAAACAGACAGACAAAAATTCTTAAAAAGGTTGATTTGGAGTCCGGGAAACCTAAAAACCATATCGTAATCTTTTTCATGTAAATATCTTCAATGTATAGACACACTTTTGTTACAAAATCAACCTTTTTTAGAATATTTGTATGTTTGTAACAGCATCACGCAAAAAATACTGAACCGATTTTGATGAAACGATTTTTGTTTGATAGCTTATGATCTGACTTAAAATCTGGTATATCATTTGTGCGGACGAAGTGGCGGGTTAATTCTAGTATATATTTTGTATGAACACACTTACACTATACCGAGCTGGAGCCGGGTCGGTTGCTTACGGCCGACACTCGGCTCTGACTCGGCTCGGACCCGCCAAGGTGTAGCGAGAGTCTTCCTAAAATCGGAATGGTTCCTTAGATTCGAAGGTTTAGAACATAATTTCCTATCTCTTATAGCTTCCGAGGTCCCCATTTTGACCCATCTCGATGTGCCACCCTATATAGTACTTAAAACATGATTAAATTAACAGCAAGAGCCAGCGGACACATCGGCGAACAGCGGGGTCGGTAACGCGCGGTCTGGGCCACGCGTGGAGCTCTCCTGCAGCAACTGCGGCACGCACACCACCACGATATGGCGGCGCGACGCGCGCGGCGAGATGGTCTGCAACGCGTGCGGCCTCTACTTCAAGCTGCACGGCGTGCCGCGGCCCACTGCTATGCGCCGCGACACTATTCACACCAGGCGCCGCCGGCCCAGGCACGACCCCAAGCACGCTAGGAACAGTGAGTTTTGCTACACATAGACATATCGCGCCGCAACACTGTACCGCCACATTATGTTGTAATACACACCAGAAAGCCTAGCATGATGCGCGTGACGATGTTTTCTCGCGCCTTTTGTCGCTATGTTACGCGCCCAGTAAAAGAGAGCTTAGGAGCGACGTTACTACATTCCTTTCCACATTGATCTGTCATGCTACCTCCTTAGGTTTGTCCTATATAGGGTCCTTCTTAATATTCTGACACTTTTTAAGGGGATGATACATTTGGCTCAAGTAGGTACGCAGTTTCGTATGGAACAGCGGATTTTTCTCTCGCGTTTTCGATGTTGGTGCCATAGAGAAAGTTGTTCAGTTTGATGGTCTGATCATCCCATTAAAAAATTGTCAACATATTAATAAGGTCCCTATATTTCGCACCGTATTGCGTAAGATAGGATCGGCTAAAGTTGGTCAGATTCAGGTTCTTTTTTGATGAGCGTTTGCGTTTATTTATTATTGTCGGTTGTCTGCACTTCGCCTAAGAGGAGGTAGGTATAAGAAACATTCATGAATATGCAAATGCTCATTCTCTCTTATTGTGAATTCCAGTAGTTTATTTTATTACTGTACGAAACACTCTTAATCTTCTTATCGCATTTAGAATTTTATGTTCCTGCCAAATAAAATTCTTTTTTCGGTTTGACGTAATCAGACACGTAATAAACATGAGATGACAGTAACAATCATTATGACACTTATCAGTTTTCTGGTTTGGACCAAAATTTATTGAGCGAAAAAATCTGCAATTCCATAGAAAACTTCTCGATTTGTGATTGTATATGATTTTTTCCCACATAGTGAACATTGTTGTTTGGTGGTCGGAAGCACCACCTAAAGTACGTAACGCATTTAAGTTTACACCCTGTATAAAGTGCCAGTGAAGTGTTCAGCCATATATTGAAAGCGTAGAACTTGGCATGACATTGGAAAATGTTTTTGTAAATTTTTTTCTTATAGATGTCGGAAGTTCCAGTATACGCATCCAGAAGTAGAAGGAATAGAGGTCGGAACGTCTTTTGTCCTATTCACGCAATAAGAGATGCCTATAGCATGCATATAGGGTCCTTCTTAATATGCTGACACTTTTTTAAGGGGATGATCAGACCATCAAACTGAACAACTTTCTCTTAACTTCGATGTTGGTCCCATAGAGAAAGTTTTTCAGTTTGATGGTCTGGTCATCCCCTTAAAAAACTGTCAGCATTTTAAGAAGGACCCTGTATAAATTTGCTATAGTTAAAAAAGGAGATCCCTACTTTATTCCTGTCCTTATTGACGTAAACACATTTTTGTACTACTGCTATAAATTGTATGGCTATCGATATCTCGTACACGGTTACTCTGACGTTCTGTCTACTAGCGTAAGCGAAAAATGTCTTATTCAATGGTTCAAAGCGTGTTATTGTACTCAGAGTCTCGCCGGAGCGGTGGAGCGTGCGCGGAGCCAGCGGAGCCGGGGGCGGGCGGCGCGGTGTCGGAGGGCGCGCCCGAGGAGGCGGTGCTCGCGGCGCTGCGGCGCCAGCTGCAGCCGCACCTGCTGGCCGCGCTGCACGCCCACAACTCGCGACAGCCACACCGCCCACAGGTACGTCCACTTTCACTAGTTCTTTCAGATCAATTTTTTTAAGCACTCGTAGCATTGTAGCCCCGGGATTTTTCTCGGAAAGACTCGGAAGACTGAAAAATTACTTTTTCATCTGGTCTTATAGCTTTGTATGGCAACTTTGGACAGTCTTACTATTACGTATGGGTATTGAACTAAGGTGAAGAACATGACAGTATAGAAATAAATACGGTAACCACGAAATTTTTGACAATTTTTTTTTTTTTTTCTTGCGGCGTGTTGTGATGTGTAAGACATAGGTTTTATATTAGTAATTTCGTACCTTACAACAATATCTAAACGGCGATCGGTAATCTCTTTGGTAATTAAAAAGTTCCGGGGCTACAGTACTATAATCTTAAAGTGGCGTGGTGTCGATTTTGCCAATCACCAGTATAAATAGCAAATGTGCGTGACGTTTTTCGGTGATGAATATTTGAGCTATCTCAAGGATTGTTATTGTACAAAAACTCACGCTTGAGCCACCACAAAATTGTGCAGTTTCGTGGCAGGCCGGAGAGCAGGCGCCCGACAAAAGTAACCGCCCAGTAACCGAACAGCAACGGGACTTCCTTTTTTCATTCGATTATCCACAAATAGGCTATTTGACAACTAGTCAAATCAGCAACTCTTTATCGGATGTCAAAACGCGCGACTTGTATGTAACATGTACTAAATACAGACGTGTGATGTCATCTACGTTTCATTACTTTTTGTGGTTTATCCTGCTATTAAAAATAGTATTCAAGCTAAAAAATAACAGAAAATGTGAGTTTAGCGTTGATTTCAAACGTTCGTTTTACTGAGAAGAAAATAAAATAAATATAGATATCCTAGAGTTGGAGTACCTATGTCCAACTCTCACTTACCCTTATTCGTAAGACTTAGTGGGCCGTCGATATAGGCTGGCTGATGTGTTGTGATGACTCCCTTATAATTAGAGCAGTGTTAAATATTAAACACCATTCAGCACTTCTTTACGACTCGCTTATATTAGAGCAGCCATCAGCCAACCACACATCACACCAACGTTGTATTTACCACCATAGTTGATTGTAACAACTTAAAGTTTCGTCTACGAAAACACTTACATTTACGTCCATCATAACCGCCATTTGTTCGCAGGCTCCGGAATATGATGAGGCGCCACTGAACTTAGTGGCTAGCCACGTGGCCGCCGAGGAGATGCACTGACTGGCCCAGGTGAGCAACAATGCGGCACCGACGAACCTTCGATAAATACTAACTGCACCTTCGATCTTATATGAATCAACTGCGACGGTGGAGGTCCAATCTTAGATGTTTAAATGTCACATTAATCACATCAATATTAATGAGTTTAAAAAATACATTGAAGGCCTTACGATGTATTTAAAACTGAAGCGTTCAACTTGGATTTGACTAACATTTTCGCGTGTAACGTTTAACAGGATTGGCTCTGAACAGTGCTCCGATATGACCTTTAAAGATATGTTCGTAAATTAAGACATAAATTGTGCCACTTGACACTGATTCACAGGTCAAACTATCATGTTATCGAACACTAATATTTTTGAATTGTGTTTTGGTTCATTCAAATTTAATATAACTTTTTACTTGAATCAGCGCTGTGGTGGCACGATTTCTGAAAAATTATACTAAAATCTTGTTAAATTTCGGTCATATTTTCAGACCCGGTGCAGTGATGTGTAGTCAATGGAACATAGATGTCACGATATGTCTACTTTTTTGATAGCTCTTATAGACTGCGTTAGAGAGAAGAGATTAGCATGTACAATAATATTAATACTTTGGTCTTATTTTCCATAATCATGAATGATGATGATTCATTACAAAATATTTAAAGAACTATCGAAAATGTTCTGTTTTCTTCATTTCAAAACATTAATCTAAACATAAAATATTGTTAAATCACATAAAACAGTCTTTAAATTAACAATTGTACATGCATGCATATATAAAACAACATTATAAAATGTTAACCAACTCCAAATAAAATCTACATAATATGTAGTAATAGAGGCCAGTGTCTAAAGACAATAGTTTAACATAAAATCTTGTTATTTTGATACTTTTTGAGTATTACTTTCGAGAAGCAGGGCATTAATCTTATTCATTACGCAAGAAGAGATGGTTTGGCGCGGTATGCAATACATTCGCTGTCGTTATACGAGTGCCTATACTTATAACAATTAACAGTACTACGATAAAATGAGAAATATGTATTTGGCTCTATGTAAATTATCCTGATATGTGATAAGTATGATTGACAGAATAATAAATTACCGAGGCAGCGGATTGTTAAAATATATTGTAATAAATATCTGTGTAATAGACGATAGCTCTCAAAGACTGACGTACCAGAAAACCATCGTTAATCCATAATTTTGAAAAGTCCATGGTTTTCGGCATGTCATTCTATAAAGGGTTGAAATTTTTAAAAGTTCAGCCGCGAGCAATCCCTTGCTTTAATGCTAGATGATTTCTAACTTATTATGTATTTAATATTCGGTAAATTGACTGTTCTTATTCATTGGCTATTCATTTGGCCACTCTGTAAAATAAAAACTAGTAATGTGTTAAAATTGTCTTAAAACTCAGTCCCATAACATCCAACACCAAAATCGTCTGGCAACAAAGTAAAGGGCATGCTGATATAGCTCGGGTCCTCTAAAAATTTCCACACTTTATAGTATATTGTTTGTTTACTTACTCTTTATTCTTGTGGTATATTTAGAGAGTTGTAGAGTTTGCTCAGTTTTCATTGAGCTTTGAGCGCGGTTGCCAATTCAAGCTATTTAGATGTGATGTCTTAGTCTATACTACGACGGTAGGAACACTGATATTGGTTTTAAGCCTTGCCTTAAAATGCTCTCTTGATATCGATGAAATTATATTTACGGTTACCTATTGCAGGACGCAAGTATTCAATTAGGATTAGGTCACTTAAGATAATGTAAATGTTTATAATTTTACTTAGAATTAACGATAGACTTAATTCATTAAATTATAATTATCTAATTTATTTCCCATTTCGGTCAGTATTTACAATGTAAGTATTTTGTTCGTTCGAGTATTTTATTGTAAGGATACGAGATGTGTTAAGAAGCAATAATGACAAATAATATGTCTTGAATTATATCTAAATTTGGACAAACCATATTTTTAGAATACAATATCGTTGAACAACATTTGTCTTACATACCTAGTGCTTCATAACTTGTTATTTACCTATATACCATTTAGTGTTAAATAAAATAGTAACACTTCCGACTATAAATACGTAATAACAGCTATACGTATAAATATAAAATATAGTAACATACATACACTCATTATATAATTTTGGCATTATTAATATAAATATTACTTAATAGATAAAAGCATTATTTAAGGTTATTTTTCGTATCTATTAAAAATGTTGGGCATTTTCGGTTGATGAGCATTAAAACGAAACATTTAACCAAAACGTTATGGCATTATTATATGAACAAATTATTACCCGATTCACCTCTTTATGGTCAGTGTTTTTGTATATTTATATCAAAAAGCATTTACATTACGTCGACTCTACTCTGAACTAGGCTGTTTTGTTATTGCTTCCAACCTTACTTATTATATGCGAATCCTTTTGTCACCGTCCTTTACTTGAAATCTCTACTTAATTTAGTGATAATCAATTCGTTTGTAACGTAAAACCCCTCGGGCCAGTAAAATACTACAGTCTATGAGACATTGTGATAAACTTAGCTAGATGCTTAGCCACTGTACGGCTCGGCTAAGACTAATGAAGACACGTGATTATGTTGCAGCTAACGTTCCGTAATATCGTACACGTTTCTATATATTACGAGTCAAGCTTATTGTATTAAAAGCTTTAAAACTTGAGATTACTTATTTATTTAATAATATTGGGCTCACGTATGTATAGTAAATCTTTGCTAATTTGTGGTCTTTCATTGCAGGTTACATTTTAACCTTCAATCGATATAATTATGTATGTAGAGGCATTAATTCTCAGATTCTAAATTATTATAGTATGTATAATGAAAAACACAACGTTCCACTTGGGATACTAAATAATATACCCCTATTAATATAGCAGGTATGAAAACAAAACCGTAACATTTTACTAGAACTGGCAGTCTACCTTGACAATAAAAATCTCATGACTTTTAGTACGTAAAATATCTACACAATTTATTTGTTCACAAAACTATGCTCTCTATTCAGCGTTCTTAGCTCTCTGTTTTATGATATTGAATCTAAATTTCATCAATAATAATCATGATATCGACTAAGCAATATTTGCACTGGAACGTGCTTATTTTTGTAAATGATATGTAAGTGGTATTTCAGAGCATGATTGATGAATTGATGACTGTTTAAATATTCAACGATCTTCGCAAACTGCTCGCGTCGAATTACTGTTTTCCTGATCTTAGCCTGAAATCAATCTCCACTAATATTGCTGCTTGCAGTAGTGATACAGTATTATTTTATTGAACTTTACTGTGTACATTTTTGTCTTAGGTTTATTATTTTTAGATTTACTTAGTTTTTTATTTAGTTGACGTCCGAATTCTATTTGTTAAGCGATGTTTTGGAAATAATAGGTTCTTGTAAAATCGGAACTTTATTTCATAGAACGTTTCCTATAAACCTTTAATCTTTGGTATTTCGTAAACAGGGATAGAAATCAACTTCATTCTTGTTTTGTAATAAACATGGTATTAACAATAACGCGTACCTATACCTCTTGATCTTCCAATTTGGTTATTTATTATTATTTAGGTTAATTTATGGATATATTGGTATTAAGAGTTGATGAACAAAGTATATCGATATTTAGTTACTAACAAACCGGTTGTGTTGTGTGTGCTTACGCTCTAACAAGCATGTGTTTGTGATTTTGTTTATTTTTGTCTCTCTTTGAACAGGGCTGTAGGCAGCGTACCAATTATTTGTATTTTTATAATTTATGCTGAAATATTGGCTTTGAATCTCTTTGTAATTCCATTCGAGTTGAAAAACATAGTTATTGAAGACTGACAGACGAACTCACGCGTCATTTTCAAGATATTTAACTCATGTAGTGGTCGAAATATGTATGTATATTGAAATTCAAATGTGATATGTGTTTGAGAATGTAAATGTATGTTTCCGAAAAGCAATAACAATGTGATAATGGTGATGAGCAATGAGCATTGTATGCAAGCCTCGGAATATTTCCGATTAATTAATATTGTCAATTAAATACTTAACTTACATGGTCGGACTTGCAATCACTAACTTATTTTACCAACATATTCCCACCAATCAAATAAGCGATGAAATAATATTTAAAAATATCAGAAACTCTTTATTGTATCTCGATTGTGAGTCCCGATCATTAATTTACGTAAAATTTCAGTAATTCTATCCAGAGAGATAAATTAGTACGAAAGTTATGGTTTCCCCTCTACTCCCCTACGAGTTATTCACAGTTCTTAACTTAAAACTAAACTTCGCGAACAATCTCTGATCCTTTTGGTTTGTGCTAGTCTTCCTTCGTGCTCGATTTATCTTTCGGTATAGGAGTTTAATTAAGCATTTCTATAAAACGTATTCTCAAACCAATGTAAAAAGTATCGTAGGCAGAATTTACCTATTTGATCTGTAATTAACCTACAGTTTACTTGAAAGAATAATTGTACCCACATAGTATAGATAAAGCAATAATATTATCCAAGTATAGAATGGACCATTGTTAAATTGTTGTCGTCATATTACGTAACTGTATGTATCGTAAGTTTCAGCATAAATTATCCAATTGAGATTGTTTGAAGTGAAAATGTGGCAGGAATACTCATTGTGAAAACATTAATTATTGTTGTATAGATGATAAATAATGTGATTTACGCAGGGATGGATACTTAAATTATTAAAATTTTAACTGATATATTGGCTATGTAGTGAGTAGAATATTTTTTTACAAATAAATTATAGCAGCTAATATCGAGTTTTCTTTGCACCTCACTCTCACTAATGAAGCAAATTAACAAAACCAAATATAAAACTGGCCTAAAAATCTAGAAATAGAGAAGGCGCCATGCCGGTGCGTATATTTTTTGCACACAAAATACAATATGGTTCTCTATAAGGTTCAGCGTAGCGGAAAACTGTTCTTGGAGCAATGAACTTGATAATAATTGAAATAGAGTTGAAAATAGCGTGCAAGAGATCCCTGTCCCTGTGAAGTGTTCGCATTATTTCTAGCACGCCATTTTCAACTCTATTTCAATCAAAATTGAGTTCATTATCAATTGATTAATGAAAACTGTTCCAGTGCCCAATTAAATGTCGTGCTTATCCAAATTGCTTATTGAAATAGAGTTAAGTTGTAAATAAGTGTCAAGCTATAAGTGTTTTCCGAACTGCTGCGTTTGCTGGCGCACGCTTTTTACAACTCACAACTAAAATCTACAATCATTTCATTGAACACTGGGAAATGCTCGAACAGTTCTAAGCTAGATGTGCGCTGACCTTAAGTTGAATTTGGCTCGACTGGCAAAAACATTTTGCATTTAAAAAGTCCCGTTCATCTTTTACTTTTATGTAACCGATATCTTCAGCATTTCTAGTCTAGACGAATGTGGATTTAATAATTTTTCTCTCATTCCAGAATAATACACAAAAGGTAACTTTACATATTTATTTCATTCTCTAGGTGTAGTGTGTAAGTATGAACTATGTGACGGTAACGATGGGTCGTTTGAGGGCTTGTTTGGTGCGCCGGCGCTTGTCCCGGGCGCGCTTGGCGGTGGTCGCCTCGCGGAACAGCTGCTCGCTGTCCGCCGCCTCCGCCTCCCGACGCATCCACTGCAGAGCGTGTAAGTTGTAGCCCACCATATCCTGGATCATTAAAAACAAATTGTTTATTAAAATAAATCAAAGGGCCTTAAGACAGAATTTCTCTCCCGAAGGTTTATTGAGAGGAACGATTTACGAAACGAATGACAGCGCGTACGAGTATTGTAATTGGCTTCTATCGGTAGATAGGTAAGTAGGTAAGCTGGCTTTAATTATGTTTCCGAAATGAAGTAACATTTGGGCAAAACATACTCAACATTAAATGTTGATAAAGATATACAGGGTGTAACAAAACACCTTAGTAATACTTAAGGGGGTGCTTCAGACCATCAAACTGAACAACGTTCACTATGGAGCCAACATAGAAATAGCAAAAAAAATCTGCTGTTTCACTCAAAACTGCAGTACCGACTAGACTCAAATGTATGGGACAGCTGATTTATTTTTCGTGATTGTTGACTCCATAGAGAAAGTTGTTCAGTTTTATTTACTAGGGTGTTTTGTTACACTCTGTAGGTAATAGAGCAAATGCTATCCTCGAAGACAGATCAGCAACGTCAAGAATCGTCGTTGGATAGGTCACCACTAGAGGTTTTTCATCCGTAATGATCTCATCGATATGATCCACTGCGAAACACAGTCACGGAAAGGAAGTACTTGTTCTGTAGTGAAATCCTATAAACTACTTTTTCATGCAAGACTAATATCAATACTGATATAGCTCACCCTCAGTTCAGCGAGGCGCACGGTAGCCTTGGCCTGTATCTGTATCATGTGCTTGAGCAGCGCCTGGTTGGCGACGAGCGGCGCGTGGTGGACCCTCAGCAGGAAGACGGCGAGCTTGCAGAACAGCTCCGCCTTGTCGCCGCGCTCTAGTAGCGCGGGCAGGATGCGGACTATCTCGCACGCCGCGCTGAACGGCAGCAGGAGGAGCGATTCTTCTAGGTCACTGAAATTGATAATTAACTAGCTTTTACCCGCGACTTCGTCCGCACCGCACCAGATTTTAAGTCAAATTATAGCTTTCAAACAAAAGTTGAGTAGTTTTTGCGTGACGCTCGAACAAACAAACAGACAGACAAAAAATACAAAAATTTGTGATTTGGAATCAGGGACACCTAAAACCATATCGAAATTTTAATTTTTTAGGGTTCCGTACCCAAAGGGTAAAAAAAACGGGACCATATTCATAACGCTACGCTGTACGTCCGTCCGTCCGTCTGTCCTACCTATTTAGGGCTGTAACTTCTGAACCGTGGCCGCCGTGCTGTCGCAGTCAGTATTGTCTTTAAAAAAGATCCGATTATATCCTATAATCTATTTCACATCGGAAGGTGCGTGAAAAAAACAATTGTCACACTTAGGCTGCTTTTCCACCAGAGTTGAGCTGAGCGAGGCTAGGAAAATGAAGTGATTCTATTGGTGGATTTTTCCTCGCGCACCGCTTAGCTTCCTCGCACATCTTTGGTGGAAAAGCAGCCTTATAGTATTGGCACAAGGGACCTGTCAAAACCATTAAATTATTAATAATTAATTAGTAAATATGTAAGGAAGATGCACTGAGAACTAGCTTGGTGCTTCATCATAATTTTATATTCAGTAGCGGTCAACAATTTGCGTTATTTTCGATATTTACCTGGAGCGTATCCTCGATATGGTCTCTACAAAGAACTCGTCGGCCGTGCTAGCGTTGTAGGCGGCCATCAGTGGGGGAGGCTGCACGTGCTGGCCCCTCGCCTCAGCCACTTGCTTCGAGTATTCCGCTCCGACCGACAGGCATTCCATTATTGAGTCCGCCTGGAAAATCATTGTTTTCAGTCTTGTGCCTATTACAATATGGTTCATGATCCTTCTACGATATTAAGATAAATGATTTGCTTTAAATGACGTTTTACAAATAGACGCGTCATACGCAAAGTTAAAAACGTGACGTGTAACCTGACTATATTATCGTTACTTTGCAGCGCGGGCAACTACATAAAACATCTTAGTTTGGCTTCAGCCTAGTTTATGAAAATACTTAAGTTGATGTTATGATTATGATACTTACAGCTTTTTCGGCTCCAATAGTTTTCTTTGTAGGCATGGTGAGGCCGGGTAAGCCTGGAACTGGAGCCTGCAAAGAGAATAATTTATTTCGATAATGTCACAGATTAATTATAAGTAGCAATCTAAGCCATGCTATAGACTAGCTAAACTTATCGTAAAAGAATATAATACATAAATAAAATACCTATTTATGGCTTGTTCAGTAGTTAAGATGTGCTAGTAATTTATTTATCATTATTTTTTTTCCTCTTTTTTCTAAATTAAAAAAAAATAATTTTTCGCGATTTTAATGGTGGTTCCATAGAGAAAGTTGTTTAGTTTTGTGGACCAATCATCTCCTTAAAAACCGTCAGCATACTAATTAGGACCCTAGGGTATACTTATTTAGCTTAATTATTTAATAGAAAGAAAGAAAATATTTTTATTTTCATACACCACAAAACACACTGACATAATTTAAACAAACAAAAAAGACATAATTAAGACCAGTGTGTGCCGCGGCAGCAAACAGGGCTACGACTCAGCATTATGCTGGGCTCAACGAGCTCAGCGCTGATTTTCTGTCGCACCCAAATATTGATATTAATAGATACATACATGTTGTTCTCCGGTGGCAAGTCCCTCCTCCTCCTCGTCCACGTCACCGAGCACGAGCGGCTCGTCGGTGCGCGCGAACAGCCGCAGCGCGCGGTCCTCCCCGCATGTGGCCGCGTGCAGCCCGCCCGCCCCCACCGCCACGCCCCAGCACTGCCCCGCGTGGCCCTGCGCGCGTCACAACACAACACAAATATATCTATCCATAATGGCTACTAGTGCGTTGCAAAGGTCTACCGCCACACCGACCGCATTATCACCGCGATATTTTTGAGATCAATCAGTGTCGCGGCGGAATGGCGGCGACAATGCTCAGCCTGTTAAATATCGCTATGGTTTAGTTGCGAAGTCCTTGCGGTTGCGTTGCGACATTACCTACGCATCGCTTCGTTCATTTAACAATAGACTATAATTAATATATTGTCACACAGATTATCTAGTCCCATTTAAAGTACCTGAATCTAGACCGGACTTTTACTCTATTATGACTAGATAACGATATATAATTCTTATTTAGATACAAACATCCATTACTCGGGTACAAATTCATTTCAATCATACAAATATTTCCCCTTGCGGGATTCGAACCCTCGACCTTTCGATCAGCAGGCAGATTCACTAGCAACTGAGCTATCGGGCTATATGTCAATATTCTAACCTAATTTTAAAAATGAATACTTACATTCAACGTAATTATATTATCATAACTATCAGCGTCCCACTGCTTCACCTTCCCGTCCTTAGACGTGGTGAAGAAATAATGTGTGCTCGGGATGAACTGTAGTGACGTCACGGAGTCGTTGTGCGCGAATATAGACTTGTGGCAGTCCCCGAAGTCCATGCCCCAGATCTTGACGTTGCGGTCAGCCGACCCGGTCGCTATGAGGTTCGAGTCGTAGCTGATGTCCAGGCATAGCACGGGCAGTTTGTGGCCGTAGAGTGATAGGTAAAACTGGAAGGTACATAGACATTGGTCAATCTTGACGGCCCGGTTGGTGTAATGGTTACCTGGACTACTATAGATACCAGCGCGCCAACCATACACTCTATAAATAGCTCAAAATGCTGTACAGGTCTACAGTACACTTCAGTGTCACTTCATTCAATGGGCTCGCACTTAAAGAAGAGGGTAAGCATGTGTGTTACTAAGTCATTTTGAGTGAGATGACTACGACATTGCCAAAATTCTTCCAAATGTCTTCCACGAGGGAGTAGGTACAAAATACCCCACCATTCCCCAGCAGGGTGTATACATATTTTCTTATACTGTGGTTCATTATAGTGATTAAGGTGGCACATAGAGACAGAATTATGATCAAATTAAAGATTGAAAAATTAGTGTCTCGGGTGGGACTTGAACCCGCACTGTTCCAAACCGGGGAATTGCGTTATACATTTTCGCCACCGAGCCCACTAACCAGAGAACGAAATTTTCAATCTATTGCGTCTTACGGGGAAAAACTATGATGGGTACTTTTTCTTGTTTCACTACGGAACCCTAAAAAAGGTGAACAAGGTAATCAAACTCAGTATCGAAATATTCGGGACATATATACAACGTGGAAGCTTGTAATCGGCTTTATAGCTAACTAGATTTGTTAACTACTTGTTTTATAGCTGTAAGCTCTCCAAACATAATAAAATAACATTCATAAAGTACTTATACCCCTATTCTTAGTTGCTTTCTTGAGATTTTCTCAGTCGAGTTGAGGACGTACTTGATATATTACAAATAGCGCGCCTGACTGCATTCCCTTGCTCGGCTCCCCTAAAGTGTCCCCAGAAAGTGTGAGGTGAGGTGGAGTATCTGGAGTCAGAGAGGGGCGGGGAGTGGCCGTTCTGTATGTAGAACTATAAACTATTACCTATTCTGTGCTATAGTACCTTAAAAGTATCCAAGAAGAATATCTTGACAGTAGAGTCGAGGAGGGCGACTGCAATGAATTTGTTGTTCGGACTTATTTTAACAGCCAAGACAGACTCCTCCAACTCCAGTGTCCTTGTGTGCAGTAGGGATAACACCTGGAATTGATATGAAAATCGCTCGTTAGTAGACCTTTGATATTTTGAATGAGCACCGACGAAGTAATATAAGTAAATAATAACTGTTTAACTCGGAAGTCTCTCTATAGAGTTGGTCATTCTCTTGTTTTGTTGGACTAATAATTGCAATTGTTGGATTGATGAGAGGAGCCCAACAGTGGGACACAAGGCAGGCTACTTAGAGATTACAAATCAAAATAACGACCACAAAATGTTTGTAAATAAATAGAGGTACCTTGGCCTTAGATTCTCCCGTAGGGTCTGGTATGAGTTCAAACTGCCACAACTTCACCGTCTTGTCTCCTCCACCCGAATAGCAGCCTCGCTGGAAATTATAAGAATAAAATAGTATACCGACGAGCATGCATGAAAGGACTAAAGGACGAATGTGGAGGAAGCTAGAGAGGTTTATCAGGATAGTAGCAGGTGGCGTTCTGTTGTCTCTGCCTATCCCAGTGGGAGACAGGCGTGAGAATACGTATATGTACATGTATGTATAATTATACATCATAATCAGCTCTTACATCATTATTTGACAACTCCATTCTCTTTCCCGGTGACGTAGGCAGAGACTAGGGTGCGGCATGCCAAACTACGATCCTTACACACCTCTTTACTACGATCAATGTTTCCATTTATCTCCATAAGCCGTCATTTCAGTGGTCACTTCTTGCTTATATTTATCTACAACGATACGCCTCTTTCCCTGTGGGGTAGGCAGATACTAAGACGCTTCTCCTTTCTGTAGGACGTAACCAATATATTTAATGCAGTGTGATAATCAGTGATCGGTTTTGGCAGGTTTTTCCCGGGATCTCTGAGGATTCCCTCTCCCCGAAAATTAAAATCCCAATACCCCCGAACCAAAAATCTGTATACGTGCTTGAATATAACGCCATTAAGGGGATATAATTCGGAGCGCGCTCCATACAAACGTACTATGGTGATATTTTCAATACTAACCAATTAAAGTTAATGAAATTTTGCTGAAACAATCTTGATACAAATATCTATGCTTGTATGGAGTCAGATTTTCGTTAAAATATACAGTTTCAATGCTAGGATTAATTTAAGATTTGTATGGAAATCTTTGAGGCACTGTAACTTTAAAACTATACATTATAACGAAAATCTTACTCTATACAAGCATAGATATTTGTTTTTAGATTGATTCTGAAAAATTTCATTTAGTTTAATTGGTTAGTATTGAAAATATCACCATAGTACGTTTGTATGGAGCGCGCTCCGAATTATATCCTCTTAAAAGAGAAATTATAAAAAGACTTACCAAGTCGGGCGTAAGTCCAACGCTGGAGCACTCAGTAGTGTGGGCGGGTATCTGTTCGAGCACCGCCCCCGCGCCGACGTCGACCACGAGCAAGGCGCCGTCCGCGCAACCGACCAGCGCGTGCCGGTCGCCAGGCGCGAAGCACGCGCTGGTCGGCCGCCCGCACGGAGTCGCGATCGTGCGGAGACATGACTGGTTGGCTCTGCGTTATTTTTTTTTTATTTTATCTCTTTATTGTACACACGGAAATATATATGAAAACAGCATAATAGACAATTACAAAGGGCGAGCTTCTGTCTAAAGAGATTTCTTCCAGCAAACCCTTGACAGAGAGAGAGTATACAAAGTGAGGCAGGCATAGTGTGCACATTTAACTAAAAAATCAGTATTGAACACTAATAAATACATATTAAATAAAGATACAGGCATATACTTACATACATACATACAAAAATATCCAGTATGATAAATAATAAATAAATATACTAGTTTATTGAAGAGAGAGATAGTGATCTTGGACTTGTTTTTTAAATGATGCGATTGTTTGACAGTTTCTTATATCAAATGGGAGAGTTCCACAGCCGGACTGCATGGACAGTGAAGGAATAGGAGTAAAAGTCAGTAGAGTGGGATGGGATATTAAGGAGGGTACGGATGTGGGATCTACAGGGTTTGTCAGAAGGACGGGAGAAAAAAATTATGATGATGCGTTGAAGGTGTGACAAAAAAATATGAGCAAACATCGCCCTGTGTATGTCTTTTCTATTGTTGTATCAATGTATCTTTATTAGACCATATAACTAGGGACCAGCCTTGAGTTAGCATTTCCTCTCTGCCACGTTACTAGATCAATTAATCATGTGCATTTACATACAATTTTATACCTTATTACTAAACGAGACAGCATATTTCTTAATATGCTCACTCTTTTTAAGGGGATGATCAGATGGTCAATCTGAACAACTTTCTCTATGGCACCAACATCATCAAATCAAGAAAATCAAATCGGGAAAAAAATTCAGCTGTTCCTTACAAAACTGCAAACCTACTCGAGCCAAATGTATGCATGTACCTATATGTATGTATGTATGTGTATGGCCATAAATTGATAATGAACCCAATAGCAATTGCAATATAAAGCGAACACCCGCCACATTGATTTTCTCTGATAAATTGATAATGAACCCTATTGCAATCGAAATAGAGTTGAAAATAGCGTGCAAGAGATAAAGCGAACACGCGCCACACGGATTTTTCTCTCATCAACTCTATGTCTATTGTAATTGGGTTCATTATCAATTTGTCAATGAAAAGTGCTTGAGCATTTTTCCTCTAGATGAGCAATAAATATATGGAGCAAGGTGTTCGTTCGTTATATACTCTACATCATATTAGATAAATGTGTATGTTTAAACTTAGTGAGTAAATTAAAACCTTATTTTTTATGGGTTATGGATGGAATTTCTATAAATCTTATTGTGATATTTATAGTTTATCAAGATCTTTAATTGTTTATTCCACTCTATGCTGATCAACTCTTCAGGTGTCCTATCACCTGACAAGTTGATCAACCAGGAAATAAAATTCGATTCGACTCCAATCTATTTTTGGTATCCCCAATTCACCTGGAAATCAGGCGATTTGAAGTAAATCCTTACAAATTTGGGTAAACAATAGAGACTTAACACGGTTGCAGTTGGTGGTAGAGATGTAGCCGATTTCTCAACTTTCAAGTGTAGTGACGTCATGAAGAAAGATATAAAAGGGTGTTGGTTGAAGCATCATAATGAAACCCTTAAGACATGAACCCCGTAGTAACATTTTAATTTTACCGGGATTACCATAATATTGATACAAATTTGTTAGAGTCAAGGAACATTCTACAGTATCTTGTCAAGGAAAAACAAAGTAAATTAAACTGACCTATTCCACAGTTTGATAGAATCCGCCGATGCCGATAGTATGGCCAGGTTGTCGGAGCTGATGGCCACACAGCGTGGCTCCTTCTGGTGACCAGGCTGCGTTATTTGCTTGAGACATTGAACTGTGGACACAATATCCTATTTATATTCATGCACATTTATTTAAAAAAAAAACACTCTTGACAAAGTGGCCATAACTGGTATCAAAGTGCAGTGTGTATGTTGGAATCCTTGGTATTGGTATTGGTTGAGCGGGCTCTTTTTCCGCAATTCGACGTCGTGAGCGCCTATTTTGCGTGAGGTTGGAGTATCTTTTTACTCCTGCCATCCAAGCTCCTCCAGGAAGCCCACCAGCTTGTTAATGCTGCCGAAGACTTGGAATCCTTTACTGCTCTGTTTTACGAACGGTTTCGTGTTTTAAAAGGCACGTCCTTGCCTGTATTAGGTATAGGCACATGAGTAAATACTTCACAGAGACAAAGCTACGAACAATCGTGCTAATGGACAATATTTGGGAGACCTAAAAGCTTTTGTCTCTGTCGGGACAGGAGCGCACGAAATGATCACGTGAAGCGCTCGCCCAATGTCTCACATAGATTATCCACTAGCGCGATTACGGAGCTTTGCCTGTGTGGGGTATTTACTCATGTGGTATAGTCAAATGATAGGCATAAAGGGGACTTAAATAATCTGAGGTTTGATATAAAATTTTTACTTTAAATTAATTTTCAATGTCGTGCTGACTATGGCAGTATCGTAATTTCAAGGATTGTTTTGTGAACAAAAACACATTTGAGATAATATAAAACGCGGAGCCTTGTGGCCAACTAGAATGTTGGCGAATCTTCGTGGCGATTATATTAACTTATCTCTCAACTGCACCAGCCCACAGTGGGTCTGCATAGAGGAGTGTGGACCCCTCAAAAAAACCATTTCGGTTTACCTTCGCTTCCCTCAGTCATCTTCAAGCTATGCAGCTCAACAGTATTGTTAGCTAACGTTACTCCAACACGTAATTCGCCAGTCGTCCCGAGCAGTAGAGAGGAGGATTTTATCTTCGCTTCAAGCTTTACAGACGTTAGTCTTCGTACTTCGTCGGTGAGAGTCAGTAGCTCGGCAACTTCTGTTGTGTCTGGATCCACTTCACCGCTTTCTTTTAGTTTACTGTGAGTTGTGAAAGTAACATTTATATTTATGTGTGTAAAGTGACTAATTAACAAAGAATGTGATTTGTGACTGCTACGGGTAAATTGCACATGTGAAAGTTTTCAAACATGCATATAAACTTTGCTGCCGGGTAGCAGACCGAGATGTGTGAAAAGGAACAACTACCTCTTCGTGGAAAAACGCTTAACTTTATGTATGCATAGCAATGTGACATATCATTTTGGTACAATAAAGCATAATTATTCAATCAAATGTTATAAACAGTATTTTTCAACACACTTGCTCGTAAAGTGGCTCTTATTGCACTGCTTTTAGGTTTATAGTGCAGCTTATAAAAAACGCGTGCTTTTTACTTTACATTACAGCACCAGTGCGGTACCCAAACTCACTACCCGTTGCAAAAGTTTCTGTAAGTAATAATATTTGTGTGAACTCACGCCAATTTTTTTCTTTGTTTCTTTATCCGTTTATCCATCCTCGCTTTGGCTTCATCATCGGAGCAGAATTTAAATAGTTCCAGTAAAGAATCGGTTCCGTAGCAAGCCAGCACTGTTTGCCCCAAGTCTGTGGCGAGGCCGACCACGCGGCCCCTGCCGCCGCGGACTAGTGTGCCTACTTGATGACATTGTAGTACCTACAACATTATATTTTTAATGTTACCTATGTTATATTTATTCCTTTCTAAACAAAGAAAATAGTACATTACGATACGAGTGACCTAAGTTGCCCATTATTGCACGGCGTGAAGTTAGCGCCCGAGCGCAGCGAGGGTGCTAAACGCCGTGCATTAATAGGCAAGTTTGGTCGCGAGTATCGTATACTATTTTATAGCACAAGTGACCTAAACCCGCCCCGGACGGATGGCAGGGGGGGGGGGGCAGCAGGGGGGGTTCGGGGGGGGGGGGCGGCCCCCCCTCGTGGGATTACATTGCTATTTTAAAAGAAACATTGAAATGATTTTGATTTCTTGAACATGTATGCTGCGGTATATAACTTTTTTGATTTTGTGGGCAACAAATTCAGTGTCACCGTTTTCGCCATTTCTTTGATCGCGTCCGGAAAAATTTCGGTGTTCTCATCGTCGCTAAATTCACTGCTCGAACAGTCCATTGCTGCTCGAAAGTTACAATTTTCGCGAAACGAACTAAGTCAGCGTTTTTCTTTGATTTCGTCGCTGTCACTTTTTCTACAACAGGAAGGTTCTTGCAGGAGAATCGCTAACCTATCCCCTTCTTGTCATTTGTTTCCTGTGCATTTCCAAGCTTCAAACGACATTTCAAAGGGTTTTGTTTCATTTTTTTTACATATGTGAAGGTAGTCGATTCATTTACGCACCGTGCAGAAATAGACAACTTAGGTCCCGGAAAAGCTTGCGTAAAGTGCGGGTTTAGGTCACACTGTGCTATAAAGAAATTAACAATTTGAATAAGTAAGAAAATATTACTTTAGAAAAAATCTTGTAATTTTTAATTAGAGTTTAAGTTAATCCTATCGAATTGGTATGCAATTGCAGATAGCCGACGATAGCACGAGGGGTCTGACGTAGGTAATAATATTTTATAGAGAAAACAAAATAAATACTAGGCAGGAGAAGCCCTGTTAAACGATGAGGTTTCCAGCTTGAAATAGACCAGCATTTCTTTCTGTGTGGCATACAAAGGAACTAAGGGATACATTTTCTCTTGAAATAATTATTTGGCGACAGCTTAGTAAATAAATGAACTTACAGAACTATCCTCAATGTTATCAGTTTCTTCGATCTTGACTATTTCCAGTTGGTGTACAAGTTTGTCTTCGTCCTTCACGTCACTGGTCCAGTTCAACTTCCACACTCGGAGCTCCTGGTCCATGCTGCCTGTTACCAAGTACCTTTCTTCTTTTAGCAGCACCGCTGACCATACCTAGAAGATGTTTAGTTTGTAAGAAACATTTTAGAATAACGTGGGTAATTAAGTTATTTTGATAAGGCATAGTGTATTCATGAATATTACAATTACATAGTGACTGCACAACTCAAATACATTACTTGTTGAAATTAGCAAAAAAGGTGTGTCAGGATCGTAGCCAATGGCGATCAATTCTATCTCTGCCTCAAGGGGACACAGGCAAAAAAAGGAATTCTTCAAATCAGATATTTGTTACACATTTTAAGGTAGATACTAAAAAATAATCGAATTGGTTCGATCCCCGTCCAGGCCGTACCAATGAGTTTTTCGGAATTTATGTACGATTTGTAACACCACTGGCTTTTCGGTGAAGGAAAACATCGCGAAGTAACCTGCATGCTTCAATTTCGAGGCATGTATTGTACCAAATGTCCTTTTTAAGTGGCGACGGGCTCACCCCCTGTTACACTGGACAGAGTTTCGGTACAATTGGTGAAACATGGATGTTCTGAGGTTTCAGAATATCTCTGACTACCCCCTCGGGGAATATAGTCGTGAGCATATGTTATGCTATGCTACTAAAACATAATTACAAACAGAAATGTAAAATTTGTAATGTAACCAAAATGTTACCTTGCAACAATAAAGGCTTGTAATAAATGAAAAAAGAAACTAAAACTTTTGACTTTTGTCTAAGGGTTAATTTTGCATGATACTCAAATATTTCCAAATACCTCCATCTGATGTCCACCTAAAGTCTTGAAGCAGTGCTTGGTCTCAATATCCCAGAACTTCACGAAGGTATCTTTTGACGAGCTGACGACGCAGTTTTTGCCGTTGATGAAGAGCACGCTGGTCACTGCTCCCTTGTGTCCACTGAAGCGAGCTATACCTGTCTCTGAGACCACATCCCAGAGGATAACTTCTGTGTCCTGCAATATTTAAAATCAATGCTGGTTTAAATTGTTTCATAAATCTTTTGTGTTGTCCCAGGCTAGAGTAGGGCCATACTGTCACTCCTGTAGGCAATAAATCGAGAAAACCTTCATGCGTTGTGTCAATTTGTTGTACGCCATTATAATGCTGGCCAGACTTATGAGACAAAGCAACTAAGAGTTAAACAAGAAATGGGTTGCAGTGTCTTTGACCGTGTTTACTTCAGTTCTAAACTTCCTCCATCTAACTACAATAACTAATCGGCCTGCCATGTGGAGGTTATGGCAAAACCTCTCTTCGTCAAGAATTTCCAGAAGTGGACTTCTTACTGCAAATTATAATGATTAATAGAAGATTGTGAAGTGTAGATTTCAAATTCAAGATATCTTCTTAAGATGCGTTTTCTGTTTTACCCATTTTGAACCCCACGGATAAAAAACTAAACCAAACTATGCTAAAATGATGTGCATGTTTTTCAGGAAGTTATTTAACCAACTAATAATGTTAAACCTTAACTCTGCTAACTCATAAAAAAGAAAGGCTGAAGTTCAAGAACTAGATGAAAAATATGAAATGGATAAAAAAGAAAAATGTAATTGATCTACAAAGGGCAATCTGCAAAAATCCAATGCCGATTGGCAAATCTCATTATCACAGAGGCAAAATATAGGTACCATCGAACAATTTGAATCATTACCCACTGTAGAACCTTTTGACAGCAAAGAATTTGCTGTCACATTTGCGAAAAGCTTAATGACGCTAATACACGTGACCGTGACAAGGTTCTACAATGGGTCATGATTCAAATCAGTTGATCGTACAATCTCATACCTTAGAGCCAGACACCAGCCGATGCCCCTGTTCATCATACTGCATGCAAGTGACGGAGGTCTTGTGACCAGCGAAAACACACACAATCTCATTGTTGGTCAACTCAAACACATTGATGTTTCCGTCTACGTATCCCACAGCCATGTGGTTGCCTGTAGGACTCGCCGCTATTTGTGATACCACTACATTCTCTCCTGGAAGTACTTGAGCCTATAAAACGTAATATTATCATCAAATATTATGAACTAATAAGTAAATTTTTTAATTTATAATTAATGGACTTATGTTCGTGCCATAGCACTGCATTTCCGCCAATGTCAAGTAGTTTTTGGGAGTATCTATCCCAATCTCAGGGATTATTTTTGATTAAAAACAAGAGAATATTGCAGAGCCTCGTGGCAAGCAAAAACGTGAAACACGCGAGACAAGTGCTCGAGTCAGAACTTGCAATGTGACTCAATAAGTAAATTAAATTGCAGTGCTAACGCACAAGCAAGAGTCCATTAATTATTTTAAAAAAAGAAGTAAATTAAGAATGGGAGTTTGAAATGTCTAATTATTCTTGTTTTTAATTATTCCTATGACTAACTTATTCTTTTATAAGTAGGTTTGACCACACTGAAACTGTGTTGATTAAATTAGACATATAAACAAACTTATTTTTGATACTTTTTAAGCTGTTAAACCCTTGTAATAATCAAAGCAATGCTACAGGTCCGGCACTTCAAACAATGTTATAGATTTGACATGATGACATTCACACATTGCATAAATTGTGCGTGACATATGTGTAGGGTTGAGTTACCACACATCGTATGAGCATCATTATAAGTTTCATTACTTTTATTGTTCATTCTATCATTAAAAATAGTATTTGTGTTATTTCCCTAAATCCATTTTTTCTGAGAAGATAAAAGTAAAATATATTTTATTTAGTCCAATCCAACGGGTGCGCGCGCCTAATTACATTCCCTTGCTCGGCTCCCCTTAAGTGTGAGGTGAGGTGTGGTATCTGAAGTCAGAGGGAGGCGGGGAGTGGCCGTTCTTTATGTAGAACTATATACTATTACCTATTCTGTGATAATGCTGTGAGTTAAAGCATGTTGTTTCATAGTTTTTTAAGACTGAAACACTATTATGAGATTAATCCTACATTTGTCAATGAAAAAGGGATCCAGTTTGACTAAAAGTTAATGCCTTACCTTTTCCCCAAGCCTCATATCCCAAATAATAACATGTTCACATGCACCGACGGCAATATATCGCCCACTGATACCGCTTAGCGAAACATGAGTGCTGTTGCAGTCTCCACTAGCGACCACATTGAACGTACCACTAGGTGCGTAACGTAAATACTGCTTCGTGAGAGCCATTGTGTTTAATTCCTTTTAAAATAACCAACAAATTCACACGAGAATCGCATTGTTTTGGTAAATGTCACATTGAAAGAAAACACATGTGTGCCACAGACAAGGAATATACTACTCTTGCCACAGATCATTCAGGCCGAGATTCAGAGACGATTTTTAAGTCATAGTTCGTACTCCCGTATGTCAAAATCCATAAATTTTCGCCACGCTTAGCTCGAGCTAAGACTAAAAAAATCGTCTCTGAATCTCAGCCTAAGAATTGTCATGTGTGTAGCGCTCCAGCGCATGTTTTTAGCAGACATTACACAAAGACATGATACAAAATGGCGTCGCCCCATACAATTTTGTCTCAACGCTCGTCTCTCTTAGTTTTCTTCGTAGCAGGAGACACAGGTTTAGCATTACCTAAATCTACCAAAAAAGTAGAAATCTACTAAAAGTGGTCACACTGTTTCTGAAAGCTAGAAGTTCATTCGTTCGTTTATTGTTATTCATTCGCTCAGTTTTCGAGTCCACTTCATAACGTGTAAAAATGTATCAAGGGAGTCAATCTATCTTACTCTAGCAAAAAATCTTCTCTTTCGTTTTCACTCCCAAAGTGATTTTTACATGTTTTGAAACGGACCCCCAAAATCTCTCCCATGGCTTTCATTCATTCGTTAATTCCATTTCATTCCTTTCATTGAAGAAAAAGTGTGTTTTGCTGAAAATAAGCCCGTAATCCTGAAATTTGTTGTTATTTCATGAAAAGATCATAATTATCCATTCTTCATTAGTACGAGACAGCCATCAGGTTATTATGTTACTCAACAAAACCAGGTTTATTGTTTTTCTAGTTGATCCAACGTGTCTTCCCCTAAACCAGTATTATTTGCTTATCGTGACGGAGTAACCATCGGCTAACAACGTTTGCATGGTTTCGCAGGTTGGTCGGCTTTACTAATCGACCACGCAAAAGCAATATGGAGAGTAATTCGACGTCGGACATTGTTATTCTGAGCGGTAATTCACACCCGGAGTTGGCCGAGTTGATTGCTAAGTGAGTGACCCTAATGTTTGACTTTCCTTGACAGGTTAATTTGTTTGACCTTAGTCCCTTTGAAAATAAAGTAGGTACCGAGAAATTCTAATTTAACCTCTGCAGTCATGGACAGTATAATAATGTTCAGTAATGGACAATGATCTATCAACTTAATTGGTTTTGAATGAATTAAAATATGATTAAATCTGTTTCATGTTGGGGCCTAAGAGGAAGGATCTCTCTTTAAGACTAGAGTGAGCCATACCAATTGTAAAGTGTCCACTTTTTTTGACGTTTAGGTTTGAGTGTGTGGTGTCAAGTAGTATGGACAAAAGGCACCCAGTGACATATGGCCGGGGAGTCGCGCTGCAAGTCTGGCGGAAGGTAGACGCATTCGTGTTGGCCTCTCTTAGGCTTGCACGTGGCTCCGCCATTTTGTGAAACTCTTTTGTGTTTTAACCATAAAACAATCACTTGAGATTATAAACTACTTGACATTGGCAGAATTGCCGCGCTAGACGCAAGCAACCGGCCATTAATTAAGAAAAATAAAAAAAAAAAGACATATGGCCTTATGTTTACGGTCACTTTTCACACACACTAGCTCAAAAAAAAGTGGACAGCCGCGTAAACAAATATCTATAGTTCCATCGCCTTCTACTATTAAAGGTATGTCATAAGACAAAACAGACCAACTACAATCGTAAATTTATGTGGACTCTATGGAGATCCTTCCTCTTAGGTTGGGGCTTTATTGTTTATCCACAGCATAGTTCAAGATGGACTTCATGTTAATGGTTTATAATACCATGCATTTAGAATGTCATTGACTGAAACCAAGAAAAACCTGTTGTTTTGTTTGTGATTTGGTTAAGCAAGCTTAATGGACCATTTACAAGAGGCCATTTAATGAGCCACTCCACTGAGCCAAGCCATTCAGCCAATCCAATGAAAAGCGCAAAATTCGTGTCGTTCATTTACACATAAGCCAGCCGAGAAGGTCACTTTAGATTCGGACGCTATGATAGACGTAAAATTGCTTTTAGGGCTATGTTCAAAAATGATTTTGTTTTTGTTAAAACCATGTTTATGGTTATCACCAGAATTTAAATAATCCTTAATTTACCCAAAATAAGAAACATGTGTGTCTGGCTATTGAAAACAAACAACTAGTGGAATGGCTAACTGGCTCGGACGGGAGCACGCGTTCACACGAAGCCAATACACTAGCCAATCCACTGCGTGGGTGGTGGGAGAAACATTGGCGCCAGAAAATTCGAAATCGTTCTAATTGAATGGACTGGCTTCATCAATGGCTTCAATGGAGGACAATCCAATGCGTTGGACTATCTCTATTTACACAATGCCAATATTGGATTGACTCGGTGGAATGGCCTCATCTAAATGGTCCATTAGTTTGGAATTAGAACAATGTACTAAATGTGCTTTTGAACATGATTAGTACATACATACATACATAGACTCACGCTTTTTTCCCAGAGGGGTAGGCAGAGGCTATGGATCTCCTTTTTGGGCATTTCTGACACGCCTCTTGCTTCCTCTAGGACCATACATCTTATCATACATTCCCATTGATTTCGGCTGCTTTTAACCTTGAAATTTTTAATGACGTCCAGCGATGTTATTATTAGGATTTGAACAAAATAAGTAGATAACCTTTTCTTGGTTTCAGCCTATCCCATTCTTTATTTGAATGAGTTGTACATATTATAAATCATAATTATAATCTATTAATATTTGTATCTTCAGTCGCTTAGGTGTGCACAAAGGAGGGTGTTCAGTGTACCACAAAACAAACAGAGAGACCATAGTAGAGATCTCAGATTCAATCAGAGGCAAAAACATCTACATTGTACAGACTGGTACCAAGTAAGTGACATCAATAATATCAAAATGGTTTCTAGGATACAAACAATGCAGATTTTAAACATTCTCTAACTAAACAATGACCTAGTTAAGTTAAGGATGGAATCTATTGTTTTGAATAATTATAGACACAGGTACTATCAGATTAGCTGCTGCCATATTAGCGCTTTCGGCGTTAGATCTAGCCCTTTTTTGGTATGTTTAGCGCCTAGTGGAGAATCTAGCGCTTTTTTAATGTTTAATAAAGCAACATTATTTGTGTTAAAATATGCTATGTTTTAGGTTTTTTGATTGAAATATGATAATTATTCATAGCATATTGTGGTCAAAACATGTCCATAGAGTGAGCAGTGTTCGAAAGATTAAAATACGAACGCTTATCTGAAGTGCTATCATAAATTTTACAAGAGATCTACGAATTGACTGACTTAAACACTACCAATTTGCAAATGATTAATTAAAATCATTATAAAGCAACATAGTTGCTAACAAGAAACAGGGAATTTATTGTGAAAACAAAACTAAGTAACTCTGCAGCGCAAAGGACAGTGGGCAGCAGTGGTCCAAGAGCCCCCCATAAGTGACATACTATGTTTGAAAGGGGGTTTAAATATAGATTTTTTTTATATGCGGCACCAATATCTGTTGGAGAGAAAAAAAGATACAGGGTGTTTTGTTTAGCGTTTTTCATACTAATGTTAGCATTTGACTGCTATTTTTATCTGCTGCTTGAATTCCTTGTTTCATATGGATAGTATTGGTTTTTATTATTATTCTCATAAATCATCATATCATCTCGTAAACTCAAAACCTGCAAATTTTTATTCCATCCTGAAATTGCCATTATAGTTAGTACATATGAACCTTTTTACTGTTACACGCCTAATCATATCTTTTGTAGTTAAAGCTAAGTGTCCGATCACCTCGAAAGAGATTACACCTTTCGGGCCATAATGTCAAATTAATTTCTTCCTAAACCAACCACGTAAAAATACAACACCCTGTATCTCTTTTTTTCTCGAAAATATTTTGGATGTCCATCAGGGCATCCTCTAACTGTCCCTATCTGTGCGATAGCTGGGGGCTCTTGGAACAGAAGCCATACATTTTTGCCCAATGTCCTTCTTATCGTTAGCTAGCCCTGGTGTCAGAGTTTATACAGACTGCCTTACGGCCCTGACGTGGTTTTGGATTGTCCTTTAAAACATTGTATGTCATGTTGTTTAATCACATTCTGAGCTATTCCAATGAGATCTATAAAATTCAAAAACAATCATAGAAGTTGTGGAAGTGGCAAGTAACTCAATTGAATAATTTCAAATGAGTTTGTCTTAAAAGTACAAAAACGCTGCGTTTTTAGTTTGTGCGCTTAAACTGTAATCTGTAAAACTTTCAGAGATGTAAACAACAACATAATGGAGCTTTTGATTATGGCATATGCTTGTAAAACTTCGTCTGCGCGATCCATCGTTGGTGTGATCCCTTACTTGCCATACAGTAAGCAATGCAAAATGAGGAAACGGGGATGTATTGTGACAAAGCTGCTGGCCAAGATGATGTGCAAGTCTGGCCTCACTCACATCATCACGATGGATCTGCACCAGAAGGAAATCCAAGGATTCTATGAATGTCCAGTTGATAATCTGAGAGCTTCTCCCTTCCTGTTGCAGTATATTCAGGAGAGTGTAAGTTTTTCATTACATTTCTTTATTTACCTAGTAACAGTTAGCTTGGTGGAGCATTCCAATTAGATTGCCAAGACTAAACTTTAAAATACTCAGGACAATATTTTTCTTTAAGTGCTTATTTCTTTAATTATTAAAGTACTTTTATTGTATGTTATTTAATTTTGTAATTTTTATTTTAACTAGCGACAATAATGTGACCATCTCAAGGGAAAGGGACCTTGCTGTCTGTATGGAGTTATTAATGGATCCAAAATGTACATAATTTTCTAAATAAATATGAGTATAGATATCTTGGAAACAAACCGACAAAAAGGTCCCTTTTCCCAGAGGTGTATTTTAAGTGTAAAATGTCGATTTAAGAATAAAGATAGAAACGATATCAATAAATACCGATGAAATAACATGAACATTGCATATTACCGTAGATTCCAGACTACCGTAACTCAGTGATCGTGGCGCGCAACCCCGGCTCTGCTAAGAAGGCGACCTCGTACGCCGAACGCCTGCGTCTCGCCATCGCAGTCATCCACGGGGAACAGAAGGAGGCCGAGAGTGACGAGGTCGACGGTCGGTACTCCCCTCCGTGCATACCCAGGTATTACAACCTATTGGATTCTACTCTAAAGCATTAGAACAACATTCCTGATGTAGTTGTCTTGTTGTGCTTTATATTAGAGTAAGGTAGTTTGCAGTCTTTGAATGGTTAGAATTGATTTCGCTCTCTAAATAAGAAGTGGTACAGTCGCCATCAGATATATCGTAGCATACAAGGTGGTCAAATATTTATGAGCAGTGCTAATTTTCAATAAATGCACTACAGTAAATGTTACCAATTATATCAAACATATCTGAAAAGGTAGTTTTCCATAATTTCTTTACAATGTTATTTAAATTGAAATTTATTATAATGGAATAAGGTCTTTTTTCCTAAGCTGCTCAGATGTTTATGATCACCCTGACTGCGTAGATATATTTGATGTTATAGGCGTTCAGATGTTTTTGATTGGTTATGTGTAAAGAAATTATTGAAAATAAGAACTGCTTAGAAATATTTGACCACTTTGTATGCGATAATATATCTGATGGCGACTGTACCATTCCTTTTCTCACACTACAAGCACAGTTTATGTATCCATCTAAACTATTATAAAACTGTAACAGAAGTGTGTCTGTACATTGAAGATATTTTCAAGTAAAAGATTACGATTGGGTTTTTGGGTGACTCTGAATCAACCTTTTTTTAGAAATTGTATCTGTCTGTTTGTTTGTTCGAGCATATCACGGAAAAACTACTTTGATTTTGATGAAACTATTTTCATTTGATAGCTTGATGATTTGATTTAAAATCTGGTATATAATTTTTGCGGACGAAGTCGCGGGTGAATTCTAGTATTATATACAGTTGTGAAAATCGGTGGTTTTGACAAGAGGTCAGTAATTTAAGTAGGTCCCTCATTACCATTATTTACCACACTACCATACCTTGAACACTTAGCTGTCATTTCATACAAATGGAACAATTTAAAAGAAGAAGTAAGTATGTGCGATACTGAGTGAGTGCGAGCGAGACAGGATTACGCATTTGATTACATTTTACGCCACGATCCTGTCAGAGGGAGTGAGGTAAGTAATGGTTGGGGGGGGGGGAGAGGGGAAAGGGAGTGTCCGCACTGTTGTATTGTATTCTATTCTATTCAAACAAACAGATAAAAATTCTAAAAATAAGGGATCCCTTTTTTGACTACGGAACCCTAATAATATTTATACATTCCATTACGTATTATTCTAAACCTTGTGAATATCCAATGTACATCAATGTAAATTATTTGTCTTATAAACAAAGTAACGTATTCAGTATTGCCACAGAATAAATACTAGTACTACCCGTACAGATGAATCACTTCGAAAACAGATTTAAATAAATAGCGACTCTCTTTGCACGGCATAAGGTGCGAAGTTATTCGCACTCGTCCTATCGTACAATTCGCGAATAACCTACCAACCGTTACAACGGTGTACATACAAACAAAAATGAACCGAGTCATTAGACATGAAAGCTTCCTTTCCATATTCTCCCTCTTTCATTTTTTTCACATGCTGGCAGTGTGACATCACTAGGGTTTTCAAGTCTTGACTGCTCACAAAATGGCGGCAAGTCTAATGAGATTTGACCAAGAAGTCTCTTGTTGCAACTAGGGATTTAACTTCAGTGCGTACTGATGTTTTAGCCATACTTATTACTGGAAGCAAAATAAGTCATACTTTCAGTTCAAGGGTTCCTCTTGTTTTTTTCTTTTTAATGATGTGGTAATGTTATGTTTAATTTTTTGGCTCTAATAGCCATGTTTTTTTTTCTTATTGCTGTCTCCCGTTTGCAATGGAGAAAAGTCGGATACCTAACCTATTGCCATTCACCCCTCGGTGGGGATCGGCTGTCAAGCGTTACTGAGCTGTGGAGTGAGACGGGACCGGTATTGCATCATTTATCACCCACCACATATAGCTATAATAAACCACAAAACATTAGAGATAGAGGTGAATTAAAGCTGAGAGTTATTGCAGTGTCGACAGGTCGCGCACTATGGATGTGTCGGTTGGAGTTCCGGTGCACCCTGCCAAGGAGAAGCCGCCGATCAATGTCGTCGGGGACGTCGGCGGTAGGATAGCTATTATGGTGGTAAGTTTACATCAGTTAAAAAAATAAGTTAAGAATCCCACTGCAGAGCAAAGGCCTCCTCTCACGAATAAGAGTGAGAGGCAGTGGGCCATACTCCAGGCATAGGCAAGTTAGTGGTCAACTTGCTGTCAGAGAATTGTCTAGCCGCCTTAACAGGCCCCTGACCTGGCTTAACGAATAGTTACAACGCCATCTGACGAACTATCCGAAACCAACTGCTTAACGCCTTCCGAAGCACGGAAATGCTCGAGATGAAATACCACTAAACGGTCATCCATCCAAAGACTGACCGGACCTGGCGTTGCTTAACTTCGGTGATCGTTTCCAATACCGAAGCTCCACTACGTCAACGAGCGCTTCACATAAGTTATAACGTTAATATTCTCGCATTCATGAATGAGATATTATGAGATACTAATAATAGTGTAACATGAAACTCCTTTCAGATAGATGTGATATCACTAGCAGTCATCAAAATAAACAATAATTCTTATTAGATAAACTCGAGATAAATTCAGAGATATTCAGAAACGTCAGAACATCCATGATTCACTAGTAGTCCCGAAACTCAGTCCAGTGTGATGGGGAGATGGGATGATAAACACTGAGACAAAAAAGCTATCTTCTCGGCTCAGGTCTGAAATGTCAGTTTTCCTAAAATGTATTTATCCCATAATGTCTGCACGTCTTTTGCATAATGTCTATCTCCAAGAATGATAGTTTTCATATAATGTTCGCTTTTCAGAAAGTGCTTATTCCCAAAATGTCTGCAACCTCAAAACATCCGTCTTCTTACTATTTTGGCAAAGAATAAGTATGCAAGCAATTAAGCTTTTTACATTTAGAACATTGATTTAAAAAATAAAGCATGTTATGGAAAAACAAACATAATAGGAGGTAGCCGTGAACATAACGGATAAGCAAAACTTATGACAATGCTAATATTATAGGAATGTAAACATTATGAATAGACAACTTCCTGAGATTGTACACATTTTAAATAGCAGACATTTAGAGATAGTGCACTTCTATTTTGTCAGCTTGACGTTTTGAAAATTGTACATTTTAGGAAAACACATATTTCAGGCCTGAGCCATCTTCTCTTGGCCATTATAATTGAAATGGAACTACTAGTGTTCAGTTTACTATGCTGTCGAGTTTACTTACAGAAATTGATGATTTGTTCCAATACATGGAGTCTGAGTTGTTTAGGTACAGTGAGATAGGAATCATGTCAACATTTTTAAACTCTTATCATTTCTGTTTGTCTGTAATATATGACTCCCTCGAGGAATATTGTCGAGCATATGCTAATTGACAACAAAACATTTTTTAACCACCTGTTTTGAATAAAAAATATAATAATAGGTTAAAAAATAAGAGATACGTATTTTTCCGATTTTATTTTTGACCGATATTTCTATTTTCAATTTCTTTTGAATTTTCTGAAAATTTAGGATTTATGGCTAAGATACCTCAGCCGCAATAACATTAAAAATAAAAACTGTCAAATACAATAAAAAAGCCAAGCAGGCAAAGGAATAAAATTTCATTAAACCTCTATTATATTTTTCAGTATTTTTCAAATAACTCGAGAAATAATGGATAGAAAAATCTGATAATTGTGACAAGCTTTGAATCACATAATCTCCAAATGGTTTTCATATTTTGGTACCTTTCTTAAAATGAAATGTTGTCAATTATTTATCCTTTTTTATTCACCCATCAAAACAAAAATAGATACTTAGCATAGCATATGCTCACGACTATATTCTCCAATGGGGGTAGTCAGAGATATTCTGAAACCACAGAACATCCACGTTTCACTAGTACCGAAACTCTGTCCAGTGTGACGGGGAGTGAGCTTGTCGCTAGTTCTAAATAGATACTTTAAAAATTGATTTTCCAATTTCAGGACGACATGATCGACGACGTGCAATCATTCGTCGCCGCCGCAGAAGTCCTCAAGGAATGTGGAGCTTATAAAATATACGTACTGGCGACTCACGGACTTCTGTCATCAGACGCGCCGCGCCTCATCGAGGACTCGCCCATCGACGAGGTGGTCGTCACCAACACCGTCCCGCACGAGCTGCAGAAGATGCAGTGCCCCAAGATCAAAACTATCGACATATCAGTCCTTCTGAGCGAGGCCATCCGTCGCATTCACAACAAGGAATCAATGTCTTATCTCTTCAAAAACGTTACCCTAGAAGATTAGTTTGATTAATTTTCCATGTTAATGTTAAGTATTAAATAAGTATTACATAATATGTCCTTGTTAGAGTTTTGTAATTTGGTATATTCTAAATCATCTTGTATTATAATATAAACATAGGTATTTTAGAAAGGGTATTTTTATAGTATTATCATACATACGTAGTAAAAGTTTCCGTATTATAAAGGTCTAAGTAAGGACAAGCATCTCATTTTATGAATTCCGTTTGTTGCAATTATGTAATTTGTTAAAAATAAGTGGTACAAATTTCAGGGATGTGATATGGTGCAAGGCGTGTAATGATGATTTGACGAATTACGTAAACTAGGCATTTGTTTCGCGATTGTTAAATAAAAAATGTTATCAGAGTAAATATTTTATTGATTTGCATTTGTTAATGAAATTGTCCAAAGCTTTTGTGAATAATATTACATAGTACTAATATAGTAAATAAGCCCAGAGACCATAGTGGCCGATCCAGCCTACATACGGATTTCTAACTATCTTGTGCTATGCACTACAATCTTTTTTGCACCCTTAAGATAACAGAATATCGTAACTAAGTGTAGAATAGTTCTAAAGCCATAAAATGTGTATCGTTTTGTTAAAATGTATAATAAATAGTTTTTGTGGCATGTCGTTTTGTTGCTTTGAATCATAGTTTATTTTAATCTAACAACGATAGCCAGAAAAAGCTACTGTGCTATGAGCAACGGCCGGAAATAGGTATTATGATTCTAGATTCATGGCAACGGTACTAGCCTTTTGACTTTTTGATTTCATCTTTAAGAAATTATAAGGGTCAGCGCACACCTAGTGGAGAACTGTTCGAACAGTTTTCATTAATCAATTGATAACTTAACTCCATGTCTATTAACCCGTTGAGTGCTGTGGCGCAGATCTGCACGAAGAACAATGTGTTTTCTTGAGTTGAAAATAGCGTGTATATATTGGTTATAGATATTGTAAGACTCCTGGGATTTTAGGGACTTAATTATAGGCGTTCCCGCTTATCGGCACGCGGGTGAGCCACGTAGTGAAATGAGTTTTCTGACAGCTAGTAAAACGTAGTCCAACAAACGATAGATGTCGTTGCCGCGAGAGGGAGCAGAGACAAGGACAAATTGAGCGCCTTTGAGTGAAACAATTGAGCGGACGCGGGAGGAAATTTCGACAAAAAATGTAGCAAAAAAATTCATGTCCATGCGATGCTAGTGGAAATAATTCAACAGGTTTGGCTGTATATCCTGGTTCTATTTGCCTTTCCAAGTGGGAAATGAGAAAAAAAAACAATTTGACATTGACATCTGGTACCGAAGACAGCAGACAGGACTCTTGCTTTTAATATTAAAATGTGAAAAATATTTGCTTAATGCGTGAATAATAGTACATAAATACTATTGAGAGCTACATATAAATAGTAGTAATCTGTTTTACAACGGAACATAATTAAAAAGTATCAATTTCATTGATAATTACTACTTAAAACAAAACATTTTGAGGTTACGTTTAAAATTATTTAGTTATTACAGGCAAATAATTATATTTCGCCCAGTATGGGACCTCTGAGACTTATATTAGATCTTCCAAAACCGAAATGGACATGGGCATGTAAACGTTTATACAGCAGTAAGAACATTTTGAAACTCAGCGATCGGGGTATGTTCCAGGACATGTTTCCTAACACTGCTGCGTAAGTATTTTGATGTTCACCTTATTTGTTTAGAAATAAAGTTGAATTTTAACTATTATAACACTTTCACTGCTAAGCGCAAAACAATGATACTCGTGCAGTGCTAACATTGTGGAATGCGATACAATCCTGACTCACTGGGCGAGTCGTGAGCACTGCTGCCCATTTGTTGCTGACCTACGACGTAGGTCGTCAGCACCCAAAATGTTAAGCAGGAAGCTGGCGTAGGTATTGTTGGTCTTTTTTATAAAGTCGATGGTTCTAAGCCTGAACTACGTGGACGGAATCTTTTTATGAAATATGCAAAGGTAAAGGAATATGGTATAAGTCTATCCAGAATCCACTACCTCTCATACCATGGTTTACTAATGCTAAAATGAGAAGAAAGTGCCACATGCCACTGAGAAAGTTCACATTCCTCATGAGAAAGGCTGATTCCCCAAATTGTGAGGAGTGTAATCTGGTAGAGGATGTGTATCATCTTTTGGTGGAGTGTGTCAAGTTCAATCTAGCGCGGGATTCACTGATGAAGGAACTGAGTTTCAACAAATTTGATGTAGGTGCTTTTCACGTTTTAGCTAGCCCAAGTTCCGATGAAGCCAAAACATTGTTCACCTTTGTGACTTCATCAGTCAATCAATGATGTGATTTATCTTCTGATGTAATAAATTTAAGGGTACGATTCGACTGATATATACATGCGTATAAAAGTCCCTAATAAAGAATAAAATAAAAAATAAAAAACATAAGTACTCGCCTATAACAGAGTTGAAAGGCAGATAATGTGAGTGTGAATGCCGTGGAGCCGTATAGTGCAACTTTTGTGAAACCTTCTGACTTATGATAAAATCTGGTATATAATTGGTGTGGACAAAGTAGCACATAAAAAAAATCTTTATATTTAAATTTAGCTATATTTGGTGATTGCTTACAGGACAGAAATAGTAAAGTTGTTAAATAAATCACCGCAGTGTGTCTATGCGGGCTTTGATCCAACGGCAAGCAGTCTTCACGTCGGGAATTTACTAGTCATTATTAATCTGTTACACTGGCAGCGTGGTGGACATAACGTTATTGCATTGGTAAGTGTTTACTTTTCAAATTACTATTTATTTAAATCTTATATAACACTTAACTCTGGATCTTTAAAGAACATTCCAAAGTATCAAGAGAGATATGTCAAGATTATAGCAGGTGGCATTTCATTATTTATGCCTACCCCAATACAGGCAATATGTTGTATGTGAGTAAATTAAACATTTTCATGTTGACTCCTACAAGATATAAGAATAGTGATTCAAAAAGATGACTGTTTTAAAGAACCTGGGAAAAAAATCTTTTACAGTCACAAAACCATATTCATCAATAAAAATTTAGAATTGTTAGTCAAGTTTTTATTCAAAATAATATCACATGATAGCTTTTCAATATAATTTTGTTGACTGTACCAAACCTATACTTCGTTCCAAATAAGGACGACGAGATTTTCCAATTCCTATTGTAATGTAATTAATTTATTGGATACATATACTGTCTGACATATCTTGGATGTTACTAAAGTTGTTTTAAGAATAAGTGATAGGAAGTGTTTCAAATCTTTGCTTCTGTAATGCAAAATAGCCTTAAAATTTCGTTGCTATTTTGAATGGAATATAGATACCTTAACTAATTGAATGCAAATAATATTCCTATATGCCATGTGGCAGGAAAGGGCTAATCCAATAATTGTATAATTCAGTTAGGAGGAGCAACAGGCCATATTGGGGATCCTAGTGGCAGAAGTACAGACCGTGTTGCGTTACAGAAGGATATTATACAAGAAAACATTAGTTGTATTAAGAAAAACCTTGAAACAGTATTTGAAAATCACAAGAAATACATTTGGTCAGACGATGGCAGCAAACTGAAACCAATAAGGTAAGTTTTTTTATTTCATTTACTGTGATACTATTTAAAAAGTCAATTCAATAATATGTAACATTAACCTTAATAAATCATGCATGCATTCATATGCTCTATTCCCGAGGGGGTACTCAGAGATATACTGAAACCTTAGAATCAACCTTAAGAGAAGTTTATTCCAAAAGCGATAAAGCGCGCTGCATACAAACGAAGTCTCGTTATATTTTCAATACTAACCAATTAAAGTCATTGATATTTTGCGGAAACAATCTAGAAACAATTCTCTATGCTTATATGGTGTCAGATTTTTGTTAAAATATAGTCTCAATGCTAGGATTGATTTAAGATTTGTATGGAAATCTTTGAGGCACTGTAACTTTAAATTAAAGCTATACACATACAAGCATAGAAATTAGTTGCTAGATTGTTTCTGAAAATGTTCATTGACTTTAATTGGGTAGTATTGAAAGTATAACCAGACTTCGTTTGTATGGAGCGCGCCAACGGTAATATACCCTTTATAAATCAAATTTCCCTGTAAAGGTTAAACCAATAATTAGTAGAATATGTTACCTGTGAAAGTTGGGGTTGAAACTGACAGAGGCAAATATTTGGACCGGAGTCGCGAATGTTAATTTTCGTCTATTTGGTTGTCTAGTATTGTAGCACAAATCTAGACTAGATAATCTATTCTAAAATGCCATAAGTAACAATGGAGATTCTGGCAATTTGGTTGGAATTATAATAATAGATAGTGTGTGATATTTTCTTTTGTTAATTAATGTATGGGTGGAGTAGGGCCCACTCTGTCTTTTTGCAAGGAGACCATTGTCCTGCGCTTTGGCAGACTATGTGTGGCTGTCGCTGTGTGTGGCTGGTACAGGCTTTATCTTATTTTAAATTCCTAGCAAATTCAAAATTATTCTGTTTGAATTGAATTCGTTTTTAGGGTTCCGCACCCAAAAGGTAAAAACAGGACCCTATTACTAAGCCTACATTGTCTGTCCATCCGTCAGGGCTGTAACTTTTGATCTGTAATAGCTAGACAGTTGAAATTTTCACAGAATTTGCGTTATTATGGCGGATTTACCAAAAAAATAATTCGAATACCAAAATATAAAAATTAAGCGGGTCCTCATACAAGAAACTAGTTTTGATCAACGTTTTTTCTTCTCGCCCTATCGTAAAAACTGTAATACATACTCTACTCTAATAATACAAACTCTACAAATAATAAAAACCGGCCAAGTGTGAGTCGGTCTCGCGCTAAAGGTCTCGGTGTTTTTGTAAGTTTATATGGTGGTGTGGTGCGGAACCCTCGGTGCTCGAGTAGCTCGACTCGCACTCGACCGGATTTATTTTAAAAAACGATTATTTTTTCTGAAATAACTTAAATTACAAAATTATCTTCCAGGATAGTCAACAATGAGGACTGGTACAGAAGTATAGACTCCATACAATTCGTCAGTGAAATCGGGCGTAACTTCCGCATGGGTACAATGCTGCTAAAACAGAGCGTTCAAACCCGCATTAATTCAGAAGTTGGCATGAGCTTCACTGAGTTTGCTTACCAGATATTCCAATCTTACGACTGGTTGCATCTGCTGAAAGAATACGATTGTAGGTTCCAGGTAATATATACTTTATGTTTGAAATTATTGGGTTGCCATGCTGGTTCTGGCATAGATAATATAATACATTTCCCCGCTTCTTCTAATAGGTGTCGTATGACGGTATCATACTATCATACTTTTGGAATGAGTTAAAGATAAGGTTTTTTCATTTAATTCAGGAAATATCAACCAGAAGCCGTAGCATATTACACGTGATACGGCTGTATCACGTCTTTTATCTCGTTCACTAGTGCGCAAATAGAAAGAGAGCGAAGGTGTGATTGCGCTATATCACGGTGTCATGCTACCTATGCAGGTTGATAGTAATGGGGTTGTGTATTATCACCTAATCCTTTTTACTTATTTTAAGATTGGCGGCAGCGACCAAATGGGAAACATTAGCGCCGGTCATGAGCTCATCAGTAGAACAGCTAAACAAGATGTCTTTGGTATGTCTGACTGAAAACATCATAAATCATGCAAGTAAATGTCAGCACGGGTCGCATGGCGCCGCGATAAACGTTTAATCGCGCCTTTGATCTTAATTTCGTAGGGGAAAATACGATAATTCGCGCCGCCATGCCGCCCATGCAGGTATAATACTTATTTACTGCACTGGCTCAGGGACCCGAAGGTCATGGTCTCCGAGAACAAAACACGCCATTCATATCTTTTCTGTGCTATCTCATTGGCCTGTCCGGCGATACCTGGGTCTGCTCTCGTCACTGGAGTTTAATAATAATTTAAAATTCCTCAGGTTTAACCCTACCTCTCGTCGCAACAGAAGAAGGCGATAAGTTCGGCAAATCAGCAGGAAACGCGCTTTGGTTGGATCCACAGAAAACAAGTCCATACGGCCTGTACCAGTACTTTATAAGGACAAAAGATTCAGATGTCGAGCGGTTGCTAAAGCTCTTCTCTTTCTACAGTTTAGGAGAAATAAAAGATATCATGTTTAAGCATAAAGAACACCCGGATCAGAGATATCCACAGATGTGCTTAGCTGAGCAATTGACGACTTTAGTTCATGGTGGTAAAGTCTGAATTTGATTATTATAGTTCTATTTCTTTGCCCTTCCTGCTCATCTAGTATGATCTCTCCACTAGCGCGCGATTCGGCTTTTTCCATACTACTTGTTGCAGCGCGACTGTCGCTGTCTGAAAAGTGCGGAAAGAGTAAATTATCTATGAGTAGAGAAACCATATTAGAGGGGCTGTTGCAAAGAACTTAATTTTGTGTGGAAATATTGAAAATATCGAAGACGTTCGATTAGTTTTATGTAGAAGAATCTTAGTTTATACATAGATTAGACAACTATGGATGGATATAATTGGACTTGAGACTGATATTTCCCCGACTGCTAAAGTGATATGTTGACGAAACAAAAGCAATGTAGAGTAGGTATAATTTTTATCATTATTTTAGTGTATAAAACAGACTAGGATACGGAGAATAATGTAGATAATTACCAACAGTTAGCTTCATTATGTGGATTTTGTTGCAGAGGAAGGGCTAGCTCGGGCGCTCCGCGCTACGGACGCGATATACAGTAAAGACGTCAAGTCGCTCGTCGCACTCTCAGGCTTAGAGCTGCAGCAGGTGTTCGATGGAGCGCCTGTTGTCACCCTACTGCTATCCCCTGGCATCACTGTGCTAGAGCTAGGATTGAAAGCAAAGTGCTTCCTGACTGAAAGTAAGAAATTTTTTGTATATTCAACTCTGTAACCACTGAATAAGTTCGAAAATAAAATGGAACGCAGGTTCAGGTGGCTTACTCACGCACCATTGCAAGGGATTGATGATTGTCGCAGTAAATCTCTGGTCCTAACAGCCCTTAACACCTTCTACTTCAGTAAAGTTTAAAAATGTCAATATTGAAATTTCTGTCTGTCGTATGTGTGTTCTTTAGTCTTGAAAACTACTGGACTTTTTTATCGGGGTCGAAAGCACCTTTCTTATCTAATAGATAATAATCAGTGAAAGCTTATGGCATCACAGGTGTCAACACCTAGACTGGTCGGAAATATGAATATAAACTTAAGTAAGTACATTCGTCTGCTTATTGTGGGTTTTATTGTTTTCCAGATGACGCCATGAGAATTATTCAAGCTGGCGGATTTTACATCAATCACCAAAGAATGAAGAAGATAGACGAAGTTATAACAGAGTCGGCACACATTTTACCTAATCTTATATCGTTATTGAGAGTTGGCAAAAGAAATTATTATATTGTAAAATGGCAAACATAGTAAGGTATAATTAAATATTTTTTTTAATGTTATAAAATATTTCATTGTTGTTCTAATGCAAAATAAATGGGAGGAATAAGTGAACAAAACCAAAAATAAATTTTGGGATATAATTATTATTACTTACAACAGAAGCTTGTATACTTGCAGTATATGTATAATAATAAAATGCATATCACATAAAACATCGTAAAGACTACATAACATACTTAAGCCTAAAATAATTAACTGAAACAAGCTTGGATGTACGGGTCATTAAATATCATAAAAATATGGCTACTTGTCATACAACGTTACGTTTGTGCACCCACCCGGATGGGCTTCTTATGTGATTAAATCTTCCTAATATCACAAACATTAATTGCAACTTTTCCTTCTATATTGTACAATGTCTTCGTAGTACGATAAAAAAGCTAAATTGACAATGTTATCGATATGTCTTTTTGGAATAATGTTATTTTAGACATTTTGTATTAACTAGAAGCGCGGAACTTTCGTTCATGTATTATAAACAGTCAAAGCGATTACCTTTCATAATTCATTAGGACATTACTGCAGAACAAGGTCTTACAAAAATAAATAATGTACAATCAGCGCGAAAGAAAAATACTTGATAATTTTACAATATTGTCTGGTCTAACAGTTATTATAGTAAAAAGGCGAATACGGTACCAGAGAACATCAGTCAGTCTAGTTGCCATTTCATGGTTTCACGATAAGTCACCTCGTGAGCTGTAGAAATTATCGGCTCGAGACGACAGGAACATAATAAAACTCACAAATTCACTTTTGTGTGTCAAATATTTTACATCGCAACTCGCGGATGAGACTTAGTCTTAACAGAGGCACCACCGGCTGTCGGGGCGTAATACTAGGGGTGGAGGGTTATAGGTCGGTGCTCTCGCTCTGTGCAACGGGCGCGAGGGGGGCGATGGGCGGGGGCGGGGCGGGTACCATGGGCCGCGGCGGCCGCGAGCTCTGCGGCCGCGGCGATTGCGGTACCTCCGTTATACTGCCCTCCGACTGGGACAGCTGCCGCGTCGCGCCGAGGCTCTTCGCCTGCTCCAGCTCCGCGTCCTTGCCGCCCGAGCTGTGGGTGCGCTGCACGCTCGTCCGCGGCCCCTCCTCGCCCTCCGTCGGCCCCGGCGCCGGCGCGCCCCCCACCTGTATGACGGTCGGGTGCTGCTTGTCCACCGAGTATATGTGGGTGCGCTCCAGCACGGTGGGGGCGAGGTCCGTGTTGTCGGTGATGGAGCCGCGCGCGGCGCGGAAACTCTGCGGGCGCAGGGTGGCGGGCCGCTCGGGCACGGCGGGCTTGCTGCGCAGCTGCACGTCGGGCTCGTCGGCGGGGGCTGAGGTCGAGGCGGGGAGGAGGGTGCGCGGCGCGGCCACGGGGCGCGGCGGCGGCTGTGAGCCCGGCTTGCTCGCCTGCGCGCCCGCGCGGCCCTTTTCCAGCGAGACGACGCCGATGGACGCGGGCCCGCTCGAATCCCCGATCACCTTCATCTTGCTCACGAATCCCGTTTGCGCCGTCACGTTTTTGACTACGACCGTGGAATCGTTCCTCTCCGCCTCCTTGAGACTCTCGAACCTTTCCTTCTCCAGCTCCAGGCTTTGTCGACGAATGTCGGTGAGGTTCTCGCGGCTGCTACTCCTCGCGGCCTCGTCTTTGAGGGCCTTGCTCTGTCTGTAGGTGGATCGGTTGATCGTTTGTACGCCCGAGATGACCTTGCCGGTATCGGAGATGACGGGTCGCGGAGGTTTGGCGGGTTTATCGGTCTCGACCTTGTTGGAAGTCTGTTCTCTCGTAGGATCTGCAGCCTGTGGCTGTGGTTCTACTTTTTTGTTCTTGTCTGGTGTGAAGTTGGGCGGCACGGGTGCAAGCGGCTTGTTTTTCCGCCTCAGTATAGGTTTTGGACTACCGTGCGGTGGACTAGATTGGTCGGAGAGGGAACTGTTTGATTGAGCCTTTTTAATGTCATTATCCAACAATATGAGACTAGTGTCGTGGCTGTTGCTTCTGGAATGGCGGCCGGGGCCGTCGAGGCTGACCCTGGAGAGCGGCGCCTGGTGGTTGTAGTCGCACATGGACTTGCTCATGCTGCTGTAGTCGCCGTTGGACTGCTCCTGACTGAGAGCGGCGGTCTGATTGTAACCCTGAACAAAGTTTGACGTGAATCCGTACTCGCACTGATCCGGGACTAGATCTTCTCTGGTAAAAGAGATGAAGAAGTTGACGTCGTCTTTGAAGAACCAATCTGCGTGCTTGATGAGTAGCTCGACGACGCAGTTGACGGCCGTCGTGATGTTCATGTCGAACGTGCTCTCGTCGGCCGCCCACAGCAAGTTGGGTGCTATCACGATAGCCAAGTTCGATGGGGACATTTTGTTTGTGCTTTGATTTTGCGTCAAAGCAGACAAAAATTTGATGAGATATCTAAGATTTTGGAAATTCGCGTCCGGTAGTAAATGTATGGCTTCCCAGAGAGCGTTCAGTCGGGCTTGTTCCGTAGGGTGTCGGGAGGCGGCGAGGAAGTTTGTGTAGAGGCGGTGTGTGAGCAGGGGCTCGGGCAGCTCCCTGAGGTAGCACTTGAGCACGGAGGCGACCACGTGCATGTCCCTGTAGTCGCGGGGCAGCGGCACGTTGAACAGCCCCGCGTCCAGTGACAGCTTCATTCTTTTCACTTTTGATGAACCTGTAATAGGAAAAACGGATTATTACAATTTCAATCTGCACATTTCTATCCTGTTTTATTTCTGTGTTTGGTGTGAAGTATATTAATTTTAGCTATTCATTTTCCTCTCTTGTTCTAGTCTATTTATTTGTAGATATGACAAGTTTAGGGAGGGATAAGGCCTTTCTCTGACGAAAATAGAAATCGCCAAAAAAAATTGTATCTGTTCCATAAAACACAGAATAAAATCGCGCGACCAAATAAAAATTTATGACTGCAAACCTACATGACCTAATTATTTATCACGGTTTCGATGTTACTCCTGGTTGTTTAGTTTTATTGAACCGTGAACTACTCGAGGTGCCGCTGCTGCCTCATACTAGTATACCTCATAGTAGTTTGATGGATGTACTCTGTGGTATTATCATCTCTTTAAAAAACCCTTGCAAGAGGCGATGAAAAAACCCTTGCTGCCGTGCAGGAGGCGATGGTTCAATCCCCGTCCAGGCCGACTCGTACCAATGAGTTTTTCGGAATTTATGTACGATTTGTAACACCACTGGCTTTTCGGTGAAGGAAAACATCGTGAGGAAACCTGCATGCTTTAATTTTGAGGCATGTATTGTACCCACTGTCCATTGTGAACGGAATGTAAGAACAAATATGGTATATCGTCTATATCAGTGGCACAAATATTATTAGGCTGTTTTATTTGTTCTTCAGTTTGATGGTCTAAACTTTAGACTTTAGACCCTTTGACTATTTAATATGTGGACTGGTTACGCGTGTAATTCTACAGACAAACATTACTGCCACTTTTTGCGGGGGGCGAGGTAACATGAAATCCGCAACTTTGGATTTTATTCCCTATAACTTTAGATTCTAATTTTGAATGTTAAAAATCATGAAAAGTAGTCTTGTGTGAACCCCAAACGTTCTAAGTTCGAAGTTATTATTTCGCAATTATAGGCTGTCTCGTTTAGTGATAAGGTGTATAATTGAATGTAAATGCACAAGATCATTTGTGCTTATACCGTGGCAGAGGGGAAATGTTACTGCAAGGCCTTATAATAATTAGTCAAAGTTTAGACCATAATACTGAGCAACTATCACGATAGTGCCAAAATAGAGAAATCCCATTCATATCACTCGACTACTCGACTGCGGTTTTGTATGAAACAGATCTTTTTTTATTTTTTCTCGATGTTGTCTCCATAGGGTATCATGGTACACCTTGTACTATATCGGCGTGCTCCTCCAGCAATACCTTCACCGAGCTGTCGTCTGTAACAGACTGTATAATACATACCGCCAGCTATCCTGAAGAGTCCCTCCTCGCTGAGAGCCAGCTCGTGGAGCGTGCACACGCACAGCTCCACGGGGAACGCGATGGTGCGCCCCGTCACCCGCAGGTGCTCCTCCAGCGGGTACCCGAACACTCGTTTCACCGAGCTGTCGTCTGAAACAGATCGATGCCAATCTTCAATAAAACGTTGCATTGCACAATATGAACCAAAAATGAAGAGATTTGCAGAAGAACCAAATTAGCTAAAGAGGCAATGGGCGCGGCACATTGCACGCAGAACCGATGGCCGATGGGGCCGAACAGTTCTCGAGTGGCACCCGCGTACCGGAAAGCGCAGCGTGGGTGAGCCCCACAAGGTGGACCGAAGACCTGGTAAACGCAGCGGGAACCCGTTGTTAACGGCAGCGCAGGATCGGGCGTTGTGTCGATCCTTGGGGCGGCCTATGTCCAGCAGTCTACGTCTATCAGCTAATATGATGATTACACAAAACTTGAAACTCCTGGATTATTTTAAAAGATAAAAAAAAGAGTCTGACTCAAGTAATTTCTCACATATGTAACTTTTATGATGCCGTTTTAAGCCATTTCCGGTTCCGACTTAGAATGGACCACCCCATTTCTTCCTGTGGGTGTCGGAGGCGAATAAGAGATTAGGATTTAGTTATGGGCACCTATCACTACTTTACACGTCATTTCATCTTGACACTTTAAATACGCCAAAAGTGAGCCGACACTGCAACTACATGCAAGACAGCTGGTAGTTGTAGCTATATTTCTGACCACCCCGAAAGGGATTATGGTCGTGGATTGAGGTATATATGTAACGTTTACTTGCTCCTTTGATTGCATTATTTATTCACACTTTGTGAGACCGGGCTCACTATCTGTCACACTGCAGGGCTAGCGTACCACGCTCGACAAAGCGAAAAACGAAAATTAGGTCAGCATGCGTGCTAATTTTGGCACGCGTAAAGGTGTACTTCCGATGCCAGCGGCCGATGCGACTGACGCGCGCGTCTGACGCGTGGTTCTGTCATATTCCATATGTTTATCGCATCTGCCGCGCGAGTCTGACGCACGCGTCAGTCGCTGGCATCGGAAGCGGCGCCATACGTTTTCATAGTAACTAGTATTGTCGCATCGGCCGTCGGCCGCGAGCCGCGCGCGTCAGTCGCATCGGCCGATGGCATCGGAAGTGCACCTTAATAAAGACATAGGCACATCTAGATTTTTCTCGTTTTGCTGGGGGCTGCATCGTAAAGCTTTATAGTCTAATCTATTAAGTTAATACGTAAGTAAGTATTATTGTAATATAAAACAGGGTTTTGTTTTGGACTTTTATTAAACTATACAGGTTTAAACTTAAAAACTCAACCCAAATGTAAGGAACAGACGAGTTTTTTAGCGAAATCAATGTTGGCTTTGTAGGGAACATTTCTCAGTTTGTTAGTCTGAACTGAAAACTGCAAAATTTTGATTTTTTTGAAAACACTCGTTATATTTTGTTTTTCTATCATGTAGAATACTATTGCATCACAAGAGAGGTTTTAAAACCGATAACATACAGTACCACACAAAATCACCATATTGCATTATATTTCACTAGCATATTACAACCCGATGCGTGGACTTATAGGCGTTTATGTATAGAAGAAGGTATATGAACAATGTTCAATTAATTAAGCGAGGCGATTGTGATACTCGCCAAGAAATGATTACTTGAATGCATGTTCCACGTCTTACTATCACAGCTAATTAACTGTTGACAGTTTAGATTGGTTTGATGACTCAGATTCATAATGCAGATGCATTTTGAACTCATTTTGATGTTAGAGTAGATTAAGAAGTCATTGGGTTGTGACCCAAAGGTCGACGTTTCGATTACGGGCTTAAGATTTACAGTATAGAAAATGTCATACTTAAATCAAATGCTTAGTTTAGTTGGACAGCAAAAAACTAAAATTACTTATTTAATTTTTAGTGTTCTATTTTGTTACAAGAAATTTCAAATCAATGTAAAAAAAATCAGGTATTATTTATTGGTGTCTGGCATTATTATGCAACTATAATTTATCGACAAAATCACATTAAGGAAACATTTGGTGTTTGTGGAAAATATCAATAGCAATACCTACTAATATTTTATATTAATAGTCACTTCCTTTCCTGCATGATATAATTGGCAATGGCCTTTGTGATTGTATGATAATGAACCGCAGACAGGACATACACACAACTATATAAATATATAGTTTGAATTTGAAAGTAAAATTAAACACATTCACTGTATCTATATTTACGTATTTATTTATAATTGTACGAAAGATAGCTAATTTATTAAGTTTAAAGCAAGCTAGTGATACTGTTATCTTAATTGTTGAACCCTTATTAAATACTGTTCGAGAGAATGAGAATCTGTCTTGCTAATGTCATACTTATCTCAAACTTATCTTAATACATTTTAAAAGAACATTTTATTGTCTTAATTTCTTCTCTGTTAGTAGCTTCGCTCATAAGAATTGTTACTAACCCCTAATATGAGATGATAACATTGACCTCTTATAATAAGACAGTAATGGATGATAATCATACACATATTAAGATTTTATTCACTTGATTTTTGTTAGTTTTTTGTGTGCAAATAGTAATTATTGTAATGTCTCAGCCCCCAAATTCGTAATGTATTTCCTTGAAGGTTTCACAGGACCCAACATTTCCTGACTTTATTATGGTACAATTGCCTACATTCGTGTAGAAGTATAGTTGGCATAAATACCATTAGTAAAAAGATTACTGTAAGGTTTTCATGGTATACAGGGTGTTAGTGTAAACAGTTACATTACATTAAGGGGTGATTGTATCCACAACAACTTTCCCTAAGAAACCAATAGGAAATTCTCAAAAAAATATGTCCATGAAATTAAATCCTATAGATCAAATTAAATCCTAAATAGAACATGCATTTATGACTGGCCTGGACTGGAAAGGCCTGTTTAGTTACTATTTCAGAAATATAATGTTTATACCTAACACAAGTTTTTATCGCAACTGATTTGATACTGAGATTTTTAGTGAGTTGGTTTGTAAAGATTTTTGTGATGGCAATGTATCGGTTAGGTGTTTCATTAAAATAATCTAAATTCTCTATCACCTCTTAAGGTGCCTTTCCATCAGCCCCTCTAGTATGATTTCAATAATTGCGCGCGACTCGGTTTTTTGTTTCATACTGCTTCGCGGCACGCGCGAAGTTCGCTCTCTGAAAAGCGCAGGAAGAGTCGAAATCATAAACTACAGGGGCAGAGTTATGCGAGGTAGCGAATCCGCGAATACCGCGTTCGCTTGATCTCGTCATATGTAAATTGAAGCCCTCTCATTGGTAAATTTTTTGCTCGCTCACCGCCTTGATATCTCGTACAGCTCTGATGGGAAAGCATCCTTATGGCCCAAAATGCTACAAAAGAATGTCTACAAATATGCTGAAGAAAGATAATTTAGAACACTTACTTATAAACCTTTCCAGCTCCGGTACTGTGTCTTGTAATGAATGTAGCGCAGACTCATGGTAAGCTCGCTGTAGTTTGACGTACTGCAACAGGGTGTGAGCAACGTGGGCCTCCTTGGCGACGAGCGCGAACATGTCCGCGGCGAGAGCGTCACGCGCGGCCTCCACACGGGTCCCAGCCTCTTCCAGCTCTTCACGGGCTGCACTTAGCTTTGTTGGGTTCTCATCTTTTTGACGCTCTAAATGCTGTGAATTTTTATTTCATTATTAAATTGTTTGTTGTACCGAAATACACAAAATTATGTACTTAGTAATGGTTTGACCGCAGGTCAATCTGTCTCATTTAGGTTTGTAGATTAATTTATAATTAACAAGGCAATAAAACATATTTTCGGTAGGCTAAGAGCGTGTCGAACCCGCCAATGATAAGGGTTTCGTAGCCATTGTATTGTCCATGTTTATAAAAGTGGACTTCAGTAACACGCTTTGTTTTACCTTATTATTAGCTTTCAGCGCAAATATCTCGAGATAAAAGCATTAACATTATCTCAATGGATATTTATTTATAACAACTATCTAACGACACCTCACTTGTTGGAATAGGTAAATTATTTTTATTCATCCCCTCCACTCCCATGCGACAAAAAGGGGGAAAACAATAAAATATACATTGGTATACAAAACACACACAATATGGAAACAACATCGAAATCATTGAAGGCGCCCCAAATGTAGGGGCTGATTTTTTCTTAGTTTATAGAAAAAAAAACGTAAGATCCAGAAACCTTGCCATTAAATTGAAACAAACGAATATCTTATCAAGCACTTTATATCTATTGGTAAACAAAAAGATTAGTTGTCTTTTTGATTTTAGGTGCCTATAAAGAAGTACCTATTTATGTTATGTAAAGAATATTTACACTTGTATTCAAGTAGTATATAGCAATAATGATCCACCTGCAAGTACTTGACTGGTTATATCAGAGATAAAGCCACTGATAGACTAGATGTAAAAAACTCACATGATATCTGCTTGCGGCGGATTCCTTTTCACTAATAAGTCTGCTAAGTTGTTTCTTTGCTTTCATTATAGCTGGTAGGTCTTGGTCACAGATCGCTGATAGTGGACTACATACTAATTGTTCCACTTTTAGCTCGTGCTCGGCTATTTCGTTTGCAAGAAATTTTTCTGTTTTACCTGTTATTTAAAATTACAGTATCACATTAAGTACAAGTAGGTTTAGGGTTAAAATTAATGTATAAGGAAACAATAGCCTGTTATGATAATGATGTTTACTTGTTACGTATTTAAATAATGCTATGTATAAATGAATATATATATGAATAAATGTAATGATATTGTAATCCATGTGAGCCAAGGAATAAGAGAAGGTAATGTAAACATAATAAAAATAGCCTGTTGTAGTTATATGTTTTGAGTTTTGGCAATGGACTGTAGTAATGAACTAGATATTTTAGTACAAAATTTTATAGACCGTTCACCCACTACTACTTGACCAATAATAACAACAATGATTCACCTATGAAAACATTTTCCATGAAATTCCTAATAGTAACACAGACACGGGATTCAAAATAAATTTTTGGTATATTACTCATTTTATTTAACACTTGTGACCCCTCCCAATTGAGATTTATACTGAGTACACACTCTCAATTCATTTGTGATGCTCATAAAGCACCACAGGGATTAGGGCAGCGCAGGACCGGTTGTTGTGGCAATCCTTGGGGGAGGCCTACATCCAGCAGTGGAAGTCCATCGCCTTAGATGATGATACATGGATAGAAGCACATATGCAGTCTGGGCACTACTATAAAGCCAGCAAAAATGCATTTCTCAACACAGATAAAAAAAAACGTAATGAACCATAGTTCAACAGTGAAAAAAATCTGTATTCATCAGGATTTAGGGCTTTAAATTCATATTGACTTTCAATTAAATTGATCATGCTCATTCTATATGCATACCCATCCTCTTGGAGGGTGGTCCGGTGTTAGTCCACCACACGAGCCCCACACAGGATACGGTAGTATACAAATATTTTATAACAATGTAAAAGTTATTCTCACCGCATTCATATAAAATATACTTCAAAATACTATCATCATCATCATAATTGCTGGCGTCACACATAGACAGGCCAAGTATGTACTCTGGCAGTTTCTTGAGCCTTTTTTCCCGTGCCGCTGGGTCCTGACCCTGCGTGCTCCCCGCACCTGTAGTTAATCTCTTGGTGATGAGTTGCAAGGCATTACGGAGGTGCTCCACCTTCCTGTCGGCTGTTTGTAACTCATCTGTAAGCACCTCACCTTTTCCCGACCTGTATTTGTAAAAGATATATATTATTACTAGAGTATACTTGCTTCTTTGTCCGCACGGGTTCCCGTTATTGTACTGAGATATATGATACACTAGATTTTTTAAGTTTAATCATAAGCGGTACAGTACAAACAAACAGACAGGGCAAAAATCCGAAAATTTGTGATTTGGAGTCAGGGACACCTAAAAACCATAGTTGCCGTTCTGTATGTAGAACTACCATACTATTACCAATTCTGTGCTATAAGCAAACATTTCCCTAGCAACAACATGCACAACAAACATTCTTTAGTATCAGCTACCTACATAATATTTTTTCTATAATAATTCCAAACTGACTAAAATAACAGACCGATAGGTAGGTATTCACAAGGGAGTCAGAATCTTATCTGATAGCAATGATGAGATAAAATAACTCCAGTACCTTGAAAATGTTTGATCCGCTAGTTGTTTCACCCTGTAGAACTGTTTCTTCATTTTCACTAATTACTTTCGATGATTTTATTAAAAGCTACAAGGTCATTGGACTTGGTCAACAGTAAAATAATAAAACTTGCAAGATCTCGCTATGTCAGTACGTCAATGAGATCATCCTCAGCGAACACTGACGGAACGCAGCTTGTCCAAAACGTTATACACAAACTATGTAATAAGGCACTACATTTCCACAACACAATAAATATGGAGCTAGAATGAATATTAGTTTCTAATATTTGATAAACGTACGGCAAAATTGTTTTATCAGAGAATGAATCAGAAAAATCTCCAGAACACAGGACCACAGATGATAAAAAATGTTTTTGAATGTGAATGAATTGAATGAGTGAAGTGAATGGGTACCATTACACGGTTAAGAGGATTTGTAATGAGGCGTTTTCCAAGACTAGGAAATCGAAAGTCAGCAGATGGCTGAGGCAGATGGCAATATTAAAAGTTCAAAAAAACCTGAAGTTTTGCTTGGCGCCATTGCTCTAGCTATGTTTCGTCGTATTTGAAATTCGTAAAAAATTGGTTTTAGTGATATTTGTGACATAATTTCGTGCGGATTGTGTACCAAACAGTTGCGTAAAGCGACCGACGTAACAGGAATCTCAAATAAATACGATAACAGAACATAAGTTTTGGTTCAAGTTAACTCGTACATGGTCATTTTGGCGGCAACGCGCGAGCTTCCAAAATCGACCACAGATTCATCGTCATCTATCATCCCATCATCAAAATAAAGAATATAAAGAAAAATATAACGAATGGCTCAAAAGGACTAGTATCCAGAGCCGTTAAAGACATTATAACAAAAAAAACCTGTCACATTTACAGTAAAAAGTGCTGTTTGTCTATGGTTTGCATCTTTTTTTTTTGTTTAATTCAAGGCAAAGTTCTTAATACAACATCCCTGATATATCCCATACAGCCGGTGTTTTTAATAAAATTCCTTTATTTATAGCAATTAAAACGTTGGTGTTCGACGTTTTGATGCTTCTTTGGAGTTTTTGGAGACAACCGAAAAACGAAGGAAACCCCCCCGCAAAAAGTGGCAGAAATGTTTGTTAGTAGAATTACACGCGTAACCAGTCCACAAAGCGTGTAAAAACGTTCTTAAATGCAACATCCCTTGTGTAACATGTTACGCAGGCTGGTTTTCCTTCTTTACGGAAAGGCAGAGGAAACAAGCCCATACTACCACGTCTAACAAACGTTTTCCATCAAAACCACAGATTACTTATATGTAGCAAATAAAAACTGTCATTGTCAGGTTGACGTAGACAGATGTCACAGCGTTGCCAGACCGACGGATAAATTCCTAAATCTACGGATTTTTAGGCTGTCTAAATATTCTTCCTAAAGTGAGCCAGTGTAAAATAAAAAGATACCTACCCTACCTATGTAAATTTGCTCCGTACAACGAAGAGCAACCCCAAAAAATTCAAATTAATATTTTTTTTCTATTGGACTGTGGTTCAGCGGGAGTGAGAGCCTGAAAGGTCTGAAGTGCTAATTTTGCAACCAAATGGGATTTGACCTTCCAACGTCCTTTGTAGCGGGAGCTGCGCTATCGACCAAGGGCGAATAGAGGGCGTTGGGTCGTTGGTGGCCGACCGTGTAGAATGCGGTTACCAACCGCGAGTATGGCAGTCGCTGTGAATCGTTGCCTCGGTCACACGCGTTTCTACCATTTGTTTATATAAAATATTAAACGTTAATAAAATGGCAGGAAAAATGAAGAATGATGAATTGTTACAGAATTAATAGAATTGTACAGAGACCTACCCAGTCTGTGGGATCTCAGTTGTAAATAATATAAAGATACAAACAGAAGAGTCTAGCTTGAGAGATTTGTGGTAACGAAATTGAAAGCCGTTGAGCCGGATGCAAATTTGGCATCAGTGAAAAAGAAGAATACTTAGAAAATATTCGTTCATTTTACGTCTTTACTGCTCGAATATCAAGGCAGAATGATTGGTTGGCGACCGTATAGCTGAAACACTCCCGACCGCACGCCGACCAAGGTGACCTTACCGGTCGGTCGGGCGTTGGTTTGCAACCATGAAGCAACTGCTTAAGTGGCATATTAGAAAATTCGGAATTTTATAAATTTTTCAAATCTACCTACGGATTGCGGATTTATAAAAGTTGGATCTGGCAACACTGGGTGTCAATGTTGTCAAATATACCCAAAACATCTACGAGTTGTACCTATTTATTTACAAGAAAACTTGATAAATTCAAGTGGAGGGATCAGAGAGAAAATGGAATGGATTGTTTAATTTAATATCATTGCGTGCGCTCGAAGTCTACGCTGCAGTCGTGACCGTATTTAGCTGCTATAGTATAGTGCCGCTTCGGTTACGTTACGTCGGAACAAAACATTATCAATATCGGAATTTCTCTTGCTATTGTTTAATTTAAATAGAAGCAACAATGGAGCGAAGATTCGTCAACGTGATCCTACTTGGATTTGGGTTCATGTTTGTGTTTACGGCATTTCAAACTATGGGAAACATAGAGGTAAGCTATTTTTTTTTAGTATTATGTTTTGCCTACGTACGTAGCACAGTTAAAAATTCCTACTTAATTTAAAACGATGTAACATAATTTGTGATAATTTATCTTACCATTAATTATACAATACATGAGTGAAACACAACTACCAAGAAAAGTGAAACTTTTCCTTTTGTGTTACAACTACCTCAGTATTTAATTACCTACCGCATTCGAATAAAGTAGTAAGAAAATTTATATTGTAGAGTAACTACATTATTATAATGTTTGAATTCCCTTATACAACATTTATAGACATATATATATCGTCTCAAAAATGTAAGTTAATGAAAATAGCTACCTTAAGAGAAGTTTATTCCGAATGTATATTATTACAATGTATATAATATACAAACGAAGTCTGGTAATATTTTGAATACTAACAAATTCAAGTCAATGAAATTGTTCAGAAACAATCTAGAAACTAATCTCTATATTTGTATGAATTCAGAGTTTCGTTAAATATACAATTTTAGTGCTAGTTAATTTAAGATTTGTATGGAAATCTTTGAGGCACTGTAACTTTAAAATTATACATTTTAACGAAAATCTGGCTTCATATAACATAGAAATTTGTTTCTAGATTGTTACTGAAAAATGTCATTGACTTTAATTAATTGCTTAGTATTGAAAATGTCACTTTGTTTGTATGGAGCGCGCTCCAAATTATATTCCCTTAATATTATGATGTAAACATTTTATTTTGTTTAGGTTTAACAAATAATCTGTTTGCCAAGGATGTTAAACATACCTAATTATGTTTGGCAGTAAATTATATAATTTTTATTAGGCTGCGGCTGGTATTATCATGTAATTATTCGATTGCACTTTGAATTAATGAAAGTTTATTAATTTTGGTATTGTTTGGTGACTGACAGATTTTGATATCCTGCACGTAATATATCGAACAATCTTGTTAAAATCTTAATCATCCTTATAAATTCCACAGTAGGGTATGAACATCTTCTCATGAATACAGGCTTCGAAGTTATCAAGAGGCTTGCTTATCGACTGTTGTGATGTCGACTTCAAAGTCTGAACAAAGTCACTAAACAGTACCTTGCCAGAATTGGGCAACCGGTACTGCACCAAGATAATATATATTTTTCTTCTTTATTATCAAGTGTCAGTGTTATCAAGATAATTATTTTCTTTGATAATTATCCAAGCTGATTCTTAGTTTATAAATTAGCAATTTTTGCTTAAATACACTCTTATCCAGACCAAATAGCGCCTAGGCGGTATTATAGTTTCTCGTCACAATGAATTACAAATAATTGAGAAAAACAACCACCCCTGAAAATTATGGAACGGCAAAAAGAAAATGTATTATATATCTTTGTCTAGTCACCATAATACAATTCCAGGCTTGATGCTGGTACTTTAAATGTGACTAGATAATTTGTGTGATAATGACAATGTTCAAGATATTTATTATTTATTTATTTATTTATTATTAAGTATTCTGTGGTTTCAGACTTGATGTCCAATTGAAAAGAGCTGTTTTCTTTATCTACAAAAAACTAAATAAAATGTATGTACATATCTCTCCAAGCATTGAGCTGTATACTATTTACATACATACACACCTATACATAAACTCCTTTCCCACAGGGCTAGGTAGACTATGGATCTCCACTTTGAGCGGTTTATACTCATACTATTTACAAAACAGCAATATTTTTCTTTGCTAGATGACATCTCTACAGCATACTAATGGGACAATTAACCGTGACCGTCGTTGGTCGCATCGCGTCGTCCGAGATCAGTATGGAAAGCGCGAGCGCCGACGATACGGTAGCGGAAATTGTTGCGAAGTACGTCGCTCTTGCGCTAGTTTCCGCTCTTTTAATAAACGAAACTTTAATTTCATTGATCATGGCGATGGCGTGGCGGCTGCAAAATTTTCGGCAGTATTTGAAATTATAAATCCTACTAATATTATAAACGCGAAAGTTTGTAAGTATGGATGGATGTTTGTTACTCTTTCACGTAAAAACTACTAAATGGATTTTAGTGAAATTTGGCACACAGATTGAATATGATCTGGATTGGACGCACATGGAGTCGCGGGCAACAGCTAGTGATTAAATAAATTCAATAACTCAGATAACTCCGATGGGAGAGATCTCGAATAGTAGAATTAGGTACAGTAGTACTAGATTTATAAGTTCCCTCGATGTACCTGCGCAGTTGACAAATTTTAATAGCGCGCGAAATTATATTGACCAATCAGGATGTACCACCATCTATCCCTTGCCACAATTGGCTAATTAAGGATATGTAATGGAATGCACTGAGACCATTTTTAGAATTTTTGTCTGTTTGTCTGTCTGTCTGTGTGTTTGTGCACGCATCACTTAAAAACTACTGTACCGATTTGAAGGACGTTTTCACAGAAGCATAGGGCATGGTTTTGATTAACATTTATCGCAATCGGTCCATGCAATCAAAAGTTATAAGTATTTAATGTCAGTTGTCCGCGCGTCCTTCGTCGTCGCTAGTTTGAAATAAAAACAGACTTCAGCAAAATCGAACCTGTACAATTTTGTTTGATCATAAACCATTGAATGGAGATCAATGCTCATGTTTACAAACCGAAATGGCGAATTACTAAAACAAAACTGAGTATCATTGAATATGTTACTCGTATATTGACTAGAAATGAATGCACCGAAGTCGAGATCCGCATGTTTTAAAACAACCTTGATATTACGTTCTTCGATACGTTTTTGGTGTCCTATTAAGGTCACAATAATGGGAAAGGTTACTGGTATTACGAAAGACGTTCAATTTGTCTGTTTTAGATTCGGTTTTATTCAATTAACGAACTTATAATACTAGTATAAGAGGTAAGAGGAATTTTAATTTTTGTAACCATCAGCTGTAAAGCTGATTCAGTGTTCATAGGGTTTAGAGCATCTTTGTGATGGGGATGGACCAAGTCTGCCTGCATAACTAGAGTCAGTTTAGGAGTTACAGCCGTTCAAAGGTCTGGTATGGTTGTTAAAAATGAATATGCAGGTATTATTGTAATATGCACTGTAGCTATGCGAACAGTACAAAAACTGACATAATCTATCAGTCGGTTAAGGAGATAGAGCCGTTCAAAGGTCGGAACTTTGAATGGCTGTATCTTCTAATCCGACTGACAGAACATGACAGTTTTTGTACTGTTCACATAGCTACGGTGCATATTACAAAAATATCCTATGATCGGCCTTGCAGCTGATCGTTCATTTGATACAGACCTTTGAACGGCTGTAACTCCTAAACTGACTGGAGTTATGCAGGCAGACCTTGTCCATCCCTACCACAGAGATGCTCTACACCCTATGAATACTGAATCAGCCATGTAGCTGATGGTTAGCAAAATTCCTCTTATCTCTTACCTCTTACTACACTGAAAGCTTTTGATTATCTTGAGGAAATTATCATAGGGAAGGTCACAAAACATAGGATGTTTTATCATAAGGATAACATCTAACGAAAAAGATGAAATTTTCCTCTTTTTTAGAAAAAAAATAGGTCCTTGATTTAATAAAGGAAAACTTTAATGGAAAACTTTTGGAACAGATAATGCATTACCAATTAAGGATAACACGCACGATACCTTCATTACAACGACAAAATAGAGTACCTAACATAAAAATAGGTAAACGCATATACTTACATACACACGACTAACGACTCACGACTATATTCCCCGACGGGGTAGTCTGAGATATTCTGAAACCTCAGAAAATCGACGATTCATTATTCATTACCGAAACTTTGTCAAAGAACTTTAACTAACGTTGTCGTTTTTAATGGAATTTATTTCGCAGTGTATGCTTTTATTGTAGTGTTTTGCGAATTAGTTAAAAATATGTTTGATAAAATTGTACGTAACGCAATTTTTGTAGGAGACGTTACACCCAATACCGCGTAGTACATACATAATATGACATGATATAACAAGGTTTTATTAAAAATTAGGACCGATTGCTTATGCTTTGCACTGCAATTCTACCAATACGATGTCAAGTTTGTGGGAGTATCGTAATCTCAAGGATTGTTTTATGCAAAAAAATACATTTGTGCTAGTGCAAAATGCTGAAGCCTCGTGGCAAGCCCGATAGTACGAATCATAGAGACTTTATTAGTAAGTAAGTTGCATTGTAACGTAGAGTTAAGAAGCAGCTTCTTCTTGTGGTGCCATCTCCTATCAGAGGTTGGCTATTATTAGGGGTCCCCAGAGACTGCAGCCCTGAACACTGAGGTGGTTCATATCTAACTTGTGCTCTAAGATCAGAAATAGGTCATCCGTTATAAAAGAGACATGACGTGTCGTCTGATTTCCAGATAGGTGAAATTGATAGAGACCTAATGTTGATCCTTGAGGGATTCCGCAAGTTATCGGTTGAGTAGCGCTTTCATACAAATCAATTAGAACTTTGTTTCATATTTTTCGGTATTCCTGGAATATTTTGTATGCTGAACCCCCAAAGACGATAATTTTAAGTTTATTTAAAAGAAGAGAATAGCTAATGGTATCGAATGCTTTTTAAAGATCAATAAAAAAATTCAGAGATGTTTTTTATTAGATACTACATTCGTGACATGAAATTTATGTTTTATTTATGAAGCCACATTATCCCCTTGAAAAAAATCCGGATATTACGAACAAGAACTGTAGTCATCGAAGGAAAAACATTACATTTTTTTTTCAATAAATTATATTCGCCGTGTAATGATAAAAGGAGACCAAAGTAGCATCGGTCGACTGGTTAAAAAACATAGAGTACAAGTATATGATGTAAGCGGCGGTAATGCAATCCTGACACTACTATACAGCTCGAAGCAAATACGAAGTCGCGCACTTTAAGCTGTATTAATACTTCTATCTTTGTCATAAGAGTTATGCCAAGGGAATTTTTATTGAGGAATGAACTGTAATGAAAGTGAATTGCTGGGCCATTGCAAAAGCCTTTAGTTTTGATCGATTGCCACAAACACAAAGCTTGACTTACGAAGGTCGTAAGTATCAATATTTCTAATATCTTAATACCTAAGTAATAGCAACAGGAATAAATCATGTTTTAACTTCCTAGTAGGTATTCGTGGTCTAGTTTAGAGTCTAAACGAAGCCTTTGGCTGCATTTTTATAAGGCAAAGTACAAATATGTTCGCGAACAAAAAAAACATCTGCTGTATTGTCATCGAATATCTGCTAGTGGGTCAAAGTTGACTTGTAAACAGCAAAGACAGGACATAAACTCTCAAACATGACAAGTCAAATGAAATCTGGTAAAAAAGGAGAAACTTCTCATAAAGAACACTTTGTTTTATTTACTATAGTGTCAGACCTCAGTACAATAATCGTATATTGTTATTAATACATTACTTATCAAGTTTATTGACACGTATACAGGGTGTTAGGGTAAACAGTTGCATTAATTTAAGTGTTGATTATACCGATGATATTTAACAACTTTCCCTAAGAAACCTTTAGGAAATTAGCACGATTCCGATTTCTGACTTTCCATACTAAATGCAATCAGCTCATCGAACGTTTGTATGAAAAGTCGAATTTCTTTTAGGTTTTTTAGGAAAAGTTGATCAGTATCATGGGTACAATCACCCCTGAACTGAAAGTAATGCAACTGTTTACCCTATCACCCTGTATACGTACGAACTGTTAAAAGTGTTATGTAAGGAGAATTGAGATCAGCGCCCGGGTTCTATCCAGCGGTCGACGCCGGCGCCGTCACCGCCGTAGGCTTGTGTAACGGTGCTTCTTGCATGCAATATCCATTGCCTATTGTTATTGATGTTATGTCTTTTAGATGCAGTTTACTACCGGAACCGGGTCATTAACAGTCATAATGTTCGTGGTTATACTATAGATGTTAACAATCACCTTTTCCGCATTATACAGGGTGTAAGGAAACGTATCGTTAACCTTTAAACCACATACTCTACCCATCAAACTGAACAACGTTTACTATGGGAGCAAACCTGTCAGAACAATAAAAATATCAGCTCTCCCATACTAAACTGCAATACCTACTCGATTCAAACGTATGGGACAGCAGATTTTTTTTTGTTCTGACATGTTTGCTCCCATAGTAAAAGTTGTTCAGTTTGATGGGTAGAGTATGTGGTTACACCCTGTGTATTGAGCTAATCTTTTACTATTATTTTGGGCATAAAAATAATTTGTTTCTAAAAGAATAACAGCAAACATTTTTGATGTAAAGTAAACTTAATCCGTAGAAATTATTTTTTGTGTGGATACTTTAATAGCATACATTTTTAGAAAACAGTTTCTACGATTTAGATGGAATTTTTTGGATCATGAAGTCGATCTATCGTACCATATCATCTTTGTTAAAAGCGTTTGTGATAATTTGGTAGTATGTACACACGGCGACACATAAAGCTCCGCAAAACCAAAAAAAGCTGGCCGCGCGTAGGTAGAGTAATGTAACGTCGAGCGGCCAGCTTATGTTTTTTTGCGTAGCTTGATGTGTTGCCGTGTGTACACACTACGAAGCTTGGTCGCCCCAACGCATCGAGATATGTAGGTAGGTACGACATGTTTCATGAAGCGTTGTGTGAATTTGACTTTAACTTTTTCACTGCAGTCCCTATAACTTCTTGCGTAATTTAGAAAGTAGGTAGGTACTTAAAGTTTTGCTTATCATTCGATAAATGCATTTTTGGAAAGGAAAACTTGACCGTCCACTTCGTAATGACCGGTTTTTAATTTACGGAAGTTGACAGTAGATTATACAGTTTCCTGAACTTATGCTGCCAACCATATGTTGTAAGATTCAATGGATTAATGACAATACGAATAATAAACACATTACCCTTCCTTTGCGTCGCGCAGTCTGGTAAAAAGGTAGTCGACTGCCCCTGATTTTGTGATAGGTAATATTTTTCGTATCGTGACTAATTACTAAAATATGAAAAAGTGCAGTTAATACGAAAAGTGAAAACAATTATGCAATGATAAAAATATTGTTGTCAAATTCCCAAAACTGTTAAACTGTGTTTATCTTAGAGTATGTATAATACCAGGCCTGTCTCATTCCACAGCTCAGGTACGCTTGTCGTGGATCCCCACCAAGGGGTGATTGGCAATAGGTTAGGTATATCGTGTAAACTTCTTGGTCAAATCTCATTAGACTTGCTGCCATTTTGTGAGTAGTCAATGCGAGACTTGAAAACTCTAGCGATGTCACGCTGCAAGCACGTGAAAGAATGAAAGAGGGAGACTATGTAAAGGAAGCTTTCGTGTCTAATGACTCGGTTCATTTTTGTTTGCACACGCGCCGTTGTTACGGTCGAATATAGGTTATTCGCGAATTGTACGATAGGACGTGTGCGAATAACTTTGCACCTTATTGCCGTGCTGAGAGAGTCACTATTTATTTAAATCTGTTTTCGAAGTGATTCTTCTGTACCGGTAGGTACTAGTATTTATTCTGTGATAATACCTAAAACGATAACGCAACTACCTATAGCCTATAGGTAACAAACAGGTAAAATTTACGGCATTTCAAAACTAAAAGGATTATAATTAAATGTTTCGTTCAAGTATGTGTATTGCATTGGTATCTGATGGAACGTCTAGATAACGCTTATATACAAGTTTATAGATACATACACAACTACCTTTCGGTGAAACTTCAATCAAGTCATGAAGGCAGACAATAGATATCAATGTTATTAATTTAATTCAATATGCCAGAGATAGTACAATATGAAACGACAACAAAACAGTATATGTTTGAATCAAACTGTTTCTTTTTAAATCTTACTTAAAGGGCTTGGCCTGAGGCCATGTCCGTAAGTTCGCCAAAAAGGTCATAAATAATTAGTCACAATTATCCCCTAGTCAATTTTATAATAAATTCATACAGAATGAAGGTGGACCGGTTAGCTGGTGAAGGATGAGGGTAGCGCTGGACCGGTCGTTGTGGCGATCCTTGGGGGAGGCCTATGTCCAGCAGTGGACGTCTGAACTTACAGCTAAATAACAGTTTGATTTATACATAGACAAATTGATGGTCAGATGTTCATATTTTTTAGCACCAACTTCATTGATGGTGTTCCTTCTACACCTTTGCGGTGCGAATCGTAAAATCGAATCGGTCTTTTCCGATTCGCACCTATAGTCATTGAACAATTATGGCTGCAGGGTGTAAAATTTTGGGGAATTCCGCGACCGCTGAGCTTCACCACTATTAGTTTTATTACACTTTGGTTTACGTTTCTGAACTTTGACTTTTTCGAATGTTTCTTAATATTTCGGAGTTTCGATGGTATTGTACCTAAAAGAGCGATCATTTTGTTTTGAAAGCAATTTAAATGATTAATCTCAAAGATACATTTATTATCATCTTCATTCGACTGTGATGTCGATAAACTCAAGGATTTGTTTGTTTTTTATTTAGGTCAAGCAGATTTACTTGACAGATATACATTTTCAAGGGTTTTTTCAATAACGTGTATTTCTTGTCCCAGATATTGTTATCTTAGATTCCACTAACCAATAAGCTACCGATCAATAAACTTATTGTGATTAATTGTAAAAATTTGTCACCTCAAACAATTTTTATTTCTCGTTTCTAGTTAAAATTATGTAGAGCGTAATTGAATTTATTCTCTTACGTAGCAAGGTGGATTTTCCCTTAATCAATGTGAAAATCGTTTACAATAACTTCATAAATGAAGCTTGTCATATCGCTATTATTATTACCTATTATTGGCGCATATTTAGTTAGTTATTAGTGTTGTATTAACATAAAAAAAGTAAGGTATAGCCTGTAGAATTCCACTGCAGAGCAAAGGCCTCCTCACACGAATAATGGTGAGAGAGAGTGAGTGGGTCATATTCCACCACGCGGGCACAGTGCGTGTTGGTGGAGGCAAGTTTGCGGTCAACTAGCTATCAGAGAATTTCCATGCCGCCTAAATAGGCCTAATAGGCTGTATTACCATAAAAGTATAAATTATTGATACATATTGTATTTTTAAGGTCTTTCCTTGAACTGTAACACACCCATTCCTCATGACAAGTTTTTGCTATAAATTAAAATAAGTTCGCGTCGTGCGTGCCTACATACCTATTATACAGGGTGTAAACTTAAATGCATCACATATTGTAGGGAGTGCCCTACCATCCAATCAAACCAACCACCACCAAACCATCAAACTGAACAACTTTCTCTAGGGGACCAACATCGAAATAGCGAAAAAATGCTGTTCTATACTTTTGGGTCGAGTAGCCATTGACGTTTTCTATGGAACATCACTTTTTTTCTCGATTTCGATGTTGGCTCCATAGTGAAAGTTGTTCAGTTGGATGGTCTCAAACGCCCTCTTAAGTGTGTAAGGCAGTTAAGTTAACACCCTGTATTTTGAGCAATGCAATGCCATTATAATAGTACTTAAATAATATTAACGTTTCTTATGGGAATACTTATCTTGTTTTATGTCCTTAGTCAACTGTATACTAGTGTTACAAAAATACAAATCAACATTTAAGTATAGGTAGTTTAGACCATCAAACTGAACAACTTTCACTATGGGACCAACATCGAAAACGCGAAAAATTATCTGATGTTCCATACTAAACTACTAATCTACTCGAGCTAAATGTATGGGACAGCAAATTTTTTTTTTCGCGATTTAGATATTGGTCCCATAGTGAAAGTTGTTCAGTTTGATCGTCTGAACAACCGTCTTAAAAGTTTTAAATGTTTATTTTTACTTTTGTAATACCCAGTAAATGCGTTTTGTTTGTCAAGTATTATTTCGAAATCAATTGTCGACGTCCAAATATTACGACAGCTTTGTTTTATCACAGACTAATAAAATATCACTTACCTTGAAATTAAGTCTTTAAATGGACTTTCTTACCTTCTTTTAGAAAATGTATTTATCTGTTTTGTATTCGTCCTACGCACTTTATTCAAGTATTGCGTAAACAGATGCAACTTATTAACATCAAGCCATATTTCATTGGTTGCAACAAGGTTTTACATTGAATTTTACGGACTGGATGTCGCATAAATTGTTGAGATATGTGATATACCTTCTTATGTTAAACAACTTAGTTGTGAACCTTGTTCCGAATTTGAGAACATGAGATATACGAGGATGAGGGAATCCTTTGATTCTGATTTGACTTTTCGAACCTATAATATCCGTACTACATATTATAGGTACTCTATTCTAATATTAGCCGTAAAAATAGTATAGAAAAAAAACATTCGACTTGTTTTTCCGTAACATGGCGAGGTTTTTTATTTTTCTGGACAATCTTTAGCTACCTATATTTATATTTACTTACTCTTAACATCACTGCCTATACAGGGTCCTTCTTAAATATGCTGATAATTTTTAAGGGGATGATCAGACCGTCAAACTGAAAAACTTTCTCTATGGCACCAACATCGAAATCGCGAAAAATATACAGCAGTCCCATACATTTGGCTCAAGTAGGTTTGCAGTTTTGTATGGAACAGCTGTTTTTTTTTCGCGATTTCGATGTTGGTGCCATAGAGAAAGTTTTTCAGTTTGACGGTCTGATCATCCCCTTAAAAATTATCAGCATATTAAGAAGCATCCTGTCTACGTCACACTGCAGGGCACAGGCCTACTCTCAGGAAGGGCGTTAGTATATCTACCACGCGTGCCCAATGCGGATTGGACTTCACATACGCATCACATATTTACTTACTCTGATGACTTTGACTAATTATTATAAGGACTAACCTTGCGGTAGCATTTCCCCTCTGCCTTGGTATAAGCACAATTGATCTTGAGCATTTACATTCAATTTTACACCTTATCACTAAACGAGACAGCCTATAATTGCGAAATAATAACTTCGAACTTAGAACGTTTGGGGTTCACACGAGACTACTTTTCATGATTATTAACATTCAAGATTAGAATCTAAAGTTATGGGGAATAAAATCCAAAGTTGCGGATTTCATGTTACCTTAGAATTACGTGCGTAACCAGTCCACATATAAATAGTCAAAGTCTGATGATGATTTATTAATATAGTTTGGGTACTTGTTGCCTGTATTACATTATTATTATAATCAATTTATTACGAATTATTGTCCCGTTTCACTCAACTCTAGCAGTGAATTATCTTTGAGGCAGTCATAGCTATAACACTAGGCATAACTCTGAATTATCTTTGATTACATTTTAGGTTTAATAGCAGCAGGTAATATTTATTTTAACATGAAATAAATAAAATAAAAGTTGAACTGTACAAAAAAAAATTATGTTACATTTGAATATATGTAGTAAGGAACATTGGTGCCGGCGGCGCCGCACGCTAGTTCCACTGCTATAGACCTCTTAATTAATTCATATCAGACCCAAATGTCTGCGCACACATCCGGTTAATTAACTCACGTCACCGCGCTTTGTTTTGGGTCATTTCTCCTTGATCTCTTGATACTAAGATGTGTCTCAAGGTCTCACATTGACATTGGAACTATTTGTTCGCAGAAAACCATTCTGGACAGTATCAAGCAGGATGATTCAACGTTTACGGGCGACGGTTACACTTCCCTGGCCATCATTTATGCTACCCTGGCGATATGCAACTGGATGGCTCCGTCGATCATATCCATCACGGGTCCGAGGGGCGCTATGCTTATTGGAGCACTAACGTACTTGTAAGTATTCGAAGTTTATAAGCCAGTATCAGCCTATATAGAATGTAACAAAACACCCTAGTAATACTTAAAGAGGTGGTTTAGATCATCAAACTGAACAACTTTCAGTATAGAGCCAATATCGAAATTGTAAATAAAAAAACAGCTGCCTCATACATTTGAATCGAGTCGGTACCTAGTGTACCTACTGCAGTTTTGTATGAAATAGCAGATTTTTTTCGCGATTTCCAACTTGACTCCTTGGTGACAGTTGTACAATTTTATTGTCTGTAGCAACCCTTAAAGTATTACCTGTTATTTTTTTTTTTTGTTATACCCTGTATACGACTCACTCTCTCACTGCTGGGCACAGGCCTACACTCAGAGACGGTGTATGGACGTTAGTCCACCACGCGTGCCCAAAATGCTCGTATCAAAAAACAGGTACGCGTTATTAATCACCCTAACATTTCTAGTCAAGGCAAGATCATAACAGTAGCCGGCTCTAGGACGCGTATTGCACTAAGGTTAGCGTCCGATATTAAACACTTGTTTACTTTCACTCAGTATTTACACCCTGTAGCATTCGCAACATAGTGTTGTGTTGCGTCACTAGCTTCATAACTTTACAAAGCATTACCTGGTTACTGCTAAAATGAGCTGCTGTTTGTTTTTACTAAACCTATATGTAATAGACATTTTAATTGAGGTAGTTCACGCTCAACAGTCTTGACGTAAAATTACAATTTGAAGTTAAATCCCTTAAAATTACCGAACTAAATACAATTTAAAGGGTGTGTTCGGGGAGCGTAAGCGAAAAATTCTTCGTCAATGGTTATCCTCAGTCAGGTCAGTCGTGGTCATCCTTCGGTTGACATTAGCTGTCATATTTGAACTGTATTCTCGCAAATAAAGACAGGCCTGTCTCACTCCACAGGTCATCCGATCGCCACCGAAGGGTTGCTCATTGACGTAAGGCGCATTTTAGTTTTCGTTTGAAAATTCGGGTTGAGTGAACTATCTGTTATGGTAGTAACTATTACACTTTTAACCGACGAACATTTTTTGATTGAACGTGCCCCCAGCGCCGGCGGTCACTTATTTGGGGTTGTAAGCAAATGTATGGTTTACTTCTTAACTCTCTTTAAGATATTTGAGGTCAATTAATGTGTCGGGAACCGCAAGTGATTGTGAAAAAATCATTGGACATTTCATAGCGGTTCCCTGAGCATTAAATGTTTTAGTTTTTGCGGGTTCTACTATCCATCGGATTGTATCCTTGTACAAACTATAAGGCTGTGAGTTTATACGTAGGTACTTATATTATTAAAACAATTTTTGTTTATCTAGTCCTAAGGATACAAGCTGCAACTAAACTGCTTATGGTCGAGTGTTATTTTATTTTATCGTGCTGCATAATGGCGTGATTGTTACATATCTGGCGATCTAAACGACGAGGCATCCACAGAGAACAGTCAACCGAGAAAGTTACGCTTATTAATATATTCTTTACATTTGGAATTTTACATGCACTATAATTATAGTAAACGTTTGGAAAATTTATTTAGATTTTTTAGTATAAGCATATGCTCACGACTATATTCCCTGAGGGGGTAGTCAGAGATATTCTGAAACCTCAGAACATCCACGTTTCACTAGTAGTACCGAAACTCTGTCCAGTGTGACGGGGAGTGAGCCCGTCGCCACTTATAATGGACAGTGGGTACAATACATGCCTCGAAATTGAAGCATGCAGGTTTCCTCACGATGTTTTCCTTCACCGAAAAGCCATTGGTGTTACAAATCGTACATAAATTCCGAAAAACTCTTTGGTACTAGTCGGCCTGAACGGGGATCGAACCATCGCCTCCTGCACGGTAGGCAAGGTTACTCGCCACTGGACCACCACGGTTTTTTTTAGTAGTTCCAGATAAATGTGTAGTAGGTAAATACTTTCTTTACTTCTATGATTCAGCTTCATTTCATTATCAACCTAGACAAGATATTTTTATTATTTACGTAATATTTTTTTAACAATCGAGTAATATATTTTAGTTTAGTGATATTATGGATATTATAACATCATCAACTCTGAGGTATTTTAACGACTGTTTTAATGACAACGGATGACTCTAAAATATTGTGTTTTTTAACAGCTACTAACTACATTCTTAAACACAAAGTTGATAGTTGCATCAACGATTCTGACCACCCCGAAAGGGATTACGGTCGTGAGTTTGTGTATGAGTGTGTCTTTTTAGGGTTACGTAGTCAAACATGGAACCCTTATACTTTCGTCCATTCTGTCTGTCTGTATGCCACGCTTCAAAACCTCTCTCCGAGAGCCGTGGTGGTCCAGTGGCGAGTAACCTTGCCTGCCGTGCAGGAGGCGATGGTTCGATCCCCGTCCAGGCCCACTCGTACCAATGAGTTTTTCGGAATTTATGTACGATTTGTAACACCACTGGCTTTTCGGTGAAGGAAAACATCGTGAGGAAACCTGCATGCTTCAATTTCGAGGCATGTATTGTACCCACTGTCCATTATAAGTGGCGACGGGCTCACCCCCCGTCACACTGGACAGAGTTTCGGTAATACTGGTGAAACGTGGATGCTCTGAGATTTCAGAACATCTCTGACTACCCCCTCGGGGAATATAGTCGTGAGCATATACATACATACATACAAAACCTCTCTCATTTTTGCACCTATTGAATTTAAATTTGGCATGAAGACAGATAACAGTAACCCAAAAACAGAAATGTAGTAGGTAGTTATGAAGAAAACAATTTTTTTCGACCCCTCCCCTACAACGAAAGAGGGGTTCTGTCTCGACATATCTGCGCTCAAAGTCAAAAATAGGTAGTTGATAGAATATACAGGGTCCAACTTAATATGCTGACAGTTTTTTAAGAGGATGATCAGACCATCAAACTGAACAACTTTCTCTATGGGACCAAAGTCGAAATCGCGAAAATAAAATCAGCTGTCCCATACAAATTGGGTCGAGTAAGATTTCAGTTTAGTATGGGACAGATGATTTTATTTTCGCGATTTCGACATTGGCCCATAGAGAAAGTTGTTCAGTTTGATGGTCTGATCATCCTCTTGAAAAACTGTCAGCATATTAAGAGGGACCCTATATGTTGTATAAATAGGTATACTTTTTTACCTTTGACTAATTATTATAAGGACTAGCCTTGCAGTAGCATTTCCCCTCTGCCACGGTATAAGCACAATTGATCTTGTGCATTTACATTCAATTTTACACCTTATCACAAAACGAGACAGCCTATAATTGCGAAATAATAACTTTGAACTTAGAACGTTTAGGGTTCACACGAGACTACTGTTCATGATTTTTAACATTCAAAATTAGAATCTAAAGTTATGGGGAATAAAATCCAAAGTTGCGGATTTCATGTTACTGCCCCCCGCAAAAAGTGGCAGAAATGTTTGTTAGTAGAATTACACGCGTAACCAGTCCACATATAAAAATAGTCAACGTTTTTTACCTATGTGAAACGTAAACAGCTGTTAAAAACGTAATCGTTCCCTTGTCGTAAATGGAATCAACATTTTATTGAGCTTGATGGAATGTACAGCCTATGCGGGATCCGTTATTTTGAAGTCAATGTTTGCATTTTAAGTGCCCGTCTTTTCAATTCAAATAAACATTTTCTCGTTTTAGTGAAATTCTTGCATATGATTGAAGGTGAGAAACACGTGGTTATTTTCTATTGTAGTCTTTTGACTACAAACATTTTACGAGTTAATAGTGTAATTAACTATAACTACTTGGCCAGAAGGGAAGATGGCTAGTGTTCCAAAATAGTATCATAATATAGGTCATAGGAAGATCGGAGTCCAGTAGGGAGACCATAACACTTTGTGGATCAAAATTTTAAGGATCACTGCACTGCCCCCCTAGACAAAGTGACATTCTATTGATCAGATTAGCACAGCTGTAAGAAGAGGCATACAATTTTAGAGCACTTTTATAAACGTCCAGGAGCTATACAGGGTGTAAGGAAAAGTATCATTAACCTTTAAAAAACATACTCTACCCATCAAACTGAGCAACTTTTACTATGGGAGCAAAAGCGTCAGCGCACAAAAATTTGCTGCTCTTCCATACTAAACTGCACTGCGTACGCGACTCAAATGTTGAGGCAGCAGATTTTTTTGTACTGACTGGTTTGCCCCCATAGTAAAAGTTGTTCAGTTTGATGGGTAGAGTTTGGGGTTTAAAGGTTAATGATACTTTTCCTTACACCCTGTATAATATTATTTTAAAATGTTCGGCTAGAACAATTATGGCGTTCAATTAAAGGCCCTGAACATTCACCCCGAGATAAATAGCGAAATAAAAAGAAGGCCTATGTTCAGCAATGGATGGTGTGGGCTGATTTGATTGATTGATTGAATTAAAATATTTAGGAGCTGTTGTAAGAACGATAAGTCAGTGTTAATAAAGTTATCAGTTATCACACATGAGGTTGGCACTAGAAACACGAATAGAGTCCAGTTCGTGCCTACATTTTCCCTTATCTAAGCGCTCTGGCGAAACATTAGATGACTTCATCATCATCATCAACATTTTGTTCTCATTAGAGATAAACTCGCCGTAGAATCCTGTTATTTTTATCTGTATATCTATTTCAATACGTGTAAAGTACAATAAAGTGTTTTACGGTTCAGTGGCGCCCTCATCACATTATTAAAGATAATAGGGCTCATCATTATCATCGTCAGCCGTCGTCTCAACTACAAATGCATAGGCCTACCCTCAAGAAGTCTCACCCAATAAGGACTATAACCTTGCAATTAGTTCATTAGTGTATAGTTATACAGAGCTACAGCGGCCACAGTTCGTTTATGCTCATTGACTTTTACTGTTGTAGTGTTAAGCCTACATATCGATCTAGTTTCCCGCAAAACCTTCACTAGGCGTTCCGTTCCAAGGCTGCTCGCTTGTTTGCTACAGTTTGTTTTGTTTACGTTTTACTTTCGGCAATTTACCTCTATTAATAAATGCGTTATCCTCTATTTGTATAAATTTTTCCGTATTGTTTTAGCTATTAACCTTGTAACCTAACAAATTTCCGAAATTGACTTGTTTTGTTGAAGAGATAATTAAGTAGTTTAAAAAGTTGATTGTACAATGTTGATAGTTAGTGCAAAACTCGTTTTTATTTTTATTTGTAGTACCTATAATAACTTTATGAAGACTTGTTTAAGTATAAGAGATTGTTTAGTGCATTTACTAAGTTTAGTAACATACCTTTACATTTTCTGTGTTGGCCTCTGTCCAACATAAAATAGCACTAAATTAACATAATTTATTTTATCACCGTCCTTGTAACTTTTATTATATTCAAATAGAATAAAAATTACACATGAATAAAAGTAAATAAAAATAAAAAATGTATTTTTTTTTACCTGACATACCAAGGTGTATTTAAAATATAAATAAAATGAATAGCTGCATAAATAAGTATACATTATGCAATCCTTGTACCACATTGGTCACTTCACTGGGTGTCAAGTCTAAACTTAATTTAAATAAGATGTAAGCAAAAAATTTAATGTGCTTACTAGCGTAGCTTTATTGGTGTAAAGTTTAAATATAAAAACCAAAATCAAAAGTAGGTAACAATAAAGCATTTGCGGAAAGGTTTTTCGTGTAAAATCATTAAATAGTATTGTACATACTATTTACTACTTAGATAGCACGTCAATCATAACACTAGGTCCAGAGTGTTAAGATTGAATACATACGGTCGATTGTACAAAAACTTTATGTGATTGAAATTTTTGTTTTTTTTATGATACTATAGTTTACCCGCGACTTTGTCCGCACGGGTACCCGTCAACGCCATCGTAGCGAGATGAATGATTACCAGATTTGAAGTCTAAACATAAGGTTTCAAACACAAAAAGTTTCATCAAAATAGGTATGCAAGAACAAACAAACAAACAGACCGTTCAAAAATACAAAAATTTGTGATTTGGTGTCCCTGATACTTAAGTACCATATCGTAACCATTTTTATATAAATATCTTCAATGTACAGACACACTTCGGTTACAGTTTTATAATAGTAGAGATAACAGATATAGAATTTTAAATAATTACATTGACTGTCTTTTCGATACGATAAAATCTTAATCTGAAACTGTAAATATTGCAGATTCTTCATAGTAACGTTCCTCTTCCCCCGGACGTGGCTGCTGTACGTGGCGAGTGTGCTCATCGGCGCCGGCGCAGCCGCCATATGGACCGGCCAGGGCAACTACCTGACGCTCAACAGCGATGCCGACTCCATATCCAGGAACTCGGGCGTCTTCTGGGCTATGTTGCAATGCAGGTAGTTTCCGTTTTCTTATAAACCTACGTAGCATAGAATACAATACATGCCTTCGTAGTCTAATGGAAAAAGCATTTCGGAGGTCGTGGGTTCGATTCCCACGGGGGACACCTAGTGATATGTAACTTTGTGCGTTTTTCCCCTGTAGGTTATGACATTGCAGGCTGAATCCCCTGATTGTCTGAAAAGAAAGATGATTGCTTCGGATGGCACGTTCAGCCGTTGGTCCTGGCTACTATCTCTCGTGGTAGTAGTCGTTACATAAAAACCACGTCAGAGGCCGTAAGGTGGTCTGAATAAACTCTGACACCAGGGCTTGCTTGCACACGATAAGAAGATGAAGCGCAGAATGGATAATACCTACTAACCCTGGTGTTTTTATCTGGAAACATAATGGAAGATATAGGGCCTTCTTTACCACCTCTGAATAAGTTCCTAATAGCGTATCAGACAGATAAGCTATTAGGATCTTATTCAGAAGTGTTGAAACTGGCCCTTAGTCTTTGATGTTATTTATTTTTTAATTTCAATGAAGTGCTCTACATGAAGTAAACATGGAGATTTTTGATACGAAGACTGTATTTTATAATGTGACCGCCACTGTTTATAATCTTAGGTTCAATTCCCACTGAAAGAGCAGCGGCCGGCATCGCGAGCATTTTACATATATTGGACTTTATCTACAGTGGGATAAGATACAATTCCAATTGACGGGATAGAATGACAGTTCAACCGCCGCGCCGCGGCTTGGCTACCCGTATCTTATCCCAGAATAGATAAAGTTCAATGTGCTTGGTAAAAATCAGCACGCTGCTCTTTCAGTGAGAATTGACCCTAAGAGTAAGATTATAAACAGTTTATTGAGCAGTTTGGTTAGTAACTTATTGACAAGAGACCTGTACTTCTGACTGACTCGTAGAATCCACTTTACCACGATTAATGATTCTATGCTCATGGTTATAAAGTTTCTTTTTATTCCAGCCTTTTCTTTGGGAACCTATTCGTATTCATAAAGTTCCAAGGCAAGACGCACATAGACTTGGAGACGCGCAACGTTGTGTTTGGAGTTCTGACGGCGGTCTGCGTTCTCGGTATTGTGTTCCTGATTCTACTGCGGCCGACAAAACGCGTGCCAGCTCTAGATGAAGCTAAGGTAAAGTTAACTTTATTGCAAAGTTTTATAATCGAATATAGGCTGCGTTGAGCTCCTTCGTCACGATGCTGCTGATATGTAGAAATTAAAGTCTTGAGAACGATTATGATGTTTTGTATAACGTATTTAAGTAAACGATGGTTTAACTTGTTACAACTGCAAGCTGGTAATTGTAACAATATTTCTGATCACCCGGAAAGGGATTATGGTCGTGAGTTTATGTATGTAAGTGTAAGTATGATAATTTACTTTTATTAAATGTACATTTTCTTTGTTAATTTTTTCTAATGTACGAATGAATTAATTTACCTACTATGAGTGCGATTTTTTAATGTCATACGTTGAACTCAGCAGTTGAAAATTTCAAAATTACTATGGAGATATGCATCTTTCTACCGCCCATATAACTTTCAAAAATATGATTATGATTGATATAGAGTATGATTGAAAGTCAAATCGGCAGTAGAAAGATGCATATCTCCATAGTAATTATGACATTTTCAACTGCTGAGTTTAACGTTTGGCTTTCAAAAATACCACTCCAGATCTACAAAAATTGAACTGTTTCAAGTCCGATTAAATTTTCCGCCAAATTGCAGATGTTTTTTCATTCCTTTTCTATAGTGGTGTAGTTGTAAGTATGTTACCTCTCGATAACATATTGTTTACCTCTCGATTTTGAATGGTCGTGTATTTCAGACGATGGTGAATTAGTTATACTGGGTGGCAATGCACGAGGGGCTTTCCCGAAAATTTCCCATTCTATAGCATGTGTACAAAATTCGGCTCTAAGGAACTATGTTTAAATTTTCAACTGTTTCAAAGTTTGACGTAAATAGTTACAATATTCGACCCTAACGTTATTTCGCTTGCGTCGTCGGCGGGCGGACGGACAAGGTGCGTGCGTGGCGCATTATAGGTTTGGCAGCATGATCGAAAATTATTTATTTTGATAGTTAAATAAAATACTATGTCTGCAACCAATAGTAATCATTATAAAACGATTACATGTCACTAATATTTTGCGATATTTTCGGGAAAGCCCCTCGTTCAGTGCCACGCAGTATAACTTGTCGGTACTTCGACTTGATGTTGTCCAATATTCCAGGTGGAAATGGTCAACCACGAGGCGGAAGGTCCGATGGAGGCGTTCAAGGGCGCCATAAGGTTGTTCTTCACCCGCGACATGATGTTACTCAGTGTCACCTTCATTTATACTGGTAAGAAAGTAGACTATAACCACATTAGTACTAGATACTGTTTCTTATTCTTCTTATAAAGTCGGGCCAATTTAATAGGTCACATTTGACATTTATTGATACTTCATCAAACATAACCTTGTAACGGCGGGCATACAATAATATTTATTTTTTCGAAGTTAGAACTGCACAACTGCTTTACTCTTTTTAATTACGATTACATATTTATTGTAATAATGACCAAAGAAGGTAATTTTACGATTTACTTTTACTAATAAACTATTCTAAATTGACATACATTACACTCCCTGCCTCCCACCATTTTTTTCCCTCACGCCCTCTGGTTACTTCGTGCCTGTCTCGCTCGCACGCAATAGTAGGGCACATGCTTAACTCTTGTTTTCAATTCGGTATGTCAAGTTTTTTTTTCGTCTTCAATTTAATTTTTTTACGGATAGAAGACATAATTTTAAGAAACTAATTTAATTTTTATTGCGATTCATCGAGTTTATCAACATCACTTTTATTTTTTAATTACTTTGATCTGTAATCTCTAAATGCAAAAATGGTGGAAAGAAAATAGTTCGAACTCCATGGAGAAAAACTAATGCTTTATTTAAAAAAAAACACCTGCCTCCTTTTTCTAACTCTGTCTGGAAACAGAAACGGCAACATCAAATGTCAAATTCTGACATTGTGAATGTATATTTTTTTCTTGGCCAGTAATTTTAAGTTGATTTTTAAGTTTACCAAGGAGTTCACAGGTTTTCCATTGACGTCACTGGACGGACCGAAAAAACGACGTTATTTTATTTAAAATATCTGTAATCCTTTCATTTTAAAATCTCTGACATAGAAAATATTATTATTGAGATAATTATCCCGAAATGGTTTTCGATTTAGCCCTAAAAAAAACCTTGACATACCGAATTTTTACCATTTGTATGAAATGACAGCTATCAGCTGACAGTGTCCAAGGTGTGCTATAACGTGGAGATCCGCACGAAAAGGACCCTATGGTGGTCGTCGCTTACGACGTGTCGGCTCTAAAAGGTGTAGCAAAACACCTCACTAATATTCGAGGAGGTTTCGACCATCAAAATGATGGTCGAAACCTCCTTTAAATATTAGTGAAATTAAATATTAGTACAATCGAAAATAAAAATAAAAATCAGCTGTCCCACACATTAAAATTTGAGTCGAGTAGATATGTATAATGGCCGGAAAACATCTTGAGCATAAACATGGTGATATAATATGATGTATAACTAAACAGGTGTGGAGCTGTCGTTCTTCAGTGGCGTGTACAGTCCCAGCATTGGGTTCACGCTGGCCATGGGAGAAAACGCTAAACAACTGGTCGGACTTTCCGGAGTTTTCATTGGTCTGGGAGAAGTGCTCGGTGAGTTGACATTACACGCAACTTATGAAGTAAGCAGCCTGCGTTGCTTTGCGGCCAAATATAAGGGATAAGCTAACAAGAGCTTATCTCTTATATTTGGCCCTTAACCTCGTATAGTATAGATACAAACATGGACAATGTCTCGGGTACAAATATTAATATTCATCATACAAAAATGTATCCCTTACGGGATTCGAGCCCGCGACCCTTGGCACAGCAGGCAAGATCACTATCGACTGAGCTAGCCGAAACATTAACCTTTCGTCTGTGGAGATTCCAGACGCAAAAGATTTGTTATTGTCTTAGTCACGGTTCCGTGACATCCACAGACGAAGGGTTAATAGAATATTATAATTTGTCAATTCCCATTTTTACCATTTTCCAGGCGGCGCTCTCTTCGGCATCCTCGGTAACAAAACGACGCGCTGGGGCCGGGACCCGATCGTGATAATGGGCTACCTCATCCACGTGGTCAGCTTCTTCCTCATCTTTATCAATCTTCCTTCCACCGCGCCCTTCGGCGACACCATGGACATTTCCTACATCAACCCCTCTCCTTACCTGGCAATGTTCTGCAGTTTTCTGCTCGGATTCGGTGATGCCTGCTTCAACACGCAGATCTATTCCCTGCTCGGTGGAAATTATTCTGATAATAGCACGTCCGCGTTTGCCTTGTTCAAGTTTACTCAGGTGAGTTCTGGAAAGGTTTTTTTTAAATATTTTTATGAAATCTGTATTGAAGATGGCAATTCAAGAAGTTTGAGATAGAATGTTGTTTATTATAATTGTGTGTATGTAACATATTATAACATCCAGACCCTCCCTGGATTTTTTCGCGATTCCTTTAACTGGTATGGATACAAATTAGATATCGTAAATTGATCTTAAACAGCAGAAGTAGCAGCGCACGCAGCAAACGCTGCTCCTATAGCAGTAAAGTCATTATAATAAAAAGGATCACATCTTTCATTTGATACTTACACAATTTACCCATAAGAAGAAGCGAAAGTCTGAATGTCTTTTACTACATCACTTTAAAGCTATTAAATGAATTATCATAATTAATCTATATCATAGATTACATGATCGGTAATCCGGCGGACGAAGTACAGGGTATTGCCTACATTAGTCCACCCTTTTCTAGGCTTAATTGTTTACTTAAGGCTGGTTTGCACCAAAAAGTGTTCTCACACCGTTCATACTAATAACGGTGTCATATTTAGACATGTTTAGGCCCAAATACTGTTTGGTGCTAGCCAGCCTTAATGTGCAACCCGTTGGCCAACTTGTGCTCCTCTTTGTCTGGTGATTCTTTACTGTTTTATTTATATGTAATTTATTTATTTCTAGTCATTAGCAGCAGCGGCCTGTTTCTTCTACTCGTCCCGAGCCCTCCTCAGCGTGCAGCTCGGCATCCTCGCGATCCTCGCGTCTCTCGGCACGGCCGCCTTTTGCCGCGTCGAGTGGGCGGGCAAGGCGCGCGCCCGGGCCGCCGCTCTCGAGGTCATCGACGACAAGCCGCTACCGAGCGAGAACGCATTGCATTACGACTGAGTATCGCTTCAACTCATCCCACAGACGGTTGCTACGGATGTTTTGTTCAGCTAATGTGTCGTATAAGTGTATTCATACTTTGAAATCGTTGCCAAAATTCGGTGAAGATTAGTAGGATTGGTTAAGCGTGGAATATGAATATCCTTTTCTGAATAGTTTGATATGACGTCAGTGCTGCTTATGCGGGGTTTACACGGGTCGATTTCCGCCGCACGGCGAAAATGTACCGTGTAAATAGAAAATAGAATAGACCGCATCTATTGTTGCATTACGGCGACAGACCGTATGCGGCGAGCGATTTAAATCGATCGTAAAAATGCTGAGTCGCAGGCGATCGGCGGTTGGGGTTGGTTAATAAAATTACTTTTCCCTATTAGGAACCAATTTTCCACCATGCACAAAGCAAAGTATAAAAGTTCGGGAACATTCCTTTAATATTATGGTGGTTTAGAAAAACCTTATACATTGATATTCCTATAGGAATTAAAAGACGCATATTTGCATTTATTTAAATTACTCGAATAAATAAAGTTATTGCTTTATTAAATTTTTAGTAAATGTAATTTAAAGATTACCGTCCACCACGGCCATAACATTTCCAGATATTTTATTATGCAAACTTGTAACATTGGATATCATTATATTGAGTTTCGAATAAAATAATGTAATGGAGTTAAAGCCAGTTCATGAACCGAATAATTTAATTTTAGATATTTTAAAGAAGACAAGTACAGTCGCCAATAGATATATCGTAGCAAACAAGGTGGTCAACTTATATCTGAGCAGTGATAATTTTCAATAATTTCTTAACACATAACCAATCAAAAATATCGAAACGCCAAGAACGTCAAATTTATCTACGCAGTCAAGGTGATTATAAACATCTGAGCAATTTAGGAAAAAAGACCTTAATCCGTTGTTATACGTTTCAATTTTATAACAAATTTAAGAAAATATGGAAAATTTGCAGTTTAGATATCTATGACCAAATGTGTTTAGATAAAATTGGTAACACTTACCGTAAAGAATTTATTGAAAATTAGCACTGCTCAGAAATATTTGAACACCTTGTATGCTGCGATATATCTGATGGCGACTGTACCTACGACTCTGTCCTGATATCGAATTTAAGTTTTGAATGTGTGATCACTTTATTGGTATGAAAGTATTAGGTAAAAATGTTTTAACGTTTTCGTATTGATTAGGCAGAAATATGTAAATCGATGTGTTTAAAGAGATATTTATAAACATATATTTTTGTCATGGAATAAAAAGATTATTAGTGAGGTGCTGTTAAGATGGTGACTATAATTGTATAATATTTTTGTAAATAAAAAAGATGTTATAAATTAATATAATATTCCTATAAGTAGTTTGGACTACATCTAGTCACAACTCAACTTTGAAATCATGAAATTTGTAATGGATTAAATATTGTTATAATAGTTAAGTGGTAGTGTTTTATAGTGTATTATTTTATGAGATATTTATATACATTCCATCATGTTATAATTTTTATTAGAGTAAGTATAATATATTGGTGAAGTCTTACCAACCCGCATTGGGCACGCGCACGCGCAGTGAACTCACGCCCTTAGGGCCTGAGGTTAGACCTGTGCCCTGCAGTGGGACTTATAATCGTGTATGGGCTGATGATGATGTTACTAAATAACTAATTTAACTTCTAAGATAAAGTCTATGTCTAGATAGAGCCTCACGCTTCTACCGTATAAAACAAAAGTCGCCAACTTTCTTAGCTTGGTGTGCGTGAGGCGCCATATATTTGTGTGCGTGTTTACCGACACGATTTATCACTCGAGAGTTAATTGATATTTTTTCCGACGCGTTCGTAGCTTCGACTGTCAATCTTGACATTTAACTTATCAAAGTTTATCTTACTAATACTAATAGTCAGTTGCACGTTACGTAAAGTTAATCCTTCATTAAATCTCTTGCTAGCTTTTACTATGTCAACATGACAAAAAGTGACAGCAAGAGATTTAATGGAGGATTATCTTTAATGAACGTACGTGCATCTGGCAGGTAAACTTTTTGAATTGGTATATAGCTAATCGAACGTTTTTAGTATGAAAAGCTGACAGTTTTTTAAGAGGATGATCAGACCATCAAAATGAACAACTTTCTCTATGGGATGGGAAAAATATGGAAATCGCGAAAAAATAATCATTTGGCTCGAGGTAGGGTGCACTTTTGTATGGAACAACAGATTTTTTTCGCGATTTCGATGTTAGTGCCATAGAGAAAGTTGTTCAGTTTGACGGTCTGATCATCCTCTTAAAAAAGTGTCAGCATATTAAGAAGGACCCTATATAATATCATTTAAGCTAGTGAAGGACAGATTAACACTAGAAAGTATGAAATAAACTATATAATTTAAAAAAAACGAAATATCAGACTGCATAAAAAAAATAATTGAAAAGAGAAAAACAAGCTTTTTAATCAGTTATACTTACCTACCTAACAACTTTGAGAAAACATAATTTGAATGTTACTATTATAGACTATTATACTAAGGGCCTATTTCACCACTTCTGGATAAGTCATTCTTAGCTTATTTGACAGATCGTTTGACATATTTCGTATGAAAGATATGTCAATTTATCTGTCATATAAGCTAACAAGAGCTTATCCAGAAGTGGTGAAACAGGCCCTTAAACTCATTTTCTTTCCAACAAAGACTAGTCAATTATTATTGTTCTACCTGACTATGATTTTGATTGACTTATCGCTGTTAAATCTTGCTTTTGTATTAGTAACTAAGTGTAGATAATAGTAATTAACAATGATTTAGATACAAGTATTTTTAAATCGTAATAAATATTTTATCTAATTTCTTTTTATTATTTCAAACATTTTTTTTTACAAGTGAATGTTAGTAAGTTTAGGTAGGTCCTATCCATAGATGCGAGCGGGAAAGTTTCCGAATTATTCATTCCGAAATATTCGAAGCAGCCAGGAAGCAGCATTCGCCGCGCATTCTGTTTCCAGCATAGAGTTAGAAAGAGAAGGCAGGATTTTTTTTTCATAAAAGTAGTTTGTAGTTTTTCTCCATGGAGTTCGAATTATTTTCTCTTCACCATTTCTGCATTTAGAGATTACAGATCAAAGTAAAAAAAATTAAATATATATTGATAAACTCGATGAATCGCAATAAAATTGAATTGATTTCTTAAAATTATGTCTTCTATCTGTAAAAAATATAAAATGAAGACCAAAAAAAAACTTTACACCGAATTCCGGAGTTTTCCGACTAATTATTATTAATAAAACTGGGGCGCGTTCAGAGCCTACGCCCAGAGTGCACTCTGGGTGCAACTTTTCGCACTAACGCCGTTCAGAGCCTCGGTGAAAAAACGCCCTTTGCAACTCGGTTGTCACAACTCAACCGTTCCGTACCTCTGACGGGTTGCAACTTTTAACCATCAAATTAGATGGTTAAAAAACACTCTGACGTTTCGATTATCTGTGGTTACTTGACTTTTTGCTCATTTTGAATAAAAGTTAGTTTTTTTCAATTTAATTTTGTTCACTCTTTGATTCTTTAGCATGGAAGATGAGTTTTTATTGTATTTGGAAATGATGGAAGCCCTGGAAGCCCTGGAAGCCCATATTACTGTCAATGTCAAAATTTGAGGTTATAAAACAACCGGGATCGTTCCGTACCTTTTGGCGAGTTAAAAAACGACTGTTCGTTCCGTACCTTAGAGTGAAAAACAACCAAACAACCGCACCCGAAGGCTCTGAACGCAGCCCTGAACGCGCCCCAGCTGTACAGATGCGACAGTGATATTTTCACATATGTAGTTCCAACAGGTCCGTTGTGGCGCTGTTGTCGTCAAGCTAATTTGTATAGAACTTGTAGTTCTGTAAGATATAAGCTTCTGAGGCAACAACACGGTATGACGCGGCTGCTGCTGTAAGTTTAATATGGCGTCCTATAACAGACTTAATAGAGAGTACTACGTATGCATGATGGCGTTTCATGAGGGAAAATGTGACTGCAACGCAACGTTGCCAGAAGGTTACTTTTACAAGCTTTTATTTTTTTTGTAGTTCCGTCAGTTTACTTTTATTTAACACGATTCAAAAGGTTAAAAATAGGTGATTTAATCACCTATAAGTAACCTTTTGAATCGTGTTAAATAAAAGTAAACTGACGGAGCTAAAAATAAAATAAAAGCTTATAAAAGTAACCTTCTGGCAACGCTGCTGCAGCGCCACAACGGACCTATCGGAATTAAGGCTGACATAGGCCTGCCTGACAGACAGTGACAGCTAAGTTAAGTTAGGTTATGTTTCGGTCGGCCTGATTTCTTTCTTTGGAATTTCGATTTATAAGCTGAAATGCAGATGATTTCCCAATAATTCATAGCAATCTACCAATCTTCAGAATAATAATCAGTAAATATGCTGCGTTATTGCATCGGAAATGTGTTCTCTCAAAGCAAACCCATTCTGCAGCCTGCTCTCAAAGAAATCGCATCAAACATAAAATGTGTCACGATAGCAAGGCATTTTGCAAGCAAAGCGAACGATGATAAACTGGAGCGCATCTACTACGGGCCTCTAACACCACAGATTAAGGCCGTTAAGATTTTCTCGCTTAGTTCGAGCGTAGCAGGACTGTTAGCGCAACCAATAATTATAAGAGAAGCGACAACTATTGGGAGTACGTCCCTGCTTGTGGCCATTTGCTCAGTAGTCGGGTTCTTCACATTCGTCACGCCACTGCTCCTGCATATCATCACTAAAAAGTATGTGACAGAAATCCATTATGATCCAGAGACCAAAACATACAAGGCAACTACAATCAACTTCTTTTTAGCACAAAAACAGGTACGTGTGCCATCACACTTATTCATTCGCATACATAATTGTATAACAAATAGTCTAGATGGGTACATATGGGTAAGGAAGGGTACATGTTCTTCACCTTAGTTCAATACCCATACAACAGGTCCAGCACAGGTTCAAACAATGTTTTGGATTTGACATTATGGCATTCGCACATGCGCACTTGGTGCAAATTGTTTTTGACATTTGTGTAGGGTTGACTTACCACGCATTGTATGAACATCATCAACATTTCGTTACTTTTTATTGGTTGTTCTATTATTAAAAATAGTATTTGAGCTAAAGAATTACTGAAAATGTGAATTTAGCATTATTTTTCAATGTTTTTTATGCACTGAAAAAAGTTTTTTAAAAAGTCCCGGGGCATTGCATTTGGCTGTGCTCATGACCAACCCAAACCTTACACCTGTGCGAGTGACCCACGAGGTGAGCCGCATTGGTCGTTTGCACCACCTATGAGGGGCGTCAATTTTGGCACCGTGCATGGATCATGTTTTTGAGCTTAGCAGCAAAAACTAATTCTAAAGCTATGATGCATGTGTCTATGCATGACTCCATTCTAAATAGCAACAAAATCTTAAATGATTTGTTATCATTTCAGCAATGAATGAAAGCGCTAGCATGCTCATGTATACATTTTAAGAATCTTGTTTTGGTAGTAAGTAGGGTGAGTGTGCCCATGTGGTGGGTTGAGATCGAGTTCAGAAAATTTTAAATTTTACAAACAAATTATTTAATATTGTGAAAAAACATTCCTATTTTGATCGATCTCTTGATTCTAAACAAATGACTTTCTAGTTTTGCGTTAATTCATTAACACGTTGTATAGCAGGGGTGGCCAAACTTCATAAATTGAGTTGTCTACATTAAAATTTTTGAAAAACCGCTACAGGTTTAGCAATGAATGTAGTATATGAATAGCCTGATTTTGATAGACATACTTTTTTTTTTGTCTTTAATTTAGTCTCTTTGCGAGACTACCATAAAAGTCGACCGCGTTCTACACAGTCGCCAATTCCTAAATCAGATATCTTTTCGTCCTTATTTGGATTGATGTATAGTTACCTACACAGCTAAACCTGTTTTTTAAATTGCAGCTTGACTTCAAAGTACAAGATGTGGAAGTCCCTGATATCCCCGGCATGTTCACTACATTGAATGCCAAAGGCAAGGCACTATTCATTGAAGCACGACACTTCAACGACCCCCTCCATTACGCCCAGATGATGGGCTATGACAAACCTATGGATTTCAAGTTAGGAGATGACAGTCAGACATCACAGAGCAAGTAATTAGTGTAGGTAATTGTGTTATTTATTGTTTAATTAATAATAAAATTATATGGTTAGAACTATTGATTTTTTTGTGTCAATCTTTCACTTTATCCATAACTAGAGTTTACCCGCGACTTCATCCGCACAAATTATACAGGGTCCTTCTTAATATGCTGACCCTTTTTTAAGGGGATGATCAGAACATCAAACTGAACAACTTTCTATATAGGACCAACATGAAAATGCGGGAAAAAAATCTGCTGTCCCATACATTTGGCTCGAGGTTCACAGTTTTGTGGGGAACAGCAGATTTTTTTTTCGCGATTACGATGTTGGTGCCATGGAGAAAGTTGTTCAGTTTCACGGTCTGATCATCCCTTTAAAAAGTGTCAGCACATTAAGAAGGACCTGTATACTAACCAGATTTTAAGTCAGATCATAAGCTATCAAGGTTCAGTAGTTTTTGCATAATGCTATTGGGAAGCATACAGCATACAGCATACAAGCATACAGACAAAAATTCTAAAAAAGGTTGATTAGGAGTCCAGGATACCTAAAAACCATATCATAATCTTTTTCATGTAAATATCTTCAATGTACAGACACTCTTCTGTTACAGTTTTATAATAGTTATGATTTGAATTTGCTATATCCAGGCCTATTTAATCTAGTAACTGGTAACATAAACAATATGCTTGTTGCAAGCATGTGCTTCTAAATGGAAACCTCTTTACATATATCATACTTTACATAGGGTGAACCGAATTTGACCTATTCCTTGAAAGAGGTCATACTAGAGGTGATTTGAATAAATTTTTGTAAGGTCAGTTAACTGGTGCTCAAAAATGAGTGGTTACTGAGTTATGATAAGTTTTAAGATTTTTCAGACCAAGTCTTACAAGATTTCGGACAGGATAGGACCTTAGATATGCTCTAAGGATAGGATCTACCTATACAACTTACTAACATTCACTTGTAAAAAAAATTTGATAAAATAATAAAATAAAATTAGATAAAAATATTAATTACGATTTAAAAATACTTATATCTAAGTCTTTGTTAATTATTACTACCTACACTTAGTTACTAATACAAAAGCAAGATTTACCAGCGATAAGTCGATCAACAGTTCAGTTACAGTTCTGCAGTTTGGCGAATTTATATTTTATTTATAGCAGTTGTAAGAATCAAGTTAAATAAATAAAAAAAAATCGGTAGAACAATAATTGATGTTGGAAAGAAAATGTTCAAGTTTGAGTATAGTCTATGTTATGTGTGATTGTAAAATATAAATAAGCATTTTGTAAAAGGCCAACTGTTTTTTTGTCTGGATAGGATAGGCTATACTGCCATTTCTAAGCGCCATTTTACGACTGTATGGATACCCCGAGAAGATTAAATGCTTATGTTTGTAGGCAATCAATCTTCTTGGGATGCCCTTCAAATTTTGATTTGAATGATGAACTGATGAGGTTCACAGGGATCCCATGGGGGATCGGGCTAGGGTATCCTGGTGGCCTCTAGACAATTGCTCTGGTCTAATCTAATAAAGAAGCAAAAGATTTGAATGAAATAACTTTATTTTAAAATCTTAATTCATTTTATAATATTATGCCTAGTAGGGCAATTGTCTAACTCGTAACAATATCCGGTGTCACTGTCGAGCACCTTCAGGTCAGGGCAGTCGCAACGGGAGAAGTTGCAGACAGTGCCGACGTAGACCTCCTCAGGATGCTCGCAGGTCTTTAGAGCCGGCCAGTACGTCAGTGTACAATCACACTTGCGCTGGACCATCCCATCTGGACAGCTGTCTACGCCTGGAATTTATTTTAGATTTTAAATAACTAACTATGTTACCTACCATTAGAGCTAAAAGTGTAACCTCGTGCATGTTGTACCTATAATATTGTCCACTTGAAGTAACATTTTAACTAGATACATTCCGCAAACCATTACACCTCTATTATCTCGCATGTTTCATTCAAATCTCGGTAAATTCAATCAGATATATCTTTATAACTTAGTTTTTTCATTGCAACATGTAATTCACGATCATTGCTAGTCGTTACTTAAAATAGTTATCTCGTAACAGAGGGCGGCGTGGGATTTAGTTTCCAGTGTCATATTTGAAGATTCAGTCTGGGAAGGGACGGGAAGGTATGTAAAGGCAGCACCCGTACTGCGGTTTTTCTGCGTATAGCCATAGCGAAAATATTATACTTTGGTATAGCGGTCATTTTGGAAAAGCAAATTTTGTCGAAAAAAGGACCCGTCGAAGAAGTGACCAAGTGTTTGATTCAGGCACACCACTCTCTCGGTTACGGCTTGGGCCGTATCGCTTGGAATCCTGGTGGAACGACCTGGTCTCCATGGTCAACTGCCTGCCACACTCCTGGGGAGCTTGGCCTGTGGAAAAAATAGGACTACAACCGCTCTAGTATGATTTCATGCGCCTGCGCTTTTCAGAGAGCGAACGTCACGCTTGCGAGTCGTGCGCAAGTAGGGAAATCATATTAGGTAGATGGGCAGGTCCACGTACCTTCCTAACTATATAATTGTATCACTAAGTATCTATGACATAACTCAGAACGCTGTTCTGAGATCTGAGATCCATAGTAGGTGTTAGTAACAACTGACTTATTACGTTAGTACTTTCTTTATTTTTGAATCGTAGCGTGCAAAGCATGTTATTTATGCCGAAATAGGCTCTGAATATCAGAACAGTGTAATGTCTGCTTTATACTTAATCGATTGTTACTCAAACGTTAATGGTTAACGTTAATTGACGCATTTATCTAACAGACAAGAACATATTCGACGGCGCAGTGAAAGTATTGTTTAAATTGTTAAACTTTGAAAGTACTTACATGAGTTATTGTGCCATAAGCAATGAGACACGGACGATGTTTTGTATCTGCGTTTTAAACTTTGACAAAAAATCGGGATTGCCAAAAATATAACTACAGTTAAACATTTCATAGTGCTTGGGGTTAAGTGTACAGGTAAGTTGGATCAAGACTAAATCTAACTGTAGGTGCGATTAATATTTATGACTATCCAATAGTAGTCTTCATTGTGTTTTATAGAAGGATGTTTAGAAGAGTGAATAGATTCAATGGTCCTTTGTCTGCACATTTGAATCGAATAATTCTTTCATCTTTTATCATTCACGAAGTCGCGTCACGCGTTGAAAGTTCGGACAATTCCTATCCTAGCTATTATAATGATGGTAGTGTTGATAGATAAATTAATTATTTAAAAAACCGGCCAAGTGCGTGTCGGGCCACGCGCAGGGTAGGCTTCCGTAGTTGCCCATCACAATATACGGACTTAGAAGGGGGCTTTTTGATTTATACTACGGTTTATTGGCTAATAAAGTCTAAAAAGTACATTTTACAAGTTGTTCGACTATTACTCGTTAACTTGTAAAGCCTACTTAGCGGTGATAGTTTTCCTTTTAATTTCGTTATATACACTACTGCCGTGAATTTCTTCACGTATCCAGAAACAACAGTTTAGCGGGCAGGGGGGGGGGGGGGATACTTGACTCTAACAAAAATGTTCACTTTAAAGTTTAATATTTCGCAAACGTATCCCTAAATCGAAAAATGGTTTTCCCACACCCACAATATTTTTAAAAGACCCCACACCATGGGATAGACGAGAATTGCATCCCCACTTTTCGTGCAGGGGAGGTACCCTAAAAAAATATTTTTCAAGATTTTATTTCACCACTTTGTCGGCGTGATTAATATGTAGGTATACCCATGTCAAATTAAAGCTTTCTAGTACTAAGCGTCTCTGGGCTAAGTCGGACAGACGGACGGACATGGCGAAACTATAAGGGTTCCTTGTTGACTAAGGGAGGGTCCCTTCGAAGGGTCGAAAGTGAAAATTTTAGGTTTGAGTTGGACAAAGCAAAATTGACAAAATTCTCTTAAAAATATGAAATGATGGTTCCTTACGATGTTTTCCTTCACCGTTTGAGAGCAGTCGGTACGGTATTACATGGCCATTTCGAACATGCATAGTTGAACCCCTACCCTCATGATTTTCTTGACAGAAACCACTTCAGCAAAGTTAAAACTATTGCATGAGCTTTGCACCTTAAATAACGAGGGTGAGGCTATGGAGTTCCATTTTTGCGTAAAAGAAAGATAAGAGGGCGAATCATCGGCCTAAACAAGCAAGAGTGAATGGCGACAAAGCGACTATCTATCGGGCGAACAAACACGCTTGTTCTATTGATTTAGTTTATCTGCCCGCAAACATCGCAGCACGAGGGCAAACACAGGATGATGCGATGTGACATGGACTTGGGATCGTGAAGTGTTTTGGTAACTTTCCATTTGCTTTCGTGGATTAATTTTCAATGTCTTACTGCCAGTTGCACGTACGTTCATTAAAGTTAATCCTCAATTAAATATATTGCTGTCACCTTTTGTCTTGTTGACGTAGTAAAAGGTAGCAAGAGATTTAATTGAGGATCACCTTTAATGAACGTACGTGCAACTGGTATATCGGATTCCAGATAAAGCGCTCCATACAAAAGGAAGTTACGTCCTAGTTTAAAAATTTAGTACCTAAGACACGTCCTAGTTTGAACATTTACTGAGGTAAAGATAGGTATACCTACTAAAATGATGTAGTTTAGTAGAGGTGAGGCGGCTCTGAAAGGGTCAAGGTCGTTCGGTCGGGAATACGTCTTAAGACGTATTCTTTCTATTCCCACCACTGTTGTACCTAACTCCGGTAAAACAGAGTCAACTATATGGTTTTTCAAATGGAACAGTAACTAGCTATGGTCTCTCTCTCTCTTACACTCTTACATCATGACAAAGCATTAAAAATACTTTAGGATTGTTGTTGTAAAAGGTCAACTCCATTGTACACCAAAAATTGCAATAAACAAAAAAATAAGACCTAAAACAAGCCATTAACGTATAGTAGCAAAAAATGCCCATTATTTACTCCGTAATTACAGATATTTCGAAACAAAACTTTTATCTCAGAAGGTCGTAAGCATCTAACATTAATAGGTTTGACTAATATTTAGAAAAAATCAAGGGATGTGCCAACTCACGCGTTTGAAAAAAATAGGGGATGGTAATTATCAGTTTAGCAAAGCGCATTATTTGATAGTTCGAAATCTACCTGTCTCTTGAACGAGCTTGTAATGGTTATTATTATGATTGACCAATATCAATATTTCATCTTTTAATTACGGCTCTTGATGGGCTCTTGATTTTTAGGCATTGTTGGCAATTTTGCGTACGTGTCGGTCTAATTCTAATAAAAGTTATACTTAAGGTGGTTGCAGAGTTTTCAATTTCATACAAAAGTTCGACGCGTAATACGCGTTGACGGTACAATTAAAAGTAATATTTTTTTATGGAAAAATTGTTTAGAAAATCTAGATGCTGTATGAAATTGACAACTCTGCAACCATCTTAAGGGGATATAATTCGGAGCGCGCTTTATACAAACGTACTATGGTGATATTTTCAATACTAACCAATTAAAGTCAATGAAATTTTGCAGAAACAATCTTGAAACAAATATCTATACTTGTATGGAGTCCGATTTTCGTTAAAATATACAGTTTCAATGCTAGGATTAATTTAAGATTTGTATCTTTGGATCTTTGAGGCACTGTAACTTTAAAACTATACATTTTAACGAAAATCTGACTCTATACAAGCATAGAAATTTGTTTTTAGATTGATTCTGAATAATTTTATTGAGTTTAATTGGTTAGTATTGAAAATATCACAATAGTACGTTTGTTTGGAGCGCGCTCCGAATTATGTCCTCTTAATCAAATTTGTTTTACTAATAAACAATACTAAAACCACTAAGTCGGAGATTCAGAGACGATTTTTAAATCTTAGTTCGAGCTAAGTAGGGCGAAAATGTATGGATTTTGACATACGGCCTACTCTTTCTCTGAATCTCGGCCTAAGTATCCAACTTTCCCTGAGAAAAATGGGTCAAAAACCAGAAAAATTTATGGACCTTTCTACCTCCCATACAAAAGTATCGAGTAATAAAAAAAAGAGGGTGTACAAGGTGTTACAAAAATACAAATAAACATTTAAGGGGGTGGTTTTGACCATCAAACAGAACAACTTTCACTATGGGACCAACATCGAAATCGTGAATAGAAAAATGATGTTACAAATCTAATCGAGCTAAATGTGTGCGACATCAGATTTTTTTTGCGATTTCAATGTTCGTCCCATAGTGAAAGTTGTTAAGTTTGATGGTCTCAACAACCCCCTTATAAGTTTTAAATGTTTATTTTTATTTTTGTAACACCTTGTATAATGTACCTACTAGTACATTATACAAGCTCTATTTTTTTATTACTAAAAAAATTGTATGGGTGTATTCAGATGATGATACTAAACAAGCCTAAGGAACATGAGTCGAAAAACGAAAATTTGGTGGACCTCCTACAGAAAATCGATCGGCTGATACTTTTGTATGGGAGGTAGGTTTTGTGCTGACAGATTAATAATAAGTAACTACTACTATGTACCAAGTAACATTTATTATATATATACGCATAGATGATCGGTATAGAAATTCTAAGTATCACAATGAATGTTTTATTAATAAAAGTAGAGTTGTAAATGTATGCCTCGTATATTATTTTGTCTGACATTTATTTAACTTAAAATTTATTAGTGAATGTCAGGCGACAAGGTAACAAAAACAAAACATAACTTTTCCCGCCAACTCAAAAAGCTTTTGTAGAGCTTTTAGAAAATTAAAATATAGATTTTTGAACTCTACCGTCTTACGATAAAGTACAAAATATAAAAGCTAAAAGTTATCATGGGTTTAAAAGAGACAGCAAGATTGGTAGTCTCGCTCTACGAAACTGTTATTATGTGCATCTCTTTTACTCTTGTGTAGTTAACATAAAATGATAATGTTGTCTCTATCAGTTTCAGATTAAGTTATGTTAGTAGAGTTTGAGAGTCAGAGCTGGCATATCGCTTTATCGCGGGCTCTACGCGTATTTGTTTCTTTTAAAAAGTGTCTTTAATTTCGGAATGGAGCTGACATAAACAATAATAAGATTGTGATGTGATTCCGTGTAGATATTTTGTAATAAAAGACTGTGGGCTAAGACAAGATGCAGCTTGAGGCAGTATTTTGGACTTTTGTTTTGGCACTCTGTGCTGCAGAGGCGGGGACTATGGGAGACCAATGCGATTGGACTGGAAGGTGTGTTTCCTATTTATTACTTATTAGACTTAATTACTCACAAATAAACAAGGTTTTATAAAGTTATTAGAGTTAACCCGCGCTTCGTCCGCACGAATAATATACTTACCAGATTTTAAGTCGGATCATAAGCCATCAAACAAAAGTTTCATCAAAATCGGTTCAGTAGTTTTTGCGTGATGCTGTTACAAACATACAAACAAACAAACAGACAGACACAAAAAATCTAAAAAAGGTTGATTTGTAGTCCGGGATACCTAAAAACCGTAATCATGTAAATATCTTCAATGTACAAAAACTTCTGTTACAGTTGTATAATAGTTAAGATTAAGATTATTATTAGTATAGCTGTTTAACTAAGTAAATCAAACCTATGAAAACTTTGTAAAAGTTTTACAAAGTTTTCAAAAGTTTCATTACCTTTAAGTAGATATTTAAATGATTAACAATTTGCTGAAAAAATTTGGTTAAGTCAAGTCAAATAAGTAGACAGTTAAGTAAATCATACTTGTAGAGCATAATATATCAGTATATGGTTGAAGATTATATTATATACGCAAGAATGTTTGCTCTTATAAGAAATATATTTACGAATATATGCACCCATTATGGGCCATATGCGGTCATATATCATTAGGTACCTAATCTGATTGTATTATACTTAATAGATTTAAGTATATACAGCGTGTTAATGAATTAACGCAACACTAGAAAGTAGTTTGTTTAGAATCGAGAGCAGAATCAAATTATCATGTTTTCAATATAGGTAATTTTTTTCAAAATATTGAAATAATTCGTTTGTAAAATATAAAAATTTACTGAACTCGATCTCAACCCACCGCACACTCACCCTACTTACTACCAAAACGAGATTCTTAAAATGTATCCACGAGCACGCTAGCGCTTTCATTAATTGTTGAAATGATAAAAAATCTTTTTTGCCTCAAAACTTAAAATGTGAATAACTTTAAATTTTAACTATCAAAATAATGAAATTATTTTTTCAATCTGATTATTTTGTTATAAATCGGTTGGGATGTATGAGGTTTTGCGCTTATCCATTAACACGTTGTATATACATACCCAGGTGTTTTCAGTATACTCCTATACAAATTAACGTTCCAATACGAATCCAAGAATTCCATTAGGAGTCCATCATCCCAACTATCCTGCCCTGAGGCGGTCTCCGGCTGCATTAATTTGCAAAATGCCCCGATCTACATAAATATTCTACATAATACATTGCCATCGCGTGAGTAGCTTCGGATTTTTATACAAAACGTCGCATTTATATCCCTAATGATATGTCGTGTCTCGGCATCAAGGAATTTGTAATGTGAAAGTTTGGACACAAGTTTTAAGATAGATCTTTCTAATTGGATATAATTTTGTTAATAGATGGTTTTGAAATCATCTTGGCGTAAATAGATGCTTGAATAAATTACATCGGCTCTATTATCTTCGCTAAACAAAATCTAAGTTTTTATAAATAGATCCAACACTGCTGAATTTAATCATCCCCTTAAACCCTTAAACGCATTTAAATGTAGAGTACCTACCTAACTTAACTTTTAATACTTATTGTATGTGTGTGTGTCTAAAACTATGTAGGTGTGTAGGGCACCTACTTCCACTTCTTTCTTTTCCCTCCATTTTATTCTATGCAAAATTGTAATGTAAGTTTCATGTTCTTCATAATAATTGTCAAAAGTAAACGAACTCGCAAAAACCCTAAGGATTCTAAAATTAGGCAGGTACCTACTCAGTCGTGTTTTTAATTTGCGCCGACTACATATCTTTATCTGAACCTAAAATATTTATTAAGGAAAGATAGGATGGAAAGTGAACACGTCCGAACAATTAAAAACAAAATAATTGTTATTGTTAAAGCAAACCCGGAAATGGGGGTCGATTACGAAACAATCAACAAGTGAGGTTTCGTTTATGGGCAGGGGTGGCGAAGGCGTGGGAAGCCGAAGGGAAAACTGTTCTCGTCATCCCTTGCTGTTTGGACACGTGACCCTTCCGGCGGGTGACAATACCTTCGAAAACTCTTTTCTATTCATTTGATGATTTTTATTTATATAATACAACGGAGATAATGTTAAGAGCGACATTATAATTATTTCGGAATTAGTAGTATTATTATTTAGAATATCTATGACAGGTTGTCATTCCGTCGACTCGCCTCTGTGATAGCGTCTTTACTTTCTTTTACCTAAAGCGGATCCTGATGAACAGATGAGGCATGAGGGTTCCCATGAGGTACCAGCTAGGTGGCCGAACTGTAGCAGCCGAGGACCAAAGGAGTGTAGAAGTAATAATATATAGAAAACAAGCTCAATATAAATACCTCAGGTTCTAATTCTAAAGGCTTTGGAATTGGAACACCAAAAATGTATAACTATTCAGCTATCTTCCTAACAAAGTCAAGATCAGGAGCAATTGCATGTTTTAAATATAAATATAAATTGTATTATAATTCGTTCGTTCGGCATGGTTGAAAAGGATTCCTTTATTTAAAGAACACTGCACTGTGTGTTAATGTAAGCATTGATGAGTCAAAACCCAAGTAAAAACATGGTGAAACCGTTTAATTCGTAATCTTAAAGGCGATCGGATGTAGACGGGAGAACCTGATGTTATGCACAAGTAGGCACCACACAAGAACAAAGTCCGTGTTGGCATTCAAAAACTCCATTGTCAAAACAAACATGAACATTGATAAGTAGCAAATTAGTTTGTTTGTGCTTACGTTAAGTATGGTTTAATTAGCTAAGAATTCAAGAGGTATGTTAATCACGGGGCGCCAGAAAGGACCAAGGACCATTTGAAGCTGCAAAAAGGGAACGAAGTGTCAATGTACCAGCATCGTTGAACCATTGTCGGGTATTCAAGTTCATACACTACAACATTTAACGTAATATGTCCCTTGATATAACTTTTATTTGTACGCTATAAGTGTGAAAAAGGCTTGATTCGTTTGACTTTGTATTTGGGATGGAGAGTAATATTTATTAGGGAGGGAACGAAGGGGACCGGGATCTGTTTATTATAATATCCTCCTATTATAACGCGTTCGCACGATATGCGCTCTGATTGATAAGTACCTACCTTATTCAGATTGTTGTCTGTGAACCCTCATATGATGGTGCATTCAGATTTATTGGCTTTCAAACTTTGATTCTACGGTTGATTTTGTAACAGTGTAACAAAAAGACGTAATACTCGTAGACATAATGTAATAATGTGATTGTGTTGTGATTATCTACCTGAGACCTAATTGAGATTCCAAGAATCGTATTGAATAATAATTACATGCTTGCGATTATTATTAGGTATTATTAGGTAGGTACATATGATACAATCTTGTAGATTGTAGGTAAGTACCTATAGATACCTAGTGGAGGTACGCTACTACCTAAGCTAGGCAAAACGGTCTATAGGTGCTGCGTTTGGGGCTCTGATCTATTATTCATAGCTATCACAATGAGAAATGAATGGTGAATGGGATCGCCATATATTAACGATCTATTTAATACAAACATGTACCTACATTGCAATTTTTATTTTGACGTCACGTGGTCTGGGAAATATTGTAATTGACTAATTAAATTGCCACACGCATTGCATTCTACTGCAAAGATGCGACGGATGTGCGTAATGATTGTGTCAAATGAAACATAATAAAATTAAGAGAACAATCGGCAACAATATACTTTCTGTGAGTACTATGTAGGTACTTATTTGTGTTTAACTGCAAAAAATATGAAAAGTGAATGCTTAACTTTCTGGTTGAGAGGGGCGCCAAGCTAACAATGGGGTTTGAAATACTTCGAACTTTGAACAAAAGGTAAAGCCACTTAGTAGACGAGATTTTTTTATGTTATCGTATCTAGATAAGGCTGTTTCTGTTTGTCTCGTGCCAGCTCAACTACTTTTGTGACAATTTGAAATAAGGGTTGTACTCAGCGTTGTCGTCAAAGTTTTAAACCGCTCTTATCTATAATATAAATTTTTATCTGTAAAAATGATAGAAAGATAATGGGCTTGCCCAGACGACGGACATTTGGCCCCAAAGAAGAAAAAACGTATAAAATAAAATATTGTTTAAAGTTTTTCCCTACACCGACCCGATCCTGGAGCTCGTCTGCGTAGACCATAATGGTCTCAGATATAGTACGAGCTACGACGATTGTAGTTCAAAGGTATCTAGTGCCTACCTACTTTGGATTGTGTGCTACATTAGGTATGATACCATTAACTTTTAGATACTACGTTTATCTGCCGTCTCATATACCTAATGTTCTTTCTTTTTATTGTCATTACAAAGAAAATTACAGAACTAAAAAGTAAAGAAGACGAACGTGATGATATATTGCGTGCGAGAACATGCAATTAATGAACACTTCGTAATTTTATTCGAACATGAAGCGGAAGAAGAGCGGAAGCTATTATGAGGCAATATTGAAAACTTGACACTATCTATAGGCCTCCGCCAAGCATTCTTCAATGAAACACACCAGCCAGAATCAATTGTTTATATTTCCAATCGCGGTTACAACTTAGAACATCTATAATTCTTCGCTATTTTATTCTTAAAAACAAATCGAAAACACTCTTTGAGAGTCCGCCGCCTTCGCGCGCGCCAGTCCTTGTCAAGTTGACGTAAAACGTCACGAATCAGTGTTGCCCATCTTAGTTTTTAAAACTTACTGCTATTATTTCAGTCAATCCTGCGTTACAAGGCTAAAACTAACTGGAATAATAGTATATTCTATCATTCGGCCAATTCTGACAATGGACGCGTCCTCGCGAAGAATGGGTATTATCATTAAATAAACTAAGTCAACCTAACACACTGAGGTAATTTTTTTTAAAGCTGTGACCAGGCATTAATAATAAAATTATAGGTACATTGTAACATTCCCCAAAACAAAAATCATAGTCACACAGGACCTAGCTGGGGACCACTCCACGCCCCACAGGGCTTCCCAAAAACAATCAACTATTGCCAATCTGGACAACAGCTGCCAATAAAGAGTCACGCAGGACACCGCCAGAGAACACTCTAGGCCACACAGGACTTCTCCAAACCGACCAACTGTCGCCATATATCCGACCAACTGTCGCCAATATATAGTCACACAGGACACAACCAGGGAACACTCCAGGCCACACAGGGCTTCCCCTAAAGGAAACGTAGTCGTTCAACATCATCGTCATCCGATTCTACAAGTCCGGAACGAAAGAAAAGTAGGACATCACGTAGAAAGCATAGAAAATCACGTAAACAGCAACGTGACCACAGTGTCAGAAAGAGTCGCAAACAACGATCGCGAACATTAAGTGTGTGTACACCGACTCCACCGCCTAATCCTAACAATAACGATCATGAGAATGCATTTGCACGACTAATGAGTAATGCTTGGACTCATGGATTTACAGCAAACATTAATGTCATTCCTGAATTTGACCCCAGCGACAGTACGCAAAATATAGATTCGTGGATTCATAAAGTTAATGAATGTTCTAAAATTTACTGTTGGAATGAAAAGCAAACCTGTCACTATGCCTTACCAAAGTTGACTGGTCTCGCGAAACGGTGGTACCAGGGTTTACCTTCTTTGTTATGTACTTGGGACCAATGGGTTGAAAAATTGAGAAGTGCGTTTCCATCCACAGAAAATTATGGGGATATGCTGAGTAAAATGCTCCAAGTGCGTTGCAGAATAGGTCACTCATTGGACAATTATTATTATGAGAAAATGGCACTTATAAATAAATGTGAAATTGTCGGTCGAAAGGCAGTTGGATGTTTAGTGCACGGAATCGATGATAAATTTATACGGATGAGTGTCAATGCTTGCCGGTTCGAGGAACCCGAACAGTTACTTTCATATTTGCGTACCTTAGCCCAAAGTGATGGGTATACACAAATAAGACGTAGGTCATTTCCAAACAGAGAACTAAAGCACACTACGCATCCAATCAGTGCATTGAATAACCAACGTGCTCATGACCCAGCCCAAACAAAAACAGATATAGTTTGTTTCGGTTGTGGTGAAGTAGGCCACATTCGTTCCAAGTGCTCAAAATCGGTAAAGAAGTGTAATGTATGTCGGAAAGTGGGGCACATAGCCCGTGATTGCAGGAATCGGATGTTAGCTCTTCCTCCTATTGATGAGAATAACGAAGTGGAAGGAGCGCGTCAGCCTCCAACCGATAATATTATGAAAATACAATCAAGTGGACAAGATAATTCTAAATACTACAAAGAAGTAAAAATTAACAACATAGAGAAGGTTGCGTTCATTGATTTAGGTAGTAGTTGTTCAATTATAAGGGAGTCGGATGCTAAACATATTTTTGGTCACTGGGACGATTCTTCCTATGTTCCCAACCTTAGAGGTTTTGGTAACTCACATGTTAAACCATTGGGCAAGTGTAAGGGAACGGTAAGCTTAGATGGAATAGATGTGGATCTAGAAATGATAGTAGTATCAGATCACTTTATGCGTAATGCGCTCATCATAGGTCAAACATTCACTGAGTTGCCAAACATAGCTATTCATAAAACTCCCGATCAATTGATATTTTACCAAGTTCCTCTGCCATGCACGAGCGAAAAAATGAAAGTCAATTTAAAAATATCATCAAACTTTACATTAGATGGTTCAACGACATCCCCAGTGGAAGTGAACACTGATCATTCATTTTCTGGAGCATTATATGTGCCGGGAGGGTGCTGTAGAGAACAAAACAGACAGTATATTGTTCTACCAGGTTTGTACATGTTCTCCAACGGAAAGGGATTCTTGATGCTGACCAATTTAACTGACAAAATCATAAATTATAAGAGTGACAGTATCATAGCAAGAGGATTAACCTTTGAAGAGTCAACTGAAGCATATGTGGGAATGACAGAGACGGTTAAGAATGCAAACGTGAATGTACCGGTAACACCTAGTCAGAAACCAATACCCCTAGACTCACTCAAATTAGGGACACAGTTAAACGCTCAACAAGTTGATTCGTTACACGCATTACTGCAAAAGTATAGGGATTGTTTTGCTCTAGACCTGTCCGAACTTGGTGAAACAAATATTATGCAAATGGATATCAAACTTAATGATGATACACCGGTAGCCTACAATCCGTATCGCATGTCGTTTAAGGAAAGAGAACAGTTGTCAACAATTATAGATAACTTACTGCTATTATTTCAGTCAATCCTGCGTTACAAGGCTAAAACTAACTGGAATAATAGTATATTCTATCAATATTATTCGAAATAGTTATGTAAAATGTATTTCTATTTAATTGAAATGATTTGATGATAAAAGTTATTTGTCATACATACGGCAAATTTATGGGAAAACTGTTTGCGGTTTCATTTCCTGAATAAAATGACCTAGATTGTTACAAAAAGCGGATGTCCCTATCACAATATTCAGTAGCTCGTGATAAAACATCATATAGTGCGACCGTGAAGTCTCACGCTCTCCATATGGTCAGCTGGGCGCCTGGAGCACTGGAGCCGATGGAGCGTGGTGTACGATCCCATCGGTTCGAGGAAGAAGTTCCCGTTGCTTCCATCCATATCCCGCAGCCGCTGCTCATTAATATCATTAGTGATTCAAAAGAGACGCGTTTCGGCAGCATGGGACCGCCGCGGCAGGACATTTCACATGGATGCCTTGTGGGAACACCGTACTAACGTTACACAGAGAGAAAACCGTCACATGTTGCGCGATGAAATCACGGTTATTTTTAAGCGACGATTGTTTTTATTCGCCCGCCAATTGAGGGCAATCAACGACACGTGTTCCGTTGGAGACGTTCGCCTTAAGGCCTCTATTGAGTCTGTTGATTTCACCGTGTCAACTCGACCAATATAAATGATTGGAACATATTGTTGGCCTGGCTCTGAAGTTAGAACGAACGTTCAATTGGAAAGTTGCCAACAACCAAATCACCCCCTTAAGGTTGCGACTAGTCGAACGCTGCGGTGCCCAACGGCGTTATAGTTTAGTGAAAGGCTAGGCTCTGGTTAAAGCACCGTTTGTATTCTAGTACAGGTTTCTAGAGACCATAATAAAGCGTATTTATGTTGTGTCATTTCCAATAACAGTTATTGGTTCCAACAAAGAAATACCCAAATTACTCATGGAAATCGTATTCGATCGTTCCCAAGATACTTGAGCGCGTACATAGCTACTATCAATCAATCAATCAATCAAATTTATTTTGCATACTAAGTGTACATTTAAGTTCTTAAATAATGTTACATTGCACTTATAACTTAGCCACCTTTTAAGGTATTACAAAAGGAGTTAAGGAAAGAGGACAGTATTCCAATAACAAAATTAAGTGTACTTATATCTACTTACAATAATCTTATCTATATATATTTATATTAATCTTTTTTAGTTGTTAAGGTATTCATTTAGAGAGTACAAACACTTAGAAATTAAATATATTTTTAAATTTTTTGAAAAAGTATTAATATTGTGTTCGTTTTTTATATTTTTAGGTAATTTATTAAATATTTTTACGGCCATGTAATAGGGGCTGCAGTTTAACATTTTGATCCGAGATGGTGGTAGGTACAATCTATCCTTGTGTCGAGTGTTGCGGTTATGAGTGTCCTGTACCTTTGTGAATGTATTTATATTTTTAAACGTAAAAATGCATATGTCATAAATATATATTGCCGGAAGTGTTAATAAGTTAAATTTTATAAAATAAGGTTTACATGAGTCTGTGTTTTTAATTTGAGCTAGTATTCGGACGCATTTTTTTTGCATTATAAATAAATCTTGAATGTTTGTGCTATTGCCCCAAAGCATTATTCCGTATTTGAGTTGAGAATATGCGTAAGCATAGTAGGCTGATAGAGCGGCTTCTAAATTGGTGCTGTGTCTTAATTCAAAGAGGGCGTAAGAAAATCTTGATAGTTTAGATTTAATTAGTTCGATGTGTGATTTCCAGTTTAAGTGCGTATCTATGATTACGCCTAGTAGTTTGAAAGTATTGACTTGTTCTATATTTATGTTTTGAAAATTTAAGTTTAATTTTACGGGTAATTTACTATATGGTCTGAATTGTATTATCTTAGTTTTGGTATAATTTATCTCAAGGTTGTGTTTATTTAGCCAGTCAGTTATAGTATTTAATGTATTGTGTAGTATAGCATTTGCATTGTTCGATTGATCACATTTTATTAATATTGAAACATCATCAGCAAAAAGAACGGGCAATAATATATCTTTGTTTAATATTTTTGGTAAATCATTTATGTAGATTAAGAATAGTACACAGCCTAATACACTTCCTTGGGGAATGGAGCATGTTAAAAGTTTTTCTTCGGATCTTACTGATGTTATAATACTTTTGTTGTGATCGTAGCTTTCAATTTGAACTATTTGTTTTCTATTATATAAATATGATTTAAACCAGTGATAAGCTTGACCTCGTATTCCTGAACCATACAGTTTTTGCAGAAGTATACTAAAATCAACTCTGTCGTATGCTTTAGTCATGTCCAACAATATACCTAGCGCATATTTTTTATCATTTATATATTGCAGAGCCATTTGAATATACTTATACACGGCTAAAGTTGTTGATTTTGATTTTCTAAATCCGTTTTGGCTATCGTCAAGAATTTTAAATTTTTCAAGGAATTTATACAAACGGTTACACATTGCTTTTTCGAAGATTTTAGAAAAACTTGGTAATAATGCTATCGGCCTGTAGTTATTTGGTGAGGTTTTTTCATCTTTTTTGTGGATGGGTTTAATAAGTGATATTTTTAATAATTCTGGAAACTCGCCATTTTGAAAACTGTGATTTATAAGGTATGTCAGCGGTTCAAAGAGTTCGTCAACACATTCTTTTATAAGAGTTGGTGGAATATCATCGATGCCGCAGCTATGTTTGTTCTTTATTGATTTAATAATTTTATAAACCTCTTGATGATCTACTGGTTGCAGGTACATAGAATGGATTGATGAGTTTATGACAGGAGTAGATGTTTTTGGATTCTGAGTTACACCGACATTTGCAAAGAAATTATTAAATTCGTCACATATAGTTTTCGGACAGTCTACAACTTTATTATTAATTTTTAATTTTATGTTTTTACGTTTTATTATTTTGGATTTTCCCGTTTTAGTATTAATGATTTTCCACATAGTTCTGTATTTATTATCTGATCCTTTCATTTGACTTACATAATTAAGCTTTTTTGATAATATAACGCTTCTTTTTAAAATCCTACTATATGTTTTATAATAATTTTTAATAGTATTGCTGTTTGTTTCATTCAAAATGGTTCTCAATACTCTCTTATGTTGACAAGATTTCCTTAAACCCTTTGTTAACCATCCTTTTATAGGTTTATTTCTCATATTTAATGTTTTAATAGGTATGTATTTATTAAAAAGAATTTGTATTACGTTATGGAATGAATAGTAATTATCATTTACACTTTTAGAGGTGTCTAATATTTTGCTCCAATCAGTTTCCTTCAGTGCGTTTTTAAAATTAGATATGTTTTCCTTAGTAAAAATCCTTTTTTGTATTTTCCAAGGTTTATCATTATTATTATTGTTCAGTTTATTGTTCAGTTGTAGTATTATGTTAGTAGCCTTGTGGTCAGAAAGGCCGTAATCTTTGACATACGTTTTATTTATGAAAGAAGTGTAGTTTGTAAAAATTAAATCTATAATAGTTGCACTTTTTTTTGTTACTCTAGTAGGATTTGAGATTAATTGTTTAAAGTTGAACGTGCTCATAAAATTTAGGAGCGTCTCTTTTAATATTCTTTTACCTTTATTATTTAATATATCTATATTGAAATCGCCGCCTATTATGATGTGCTTGTTTTTATCTTTACAATTTAATTTTTCAAGAAGTTTGGTTATTTGTTCGTAAAAAATATTAATATGACGATCGGCTCTATATAATCCTATTATAATAGTATTCAATTCTGGTATTTCTATTGCACTAAACTCTATAATAAACTCTTTAGAAAAATCAACAATATCTTCTCTAACAATATAATTCAAATTGTCTCTAACTATAATACATACACCTCCCCAATTTCGTTTTTCTCTACAAAAAATTGACGCTATTTTATAACCAGGTAATACTATAGAATCACAAAAGTCTTTGTTCTTTACTAATTCTGACAAAGCAAGAATATCAATTTTGGAGTTTGACAGTAAATCCTCAATTAAATGTAGTTTATTTCCTATACTTTGAATGTTTTGGAATGTTATGGTAAATTTAGTCTCGAAAGGTAGTGTGTGTTTGTTGTTGTACTTGACGTTCATTTTCTTCATTATTACTATTCCTTGTAGCCTGGTGCAGATTTTCTGTGTTACTATTCTTTTCAGACGGTTGCAGCTTTTCAGGGGTACGATCCTGATTTATAAATTCTTTTCCATTTATAATTAGTTTATTGTTCCTGATGACAGCGTGTTGACCATTACGACGTGCTTCTTGTAGTTTTTGCTATCATCTTTCGACTGCATGGAGTTACAGAGAAAATATTTTTATGACGCTCTCAAGCTCCAATCACGAGAGATAATGTGTCTGCTCGTCACTGAAGGGTAATCCAACGCTCGATGTGCCATGTGTCCACTTAGTTTGATATTTTAGTGTCGTATCGCATCACTCTACCTCCCAACATCAAACTCAACGTCTTATGAATAGAGAACCGTTATTGAGTAGAACCATTCGTTTTTGGCGTTGATTGTTCTAATGATTATGACCTAGATCTTAATGAACAATGATATACGGACAGCCGTATTGCTTTATTTACCATCGCACAACGCACACACAATTCCATAAGTTTGTTTCAAAAGGTACTTCCCGATAGAAAATTGTTGATCATTGAACGGCGTTCTTTGAATGAAACTAAACTAATTAACAGCGAATGTGGGTCTGCATTGTGTTGCCAGGTCAGATGAAGGCAATGCTTTGTGTCGCGGCTGTTTATTTTTCCAATTAGTTCCCGGAGTCGGTGTTGCCCGATCTACGCTAATTACAGAGGTGATAACTGTACAAGCGGAGCGGCAAACGTTTAATTACTAGAGATTTTTATGATCTCCTAAGGTTCTAATAGACACCTACACAGATCCATAAATTATGTTTTACGTCGTTGTATACCTCCTAGTATAGTTAATATCCGACAAACTTTGATAAACTGCTGTATAGTTTTAGAGTCGATGATACGTGCTTGCTTTTTCTAATCGCAGAAAATCTAGCGACGTTTATGGAGTCGGTTGCCGAAATTATTGGTGATTCGGGATCAGTCCGTTGAATAAAACATTAGATGCGTCTGGTCCATTATAGCCGATGACTCGAATCCGACGTGAGGGCGCAAGCCACGCCGCACGAGCTGCATAATAATGCTGCTCAATTTCGTCGGCACGCTGTCTAATTATAATATTTCATTTGAATGTTTCCGAAATAGATTCCACTGATATATGTACATATCATGTGTTATCCTTCCTAAATCAAGCTGGGAATAAATGATATCGGCGGCGCCTATACGTCGATCACATTTTTTACCCGACACTATTCTAACGATAGACACCTCGTGTAATTTGTAGCTTAATAAAAGTTCAAATAATTCAAATCAAATAAAAAATCCAATAATTCCATGAAGTAACTGATATACTAAACATGCCGATATTTAGACGGAACTTGCGACATTTGCATTGCGTGACTCGTATGAGACCCAGTTTCACTATCTTGTCAGAGAAATCTTAGTACCACATAAAAAATTAAAATGTAAAATGAATGCTGCATGTCGCATGTTGCAGAATTCACGCAAATTACCTCAAGTTACAGCGCTAATGAGGCGGCACGGGCCGCACGTAACTTGATGCGGTCCCCGCCCGGCCCGGCCCGGCCCGGCCGACCGGACGCTCGGGGACCATGTCATCTCCATCCATCATAATGTTGTCCTCTCGATGTAAGCCAACACCCTGTATTTTCCATGCTTCGATAAACTTTCGCAACCGAAAGAATTTGGTTTCCGCAAGAACTTTTCGGATTCGAATAAGGAATATGTTACCACATCTTTGCATGCATGACCATGTGGGACGATCATCACTTATCTGGAAACAGAAAAAAAAGAGTTGCGGGGACGACCGATTATAATGTAAAAAGAGGTTCGCGGTCGTTCCATAACCGATTGCAAATAGCAACCGCCTCAGGCCCGGCTGCGCCATTTATAGCCCTTTGCAATCTCGACTGCTAAAAAATTACTGTGCAGGGATTTCTTTAGCGAATGGTTCTATATCTATCGATTGTCCGGAGACTATAAATGAGGGAGATAAGATTCTATACCAGACACCGAAATTTGTGTCACAAAAAGAGGGCGCGCGCCGCGGTCCCTTTCTGAATGCCTTCGCGTAATATGCTATTGTTCGTTCCCCTCCATTTTGAACTTTTAAAGCTTTCAATTCTACTGGTATCGAGTTAGTTCTAAATAAGAAAATTTTTGACACGCACCTATATTCAATTGTTCAGATTAAAAGACCACATAAAGCTCTCCTTATATTTTGAAAGTGTATTGAGAGGACATTTTGAAGACGCTATTGTATGTAGGTACATACGAAGATATGACAACATAAATCGCATTAAACTCCGGCAAGAATGCCATAAAACTTGGGTTTCATATTTTATGTCGTTTTGTTTACACCATGGCATGAGGTATAAAGTCAGGCGACACAACAATGGCGGCCTGGAGTTGGTCCGCCGTTCGTTAAAGATTTCGCCCGATAAAGGCTAAATTGGCTTTACAGAGCTTAATAAGGTGTCTTACCTCTATATCGGTGACAATCGCCAGTATTCAGCAGTTGTAGACAACCGTTGGTTACTGCTTTTATCCTTTCATCTCAGCTTTATCCGACGTATCATGAAAAGTGACGATAGAGTTTCTTTGTTTTCATCTTTTAGCCAGATAGGACCATACTATACATAAAGCTGAATAATTAGATTTTTGTAACGAACAGCAATATAAAAGTTATTTGATTTAATCCCCTTCTTGGAGACCCGTTATTCGCTAATCTTAACATCCTCTGAATAATTCGATCTCCTGCTCATAATTCTGGTTGAATGAGTTCAGTTTGATTCTACGTGAGTGTAATATAATACAAGAGCACGCAAAATGACACCTGATACAAGGAACAAGCCGTGCTGAAGCGTTTGACACTTTATTTTATAAATACGCTGCGGATATGTTGTATATATACTTATACTAATATTATAAAGAGGAAAGATTTGTACCTATTTTTGTATGTTTGTATGTTTGTAATGAATAGACTCAAAAAGTACTGGGCCGATTTAAAAAATTCTTTCACCAATAGAATGCTACATTCTTCCAATTTGACATAGGCTACATTTCATTTTGAAAAAAATTAGGGATCCTTGGTAAAATAGACAATTGTCTACCCCGTGCGAAGCCGGGACGGGCTGCTAGTGTTGTATATACTTAATTACCTACATAGTTTACAAAGGTGTTTAGACTAACAGTAAAAGGTAGACGAGAATTTAGGTTGTGTATAAATCTTGGACGAGTTGTGTAAATCAACCAACTTGCGAACAAAATTCAAGTGAATGAAAAACTCTAATTATCTCACCATGTGTATTTAATTTAACCATGACTGTGTACATATGCCTGTGTGTGTATTTCAATGTGAAGTACTTGTATGTATTTATATTAATTTACTGTAGCGTATAAAGTAATAAGAATAATCCATAACTTAAACGCCATTTTAAATCAGATTATAATAACGATTTCTTGTTTTAATGGTCCCGATCATTATAGGTAACCTAGTGAAACGGTCCATAGCTTAGAGTTAGTTACAGATATAACTGGTATAAGAGCGGTCTTATCGCTTTAATGCGGTGGGAGCATTAATATGAAATACGAACACCAAGGGAGATTGTATAGCGGCCTTTTCGGATTTATGGGTCCAGTTGCCGATCCGGTAAGCGGCTTAGCTAGTCCACAATAAGACGACACGGTCTCCGGGGCTTTTCACACCTCCGTGTTTGAGCCGTGCGTTAGCATTCACGCCTCGTGTGTGCCTACCCCTAAAGTTCGCGCCTCGCAGTACATATCATGTGTTCAATATGTAAAGGTATTTCTTGTGTAAATTTGAGGCGTTGGTCGTGTCCGTTGGCTGGTCCTTTTGGCTTGTCATGCGGGTCTCTTGAATGTTTCTTTTATTATTTTGATAAAACGAGATGTTTTCTCCGTTTTGGAATATCAAGGTTTTGTTGACATGACATGCAAGTTGAGGGCAATGATAATGCATATTGCAATTCGATACCTACTTGATGCGATGTTTTGCAGTATTTTGTAGGCAAGCTTATAAGCCAGTTACCCAGGTATCCTTTCACATTATAATTACATTTTGAAATCTTAATAATGATTCAGTTACTCTGTATAGTTATTGAAAAGTTTGTGACCACCCCGAAGCGAAGCATTAAATACCTAGTTGCTTACAAAAACTCTTTGCCCACAAGGCATTTGTTTCACGAACTTGCTAAACAACGATGTTACTAAAGAACAAGCCTAACGACTACGTAACGTTTGATTTACGCTAGTCGAGAGTGACCTATTCGCGAGTGATCAATCAGCGGGTCCACAATGAGCGACTGCGTCTACTTGCCTGCGTGACTACGAGGTCGTGAGGTACCTACTGAGCCAGGGTACCTCGTGATCTAAGGCCCATTGTTCAGGTGAAAGTTTATTTTACGAGCGTTTTGCGTGTTACGAAAACCTTGTTAACGACAGTTTTGTGATCATAACATTAGTGTAGTTCGTAATGAGATAGGTAGGTGTGATGGAGCTGACTTGTTGTTACGTTTCTCAGACTCTATTTATACGAATATCACCAGTAAAATAGTATTGTACCTAATCGTTTGTTAAATTGCCACTCTAAAAAGGAAGATTCGTTTCGCACTATGAAATTGCTGTTCCGATCTCTACAATATTATGAAGACATTGTATTGTCATTACTTACAAATAACGTCTACATCTGTATTATTATGCTGCTGATTGCAAATTGCACTTTCTGTCGTCGGTAGTTAATCAAAATTGCATTTACGTGTCGTTTCGTCACGGACCCTCAGTGGGCTCGCCGACTTGCCAAGAAAAAGTCGCATTGGCTTGCCATCATACCACACCTCCGTATTGTGCTACCGCTTATATGATTGATGGCGTATTTTGCCAAGGACCTGGAAATTGAGGCTCCGTGTTTCTTTTAAATACAGGGTGTAACAAAACACCCTAGTAATACTTAAGGGGGTGCTTCAGACCATCAAACTGAACGACTCTCACTATGGAGGGGAAAAGAACAGCTGTCTAATACATTTGAATCAAGACGGTACCTACTGCAGTTTTGTATGAAAGAGCAGATATTTTTTCGCGAAATCGATCTTGGCTCTAAAGTGAAAGTTGTTCAGTTTGATGGTCTGAAGCACCCCATTAAGTATTACTAGGGTGTTTAGTTACAACCTGTATATTCTAAGGAATGAAAACACCACCATTTCCTGAAACTACTCATTGTTATCTATCGATCAAAACTATATTGGCCTTGCAGGACTATGCATTTATTTGTATGACGAGCAATGATTTAAACCATGTAAGAGTATGTTTTTCTTTTAGTCATCTAAGTAGAGTCAGTTTATCACACCTAGACATAACGCAACTTATATATCCTAGGTATTATCTGTGATCACGTTGCAAGAATGTAGTCAGGTACTCTGTTTCGCCTTATAAGGCAAAAATCAATATTATAACTATCTAACATAGTGCACCTGCGGGACGATACAATAGAGCATTATTGAGTATTGTGACTGAATGTTTAGCTTTGCTATGTCGTACGAGCGTAGGTGGCGCGGGCGCAGCTATGGCGTCTAACGAGTTATGTAAACACGGGCTGACCACTACCGCACGAGGTATATGCTCGGCACAAGCCGAGCCGACGTTAAATACACATTCCTAGTAGCTAGAAGTATACTTACTGCACGGTGAGGTGTAATGTCTTCTATGTATGTATTGTGCATGTATGTACTAGGTACATAGATTAGATCCCAAATATTATGCTTCTAAATGTCATTACGCTTTGAAGTAGGTACCTAATCTTTAGGGTAACAAATCTATCATCATTTTCTTCCCCTATCCCATTACTTTGGGGTCAGTACAATATCAATATATCATCTCCATAGATTAATATGTAAAAGTCTTATCGTATCCTTTTATATTGCGTCTCTATTTGTTTAACATTCAGGATTATGGTTTTAACAAAATTTTACGAATCTTTCTGACGCCAATCCTCTTTGGGACAGAAATATGTTATTTTTATAACCATCGACTTTTAATGATACCTACATGATGTGTTTAGTAATTTGATATCTATTCTGACTGCATATGAATCAATGTTTGTATAGGATATGCGACGATCGGCGGCGCGAGGTCCAAATATATTTTTTCTCTCCAGGACCAACGCCTTTTTGTGGTTCACCATTGTGTTGGGTTTAGTGGTTTATTAAACAAGTCCATGAGCTTCGGCTTCAAGCCGCAAAACAATAAGGCAATGACTCAACAGTCACTGCAAGAAAATCCAAAAGATCATTTTGCTCAATAATTTATATCATAACAGTAATTGAGAAATGTTAAAAATGAAATATTGCCAAATCAACACACGTTATACAACTAATTTAAAAAGTTAGTTTATACAGCCTACGATGATTAAACAGCCATTAGAGAGCAATGATTTTATAGCGTTTTAATTGATCTTGAAGTTGAGTTTCGTTAGAGTACCGTTATTTTAAAGAATTGAGATAGTCTTTGTCAAGCTGAACAATTTATAGATGTAATCTAGGCTAGGACGAGCTAATAGACGGTCTATTAGACGGAGTTCATCGACCACTGGCCGAGTCGCTTCAACAATGAAATAAGATATTGTTTGCAGAACACTCGATTCTCAGTGTCTCGACCGTTTCCAGCAGCATTAGCCATCAAGAAAATATTGCCTATAAAATCTGAGAGAACAAAAATATTTAAACTTTACAACAAAAAACTAATATTATAAAAGTAGGTCCTATACAGGGTCCTTCTTAATATGCTGACGCTTTTTTAAAGAGATGACCAGACCATCAAACTGAACAACTTTCTCTATGGGACCAACATCGAAATCGTGAAAAAAAGTCTGCTGTCCCATACATTTGGCTCGAATAGCTTTGCAGTTTAGTATGGAACATCTGTTTTTTTATCGCGATTTCGATGTTGGTGCCATAGAGAAAGTTGTTCAGTTTGACGGTATGATCATCCCCTTAAAAAACTGTCAGCATATTAAGAAGGACTCTACATATACTTATTGTAAGCACAATTTTCGTAAACGTATGGAAATCTACTCAAGCCGTTCCAATAAACAATTATTTAAAGATGATCAACGAATTTGCATGTGCCAATAAAAGCGATAAAAGTCAATCAGAACTGAACATTTGCAAAGCCAAACCTGTTTCAAAATGTACGATTGAGAGGTAATTTTGAATTAAAAATAAGTATAACTTTTTAGAAGACGTTATATTTTTGTGAATTCCAATAATAAATCTTGTTCGACCCATCAAGTTGACAAGAAACTAAATCACTTTAATGAGACATTGTTATGGCTATAAAATGACTAAAACTTCTGGTCAGTTAACATTTGTGAAGGGATTGCGAAGCGACTGAGGGTCGTCATTTTGCCTAATTTACGATCTCCGCCGATCCTGTCCCTCTAATTGGATGCTGTGCCCCAAATCCATATTTCAAACGATGATCATTTGAATAAAATAACTATACAGTAGATATAGGTACTTTATTGTAGGTATCCCATATTCAAAGCTTTGCAGATGCAGGCATTTATTAACATTTATATCTTAACCGTCCAAATACTTGGGACCGTTTTGTCTTCAGGGCATCATTTAAAGTCTGTCGTATAAAAAGGCGTCATGTTTTGTGATACCTGCCTGATGCCCGTCGGGTTTATTTGATCATAAATTTTTCTCTTTATTCAAATTCATTTTAGCCTTCACCGTATCGTTTATTTAAATCAACATACGTACCTACCTTCTTTTAAACTCTGTAGAAACAAAGTATGTACATGGCATGTACCTAGGTCGAGTTTAATTAAATTACGGAGGCAAATGAAAATGTCGTTGAAGGTCTACTTCTAGTTTTGCTGCGCTTAAATTTAATTATCATTGCTTTGGAGTTGTTAAGAAATCAAACACCTACTACAGATAATATTATAGCATTGAAAGTATCTTATTTAATTTCCTCTCAATCATTCATTTGTTTGTTTTTGTTCATAAATTAAAAGATATGATTAGTTGTGATTATGAATCTGTATTGGAGTGTTATTGTCTAGAACTATCCTATGTTACTGCAACCGCGATTGAACGTAGGCGAAGTACTGTGGATGCATTTTAATGAGGTCGGTAAATCTAATCGAATAATGCGAGAGCCGGCGCGTGCCGCAAGGCCGGTCAACTGAAGGAGTCAGATATCCTGGCCGTCTCCTCTCGCTCGCACTCGCCTCGACTCTATAAGGAGTGTCGGGTTATGGTTATGCCATAATGGAGCTGACTCGTTTGGCAAGCACGCCGCATTCGTCATTGCATCGCTGTCGTTTTAAGCATGCACGTGCTCTGTAAGGCATTGCAATCGACGCTGGACACTGCTATGACTTTATTCAAATCAAATGAGATAAAAACCGTCCTCGCCAAATATAGATAAGAGTTCCTTTGAATGATGATGTCAAAATTTGGTGGTCATTTACTTATCTGGATTTTAATTATGTCAGTATGAGATGTTTGAGATCGACTTAATACTACCCAAATTAAACCCTGACGACTTCTTCGAACAGATCAAATGTTCAAAACAAACAAAGATGTGGATGTAGCATTCAATATTCAACATTTATGGAAGGTATATAAGCTAAGTTAAGTTACAACTTATAAGATCCCACTGTAGGGCAAAGATTTCCCCAGGAATTAGGGTGAGAGGAGTAGGCCATATATTCCAAAACACGAGCCCAGTGCGCATTGGATCAAAGGTATTGTAAAATACATATTTTGCCAAACAACAAGTGTGTTATTTCAACGACAAGTTTCGTTCGAAACGAGCGAGTTTATCGAACAAAGGCACTCATTGGTCAAAGTCAGACTTGGCTTGGTCATAAAATAATACATACATGTTTAGCGGGATTGCATTGGCAATAGCCAGGGGCGTAATTCGTCCAGCTCTCCAGTTAATAATAACGAGGCTTTTAGACTATACAGGGGGATACTATAATGCGTTAAAGCTGAATGAACCGACTAACAAATTAAGTAAAAAACGTATTTGGTATGACTCAATCGATAGTCCAATTTACCGATTTCGCCAATCTGGTGCGAACAATCGCGTGAATATTGTTTGATCGTAGAATATCAATTCAAATATGTTGATGGGTGTAAGTGCCATTGAGAAGAAATGAGCACATTATAATAAACTAAGCTCACCATATTTAAAACATTGTAATAGTAAAATCGTTTTAAAACACCCTGTAAAGTAAACCCGTGGCTCCACCGGGCTATAAATTGTCAGCGGCCTCCGGGCACGCGGCACGCAATCTCAATGCGGAAAATATTATGGTGGCGGCCGGTTCACGAGTATAGGCTATAGTACTACAGTACTAGTTGCAGAAGTCCGGCGAATGGAACTGATATCGTCTCTATCACGTAGACATAAATGCTCTAACATGAGCCTTGGGTCAAGAGCTTGCGGCCGCTGGCTACGGCAAGCTTGCTATTGTTACTGCCTTTATGTGTAGCGGTTGTCTGATATTGGATGTAGACTAGACACCACCCAAGAACATATTCTGCATTGCATGGAGTGCATATTGGAGTGCATATTGGCCTCAAATTTTATGTAGACAGTTTCCGAAAATTTTTGTTTTGTTTTCTGATGTCATCGTGATCGTAGGTAACACAAAGTACCTAATACTTTGTGTTTTCCATTCCTAAGAAGGAATATTTAAGAATTCCATAGAAAACACGTACGTGATACAAAACGTGACACCTTTTAAACGTTGATCATTTTAGGGATGAACAAGGTATAGCGTCAGCTTTTATTAACAAAAAGATACTATGATTAATAAATACTATATTCGTAGCAAAGATAACAATACTTAAATTGGGTACATCAAATCACGAACCTACGTAGGTACCTATGTAGGCTGTAAGGTAAAGTATCATTAGCCTTTAAACCACATACTCTAAACATCCAACTGGACATCTTTTAACATGGGAGCAAACCTGTCGGAACACAAAAATTCAAGCTTCAGTTTAGAATGGACCAGCTGATTTTTTTTGTTCTGACAGATTTGCTCCCATTGTAAAAGTTGTTCAGTTTGATGGGTAGAGTATGTGGTTTAAAGGGTAAACGTCCAACGACGGTTTTTAAGAGGATGATCAGAGCATGAAACTGAACAACTTTCTCTATGGCCACACAAAGAAAACGCGAAAAAAAATCAGCTGTTCCATACATTTGATCCAAATAGGATTGCAGTTTTGTATGATACAGGTGATTTTTTTCCCGATTTCGTCTTCGGTCCTAAAAAGTTGTTCAATATGATGGTCTGATCATCCCATTGAAAACCCGTCAGCCGTCAGCCCAACCCGTTTAAAGGGGAAATATGTATAATTGCTTTATTATCGTGTCTATACAAATCTGATACAAATCAACCGTCTTTTGTTAATGACTACCATTTCTTATAATTACCACAGAATAGATTATAGTATAGAGTTCTACTCATTACTTATCATTCAGTATGATTAGATCACAAATTTTGAGAGTATATTTGCCAATAAAGCCTAAGAACTTCTGTAATAAGCGCCTAGTGTTCTTAAAAATCAGTATTTCGTTGGTATAGGCAAAATGAATGATAGGTAGAGAAGAGAAGCCAAGTGAGTGTTCACTTGCTTCCAGGCGGTCGAGCATTCTGTCCCGGCACATTCCAGCGCATTGTGGTGACCACGCTCCGCTGGGCGCTGATTAAAGCGCATTTTATTGATTCCTTACTAGTTTAGACACGGGCCATACTTTTTGTTTCTGGAATCGTTTTTTTGTCTGTGGAATATGGTATATAATATACAGGAATGTTAGGGTAAACAATTAATTGTACCCATGCTACCAACTTTCCCTAAGAAACCTATAGGAAATTAGCCTAAAACAGGTTGGGCTTTCCATACAAAATTTTTTTCGCGCCCTTCTCGCTGCTATTCGACTTTGCACCCTTTGATTACTAAACGACTTCGTGTTTTGTCGGGGGACTCTGCGCAAACGAAGATTGACGAGGTTAATTATTTTCATGGTCGTACAGTAGGCCTACCATGAGTTTTCACTGCACTTTACTACTATAGTCACGTCACCAATTTTGTATGACAGAAATTAGTTCTCAACGTAACCACTAGGAGCGCTGTACGAAATTCAATATAAAATTGGTGACGTAACTACAGTAGTAAAGTACAGTGAAAACTCATTTATTTTAACACTTTATTGTACACACGGAAATACAGATGAATACAGCATAATAGACAAGTACAAAGGGCGAGCTTATCTCTGAAGAGATTTCTTCCAGCAGACCCATGATAAAGAGAAAGTTTACAAAGTGAGGCAGGCTAGGTGTACACAAATCAAAGAAATAAACAAACTGAAACACACAATCTGAACAAAAACTTATTAATTGTTAAATTACAAAAGAAAATAAACTGTAAATAAATAAATATTATATTACAAATATACCGATACATAGATACATACGTAAGTATAATAAATATATAATCCTAATTTATGGCAGAGAAAGATAGTGATCTTTAACTTTCTTTTTAAAAGAACTTATTGATGGACAGTCCCTCATGGTAGGCCTAATGTACAGTTCAACGTTGGAACACCTGAAAAATAACATAAAATCTCTTGTATGTCCGTATTTCTGGCCGAACTTATTATTGCCTGTTTCTCTAGATAAAGCTACAGTCTCCATGTATTCGAAACCTTCAAACAATGTTACGGGCATTGACGTATCGAATATCAAAGTCCCTGAGTATAGTCTAGACTTTTATTATGGTAATATAAGATAACAGTTGAGTATTAAATTACCGTTTATTTTACCTACCTAAAACCGTAACTTGGTCGAGTTCAATATTCATATTATTAATCACTACCTTAGAACATAAAATTTACCATTCGATAAAATTTCGGTACTTGTTATATTGGTTTACCTACAGCACCTACATAATTATAACATGATTTTTTTTTAAAATAAAAATTGCGTGCAACTTAGTATTGACGTTTGTTGGTGTCGTTGATGTCTTTCGTATGGAAGACGCGGCCTCGCTCGTCTTCTATAGGCAGCTACTAGATGGATTAAATAAAAAATATACAAGGTCCTTCTTTACATGCTGACACTTTTTAATGGGATGATCAGACCGTTAAACTGAACACTTTCTCAATGGGAGCAACGTCAAAATCGCGAAAAAAAAAATCTGATGTCCCATACATTTGGCTCGAGTAAGTTTGCAGTTTTGTATGGAACAGTTGATTTGGAACAGTTGATTTTGATGTTGTGTCATAGAGAAAGTTGTTCAGTTTGACGGTCTGATCATCCGCTTAAAAAAGTGTCAGTATATTAAGAAGGACCCTGTATAGGAATCGTAAAATCTTTTCGACCTTATTTGAAATGAAGTATATGTCTACCTAATTGTTTCAGCAAGAGCTGCTGGATAGTTCAGATCATGTCAGTCAGGATGAGATCTACGAGTCTAAACTATTATAAAACTAACAGAAGTGTGTCTGCACATTGAAGATATTTACAAGAAAAAGTTTTCGATATGGTTTTTAGGTATTGCTCAGTCCAAATCAACCTTTTTAGAATTGTTGTCTGTCTGTTTGTTTGTTCGTTTGTATGTTTGTAACAACATCACGTAAATAATACTGAACCGATTTTGATGAAACTTTTTATATTTAATTTAATAGCTTAAGATCTGACTTAAAATCGGGTAGATCCTAATTTGTGCGGACGAAGTCGCAGATAAAGTCTAGTGTTATAGAAATATATAATCATGTCATACTATAAAATATTAGCCACAATAACTACACCATTTTAACAGCACATAATGTCGAGTGTATCTAAGAATTGACCACGACCAAGGCAACAAAATTAGAATGGGCGAGCGATAATATGAAGGACGATAACGTTTTAACTATTCGAGTATATTGACTGAAATTGTCCTAAACTATCGTTACAGATATAAAACATAGCTCAGATAAAAAAAATTGACAAAACTACTTCAAACCAAGGATCTAACTCGTACTCACAAGATTCATATCAGCATCGCATATGATGCGTGATCCTTGGACGAAAGGCGTGATCTCAGTTGGAACTTGCGGACTATTCGTGAGAAACAAAACCCTATCGCAGCAAGAAGAAAGCAACAAACTAAATTAAATAGGGCAATGAAATTGTAAGTGAGTGTGTTAGTATTCAGTTCGCAAACCACACGTTTCTTTCTCACGGCTTCTTGCGTATTCTCCTCGCGACGACGCCGACGCCGCGTGAGAATGTTGGCCTACCGATGCGGGCGTAAACACCCTAATCTGATTGAAAATCTTCACGATGTTTATCGTACATTGTATTTCATCTTCATTATTAACTACTTCGTTATGCAAGAACAGCAATGGATACGAAGTTTAGAATTGAGGCCTTTCTAATTCTTCTCTTGTGTTTCGTGATTTCACTTAGATTGGTACAAGTTCTAGATATTATTTATTGATCGTATTCAAGATTTATCTAGATTGATTAACATTTACATGATGGTGGTCGCGAAACTAATTGAAATAAAATGTAGAACGTTGATCAGTTCCTATATTGTGAGCCTCGTTAAACTATTGGCTTCAAATTTATCACTTTCGAATATTTTTATGTAAGAACATGTTGTCTCCGCTCGATGTAATACATATTTTATGTTTTATTACCAGTTTTTCTAGTTTCCTAGTTGCTGTTAAAAACTACAAGCTCTTTGAATAAATAACGTGTTTGATTGATGTTTGGTTTTGATCTGTATAGATCTAAAAGAAAATTAAAATGTCGAAATACCTGTGTTAGATCGATTTATGTTCGTTTTAAAAAAAATATACTTTGACTGATTCATATTAGCTCAGATATATTGACAACGTTGACATGTTGACTGGCCAGTATGATTGTCAGTATGACACTTTTCGGATAGGCGTGTGAACACTTGAGTGATCGCTTATCGGCCATGCGCCGGCGCCTGCTCTGAAGACCTCACTTGTCAGTATGGGAATGACCTATTTGCGCCATGGGAATCACCTGCAGTCTAATCTCTCACTATAAATAAATAAGCATTACTTTTTATTACGTACTTATCCTTACATTGATTAAATTTTTGTTACATACATTTTGAATGTTAATCAAATAAGTACGGCTCTTCACGCAGACGATGCGAAAAATTCTTATCGTAAATTTATGGCAATTTGGTAAACGAATAACGAAATTATATGGATCAACGCAATCAATTCCCACGATTCGTGCGTGAAAGCATGTGTTCGCATGTCAGATCTTTTCTATCACCTTATCGATACATTTTCTCATGGGATCCTTACGTTTTTCGTGTTCAGTATATTTGCATAAAATTCTGATTATGAGTACGGTACCACAGACGGTACCTAGTACTAAATATTTATAAGGTACCTAATATTTTACGTTTTTGATACGCACTGAGGCACAGACTGAGGTAGCAACGGGTAATGATTGTCTTGCAAAGATTGATGGTTAATGAACTCCTGTTAATCTCCAACAATGTCAGTAAGGACTTTAACTTCAATTTATATTTTATACGTGACATTGTCGCGCAGTTTGTACAGGAATCATAAATATTTTAAATGCTCTGGACGCGCTTGAGCTTGGAGCTGTTGCAGTGCAGGAGGCATGCAGTAACAAAGACTGAGCTATGTCACGGCGCGGTCTGCCCTTGCGCCTAATTGCATACCTTCCAAATTGCATGTAATTGGAGCGGTGTTTTACTGAGACTTTTAAAATCTTTAAATCTCCACATTATTTGTATCTATTAGGAAATATTTTACGGCTTACTTAATTTGTATAATAGCTTGTCTGTTTATGGCGTTAACTTTACCGCTCGGCCCGTTCCAATCGTATATAACCATACTGTTTAATAATCCAACTTTTATTGTGCATAATTTTTATACTGAGTTTATATTTAAAGAGATGTAATTAGTTTTATTGCGGCAATTTCGCATTATGTTAAGTCGTAAGGTCAGGCGTATGTTATTTTTAAAGTCAGTTATTTATTTTGCAGTGGTGTCTGTCAGCGTTTCATAATTATGTTTTGGTTAGCACTTTTTGCAATAATCGCGTGTAACTTATGTTAAGGTTAGTTTGTGTAGGTGTCAAATTGTTATGTTTTAGCGGCGTCATGTTTGTTTGGTGAAGCGCCCACATGTGCTGCGCTGGCGCAATGGCGCCCATGACGTCGGTCCGGCGCCACCGGCCACACATGCGCCACCCGAATTCTCTATCTCACTCAACCATTATGTTTGAAAAAAAAACCCTGTAAATAAATGTGGTCTCAGGATTTATTAGCGACACTCGTACATACATTAATTTAAATTAACACATCATGTCTACTGTTCTCTGAAATAGAAAACGTTGGACGCTGTTCTATTCGTTTCGGTCCCATAAAACAACTGTGAAATAAAATTAAGTGGTACATAAATTGGTCCCGCCGACCATACCATACTACAAGCAACTTCTCTTGACCCGACATACATATCCATAATATGCATCTACATTACGCTAACTATGTACTAACTAATTAGAGGCTTAGTCACGGCTCATGGAGCCATGCAGCACGTATGAGCCGTGTCATGTGTGTTTATCCAGCAATTGCCAGTCGGGACTCTCCACACTGATTGGAGGATATTTCTTCACACCTACCCACTTCGGAACATGCTATTTGCGGAACAAATGAGTTCCATTACAACCATGCAGTTATGGTAATTAGTTGTTCCTACAATTTACGCGGGCACCTATTAAATTAAACATTAAAAGATCTCGAGATTTTGAGAGATTAGAAGATGGGTTTCTTTGCTTTGTGGGCATCGTAAATAAAATAGGGATTTTAAAACCAATACGTTTTTTTACTAAATTCTATTCTTAATTTTGATTTTATTATTTAACTAGAGTTTACCCGCGACTTTGTCCGCACAAATTCTATACTAGATTTTAAGTCAGATCATAAGCTATCAAACAAAAAAGTTTCATCAAAATCGGTTCAGTAGTTTTTGTGTGATGCAAACAAACAAAAAAAACTAACAAACAAACAGACGGACAAAAATTCTAAAAAAGGTTGATTTGGAGTCCGGAATCTTTTTCATGTAAATATCTTCAATGTACAGACACATTTTTGTTACAGGTCTATAATAGTTAAGATTATAGTAAAAGAGGTGTTCAGTTCAGTCCATAAGAAAATAACAACTAATTATACCAAAAGGAACCTTGACGTCTATTGTTTTAATAAAACAATTTTTTAAAACAATTTTTTCTAGCATTCGCTCCATACGTGATAGAACTTGATCTAGGTGATCTATGATTCATAGCTCTATCAAATGATTTATGAAGTGTAGTAAGCCAGTGACAGTGGGCCGCCCACGCGTCTGCGCACGAGTGCGCCCATTATACAATCAGAACGAATCAGCACATACGATACTACGCCATTATTGCACTACATTCCTATCAAGACGTTTTCTACCAGCGAACAATCCAAGTCTAGCTCAATAGACTCCCAGGATACAATCTAAAGCGAAACCAGAAATCTACTGCGTTCAAGAGCAGTTTTACAAATTGTAGGTTTAGTCACTGGAATACGGGTGATTCTGTAGTCTCGATTAGATCTCGTGTACCTATCAAGCGATTTCCTAGGCCTGCCTACGCCAATTACGACGTTTTATACTAAATCTTAACTGAAGCTTTGCCCGTTGTTGTTTGAAATTACTTCCTTGTGTTAGAGATAGGCATTGGTAGGGAAAGGAAGGGAGTTTTTTTTCTGTATTTGGTACTCTGTTTTTGGAAATTCCTTGTAGATTTTTGATTGTTAACTGTTGTCCACTAGTTCCGTAACGTACCTATAATGTTCGCGTGTATACTCTAGCCTTTTATTTAATCGCAAATGCATGCAAAATTTCTCATTTAATTACCCACTTTTTCCCGCGACTTCGCACTTTAGATCTCCTCCGTACTTTCTTAGAGATGGAGGGGATCTAATATTTGCACTTTTCCTAAAAAACTTTGTAAATCAATGTTATGAACTATTAGGTAATATGCCAAAATTCATTTAGCCGTTTTGAGTACCTATCAAACGTAACAAACACAATTAATTATTATCGGTTGGACCAGGAAGCTGGGAAATGTATTGTGGTTGGATTCACTAAAGTAACGTGCCAGTAAGATAAAAAGGCTTTTCTTACTAGATTCTAATCCGTTAACACAAAGATAAATCAAGATTTAGACCAATATAAACATGAATGCAACATGAATGCAGCAGACATCACATAGGTCATTGTGATAGCAGAGTTTTCGTTTAATAGCAGAGAGGAACGAATCTATGGTTCGTCAGAGACATGGGCTCGCATTGTGGATGTGGACGGGCAGGTTTGTATCGGCATATGAATACAATGGGGACGCACGTGCGAGTCGCCCGAGCCGAGCCGCGAGCCCGCGGACGCGGCGGGCGGGGGCGTCCGAGGACTTATACCTAACCATTGTCCGATCGCCCATTGTTTCACGGAAATCCTCTATACATGCTTTGACACTTACAATAATGATTCATTTTGATATACGTTTACTAATTTTACCCCTCTTTAACTGTCTTCAGAAAGAATAGTCTACGATTTCCTTTGTTAGTACTTGACTCTTTAATGTTCACTTCGTTCAGCAAATTCCCGTTTTGAAGTTGAATAATAGTGCCTCCAAGGTTCCTTGTTTACACAGTTAAATAAGTGGGTACAAAAGTAGATCACGGAACTGCTTTGCTTACCAATCTCTTACATATCGTGTCTCTCGGTAACCTAGAAACGAAAAAACATAGCACGACGGAGCTTTTGTGCTGCAGTGTGCGTTAAGCCTCATTAATAAGGTTTAAACTTGAGTGGGTAGAAGGCTTATAAATATCTTTGGTAGTGTTAGCTGGTACGCGAGTGTGTGTGTGCGATAGACATCGACAAGCTCGATAGCGACACAATGGGACACGCGCATTGCCATACCCTGTCTATACCTACTTATAGGTTTTATACCAAACCAACGGAAGACAGATTTAGAACCTCCAGATATCGTCCTTCGTAGGCTCTTTTCTACACTTTACCCCTTGTCACCTTTTTATAAAATCTGGATCGGTTCAATTTCCAGATGTCTACTAGAGTAGGTTTGAAAATGCGTTGGTTTAAAATCAGTTATCTCATCACAATACAGCTTTATTTATGAACACTAGTATAGGCAGTATAACAATAGCAAGTTGTAATGCACAATAAATGCATGTCTGGTTATTGTAGGCTGTAGGCAGGCTGTACAAGGCAGAGTATGGAAATACGCCGCGGGCGCGTGGGCAGACGCGGGCGCAGCTCGCGTGTCACTTTTGCCAGGGCTGTCTTTCACTTCTTACTAATATAAGTAATAGGAAATTTTTAGTTTTCAAACCTTTCATGAAACTAGTACCTGCTGCTACAAGGTGCAATGTTTCAGCATCATTCAGCAACAGCAGCATGGTTGTTGTTTGTGCTGTGTTGTGTACTTATTTTCCTATTTCATACATTTTAATTCTTCTTTCTCATGACATGAAGAAATCTTTCTTAACGGAGGTTGGTTGTCATCTGCGCTTTTTGGAATTCGAGATTACGAGCAACAATGTTATGTTCATGCTCACCGAACCATTCATGCAAGAACGTCACTCCTGTAAATACTAAAATTGAAAAAATATGAATTTGAATAAGTATTCAATGATCGGGTAAACTTTTAGTGATAACTGGCTGTAGTACCTTTTCGACCTTTCTTTTTAAGAAAGTAACATTAGAATTTGGTCATATACGGTGCCTGGGTGCTTATTAAAGTAGGCGCAGCCCTATTAGGTCTAGAGGTTGAACGCACGCGCGTCATTGTTATCTCGACCGGCCAGGTTTGGGCGAGAATAAATAAAACTCTTCGTAGAAAAGATACATTTTATTATTCTGCCGAGGCTTTTGTGACTCCGCGATAAAGCTTTATGGGACCTGTTATCGTGCACTAACGAACTTTCTACAGATAAAAGGCATGTTTCTTTACTGTTTTTAGACCGTAATAACTTGTAAACTTTGCTATAAAAGCTCACATTGTCACTTAGACCATTTTCCTCGTATAGATGCAGGCTATAAAAGAAGATGTTTAAAATAAAACTGAGCCCGGATTTAAATCTTGAAATTTTTGTTTAAATTGAGATCTTCTTAGGGTTAACAATTTATAAGAGAACCCGTGGGTAGGTTATTTTTGCTTTACGGTTATAAGAAAACTTTCAGCGTTAAACATGTTTAGATGAATGAGTTAACTAGAAAAATGTATGTTCAAAATACGAAGTTTAATTTACAGTAACAGGTTTGCTCAGATACTTAAAACATAAGATTTCATATTTCAGGCACAGTTGTGCTATTTCAAATCAAATTTAAAGATTGAAAAATTAAGTCTCGGACAGGACTTGCACCCCTACCAAACCGGGGCTGGGTGTGCTGAAACAACAGTTTTGATCCACATTTTAAAAGACATTTATTATAAACAAATTTAAACAAATATTCGGTGTTTCATTACATTGTAGGTATATCGAAGGGGTAGTCAGAGATATTCTGAAACCTTAGAACATCCACGTTTCACCAGTAGTACCAAAACTCTGTCCAGTGTGATGGGGGGTGAGCCCGCCGCCACTTATAATGGACAGTGGGTACATACATGCCTCGAAATTGAAGCATGCAGGTTTCCTCTCGATGTTTTCCTTCACCGAAAAGCCAGTGGTGTTACAAATCGTACATAAGTTCCGAAAAACTCATTGGTGCGAGACAGCCTGGACGGGGATCGAACCATCGCCTCCTACACGGCAGGCAAGTTTACTCGCCACTAGACCACCACGGCTTCTTTACTATGTAAAAATCTCGGAAAATGGACGAAAGTCAAAAAAATATTAAATCCACCACACTCAATACATTTTAGACTACACATAGGTATCAACCGATTTTATAAATCTTAATTTCAAACAAAACGGTCATAATGTTTTAAGGCCATAAAGATATCTTTAGATTTCCATAACCAGTCTGAGTGTTTTTTTATTTATAAAAATATCTTTGTATAATTTAAATTTTTCCGATATCAACTAAATTGGCGCATTAGCACACGTACGCTAAAAGTTTTATTGTCTTGATCTCTGAGGATTTATTGTTTAAATACGAACGTCGTTTTTATTGTACCTTATTTCAAAGATTCTCTTCTAAAAACTTTGAATTTGAATAAAACTAACATTTTATAACTGTCTCCAAGTCTCCAACTAGATCCTATCGTGATTCATGATAGCTAAGATATAATAATACATACATATTTCATAAACACTAATTTGACTGCGCGCGTGACTTCATTTTAGCGGTAATTCTTTGGACCTTTTCAAAAGAGATAAAGCTACACATTATCTGCTAAGTGCGAGAGAGTAGAGACGTTTCGGAGGGTGACGTTATGGTACATTAGTAGCTTTTAGTCCGGTATCGGCGCGGCGCGGCGCCTGCGTCATTTGCCTTGTAATGGCCGGGATTGCCTCAATTTGAATCTGCCCTGCCGATTATAATCTTTGTTTTCGTTTTGTTGCCCTAATGGATCACGACTATGGTCTGCCAGGGTACCTACTAGACCATCATTCAAAGGTACCTTTCCTACCGTGCTAATATTTTCCACTTAGGCAATTAATATTTCAGTGCATAAGTTTTCAAACTCAAAATTATTTATTCAGTATAGGAGTTTGAATTTAGTCTCGCAATACCTGTTGGTACCTACACGCCCAGTAAAATCAAAATGCAAAATGTATACATATTTCTTAAAATTTGTTACATACTTAACTTAATGGCGATTGGGTTCTTCTCTTCTGGTATAAGCTTAGATAAAGTATATGTCTAGATAGACAGTCGAAGCTGCGAACGCGTCGAAAAAAATATCTGCCAACTGCTGGCTGATAAATCCTTTCCCGCGCTTAGTGTCAGAGATAAGTTGTATGACGCTGCACGCACACCAATATAAGAAAGTTGGCCCGTTTATTTTAGTATGGTAGAAGCGTGAGGCTCTATCTAGACATGTAGGTAGTTTATCTAAGGGTAGAAGTAAGTACCTATCTAAAAAATATCCATGCCAGAAGGATCTGCTTTTCAGTATCGATTGTTATTATATGCTTATGTAATGCTAGTGTAATATACTCGTACCCATAATACCTAATTAGTCTCCCATATGAATTGATTCGATCGAACATCGACAAAAAAATCAAAGTCTTAAAAGGGCATAGAACGCGGAACAAGTCGATTAGAGTTTAGTTTAACACCCCCTGCATCAGATTTTTTTGTTACTGAACTTTGTTTGGAATCGAAAAAACTGTACGGGGTTTTTGTATAGGTAACTTTTTTTTGTTTGTTTTAGCGCGCGTCGATAACGTAAAATCAGACAGGGGTGCGCAATCGTGCAGACGTTATACCTACTTTTTAAAATGTTGGGGTTTTTGTGTGTTGGGGTTTGTTTGAAAGTCTTTATCTGATATCGATTGTATTGTATTGGTTGTAACAGTAAAAATTAAGTTAGAAGGAATGACAAGTACGAACGTAGAAAGCAATAGTTATTGTCTACTTATTGTATGACTCAAATTACAACAAAAATAAGAACTTTAAAGTTGCCTGTCAGTTCAGTTGCATAGTAGTAAGTAGTAGTTTTCAGGTGTCTACAAAACCGTAAACATCGTAATTTAAATTATAATAAAACATAATTAGGTTGTTCATCCCTGCCGACAAGGGTAGCAACCACGTGTGCCCCGAACTCGGCGTAGCTTGATATCTCGAGAACGAACTCACATGAGCCCCACACACTTGTTACTGTTCATAATTTACAACGCGGACATTTTTCAACATTTGCCCATTAGGATGGATTAGGGAAGTCTCTCGATGACGTGAAAGTATTAAGGAAATGACTTGTCAAAGTACAATATTTATATCATTGGGGAATGCATTTAAAATATTCGTGATGTTTTAGATGTAATAGAGTTTTAACTAAGATTTATTCTTGTCTGCTTTCTTGTTGGTACAGAGATGGGATAGTGAACAATATGATATGCCATCGTAAATCGCCGTCTTTTGTAAAATATACGATGAAATAAGCTACTGAAAGAGGCGTCAGAGAGCCAAACATGACCACACAGACAATAGAAACATTTCACATAAAAAGCATCGTCGTGTTTTTATTGCTGTCGCATCAAGCTATGTAAAATCTTAACGTGGCATCTTTTATAGTCGCGCTTAGTCGTATATTTTAGTTTTATGGCATGTGTTGGCCGTGGGCCGGGCGTGGGCGCTACTCCAGAATCGCGGGCCGCGGCCCACGTGCCGGCGGCGGCAGCGGCTGGACCGGCGACCGGTCGCAGATCCTACGATACCATTGTCCGCTGCCGGCTTGTTTATGGGAGCACTTCTCGAGATACCGGCCAGAAATGACACCTCGATCGCGTGCCGCAATCTCCTCACTCTCACCACCACTTTACTGCCCACTGTATACTTTCCATCTACCTATATTTATCAAATCAAATCACGAGCATGACTCACGATCGGTTGTCGATCGTTAAAAGTACAATTTTGTGGTCATCTCGTTACGTGGCACCCAAACGATGAGGAATGATAACAATTTGTGACCATAACAACCTGGGCCCATAAAACGGTGGCAATTTTCGTGTTTAAAATATTTTTTATTGAGTCAAATAAACGAGGTGGCTCGTATGTCGCGCCGCTCTCCGAATACATAATGAACTTTCTTTTATAAATTATTGTCCTCGGTAGTCGTCATTATCCGAGACCAATCAATTCGTCCAAATATGATTATGACAACTTTCCGATCCGATCCAAGTTAATATAAAACTAACCGAGCGAGTAGCAATTATGTTTGTCAACTCAAGACCTTCGGCTTCGCGTTTAAGTTAATTATTCTGAATACTTTATAACTCCTTTTTAAATGTCAGTTCCATACATTAACGTTTTAATATTTTTTGCAGTGGTTTGACGTCGAACGCAGAGCGGGGAGTGACGCCGGTGTACCTGAGGTGCAGGGAGGGCAGCGTGTCGTGGCTGTACCCGCGAGGGGCGCTACGGCTGCTGCTGAAGCCGCCCCTGCCGGCCGATGAGCGAGACTTCAAAGTCTGCATCCGAGTCATCAGGCGCCCCGACCCGCCTGATTTGTTCCACGAGCTGCGGTATAATAATACACGTACGTACATACATTTGTTAAATCTTAATGGAACACAGATTATTTCCAAAATATTCAGAACATAAGTATTAACAATGATTTTCCGTTTTACAGAAGCCGTAGAGCGCTTTCCGGCGCGACTGTTTGTCGAAGGCGTGCATAGACTAGTGCCCCTGTACGCGCCCGACGACGATGATCCCCGGGAGCTGCGATGTTTCCGCAGCCGGCACGGACGCGCCGCTCTCTACGTGGAAGCCGAGCCCGAGACCGGCACCAAGAGGAGAGTCGCATCCTTCAAGTACGAGGCGAGGCCCCTGGTGCGGCGGCACTACGATCCCGCCACGGCCGACTGCAGGCCCTGCTCCGACTCTGAACTCGAGCTAGCCTTCTGCACCAGCGACCTCGGTGAGACCCCACACTATCTTTGAAATATTACAATAGTTGTACCGCCCGACACCGCAGTAATGAGTAAGTAGAAAACCAGAAGCAGAGAGCTCCTGTCTCAATGCTAATCAAGCCCGTCAGACGCCGACCGCACAGTAATTTGTCGCCATAATCGAGATTCCTCGCGCCTGAAATTAAATTAAACGTTATTATACGAGAATATAATTTTTCCCCGCCTTAACTACCGTAAATTATTTGCGCAGCGGGGGCTACCGTTTATCATTCGGTGAACTCGTTATTCGGGAGAAATTCAAAATTTCCGCGGTTACAAAAATGGGTAAAAACAAAAAATGCGACGTCGTCGTATTGTGCGACGGATTCCTTTTATCTTGTTCCGCTAAGTGCTGGCGAGATAAGTTCTTAGAAGGAGAGATAAAATTGCAAATCATACCGGTTTTTAATTTACGGAAGGCTTTGCATATGCAATGTGATCGGATGATGGCTACCGACTCTACCTAGATTCAGTTAACGTCTACGGACATGACAGGTACTATAAACGGGTCTGGAGGCACGCGACGCAGCGGGAAGCTGATGTTCAGCTTTTTATTCTTGTTTGATAAATTATAATAGTGGAGTTATGTCACTGCGGCGGAATCCCGCGGGGCGGTGGGCGGCCGGCCGGCGCGGCGCGGGCGCTGGTGCGGCCTGGCCGCGGTTATTAGCCGCCTCTATCACGTATCATTGAAATTATTGTTTGTCATGCTACATAATAATTATTAATATTTTTTACTTGGGCGACATTAGAGGGAATTAGAGAACGCTTTTTGGAAGTTTGGATTTAAACTAATGTTCATGCTTGGATTATAGGTAGGTTCATGTTTCGAAATGACTTTAGAGGTATCTTCTTCTAATATTATGATGAGTCTTGTCATGTATATTATTATATAAATGACTAAGTGACATGTATTGGACATAGTCACACATATTATCTAGATCTAGGCCCAAAAGAAGTAAGGACTAGGATTGACCTAGTCTTTTGTTGTTAGGTTTCGAAGATCAATATTTTATTTTATAAAAATATATACCTACTTCGGTATGGTACCTAATTGTGGGATTCGAACCTGCAATACTCGATATCGTGGATGTGTTCGCTGCGAACAAGGGTATCGGGCTTCAAATGGCTACCATAAAATTTAATCGAATACACACATGTACTGATTAGGTACTGGTAGATATGGATAATAAATTAATTAATCAGAATCTCGAACTAAGCTAATGTTTTTGAAATTAACCTTCCTTCCTATATTTTAAATTGCGTCTTACGCTCACCTAAGTTTTTATATAAAAAAGTCTCCATGGGAATAAGAAACAAGTAAGATAGATATACAGCTCGTTAGTTAAAGCCTTAGCTATAATTATCGGGTTTCGGGGCGGCGGCGGGTTGATGACCGTTTGCCGAAGACATACTATTCACTTATCTCTCTCAAACAAAAGCTTAGCCTAAAAAAATGCGGTTACATTTGCGCTTACTCATGGCTAGAGCAAAAAGGTTACGACGAGGACAATAGGTGACACGGTGATTTATACTTAGAACAAATCAACGTCTTATGTCTGGGCACAAGTAAAGAATAAAGAGATATGATTGTGGCACGGATAAAATATAAAAGGGGAAGATAGGTATGGCAAGCGCTTAGATTACGAAAAGATAATTTTGCTTAAGTGACGAATTAAATGCGCGTAGGTTTAATTGAAAATTATATAAGTAAGCAAGTAGTAAGCAAGTAGTTTGATGGGTTAACGAGGGAGACATCAGTATCTACGAGATACTATCGTGATGTGAGTTTATGTAACTAAACAAAGTAGGTACCTACCTAAGGCCTGCCAGATACATGCGGAATTATTCCGGACGGAATACGATTTCGTATTGATTAGAAATTCCGTTCGGAATTCAGGAGGGGGAGATAATCCATACGAAATTTTATTCTAATTCCGTATGTTTGCAGCAGGCGTAAATGTAGATATTCTAAACTCAATTACATACTTATTATGTGACTCAGTCTAGCAGCCACACACGGCGTGGTAAGTTCGTGTCGTATCTTCCTCATTTTTTCGTTTCGTCTAAGAATCGTAGAATTTCATACAGGTACCTGTTGCTGGTTCATAGTAGGTACAGTAGTATATTAAAAACAGCAGGTCAATGTTAACCGGTAATGCAGGCTTTAATTGGCTAGTTAACTTTATATTATGAGTAAGTCTGATAATTAATATAAGTTTAAGCTTATGATGATAGATCTAGCTACAAACTCCCAATACAGATGTACAGGTGTCTCAATCGGCGAAAATTAAGTTCCTAGTGAATAAATAAAATAGAACCTGCCTACTATAATTGCTTCGGTGACGTCAACTAAACGATTTTAATTTAAATAATAGCCGCCGGAGATTGACAATAATTGCTTTCATCGTAAAACGTAGGTTTTTTGCAAAATCGTAACTGAGAGACTGTCGTAAGGAGATTGCCAAAACAATGATCATAAGCGACCGTAGCGGATAAATTACATTATTTATCTTTACTATTATTTTACTATCAAAACAAACGATAACTTTAAAACAGGTAACTACTATGCCCGCCATGTGAATTGTGATAATTTAAGTTCGAATGTAACTAATCGTAGAATGAGTAATAGAAAGCCAAATTTTTCATTGCATTTACTCAAGAGAAAAAGAAAATGAAATTTCGACCGCAAAGAATAGAGATAAAGTGATAATATAATAATTCTGTCTTTCATCCCGTGTTGGTTTTTGGCTATAAGTACTTCAACTTGCTCAACAAGCCAAATTACAATCCAAGATTAGCATGAAATGTTTACATGGTAGGGTAGCCTTAGATCTAAGATAACGTCGCCCTAATTATTTTTTCCCATTTCTGTGAAACTTCGCCGATCACATAATGGGCTAGTAAAAGTCACAAATCTTATAATCCTATAACATTTTGTCCACAGTATCGCGAGGGGTGATCGTGGGTAGCGAGGAGCGCGAGGACCTGGACAGCACGCAGCTAACCCTGCGGCTAACCAAGCTCATCCGGGCGACCGGCGGCGACGACCACCGGGACTCTGATCTCAATGACGCTGACGGTGACGATTACTATAGGTGAGTGATCACAAGCCCTCCTATAAGAATTTGCCTTATGCTGGATACGCATGTTTCCAGGGCTTAAAACAATTCACAGTCAATTTGCTGATCGCATGGAAAAGAGTCAACTTTCTTGGCAGAGTTAGGAAAGTGCTATCGGTAAACGTTATTTTCAAATACATATGTTACGTAAGTTTACGCTAAGGGTTGAGGTAAATTGACTTACGGCGAATGTGCCCATACAAAAAACCACGATTAGTAGGGATTAGGGAACGCGTTCAGCGTCGATGCGGACGGTGTTCCATATTAAACGTGCTTTTTGTTTGGACTCTCCGACGTTCGCCGTCGGTCAACGTCTCTCATCTTAACCTTGGCTAGCTTAGCTAGATACCTATGTGCTCCAACATTATCCTAAGAGATAGTTTGTATCTCATTGTTTTTTGTAGAATCTATATTTAATGGTGTGGTTTAGACTAGAGTTTCCCAACCTATTTTGCGCCATGCCTCCCCGTGTTATAGTAAAGTAATATTGTCATGCCCCCCTATCGACATTTTCACGACAAGCGCTGATGGAACGTTACTGCTGTGCCTGAACATGTCGGTAACAACGAACGAAATTAGTAACAGAATGAATGAGTGAATTTATAAAATGAATTAATGAGTGGAATTTTCTTTACAAAATGCAAACGCATTGTGCCCCCTTAGGATATCACTACGCCCCCCAAGGGAGGCGCGCCCCACTGGTTGGGAAGTCCTGGTTTAGACCATCAAACTGAACAACTTTCACTATGGAGGCAACATCGAGATAAAATAAACAAAATCTGCTGTCCCTTACATAGGAGTAGAGTCAGTACTACAGTTTTGTATGAAACAGCAGATTTTGTTTTAAAATTTCGATGATGGCTCTATAGTGAAAGATGGCCTAACTAAACCACCCCTATAAATATTACTAGGGTCTTTTGTTACACCCTGAAGATCAAAAGTTTGTTCCACAATTTGAGAGAGCCTCATAGAACGACTGTTATTTACAGATACGAAGTAGACAACTCGCTGGAGCGTACAACGCACCGCAGCCACAGCAAGCGGCGGCGAAAGGGGCGGAGTCTGCACGCGCACGTGCACGTGTCGTCCGTGTGCGGCGCGTACGCGGGCGCTGGCGAGTTCCTCGTGATGGCGCGCCGGAGGCTCGGCCGGTATTCCCTCGTCTGCGCTCCCAGGATAGAGGACTGGGTTAAGCTGGTCGAGAGGAGGAACGGTGATGGAGAAGCACATTGCTTGTTGCAACATTAGGACAGATGTGAAATTAAGATTGTGCGTGAATAGCTTGGGCACGGGTCGCTCGTTAATTATCGTCACTAAACTCGCGCATATACAAAATGGAATCGGCTGAAATCCATAAAATGATTAATTGGCTCGTTTGTTAATTAAAGTGTTACAATCAGTGGTGATGGACTTCACACTGGACAGCTTTGGTGCTACTAGTGAAACGAGGGTGTTCTGAGTTCATAGAATATCTCCGACTGTCCCCTCGGAGAATATCGAGAACTTATGCTATGCTGTTAAATAGAGCAAGATACCTAGATTCTTGTTTTCAGCCAATCCCATTCTTTATGAGCGCGTGTCATAGCCATACCTATAATTAATATAAAACTTTTTAAAAGAAAGTTACTATCTATCGAGTTAGTGGTGCCATCTTTTAGCCCGTGCGTGGTAGTTATAATAAAGCACATTGATAATTGGTGCTACAATAAGTACTAGCACCATAATGTAGCTGTGATGTCTAAGGGATGGACTTAGTGATTGAGGTTAGGTCATTGAATGAGACGGTTTTTATTCGTCGTGAATTCCTATAAAGAACAATATTTATATTTTTTATTGCTTGCCATAACCAGCTTGCGTTTAAATGCAATACTGTACAAAAGTGTAACTTTTATTTATGTAAAATATGATATAGGTATGTACGCACGGCGACAGATCAACCTACCCATAGTTGGACCTTATGTCCATGAACATAGAGTTCAACTATGGGTAGGTTGATCTGTCGCGGTGTGTACATCAAATTAGTTTGTAGCGGAAATTGTGGTCCAGAGTGCCAAAATCTGTAAGATCTTCATAAGTAGATGTAAGGTTGATCTCAACTCTGTACATATAAGATTTAAAGTGCGAAATACTATGCAAGGTATAATAACAAATTAACTCGTAAAGTTGAAAACCGTTTCGTCAGAAGCGATAACTAATCAACATTTGATATAGGTATTTTGTACAATAATTTCTGACTCGTCTGATCATATAAGTAAATAAACGGTCCGTTTTCGAGTTTTTATGAAAGTAATTTTTACTATTTTAAAAATGTTCAGGTTTTTGTGTTAATTTGTTAGTAAACTCCATGTATATAATTGCCATATTAATTTAATATCGAGATGTAGCATTATTGATTGACCTTTTGTTTTCACTACAAAAACGTGATTATCGAGGGAATAAATATGTATACTATGATGATACTAGGTATTATAGACTATACAGTGGTATATAGGGATGATTAGACCGTCGAACTGAACAACTTTTTCTATAGGACCCACATCGAAATCGCGAAAAAAAAATCAACAGTTGTCCCATACATTTGTCTCGAGTAGGTTTACAGTTTTGTATGGAACAGCTGATTTTTTTTCCACGATTTCGATGTTGGTGCCATAGAGTAAGTTGTTCAGTTTTACGGTCTGATCATCCCCTTAAAAAGTGTAAGCATATAAAGGACCCAATATACCACTATACACACCGCAAATTCCTTATTATAAAAGACAAGTCAAGACAGCATTCACTGGTCACGAATTGTTTACCGAATTTTCTTCTTATCTTTCTCTCCGAATGATCTTTCTTGATATTTTGCGTCTTATGACACTTCAGTCGGTAAAAAAATGTTATTTAAAATGTTGTTTATTAACTTTTTCGGACTTGTAACTTTGCCATAAGACAGCGACAAACATTTCCAACGATGTTCGTCTATTTTTTACCCTGTGTGTGTGAGTCAGTTCAAGAATTAGGTTAAATCTTTGTATTTAATGATTTAATCTTTTTCTTTTCACGAAAACATTGAAATCTTATATAGAACAGAACTAGATTCACAATCAACGATCCAAAAATTGTAGAACCAAAACATAACATAACACGCAAATTAAGTATGCATGCCGTTGGGTAGCATGAATATGTTGTTTTTGTACTAGCTGACAGTAATCATACCAAATACGTCTAAGTTTATGAATCAAAAACAACATATTCATGCTACCCAACGGCATGCATACTTGATTTGCGTGTTATGTATCAGAGTCAGACAAAAATGTGCTAAGATTTTGTATGAGACTTGGAGTCTATAGTATTTATGTCAATGCACGAAAACAATACCTACAATCTGTTTTCATCAAGTATACATACATAGTATGAAAGGGTCTTTTTTTTCATATGTTTTCCAGTAAAAATGTAGTTCTACTACAGATTCAAAATGAAGTGTAAGCTTAAGAAATACCACTATTCATGAGTTTAACTATAATATATTTTGTGTACATAATTTTAATGTTAGTTGTCGATATGTGATATAGAATACAACGATTAAATGTTATATTAAAAGTGCCTATTGTATATAGAAATTTAGATATCGTAAATATTGACATTTATAAACAATATATTATTATAAAAGAGAAACTGTTGAATAAAATAGTTTAAAAACTAAATAGTGTTTGTTTTCTATTTGCAATACATTTAATTGTATGCTCTGATTGCAATTGATTGCATAAAAAAACATACACATAAATTCACGCTCGTTTTCCTTCGAGAGGTGCGCTTTGGTACAATTAAGGTAAGTGGAAACACTTTGGTAAAAACTGTATCATTATTAACATATTAAAAGTTTCAGGATGGAATTAAGTGTCAAGTGGTGACGACTGAAAAACATAGTTATTATTATTATATGATTAAAACTTAAAGAGGTGTGAATAAGAAAATAAGACTACTATGAAATATAGCAATTCATTTATTGAAAAATTCACAACTGATACCACATAGAAAAACTACTCGGCACGGTTTAACTCTTAACTATAAATATCACATAAACACTTTTAATTTATAAACAATATATAATCCATATGAATATTACTCGTTTTGGTTCACACTGCGAAAAACTAATCACTACGTGATCACAGACTATAAAATTAGCAAAATAAATATAAATACCTAATTCCCTTGCATCGGTGATAAATAAAAACATTTGAAAATAATTTAAAAGAAAATACATATTTTAAGACACAACAATATTATACATAAAAAAAAAATATTCTATTTTTAAGCCTGTTTTACCACTTATGGATATGTTTGAATAGCTTATCTGACAGATCGTCTAACATATTTCGTATGCAAGATATGTCGAACGGTCATTCGTATAAGCTATCAAGAAGGAACTTAATTAAAAGTGGTGAAACAGGCTCTTATAAATTAAAATGGTATTCTAGTTATTCATTACGAATATAAAGTGTTTACATGTTACGAGGTTCATCTGCATCGTAAGTAAAGAAGTGTTTATCTAGAGCTAATCCGCCGACATTCGTCAAAGCCTTGTTTGGTCAAAGTCGTCATTTTTCAATCAATACTAACAGGTCCCAATATTAGCTAGACGCAATATTAATGAGTAACGACTGATAGCGACCATATCGTGGCGCATTGGAATTTTAAAGAAGAAAAAGACTACACTGCAGGTATAGCTTTTATCTGTAGTGAAGCAGTACGGGGAGGGTGTGAAATAAATATGACGAAACGTGAGCGCGCTTTCTTTTTAAAAACTCTATAATAATAAAAAGGAACCGCGCTTACGTTATATATTATAGATCGACAGATGACAAGTGTCTACTTAGTTAAATGCTATTCGCTAGTGGTGATGGGAACTGACCAATCGATCGCAGCGCCCGGGCTGGCAGAAATGTGTACTTTTGTTTGTCAAGCTGTGTAAAATATGCTTGAATCTATGCAAATCCACACACTAATTCACCACGAAATCTCCAAAACTATAAAGACTACAAACTTTGGCATGGAAGTTTCTATTGGCATCTAGTTAGATAAAAGTTTGTACGGAAATTGGCACTGCAAATATCGTGGATTCTAGCCAATAGGTATTTAAAAATTTTAAATATCGATAATGTTCCTAATTTCTTTAGTTTTTACATTATTTTATTTTACAAATAACAAACTTTTAACTAACATGTTACTTGAAATAATTCACGACGGTCCGACACCGCTAGGGGCGCTACTGTCGTGCACATAGCCAATGCTTGTAGTAGCAAGCATAATGACGCGCTGCGCTCGAAATTCTATAAAACAAAAGACAGTAGCAAACAAGTCTTTGATGAAAATCAAGGGGATTAATTGCAGCACCTCATTTGTCACCTAAGATAATATACAGGGTGTAAGTGACAGCCTAGCAAATACTGAAACGGTGAACTCAGACCATCAAACTTCACTATAGAGCCTACCTCAGGGAACGCGAAAAAAATCAGCTGTCCCATACAAAACTGCTGTACCTATCCGACCCAAATTTATGGGACAGCAGATTTTCAGTATTTCCTAGGCTGTCACTTACACCCACCCACGCTGATGAACATCTTTTCGTGTATAATAAATAGGTGAAGCTCTAAAACATTACATAAGTCAAATATGAATATTAATCCAGTATTGGCTAGTCTAAACTTTGTAGTTGGGTTGTGTATTGGTTTGATTGACCTTTTAGACATCAGAAAGTTTCTAAAAACAGGTACATAAATAATGATTTGTGATATGTAGTACATAGTGTCATTTGATTATATGTTTTGAAAATAATGTGCGGAATTTAATTTCAATAACAACAAGATTTACTAAAAAATGTGATCTTAGAATATCCACAATATTGTTCCAAAAAATTCATAAGATCTCAGCGACGAATGCGACTCGCATAACAATTAAACTATAATTTTTAACGCAACTGTTATATTTGGAGGTTTATTCGTTTTTATACAACGCGAAAAAACCTCCTACTTTGAATTTTACATTTCATTGAATTTGCGTACATTTTTAATAAATTACGAAGTATCATAATTATAACAACGAAGTAAAGAACAAGAACCAAACTTATGTAAGACAGTTTAAAAACAGCTTTCATATCGTTGTTCTGTGCCCAAAACGACAACATCAATTTCACAAATAATTCGAATTTTTCACACCAGTAATAAATTCGTGCACCCCTCACGCATTCCCTTCAAAGCTATACAAAATCCATGAGCAAGTTATATTCAGCCTTTATAATTTCCATTTGTCAAGTCATCTTTACAAAGCAGTCACCCATTTCCCGCATTATTCAGAAAAGCATGAATCGATTTTAAAACTTTTAAATTTTGAAATCAAACCAATTTATAATTAGATTTTTTTAAGATTAACGACCCTAAAAATACTAAATCTACCCTGTTTTACAACAAATAACCGTGATGAAACCAATTGATTACAATTTAATTGTGCGAAAAAATTCATACACCCGTCTAGGTGGACAAATAAAGGTAAAATTGTATGTTCTTACAAACAGCGTCAAATAATTGCTGATGGAAATGTTAAAATTATGAATAATTTTATAATACTAGAAGCAAGAAATGCAAAAATATATCCATAGTGGATTTATAGTTATAGGGTTAAACTAGAAAAATATAAGATTTAATAAATATACGATTCATGATAATAACAATTTAAGACTGGCCTGTGAACACAGTACAGTTTATGCTTGGTTTAACTGATAGTGTTGATCTATCCATTTTTTTTTATAAATATAGTTATGTCGGATTTTTCAATTTTATAAAATGTTTAAACAAATAGGCTACGAATGTATTATTGTCAAAATATTTATTTCTAAATAGGAACCACGAGAAAGGAAAAAATCAAATATGGCTTGACAAGTATCTTAGCTGCTTTTGGATTCTTGTGATTCGAAGAGTAACTAGAAATTTAACAAATTTGGTATTTCTCGGTTCTCGTGGCTCGTATTATAAAAAAGGGGAAGCTCTGTGGCATGCCATTTCAAATATATAAATATTAGATGTGATGTTTCTCAATAAAGTTAATACGGAAATAATGAATCTGGAAAGCTACATGTGGAAAAATAAGTACGTTTCTAATACTATTATAGTTAGGCGTAGTGTAAGAGACTAATAAATACATCATTTAAGCAAATGAAACAAACACCTACCTGTAGTCTAAATACAACAATTATATTTACATGAATAAGTTAGATGGAAATAAATAATGTAAATAGACGCTTGATATAAATGTGAAGAGTAAATAAACATTATTATTCTATGTGACACAAATAGCACTCAAAACCATGTTAAAATTATTGTGCTATAAGCCTAGACCTTTAAAATATGCATAACTGAATATTTTAAACGGAATATAATACAATAAAATAATACAACCAAAAACTTTTCTTGTTCAGACAACTTGCAGTCTATAATATGCTCTCGTCATTTTAAATAGAGTTTAATTTACTTTGTATGTACATATAGAAAAGTTTTTCAACATTTTGAACAACAAATATGTATTTCTTTTACAAACATGTAATAGACAATAGCTGTTAAATGCTACCACTAAGTTAATCCAGTGGCACTGTATCACCGTAACTTTTTACATCAGCCCCTCTAGCATGATTTATATACCCGCGCGCGATGCGCCTTTGCTGCATAGAAAACTACCTCTTTCCGCGCTTTTTAGAGATCGAAAGTCACACTTGCCGTGATGAAAAGGAGTCGCGCGCAAGTAGAGAAATCATACTAGACGGACAGCACGCATACTAAGATAGGAAAGTTTATGGCATACGCAATTTGGATGTTAAAATTAGCATGTTGATCGTTCCACGTTTGTTCGCGTATCTCGACTGAATATTGATCATACATTGTAGTAACAGTAGGTACATAAGTGATCCACTCAAACCTGTCTACTCGAAGTCGGTGGGCGTGGGAGTCATGAGCTCGACGACGAAGTCCTCCATGTTGGGAAGGACCAGCACCTTCTCGAACTCTTTGCTGAGCTTCTGCTCGATCCAGTTGGAGATGTGAGCGAATCGGAGAGATCGCGCTCCGACTGCCGGCCGCGCTTTTAATACTAGTTGCGGGTTCGTGCGGAAACTGAAACGAAAAAAGAAATATCGAGTTCGTTGTATGGAACCCAGCATTCGCGTGGCGAGTGAATTCGCAAACGGTTGTGTATATCGTACACATTCTGGCTGGCACGGCTCAAATGTGTTTTGGTTCGTAAAACAATCCTTTCAATAACCCCAAAACCCACAACATCGATCGGTCGAACAATGGCAGAAATACAGTACCTTGCAATTAATTTACAAATAAAAATACGCGCTTATTACAGACAAAAAATTGCACGGCATGCACCAATAGACTGAGTGATATAAATACTCCTAATAACCGCCAGCAGCGGTGAGATAATGATGATAATATTTGAGTGTGATATATATATCTAGTCAGTATAGTAGCCGGCAAACAACTTTGCTTGACTGCACAAATCAAAATTTGTAGGCGAAAACGCTGCTGCGCACACCCCTTGCCCCCGCTCCATTGGCCAAGTTGTTGGCTGCGTAGTGTAATATTGTATTTAAAGAACGTCGTTGGCGCGTTGCTGAGAAGTATGAAAACTCAATCTTGAGGTCCGGGTTCGAATCCTCACTGACGACATGTCAAATACCAATGAGTTTTTGTCACTTATGTACGTAACACAGACTGCTATTAAAACGGTGAATGAAAACACCGAACGGAATACGCTGCGTACGCGTTTTTACGGAAGTCCAAAAACATTATCATTTTTCGACCCATGTTCCGTAAAGTTCTTTAGTTTCATTGTTAGTAATTAAAAACTAGGGGTAGGTAGGCTGATGATGATGAATATAATTACCCGATCCAGATTCTGTCATGGGGAGGAGGCGGCAGGTTCAGCGCCAGCCTTCCTTCTAGCCCTTGCACCTCCAGCTGCAGCTTGATGTCCGTGTTCGACAGACCCTCCATCGCTCGCTTCACGTATTTATAATCTGTTACCTGCATTATTAGTACACCGGTTATTAGTCGATATTACGAACGAGAATTTTTTTTGTCGAATCTTTAGTTGGTTTAATGAAAATATGACATGAGGAATTGATTGTATAAATACAGTAAGTATCCGAACCTGTTGAAAATATTTATTAGTAGCGATCTTTTCGACCATCCGCAAGAATTTCTTTTTGGACGATGGCGTGTGAGATGCCTCAGGAGACGCTGATGTCCTGGAAAATAGTAAAATTCAAATAGTAGATTATGCACCAAGGAGATACAATAAAGCTTTAAAGTAGAAAATTAAAAAAACTGTGTATTTTGTTTTTAACTCAAGATCGAAGCGAGGAGTTCAAGCTAGCCAAAGACGAAAACGCATTTATCCCCGAGGAGCATACTCTTCTTTTCACGCCTTCTGCGAGACTGTAAAAAGAAACGTAATCTCGTCTTTTTAAATCTTTTTTAGTGTTTTACTCGTGGTGGCCAGTTTGATTTTCGAATGAGTTCTTTTTGGTGCACGTCTCTATGATAAGTTTTCATATCAACTTTGAGTCGCCGAAGTAAAAACTATTAAATAATATGTATGCTGTTCCCTTCATAATCATAGTAAATTAGTTTGAAAGTTGTAAAGTCCTTCACTCTGTGCACTTCGTCCGTCCGTCGTTGAACAGGCTAGCATCATAGTAGGCTGGGGTTATACGTCAGCAAGCCTCTAGCGTTCTAATTGACAAAATCTCTTCACCATGATGCGATGATAAGACAAACTCAATGACACGCCATCGACTCGACAGAAGATGGGAGATGAAGTCGTATGTCCTAGATCAACGATTCCTGAACTGGGTTCCGCAAATTAGTCACATTTGTCAATAGGCGCATGAGAAATCTCGCGAAGGTATTTCAAATTGCAGTGTCTTTCAATTATTATAATTTGGTTTGGGGTTCCATGAAATAATCATCTCCTTTCGTGTCAGCATGAGTTATATCGCATGACAACTACTGATGCTATAGTGTAAAGATTAGCCAGTCAGAAATGGTAGTATCGAGGCTGACTGCCCAGGGTGGGCCAGGCAACTCAGGTTTCGTCACTCGGGGAGGCTTCACAAAATAATAAAAAGGATTTATGGATTGTTCCAGCCCAGGTATCGCTGGATAGACACCAAGGATCTCGGAGGGTTGGAGGTACCCAACTGGACTGAAATGGCACAGAAAAGAGATGAATGACGTGTTTTGTTGTCGGAGGCAAAGACCCACTTCGGGACCTTTAGCCAGCGCAGTACAGTACAACCAGGAAAATAATTCCGCTCGTCAATCTTCGTTTGCGCAGAGCAGACCCGAGTAATCACAGCATGCAAAGTCAGATAGCAGCGAAAGGGTGCGAAAACAATTAGCCAATAGCGACAAGGGATTGAAGGTGGCACATCCTGATTGGTCGATATAATTTGGCGCGCTGTTAAAATTTGTGACCAAGACTTATCAACATGGTACTACTGTTAGTAAGAATGGATCGTTCAGTGGCTTTCAAGTTCTGAACCTGTGCGCTAGACATAAGGCGTCAGTACTCACGTAGACTCGGTCGGTGGTATGTTCTCCGTGCTGTCGACGGGCTGCACGAGCGGCGTCTCGTCGTCGCTGCTCGACTCCCCAGAGTCCTCCACTTCCGAGTCGTACACGGCTTGCTTGGACGACTGTCGGTAATTTATTCGTGTATAAACAAACAGAAAAGAAATTTAAAAATTCAGTCGGACATGAACCCGCAACCAAGGGGCCTAGCATGGCAACCCCGAGAAAAAAAAAATGACATTTGTAATTTTTTTAACATTGTGAAAATCACCACCCTGCGCTGATCTATAAGATAAGATGCAGTGACTACAAAGTATATTTTTACATTAAAATACTTGCTATGCAATCATGAATAATTTTTTCAGTGGCCCCAATTCAAAAATAAAGGATTAGTGCAATTACATGATTAGTGTCATACTTTTTACAGAAAACACTATTTTCTGTCAGACTTCTACGGTAAAACTTTTTTCTTTGGCAACTTTGATACAAATACAAAGAAACTGAGGAGTTTGCTTGGCGCCATTGCTCCTGCTGTGTTTCGTGTTATTTGGAATTCGTAAAAAATTGGTTTTAGTGATATTTGTGACATAATTTCGTGCGGATTGTGTACCAAACAGTTGCGTAAAGCGACCGACGTAACAGGAATCTCAAATAAATACGATAACAGAACATAAGTATTGGTTCAAGTAAACTCGTACATGGTCATTTTTGCGGCAACGCGCGAGCTTACGAAATCGACCACAGATTCATCGTCATTTATCATCCCATCATCAAAATAAAGAATATAAAGAAAAAATAACGAATGGCTCAAAAGGACTAGTATCCAGAGCCGTTAAAGACATTATAACAACAACTACAAAGAATCTTTACTATGGAATTATTGTTTTCAAATCAGCCCCCCTAGACAAAGTGACATTCTATTGGCGTCGATGCTAGTAGAAACGGACAAAATGTATGGATTTGACATTGGCGATCGAAACATTTTGACGTTTGTTTTCGTCACCATACGTCAAGTCCATACATTTTGTATGGTTTCTACTGTCGTTAACGCTAATCGAAAGTGCTTTGTCTAGGGGCCCAGGTTGTTCAGCCAGGAAAAAAATATTACGCCTTTTTAGAGGAATTTTAAATAGCTGCAGGTTGAATATATTGACTGTCATATTTTATTTAACAACTGTAACCACTGTATTATATGCGAATAAAGACTTGATTGATTGATTAAGCATAAAACACAATATAATTACTCACCTTCACATTATTCTCAGAGAAATGTACTTTAGCAGATGCTTCGCTTATTTCCTCCAATAGAATATCCGGCGAAGCCGTGGCTGTCAATATTTGTTCCTCTAGAGTTACATCTGCAGATAAAATTGTGACATGTTCAAATACTTACTAAGAAAGTCAATTTAAAAAATTTAATCATATTTACTTTAGTTTTTCTATTATTGATAACTACCAAATCACCCAGTAAAATATCCCAATTTTTTTTTGTCACACATTGCTTAAGTATAGGCCAGTCAACCAATGTGAAATGTTGGCGACCTAAGCCACGGTTTATACAGAAGAGATGTGTGGCGGTGGCGCATAATCTAAGTAACACAATATAAACCTTATAGTATTTTGCATAGCGTGGGTTTTTTTTGTCGTAAAGGAGAATCGCGATGTCACCTGGAGGCGCGGGCGTAATTCTCCACACGACGCTATGCTACGTACTATAAGGTTTATAATTGTGTTAATTTGACTATCCGCCACCGCCATACGTCTCTTCTCTATAAATCGCGCCTAAGACCTTATTAAAGTCATTAAACAGTCAAATAAAGCCTTATTAAAGTTATTAGTCATTTTTGTGTATTTTGGTGTGCAAATAAAGAATATTTATCTTATCTTATCTTAAACTTCTTCTATGAAACGTAACCGCAAAAAATTTCTTGTGACAATTTTTTTATTTTTTATTTTAACACATTATTGTACACATGGAAACACAGCATAGTAGACAATTTTGAAGGGCGAGCTTATCTCTGAAGAGATTTCTTCCAGCAGATCCGTGAAAGTTTACAAAGTGAGGCAGGCAATGCACTTCAAAGATATTCATAAACTAAAAACATATAATTTTCCCCGACAATATTCTTCGGTGAACTACAAATTCAAATAGGTAGTGTACTTACTTTTCTCCTTGAGTTTCATCAGGTTTATCTGTGTGAGTATGGTGATGTAGGCGCCACCGTCGTAGCGCAGGTCGGCATCGAGCCACACTCCGCGCTCGTCCCACGACGGAGCGGACACGCGCTCCAATAGCGGACACGCGCCCGCCAGCGACAGCTCCGTCACGACCAGCGGGCTCATGAACGGCGGCAGCTGCAAGTCAACTGACACGTTATACAGATCTGCATCGAGCCAGCGAGCTCGAAAAATGAGATGAGCGGCAATGAAAATGAGCCTTAAGATCTCACGCTCTACTCTACACCGAGGAATTGGGGACATTTTGAAGCCTGTTATGTGACTTTCTTGGTTCTTGAAAAAAAACGTAGATTTCTTCTTCTACACTCGCGTGCAACCAAATCGACTCAACCCTTTAACGCGCATGCGGGGTAACATTTCTTAAATAAGGCATAGCTGACATTTAAAAAACATACATCATTTCAAAGCTTGGAATCTAAGCTTTAAAAAAAAGCATTAATCATGAAAATCGATACAGTATTTTTTTTTATATTGAGGTTTAAATTAAAATACAGGAAAACATGCTACGCGTGAAACTCACGAGTTGCGCGACGCTATCGCTTATAAAACCACCTGTGACTGAAATTTTTATCAGTCGCTTATCTGAAGTTGAGCTGATAACATCTCCACTTGTGAAGTTTACGGTTTATCCAAAATTATGGATACTACGCTAACTGAAGCCGCCCAAATTGTGGCTTTATTGCAACAAGGCCTTAGTCAGCAAACTGTCGCTCGTCAGCTGCACTTGAGCCAGTCTGCTGTGTCCAGAGTATACAGAAGGTTCCAGGAGACCGGTGCCTTCACTCGTAGACCAAGATCTGACCTGCTAAGGCGCACGTCTGAGAGGGACGATCGTTTTATTGTCTCTACTGCACTGCGGAATCGCCACCTTACCAGTGTTGATGTCCAGCAGGAGCTGAGGCGAGTCCGAAGGGTGGCTGTCTGTGAGAGGACAGTCAGACGACGTTTATAGCAAGCGAACCTGACCCCAAAACGGCCTGCCACAAGCCCAAAATTGACTGCAGGTCACCCGTAAGCGCGTTTGCAATTTGCACGGGAGCACCGTTTGTGGAGCATCGACCAATGGCTGCCTATCCTGTTCACTGACGAGTGCAGAGTATGTCTGCATGGCAGTGACAGGAGAGGCCGGGCCTATAGGCGTCCGGGAGAGCGCTTTGCACAGTGCTGTTTCCGTGAAACAGTCGCATACGGAGGCGGTTCCTGTATGATGTGGGCTGGCATATCCCTAGAGGGTAGAACAGCCCTCGTTTTCGTGCCTGGGGGAGGCCGAGGAGGCGGTCTGACCGCTGATCGGTATATCATCGACATCCTACTTGATCATGTGGTCCCGTATGCAGGCTTTGTCGGGGATAACTTCGTGTTAATGCACGATAATGCCCGGTGTCACACTGCACGTGTCACTAGGCAGTTCCTCGACGAAGTCGGTTTACGGACCATGGACTGGCCAGCGCTCAGTCCAGACATGTATCCGATTGAGCATGTATGGGACCAGCTCAAACGCAAAGTCCGGGCCAGAGATCCAGCTCCTTCGAACATCCAGGAGCTAAAAGAGGCGTTAGAGGAGTGGGAAGCGTTTCTTCAAGAAGACATAAAAAAAATTATCAGATCAATGAGGAATCGCGTAGAAACTCTTATAAGGGCTAGGGGAGGAAACACTCCGTATAAATTTAATAAATTTTCCTTGTTTTCGTTAAAATTTTTGGTTTTATTCAAAGGATTGGCTAACCTCATTTAATTTCTTAATTTATCATTTCTCCTATACCTATTGTCAAATTTCAATAAAAAAAAAAATACTGTACCGATTTTCATGATTAATGGTTTTTTTTAAAGCTTAGATTCCAAGCTTTAAAACGATGTATGTTTTTTAAATATCAGCTATGCCTTATTTAAGAAACGGTATCCCGTATGCGCGTTAAAGGGTTGAGTCGATTTGGTTGCACGCGAGTGTATGATAAAAATCAAAAATCTTTTATTTGCTCCAGGTTTTATGCAGTGCTTCAGTGCGAGAGTAAAAGTGACAAAGATGGCGTCGCACGCGGTAACCGGTGGTGGGGTCCTCTTCGTCTACGGTCCAAATAGCGTCCGTCTACACGCCGATGCTCCGAAATAGGGTGCTAAAACTGAACAACTTTCACTAAAAAGCCAATATCGAAATCGCAAAAAAAATCAACTGTTCCATAGAAAATAGCTTCTCGACAAAAATGTATGAAACAGCTTTTTTTTGCTACTTCAAAGTTGGTCCCATACTAAAAGTAGTTCAGTTTAATGGTCTGAAGCACCCAGTTCCGGCTTCAAAACGACCCCAATTCCACGGTGCATACTGCCATAGTTCTGATTGTATCTAATAGAGTGTACCTTGAGGGTGAGAAGTTTCTTCTGTATCCTGTTCTGGAGGCGCGCACTGATGAGGGGGTCGCGCGTGACGTCATACACGATGCGCGCCATCATCGTGTTCACCCACGTCACCTCCGCCGGCAGCATGCGGCAGTTACACGTCGGCGACGGACTCTTCTGCTGTGTTTTACATTCATTTATATTTTTGAAAGTTCTATTGTGAATGTAGATAGCTGTAGTGGGCAAGGAAGACCGAAGGAAAAACTTATGGATTGTGTGAAAGATTACGGTCCTACATAATATGCTGACGGTTTTTTAAGGGAAAGATCAGACCATTAAACTGAAATCTTTCTCTATGCGACCAACGTCGTGATTGCGAAAAAAAGTCTGCTACAACTGCAATCCTACTCGACCCAAATGCATAGGACAGCAGAGTTTTATCTACATGCGTTGCAATGTCCCTTTTTTCCCCGACACACCCTTGGCCGTTTTTTTTTATAGCTTATGTTCATCACGGATAATGGAGAAAGAATTATTTAGATCGGTCCAGTAGGTTCAGAGCTCATTCAATACAAACAAACAAACAAATCAAATCTTTCCTCTTTATAACATTAGTGTAGATGTAGATTTAGATGTGGATTCCACAGAGAAAGTTGTTCAGTTTGCCGATTTTTTAAGGGGATCCTGTATGTATAAGAAAGGAGTGAGAGTAATTACTCTCGCTCGAGATCGTAATTGACAACTAAGAGAGTTGAATGAAAGATGAAATATTGCGCCGACCCCAGATATTGGTAAGTTAACGATGAGTTTTTAAGTTTTTAGTTATTCTATTAATTTCCTTTAGGACTAAGCTGTTAAAGCTGAACTAAAAATAACAATTTCTCCACAAATTGAACGACCAAATCACAATCATACATCCAGAGATGTCTTAATTAAATGGCGGATTTTTCAATGAAAACTATTTCCGAAGATTGTAATTGATTAACAGTCAGTTGCACGTACGGTTATTAAAGTTAATATTCCATTAAATCTCTTGCTAGCTTTTACTACGTCAACGAGACAAAAAGTGACAGCAAGAGATTTAATGTAGGATTAACTTTAATGAACGTACGTGCAACTGGCAGTAAGTAATATCTACGAACACAACATACCTAAGAGACATTGACAAAATTATAAGCTAACGATAGATACATAAATAAATATAGGGTCCTTCTTAATATGATGACACTTTTTTAAGGGGATGATCAGACCATCAAACTGAACAACTTTCTCTATGGGACCAAAGTCGAAATCGCGAAAAAAAAATATGATATTCCATAGTAAACTGAAATCTTAAGCGACCCAACTGTATGGGACAGCGGGTATTTTTATCGCGATTTCGACATTGGTCCCATAGAAAAAGTTGTTTAGTTTCATGGTCTGATCATCCTCTTAAAAAACTGTCAGCATATTAAGTTGGACCCTGTATAAATAAATTTTTTCCCCAAAATATCACATACGATCATTTTACAGTATTTCACGACACCTAAAGAAGCAACAATAACGTGTAATAACAAATACTAATACTATAATGTACATTTTGATTAGTTCATTATGATACCAGTGAGCAATTTGGTCATAATAGTTGAGACTAAACGTGCCGAGACTATAATGACCAACGGTCACGCGTTTCATACGACGTTTCAACACATTTGCGAGGAAAACAAAAATTTTCACAATAAGGTTTAGATTAGATTTAGACAAATTTGTGAAAAGTGGCGCCCGTGTTAGAATTAGTTACCATGCGCGCGCAGGTACTACCGCACTAGTGCGGTATTGTAAATTAAACGGTACGCGTGTTTTATAAACTGTATTATGAACCTAAAAGGTCTTATACTTGCTCGTAAACTGGCCCTCATCGCACCGATAAGGAATAGTTTACGCGCAAGAGTGTTGAAAAGAAATATGTCATACTCATTGATGTCTTATAAAGAGGTAAATGTTCATACTTCATAATCCCTAAACCCGGCCCACAAACCCTAGAGTAAAACACTACAAGAAACTAACTTCGCTTCGTCCACAAACCATCACCGACAATGAAACAACCATTACACTAAGACATGGAATTATTTGTAAAGTAAACAAACGTCTTTATTCTTCTTTTTGCTTTTGGTCCGGCCTCGAGGAGACGGCTCTATTTGACACATAACACCGACCTCTGACGTTGTTTTATACGTCTTTTCATGAGTCTGTAGCATGAAGAAGACAAATCGTGTTAGGGTTTGAAGTCACGTTGTATAAACATAGCGGCGCCGCGTCGCTCAAGAGCGGCCGGTACGCCTTCGAGCTTGCCACAAGGCAAGGCTCCGCAATCTTTGTCTCAAATATAAGGTCTAACAAAATTAGCTGATACTATTTTAAGGGGAGGGTGCTTCTCCTCGGCATTTGAACGCCGTCATTATCCTCACCAAATATTCTCTCTATGTTTAAATTATATTAAGGCACTTCATTAACGAATCCAATTAAATTTCGTATTTTTAGTTCTTAGTACTAAAATGTAAATTTTTATTAATAGTGTCAGATTTCTTTCTTTTTTAATTTTTATTGTTTGTTTTAGGTTATGAGTTTACATACAATGTGTAAAGTTTGTACTAAAATGGAGTATTTCGTAATGTCTACTTATTTTTACATACAAACTTTACACAGTGTATGTAAAATCATAACCTAAAACAAACAATAAAAATAAAAAAAAATCTGACACTAGAAATAAAAAATTTACTTTTTAGTACTAAAAACTAAAAATATGAAATTTAGTTGGATTCGTTAATAAAGTATCTTAATATCTTTTGTGTTTATACAAAAGATATTAAGATATGAAGATCAAGCAAAAAAATTGTTTATTATAAATTATTTCCTTTCGACCCGTATTTTTACTGGTCTATATAGATTTCTCATAGTACGATATCAAAACAATCTAAACTTTTATAAAACTGTAAACGAAGTGCGTCTGCTTGAAGATATTAACAAAAGATTACGATATGGGTTTTAGGTGTCCCTGACTTCAGATCAACCTGTTTTAGAATTGTTATCCGTCTGTTTACGCAAAAACTACTGAACCGATTTCGATGAAACTTTTTTTTCAAAGCTTATGACTTGACTTAAAATTTGGTACATAATTTGTGCGGACGAATTCGCGGGTAAACTCTAGTAAAATATAAAATGCAAAGTACCTCTATAATTTTGAGGAGATACGGCCAGAATGTCTTCTCGTAGGACTCAAGAGTGTTCAGAACAGCAGAGCCCGGCGCTGCGATGGTCACTCCATCCGGCAAGGATTCCGGACGAGTCTTAAACAATAGAAATAAATAAGTTACACTCTGCTAGCAATACTATACACCTAATCTAGTGAAGTCACATTTTTAAGAGGAATTTCTATCTTGGCTCGATTGCGAAAGTTGTTCAGTTTGATGGTCTGAAGCACCCTATTCCAACTTCAAAACCCCTGATTCCACGGTGTAGTTCTCTACCGATCCTTGGTTATGGTATAGGTTAAAAGGCGGTTAGAAACACTCACGCTCAGTTGCAGAAACGCTCATTTAATCCTCCATTAAATCTCTTGCTGTCACTTTTTGTCTTGTTGATGAAGTAAAAGCTACAGTCGGGACAATTTAAAAAGCCAAGATGACATCTATTGATACGTCATCAATCATAACCTTGTAACGGCGTGCATAGAATAATATAATTTATTTCGAAGTTAGATCAGTACAATTTCTTTACTTTTTTTTATTACGATTACATATTTATTGTAATAATGACCAAAGAAGGTAATTTTACGATTTACTTTCACTAATGAACCATTCTAAACATTATAAACAATTTCTGTTCCAAAGAACTGAACGTTGTTACAATGTTGCGTCTGTGAACCCTTTTTCGTTTTTAACACTAGGGATGTAACCCATAAAAATCGATGTAAAACGTAGTTTCAACAAATCGCGATATTCACATATAATTCGATTCACGTATGTTTGAAATCCGTATCGATTCATTCGCTTTAATCGATGTTTTTAAGCAGGTCAGCTCACTATGAAGCTTAAACTGACAGATGTCAAATGTGGCTTATTACATTGTCCCGACTTTAGCAAGAGATTTAATTGAAGATTAAATTTAATGAGCGTTTCTGCAACTGAGTCAGGCCCTTTGAGGTTAATGCGGTCGTTATTTAAACTAAAGTGTTATAAAGTACCCCGATACGCTTTAATAGCGTCAAAACGTATTTAGGGGTCTGTCATCATAAGCAGTGTGAAATTTAGCGTCACCAAATATGTTTATCCTAAATTCACCCTAACAAATTTCATTGCTCTTAGACTATCATTATTTCCCAATAGACACATTTTCCCAATAGCACCGGCAGTGCTGCGGCCTTTCTCGCTCTAGCAAATGACGTGAAAAAATGCGATTCCGTGCTGCCAGGTGAGGCTCAACCCTTACAGTTCCTTTAGCGAAGCCGACGGTTTCCTTCTCGGATAGCTTGTAGACGGCCATCTCGATGCCTTCCTTGCCCTCGAGAGTAGTGTCGCTGCCAATTCTTTCCTCGGCAGCTGAAGAATCCGCCGACGTCGCCAACTTCGCGCTCGATATAGCGCTCATTATTCGCCGGTACCTGGCACAAATTTTTTATTACAAATATCTTTATATTATCGTGGTATCGTGGTATTCTTTATAGATTATCGTGGTATGGGCATGTAATGCGAAGAGACGAGTGTCATATTACCTGCGTATTACGAGACGAGTGTTATGTATGAATGTGGATGGCTGCGGTAGGAGAGGAAGGCCGAAGAAAAGATGAAAGAAAAAGATAAAAAGGGTAGGGTTGTGTGAAAGATGATATTCGTAAGAAATGAGTGAGTGCTGAAATGGCGGCTAAGAGAGATGAATGGAAGAGGATGACATATAGGGTCCTTCTTAATATGCTGACACTTTTTAAGGGGATGATCAGACCATTAAACATTTGTCTTGAGTAAGTTTGCAGTTTAGTGTGGAAGAGCAGAGTTTTTTTGTCATGATTTCGATATTGGTGCCATAGAGAAAGTTGTTCAGTTGGACGGTCTGATCATACCCTTAATAAAGTGTCAGCATAATTGCGCCGACCCCAAATAATGGAAAATGAAATATCTTTTTTTATTGTGGATTGATTACGTTATGCTAAATGTTGTCGTCCTAAAAAGCAGAAAGTTATCTCTGAAGCCCCCACATGCCTAAACCTGGTTTAGCAATAAACTCCAGGTAAATAATTTTTGTAAAGCCTGACAAGAAATATAAAACTGGTTTGGGGGCACGACTATCGACTATGACCTTAGACTATTTATATGAGGACAAGTTACGTGTATAATTCTACTAACAAACTTTTCTGACACTTTTTGCGGGGGGCGAGGTAGCACGAGATACGCAACGCTGAATTTTATTCCATTACTTTAGATTCTAAATTTGGCTTAATTATTTAAAAAATAGGCGAAAAATAAGGCGCCA